>CM060916.1:348209996-350609996 GCA_030737875.1 Allium sativum | reverse complement strand
TCTTAGATGTTGGTTTATTTTTATTTTTTCTTTTCTACTTTTCTGGCGTTATCTGAAGATACTATTATAACATTGTACATGTTCAAATAACGTATTTCAAGCACCAAAGTTTTAAGCATTTGAGATCATAAATTAGGTACAAAAATCTATCTTTTAGGTTTTCTTCAGAAAGATGTTCGATTTTGGAAAAGAAGAGGATGGTTATTGGAAGAGGTACATGAATAATTTGGTATCAGCGTGTCCATGCTACCTATATGGTCTTCTACTGGATTATTCTTTGGACTATGCAAGGACAAAACTTGCAACTAATATATTTATTCTCTTGTTATAGTGTATGTATGATAGAGTAGAAATATGATTAGAAAATACTCTATTCGAAAAAAATGTGTTGTGTAAGATAAGAAATTGTTGTACATGAACGATGTACGAAAATTATAGAAATTTTTGTTGTAATTGTTTGTACTATTAACACTTTGTTAAAATAAAAATTTTATTTGTTTATTTCATTTTGTGATATACACTATTACTAAAACGAATACATTTAATATGTAATATATATAAGCTGTAATTTTTTTTACAATTTATGAATCTATTGCAACGGGCATATACTGTTGCAAAAGGATCTATTGCAACAACAAAAGCCCGTTGCAAAAAAGTATACTGCAACATCTTATTGCAACGGGCAAAAACTGTTGCGAAAAGGGACTGACCTTTTGCAACTTGGGCTGTATAGACGGGCGCTGGCCTGTTGCAATAGGTCTACTGCAACAGATATGGCCTGTTGCAAAAAGTATTTTTTGTTGTAGTGTTTGAAAATTTGAATTCGAATTTTGACTGACTATACAGGATGCAAAATAAATCGGATTTTAGTAAAACTAAAAATACTAGAATCTATTTAAAAATATCTTTCCAACGAATCTGAAAAATTGAAATTTCAAAGCGGGAATCAAAAGTTATGCCTAGTTCGATTTCCAGGATAGTTGTTATAGAATTTATTTATATATTTTAATATTAAAAATAGCAATTTTTCAACCGACCTCCGTTTTCGACGAAACCACTTTTTTCGGAACCGGAATGTCAAATTATTTCTAATTTTCATTTTTCATAATTTTTCGAGTTAATATGTGAGCGTGGCGGAAGAAAACATGTTTTGTTAGTTTCAGTCAAATTTCATTGACTTGAAAATGGCCATTTTTCAAAGGGTCTTCAAATTCGATGAAATTAGTTTTTTTAGGACCTTATTGTCAAAGCAAAGCTAGAAATAATTTTTCTGTAATTTCTAGAGTCAATATGTGGCCTCGGTAATTTAAAATGTATGACTAAATTTAATAAATAAATAATTTATATTTTAAATTAAAGAAAGTGGGCTTGAACGTTCGAATGGGCTAACGGGACCTAATCCATTGTGTCTGGAACGGGGGGTATTTGGCTAGGGACAACTCTCGTTGGGCTTAATTTGGAGTCAGTGTCAATTAGCGGGCCATAACTAAAAATTAGAGAATTAATTAATAAAATATTATAACTATCCTATCTAATTTCAAACCCTAACCCTATCTAATACACCAGCCGCCATCCCTTGGAACATTGGCCGAAACATGCCCCTCTTCTTCCCCTTCTATCTCCTCAAATACTCAATGAATTTCAAAAACTTCAAACACCAAATTGAAGAGCTCTTCAAGCTCAACAAATTGAACGGGCATGATCTTCTAATTATTAATAGATTGAGAGAATTTCTGACATGAAGGCACCGACTATAGGGGATATTTTGAAGCTCGATGGACCACGGAGTTCACCTGGACGGCGCGCAAGGGAAGAGCAGAGGTATGGTGACGATGTGGTGAAGTCTGATCAATGTCTGGTGCTTCGACATGAGGTGCGATTTTGGTCAGAGGAAGGGAGCGTATGGGTTTCCTTGGTGCAGAAGGGAACGATGATTTGGGAGGAAGAAGTAAATAACTATTTAATTAATTACTTTGTTGAAGTCAAATTATGTAATAAAATATTCAACAATCCATAACTTCCTCAAACAGAAAATAAATCCGATGAAACTAAAAGCATTGGAATCGCGTGATCGAGATCTACAACATGGAACAGATCAGATCTGAAACCAAGCGATCTACAATTTTGCAGAAATAAAATCACAGTGAGATTTCTCGTTCTAAACTTAAAATAAAAATTATATATATATATATAGAAATGTATATATATTTATATTGATTTTGATTGTATAATTAAATATATGCAGTGTATAAAAGTTAGATTGGCTGATTGATAGTGGTGATGATGATTTATTGAATTTTATGTTCTTGTTCAAATAGAAATTGTCATTTCATTAGAAATTGTTACATTAATATGAAATTGTCATTTTATTAGGAATTGTTACATTAAAATGAAATTGTCATTTTTGGTAGACAGGTTATATTAAAGTAAAAATATCATTTTGTTAGATCAGTTATATTAACATAGAAATATCATTTTGTTAGATCAGTTATATTAACATAGAAATATCATTTTGGTTAGAAATGTACATTAGATTAAAATAACCTTTTTGTTATAATTTGCCATGTTAGAAAAGATAACATTTTTGTTGAGAATATGTCATATAGATTAAAAAGAACATTTATGTTAAAATTCAAAAAAAAAATGTCATTTATGTTAGAATTCATAAATGTCATTTATGATAAAATTCAAAAATGTCATTTATGTTAGAATTTCATTTATGTTAGAATTCATAAATGTAATTTATGTTAAAATTCAAAAATGTCATTTATGTTAGAATTTCATTTATGTTAGAATTCATAAATGTCATTTTTGTTAGAATTCGTAAATGTCATTTGTGTTAGAATATAAAAAATGTCTTTTATGTTTGAATTCATTAATGTCATTTATGTTAAAATTCTAAAATGTCATTTATATTAGAATTTCATTTATGTTAGAATTAAAAATGTCATTTGTGTTAGAATTAAAAATGTTATATTATTTAGAATCAGGTTATGTTAATTAAAATATCATTTATGTAGAGTAAGGTTTGTTCATATTTAAAATAACATTTTTGTTAGGAAATGTAATATTAGATTAAAAATGACATTTTAGTTAAACATACCAATTTAGTTAAAAATGTTTATTTAGATTAAACATTTCATTTTAGATAAACATACCAATTTAGTTAAAAATGTTAATTTAGATTAAAATTGTCATTTTAGTTAAACATATAATTTTAGTTAAAAATGTTCATCTGGACTAAACATATTTTTAATGTAATAATAGAAAATTAGGAAGAGATCCGTGTTTAAAATGAAAACATGTGTTACGTGTTGTAATATATATATATATATATATATATATATATTGTGAATTTGCTTTTATTAGTTCCCTGTTTAGTCCCACATCATGGGAAAAAATTAAACATCAGCTTCAAAGCCTATATATAAAGGAGCCAATATAATAGAAAGAAATATACATCTGAATGAATAGAAATGTCCTGTCTCCCTTATTTCTTCTGTTTTGTGTTCATTTTATAACACGTTATCAGCACGAAGCTCTATTAGAGCTATTGTTTGAAATATTCTAGATCTATATTTATGGATCTATCATGTAAGTTATTTTTTTTATGTTTTGAAATCATATTGATCTACATATATGAAATTGTTGTATCTTTTGCTTAGATATGATCCATACTTCTAGATCACTTTTCTTTTTCAGTTTTCGTAGATCTAGATTCTATTTTAGTGGATCTAAACTTTTTAGATCTAATTAATTTTTAACTTAGTGGCTTTTAGATATCCACCTATTCATATTTGATCTGGTATTATGGTATACCAAATATTTTTTTAGGAAGATCCATCCATTTTTTTATTATAATATTATATATGGATTTTTTACCTCATACACCATACAAAAAACATATTCATTTGCTACTTTATCTCTTTAATAATAAGGAAGCCATTGCTAATAGGTATGCATATATGTAAATAACAAGCGGCTTGTTAGCCAACATATGTATTAATGTGGCCATTATTTTTGGTATGTAACACGGTGTATGGCTCCTAGACTAATGTATTGTTTCATTATTGTAACAAGTTCATTGTAAATATATAAAGAAAGACTTGCAGATTTGGATTTTTGTATGATTCTGTGCCATAATATATTCAATTTATTACATCCATGTATACGGTCCTATTCTATTTTACGAGATCTGCATTTTTTTTATGATATAACAGTACTACAGTTTCATCGTTTTGTTTGTTCATTAATTTATTAATTCGTTTTGATAATTATAGAACATGTATACTGATATGTGAATTTTGTTTAATTAAGCATCTGCAATTTTTTTTTTTGTGTAGTTCACAAAAATGTCGAACACTAAAATCCATTTACAATCTCAATGCTTAGAGATTACCATTAAAAATGGTAATAATATGTCCCAGCAGGACAAAGCAAAGGCCCTGATATTTTTAAGAGGCCATATCCATGATGATCTAAAATCGGAATACTTAACTAAAAAAAAAAGATCCTGTCCACTTATGGAGCTCCACGAAGGAACATTATGACCAACAGAAGACGGCCATACTTCCAAACACAAAGCAAGAGTCGTTGAACCTGAAGTTCACATGCAAATGACCTGAAGCTCATATGATCTAAAGTCCATATACAAATTCTTTCAAATAAGGAACCTGAAGTTCATATGCAAACAAGGAACCTGAAGTTCATATGCAAAAAAGGAACCTGAAGTTCCTATGCAAACAAGGAACCCGAAGTTAATATTCAAACGAGAAACATGAAATAAAGCATAAAAGCATATAATTGCATTTAATATTTGCATATAGCAAATGACCTGTAAAAGGAAAGGATTTGAAAAATCAATGAAAGGAAAATTTTCAACAAAAGGGAAAAAGCCTTATATTCCAACTTTATGCTACATATAATCTCTTGAAGAAACTTATATATTTTATTTGAACCAGAAGTTCAACATAGTAGAACCAGAAGTTCAATACAGTGGAACCAAATGTTCAATACAGTGGAATCATAAGTTCAATATAGTTGAACCAGAAGTTCAATACAATTTAACAAACTTGAAATTGTTTATATATTATTTGAACCAGAAGTTCAATATAGATAAACAAATTGAAGTTGTTCATATATTTCATTTGAAGCAGAAGTTCAATACAATTCAAAATCAGATATTTTGGATATTATGATACAATATTTAAGATACGTGTTGATATTGCTTGATAAACAAAATTAATGATTGGAAACTTATGAACAATTTGCTCTAAAGTAAGTAACTCGAATGAGAAAGAATATGCAAATAAATTACATGTGTAATACGTGGACGCACGTATATATGCGAAAAATTTATTCACAACCTGAAGTTATCATGAGCTCATATTATAAATCATGCATATATTATATTTCAGAAAGTCGATTGAAATCAATATTGAACGACTTGAAGTCATGTGCATATTCAAATGATAGAAAATTCCTCCAAGTCATTGGATCAATGAAAGGGAATAAGTGTGCAATATGAATGCATCTTATCAATTAATAAGAGCATTATCCTCCTACAATTGAAATACATCTAGTGTATTTGCTAGCAATGACGCTATGATGGATAAAATGAATCCAAAGTAGGTTTATTATTTAAAGTGACAATGTTTTCAACACTGAGGGGGAGGATAAAGGAATCATTGTAGTGATCCGAAAATCCAGTCCACACGTTTCTTGTTTCACAGAAATTCGGCTTAAAACGAATCCTGTACATTCAGTTGAAGTTCAAATCGCCAAATAGCGAACTGCAGCGCCATTTCAAGCTCGATTTTAATTATAATATAATTATACGTTCAAACTGTCGTTCAAATAATATATTCGTTATTCAAATTCAATTCCAAGCTGAATTAAATGTCACAGATGATCCAGTTCACACCATATTGTCATTTCAGCCAATTCTGATTATTTCAGAATTAAATATATTATTTTAAATGAAATATTCACCATTATTTAATTCCATGACCATTTAATTCACTATATCACTATCTATATTATTAAATAAATTAATTATAATTTCTCTGCAAATGCGGGTCATTACAATCTTCCCCACTTAAAATAATTTCGTCCTCGAAATTGCTAAGGTAGAGAACGACCCTATCATCTGGTTAGAACATATTAGTTCACTTCTTAACTTCAGTTTCCAACTGGACCAATTTAATTTCAATTAAATATTAATTAAATCTTATCAACGAAAATTTTCAAAAATCCTGAAAATTTTCTAACGCCTTAATTTTTTTTGAAAAATTTGGCTAGCACCTCCTTTGTACTGGTCAATACGTCAAACCACCACTCGCCTCTCTGGGCCTTCTCCAACCCAAAAGAAAAAGAAAAAGCCAAGCTGCTAGCCGATACGGCGCATAAAATCTCATATATGAATTATATACATACCTTTTTGTCGAGCGTTCTATTTATATACCTTCATACCTTATCCATACCTATCTCATGTATATTTATACCTGCCCAATCTATTTTAACTATACCTGATCATTTTAACTCAGTTCGTTAATAAATTTGTTAATTAACTCTTTAGTCTATTTCACTTTTACATTTGAACATGACATGTTCAAATATATTTAACTTGTTTATTAACTAATTTGAATCCAAATTTCAAATTTAAGTTCTATATTCGATTTCGAATATCCATTTACAAATCCAATTCACCTTTCAAAGTTAAACTTCAAATTCAAAATTCGATTAACTAATTCCTCTTCGACTTAGTTAATTCTATTCAATTTCTATTCAAATTTTATATCACTTCTATTATTCAAATCTATATATCAAATTCTATTCAAATTCTATATTATAAATCCCATTTTGAAATTCAACACAACTTGTCTTTCCCAAAACAAATTCAAAACAGTATCTCCGGTAGTAATTCGTCACTTACAACTCGAAAATGAATACTAATGATGCAGCTGTCATCATCAGAATCTATTTTCCAGCGATCGAAGTGAGCTCAATACTATAAAACCATTTCTAAACATTTCCACTTTGAAATTCATTTCAAAATATAATTCACACTGCTTGTAAAACAATTTAAAATCTCCCAGGATCTTAAACTTTCCTTACTTTTAATCCAAATCCATTTACAAATACTCATCCAATTTTCCAGAGTTTTAATTCAATTTTTGGTTTAAATTTCAGATTTAACTCATCTGATTTCACGTATTTCACTTATATGAATTCTGATTGGTTATTTACATAACCATTTAATTTATAATCTTACTCGATTATAATAACAACCAATATATCCATTATATTATAATTTTGATATATATGTATATATCTTCTCTATATCAAGATATACCTTGGATAAACTTATTTTAATTTACCCTCTTTTCAAAACATATCATGTCGACCTATCGTATTCGAGTGTTTATAAACTCCTACCGATACAGTGGATCGAACTGATCGACCAGAACTCATAAACAACTCAACCAATAAATCTCCGCAATATAAAACAAAATTTTATATTAATAACAAATACGTTCACTCGTATATATACACCGAAACTCAATCTAGGGTATTACTTACCCTATCTCTACCGAGTCACGCCACAGAGCCAAGGTAATTCTTAACCTCATGCTCTGATACCAACTGTAATGACCCGAAAATCCGGTCCACACGTTTCTTGTTTCACAGAAATCCGGCTTAAAATGAATCATGTACATTCAGTTGAAGTTCAAATCGCCAAATAGCGAACTACAACGCCATTTCAAGCTCGATTTTAATTATAATATAATTATACGTTCAAACTGTTGCTCAAATAATATATTTGTTATTCAAATTCAATTCCAAGCTGAATTAAATATCACAGATGATCCAGTTCACACCATGTTTCCATTTCAGCCAATTCTGATTATTTCAGAATTAAATATATTATTTAATTTATTATTTTAAATTAAATATTCACCATTATTTAATTCCATGACCATTTAATTCACTATATCACTATTTATATAATTAAATAAATTAATTATAATACCTCTGCAAATGCGGGTCATTACAATCATCGATGTTAAATATTTGCTAACATATAGAATTATGCAAAGTGTTAAGTAACTTGCATAAATTATCAACTATGTCCCTAATAAACATTCTCCTATATACTTTGAATCCCCAATGGATCAAAAGGTGTAAATCACAGCTGAAAATGCGGTATAAAAGTCAATTCAAAATATCTTTGGAGTAAGTCATAAAGATGCAAAATAAAGGAGTTAAGTGTTCCCGAAGAAACACTAAAAGGTGCTTTAAATGAAACCCATGTCATGATTGTCAAAATAACCCCAGAAGTGGTTTAGGTACCTAAAGCATGATAAGTTTTGAGATCTCATTAAATTATGTATAGAACTGACATGAAATAATCATCGATGATAAAATAATTAATAATAAAGCGCTTATATTTATAAATGGATTAAAAATTCCACATTAGAGAGAAACATGATTGGCCATCATGAAATTCTCCTAAATAAGATATATGGACCTGTAGTCCACAAGATATGAACCTATAGTTCATAAGATAAAAATAGAAATATATATAATAATTGAAGTACGATAGAGTGTTAACAACATGTTAAATGCTATGAGCATTGTATTTTCAGAGATAACTGAATTAGTTAAAGTAGTGAAAGCGTTTAAAACACTTATAATAACCTGAAGGTATAAACGATGAAAGTATACAAATTCTAGAAGATTTTAAATAACTTTGGCAGTGATAAAGAACAAGAAATGTTGATTACAACATTCTTTTAAGTATTGTTGTGATGAAATTTTTTATATAATTCTTGATGAGTAGATCACTTCCTGCTTTCAAGAATTGTTGTAATGAAACTCTTAATATCCATTGAAGTGGTAGTTGCGATATGCAAATATTATTATAATATATAAGTTTCTAAAGAACATAAATAGCATTTGTTATTATAAAGAATACAAAGAACATGGATGATAGATTACATCATTCTTCTAAGTATTGTTGTAATGAAAATTTTGATATACTTCAAGATGAGTAGATTATTTCCTGCTTAGCGTTGCTGTAATGAAAGTTGTCTTATTCATCAAACTGAAATATGCAAGTCTGATTGAAACAGAAAATTATAAGCACCTGAAGTGTACTCAAATGAATAATAGTAACACACAAATCACAAAAGCAAGGCGTTTTAAATAAGAAAACATGTTTGAAGCATGGAACTGCACATGAAGTTTTAAAGAAAAACTTCATTAAGAAGTATTTGTAAGCAATTTGACTTACTGAAAGAAGAATACGAATTCATGGGAAATTATTAAATCAGGGGGAGCATCCATAAGTATGATATAATGCACTCTTTTTCCTTAACTAAGTTTTCCCCCACTGGGTTTTCTTAGTTAGCTTTTAATGAGGCATGGGTCATGATCCAGAAGTATCAACTCAAAAGTAACATACAAAAATGAGTTATAATGTACTCTTTTTCCTTATTTAACATTTTTCCCACTGGGTTTTTCTTATTAAGGTTTTAACGAGACATTACATTGACCTAGAAGTATCATACTACTTTGGACGTATTAAATATGACATTGTATATTGTACTCTTTTTCCTTCACTAAGATTTTTCCCATCGGGTTTTTCTTAGTAAGCTTTTGACGAGGCACATTTTGATCCAGAAGTATCAAACATCTTTTGATGAAGTAAACTATTATTTATGAAGAAGACAAGGTAGTTTGCATGACTCTGATTCCAGTGAATTATATCGAGGCCGATAGGATGGAACAGATTTCTTCTAAATTTCTCTACATATATGAATGAAAGGATAACAAGAATGAGGAGAAACGAATTCAGTTCAAGAAAAGAGGGTAGATCCGTTCTCAAAGGCAATTTCCAAATCAACATTCCAGAAGATGATATACAAAATTGGCATGCGTAGACTGCATCAATAGACTAACTGAATAATGAGTTATAAATAAGGGGAAGCATATAAAATTGTGCTATAATGTACTCTTTTCCTTCACTAATATTTTTCCTACTGGGTATTTGTTAGTAAGGTTTTTAATGAGGCATTATCTTGATCCTGAAGTATCAACCCTTACTATAACATTGTCAAACATGTTACCTAAATATGAAATGAATTTGCACTCTTTTCCTTGTTTATAATTTTTCCCATAGGGTTTTTCATAAAAAGGTTTTTAATGAGGCATTGTTTTGACCTGAAGAATCAAACTCTATTAAGGAATATCATTTTAATATGATATTCATAATGTCAGACGTTGTACTCTTTTTTCTCGTTCAAGGTTTTTCCCATCGGGTTTTCCTAGTATAGTTTTGAAGGCAACAGACAATAGTTGTGTCGACTGAACGGATATATGCAAGCAAGATAATAATAAGGGGGAGCAACCATCATATATGTTTTAAAAGGGACAACTTTAAGTTAGCAGAGCATTCAAGTTTTTGAAGATGCATATTCAAGGGTGGGTGTTGTAATATATATATATATATTGTGAATATGTCTTTGTTAGTTCTCTGTTTAGTCCCACATCATGGGAAAAAGTTAAACATCAGCTCCAAAGCCTATATATAAAGGGGCCAATGTAATAGAAAGAAATATACATCTGAATGAATAGAAATGTCCTCTCTCCCTTATTTCTTCTGTTTTGTGTTCATTTTATAAGATTACATTAAAAATTCACTTTTTAGTGTAATAATAGGAGTTGGACAAACATGCATGTTTTAAAGTAAAACATATTTACAATAAAAACTTTGTTTTTAATGAAATGAATGAATCACTAGAAAATGTTCATTTTTTAAACAAAAGCACGTTGACATTAAAAATATAATTTTATAAAAGAATGATTCATATGAAAATTGTTCATATTTGAATAAAAGTGTTGAAAACATTAAAATCATATTTTGATGTAAAGCTTGATTCATTGGAAAGATTGACTGTTTGAATAAAAATGTAACATTAGATTAAAATATCATTTTTGTTAGAAAGGGTTACGATAGATTAAAAATACCATTTTATTAGAATAATGTAATGTTAAATTAAAAATACCATTTTATTTGAATCATGTCATGTTAATATAAAGCATAATTTATTTAGGATTGTTATGATAATATAAAAACATCATTGTTTAGAAATGTTATGTTGATATAAAACATCACTCTTATTAGAAATGTTTATATAAAATAAAATATGTCATTTTAGTTAGTAATGTCATTTATGTTAAATTTGGAAAATATCATTTATGTTAAAAATAAAAATGCTATTTATGTCAAACATAATAAAATGTCATTTTATTGAATTAGAAATGTTAATGATAGAAATGTAGTTTTTGTTAAAAAGTTACATTAGAATAAAAATTCCATTTTGTTATAAAAGGTTACATTAGAATAAAAATAACATTTTTGTTATAAGATGTTGCATTAGAAACAAAATACCATTTTTGTTGTAAGCAGTTGCATTAGAAATAAAATAACATTTTTGTTATAAAATGTTGCATTAGGAAGAAAATAACATTTTGTTATAAAATGTTTTATTATAATAAAAATAACTTTTTTGTTATAAATATTATATTGGGTTAAAAATAATATTTTTGTTATAAATGTTATATTACATTAAAAATAACATTTTGTTAGGAATGTGATATTAGACTAAGAATAACATTGTTGTTAAGGAATGTCATTACATTAGAAATTGTCATTTATATAAAAATGTCATTTTGTTAGGAATGTTACGATGAAGATAAAATATGTAAATGATAAGATTGCATTTTTATAGTACATAAAGAATTGATTAACATGATCATTGGTTGGAATTACAAAATTCGCTAGATTAGAACATTATCATTATTATGTTAGCGATATTAGAAATAATTCAAACTGAATTAAAATTGGTTAAATTTATTAACCAACGATTTAGTAAAATAAATTGTTGTTGTTGCTTGAAAACCCCTCACGGGTATTGGGACGACATTTGATATACACTAGTCCCAATATTTAGTTGTATGTCAATCGATGGATTGACAGTCTGTGTTAAGCATTATTTATTTATTTATTCATTTTAATGCTCACACAATTATAAATTTCACTCTGGATGTGAATGGATTGTTTATTGATTATTTCTCAATATTATTATATACATGTGATGTATGAAATCCATATAATCGAAAATATATGATAATTGATTGAGTCACATTCTGATTCAGAATATCTTTTAGATAAATAATATTTGAAAATAAAGAACATTTTTATATAAAGAATAGTCTAAAAACAATGAATATTTTCAATGAAATAATTACAATTAAAAATTATAATTGCACTTTTGACATGAGGTTAGGTTGCATTTGTGGTGGAAGTCTGCCCGGACCCGACCGACATTTCCAGCAGCCACTAATGTTGAAACTAATGTGAGAGGTCTAACTGTGCAAATACAAAGCGGGCTATGACAAGAGGTTAAGCCCAACTTGTCGGATAAGTCTGCTCGGAACCGACCGACATCTCCAGCATCCGCAAGTTATAGGCCTAATGTGGGAGGTCTAGCCCATTATAAACCATAAATGGACATGGTAATGAATTGGACTATTTAGCCCATTATAAGTTGAAACGCCATTTTAACCCGAATGGGTTTATCGATCGTTTTTATTCATTTTATAATGAATAGAATAAAAAGTAGTAATTTCCAAAATCTAATATTTTGAAAACTTTATTTTAATAAAGAAATAGAATAAACCTTTAATCAAGATTTAATGGAGTTTTCCAATAAATTAATATTTATTTGGAAATAAATAAATAAATTGGATTTTTGGGTTTGTCATGATGGAGTCTTCAATAACACCATTCATAAACCCAGTTGAGAAAAGAATAAATCTTTTAATTAAGATTATTATAGTTTCCCGTTGTGTTTAGTAATTAGAATAAAATGAAATGTGAATTAGGTTTATTGTGAGGTGTGCTTTAAGCGACATCTGTTCATTAACCCAATTGACATTAGAAATGTAATTTGGAATTTATAAATCTTTTTATTTAGATTTAATGGAAAATTCCCAAAGTATTGTTTTCCAATTTAATATATTAAATTGGAATTGAATGGAATTCGATTTAATAATAATCAAGATAAGCTTATGTAGAAGAAGACCGATACTATATATGGAATTTAAGAGGCTATTCCGTAATTCCATTTATATTATTGGTCTAATACAGAAATTTATATCGATTATATATTGATTTGATTTTTGTGAAAATTCCATATTTAATGGCAGACGATTTTGGGTTTACCGTGAACTGTGTTTTAAATGACATTAGTTATACAACCCAGTTAAAGTTAAGATTTATTTCTTAAATTTGAATAATCATTAAATAATGATTTTTGATATTAAAACCAAATTGGAGTTTTAATAAATCTTTAGAAGAAAGATTTAAGAATAAATTTAATGAATATATCTTTGATAAAATAATGTGAATAGTTTATTAAAAGAATATTCTGAATTGGAATGAGGCGTTTGATGTGTTTTTATAACACTTGATTTTTGATTATAAAATACGCTAGTTGTTCAGGAAGACCGGGTTTAACCCATTCTGCATAATTACTGCTACGATTAAAAGTCGAAGATGAAGACGGTGGTTGAAGACCGACGATCTTCACATCGAATGAATGACTACTGATGCCCTGGACTGATTTGCTCTCAGGAAAGGGTTAAAGTGGTAGTTGTCCGGACGTACTTGTTGATTGTCCGGATAAGCCAGCATCTCTCTTCTGTATTGGACATAAGGGACAAGGAATAAAGTGTCTCCGGTTTCGTTCAGACCCATAACGGACTTGTAAATGGATGTGTGTCTGACATTGGATTCCATTCCATGTAAATTAAATTGATTTCTATTTAATATATATCGGTGGTGGCGAGAATTTATTCTCTTACTTAACACCCTTCTCTCAGATGCACGAGCTCAGATGTTATATACTGGTAGTTATCAATCGCATGGTGTAATTTGTCAATGTGGCATGCCAAGATGCAAATGATCAAGGTTTTTGTTAAAAAGCAGATCCTTGTGGATGATGATCAAAGCATATCCTTTTTTGGCATAGCTTTGTGTATAACGTTACCTCGCGAGCCTCACACCCCGGTAAGAGTCAGAAACGGGACAATGGAACGCAGGGACCGCACATATTTCTTTCTAGTTAAAAGTGGTGTTAGGGTTTTTACAAGGCCCGACATTTTTATTTATGTGGTTGATGGAATGAGGAAGCTCGGTTTTATTAGTCGATTGTGACCATTTTATAGGTCCAATAGGATCGGGAAGCGTGTGTTCAGGAATTGCCAATCCACTAATGTTCTTTGTGGACCGGCCCTGCAGCATCCAAGGGTTCACTGCGGGGATCCTTGTGACGACCCCATAACCCCGTACGACAGTGTTAAGGGTAATCTTTGGAATATAACACATAAACAGATAATAGCAGAGCAGAATTAAATAAATACACTAGATAATGCACAATAGAATATACGGGATAAACGTAATCATCAGAGTTACAAAGTATACAAGATCATACTTAGTACAAATACAGTTCAGTTATACATAAATGTCAACAGCAGAAAACAAACATAATATGTACAATAGGAGCTGAACAGCATAAAAAGAGATAAATGATAGAATCCATCTTCAGCTCCAACTATCCAGAAAGAGCCTGCTAAAACCTGAATACAAGGCTGCCCGTGTAGAAAAAGGGGCACCCGAGTTTGCAAGTGAAACAAACTACGAGTCCGTCATGGGACTGGTATGAGAAATCTGCTTAACACATTATACAATTGGCTAATCATAGGACCACACCACTTTCGCGGAACGGGTTTACCCCATTGGATTGCCAGTGCTTTAAAACAAGTCAATCTTTTAAACATCGCAATGCTTTTTATAAAAATGAAGCCATTGTAAGACTCAGTTCCCATCACACAATGCAACGCAAACCGGAGGATAGAGTTTTTACCTTATAATTGCCAAAATATGCTTGATACGAATAAAACAAAAGCGTTTGATATTATTACTAGTGTTTATATGTTTCAAAAACAATTTTAAATCATAAGTATCAATCATAGATAGCATTAATGCCCCATACCACTATGTCGCCATATATAGGTATACAATCAAAACCGCACAGTCACGTATTTGGAAATTGGATTTCCTTCAACAACCAAGGCAAAAGATAGTCCTTACCGACTTCGAGATAATCTAGCCTACCATGTCTCAGGATCAGAGTTCGAGTGACCCTTGGATCGTCAGGGCCGGTCCACCGATGTGGATTATTATGCCTGAACAATACGTCTCCCCGCCCTATGGGGCGCAAATGAGCCAATGAATGACTCCATCGGTCCCGGATCGACCGATAAAACCGAGGCGCCTCGCAACAGCAACAACCACATAGGTGAAAATGATATAAATGTCAGCCAGTTCAAGCACTGACACCACCTCTAGCTAGAAAGAGACGCACGTCCTCCTTGAGGTCCTCCCCCGTTTCTGGTTCATACCGGGATGTGAGGCTCGCGAATTCACATTATACACAAAGCTACGCCACATAGGCGGTGCTTTGATTATCAACCACAAGACTTTGATTTTCAACAGAAGCCTTGATCACTGCATCTTAGCACGCCACACAGGCAATTCACACCATGCAACTGATGGCTATCAATCACACAGAATGAATTCCCATGTCGGACACACAGTCCATTTGCAAGTCCGTTCTGGGTCTGAACGAAACCGGAGATACTATATACCTCGCATACCCATCGATCTCCACGTACGTCTGGACGATCATCACTCATTATCCATATTTCGGGATGCCTCCCAATCAGGACATCAGTTACCACCCAAACGAGGTGAAGATCTCCGGTCTTCAACTATCGTCTTCATCTTCGACTTCTTATCGTCGATTCAGTTGTTCAGAATGGGATAAACCTGGCCTTTCTAAGCAACTCGCGTATATAAATAACTAGTGCTACACAAACACAACATACGCCTCATTCGAATTCATTAGTCACTAACCGTCAATCAGTAAGAGAACGATTTCCCAAATATTAACCCCGAAGGCCGTAACCCACATCAGATCAAAACCCAGGAAACCATTCGACTTATCTAACCTTCATATTTTATAACGATTTATCGCTATTTTTATTTATTTTAAAATAGCCAATTTATTCAAACGACGCTACGGGCCATAACACGGCCGTGACGCTGTTTTTCTTCAGATTTGATTTACACATATCTGAAAATCTAACAGTTGGATCTTCACAAAATTTATGTCATTAGAAAGATCTTTTCAAAACGAATCCAACGGTTCCCGTTTTGGGAAAATTCGACAGTCGGATCTCCCGGTATAATCATTTAAAGTTTCGATTTCAAAATACGAACTACAGCGTCGTTATTCGATTTAATTTAATTATATTTATATATATATATAATCGATTCTGGCGCTGTTTTTCTTCAGATTTGAATTAAACATTCCAGACGATCCAACCGTTGGATCTTCACAAAGTGGGTGTCGTTGGAAAGATATTTCCAAGGCGAACCCAACTGTTTTGGTTTCGGGAAAATCCGATGGTCGGATCTCCCGCACTAATCGTTTGAAATCACGGTTTCAAAACACGAACTGCAGCTTCGTTATTCGATATACTTTAATTATATATATATATATATATATATATATAAATATAATCGATTCTTCGATTTCAAAACCATATTCTTTTCATACATTTGATAAAAATGATATTTTTATCCAACAGTCATTTATTTCGACCCTTCACTATTTTTAACAATTCATGTATATAATAAAAATATGATTTTTTTTGTAAAACAATTTATTTTAAAACACGACTATTTTATATAGTTCATATAGGTGATAAAAATATGATTTTTATTATAAAACAATTTATTTCAAAACACGACTATTTTATATAGTTCATATAGGTGATGAAAATATGATTTTTATTATAAAATAATTTATTTCAAAAAAAGACTACCATTCAACACGTGAATTTCTATTCAACGAATGAATTTCTATTCAACACATGAAGGTTTTCTATTCAACACACGAATATAGTTTCAACACATGAAAATAATTCTAACACATGAATATTATTTAAAATTTCGGCAGCATAACGGCAGGGTAGTTAAAACCGGGGCCGTCCATAGTACGGCTCCTCGCTCTATCCTAAAGCCTCGCAGCTTTTGACAATGGGGATTTCTTGCATCTAGTTCACACGCAGGCGGCATGTATATTTTTTTCATTTCCACAAACTAATCCTATGTGGTTTCAACCAAATAATTCTCAACCACAAACGGGTATTTTTCAACAACAATCGATCAATTTCAACCATAAACAATTCTAATCAACCATTCGCTATCAACCAGTTTTCACACCAATCGCAACCAATAAATATCGTTCATGGTTTGTGGACGAGGGCGTATATATATATATATATATAAGCAAATTTCACTTCTATTCAATGCATATATAATTTTTACAACGCATATATAACTTATACATCGACCGTACAACTTATACAACGCTTATAAATGTGGTGTACAACGCTTATATAACTCATACATCGACTATATAATTTATACATCGTCGTTTTCCATATTGTTTATAGTTCAGAAATCTCACCTTGGGTTCCACTCCACCAAAAATAGCAGAAGGCTCAGAAAAATAAGCGGTCTCTTCTAAAATGTAGAAGACGTCCACACGAGTCCACTATCTCTTGTTTCACTGAATTTCGTCAACATCGCAGAAAGATATGTTTTTTACAGTGAAATCAAAAACCGTAGTGCTTTAAACTGCTATAATATAGTTCAATATAAAATAGTCGTACACCTTTCTGAAATGTTCAAAACTAGGTCTGGATTTTTCTTCAAATCAGTGTAGCTTCGCGTCGATTGGCCGACACCACGTGAGAGAGCTCGGAGAGGCGCACGTACGCCAGGGAGGAGGTCCAGTTCGGTGGTCGGATCTGGCGGCGGCGGCGGTTGGAACCCTCCGACTTCGTGACGTCGGTTCTCCCAGTACACTCAATGAAAAAATCCAAACTATATATGGATTTGAAGCTCGTCTCAAGCTCTTCAAAATCCTCAACTGGAGGAGGGGCTGATTTTGCGTGTAGTGGGAGAAAATGAAGAGAGAAGCGTCGAAGGATATTCCACCGTGCGATTTGAGCTATCGGGGAGAGAGAATTCTGATGTGGCCCAATCAGATATTTTCTTATATTTATAAATTATTAAAAATCCAAAAATACCCCTCGTCCCACACGAACACCAATCCAAACCCAACGACTGTCGTCCCTAGCGTTTTACCCCCATTCCGAACACAATGGGAAATGTTTCGTAGGCCCATTCGACTATTTCAGTCAGTTTTCATTCAAATTAAAATATAAAACATTCAATATTTGATTTGAATGTACATTTCAATTTGCCGGGGCCACATACTGATTCGAAAAATTCCAGAAAAATAAATCTAGCTATGTTTTGACGTTACGGTCCCAACAAAACTAGTTTCATCGAATTCTGAGAGAGTTTGAAAAATGGCCCTTTTCTGGTCAATCCAATTTAATAGAAATCGACCAAACACATTTTTCCTTTGCCACGCTCACTTACTAGCTTCAAAAATAATGAAATTTCAAACCTAGCAATAATTTAACTTCCCGGATCCAACAAAAGTGGTTTCGTCGAATTCCGAGGTCGTTTGCAAAATGGCCATTTTCACGGGCTATATAAATTCTATAGCGACCTTTCTGAAAATTCGTTTGGCCATAACTTTTGCTTCCCCCTATGAAACATCGATTTTCCAGATTCGTTAGAAAGATATTCACTAACAGATTTAGATATTTTTGGTTTTACTCAAATCCGTTTTGTTTTGCACTCGGTACAGTCACGCAAAGTTTGAATTCAAATTTTGAAACTACCGCACCATTTCAAGCCTTGTTTATAATTAGAAATAATTATATTTATTTTCAACCATCGATTCAAAATCACTTTTCATCGCTATTAGTTAAAAATATTTATTTTAAATATTCAAAATCCACTAAAATAGCCAATTTAAAATCTTTAAATTGGTTCAGATTTTCCGGGTCGTCACAATCTCCCCTACTTAAAACTTTTCGTCCCCGAAAAGGAACAAAGTCAAAAGTGGTTTGATTAATCAACTCTACATCCAATCTGGCTTCCATTCTCCAACTTTTCAGTTTCTGAGAATTTTCAAATTCTTCAAAAATTTGGCTAACACCCGGAATTTTCGAAAAATTTCGCCATAACCTCCTTTGTACCGGGACGGGTTTGGAAATTTATTGGGCCGTATTAGGTACCCAATAAATCCTATAAAGCATACACATATTTATAGTGATATATTCTGGTGTTTACAGGGGAGCGTGTATAGATAATAACTCTAGAGAATAAATTCTCATCACCCTGTCAAAGCCTGAGGGAGTGTGTATTTTTAATTGCTCCAGAGAATAAATTCTCGTCACCTCGTCCCGTGTGGGAAATAAATAATCCATGTGCCGTATCTAATAACTAGAGAGACGTGATTATTGTCAAATCCAGACCCGTGTGGGGTTTTTATTATTCTGGAAATTTACCGTTACATTTTATATGGTCCATATCAGTCATCAATTCAACCTGTAATATAAAGTCATCGCCATACAAGCCTCTCGCTCGTATGGTAAATCTTCCAACTGGTCACACAAGCTCCAAATGCTTATGTGGTATATGATGAAGTATGCCAATCTTCAAGAAGTATGCCATGTAGCGTAGTTCAAAATTAATTGTTACTATCCTATGGCGACATTTATTATTACACATAGAACAACCAGCACTCCGCATCCAATGGCATTCACAGGAGTTGATATAATAATATTTTGCATCCAACTCATTAAGGTTTACCTATTTGTCGGGCACGCAAATAAATTCTTTACTCAACAGCTAATCCATTTACTTGTTCAAACATATATAATGCACATGTATATATTTCTATCTATTTTTAACTCAGTTCAACGTGTGATCAAATCGAATAAATTCTACCATTCATCTTCTTATTGATTAAATTAACTATCGTTCTAATAATTTAATTAACCATATCTACTATCACACAACTCAAACAACAAGCAATTTGTTTTTAACTTTTCAATCATACAAATTAATTCATACACTCTTTTTAAATTAATCAGACTATAGAATTAAAAGTTTACATTCATGAAAGAAAATAACAATGAAGCAGAGAACTTAATGGAAATTTCAAAATATGGTAAATGTACCTTGCACCGGAGTCAGTCAGAGATATCCACTCGACACTTAGGATAGGCTTTCTGAATGCTCTCCTCAGTTTCCCAAGTACAATCTCGCGGATCTCCACTCCATTGCACTTTGACTAAGTGAACCTTCTTGTTCCTCAGTTCTTTGGTTTCTTTGCCAATGATCTTTAGCGGCTCTCTTCTCACAGCCAATTCTGGAGTAATTTCAATATCCTGTTGCGCTGCTTCTTCCACGATCAAGTCTGGATCATGAACGTGCTTTCGAAGTTGTGATATGTGAAATACATCATGCACTCCAGGCAACCTATCCTGCAATTTAACCCTATAAGCGAGAGTTCCAATCTGTTCAAGAATAGGAAACGGACTTATGAATTTGGGCGCCAATTTCCCTGTTTTACCGAACTAGATAACTCCTCTCATCGGCGATACTTTCAAATATACATAGTCGCCAACAACAAATGATATATCTCTTCTTCTCTTATCGGCATAGCTTTTCTATCGGCTTTGAGCGGCGAGTAATCGTTTCTTAACGAAATTGACTTTGTCGGCAGCTTCTCGGATCATATCAGGTCCCAATACAAGCCTATTACCAGGTTCGACCCAACAAGCAAGAGATTGGTACGGTCTACCATACAATGCTTCGAATGGTGACATTGTTAGGCTCGCTTGGTCACTGTTGTTATATGAGAACTCAGCTAAATGCAGATGGTCTTCCCATGGTCCACCAAAGTCAAGAACACAAGCCCGCAATAGATCTTCTAGTATACGATTCACCCTCTTAGTTTGACCATCTGTCTGAGGATGATAAGCGGTGCTCAAGTTCAGCTTCGTTCCTAGCTCTACTTGAAATGCCTCCCAGAATTTGCTGGTAAATATTGGATCTCTATCACTAACTATACTGAGCGGCACTCCATGTAGCCTAACAATTTCCTTGAAATATATCTGCGCCAGACTCTGAGCAGTTCTATTTGATCTAACAGGTATGAAATGGGCAGTCTTCGTGAAGCGATCTACGATCACCCAAATACTGTTAGTTCCTTTCCTGGTTCTGGGCAAACCATCTATAAAGTCCATGGAAATATGTTCCCACTTCCAACCTGGAACGTCCAGCGGTTGCAACAATCCAGCCGGTTTCTGTTGGTCGCTTTTGACTAGCTGGCAAGTAGGGCATCGGCTAACATATATTGAAACGTCCCTTTTCATAGCCTTCCACCAGAATGTTCGCTTGAGATCATTATACATTTTGGCAACACCTGGATGGATACTCAGCTAGGACTTGTGACACTCGTCCGACGCTTCCCATTTTTAACTCGGGGATGTCGGGAACACAAATCCTTCCTCTTAATCTAAGAGTCCCATCGTTATCTATTTGAAAACACGAGGGTTTGCCTTTCTGAATCCTTTTGATCATATCCTTAATAAAATTATCATCTTTCTGAAAAATAGATATTTTGTCAATCAAGGAAGTCGTAATAATAAAGTTGGCGATCATTTCATTCTTTCTACTTAACGCATCAGCCACGACATTGACTTTTCCTGGAGTGTATAGAATCTCAAAATCGTATGCTGCAAAAAATTCTAGCCAACGTTGCTGCCTTAGATTCAAGTCTTTCTGGGTGAACAGATATTCTAACGACTGGTGATCTGTAAACAAGTCGAATTTCTCACCAAGAAGATAGTGTCTTCAGATTTTCAAAGCAAATACGATAACCAACAACTCAAGATCATGAGTGACGTAGTTTTTCTCATGCGGCTTCAGCTGACGGCTAGCATAAGCAACAACTTGACCTCTTTGCATTAATACTGCACCAAGGCCTTCTCTAGAGGCATCTGTCCAGACTTTTAAATCCCGATTGCCGTCGATTTAACACTATAGCCGTTGTTAATCTTAACTTTAGCTCCTCAAAAGCCTCCTCACACTCTGGAGTCCACTTGAATTTTGTGTGATTCTTTGTAAGCTTTGTTAAGTGACCAGATATCTTCGAAAAGTTTTTAACGAACTTCCGGTAATAACTAGCCAATCCAAAAAAACTTTGGACTTCTGTGGGAGTACTAAGCTGTTTCCAGTTTTGAACAGCTATGATTTTACTTGGATCCACAACAATTCCTTCTTTCGATACGACGTGGCCAAGAAACTTCACTTCATCTTGCCATAATATACATTTGGACAGTTTAGCTTTCAATACATTCCTTCTCAGAATTTCTAGAACCTGCTCCAAATGTTTTTCATGTTCGACCTTTGACTTAGAGAAGATTAGAATATCATCAATAAAGACCAGAACAAACTTATTCAAAACCCCTCTGAACACTCGATTCATCAAATTGATGAAGTAAGCTGGAGTGTTACATAAGCCGAACGACATTACTAACCACTCATAGAATAAGTCTGGACCTCGGAATGCTGTCATAGGAACACACTCTTCGGTAATACGAAGCTGATGGAAGCTTGTAGCCAGGTCCATCCTTGAAAATACTTGTGCGCCTTTTCAGACGATCCAATAAATCATCGATCCTCGACAATGGATATTTATTCTTTACTGTCTGTTTATTCAAGTCACGATAATCCACACATAGCCGTAGAGTACCGTCAGACTTTGGGACAAAAACCACTGCCGCTCCCCAATCAGAGAAACTAGGCCTGATCAGACCCTTCCATACCAGCTGTCGAGTTTGATTGTCTAATTCTTCTTTCTCCTTTAGAGTCAATCTCCGAATAACGTGCATTACTGGCCTTGCATTCGGAATTAAAGCGATTTTGAAATCAATTTCCCTCTGCGGAGGTAAGCTGACAACTTCTTCGAACACATCTGCATAATTCTTTACGACTGGAATATCTTTGATGAGGTCTGGAATATTCTCTACGACTACAGGGATATTTTCTATTTGAGCAGGAGAAACATCCAAAGCTGCCTAGAAGTCTTTTCGATTTGAATTCTGACCTTCACAGGGAATGGTTATATAATCACCTGATTTAATCTTCGCATTAACGACTCTGTCGGCGCATTTAACTTCAGCTTCATATTTGGTCAACCAGTCTAACCCCAAGACAAGATCAAACTCCGTGAAATTCATGACGACCACGATGGTAGGGAACCGATAACGAGAAAAAGAAACCGGCACCCCGCAAACCCAACTGAGATCGAGGGAACCCCCAACCGGATTATGGAGAGTCATTGGTTCTTTGAGCTTCCTCAAATTCAAATCCAGTTTCTTAACCGAATTCTTTGCAATAAAGCTTCGCGACGCGCCGGTGTCAAACAGTACTTTGACCGGAATATCTTTGACAGTTAGCGTGCCTTCTAAAACATCTGGCCTTTCCTAAGCCGACGAGGATGCCGGCACTTCTGCCACTTCTTTTACATGTACTACTTCAGGTTTTCTGAATAGCGGGCATGACTTTGAAAGATGACCGGCCTGTTGGCATTGACTGCACTTTCTGTTTTCTTGAAAATTCTTCTTGGATTTAAACACATCATCTTTTCGTCTGTTCGAAGATCTACAGTTCCTCATCGAATGCCCTTGCTGATCACACTTTAGACATACGACTGTCTTTACCTTTTTCTGACTGACCTTTGACCTCTTTCTGACCTCAGCCTTCGTACTCGCCTCAGGGCTATCTGTTTCAAATTTTCTTTTGCTACTTGAACTGATTTCTTCTTCGTCTCGCAACATACCTTCACTATCGAGATCCTCATACTGGTAAGCCATGTATATCATTTCTGAAAAAGGAAGCTTCACATTCCTCATTACACTATTCTGATATTTTCTTTGCAGGCCATAAATAAACCTTAGATTCTTCCTCTTTGGATCTTGAATTAGATGCGGGGCAAAATGAGAAAGTTCGTTGAATCTCTTATGATATTATGGAATGGTCATATCTCCTTGTATCAAATAAGAGAATTCATCACAAAACCGCTCAGTTGCTTCAGGAGGAGTAAATCTTTCTAGGAAAATCACTTTGAATCTATCCCAGGTGATATCACCTTCTGAATTATCCTTAATAATCGAATCCCACCAGAACAAAGCTTCTTCTTTGAGTGCCCAAGACGCCAGTAATCTTTTCTGATCATCCTTTAGCTTTAAACCTTCAAAGATTTTCTCAGCAGAACGAATCCAAGCTTGTGTTTCCATAATGGACTCTTTGCCAAAGGATGGTGATCCACCCAGATTTCGATATCTCTTGAATAGAACTTCTATATCTGATTCTGGATGCGGGAGCAAAACTGGCTCATTAGCTTGTGAGCCATACGATTATTTCTTCTGTTTCTGTCACTCATTTTCTACTGCGTCTGCAATTAGTAGACAAAGTGTTAGGTCAACATAAAAGATATTTCAAAACATAGAGACAAATATATGAATGTAAATGTGTCCACTGGGGTGTATTTCATTTTGCTATACTCATACTAGGATATTACTGATCCTATCTGTAATGAGTTATTCGTCCTAGAACACTAGTGGTTCTATTTCTGACGAGTTCGTTGATATGTTATATTCCAGCACTAAGCTTAACCAAAGCTCTGATACCACGTTGTGACGACCCCATAACCCCGTACGACGGTGTTAAGGGTAATCTTTGGAATATAACACATAAACAGATAATAGCAGAGCATAATTAAATAAACACACTAGATAATGCACAATAGAATATACTGGATAAACGTAATCGTCAGAGTTGCACAGTATACAGGATCATACTTAGTACAAATACAGTTCAGCTATACATAAATGTCTACAGCGGAAAACAAACATAATATGTACAATAGGAGCTGAACAGCATAAAAAGAGATAAATATAGAATCCATCTTCAGCTCCAGCTATCCAGAAAGAGCCTGCTAAAACATGAATTCAAAGCTGCCCGTGTAGAAAAAGGGGCACCCGAGTTTGCAAGTGGAACAAACTACGAGTCAGTCATGGGACTGATATGATAAATCTACTTAACACATTATACAATTGGCTAATCACAGGACCATGCCACTTTCGCGGAACGGGTTTACTCCATTGGATTGCCAGTGCTTTAAAACAAGTCAATCTTTTAAACATCGCAATGCTTTTTATAAAAATGAAGCCATTATAAGACTCAGTTCCCATCACACAATGCCACGCAAACCGAAGGATAGGGTTTTTACCTTATAATGGCCAAAATATGCTTGATACGAATAAAACAAAAGCATTTGATATTATTACTAGTGTTTATATGTAAAAACAATTTCAAATCATAAGTATCAATCATAGACGGCATTAATGCCCCATACCACTATGTTGCCATATATGGATATACAATCAAAACTGCACAGTCACGTATTTGGAAATTGGATTTCCGTCATGAACAAAGGCAAAAGATAGTCCTTACCAACTTCGAGACAATCTAGCCTACCATGTCTCAGGATCAGAGCTCGAGTGACCCTTGGATCGTCAGGGCCAGTCCATCGATGTGGATTATTATGCCTGAACAATACGTCTCCCCGCCCTATGGGGCACAAATGAGCCAATGAATGACTCCATCGGTCTCGGATCGACCGATAAAACCGAGGTGCCTCGCAATAGCAACAACCACACAGGTGAAAATGATATAAATGTCAGCATATTCAAGCACCGACACCACCTCTAGCTAGAAAGAGACACATGTCCTCCCTAAGGTCCTCTCCCGTTTCGGGTTCATACTGGGGTGTGAGGCTCGCGAATTCACGTTATACACAAAGCTACGCCACACAGGTGGTGCTTTGATCATCAACGACAAGACTTTGCTTTTCAACAGAAGCCTTGATCACTGCATCTTAGCACGCCACACAGGCAATTCACACCATGCAACTGATGGCTATCAACCACACAGAATGAATTCCCATGTCAGACACACAGTCCATTTGCAAGTCCGTTCTGGGTCTGAACGAAACCGGAGATACTATATACCTCGCATACCCATCGATCTCCACGTACGTCTGGACGATCACCACTCATTATCCATATTTCAGGACGCCTCCCAATTAGGACATCAATTACCACCCAAACGAGGTGAAGATCTCCGGTCTTCAACTATCGTCTTCATCTTCGACTTCTTATCGTCGATTCAGTTGTTCAGAATGGGATAAACCCGACCTTTCTGAGCAACTCGCGTATATAAATAACTAGTGCTACACAAACACAACGTACGCCTCATTCCAATTCATTAGTCACTAACCGTTAATCAGTAAGAGATGATTTCCCAAATATTAACCCCGAAGGCCAAAACCCACATCAGATCAAAAGCCAGGAAACCATTCGACTTAGCTAACCTTCAGTTAATTTCTAAATTTCACATTCCATATCGTTTATAATATTTTATAATGACTTATCGCTATTTTTGTTTATTTTAAAATAACCAATTTATTCAAACGACGCTTCGGGCCATAACGCGGCCATAGCGCTATTTTACTTCAGATTTGATTTACACATATCTGAAAATCTAACCGTTGGATCTTCACAAAATTTATGTCATTAGAAAGATCTTTTTAAAACGAATCTAAGGTTCCAGTTTTGGGAAAATCCGACGGTCGGATCTCCCGGTATAATCGTTTGAAGTTTCGATTTCAAAATATGAACTACAGCGTCGTTATTCAATTTAATTTAATTATATATATATATAATCGATTCTGGCGCTTCTTTTTCTTCAGATTTGAATTAAACATTCCAGACAATCCAACCGTTGGTTCTTCTCAAAGTGGGTGTCGTTGGAAAGATATTTCCAAGGTGAACCCAACGGTTTTGGTTTCGGGAAAATCCGATGGTCGGATCTCCCGCACTAATCGTTTGACATCACGGTTTCAAAACACGAATTGCAGCTTCGTTATTCGATATATTTTAATTATATATATATATAATCGATTTTTTGATTTCAAAACCATATTCTTTTCATACATTTGATAAAAATGATATTTTTATCCAATAGACATTTATTTCGACCCTTCACTATTTTTAACAATTCATGTATATAACAAAACTGTGATTTTTATTATAAAACAATTTATTTCAAAACACGACTATTTTATATAGTTCATATAGATGATGAAAATATGATTTTTATTGTAAAACAATTTATTTCAAAACACGACTATTTTATATAGTTCATATAGGTGATGAAAATATAATTTTTATTATAAAACAATTTATTTCAAAACACGACTACCATTCAACATGTGAATTTCTATTAAACGAATGAATTTCTATTCAACACATGAAGGTTTTCTATTCAATACACGAATATAGTTTCAACACATGAAAATAATTCTAACACATGAATATTATTCAAAATTTCGGCAGCATAACGGCAGGGTAGTTAAAACCGGGGACGTCCCTAGTACGGCTCCTCACTCTACCCTAAAGCATCGCAACTTTTGACAATGGGGATTTCATGCATCTAGTTCGCACGCAGGCAGCATGTATATTTTTTTTCATTTCCACAAACTAATCCTATGTGGTTTCAACCAAATAATTCTCAACCACAAATGGGTATTTTTCAACCACAATCGATCAATTTCAACCACAAATAATTCTAATCAACCATTCGCTATCAACCATTTTTCACACCAATCACAACCAATAAATATCGTCCATGGTTTGTGGACGAGGGGCGTGTGTGTGTATATATGTATATATATAAGCAAATTTCACTTCTATTCAACGCATATATAATTTTTACAACGCATATATAACTTATACATCGACCGTACAACTTATACAACGCTTATACATGTGGTGTACAACGCATATATAACTCATACAACGACTATATAATTTATACATCGTCGTTTTCCATATCGCTTATAGTTCAAAAATCTCACCTTGGGTTCCACTCCACCAAAAGTAGCAGAAGGCTCAGAAAAATATGCGGTCTCTTCTAGAATGTAGAAGACGTCCACATGAGCCAACTGTCTTTTGTTTCACTGAATTTCGTCAACATAGCAAAAAGATATGATTTTTACAGTGAAATCAAAAACCGTAGCGCTTTAAATTGCTATAATATAGTTTAATAAAAAATAGCCGTATACCTTTCTGAAATGTTCAAAACTAGGTTTGGATTTTTCTTCAAATCCGTGTAGCTTCGCGTCGATCGGTATTTGCTACGTGAGAGAGCTCGGCATGGCGCACGTGCGCCATGGAGGAGGTCCAGTTCGGTGGTCGGATCTGGCGGCGGTGGCGGTTGGAACCCTCCGACTTCGTGGCGTCGGTTCTCCCAGTACACTCAATGAAAAAATCCAAACTATATATGGATTTGAAGCTCGTCTCGAGCTCTTCAAAATTCTCACCTGGAGGAGGGGCTGATTTTGCGTGTAGAGGGAGAAAATGAAGATCGAAGCACCGAAGGATATTCCGCCGTGCGATTTGAGCTGTCGGGGAGAGAGAATTCTGATGTGGCCCGATCAGATATTTTCTTATATTTATAAATTATTAAAAATCCAAAAATACCCCTCGTCCCTCACGAACACTAATCCAAACCCAACAACTGTCATCCCTAGCATTTCACCCCCATTCCGAACACAATGGGATATGTTTCGTAGTCCCATTCGACTGTTTTAGTCGGTTTTCATTCAAATTAAAATATAAAACATTCAATATTTGATTTGAACGTACATTTCAATTTGCCGGGGCCGCAACTTATTTGAAAAATTCTAGAAAAATAAATCTAGCTATGTTTTGATGATACGGTCCCAACAAAACTAGTTTCGTCGAATTATGAGACCGTTCGAAAAATGGCCCTTTTCTGGTCGATCCAATTTAATAGAAATTGACCAAACACATTTTCCTTTGCCACGCTCACATACTAGCTTCAAAAATTATGAAATTTGAAACCTAGCAATAATTTAACATCCCGGATCCAACAAAAGTGGTTTCGTTGAATTCCGAGGTCATTTGCAAAATGGCCATTTTCATGGGCTATATAAATTCTATAGCGACCTTTCTGAAAATTCATTTGGCCGTAACTTTTGCTTCCCGCTATGAAACTTCAATTTTTCAGATTCGTTAGAATGATATTCACTAACAAATTTAGATATTTTTGGTTTCACTCAAATCCGTTTTGTTTTGCACCCGGTACAGTTAGGCAAAGTTTGAATTCAAATTTTGAAACTACCGCGCCATTTCAGGCCTTGTTTATAATTAGAAGTAATTATATTTATTTTAAACCATCGATTCAAACTCACTTTTCATCGCTATTATTTAAAAATATTTATTTCAAATATTCAAAATCCACTAAAATAGCCAATTTAAAAATTTTAAATTGGTTCAGATTTTCCGGGTTGATACAATCCTGAGACATTGCTAGAATGTCTCGAATCGGTAAGGAGATTGACCCTAGCCTTGACTCATGATGGAAATCCAACTTCCACTACGACACCATGCGATTTTGACCATAAAACTAGTATGGCGACATAGTATATGGTAGTTATGTCGTCTATGATTGATACATTATGATTGAAGTGTCTTTAAAAAATATTTACACTAATAATAATATCAAATCCGTTTTATCATATCAAGCATTTTTGACCATTATAAGGTAAAACTCTATCCTCCGGTTTGCGTTGCATTGTGTGATGGGACTCAGTCTTATAATGGTTTCATTTTTCTAAAAAGCATTGCGTTGTTTTAAACGATTTACTTTATTTATGCACTGGAAATCCAGTGGAGTAAACCCGTTCCGCTTTAGCGGCGTGGTCCTGTGATTAGCCATATTGTTAGATAAGTTAGCAAAAATTTCTCATACCCGTCCCATGTCTGACCCGTAGTTTGTTTCACTTTGCAAACTCGGGTGCCCTCTTTTCCACATGGGCATTCAAGTATCTTATTTTGCAGATATATTGAGCAGGATTCTGGATCAAAACTTAATGCTGTATCCAGAGAATTGATAGACTTCCGTTGTATCAGTTTATTCATTTCCGCTGCAAAGTATTAAATTTTTGTAAATTATCTTCTGCTGTATTTTACTGATGTACTCTGATATTCTGTACTCTAATGTAACATTATTATAATGTTTATAAAAGTCTGCTATTATTTGTTCTGATGTGTTGTATGCCCAAAGTTAACGTATTCGGGTTTTTGAATGATCTTAGTCGATTTTGCGATCAATTAGGTCCGAGCGAAAGTCGAATCATTACAGTTGGTATCGGAGCGCTGGTTAGCTCAAATCTTTGGGGTACAACTCGTTAGAACTGAAAAAAAGACTCATCAGAGATTGGATTAGTAATATCCAATAAGAATACTCATTAGAGATAGGATCAGCAGTATCCTAGAATAAGAAAACTAGTTAGAGATGGGGTTAGATGTACCCTAGAACGAGTTGAGAGTGACAAGTTTATAACTAACATATTTGTGATTATATATATATATAATTCGATCGTAGAAAATATGATTTTTGAATATATAAAAGTTATATATTTGAAAAGCTAATCAACTAATTGACTGATGGTCGTGTTGTGTGATTATTAGTTCAGCTAATAAATTTATTGAAACCAATAAAAGAATGAAAGTTGAATTGGTTAGTTAAACAACTTTTAGCTCCGTTCCATTTCGAGGACGAAAAGATTTTAAGTGGGGGAGATTGTAACAAGCCGGAATTTCAGAACCAATTTAAAACTTTTATTTTAGAAATTTTAATGGATTTTGAATAACTAAAATTATTTATTTTAAATAATTAAAACTAAAAATTTATTTAAATTGAAGTTAGAACGAATTTTTTTATTTTAATTATATAAGGAGTTAGAAATAGCATGGTAGTTTGAAAATTTGAATTCTAACTTTGACTGACTGTACAGGATGCAAAATAAATCGGATTTTAGCAAAACCAAAAATATTATAATCTATTTAAAAATATCTTTCCAACGAATCCGGAAAATTGAAATTTCATTGCGGGAATCAAAAGTTATGCCAAGTTTAATTTTCAGGATAATCGCTATAGAATTTATTTATATATTTTAATATTAAAAATAGCCATTTTTCAAATGACCTGCATTTTCGATGAAACGGCTTTTGTTGGAACCGGAATGTCAAATTATTGCTAGTTTTCAATTTTCATAATTTATCGAATTAATATGTGATGAAACAGCTTTTGTTGGAACCGGAATGTCAAATTATTGCTAGGTTTCAATTTTTATAATTTATCGAATTAATATGTGAGTGTGGCAGAAGAAAACGTGTTTTGTTAGTTTCAGTCAAATTTAATCGACTTGAAAATGGTCATTTTTTAAACGATCTTCAAATTCGACGAAATTTGTTTTATTAGGACCGTGTTGAAAAACAAAGCTAGAAATAATTTTTCTGTAATTTTTAGAGTCAGTATGCGGCCTCAGTAATTTAAAATGTATGACTAAATTTAATAAATAAATGATTTATATTTTAAATTAAAGAAAAGTGGGTTGGAATGCTCGAATGGGCTGACGGGACCTAGCCCTTTGTGTCTAGAACGGGGGTATTTGGCTAGGGACAACTCTCGTTGGGCTTAATTTGGAGTCAGTGTCAATTAGTGGGCCTTAACTAAAAATTAGAGAATTAAATAAATAAAATATTATAAGTATCCTATCTAATTTCAATCCCTATCCCTATCTAACACACCAGCCGCCATCCCTTGAACCAATGGCTGAAACACGCCCCTCTTCTTCCCCTTCTATCTCTTCAAATACTCAATGAATTTCAAAAACTTCAAACACAAAATTGAAGAGCTCTTCAAGCTCAACAAATTGAATGGGCATGATCTTCTAATTGTTAATAGATTGAGATAATTTCTAACATGAAGGCGCCGACTTTAGGTGATGTTTTGAAGCTTAATGGACCACCAAGTTCACCTGGACGACGGCAGGGGAAGAGCAGAGGTAGGGTGACGAAGTGGTGATGTCTGATCAACGTATGGTGCCTCGACATGAGGAGCAATTTTGGTCAAAGGAAGGGAGCGTATCGGTTTTCTCGGTGCAGAAGGGAACGATGATTTGGGAGGAAGAAGTACTTAACCATTTAATTAAATAGTTAATTACTTTGTTAAAGTCAAATTATGTAATCAAATATTCAACAATCCGTAACTTCCTCAAACAGAAACCAAATCCAACGAAACTAAAAGCGTTGGAATCGCGTGATCAAGATCTACAACATGGAACAGATCAGATCTGAAACCGAGCGATCTAGAATTTTGTAGAACTAAAATCATGGTGAGATTTCTCGATCTAAATTTAAAATAAAAATTATATATATATATATAAATATATATATATATTTATATTGATTGTGATTGTATATTTAAATATATGTAGTGTATAAAAGTTAGATTGGCTGATTGATTGTGATGATGATGATGATTTATTGAATTATATGTTCTTGTTCAAATTGAAATTGTCATTTCGTTAGAAATTGTTACATTAATATGAAATTGTCTTTTTATTAGGAATTGTTACATAAAAGTGAAATTGTCATTTTTGGTAGACAGGTTATATTAAAGTAAAAATATCATTTTGTTAGATCAGTTATATTAACATAGAAATATCATTTTGTTAGATCAGTTATATTAACATAGAAATATCATTTTGGTTAGAAATGTACATTAGATTAAAATAAACTTTTTTTTTTTATAAATATTATATTAGGTTAAAAATAATATTTGTAACACCCCACGCCCGCTATGGTCACTCACTAAGGGAATGCCATAGCATCGGTGGAGTATTTTAGTGAATATAGAACAGAAAAATTACAACAAGACAGATATAAATAGTACTTGAAATTTTAAAACATCATCTCATAACAGCGGAAATACACATGTCTGGTTACATCATAAAACCACGATAAAAGTCAAGTACAATGTCCATCAAAATAAAGAAGTACATAATCCCACTCTGTCATACAATAGCCAGAACAAAAGAAAGGATAACTGGATAACTGGAGCTTTACATCTATCCAAGCTCGTAAAGACTGGAACAGAAATCCGATCAAGCTCCACTACTGCCAGGATCCACCGTAGGACCTGAGGGTTGGGAAAAAGATAAAAACAACGGGGTCAGACATAAGTCTGAGTGAGTCCTATAACTTTAACAATACAATCATTAAAGTAACCAGAGAAGACATAAACTTGACCTACGGTAATATCTGGGGATGAATGGCTACACTAAGCAGCTTGGTAGACTTAGGATAAACTAAGATAACCGTAAGGACGCATCTACCCACCCATGGATAATTACTAACTGCACCACACCAGTCATTCCTACTTAAAGGTTGATCCCTCCAAGGACTTAGAAAATTTCCCCAGTAGTTTCGTGTACTCCTAGCCCACTACATAGGTGCCGTCTCCCCCTATCTCCACTAGGTGTACCTAGAAATTTTACCCAGTAGTTTCGTGTACCCCTACATAGGTGCCGTCTGCCCCTATCTTTATTAGGTGTACCCACTACTCCCCATCGATCGGCTCCCTACCGTAGATACCCGTGCTGGTCCCACAGTGGGGTGTATCACTCCCCTAAAGTGGCAACCCAATACTATCAACGATGCACAGCTTTATATCTACACGATGCAACAACGGCTTATCTACCAGCCCGGGCCCACACACACATATGAAACCCGTTGGACTTGCGTTGCCACCGCTAACCCGTTTGGCCTCTTATAATCAAACCCAATATGCGTGTCCCGTCACTCGACATGGGTCGAGCCCACAAAGATACGTTTGGGATATTGGTTGAAATGGGCCCCCACAAGCTACCCACCTAAGCTTGTCACATATCTAGTGTATCCCACTTAACCCTTTAATCATGTTTAATTACATGTTTCCACTTGGTTAAGTATTCTAATCGTATTTTCTATTGCCACCCAAGGCAACCCACTAGATTCCACATGCCACCCAAGGCAACCACTGAATTTCCACATGCCACCCAAGGCACCCACTTAACCCCTCATGTCCCACTACATGCTAGTATGGTTAAGTGTTTCTTAATTAATTAAGACCGTGATCTCCCATAAAGACCTCCCACAATAGACTGGCTGTTATGACCGCCTGGTTAAGCCGGTAGAGTCCGGGCAGTCTTACGTCATAACAGAGCCTAACCTCGTGTCTTTACTTTAATCACGTATTTAATTTATGGCTAAGACCTCTCACATTGGGCTGACATTTGTAGCAACTGGTTAAGCCGGTCGGGTCCGGGCAGTTTAACACTACAAATGAGTCCAACCTCGTGTCTTAGTCGATTAATTACACCTAATTAATCACCCCCATATTAATTATCCCTAATTAATATCAAGTTTTCCATAACATGTGTAGACCTAACTCAATAGGTAAATTCCCATGGGGTAGACCTAACTCAATAGGTAAATTCCCACTTATGGTAATTTATTTTTATGGTATGCTTAATCATACCCAATCATACATTTATTAACATATTTTCCAACCCCATCGTTCCCCACGTAAATCGTTCTCACTTCATGACATAATAAAGGGGAAGATCCATCTTAGCATATAACTTTGTCATGGGTTAAGAGGACGTCAACTTGCATATATGAACATATATTAACCCAACTACATTTAACCCAAACTTGCATATTATCATACACATATCTTGCATAACATGTTGAACTTGCATATAAGCATTCTCATTACTTGCATAACATGTTAAACATGCATTTAAGCATACACATAACTTGCATAAGCATTCACATACTTGCATAAGCATTCACATACTTGCATAAGCATGCATAACTTGCATATCATGTCATTTAAGCATATACATATCTTGCATAAGCATTCATATACTCGCATAAGCATGCATAACTTGCATATCATGTTAAACTTGCATTTAAACATATACTTAAATTGCATATGAACTTGCATAACTCACTTTGTTAAACATGCATAATTCCACTCATTAAATATGCATAAACCCACTTGTTAAACATGCATAAACCAACTTATTAAGCATGCATAAACCAACTTATCAAACATGCATAAAGCCACTTATTAATTATGCATAATCATAGTAAAACATAGAGTAGCATATCATTACAAATGATTCAAACTCACTAATCCGCATTTAAGACCATAAGTCTCATTATACCCAATCTACTTACTTTAACAATTGATGTTAAAGTGATAGAAACTCACCAAACCCAAGATTAGCAAACTTATGAAGTGGAATTAGTTGCTAAATATGAAGAAGATAATGATTAGAAATTGATTAGAGAGGGATTAGCTTGCAACTTCCTTCATAAATTGGTGGAGGCTCCTTCTAAGATTTAATTTGGCGGCATGAGGCCATCATTTCTATTTTTAGTATGGATTAGGGTAGGTTTAGGGTGTATTTATAGATTAGGAGAGTGTTTTAGGCCCTTAGATTAACCCTAGATTAGATTAGGTCCGTTAGATTTAGGAAATCTCTAGAACCCAGCCCAGCCCTAGCCAGAAAACCAGATCTGGTGCACCCAAGCCCCCTGGTTCGACACGCCGTGTCGACAGGCAAGTCGACAGGCAAGTCGACACCCCTGTCGACAGGCCTGTCGACAACCCAGTCGACATGCTTAGGGCGGGAATCTTCCCGCCTGGCCCCGCTGGTTCTATTTTAAAATCTAAATTTGAATTTCTAAATCTGTTTTTAGCTTTAAATTTTCTGCAAACTTCTTTGGGCCATAACCGGGCCATACGGACTCCAATTCTCGAAAACTCGGACTCTATTTCTCGTATTTTTCCGAGACGAACGTAATGACGTAGCCCGTTAACCCCAATTCCCACATCTGAGATTATTTATCCTGTAATTAGTGAATTTTAGTATTAATTAAAATTCGGGGTGTTACATTCTCCCCTCCTTAAAGGATTTCGTCCCCGAAATCTCTAAGCTAAGGAGAATGCATATCCTACCATCCAAACAACCATCTACTCGAACCATCAACCACGGGCATCCATTGTCCTTAAACAGTTTCTAATGATGTATGAGCATATGCAAACAGTGTGTGTATATGTTCCCTATCTAATGTATGAACATATGCAAACCATGATAGTGCCATGCATCCATTATGTATGCAAGAGAACCCTATCGACACATACAATATCTACATGAGTGCACAATCATCCACCAAAATGCATCATCCATGTGATAACACAATCATTATACATCCATAAATATAGCCTCCTACACACAATTTTATGCAATATGCAATATGAAGTGACTGAGCCGATCTAGTGCCTAGAGTGTGTGTATATGCATCCACGAGCAACCACTAGCAAACACTTGCATCCACTTGCATCCATCAACCATAACATGTCTCAAACACATGTTTCAACCATAGGTTTACCCTATCTAAAGGTCAAACAGTACTAACGAGAGGACATACTAAAGATAAGATAAGTACTAGACAATGATAGAGGAGAAAGTAAAGACATACCCTCAAAAAGAAATGGGTACAATGAACGCATCTTCGCTTCCGTCTCCCAAGTTGCGTTGCTCCCATCTTCTCCCCATTGCACTTTGACTAGTTGAACCTCTCAATTCCTCAATTTCCTAGTCTCTGACCCAAGGATGCGAGTAGGAGCTCGTCGGATAGTCGCATCACGCTCTATCTCTACATCTCTAAGCAAGCTCGGCTCTACCACCTCTGCGGTCTCATGTAAGCATTTCCTCAGATGTGATACATGGAATACATCATGAACACCACTAAGTCTGTCGGGCAACTCCACCCTATATGCCATCCGTCCAATCCTTTCCTTAATAGGAAACGGCCCAACAAACCTCGGTGCTAACTTCCCAACGGATCCAAAGCGAACAACATTTCTTAGCGGAGATACCTTGACAAAAATCATATCCCCAACCTCAAACTCAAGATCCGTCCTTCTTTTGTCCGCATAAGATTTTTGCCTATCCTGTGCTGCTTTCATCCTTCTTCGAATCAAGTCAATCTTCTCAGAAGTCTCCCTAATCATATCAGGTCCAAGCAAGATCTTATCCGTAGATTCCCACCAACATGTAGGTGATCGACAAGGCCTTCCATAGAGAGCTTCGAAAGGAGCCATACCAATACTGGACTGAAAGCTGTTATTATATGCGAACTCCACCAATGGAAGATGCTCTTCCCATGTACCTCCAAAATCTAAGATACAAAGCCTCAAAAGGTCTTCTAGAACACGATTCACACTCTCAGTCTGGCCGTCCGTCTGAGGATGATATGCAGTGCTCAGACACAATTGAGTCCCCACTGCTTCTTGCAAACTTCTCCAGAACTCGCTAGTGAAGATAGGATCTCGATCACTCACTATGCTAGAGGGTACCCCATGTAATCGAACTATCTCTCGAAGATATACTGAAGCTAGCCATGGAGCAGTCCTCTTGCTCTTCACAGGTATGAAGTGGGCGCTCTTAGTAAGTCTGTCTACCACCACCCAAATTCCTGTATTACCCTTCCTCGATCTGGGTAACCCGTCAATAAAGTCCATCGAGACACTATCCCACTTCCATTGCGGAACTTCCAATGGGTGAAGCAACCCACCTGGTTTCCTTTGCTCCGCCTTCACTTGCTGGCACACCAAACATCGAGCGACATACTCGGCCACATCTTTCTTCATACCGTCCCAGAAGAAAACCCTCTTCATGTCTTGATACATCTTTTCCCCACCAGGATGAACGGTCATCCTAGAACGGTGTGCATCATCAAGAATAACCTTCCTCAAATCCTCGTCTTGCGGTACACAAAGTTTACCGTCTCTACGCAAGTACCCCCTATCGTCTAGGGTGTACCTACTCAAATGGCTGGACGACTCCCCCCTTATGAGCTTTTCTACCAACTCAACCAACTGTGGGTCGTCCCTCTGTGCTTCTCCAATCCGCCCCAAAAGAGTAGGTCTAACTTCCAAAGAAGCTAGCAAACCGGGTACATAGTCAATGGAAGGTCTAAAATCAAACATCGAGATAAATTCCAAGCTTCGTCGTTCCACGAACAATGGACTCAAAGACAACCTTTTTCTGCTCAAGGCGTCCGCCACCACGTTACCCTTGCCAGGGGTATACGCTATCTCGAAGTCATAGGATGCTAAGAACTCCATCCACCTTTGCTGTCTCAGATTCAAATCCTTCTGAGAAAACAAGTACTTCAATGATTTGTGGTCAGTGAACAACTCGAATCTCTCACCAAGAAGATAATGGCGCCAAATTTTAAGCGCAAAAACAATAGCGGCCAGCTCTAGATCGTGGGTAGGGTAATTTTTCTCATGTGCCCTCAACTGCCTTCCACCATAGGCTATTACCCTTCCCTCTTGCATTAAGACTGCGCCAAGTCCTGTCCCACAGGCATCGGTATAGACAACAAATGGCTTGCTCCCATCTGGCAACACTAAAACTGGAGCAGTGGTTAAAGCTCTCTTTAACCGTCGGAACGCATCATCACAATCTACGTCCCATGTGAAAACAAGATTTTTCTTCGTTAAGCGGGTTAATGGGGCTGATATCTTCGCGAAGTCTTTGATAAACTTCCTATAATAACCCGCCAACCCCAAGAAACTTCTTACTTCGGTAGCATTCTTCGGAACCTTCCAATCCTGAATTGATACTACCTTCGCGGGATCCACAACTATCCCTTCCTTGGAGACCACGTGCCCCAAGAACCGTACTTCCTTCCTCCAGAAGTGACATTTAGAGAATTTAGCCTTAAGGCTATGTGCTCGAAGAGTCTTCAACACCTCCCCAAGATGTAGGGCATGCTCTTCTTCACTCTTAGAAAATACTAAGATATCATCCACAAAGACCACCACAAATTTATTAAGGAACTCCCTGAACACCCTACTCATCAAATCAACGAAGTATGCAGGGGCGTTCGTCAACCCAAATGGCATCACCAGCCACTCATAGAAACCATCCGGAGTTCTAAAGGAAGTCTTGTCTATGCTATCCTCAGCCACCCTCAACTGATGAAACCCCGTGGCTAAGTCCAACTGAGAAAATACTGAAGCGCCAACCAACTGATCGAAAAGATCATCAATCCTCGGCAATGGGTGTCTATTCTTCTTTGTGAGCTTGTTGAGTTCTCTATAGTCTACACAAAGTCTGAGGGACCCATCCTCCTTTGTAGCAAATACTACCGGAGCACCCCACTCCGATACACTCCGTCTTATGAACCCCTTCTCAAGCAACTCCCCTACTTGCTTATGGAGTTCCCTCCTCTCACGAGGAGCCATGTGGCGCACTGGTAAAGATACCGGTTTAGCATTATCCACCAAATATATTCGGAAGTCAATTTCCCGTTTCGGAGGTAAGCCCTTCACCTCCTCAAACACATCCGGATATTCCCGGACCACTCTAACATATTGCATACTCTCGACCGAAGCGTCAAGCGATTCAAGATAACTTAGCATAACAGAGTCCATGGGATTACAAGAAATCTCGAGAGTGTTACCCAAACGGGTCATGAGCCTAACAACTCTCCTTTCGCAATCAAGAACGGCACCATTACTGGATAACCAGTCCATGCCCAAAATCAACCCATAGCCCGTGAAGCCCAACACAAAAGCATCACATCTAAACTCAATGCTAAGTATAGAAATCTTCAAACCCAAACATATCATGGACAAATAAGTGGAGCCCCCAATTGGGTTTGAAACAACCAAGGGATCATCTACCAGACTGGTGTCAAAGTGCAGTGACTCAACTAATGATGATGAGATAAACGAATGCGATGCGCCTGAATCAAACAATGTACGGACAGGATGATCAAATAGAAAAACCAGACTTTCAACGGAGATAGTTCTACCTCTTTCCTGAATCGGTGGAACCGCGAGAGCCTGTACTTGCCCCCTAGCCTGACCTGGTGCCATAAGAGCTTGCACCTGTCCTCCTGAGGTAGACCCCGTCCTTTGCCCTTTCTTAGGGCAATCCTTCACTAAATGCCCTGCTTCGCCACAGTGGAAGCAGCCAGTCTTCTTCTTCTTGCGACAATCTTTGCTTAGGTGGCCAGGTGTCCCACAATTGAAACACTTCTTCTTCTTGCCCTTGCCACCGTTGCCTTTCCCACCTTTGTTTTGTTGTTGTTGTTGCTGAGGTCTCTTTTGATCTCCCTTCTTCTCGGGTGCCTTATTAGCATTGGGACCCTTCTCTTCTTCATGCATGAGTGCCATGTCAACTAGCTTCTCAAAGGTGGCCCCCATAGGGATATGAGTCATAGCCAACCCATGCATCGGTTCATTCAAGCCTTTCACGAATCTCAAAGCCTTCTTCTCCGGTGTATTCACCATATCTAGGCCAAACCTTGCCAATTGATTAAACTTATTAACATACTCCTTCACCGAGAGATTTCCTTGCTTTAGAGTCAAGAATCTTTCCATATACAAGTTTTCCTCCGCCCTTGAGAGAAACTTTGCCACAAATCTTTGCCTAAAATCCGCCCAAGAGTCAACGGGGCGTTCTCCATTAGTGACCTCCCACCAGAATGAGGCCTCTCCCTTCATTAACCAAGCAGCCAACTTGACTTTCTTTCCTTCTTCCATCTCAAAGATATCTATCAATTCTTCCACCTCTTTAAGCCAATCTCTAGCCTCCACAAAAGTTTCAGATCCTTGAAAAGGCTTCCCTCCCATAGCTTTAAATTCCTTGCAAGTCTTAGCAAAAGTATCCGTGCGAGGAGGAGGGGGAGGAGGAAGATCGGGTGCTACGGTTGGGGGAGGAACATTTGCTGGACCCGCAGTGGTGGCCCTAGCCTCCATCAATCTCCTATACCATACTGGTACCGTCACACCCTCCGGAAAGTTAAGATTCTCGGCCATGCTGAAACGGAAAAGGAAAGATTCAAAACGGAGGATTCGAAAGATATAGATATGGCTATTGGGGATTATGCTTTTCTTTCAAAAACTTTTCTCTTAAAAGACATGTTTTTGAAATTATCTCTTCCAAAAATGTTTAAGAAAAATAGTTTTCTAAAAATTTTATCTGTTCCGGTAACCTTTGCTCTGATACCACGTGTAACACCCCACGCCCTCTATGGTCACTCACTAAGGGAATGCCATAGCATCGGTGGAGTATTTTAGTGAATATAGAACAGAAAAATTACAACAAGACAGATATAAATAGTACTTGAAATTTTAAAACATCATCTCATAACAGCGGAAATACACATGTCTGGTTACATCATAAAACCACGATAAAAGTCAAGTACAATGTCCATCAAAATAAAGAAGTACATAATCCCACTCTGTCATACAATAGCCAGAACAAAAGAAAGGATAACTGGATAACTGGAGCTTTACATCTATCCAAGCTCGTAAAGACTGGAACAGAAATCCGATCAAGCTCCACTACTGCCAGGATCCACCGTAGGACCTGAGGGTTGGGAAAAAGATAAAAACAACGGGGTCAGACATAAGTCTGAGTGAGTCCTATAACTTTAACAATACAATCATTAAAGTAACCAGAGAAGACATAAACTTGACCTACGGTAATATCTGGGGATGAATGGCTACACTAAGCAGCTTGGTAGACTTAGGATAAACTAAGATAACCGTAAGGACGCATCTACCCACCCATGGATAATTACTAACTGCACCACACCAGTCATTCCTACTTAAAGGTTGATCCCTCCAAGGACTTAGAAAATTTCCCCAGTAGTTTCGTGTACTCCTAGCCCACTACATAGGTGCCGTCTGCCCCTATCTCCACTAGGTGTACCTAGCAATTTTACCCAGTAGTTTCGTGTACCCCTACATAGGTGCCGTCTGCCCCTATCTTTATTAGGTGTACCCACTACTCCCCATCGATCGGCTCCCTACCGTAGATACCCGTGCTGGTCCCACAGTGGGGTGTATCACTCCCCTAAAGTGGCAACCCAATACTATCAACGATGCACGGCTTTATATCTACACGATGCAACAACGGCTTATCTACCAGCCCGGGCCCACACACGCATATGAAACCCGTTGGACTTGCGTTGCCACCGCTAACCCGTTTGGCCTCTTATAATCAAACCCAATATGCGTGTCCCGTCACTCGACATGGGTCGAGCCCACAAAGATACGTTTGGGATATTGGTTGAAATGGGCCCCCACAAGCTACCCACCTAAGCTTGTCACATATCTAGTGTATCCCACTTAACCCTTTAATCATGTTTAATTACATGTTTCCACTTGGTTAAGTATTCTAATCGTATTTTCTATTGCCACCCAAGGCAACCCACTAGATTCCACATGCCACCCAAGGCAACCACAGAATTTCCACATGCCACCCAAGGCACCCACTTAACCCCTCATGTCCCACTACATGCTAGTATGGTTAAGTGTTTCTTAATTAATTAAGACCGTGATCTCCCATAAAGACCTCCCACATTAGACTGGCTGTTATGACCGCCTGGTTAAGCCGGTAGAGTCCGGGCAGTCTTACGTCATAACAGAGCCTAACCTCGTGTCTTTACTTTAATCACGTATTTAATTTCTGGCTAAGACCTCTCACATTGGGCTGACATTTGTAGCAACTGGTTAAGCCGGTCGGGTCCGGGCAGTTTTACACTACAAATGAGTCCAACCTCGTGTCTTAGTCGATTAATTACACCTAATTAATCACCCCCATATTAATTATCCCTAATTAATATCAAGTTTTCCATAACATGGGCAGACCTAACTCAATAGGTAAATTCCCATGGGGTAGACCTAACTCAATAGGTAAATTCCCACTTATGGTAATTTATTTTTATGGTATGCTTAATCATACCCAATCATACATTTATTAACATATTTTCCAACCCCATCGTTCCCCACGTAAATCGTTCTCACTTCATGACATAATAAAGGGGAAGATCCATCTTAGCATATAACTTTGTCATGGGTTAAGAGGACGTCAACTTGCATATATGAACATATATTAACCCAACTACATTTAACCCAAACTTGCATATTATCATACACATATCTTGCATAACATGTTCAACTTGCATATAAGCATTCTCATAACTTGCATAACATGTTAAACATGCATTTAAGCATACACATAACTTGCATAAGCATTCACATACTTGCATAAGCATTCACATACTTGCATAAGCATGCATAACTTGCATATCATGTCATTTAAGCATATACATATCTTGCATAAGCATTCATATACTCGCATAAGCATGCATAACTTGCATATCATGTTAAACTTGCATTTAAACATATACTTAACTTGCATATGAACTTGCATAACTCACTTTGTTAAACATGCATAATTCCACTCATTAAATATGCATAAACCCACTTGTTAAACATGCATAAACCAACTTATTAAGCATGCATAAACCAACTTATCAAACATGCATAAAGCCACTTATTAATTATGCATAATCATAGTAAAACATAGAGTAGCATATCATTACAAATGATTCAAACTCACTAATCCGCATTTAAGACCATAAGTCTCATTATACCCAATCTACTTACTTTAACAATTGATGTTAAAGTGATAGAAACTCACCAAACCCAAGATTAGCAAACTTATGAAGTGGAATTAGTTGCTAAATATGAAGAAGATAATGATTAGATATTGATTAGAGAGGGATTAGCTTGCAACTTCCTTCATAAATTGGTGGAGGCTCCTTCTAAGATTTAATTTGGCGGCATGAGGCCATCATTTCTATTTTTAGTATGGATTAGGGTAGGTTTAGGGTGTATTTATACATTAGGAGAGTGTTTTAGGCCCTTAGATTAACCCTAGATTAGATTAGGTCCGTTAGATTTAGGAAATCTCTAGAACCCAGCCCAGCCCTAGCCAGAAAACCAGATCTGGTGCACCCAAGCCCCCTGGTTCCACACGCCGTGTCGACAGGAAAGTCGACAGGCAAGTCGACACCCCTGTCGACAGGCCTGTCGACATGCTTAGGGCGGGAATCTTCCCGCCTGGCCCCGCTGGTTCTATTTTAAAATCTAAATTTGAATTTCTAAATCTGTTTTTAGCTTTAAATTTTCTGCAAACTTCTTTGGGCCATAACCGGGCCATACGGACTCCGATTCTCGAAAACTCGGACTCTATTTCGCGTATTTTTCAGAGACGAACGTAATGACGCAGCCCGTTAACCCCAATTCCCACATCTGAGATTATTTATCCTGTAATTAGTGAATTTTAGTATTAATTAAAATTCGGGGTGTTACAATATTTTTGTCATAAATGTTATATTAGATTAAAAATAACATTTTGTTAGGAATGTGATATTAGATTAAGAATAACATTGTTGTTAAGGAATGTCATTACATTAGAAATTGTCATTCATACAAAAATGTCGTTTATTTAGTAATATCAGTTATATAAAAATGTCAATTTGTTAGGAATGTTAGATGAAGATAAAATATGTAAATGATAAGATTATATTTTTATAGTACATATAGAAATGATTAAAATGATCATTGGTTGGAATTACATAATTTGTTAGATTAGAACATTATCATTATTGTGTCAGCGATATTAGAAATAATTCAAACTGAATTAAAATTGGTTAAATTTATTAACCAACGATTTAGTTAAATAAATTGTTATTGTTGCTTGAAAACCCCACAAGGGTATTGGGACGACATTTGATATACACTAGTCCCAATATTTAGTTGTATATCAATCGATGGATAGACAGTCTGTGTTGAGCATTATTCATTTATTCATTTTAACGCTCACAAAATTATAAGTTTCACTCTGGATGTGAATGGATTGTTTATTGATTATTTTTCATCATTATTATATACATGTGATGTATGAAATCCTTATAACTGAAAATATATGGTAATTTATTGAGTCGCATTCTGATTCAGAATATCTTTTAGATAAATAATATTTCAAAATAAAGAACATTTTTATATAAAGAATAGTTTAAAAATAATGAATAATTTTCAATGAAATAATTACAGTTAAAAATTATAATTGCACTTTTGACACATGGTTAGGTTGCATTTGTGGTGGAAGTCTGCCCGGACCGACCGGCATATCCAGCAACCACTAATGTTGAACCTAATGTGAGATGGCTAAGTGCGCAAATATGAAACGAGCTATGACACGAGGTTAAGCCCAACTTATGGGATAAGTCTGCCCAGACCCAACCGGCATGTCCAGCATCCGCAAATTGTAGGCCTAATATGGGAGGTCTAGCCCATTATAAACCATAAATGGACATGGTAATGGATTGGACTATTTAGCCCATTATAAGTTGAAACGCCATTTTAACCCGAACGGGTTTATCGATCGTTTTTAATCATTTTATAATGAATAGAATAAAAAGTAGTAATTTCCAAAATCTAATATTTTGAAAATATTATTTTAATAAAGAAATAAAATAAATCTTTAATCAAGATTTAATGGAGTTTTCCAATTAATTAATATTTATTTGGAATTAAATAAATAAATTGGATTTTTAGGTTTGTCTGGATGGTGTCTTCAATAACACCGTTCTTAAATCCAGTTGAGAAAAGAATAAGTCTTTTAATTAAGATTATTAGAGTTTCCAATTATGTTTAATTATAATAAATTGAATTGTGAATTGGGTTTATTGTGAGCTGTGCTTTAAGCGACATCTGTTCTTTAACCCAATTGACAGTGGAAATGTAATTTCGAGTTTATAAATCTTTTTGTTTAGATTTAATGGAAAATTTTCAAAGTAATTTTGTCTAATTTAATATATTAAATTGGAATTGAATGGAATTCAATTTAATAATAGTTGAGATAAGCTTCTGCAAAAGAAGACCGATACTATATATGGAATTTAAGAGGCTTTGTCGTTATTCCATTTATATTATTGGTCTGATACAGAAATTTATATCGATTATATATCGATTTGATTTCTATGAAAATTCCATATTTAATGGAAGACGATTTTAGGTTTACCGTGAACTATGTTTTAAATGAAATTAGTTCTTTAACCCAGTTAAAGATAAGATTTATTTATTCACTTTGAATAATCATTAAATAATGATTTTTGATATTAAAACCAAATTGGAGTTTTAATAAATCTTTAAAAGAAAGATTTTAAATTAATTTTAAAGAATTTATTTTTGACAAAATAATGTGAATAGTTTATTAAAAGAATATTCTGAATTGGAATGAGGCGTTTGATGTGTTTTTATAACACTTTATTTTTGATTATAAAATGCGTGAGTTATTCAAGAAGACCGGGTTAACCCATTCTGAATAATTACTGCAAGGATTAAAAGTCGAAGATGAGGATGGTGGTTGAAGACCGACTATCTTCACATCGAATGGATGACTACTAATGCCCTGGACTGATTTGCTCCCAGGAAAGGGTTAAAGTGGTAGTTGTCCGGACGTACTTGTTGATTGTCCGGATAAGCAAGCACCTCTCTTCGGTATTGGACATACGGGATGAGGAATACGGTGTCTCCATTTTCGTTCGAACCCAAACCGGACTTGTAAATGGATGTATGTCTAGCATTGGATTCCATTCCACGTAAATTAAATTGATTTCTATTTAATATATATCTGTGGTGGAGGAGAATTTATTCTCTTGCTTAACACCCTTCTCTCAGACGCACGAGCTCAGAAATATCGATCTCATAGTGTGATTTATCAATGTGGCATGCCAAGATGCAAACGGTAAGGGCTTTTGTTGAAAAATAGGGCCATGTGGGTGATGATCAAAGCATAGCCTTTTTCGGCATAGCTTTGTCTATAACGTTACCTCGCGAGCCTTACACCCCAGTAAGAATCAGAAACGAGACAAGGGAACGCCAGGAGTGCACACATTTCTTTCTAGCTAGAAGTGGTGTTAGGGTTTCTACAAGGCCCGATATTTTTACTTATGTGGTTGATGGAATGAGGCACCTCAGTTTTATTGGTCGATTGTGACCATTTTATAGGTACAATTGGATCGAGAAGCGTGTTTTCAGGAATTGCCAATCCACTAACGTTATTTGGGGACCGGCCCTGCAGTATCCAAGGGTTCACTGCGGGGGATCCTGAGACATTGCTAGAGTGTCTCGAATCAGTAAGGAAATCGTCCCTAGCGGGAATCCAACTTCCAATACAACACCATGCAGTTTTGATTGTAAAACTAGTACGGCGACATAGTATATGGTAGATATGCCGTCTATGATTGATACATTATGATTGAAATGTTTTTGAAACATATATACTACTAATAATATCAAATCCGTTTTATCTTATCAAGAATTTTTGACCATTATAAGGTAAAAATCCATCCTCCGGTTTGCGTTACATTGTGTGATGGGACTTGAGTCTTGTAATGGTTTCATTTTCCTAAAAAGCGTTGCATTGTTTTAAACGATTTACTTTATTTATGCACCGACAATCCAGTGGAGTAAACCCGTTCGCTTTAGCGGCGTGGTCCTCTAATTAGCCATACTGCTAGATAAGTTAGGAAAGATTTCTCGTACTAGTCCCATGACTGACCCGTAGTTTATTTCACTTTGCAAACTCGGGTGCCCTCTTTTCCACATGGGCAGTGAGTAGCTTATTTTGCAGATATATTGAGCAGGATTCTGGATCGTAGCTTAAAGCTGTCTCCAGAGCATTGATAGACTTCTGCTGTATCAGTTTATTCATTTCCACTACAGTGTATTAAATTATTGTAAGTTATCTTCCAATGTATTTTACCGATGTACTCTGATATTTTGTACTTAACATTATTATAATGTTTATAAAAGTTTACTGTTATTGGTTCTGATGTGTCGTATGCCCAAAGTTAACGTATTCGGGTTTTTGAATGGTCCTTGACGATTTTGCGATCGATTAGGTCTGTGCGAAAGTTGAATCATTACAATATATATTTTAAATCCATTTAAAATTCCAAATCAATATTTAAGTTAACAAACTGTTAAATATTTGACTACCAAAATACTGGATATTACAATCTTCCGCCCTTAAATGAATTTCGCCCTCGAAATTACTAAGGTAGGAAAAAGGTCGTAAACCCATTAATATTTAAAATCCAATTTATTATAATTCAAAAACCAACTCAATACTGTTAATAAAACTTTTCAAAAATATCGAAAAATTTCTAACACTTTAAATTTCTGGAAAAATTAGATAGAGTCTCCCCTTTACGAAGCGACATCTGCGATATCGCGGGAACAAATAATATATATACATCGACCCACACGGTTGGAAAAATCAAAAACCAAAACCTAAATTATATTTTCGCTTAAGTGTACCTTTTACGAGCGCTATTGAGCATACTGCTCAATTTACGTGCAATATTCGCATGCAAAAACAATCCTCATGGCCATCTGGCACTTGTACTTAACTCAGTTTGTCATGTGAGTAGCATATACATGAAACAATTAAATAACACTTCATAAATCAACAGTTTAGCTGACCAATTTCCAAAATTCAACATATATCGTCATTCATATGCAAACATAGTGTTAAATCATTAATTACAAATCATATTCGATTCATTCACATTATTATACTAGAATTTAGTTTTTACTTCATTCAACCAATGTTACATTATTGATGAATTTATATATAACAAACAATCAATAAACAATGCACAATCAACTCAATCAAATCATTTCAGTGAATTCATATTCAATATTAATATTTACTTATATTCACTTGGGTTTAATATCAACTGATTTATATTAGATTAATTTCCATTACAAATTCCAAATTCTGATTTTTATCTCAAAAATCATCCATTTTCACTTTTATTCTTATTTAACTTATCTTTAAGTTAAAATTTTGATTCATTTTAATTCCAAATAAAAATTCCCATTCACAAATTCTATATGTTATTGAATCATTCAAATTTTTAACCCAATTTGAGTTCCAACCAAACCAACCAAGCATGCCAATCTCTCAATAACTTAATAAAATTATTTCTTTTCTACACAAAAATATATTTTATGTAAAATTATTTCATTTACCCATTTTACAAAACAATATTGTATCCATTACCAGTTCAGTGCTTCTCAACACTTGAACTGATCAAACAACACAATATAAAAAAACTTATGTAAAATTTACAACTACGCTCTCACAAATATATACATTTAACTCAATTTAGGATATTACCATTCCCATCTCTGTCGAGTTATACCACAGTTCCAAGGTTATTGCTAAACTAATTGCTCTGATACCAAGTATAACGACCCACTTTTTAGTACAGTTTAAGCCGACCTTTATCAACCCATGTCAACTCAAATTATACATAAAAGTAGATAGCTATTAGAAAGAAATTAGAGGGTGATATAAGAAAGAAAGAAATATTAGAATATGAGAAGAAAATTAACTAACACAACACAGAGTCTCACATCGCAACGGAAAAAATATAACTAGAAATAGATTTTCATTGAGAGCTTGAAAATATAATTAAAATCATCAGAGCCACATCACACATATGGATAGTTATAATAATATGTCCTTATACAAAATTACATAGAGGAATAATAACTATAAGATACATCATACGTCTGAACTCCTTCAGCACGTCTTCTGAAATTCGCAGCATCCGATAACCTAGACCTATGCACCTCGGTATAACCCGAGCATTACAAACACCGGACCAGTCTGGTGAACCAGAGTGAGAAAAACACACTAAGTTTAAAGGCATCACACAACTTGATTTTAACGTCAAAATCTTTTTGAAAGAAAAGGATAATCGTAAGACCGAATCCCACATAAATACGGATAGTTTTTACCTTATGATAACCCAAAACATTTTAAAATGAATATCTTTTCTAATATTATAATAGTCTCTAAACACAAATAAATATCAATCTAGCAGAACGCTTGCGTCTCACGCTCCACATACATAGTATACAATCAAAACTGCGAGGACTTTTTGAAGAATGGACTTCCTGGAAAGGTATGGGACCACCTTCCCAACAATGTACCTTCGGAGATGAGTACATTGGGGTTCAACGAGAACATCTTGCAACCCAGCCTAAACATGACCGACCCCTCACTTTCTCTTGAGAGTACCGAATATATCATTACCATGGTTGAGGGCCAACCAACCGAATCGATAACATACATAAATAAAAAGGGACAACCAAAGGCATTTAATTTGACCAGATCAGATAATGATATACCCTTTTGATGGGTGCGACCCACATAGCCCTGCGACCTACGCGATTTTATGCCATTTCCCGGTTGATGAGGCTAGAGGTTAAGCTTATCCTTTAGAACAACACAACTCCATCCACTTTGAATGCCACATCGTCAAATCCATCAAACCGCTCATTGATGTTCACAAAAATACTCTGCAGCTAACAAAAGTACGTTTGTAAAGATCAATGTACGTGATTCTTAAGAAATATTCTATCAGACATTCGTCCATATAAGTCATCCAGGAACAGGATGAACCAAAGGCACTCTCCTACCACACCCTACGTATCACCCAATAGATTGGCAGCGAGAAGTCCTTGCAATCCGTAGATTCCAACCATGACAGAACTCCAGTATATCTTTGGCTGCTAAACCAAAGATTTTAAGTACACTACAACAAATTGACCATATTACAACGGTGGAAAAAAGTCGTAAAAGACTTTTTACAACGGTGGAGCCACCGTCGTCTATTAAGAAGTTGTAATAGACTAAAATCTTTTACAACTATTTTGCACCGTTGCGACACCGTTGTGAAATGTATATTTTACAACTTTTTTCCACTGTTATAATAAACTTTATTACATCTATTTATAACTGTTGTAATATATTTTATTAGAAGTATTATTTGAAGTTGTAATATATGAAAAAATTATATACATATTATTAATAAAAGAATTCATTTCAGAACATATTATTTACAAAACTGATGATATCGAACAAACTTAAAACATGAACCAAAACAATATATTAGAATTTTCAAACTCTCATCATTTTTCTATAAATCATACAAGTATCTCAAGTACATAAAGCATCCAAGACTCCAAAATCCAAAAGACTTGAAGTTATCGTTCACAAAAATACATATCTATAAGTAGTACAAACATAATGAAATTGAGATTTGCTCGCAATGCTGCTGGTCTTGCAATGGTCTTCATTCTTGAGTTGACTTCAAATAAATTTGAGATTTTCTTGCAATGCTGCAGGTGTTCTTGAATTAAACTATATGAAATAACATATTAAGCAATAAGAATGAAGTATACTAAAGTAGAGAAATAAATTAATTGAAATTTGAACCAAAAGAACATACAAGTAAAGTATCCCTCCAGTAGGGTACTTATAAAAGAGTGAGTGTGTGCTTGTTTTTCTGCCTTTGTCACTTCTAACTCTTTTGCATCTTCTTTTCCATATGGGATGTTTTCATATAATGTTGTGGCAAAAGTGCAGGTTCTTGTTGTACTAGCCCTGTGTTTTTTCAAAGTGTTTTTTGCAAATTTTTCCTTAGGTCTTTGCCTGTGATTGATTTTGTTTATAGTTATTAAAATTCCCACGAATTGTTACCATATGAAACCATACTAGAATGAGATCCTCCACTACAATAGAGAATCAAGGGGAAATACTCTTTCAGTCCATTTATCTAAGCATATCCTTAACCTAGTTCTAGCTATGGAGTAGGGAATTTCAATACAAAATTTGTAGCAGATAAACAAGCAAAATACTACTCACATACTTAGCAACCAAATTTCTATCAAGGATAAATCATGATTTTGATGAATAAAGAAGGATTATGTTAAAGTGAATCTAAAAAGCAGAAATAATGACACATACCATCAATTATAACACTTCCAATAACAAGATTATAGAGTAGCAATATCACAGATAACATTGTGCTTTTTCAGAATCACCTTACAAACTAATTTAAAAAAAAAACTTCTTTTGACTTGTAACATTTTATAATACGTGTGTGGAGACCTACTTGCAAATCAGCTGCACGAATTGAGATATACAATTTTCTCGTTGTAGTTATACACTGACCTTTATTAATTGGTGTAATTGAACCTGCATACTTGCTGGACAGTAAAATACCCATTCTACTGTCATTATACATGGAATTAATCATTAAAAGTTGTCCAAATGTAATATAGGTCCAAAATCCTATTTCAAATTTCTTGTTTTTCAATTCAACATTCTCTGGAGTCGGGAAATTTATTGAACACAAAATGATTTTTGAAAGGGAGAACGATACCTACTGCATAGATAAAGTGATTACAAAAATAAGCGATAAGGATACCTATTCAATCCTGGAAGGGAGAATGATTGATATTTAATTAATCAACCCATTGTCGAGCAACAGGAGGAGGAACTAAGGCGTGGGTGAAGGAGAGAATAACCGAGGGCATTTGTTAGGGTTAAGAACAGGGTTGTCATCTAGATCTATATCACCCAAGGTCACGAGCACTTTGGGATTTTGGATCTACAGAGTTTCGAGCTCGGGAGGGTTTGCGTGAGTTTGGGGGGAAGAAATCGAAAAGCTGATGTCGGATTTGCAGCTTGAGTTTTGAGCGTGGAAATTTTTGTTGGATGCCTTTTTTTGAGAATGAATATGTGGATCTGTAGCTTTGGGCGTGAGTTTGGAACCAAATTACATGTGCTTTCCGCCAAAAATTTCATCAAATGCCGCCACATTTTCATAAGACGCCGCCAAATGTATGTCAACCAAACTAAGTGTTCGTTAAGTTTTTTAAGAAGCGCATTAAAAACTGAATTAACAAGTAAAATTCTGTATTAACTAATAATATAAATTTTTGGATTTCTCAAGAGGTATTAAATATTACTTTTTAATTTTTTTTAACCATAATTGAAAGTTAATTATTATGCATATAGTATCAATTGTTAAATATTAAATAGTTGTTATTAATTTTAATTTTATTATGTATAATGTTAATTGTCGAGGGTTAATTATTACGCACCGTTTTGGACGGGGCGCTGCCCCGCACCCCGCCGGGGGCGTTACCTCCTGGACCCCCACGACCTGACCGGGCAGGTCGAACCCCATTAGCGGGGGCGTTGCCCCGCACCCCCACCTCGGGGGGTTGCCACACCCCCCCCCCCCCGGACCCCCCTCGGTAGGGGATCATGTTTGACAAATGTTTTTGAAAAAACTTCCAATATTTTGTTTATATCTGATAAAGGTCTTCGTCGTAGGCAGTACTTTTATTTTCAATGATAAATTTTCTACTTGTATTTTTGTTTCGTTTAATTATTAATAATCAGTTATAATTATTAAATAATAATTATTATATTTCTTTTTTTTCAATATATATAATAATGATTTAATAAATTATTTAGTATTTTTTATATATATTTTTACTCGTAATTCTTCTTAATTATTAAATATTAAATATTATTTTTAACTGTTAATATTAATTATTACTTCTTGATTGATTATTAATAGAAATTATTATTTGTTAATTTTAAATAACCAATTTAGATCATTAATTATTGATTATTTTTATTATATTGATAATTACTTAAATTTCTTATTAATCCTTTATTACAATTGCTAAAAATGAAAAGCTGTAGTAAACATCTGTTACAATAGTTAAAGAGTTGTTGAAAATAAGCATATTACAACTAATAGTCATGATTAATAAGAAATTAAATATTTATTATTTATTTATTGATTATTAATTAATCGATTTTTAATCATTGATTAGTTATACCGTACTAATTAATTACTAGTACTTAATAATGAAGTATTTATAAATAATTATTTTTAATTAAATATTTAATATTTATATATTGATTATTATTTAATAATTACTAATCCGTTGTTAATTAGTAATTATTAGTAGGAATTATTTATTTATTGAAGTATTTATAATTAAATATTTAATATGTATTTATTGATTACTAATTAATTATTACTAATTGGTTGTTGATTACTAATTATTAGCATGAATTATTTATTTATTGTAGTATTTTTTATTAAATATTTAATATTAATATATAGGTTACTAATTAATAATTATTAATTTGTTGTAAATATTAATTATTAAAAATTATTTGATGAAAATAATTAATATTAAAATATAGTCATATATTATAACAATCAAAATATAAAAGTTGTGATAGGCTTTTATTACAACTATCAAAATAACACAGTTGTTAAATATAAATTTATTACAACTTTTCTGGAAGAAAGTTGTAGAAAACATTTATTACAACGGTGCTTTTACCACCGTTGTAAAATTAAAGTTGTAATATGGTGTTTTTGTTATAGTGGTAGTTCTTTCTCTTTATGAAGATCTATGGTCTTCAATGCTGCATCTTAAATCTTTATACTTTTGTATTTGCTGGTTCGGAATGGTTTTCGAACATAAATTCGATCCCGGTCTTCCCGTACCAACAATGCATTTGGCCAGATTTGATAGTCTGTTATTTAACTATCAAAATAAACATTTATTCGACCATGAAAATAAAATGAGTTCACTGGTTCATTATTCAGCATCGCTTGGCCTAAATAATTAATCAATGGTTAATTAAAAACTAAGAAACATGGTTGGCACACAGTAGATTTTGGTAAAAATGGTGATTTGTAGTTAAAACAATCAACATATATATCATGGTTAAAATACTGTATGTTTATCTTATTTTAACATACTAATGCTTTTCAAGACCATTTCATCTAATACTTAGAAAAATATTTTACTACTATATTCAAATTTTCTTTTAGCTCTCTTTTCAAACATTTACTCCATCGTACTTCATTATCTATAATTGGGAAATTAATTCAACTTATTATTCGTAAAATAAAGTTACGAAATTCCTTTTGTTTTATTACTTGGAAACAATAACCAATGCTTATTCTCATTGAATAAACCTATTTTAAAACTCAACTTTATATTTCCCTTTAACTCGAAAATATCGTCTTATTTTCATGCATTTCTCTTTTATTTTCCTTAGCTTTGGAAACATTATTATATATCCTGAAACTTTTTAATCTCCTTTACTTTGAAACGCTCATTTTATACTATTCAAATCTTCAATAATAATGTTACATTATTCCCTCTAATGGAAATAATAAATTGTTACTCCTCTTTACTATTACAATTAATATCATCTCAGATAATCCTGAAGTCATTCAAGTTGGGGTATTTTAATTACCTCTCAAACCCTGGTCAACAACGTTCTCATCTTAAGATAGAAATGAGTTGTAACTTCAAAATTCAATATTTCAATTATCAGGATAAATCCCATTTAACTATTTTGTTTAAAATATAGTTTTATTAAATCTTCTTACACTTGAGATCACCTTCTCGTATGTAAACATTTTTCCTTAATTCACTAACTAAGTAATTTATTATTAAAACATCACCTTTTACCTTTGACTTCTTTAAACAATTCATTTTATAATTCTAATTTTGTTACAAAACATTATTACTCACTACGTTACCAAATTCATGTTTAACCATCCCCTTTTCTGATCCATTTCACCATTTCCCACTTGAAACCTTATTTAAATTCCATTCACTCTTTTAATTCCATTATTAAGCAACGTTAATTTAAAATTAACTCTTTCACACCTCGTTTCATTTTAAAAACTTCGTTTATATAACTCTAGTTTAATCAAACCTTTTAATCTCAATTTCCCTTTTCTTAATTCAAAAATTAAGTAAACATTTAATTTAATCTATCGTATTCGCTTAAAATCCCTTTTATAACTTTGTTACAAAAACTAGGGCTTTAATATAAAACCCATTCATAACTCTTTTCACAATTCCATTCAATTCCATTTCAACTTTAATTACTTTTTAAATTAATTTCAAATAAAAATTAATCTCATAAATTATTATGAATAATAATAATTTACTTCAACCATTAACTACTACAGAATTAGTTAATTTCTCTATCAACTAAAATAAATAATAATTTCTCTTTTTAAAATCTTATTAAAATTAAAACAAATGTTCGTTAAACCATTTCCTTAGATTAATTCAAAACAAACTAATCAGTAATCACTTTCACTTAAAACGGTTAACTTACTCAACTGAAAGCACAATTATTTCGTTAACCAATTCCAATTACTCATTCCTTTAAATTAATTAATAATATAATTAATTTAAATAATTCGATTTAATTGTTTTCTTAAAAACAATTATCACATTTTTAACTATTAGGATGACCTTCTATTCTCTTGCTTATAAATGTGATTAATATCAGAATTTTCTTTATAAAATCAATTAATAATTAACTAAAAACTTAAGTAATAAATAATAACTATTTATTTTCCTTTAATAAACTTTTATTCAAAATAATAGATTTCAAAATCTATTTTAGTTATAAAATAAATTTTATAACTTCACTTTTGTCGATTCACCTGACGATAAAAATTCATATTTGGAAAACGATTGATTTATAGGCCATATACTACCAATTACTCATACTACTAGAATATGGACGCTTGATAGCATTAGTATACAGTGTTCCCGCAAGCCTCCTTTTCAACACTATACAATTTATGGCTCTAGACGCATGAATTTCGGGTACTCAACGCTATACAGTGAAAAAGGGCGGGAAATGAAATTTTTGCAAGGAAAAAAACGTGTATTACCAGCGTCTCAGGAGACCCCGTCCCTTCTACTTACCTCTTCCAGAAAAATAAAATCCACGAAATCCAAAATATAATCAATCGGTGGCACCATCCGCCATCAACAGTGCATCAGTGTCACTATTCGCCATCAATATTGGATCGATGCCAGCATTTACGTAACCCTAACCAAGTTACCAGTAGATCCCAATCCCTAAACAGCGCTGCCATCTGTGCTTCTCCAATTCAAACCGCTATAAGCGGCCAACATCCGCGCTTCTCTGATTCGATTTGCTGTTTGAGGTATTATTTTATATTTATAAGTTGTTTGGAGCAAGCTTTTAAAGTCTTTAGACGAGGAACATCTCAAGCTTATTTTTTGTTTTATTTTCATTCATAGTTATATAATTGTTCAAGTTGTTTGACTTTATTACTGTTTACTAGGATTTGAATCTTTGTAGCTTTTTTTGTGAATTCGCTGATATTTTAAAATTGATTTTAGATCTTGTGGCTAATTTTGTAGATTTGTAGTTAGGTTTAACATGAAGCCGAACATTAAATCAGTGTCCCAAAATTTGTCAGTGTAAATTTTGTGAAGTTGAAATGTTTTCCAGTTGTTAATGATGTTTATCTTCAGATCAAATCACTAGGTCTATGAACTATAAAACTTAAAATGCTAAATTCCTTATTTGAATATACATTATTGTGCAACACTTAAAATGCTAAATTACATTGTTTCTGTACAAAGTGTGTTTGCATCAACGGGATGAGGGCTTCTTCAGTCATCTCGCTTTTTTTTTCTTCTTTTCCTTTCCTCAGTTCATCTGGTTTCGTAATCCCTTTCATCATGCATCTCATCTCTTGGTCCTCCTCTCCCTAGCTTCTTATTATTATTGTGAACCGTCTTCTTTTTTTTGTTAAGTCCATGTTTCTACTAGCCACTACTGTATTTATCTGTTCAGATCTTCTATGCCTTGTCGTTATTCGTAGAGATCTGGCATCGCAAGGTCCTTACCTCTTGTCACTATCCCAGTTTGTGTGAAATATTTTAGTGTTTTATAGGATTTGCAGTTGAACTGGCAATCTCAATTCCTTAGACATTTCTTTGCTACATTGTCGAGTTTTCAATTTTGACTTTTTAACAGAACTTTCTTCAGAGGCTGGGAATTTCAGATAGTGTCGTTGCCTTGTTACCTTTGCTTTACTTCACATTTAGACTCAGACCTATTGTTTTTCATCTTTAACTCTGACATCCATGGCAATTGCTTGCAATGATGGTTCTTTGCTCATTGACTGTCGTGCTTATTTTAGGTGTTTGGGTTGGTATCATCTCCAATAACTCTCTCTGTTGGTTCTGTAGTTCTAGGCTGAGGATTCTCTATCTAGATTATTGTGTTACTCCACTTGGGTGTATTTGTGCATCAATTGCAGTGGTATACATTTTTGTCTATGTTTTGGTGTTTGTATGCATGTTTTGGCATGTTATCCATGTCCTGTTCTCTAATGTGTGCTTTGGATTCTTTGAATCCTTGCTTTGTGAAGTTTTTGAAGACTTTGTTGCATTGATTTGTATGTTGCTTTTGTTCCCCGATTAGTGTGGTTCTTTTGAAGTTTCTGTTATATTAGTTTCAGTCAAATGAAAACACCGGAGCATATAATAAAATTATTTGGTAGTACATTACATTCATTAAGCATTATTCCGTTGGCCCATTCATAAATTTTTCACATTAATAAAACCTAGAATGTCAAACTAATGTCTATGAGCATTAGTAATATAAGAATGACCGTTGGTGTATATATCTAGCCGAACATTATTAATGTAATTCCTCTAAGCTTGTATAAATAGCCATGCAAATATGTTTAATCCCTTCTTCTTTTCTTCTAAATATGTATATATGTATATTTAAAAAAATCATGCTTATTACCAGTGCCCTTTTCAATCTAAGGGAGACCATAATGGCAGGAACCCTAACTCTTAGCCAATCATATTGAAAGTAGTAAGGTGGTACACAACCACACCATCCGGATTAGGAACAATTTTGGGAGTGGGGACGTGATCATAAAATCCATCATGCTCATTGTAGGATATCATCAACAAACTCTGTTTCCATTGTGGATGCCATGAGATTTTCATAAACTTATTTGACGAATAGTTGTCCTTGATTAACAGTTGTCATTTTTTTTATTTTTAGCAATTTCTGAAAGAGATTAGCATGAAACATGTTAGACAACAAATGTGACATCTGAAAAATAAATCACATTAAACTGTGTGAGTGTCACTCATTGGTAGTTTGTACAACAACTTTATTTAGTACATGAAGTCCAAAAGAGGTGAATGCAATCATTATGCACAAATGTTCCAATTGCTGTTAAATTGGGCTAATCAAAATAGCATGAACCTATATTATAAATTGGAGAGTACCCGAAGTAAACTTATTAACGTGTAATAGGTAGCTTGATTATAAGTTGTAGAATAACCATTGTTTGTAGAGCACTGGTTGGTTTTCCTTCTACGTTTGTTATGGGCATCTTTCTCACGATGTCAAACAGTTGCTTATATCCATATTCCTGAGCAGCCATGTCCGGTAGCAGCAGAATATTTGTATGATGCAAGAGCTTTCTATATAGGTACACTCTCCTCTCCTCTTTTCCTTTTCCTACTAGGATTGACAGTTCACATATCCTTTTGGTGCTTCCTTTTCTTTCCTGCCCATTGTTTTTTATTTTTTATATTCTCTGTGTTTTTTTTGTACGCATTCTCTTGATTCTGCGATCCTTTGATAAGAGACTTATGTTTATTATTTTGAGTTTTAGAATAGCCAAGAAGTTTATGGTGATCGATTTATTTGTTTATTAATTAACTTAGACTTTAATGTTGTTTGCTATAGATTTAAGGACGTTTTAATTTCTTCTGTAGGTAAATGAATCTATTTGTTGATTTTGGTTGACTTGGCTAGATTGTGTGTGAGGTTTTGGGATAAATGTCCTTTTTCTAACAATTCTTTAATGGTGTTATGACTGAACCATCGACCTTCATCTTTGACTAAAAAGTCCTAATGATGTACTTTATTTAGATGTTAATCTATTTCAATAATACGTCATACACTATCAAAATATGTACTTTATTTTGCTATGTATTACATGCTACATGTATGAATAGATGTTACCACTTTCAAAATCAGATGGAGCTTTATAGCCTAAAGTTACTTCATTATAAACAAATTATGTGCCATTCAATTTTGTATATCTCAATAACTAAGAGCTTTAAACATTGGACAGTTACGCTTATAAGTTGTTTCGCGAATGGGAATGAATAAAGGCACACAACTTAACTCTGTAAAATGAAAAATAATAAAACAAACTGAGTGCTTTTCTTGCTTATTTCAGGCAAAATGACATGTGCAACAAAAAATGTTAGATACTTCTTTCACAAGTTGATGCAAACAATTGCTTCACCAAAAATGATATTTCCAATGTTATATGACATGTGCTTTCTGGGCAAATTGAAATTTCCACTGTCATATATGCTCTGACAGTCTTCCCGTGGAGCTTCACAAACAATTGTGCTCTGACTAAGTTGATACTGCCTACTGATAAGTCATCTAATAAATTAAATGTTAATCAGTAGCAACAACAATAAAATGTTCAAACAGACTTCCACTGGAGCTTACACGCAACAGTGGTTCTGGATGTGCATGCAACGGTTCCCCATGGTACTTCTTTTCCTTATATTATATTGTTTCTTTTTTTACCTCTTACTATGTCTTCCTTATTAGTAATCATTTTTGCACCTTCATGTATGTAAATATATGTAGCTGCAAAAGAAATGCAGACTTTGGAGAATTGAGCCAGGCTGCCACGGGAACTGTAATAATTGGTGTTAACGAGTAACTTTCCTTCTCCTATGAAGCTAATTTGGTTTATAAAATTTACAATCATAGAACACATTTTGTTGGATTATATGACCTTTTATTACAAAAATAAGCACGGAAGCAATGGTATTTGGGACCGATTCACCGTTTTTCGGTCTGTTAAGTGTATGGGGTATGGTTGTCCATGGGTGACACAAACTTTGGATTACTCAGAGCAATTCGGGGAAAAAGAGTAATGCATTTAGCACTACCACAATATTTTGACAAAATCTGGTGCCCACTATATGTTGCTATTTTCATTGCACAGGCATGGAGCCGTAAAGTTCTCAAGAAAAACGTATGTACTCTGTATCAATATAAAATAATAAACATGTGTTTTCAGCAGGATAGAACAATGCAGGTTTACACATGAGTGTCCGACGCACATCCAAGAGATATACGTAGATAACATACAAGATAATAAAAAAATACACCATCATGACCATAATATAAGACATACATATAGACACATGAAAATGAATTTATATTCACTGACTGACCAGACTCGACATTAAAAAAGCAAACTGCAAAATAAAGCTTAGATATTTCATGGGTTTCCCCTTAAATAACCTCTTAAAACAGCCAATTAGCTTTTTTATCTTCTCATTTCAACATCTTTGACCTATTTCTAGCTTGTCTTCGTTTTATCCGAAGCGAATCACTGTTTAGTAGCAATGGATAGTGGGTCGGGTTCGGGCGACGTGCACTACCACCCGATTAAGGGAGTCATGACGCACGGTGGTCGTTACATGCAGTACAATGTCTACGGCAATTTGTTTGAGATTACCTGCAAACATGTTCTTCCTAGTGGGCCTGTCGGCAGAGGCGCTTATGGCATTGTTTGTGTTGCTGTGAATTCACAAACACGATAGGAAGTGGTAATTAAGAAGATAGGTAATTCATTTGATAATCGAATTGATGCAAAAAGGACACTAAGAGAAATAAAGTTGCTTTGTCATATGGATCAAGAAAATGTTGTTGCCATAAAGGATATCATCCGCCCTCCACAATAGGACACATTCAATGATGTGTACATTGTCTATGAATTAATGGACACCGATCTTCATCACATTATCTGATCCAATCAGTCGTTGACAGATGATTACTGGCAGTATTTCCTGTATCAACTACTCCGAGGATTAAAATATATACACTCGGCTAGTGTACTACACCGTGATCTTAAACCAAACAATTTGCTTGTAAACACAAACTGTGACCTTAACATCGGCGACTTTGGATTAGGAAGAAAAACTTCAGAAACAGATTTCATGACAGAGCAAGTTGTAACTCATTGGTACCGAGCCCCAGAACTGCTTCTCAACTGTTCTGAATATACCGCTGCAATTGATTTATGGTCAATTGGTTGCATACTTGGTGAAATTGGAACAAGGGAACTGTTATTTTCAGGAAAAGATTATGTTCATTAATTGAGGTTGATAACTGAGTTAATAGGATCACCTGACGATACAAGCCTAGGCTTCCTACGAAGTGACAATGCAAGAAGACATGTTAGGAAACTCTCTCGGTATCCTAAGCAGAATATTTCCTTACAATTTCCTAGTATGTCTGCTGGAGCTGTCGATTTGTTAGAGAAAATGCTTGTTTCTGATCCAAACAAGAGAATTACAGTTGAGGAAGCTCTTTGTTACCCATATCTTGCATCTCTTCATGATATCAACGATGAATCGGTTTGTCCACAACCATTCAACTTCGATTTTGAGCAACCATCAATTACTGAAGAAAATATCAAGGAGCTTGTATGGAAAGAACCTGTAAAGTTCAATCCTGATATATCCCTTACCGAGAAAAATCTAGTTATGCAAGTCAGATGTCAATGTAGGGTTTAAACATCATTTAACCAACGTAAGGTGCACTATAAATATCAATGGCTATGATGCTCTCACTGAAGAAATATGTATGCATTACGATGCTATTGTGCCTTTCAATGATTTGTGAAACTGATCATGAGTGTGTTCCATTCAGACTTATTCGAAAACTTGTATTTCTTATGTAAATTGATTTATACCATTTGTATGAAAATTTAGCTTCTCTTAATATTTGATTTTAAAAAAAAATTACTAAACTGTCACTTAAAATAATGCCATTTACCTGTAAGTCTTAAGCGTTTATGGACTTGAAAGTTTTATACTAAGCTGAGTATTGTACAGTTTAATAATAATAATCAGGTTAGATTATATCTGAATTCAAAGGTGAGCAAGAAACATTAATCATGATAACATGGACTATATCTAAAGTTTTATACTAAGCTGAGTATTGTATAGTATAATTATAATATATTGAAGCAGCATTTGAGCTTCTAGTAATATCCTCATTATTTGCAATTAGTGGTGGTGTAGAGTCAAAGACGATACGGTGGTCATGTCCTCTAGATGAAGTAGATTCTGGATAGTCGTCGGATATTGGTGAAGCTAATGTTGATGTGTCTATGACAAGTAATAAGCGGTACAGAAGCTTGCTACCGCTGATATATTTTCTGATGTTTGAGGTTAGTTTGATATTCTTCCTATATTGATGATTTTGCACTGTATTTTTCATAAGGGATGTTGTATATGTGTTTATATACTGTTCTTGTTCATGAAATTGGTGCTGTGGTTTATTTTGTTCCACTAATGATGAATTGTGATTTCCTTTTACAAACCCCATGGAGCCAGAAACATATTATAGTTTCAGAAAACAAAAAATCTTTCATTTTTTTAGTCCTGGCAACTTGTTTTGGTTTCAGTTTTTTTGTTTTTTCAGTCCTGACAACTTGTATTGGTTTCAACCATATCAATCAATTGGTACATTTATATTTCTAGTCTCAACTTCATCTGTATGTTCCCCTTACTATGGTAATGTAAACATGATCGTATGTGAACTAACTTCTGATAATTTATAAAGATTTGCATGTGTGAATTCAATCATGACGACACACAAAATAATGACAAGTACATGCTTGAAAGGTGAGAAAATGTTTTAATTGGAAAACGAGCATCCGACCTATGCAAATATTAGGGAGAGAATCATTTTTTTTTCAATTTGATAATTTGGTATATATTGTCGTATATTACAACTTTCACTGTATCCTATATGATATCAGCATACTAAATTTACGGAGAACCATCTAGAGTAATTAAATCGATATAACCGATTGTTTACGAATGCGAGTGAGGATAAAGGCATTGTTCGATTTTTGTTGATTTTTTCATACCACCTATCGAATTGGACTTCTATGGAGAAGATCTGGAACATATTCGACCTATTTTTTTCTTTGTTGATGTCGTTTTTCTGTTTAAGTTAATGTATTTAAAACGTAGGGAAGCACAACATATTGTATGAAACTTGCAAAAGGCATATATATGTACATTTACTTACATGTTAATGGTTGGCTAAATGAATCTAGTTGTTAAACATGATTAGAATAGTTTGTACAGGTTGCTTACAGACCCAATGCATGTTTTACATATTGAAATGTTGCATGAACCAGTGTTGCAATGAAAACTTACTTATAGACCTTGGCATTTTTTTCTCTATTTAATATTAAATAGATTACATATAATTTGTGTGTGTGTATGTATATATATATATACATATATATATATATATATATATTTATATATATACACATATATATATTGTTTACTTACGTACAACACAAATAACATTGCATTGTCGCATCATATTTTAAGTCCTAGCTACATGGTTTTTCTTCCTTTAGGACTTTCATTTTATGTATTTGACATAACAAACTAACATTTTGATTGCTTATTTGTATTGCAGATGTTAGGGAGATAATACCAACAAAAGCAAAGTGAGATGGACTCAAATGTTAGATTCGTTTATAAGTAAGTTGATACAATCATACATACGAAATATTATGTACGGGCAAAGGAAAAGTTGCTAGAACGATATGTATGATTGCTATGTTTGAATATGGTAAAATTGTTTGAATGTGTATGAAATATCATATTTGGATATGTTAAAAGTTTGAATATGCATGAAATCTATGTTTACATAATGGAAAAGTTGTTTGAATATGTATGAGATATTGTGATATAATTTACATGTTTTGGTCTATGAAAATATGCAGAGAAGAATTGGATTAATGGCTATTATATATGTGAAAAGGTTGAAAATAATAATAAATAAAATCTGTAAATAAATATTAAATTTAATAGCGTTTGAGAAACGCTATCGTAAAACAAACGCTATAAAAAGTAATCATAAGAAACGCGATACAAATCTACCTAAAAACGCTATTAAAAGTAACAATCAGATTATAAGTCTTATAGCATTTTAGAATAATAGCACATCAAAAATGCTATATCAGAACTATTTTATATAGCGTTTGTATCACTGTTATTTAAAGTTGAAGGTCTACCATAGCATGTCGTTGCCTAGCGTTCTCTGAAACGCTATCGTAGCATAACATAGCGTTTTTCAAACGCTATGAAAGCCCTTATTTGTTGTAGTGTCAACCAATATCACCCATTGGTTTAAATGAAATAAATGGTGAATTCAAATTAACGGTCAACCAATCAAATCAATCGTTTAACCAAATCAGTTCATATAATGATAATATGAAAATAAACAACATTAAATATATTTGAAGAATCCTGTTGTGATCCCTCCAACCTGTTCTTCCCTGTATCCAAACCGATTATTTCAAATCAGACCATTCAATTCCATTTAACTGATAATTTCTATAACAGTAAACAACAACTATTTAACATCAACAAATGAATATAACAATTCAACGATTAAACATGTTTATTTTATAAACGTGACCAACAAGGTAAGTTACCTCTATTAAATTAAATTAACTACTATTTTAAATTAACTAGATGATCAAATTTAAATTAACTAGATGATCAAATTTAAATTAACTACTATTTAACTATAGTTATTAGCATTAAATTACTTTGTTCAAGATGTTTGGGCCGATCCCTTTTGCTTTGCTCATTCATAATATCAACAGCCAACTCACTTTTCGTTGAACTCGTTGCTCCTGCTGTTATTTAGGAAGTCACGATATAATTAATGTAGATAATTTCTTTAATTTTATATTATACAAGGCAATTACTTTAGTTATAAAAATCAGGTCGATCCTGTTTTCTTCTTTCGAAATGAACACGCATAACAGCATCATTCCAGTTCCAAAAAAGACACCGCAATTACTTCAATCAACGAAGAACAGGTGGATTATCTCCTCAACCTTTTGTTCACAATTCCTCAAATTTGTTATTCGAAGACCTGGCATTGAAATTGCACTATTATTAGCCTAATCATTTCTAATTAATTGATTGCACAAATTATATAATATATAAATATATGTTACGTTCTGACTTGTCTTGGAAATTACCCAGGCTTCACGTTTTAAACTAAGGCTGATTCCTTCCTTTATATTCTCGTCACTCCCAGGTATCGTCTCCCTGCCGATAACCTACGCTGGAAGTCCCCCAGTCACGCGCCCTTCTCCGTTCACTAGTTCATCCCCTGAAGCTGCCACCAGAGACGCTGGGATGTCGCTGGTCGTCGCTCAAAGTATCATCACCTCCCTTTTCTTTCTTCGTTAACGCAACTTCCGTTTTGTTTAAAATCTTAGGTCAGTACCAAAATACCCTGACATGATCGCATTTGGTATTCAAACCAGCGATTGACTTTTATTCTAAAATTCACGTTAATTGTTCCTATTCGCTCCCATCCATACAGTGCTAGTTTCACCTAAAATTCACGTTAATTGTTCAGTCTTCTCCCTGCTACAAATCGCTACTTATTTTACTTACATATTAAACCTTACTCCCCCACTCCCAAACGTTGCTGCACTACCCTTCATTCCCGCGCCTACTTGAGTTGTTGATTAGGCATGTACCTTTATTTTGCTTAGAGATTAAGTGTTTTATAATTTATTATATTATATTATATTATTTTCGTTTGTTTTGGTACATTCGTTTTTGCACGGTCATTAAATCCTACTACTATATTTACGTTGCATTTCTATATTCGTACTCTCACAAACAACACCCAATCGCCACGAAAATGGATGCACCGCTATGTCTTGCTGTTCCAGTCCCCATGAAACTTATTTCATTGAAAATGCAGATCGTTTGGAAAGTAGCTATTTCTAATGCTTATATAATATCGATAAAATATAATTAGATTCCAAAACAATTCAATCAAATAGTAATAAATTATTATTATCATATATATAAAAACAAGATAAAATCTCACTTTAAATAAAACCAATACAGGATTAGAACTTGATAATAATATTTTCGAGTTAAACGATATCCAAATATATAAAAATTCATTTTAAATAAATTAAATAAACGATATAATTTATTAATAAATTCCATAGTGACTATTTTAAAATTGGATTTGGACATAACTTACAATATATAGGTTGAAATCCTAATTTTTCTCTTCCATATGAAAATTATAATCAACAAGATCCCAACGTTTCTTGTTTCACAAAATTCCGACTTAAAACGGATTCTATATATTCAATTAAAGTTCAAAACTCTATATTACAAACTGCCGCACCATTTTGAGCTCGTTTTATATTATAAATAAATTTAACGTTCAAACTTTGCTATATAAACAAATATATATATTTTATATCCATTTAAAATTCCAAATCAATATTAAAGTTAATAAATTAAATTAAATATTTGACTACCAAAATACGGGACAATAAAAATTTCATTATGGAACCGAGGAAGATCATCTAAATGCCTAAGTAATTGATGATCTACAAGATAACTACCAAAATTGGCGAGATCTAACCCATTCCTCCACGGATTCAAGTGATATCTAAAGCGAAGAGAGAGAGAGAGAGAGATAGAAAAAATAGAAGATCAATACGAGTGAGAAAATGAGTTATATAAATGAAATGTATGAGGTAATACACTTTGTAAATTTTTCCATGATAATGAAAGTGCTACCATAGTGGATGTAGGCCAACATTAGGCCGAACCACTCTAAAAATTAGCGGGTTTTTTTAACTTGTATTTATATTTGTGGCCCTATTGACTAATTCTAACCATTTTGTGAAGTGCTTCTAAAGTACCTTTACTGTTGTAGACCAATTTTGGTTTCAATTTGTTACCCACCGTAGCGCCATGTTAATACTTCCCTCAATCTAAAGAGCCTACCATTAAAGTTCTAAGTCAGCTTCTGCGATAGATTCTCTAAATCTAAGATCTAGGCCAAGTGATAGGTTCTCTTCAAAATTCAAGTCCTTGACCGAGATAATGGCTAAATCTAAGAAAACCCCAATTAAAGCTGTTGAAGAAATTGACAACGTTCTTAACAATGAAGCTACTCCACTTACCAACCACTTTAAAGTTGGAGAAAACTCAACAAGTGGAGCTGAAGTAGCCAAAGCTGAATTAGATGCCATTGTCGCAAATTTGAGTCAAAGAATGGATGCCACCAAAAAAACTTTAATGAATGCTAATGAATCTTTAATGGATGTTTGTAACACCTCGTAAATTTTAAAATATTAAAATTAACAGAATAAAGAATACTTTATTTTTAGATGAAGAATCAAGGGAAACGGACTACGCCATTGTGTTCATCTCGGAATTCTGCTTGAGATAAAGTCTGTGTTTGCATAAATCGGATATCGTATGGAGAAGTTATAAGCCTTAGAAGTGTGTATACGTATAAGGAAGAACACACACACACACACACACATATATATATATATATGAAATAATTCCAGATACTTTAAAATAGTTCAAAAATCAAAAATTCGACTAAAGAGGGATGAGCGGGAAAATTCCCGCTCGTAGGTGTCGACTCCCCCCGGGGTGTCGACATCGGTGTCGACCCCCCTTAGGGGGTGTCGACAAGGGTGTCGACCCCCCTATAGGGGTGTCGACCCCACCGGGCAGATCTGGGCAGAATTCATTTTTACGTACCTGGACTTGATTCTGGGTTCTGATTCATTGGTTCTACGCTATAAATATGACCCTCTATTCTCCTATTTTCTTCATTGGAGATCATGGGAGCCATATGCTGTCGGGTTGCAAACTGAAACAGAATCAAGTCCTACAACAACGATTTAGCTAATAAAATTCAAAATTCAGAATTCAGATCTATTCTCTCTCAATTCTCTAACGCTGTGAGTTTCTAGTCACTTTTAGGTTTAAATAAATAATAGTGAATCGTGAAAGACAATGAATTGGATCTGCTGCAAAATATGAATCTATGCTAGTATTAAATCTTGAACTATGTAGAACTGAAACAATTGTAATTATTCTATGGTGTTGCCTATGTAGATTTTGATAGATCTATTTCTCTAGATCGGAAATAATTTTGGTTATTCTATGATGTTGCCTATGTAGATCTTGACTTGTAATTGTATTATGGAAAAGGTGAATATGTTAATTTGGATAACTAATGACATTGATTAGATCTGGTTCTTTATGTAAATCACCTTACACCTGTCACAATATAATAAATTTGGATATGTTATAAATTGGACATGTGAATTTATCCTTAGATCTAAACATGCTACTATGTCACTGCTACTATGCTATATCTGAATTGCTAGATATTTAAATGATTAGTTTAGATCTCATTTTTTCTCACTTTGACATCATAGAAATTGTCACAAGTTCATCTAACAACCTTATGACTATATTAATCTATGTTATTCCAAATCATATTTAACGATCACTTGTTCTACATCCCTATTAGCTTTCCTTTTCATTACTTATGGCTAGGATAATTATTTAGCCTAGGCACGCCGTCAATTTTGTGAAGACGTTAGTTAGAAATGGAGGAAAAAGTAAATACTGGCATAATTGGGAGATAAACATCTTTCGAATGGTAATTCAAATTGTTGATAGAATGAGCAGTAATACCGAAAAAGGTAAGATTAATTAATTGGCAAATTAATTAATAAATGGAATGTTTAGCAACTTTAATCAGGAATTATATTAACACATATGACACGAGGTTAGGTAACATTAGTGGCGGAAGTCTGCCCGGACCCGACCGGCATATCCAACAACCACTAATGTTGAACCTAATGTGAGAGGTCTAAGTGTGTAAATACGACGCGGGCTAAGACATGAGGTTAGGTCCAACTATGAAATAAGACTGTCGGGACCCGACCGGCACATCCAGCATCCACACATTGTAGGTCTAATGTGGGAGGTCTAGAAGAATATAAGCATAATTGGACATGGTAATGAGAAAGGACTACTTAACCTAATATAATCCATAAGACTGTATGATTATGAGCATAAGTTAGGGTTAAGTAAAATGGATTGGATAATGGGTGGGTTAAGTATAACTCAAGGGGTGGGTAATATTTATATATATAGGCCCACAAACTTAACCCGGTAAAGTTATGTAATTAAAGATCACCCTTTAGGGTAAGCATAACTGGTTTAGGGCTACGTAATTAAAGACCACCATTTAGGGTATACATAGTCAGTGGAGAACCTAGTAACCCGGTAAAGTTATGTAATTAAAGATCACCCTTTTAGGGTATACATAGTTAGTGGAAAACCTAGTGGGGATACAAGAAAAAAGGGGAGAGCTTGTATCATATTGTATGAGACCCATTTCAGTCAGTAACCCATATTTGGTATCAGAGTAGTGAACTCCGTACTAGGCAGAGAAGGAGCACGCTTACTGATTGATTATAAGAGATCCAAAACATGACGGGTGGTGTAGATGGCGCAAACCGACCGGGGACATGTGCGTGCATGGGCAGAGCAGAGGGGGACAAGACGACCGTAACACTAGTAGATATGACTGTGCACCTCTTGGGTTGCCTTTTTAGGGAAGTGATACCCCTACTGTGGGACCAACACAGGGTATCTACAGAGTAGGGAGACGATCAATTATGGTAGTGGTTAGGGTACACTGGGATGTAAGCCCTAAGTCTACCAACCTATAGTGGAAGGGATCATCTCATTTTAAATTATACTTGTAATAGTGCAGAGTAGTTAATAGTGAAGCATGTATACACCTTACCTTATCTTCCTTGCACACCTTCCACTTGTATAGTGATCTCTCTTATCCACTTTATGACTGTCATGATTACCTTTATTTATTTACTAGCTAAAAGTTACTAGACTCGCCAGACTTTATGTCTGAACCCATTTGTTTTCATTCTCTCTTCCGTTCCCCTCCCCCAAGTTCTCAGGGAGGAAACACTCAGACTTGACCGTGATTTTACTTGATTGCTGGAGCTGCTGATATGTATGGATCAAGCTCCTATCCTCATTGCAATGGCTATATTTTGTTATTGTGGAATTTTTTTTCTTTTATGTTCTCTGATATTTCTGAAGTACAAGATAGTGGTTTTTATTTTGAAATGGGTTTTTATATTTCAGACAAATAAGGCTTTGGACCATGGTATTTTGATGATTAATAAAGTTGTTTATTTCCACTAATTTTTTTTTATATCTGTCTTGTAATATTCTGTGTTTGTTTACCTAAACGCTTCACGAAACTTAATGCATCCCTTTGTGAGTGACATTAACGGACGTGGGGTGTCACACTTGGTATCAGAGCTGAAGATTACCAGATTAGATAAGAGTTGTTGAAAAATATTTTCAAAATGAGTTTTTTAAAAGAAAGTATTTTCAAAAAGAAAAGTCTATTATGAAAATATTCCCCAAAAAGCCATGTGCAATATCCTTCGGTCCTTTATCTAAATTTCTTCCTTTTCCTTTTTTCAGCATGTCTGGGGAACAAAACATCCCTAATATCCCAGAGAGCGTCACTATACCCGAATGGTTCCGTAGGTCTTTGGAGGCCACGGAGCCTGTCGGAGGCCAAAAATATGTTCCTCCCTAAGCTGCACCCATCATTCCTCCTCCTCCCCCTCTAAGAGCAGATAACTTCGCCAAGATCCGCAAGGACTATCGTGTTATTGAAGGGAAGCCATTCCATGAGAACGAGACATTCATAGAAGCTTGGAATTGGTTCAAGGAGACCGAGGACTTATTCGTAATCTTTATAGTGGAGGACCAAAGGAAAATTCAATTTGTTGCTTGGCTGTTAAAGTACGAAGACTCATTTTGGTGGGAAGTCACCCAAGCTGGACATCCGGTAGAGACTTGGGAAGACTTTAGATAGAGGTTCGAAATGAAATTTCTTTCCCAAGCAGAGCAAAGCATACAAGTAGGGAGGTTCTTAGCACTCAAACAAGGAAATTTGACGGTAAAGGAATATGTGAACAAGTTCAACCAGCTGGCAAGGTTCTGGCAAGAGTTGGTCGACACACCGAACAAAAAGTCCGTGGTTTGTTAAAGGGCTGAATGAGCCTCTACATGGTTTAGCTATGTCCCATCTTCCAATAGGGGCCATGTTTGAAAAGCTTGTTGTTATGGCCCTAATGCATGAGGAGGACAAGGGGGAAAAGAAGGAAGTGAAAGCTGAGGAGCGATCGCAAAATAAGAAGGTGTGGCCCAAGAAGGGGCAGTAGCAGCATCAACGGCAGCAGCAGCATCAACGGAAGAAGAAAGGAGGGAAGAATGACAAAGGTAGGGATAAGAGAAAATGTCATCATTGTGGGAAGGAAGGTCACTTGGTTAAAGATTGTAAGAAAAGAAAGATCAATTGCTTTAATTGTGGAGACCTTGGGCACTACTCTAAAGAGTGCCCAAAGAAACAAGGACCCCGGGGACAAGGTCAAAGAGTTGGAACTTCTGGAGGGCAGGTGCATGCTCTCGCGATTAGTACTCTTGAAAGAGGTAGAAAGGTTTCCGTAGAAAGATTAGTTTCTCTCTCAAATCATCTAGTTAGAACACTTTTTGACTCTGGTGCTTCACACTCATTTATATCTAGTTCTGTAGTTGAATCTCTGCACTTAATTACTAGTATCATAGTAGATCCCGTAGTTGTTTCAAAACCCATTGGTGGTTCGGCTCATTTATCGATGATTTGCCAGGGTTTGAAATTACCTGTATTAGGCGTCGAATTTGAATGTGACGCTTATGTGTCGGGTTTATGGGCTATGGGTTGATTCTAGGAATGGACTAGCTTACTACATATGGGACCGTTCTGGATTGTGAGAGGAGAGTTGTTAGGCTCATGATTTGTCATGGGAGGACCCTCGAGGTTTCTTGTGACCCAAAAGGTCGGTTATGCTTATTATCTTAGAATCTCTTGATGCATCTATAGAGGATTTGCAATCTGTCCCAGTAGTCCGAGATTTTTCTGATGTTTCTGATGAGGTGTGGGGTTTACCTCCAAGGCACGAGATCGACTTTCGTATATATTTGATGGATAATGCAAAACTAGTTGCATTACACGTGCGTCACATGGCTCCAAGGGAAAGGAGGGAGCTAAGTAATAAAGTAGGGAAGCTGCTTGAGAAAGGGTTTATCAGACGAAGCATGTCCGAATGGGGTGCTCCAATAGTATTTCCAACTAAGGCAGTTGGTCCGCTTCGTTTGTGTGTTGACTACAGAGAGTTGAATAAACTCACCAAGAAGAATAGACACCCGCTTCTGAGGATTGATGATTTATTTGATCAACTTGTTGGTGCCTCGATGTTTTCTCAGTTAGATTTGGCTATGGGTCCCATCAGTTGAGGGTGGTTGAAGAGAGCATGGATAAAACTGCTTTTAGAACTCCGAACGGTTTCTATGAATAGCTAGTGATGCCTTTTGGGCTGACAAATGCACCCGCCTATTTTGTTGATTTAATGAGTAGGGTGTTTCAGGAATTCCTAAATAAATTTGTCGTAGTCTTCGTTGATGATATTTTGATCTTCTCTAAGAACGAAGAAAAGCATGCCCAACATCTGAGAGAAGTTTTGAAAACTCTCCGTGACCATCAGCTTAAGGCAAAGTTCTCCAAATGCAACTTTTGGAGAAAGGAAGTGAGGTTCTTGGGGCATGTAGTCTCCAAAGAAGGGACAGCTGTAGTTCCTGCGAAGGTGGTAGCAGTGCAAGATTAGCAGATTCCTAAAAATGCAACTGAGGTGAGAAGCTTCCTTGGGTTAGCAGGTTACTATAGGAAGTTCATTAAGGACTTCGCGAAGATATCAGCCCCTCTTACCAAGCTGACAAAGAAAAATTTGGTGTTTTCATGGGATATAGACTGTGATGTTGCTTTCCAACGACTGAAGAGGGCTCTGACAATAGCCCCAGTCTTGGCCTTACCCGATGGAAGTAAAGTATTTACCATTTACACTGGTGCGTGTGGTACAGGGCTTGGTGTGGTTCTAGTGCAAGAGTGGAAGGTAATTAGTTATGGGGGTAGGCAGTTGCGGGTTCATGAAAAGAACTACCCACCCATGATCTAGAGCTAGCTACCATTGTATTCGCATTAAAGACATGGCGTCATTATTTTCTTGGAGAAATATTCGAGCTGTACACCGACCATAAATCTCTCAAGTATTTATTCTCACAGAAGGATCTCAACTTAAGGCAACAACGATGGATGAAGTTCTTAGCTTCATATGATTTTGAGATTGCTTACACCCCTGGCAAGGGTAATGTGGTGGCTGATGCACTAAGTAGGAAGAGGGTGGCCCTGAGTCCTCTATTTGTGGAAAGAAAGAACTTGGAGTTCATATCAGCCTCTGATTTTAGACCCTCCATCGAAGTTTTTCCTGATTTATTTGCATCCTTGGAGATACGACTGAATCTTGTGGAGAAGATAGGAGCTTCGTAACAAGGTGACCCACAGATTCTAGACATCATAGATAAGCTCAGAAGAGGGAAGACTTCTACTCACCGCATTAGGTATGCCATAGGTGAAAATGGGTGGTTGCGACGAGATGGAAGACTTTGTCTTCCTCAAACTGGAAGCTTGATAAAGGCAGTCCTTGAAACAACCCACCATTCTAAGATGACCATTCATCCAGGCGGTGACAAGATGTATAAAAACATGAAGAGGGTTTTCTTTTGGGCTGGTATGAAGAGGGACGTCGCCGAATTTGTTTCTTAATGTTTAGTTTAACAGCAAGTCAAGGCTGAGCTAAAGAAGACCAGTGGATTACTTCATCCGTTGGAGGTCCCGCAGTGGAAATGGGAGAGCGTCTCTATGGATTTCATAGTGGGAAAGCCCACCCACAAAATCCCTCAGCCCGCATTCTCTTCCTATCCTTCTTCATTTGTTTTTGCCTGTTTCATCCACACTTCTCCTCTTCCCTTCAAATTGTTTTGACACCACCACTTGGCTATATTAGCCAATGATTTGAGCCCAAACTTACCACACTACAACTAGCCTAACTCAACCCCAAAAAGCTTCAGCGTCTTCTCCATTTAAACACTTTCGGCCATCATACTGTGCATAGCCGTGTACACTTCACCGTGCACATGCATAGACATATCTCCGACCATCACATCGCCCCGACATCGCCACATATCACCGTTCGTACCTTCACTGGCCACTCCGATCAACCTGTATTGTTTTCTGATGCTTCATGCGACTTCATCGATGAACACGATCTAAACTTATAAGCCCCGTACCCTCACATGCCACCACAAGTTCCCCTAAACTCTGACCACACCTCCGCGACATTCTCCTTGTCACTTCCCCCAGGTACGCAACCTCCCCGTGTCCCCATCGCAGTGTTGTTTCGTGAAGACTTCTGGTCGCAAAAATATACCCCAAAACCCTATTTTTAAATCATTCTCTTAAACTTCACAATTGAAAAATTATCTCCTATTTTTCCCTTGATCGCCAATCATCCATGCTCCTCCTAACCAAACCTTATCCCCTCAGACCAACTAGATCACCAGAAAATGACCAAAAACCGATTTCTGATGAACATAGAAATTCTCATTATCAACTAAACTAAAAATCGTGAAATTTGGACTAAAAATCATAGTATCCTACCACGATTCGATTTATATAATTAAAACATGTTTTTGGCTTAATCGAAAATCACATGTGGTTATGAGGTTACAGAGAACAATGAAATTTCCTGTTTCAGTGAATATGCATCTTCATTTCATTGTCTTTATTATTTATTTTACTAAGTAGGTGTTACTTAAAGAATGAATCAGACCCTAGCATTTATTTGAATTCAAATATAAGATTTTAGTACACTGTTTCTTTGGAGAAACAGGATGTTTCATAGCAACAGGTTTTTCTTATTCAAATTGTTTTTAGAACTTAGCAAAACAATCAATCATATGATACTTATACCTATATATATATATATGTATATTAGCCTACACAATATACTAGAATAGAGGTTTTAAGTATAGAGTAAACAAGAAAGTTTACTCACTTCAAAGCTTACTGGGTTTCTTGTTTTTAACTTACTATACCAGCAATGATCAATACACAGTTTTAAACATTCATACCAATACTTATAAGTGGAAACAGGATTTATAAATTAAGGATTATATAATTCTAGTTTATTCACAAAAGTTTCAACTCTTCTTTTCTGTTTTCAAGTATGCCGCTGTTTCCTTTTTGCTTTCCAGATTTCAAATGATTTTTGTGTGGAGAAATACATGGTCTCCAGTGGTATTTATAGCAAAGATTCACTATTAAACAAATGGCCTATATTATGAGGATTGTTAAGCTCTACAGTTTATATATTTCTAGACTTTCACTTCAAATCTTATTCAATTGTTTTCCAGGAAGCTTTGGCATGAAGAAATCCATTGTTTAATTAGATATTTTCTATTTCCACTTGTCCTTGCCTATCCTTCTAGAAGAAAAATCTTTCCAAAGCCATACTTCTTAAATGTTGCGGATTTCTTTGATTTGGTTTGCAATTATAAAAGAGTTTTGTTTGCATGATATTTTCTTAAAAATGATTTAATACTTGCAAGTTGTATAGCCTTCTTAGGGGATGGTTCTAAGCTTAACTTAGCTCTACAATTTGATGTTAAATCGCATTAAGGATCTTATTTTTGTATGACTTGCTCTTGTTTTGTTTTTATCTACATTACCCTTTGAGATTTTTACTGGGGCAATTTACCAGATAGTATGTGAGCATGTCCTTTTATATGTTAATGTATGTTGAATGGCCAAATTGTTTTCTTGGACATAATTTCTTTACTAACCCTTATTTTCTCCAAGGTTCATTTACATTATTCAAGTGATAAAATGCCTCTTTATATGTGTATATCTTGCTATCACTTTTATGTACATAGTTAAAGCTTTTTGTTGCAATATTTTCCTTTGAATTCATGTTAGACTATATATATATATATATATATATATATATATATATATATATTTGTTGTTATACTTATATCATGTTTTTAAATTTAAAACATAACCAATCATGTTACTAGTGTACACATACACTCACATATATTTATAATTGTTTTAGTTCATTAAGTAAACATATTTTATGATTTAATTACCTTATTAAATCAATATTTATCATTAACAAAGACTAGCTAAAAACCGGGACATTACAGTTCACCACCCTTAAAAGAATTTCATCCCCGAAATTAAAGAGTGATGAATAGATTTCAGTTTTAACTTAAAGTTAAACTCTTATACGCCCGTACCTTCCGAACAGACCCTTATTTGTTTGGAATTTAGTTAACTTATTTTTAAAATCGAAATTTCTGATTTTATTACTAAATCAGCTCACTTAACCTAGATGAGTCCATAACTCAAGTTTGATCATTATTACATGGAAAAATCCAATTTTATTTACTGGATATTATCTAAATTTAACTCAACGTTATTTAACTTATCCCGGTCTGACCCTACTCATTTAACTCCTCTTACTAAAATCTAAGATACCTTTCGGTTTAATTTTAACTCTATTTGACTCTTCCTATTAGTTTTGATGGTCATCCTACTCGATCCTTTGTCCCTTTTTCTACGAGAGCTTATTTCCAACTATCTGACTATATTAGTCTGCTAATCAAACTTAATCAGAGGATATTTTAAGAGATGACCTAATTCGCTATTTTGGGTCGATCTTTACTTAGTCTATATGTTATAATTTATATTATAGTTTAAATTTTCAAATACGCTCTCTCAATACACACCCCAGAGCCTAGGTATTCGGTAAACATATGCTCTGATACCAACTGTAACGGCGCGATTTTCGATGCCTCAAAATTTGTGTCATTATTGAAAAAATTTAGAAGATGAGATAGAAAAGATAGAACTAATGGAATAGAAGAGTAAGAAGAACATAAGAATCTCATAGCGGAATTTCACCAATATAATATCACATCATATATTACATATCAGAGTTTGTTACATCATAGAATACTTCATACATCTTACATGGATACTGGCCCAACACAAACATTCATCTTGATACTTAGATATAGATATAACTGATAAGCTGACCCCATGACTTCCTGGTCCAAAATACATCAAAGGATTTCCATTCATCACCTGGATCACTTGTCTACCCATAACAATTGTCATGAGTACCCAAGAGTTTAGGAAAACACAGAAAAATAAAATCTGGGTCAGTCGGGGGACTGGTATGAGTAACTAATTTAAAACACGGCTTGATTAGCAAAGTATATCTCATAAGACCACGCCGTGAATATGGAGCGGGTTTTTTCCTCATGAGATACAGAACAATTGGTTTGATTTTTCGAAAACGTTTTGAAAAAAAAGATAATCCTAAGACCAGCCTACACATAAACACGGACGGTTTTTACCTTATATAACCCAAAACATATTTGATATCAAAATCATCTGATATTATAATAGTCTGTATCCAATAAATAACCATCTAGCGGAACGCTTGCATCTCACACTCCACATATATATAATAAAATCAAAAACCGTGGGTTCTTATTGGTGATTGGATTCCAACTGACAAGGTATCAGAGCACTTGACGAACAGTGTACTCTAGAGGGAATACACTGGGGTTCAACAAGAACATCTTGCAACCCAGCCTCACATGACCGCCCAGTCATTTAGCTTGAGTGTAGTGAATATATTATCACCTCATGGTCGGAGCTAACCACCTTTTCCCACGGGACAACATCAAAAAGATTAAGAAGACAAAAGGAATTTCTCTAAATGGTGATAATACACCCTGCTTGGGAATGACCCAACTAGCTACGCTTCCTAGCCCAACTTTTGTTAACTTGGTTGTGAGGCTAGAGGCTACTTTATCTTCTAGATCACCTGTTCACCATTCACTTTGAATGCCACATTGTCAATTCCATCGGAAATCACTAATTGATTTTCACAAAAATACCCGGGCTGTTTGTTAACTTAAGAGAAAGTGTTTTTTTGCCACCACAGAATACGTTGAGGAAATCAACGTACATGAGCCCTTTTGGAAATACTCTGTCAGACATTCGTCCATACAAGTCCTCCTGGGACTGGACAAACCGAAGGCACTATTCTGTAAAATGGCCCTTGCATATCTCCATCTTTAATTATCTTCAATGATCTTTGACACGCGTCATATAAATCAGATCGAAGTGGAATATAAATTTCGGACTCTTCGAAATGTTTAACATAATGTCTTTTACGGGTAGTCGATACTTAAAGAACTGATTTCAATATTTCATCTCATCACTTTTCTTGTTTCAGAAGAAATAGTTGTCAGCTTAGATGATTGAATTGAATACACTTCATGGTTCAACAAAAGTGAATTACTTCGGTAATTGGTTATAAATGTCAATTATAGTTTAATTAATTCATTCCAATACTCTCTTAAATTATAAGTTTCGATCAAATATATTTTCATATCTGAAATCCAGATATTTGGACGTTTGAGTTAATTGAACAATTTTAGCACGTGCTTCGCACACGGTAGTTTACACTCTAATGGTCGTTCATTAACTTCAGTAATTATTTGTAATTTACATTGTTGTAAATTATCCTTTAATTCTAAATAACATTAATCATCTAAATTATTCTATTTTTATAATTTATATTTCTTTTTGATTTGATTTTAACTTGTCGAATCTCTTTAAAATCTAGCTACTACGACTTCATCTTCCTTCTTCTAACTTCCTTTCAAAAGCCCAAGAAAATATCTCTTTATTTATTTGTTTTTATTTACTTCTTTTATTTTCTTTTTTAGATTTATTTAAACTTGTTTAAATAAAAGCCCGGCCCAATACTTCCTTTCTTTCTACTCTTATTTCTACTTTCCTCACTCTTCCTAAATTTAAGCTTTTATTCTATTTTCTATATAAGACCCTAGCCCACTCTCTTAGCCCATGATTTCTGGCCCCTCCCCTTCTTATTTGTTTTTCCTTCTATTGTTTTTTATATCAACTGTGGGCCGAAGCCCAAAGCCCACACACAAAATCCCTCGCCCGCATTCTCTTCCTATCCTTCTTCTTTTGTTTGTGCCTGTTTCATCCACACTTCTCCTCTTCCCATCAAATTGTTTTGACACCACCACTTGGCTATATTAGCCAATGATTTGAGCCCAAACTTACCACACTACAACTAGCCTAACTCAACCCCCAAAAGCTTCAGTGTCTTCTTCATTTAATCACTTTCGGCCATCATACTACGCATAGCCGTGTACAGTTCACTGTGCACATGCTCAGACACATCTCCGACCATCACACCGCCCCGACCATCGCCACACATCACTGTTATCTTCTTGACCCCATTCGTACCTTCACTGGCCACTCCGATCAACCCGTATTGTTTTCCGATGCTTCATGTGACTTCATCGATGAACACGATCTACACTTATCGGCCCCGTACCCCCACCTACCACCACCAATTTCCCCCAAACTCTGACCACACCTCCGCGATATTCTCCTCGTCACTTCCCCCAGGTGTGCAACCTCCCCGTGTCCCCATCGCAGTGCAGTTCCGTGAAGACTTCCGATCACAAAAATATACCCCAAAGCCCTATTTTTAAATCGTTCTCTTAAATTCACATTAGAAAAATTATCTCCTATTTTTCCCTTGATCGCCAATCATCCATACTCCTACTGACCAAACCGTATCCCCTCAGACCAACTAAATCACTAGAAAATGACCAAAAACTGATTTTTGATGAATACAGAAATTCTCGTTATCCACTAAACTAAAAATTGGGAAATTGGGACTAAAAATCATAGTTTCCTACCACAATTCGATTTATATAATTAAAACATGTTTTTGGCTTAATCGAAAATCTCATGTGGTTATGAGGTTACAGAGAACAATGAAATTTCCTGTTTCTGTGAATATGCATCTTCATTTCATTGTCCTTATTATTTATATTACTAAGTAGGTGTTACTTAAAAATGAATGAGACCCTAGCATTTATTTGAATTCAAATATAAGATTTTAGTACACTATTTCTCTGGGGAAACAGGATGTTTCATAGCAGCAGATTTTTTTATTCAAACTATTTTTAGAACTTAGCAGAACAATCAATCATTTGATACATGTACCTATATATATATATATGTATATATAAGCCTACACAATATACTGGAATAGAGGTTTTAAACAGTGAGTAAACAAGAAAGTTTACTCACTTCTAAGCTTATTGGGTTTCTTGTAACTCACTATACTAGCAATGATCAATACACAGTTTTAAACATTCATATCAATACTTATAAATGGAAACAAGATTTATAAATTAAGGATTATATAATTCTAGTTTACTCACAAAAGTTTCAGCTCTTCTTTTCTGCTTTTAAGTATGCTGTTGTTTCCTTTTTATTTTCCAAATTTCAAATGATTTTTGTGTGGAGAAATACATGGTCTCAAATGGTATTTATAGCAAGGATTCACTATTAAACAAATGGCCTATATTATAAGGATTGGTAGGCACTACAGTGTATATATTTCTTGACTTTCATTTCAAATTTTATTCAATTGTTTTCCAGGAAGCTTTGGCATGAAGAAGTCCATTGTTTAATTAGATATTTTCTATTTCCACTTGTCCTTGCCTACCCTTCTAGAAGATTTATTTTTCCAAAGCCATACTTCTTAAATGCTGCGGATTTCTTTGATTTGGTTTGCAATTATAAAAGAGTTTTGTTTGCAAGATATTTTCTTAAAAATGATTTAGTACTTGCAAGTTGTATAGCCTTCTTAGGTGATGGTTCTAAGCCTAACTTAGCTCTACTATTTGATGTTAAACCACATTAAGGATCTTATTTTTATATGACTTGCTCTTGTTTTGTTTTTATCTACATTACCCTTTGAGATTTTTACCGCGGAAATTTACCAGATAGTATGTGAGCATGTCCTTTTATATGTTAATGTATGTTGAATGGCCAAATTGTTTTCTTGGATATAATTTCTTTACTAACCCTTATTTGCTCCAAGGTTCATTTACATTATTCAAGTGATGAAATGCCTCTTTATATGTGTATATCTTGCTATCACTTTTATGTACATAGTTAAAGCTTTTTGTTGCAATATTTTCCTTTGAATTCATGTTAGACTATATATATATATATATTTGTTGTTATACTTATACTTATATCATGTTTTTAAATTTAAAACATAACCAATCATGTTACTAGTGTATACATACACTCACATATATTTATAATTGTTTTAGTTCGTTAAGTAAACATACTTTATGATTTAATTACCTTATTAAATCAATATTTATCATTAACAAAGACTAGCTAAAAACCGGGACATTACTGTCCACCACCCGTAAAAGAATTTCATCCCTCAAATTAAAGAGTGACGAATAGATTTCAGTTTTAACTTAAAGTTAAACTCTTATACGCCCGTACCATCCGAATAGACTCCTTATTTATTAGGAATTTAGTTAACTTATTTTACAAATCCAAATTTCTGATTTTATTACCAAATTAGTTCACTTAACCTAGATGAGTCCATAACTCAAGTTTGGTCGTTATTACGTGGAAAAACCCAATTTTATTTACTGGATATTATCTAAATTTAACACATGTTATTTAACTTATCCCGGGCTGGCCCTACTCATTTAACTCCTCTTACTAAAATCTAAGATACCTTTCAATTTAATTTTAACTCTATTTGACTCTTCTTATTAGTTTTTATGGTCGTCCTACTCGATTCTTTGTCCCTTTTTCTACGAGAGCTTATTTCCAACTATCTGACTATATTAGTCTGCTAATCAAACTTAATCAGAGGATATTTTTAGAGATGACCTAATTCGCTATCTTGGGTCGATCTATACTTAGTCTATATGTTATAATTTAAATTATAGTTTAAAATTTCCAATACGCTCTCTCAATACACACCCCAGAGCCAAGGTATTCGGTAAACCATATGCTCTGATACCAACTGTAACGCCGCGATTTTCGATGCCTCGAAAGTCGTGTCATTATTGAAAGAATTTAGAAGATGAGATAGAAAAGATAGAACTAATGGAATAGAAGAGTAAGAAGAACATCAAAATCTCACAGTGGAATTTAACCAATATAATATCACATCATAAATTACATATCAAAGTTTGTTACATCATAGAATACTTCATACATCTTACATGGATACTGGCCCAACACAAACATTCATCTTGATACTTAGATATAGATATAACTGATAAGCTGACCCCATGACTTCCTGGTCCAAAATACATCAAAGGATTTCCATTCATCACCTGGATCACTTATCTACCCATAACAATTGTTATGAGTACCCAAGAGTTTAGGAAAACACAAAAAAATAAAATCTGGGTCAGTCGGGGGACTGGTATGATTAAATGAATTTAAAACACAGCTTGATTAGCAAAGTATATCTCACAAGACCACGCTATGAATACGGAACGGGTTTTTTCCTCATGAGATACAGAACAATTGGTTTGATTTTTCGAAAACGTTTCGAAAGAAAAGACAATCCTAAGACCAGCCCACACATAAACATGGACGGTTTTTACCTTACTATAACCCAAATCATATTTGATATCAAAATCATCTGATATTATAATAGTTTGTATCAAATGAATAACCATCTAGCGGAACGCTTGCATCTCACGCTCCACATATATATAATATAATCAAAAACCGTGGGTTCTTATTGGAGATTGGATTCCAACTGACAAGGTATGGGAGAACCTGGCGATCGGTGTACTCTAGAGGGGATACACTGGGGTTCAACAAGAACATCTTGCAACCCAGCCTCACATGATCGCCCACTCATTTGGCTTGAGTGTGGTGAATATATTATCACCCCATGGTGGGAGCTAACCACCTTTTCCCGAGGGACAGCATCAAAAAGATTAAGAAGACAAAAGGAGTTTCTCTAAATGGTGATAATACACCCTGCTTGGGAATGACCCAACTAGCTATGTTGCCTAGCCCAACTTTTGTTACTTCTTGGTTGTTTGGCTAGAGGCTACCTTATCTTCTAGATCACCTGTTCACCATTCACTTTGAATGTCACATCGTCAATTCCATCGGAAATCACTAATTGATTTCCAAAAAAATACCCGGGCTGTTTGTTAAGTTAAGAGAAAGTGTTTTTTCGCCACCACAGAATACGGTTGAGGAAATCAACGTACATGAGCCCTTTTGGAAATACTCTGTCAGACATTCGTCCATACAAGTCGTCCTGGGACTGGACAAACCGAAGGCACTATTCTGTAAAATGGCCCTTGCATATCTCCATCTTAAATTATCTTCAATGATCTTTGACACGCGTCATATAAATCAGATCGAAGTGGAATATAAATTTCGGACTCTTCGAAATGTTTAACATAATGTCTTTTACGGGTAGTCGATACTTAAAGAACTGATTTCAATATTTTATCTCATCACTTTTCTTGTTTCAGAAGAAATAGTTGTCAACTTAGATGATTGAATTGAATACACTTCATGGTTCAACAAAAATGAATTACTTCGGTAATTGGTAATAAATGTTAATTATAGTTTAATTAATTCATTCCAATACTCTCTTAAATTATAAGTTTCGATCAAATATATTTTCATATCTAAAATCCAGATATTTGGACGTTTGATTTAATTGAACAATTTTAGCATGTGCTTCGCACACGGTAGTTTACACTCTAATGTTCGTTCATTAACTTCAATAATTATTTGTAATTTACATTGTTGTAAATTATCGTTTAATTCTAAATAATATTAATCATCTAAATTATTCTATTTTTATAATTTATATTTCCTTTTGATTTGATTTTAACTTGTCGAATCTCTTTAAAATCTAGCTACTACGACTTCATCATCCTTCTTCTAACTTCCTTTCAAAAGCCCAAGAAAATATCTCTTTATTTATTTGTTTTTATTTACTTCTTTTATTTTTCTTTTTCAGTTTTATTTAAACTTGTTTAAATAAAAGCCCGGCCCAATACTTCTTTTCTTTTTACTCTTATTTCTACTTTCCTCACTCTTCCTAAATTTAAGCTTTTATTCTAATTTCTATATAAGCCCCTAGCCCACTCTCTTGGCCCATCATTTCTGGCCCCTCCCCTTCTTATTTGTTTTTCCTTCTATTGTTTTTTTATATCAACTGTGGGCCGAAGCCCAAAGCCCACCCACAAAATCCCTCGCCCGCATTCTCTTCCTATCCTTCTTCTTTTGTTTTTGCCTGTTTCATCCACACTTCTCCTCTTCCCTTCAAATTGTTTTGACACCACCACTTGGCTATATTAGCCAATGATTTGAGCCCAAACTTACCACACTACAATTAGCCTAACTCAACCCCAAAAAGTTTCAGCGTCTTCTTCATTTAAACACTTTCGGCCATCATATTGTGCATAGCCGTGTACACTTCACCGTGCACATGCTCAGACACATCTCCGACCATCACACCGCCCCGACCATCGCCACACATCACCATTATCTTCCTGACCCCATTCGCACCTTTACTGGCCACTCTGATCAACCTGTATTGTTTCTCGATACTTCAAGTGACTTCATCGATGAACACGATCTACACTTATCAGCCCCGTACCCCCAACTGCCACCACCAGTTTCCCCCAAACTCAGACCACACCTCCGCGACATTCTCCTCGTCACTTTCCCCCAGGTGTGCAACCTCCCCGTGTCCCCATCGCAGTGCTGTTCCGTGAAGACTTCCGATCAAAAAAATATACCCCAAACCCTTATTTTTAAATCGTTCTCTTAAACACCACAATAGAAAATTTATTTCCTGTTTTTCCCTTGATCGCCAATCATCCATACTCCTACTAACCAAACCGTATCCCCTCAGACCAACTAGATCAGCAGAAAATGACCAAAAACTGATTTCTGATGAACACAGAAATTCTCGTTATCCACTAAACTAAAAATCGTGAAATTTGGACGAAAAATCATAGTTTCCTACCACGATTCGATTTATATAATTAAAACATGTTTTTGGCCTTATCGAAAATCTCATGTGGTTATGAGGTTACAGAGAACAATGAAATTTCCTGTTTCTGTGAATATGCATCTTCTTTTCATTGTCTTTATTATTTATATTACAAAGTAGGTGTTACTTAAAAATGAATCAGACCCTAGCATTTATTTGAATTCAAATATAAGATTTTAATATACTATTTCTCTGGAGAAACAGAATGTTTCATAGCAGCAGGTTTTTCTTATTCAAACTATATTTAGAACTTAGCAGAACAATCAATCATTTGATACATGTACCTATATATATATATATATATATATATATATATATATATATATAAAAGCCTACACAATATACTGGAATAGAGGTTTTAAACAGAGAGTAAACAAGAAAGTTTACTCACTTCTAAGCTTACTGGGTTTCTTGTAACTTACTATACTAGCAATGATCAATACACAGTTTTAAACATTCATATGAATACTTATAAATAGAAATAGGATTTGTAAATTAAGGATTATATAATTCTAGTTTACTCACAAAAGTTTCAGCTCTTCTTTTCTGTTTTTAAGAATGCTGCTGTTTACCTTTTGCTTTCCAAATTTCAAATGATTTTTGTGTGGAGAAATACATGGTCTCAAGGGGTATTTATAACAAGAATTCACTATTAAACAAATGGCCTATTTGATAAGGATTGGTAGGCGCTTCAGTGTATATATTTCTAGACTTTCATTTCAAATCTTATTCAATTGTTTTCCAGGAATCTTTGGCATGAAGAATTCCATTGTTTAATTAGATATTTTCTATTTCCACTTGTCCTTGCCTATCCTTCTAGAAGAATTTTTTTTCCAAAGCCATACTTCTTAAATGCTGCGGATTTCTTTGCTTTGGTTTGCAATTATAAAATAGTTTTGTTTGCAAGATATTTTCTTAAAAATGATTTAATACTTGCAAATTGTATAGCCTTCTTAGGTGATGTTACTAAGCCTAACTTAGCTCTACTATTTGATGTTAAATCACATTAAGGATCTTATTTTTATATGACTTGCTCTTGTTTTGTCTTTATCTACTTTACCGTTTGAGATTTTTACTGTGGCAATTTACCAAATAGTTTGTGAGCACGTCCTTTTATATGTTTATGTATGTTGAATGGACAAATTGTTTTCCTGCACATAATTTCTTTACTAACCCTTATTTGCTCCAAGGTTCATTTACTTTATTCAAGTGATAAAATGCCTCTTTATATGTGTATATTTTGCTATCACTTTTATATACATAGTTAAAGCTTTTTGTTGCAATATTTTCCTTTGAATTCATGTTAGACTATATATATATATATATATATATATATATATATATATGTGTGTGTGTGTGTGTGTGTGTGTGTGTGTGTGTTGTTATACTTATAATTATATCATGTTTTTAAATTTAAAACATAACCAGTCATGTTACTAGTGTATACATACACTCACATATATTTATAATTGTTTTAGTTCGTTAAGTAAACATATTTTATGATTTAATTACCTTATTAAATCAATATTTATCATTAACAAAGACTAGCTAAAAACCGTGACATTAGAAATCATATCTATCCTTGTTGTATATCGGAATTGTAATCTTATTTAAGTTCATGATATAACTCTTGTCAAACCTATACACCTGTAATGGTTCATAATGATACTCATATCATATCTATGTGCCTGCAATGTATTTTATGCAAAACTTGTCAATTTGGTAGATCAAATTTATTGGAACAATAGTTCTTATCGTCATATGCCTATTCTTATGCCTCTTATGTTCCAAATTGTTTCTCGCTTATTTTATGAATCTTGACTTGAATCTCAAAATACGTACGTTATGAATGCGGAGGTAAGTGGGTATAACATAAAATTTACATTATTTGGCATAATTTGGAACTTGTATTATGGCATGACTGATAAGATGCAATTTGGGGGTAATTTGACATGAACTATGGTGTAATTTGACATATTGAACCAAGAATTGGCATGAACGATAAAGTATGTAACTTGGCGTGAAAAATCTAGTTTTGGGCATAAGCTGTAAAATAGAATATTAATTGGGCATAACTGTTAGTTGGAACGCCAAGCATAGTGTGTATTGTGATTTTGAAGCATGGCTATTATTGTAAATTTAGGGAAGATTGGTTATAGCCAATTTTGATTAATAATTTGAAATTGGAAATTTGTTGGGCATAATTTGGGAATTGGAACAAGACTAGCTTTGGTGAATTTGGTAATTAACGTATAAAATCTATATTTGGGTATATATGGTAGATGTGTAAATTAAAGATGAACATGCCTAACCCGAGGTTGGATTGAGTTATGGTGTAAAACTACCCGGAACCGCCCGGCACATCCAGTAACCACAACAACACCTATCTAATGTGAGAGGTTAGTGCATCATGCCCAAGAAAAACCCTAGGTTAGATTGAGTTGTGGTGTAAAACTACTCGGAACTGCCCGGCACATCCAGTAACCGCAACAACACATATCTAATGTGAGAGGTTGGTGCATTAATAAATCAATTAATGCTAATGAACAAGACATGCTAAGAAAATGAGTAGGGTTAAGTTAATAGGAACACTTAACCAATATAACATGAATGAGTAGGGTTAAGTTAATGAGAAACACTTAACCACTATAATTGGATGGATGACTAGGGTTAAGTTAACCGGAAACACTTAACCAGTATAGCATGATGAATGGGTAGAGTTAAGTAATAAGAAACACTTAACCAATATTACTTGATTTGCGGTAATGTTAAGTTAAAACAAGAGGGAAACACTTAACCAATATGACTTGATTTGTGGTAAGGTTAAGTTAAAACAAGAGGACAACACTTAACCAATATAACTTGATTTGTGGTAGGGTTACGTTGACACAAGAAGGCAACACTTAACCAAAGTAACATGGCCAGTAGGTGGGTTAAGTAACTTGAATTGATTGACGACACTTAACCAATACAACATGATGAATACGAGGGGCTGAGTTAACAAGAAACACTCGACCAATATAACTTGATGGACGAATGAGGTTAAGTTAATAGGAAACACTTAACCAATCCAACATGATAAGTGAGGAGGGTTAAGTTAATAAGAAACACTTAATCCAACATGACATGATGAATGGGTTTGTTAAGTTAACATGAATGGACAACACTTAACCAATAGGGCATAATATGTGGGAGGGTTAAGTATATATTAAGTTGGGTGTGTAATATTAGTAAATATAGGCCCACAAACTTAACCATTAAATAAACATGCTTGAATCAGCAGGAGGGTTAAGTACATATCGGGTTGGCGGGTAATACTAATAAATATAGGCCCACAAACTTAACCATTAAATAAACATGCTTGATACAGCAGGAGAGTTAAGTACATATCGGGTTGGTAGGTAATATTAATAAATATAGGCCCACACACTTAACCATTAAATAAACATGCTTGAATCGGTAGGAGGGTTAAGTACATATCGGGTTGGTGGGTAATATTAGTAAATATAAGCCCAATAACTTAACCAGTAGGAAACCCTAGTAACAGGGACTCATTTCAGCAGTAACCCATATAGATGTATCATGGTACCCAGAACTAGGCAGGGTGGGGCACGATTACTGGGCTGATTATAAGTGGTCAAAATAGCGGCAGGGGGCACATCAGTGTAAGTTCTGACGATTTACGGGCGTGCACGCACTCCGGAGTGGGAAAAAGCAGGCACTGGGTACCAGTAGTTATACACTGTGCATCTTGAATCATGTCGGGTTGCTATCATAAGGATTGATACACTTATGGTGGGACCAGCACAGGGTATCTACACGCAAGAGAGGGCCGATTGACACAGAAACAAGAGAAATTAATACAAGTAGGGAGTCGGTCTATCGGGTAGTAAGGGTACATCTAACATGTTCATGGTAATTAGGCAGATTGAGGTGGAAGCCTCACGATAGATGTACACCTGAAGGCTACCACAATTTCGGGGATTGGGATCACATTACAATATGATCATTTTATACAGATTACTAGTTGGGACACTATTTAGGTGGTGCAGAGATAAAAAAATCAGAATAACATGGTAGTAGCGAAGCAGAGAAAGAGTAGAAGCGCATTCAGTTTATCTTGCCTTATCATACATATACTAATCGTATGTTATCTTGTTATCCTTGTTCTCACGGTATTGTCTTATATTCAGTTTATTCATGTCATGATGTTTTTGCCTGTTTATATGCTGAAAGTCACTGAACTTACCAGACTTATGTTTGACCTAGTTTTGTTTCACCACTTTTCTTCCGTTCCCCTCCCCCCACCCCCAGGTTCACAGGGAGGAAATGCTACCACTTAGCTCAGTTTTCTTTCCAGGCTCGAAGATAGTTGATGTATTGCTTTGGACTCTCCCTTCCACTACTATGGCTGGTTCATGCTTTATTGGGGAATATCATTGTTATTTTTATGCTTCTTTTATATTTGGAAGTTTTTAAATCAAGACAGAAGTTCTACGTATTACTTTTAAGTATGATTGAGTCAACTATTGTAAAAGCTTGACTGAACCACATTGTTTATAAAACGGCATTATTTTCCGCTGCTTTATTTGCCTATCTTGTAATTTATCTGCATCTTTTACCAAAAATGCTCCACTGAAATTAAGGAGTTCCCTTTGTGAGTGACCTTAAAGGAGGTGGAGTGTTTCAAAAAGCATATTTTTAGCAACTGCCCTTCCATTCCTGTTGCAAAAACATACTTTTCGCAACTGTACTTTCATAACAGTTGCAACAAACATATTATTTACAACTGCACTTCCAAGCCAGTTGCGAATGAATATCTTTAGCAATTGTTTTAACCACTTGCAATAACTGTATTTTTTACAAGTGGTAAAGCCAGTTGCGAAAAACATACTATTAACTTTTAATAATTAATTTTAAATATTTATTATTAAATAATTAATAATTAGTAATTACTGTAAAAGATTAATTATTAATAATAAAATTTAATTATTATAAATTAAAGTTTAAATTGATAATTAAAATTAATAATTAATAATTAACAAATAATAATAATTAACAGCTAAAAATAATAAATATAATTATTACTTAGTATTTAATAATTATGATTGATAATTATATTGAATATTCAATAATTTAAATAATTATAAACTTATAACTAAAACAAAACTACAAAATATTCATAAAATTTTAAATATTTTCTTTAAAATTTTCATAAACTAAAAATTATTAAAATATAATGCAACACATTAAGATAGAGCGTCAATTTTGAAATTTCATAAAATTTTAAAGTAAAATTTTAAATTTTCTATAAGAAGTTACATTTTAAAACAAAATTTGTTCTAACGTGTATGGGAGCCTTACAACTTTGGATTATAGAAGACACTACAAGTTATTTAATTCAACATGCTTTTTTGCAAACCGACGGTTATCGGTAAAATTACCGATTTAAATGGTAAAAACATCAGTAGCTATTTTTTCAAACCGACATTTATCGTTAAAATTACCGATTTAAGCGGTAAAAACATCAGTAGCTTTTTCTGCAAGATGACGGTATTGGTAAAATTACCGACTTTTGGGTTCTGCATAATAATATTTTACACAAAATAACTTGGACCGTCAGATTTAATCTGTGCGTTCGTCCACCTAGGGTTTTTTAAGAACTAAGAAGATAGCAGCCACCATACATCCATTTAACTTCTGTAGTATCGTTTTTACTCTCCCCATCTGTGTCATTGGAGTCAACGCAATAGGCTTCTTCCGCAAATAAACCCAAACGGTGCCACAGCCGATACAATCGCAGCCTTCGTCGTTGGTCACAGCCTCCGTCACTGGTCACCGCCTCGTCGCTAGTCACCGCCCTGTGGCTTGTCACCGTGGTGGTATCCAGATTCAAAGCGGTTTCAGTAAGTAAAATTATAATTTTAGTTTATTTGCAATTGATTATGAAATTCAGTTCCAAATTCAAGTTGTTTTATGCCTGCCTTCTTTAACCCCAAGGTTTTTGGCATGGATTTTTGTTTCTCAGTCTAACACTTGAGTTGTTTTATGCTCTTGCGCATCTTAAAAGAGTTGCCGTGTTGCTTTTTATTCTCTAATATGGCACGGTTTGCTGAAAATTACATTTCAAAGCCAATTCATTTTTACGCACCCTTACAGTTTGATTTTTATTTCATTTCAATAAACAAAAATGACTCTTATGTATAAAAGAATTCTATGGATTTGTACAATGGGGTGGTGCATCAATTTCATTGAGCCATAATGTAAATTCAGTGCGTGAATGAGCGGTAATTGCCTCCAAATAGCTCACTTTTTTACTTAAGCTGTTTTTAGCCTATTATCTAATTTTTGTAGTATATATTTCAAAGGATGGAATTAATGATATTTTCTTTTTGTTTATTTTTCGTTTTGATATACAGGCACACTTGTATTGCATTTTCCTTGATAAACGAAATAGCATCAACACAATCAGGTCACTCTGTTGGGGATAATGTTGAGCATGTGGAGGAACATGCAGCTTCATGTTCTGTGCCTACATACCAAGCCATATACTACATGTATGGATTGTTACCACATTTTGTATTAATGCCTTGTTGTAATGAAAAACTGAAAATGCCTTACTGTTGTCATATTGTGTTTTAAAGTCTTACTAGTAACTATTCATATGTACATACTGCATACCCTGAGTTTTCTTTTTGTCATGTTTTTTTCAACAGTAAATTTATCGTTACTGAAGATTGGTATATTGACGGTTGGTATACCGATGATTTTGCAAACGGTAATGGTTCTGATTTTAGATTTACCGATAGCGTTGGTATGGTAAAAAAAAATACTGTAACGATAACCGTTACCGTTACATCCCTAGTTTTAACTGATTCCACTCCTGTTTTGACTGCATGGAATGAGTAGAATTCCTAATTATATCTGTCAGAAAATCGAACCTTGGTTTAAAAAATTAAGTTTCAGTAATTAAGCACCAATGATAAATCATTCATATTGTGCTAAATCATGGAAAGTAATTGCTTAGAGGCCATATCTATGCAGTTATCAAAGTTGTAATCAAACGAAATCCTTTGCAATTAGCAAAAAATAATTTATCTCTATTTTGTGATTCTTCTACATGTAAATTAAGTCATACATATTTGTGCACCATAACCATATTTCCTGACACTGGTCCTAATAATATCGATGAGTACATAATCCACATTTGTTGTTATATCAGTTGTAGCCTTTAAGTGTCATTTTTTGGCAACTATTTGGTATTTCCAAGAGGAATATATTAACCTCTAATGCTGAACTATAACTCCAATCTTGCCGTTTAACTGAACTTTTACCTCAAATAAAGACTGTTTTATTTATATAAATCTTGCACTTTTAGCAATCTTGCACTTTAGGCAAATTCTAATACTTGAAATTACAATATTATATGCGGGTCATATACAAGGATTTTAAAACCTCTAATGTTTTGTTGAACGAAGAATTCATGCCCAAATTATCTGATTTTGGACTGGCAAGAGAGGGGCCTGTGGATGGGCGTAGCCATGCATCAACAGCGGCAACCTTTTGTTCTACTCTTTATTTTATTCTATTTGTTTATATTTTGAATTTAAATATTGTACACCATCTTACGCGTGAATTCAATCCAAATCAAACATCGTACATGTTCAGCTATTTAGTTCATATGCGTAGTAACAAATCTTTTGAAAAATTGGTTTCTATGCTTGTGAAACATAGGAAGTAAACTTTTGTGTTGTTAAGGTTATGGGGACACATGTATACGCTGCACCAGAATACATAGAAACCAGGCACCTTACAACCAAAAGCGACGTATGGGGCTTTGGAGTAGTCCTATACGAACTCCTTACAAGATAAATGTTTTTACCTTTCTTTTACCATTTAGATTACTTATTTCCAAGTCTTGTTTGCTAACTTAGAAACTTTACTAGATAAATGTTATGATCGGATAATTATTCATGGAGTGTACATTCAAAAATTGTTATTGTTCTTATCGTCATTATTTTCAATTCACTTTCAAGCGGATGTACTTTTAAGTGCCATACAATAACACCATTGACATTTCTTGAAGAGTTAACAGACTGAAGGTATTTCATCATGTCATGTAAAAACAGATATCCAAAATTAACAATACGATTGATTTCTTTAAACATGTACTTTATACTAGTTAGCACCATTAGTTCTTTCATCACTATATTATGTAAATTCATTTCGGTGCTATGTAATGTGATTTTTCTGCTATATTTTCTAGCACATAACAAAGAAAAGTGGTAAACTGGGTACTGTCATTTTGTAATTAAATCAAAGTTGTCTTGCTAAGTAAACTGCCATTGTTCTCTTATGCTTGACCATCGTTATTTTCCTCTTATAGCTCACATTGTTGCTATGCATGATATTCTTTTACCATTTCGTAAAATTATCATTATGTAAATGAAGCAGAATGAAGACACCACTATAGGCAATAATATACATCTTTGTGCCTTGATCCTAATTTGCTAGGCTTCGGTTGATGTGCTACAAGTATTTATGGGATGGTTTAGTTGCTGATGCTTTTTCCACAGAACATTTCCTTGACTACTTTAGACTGAATCCAAAGTGTACATTATCAAAAGATCTAAATCAGTACTCGGCTTCATTAGGCTTCAATACAAAGGCAGTATTCAGGAAAAAAAAATTAAAACTGCTGTTCTCCTTGTTTGCTATTTCATTTTGTTTCAGTCAAACTCTAAAAGTGGAGCAAAGTAGTTTCAATCATTTTACTACCCTTATTAATGCAGCATGATATTAGATTTGTCAGTGTCAATGATTTAAGTACACTCATTCATTTTTCCTTTTTTTTCAACGTTGGTTACTTGATGCCAAATCTATATATATAGACTAACGATATAAAGCCTATGTAAACTCATTCTTGTTCTAGCTGAACGTTTATTTTTATGGTTTCATTTATTTGCCTCTTTACATTTCCAAAGGCATGGCAACTACGCGAAGAAGGGGGATTGAAAGAGATAGTGGATTCAAGTCTAGAAGGATACCCCAAAGAAAAAGTATTAAGATACGCAAAAGTTGCACTCTTTTGCGCACAAGCAGCTTCTCAAAGAAGACCCTCAATTTCCCAAGTTTATTCTCTTGTTATAGTATATGTATGATAGGGTAGAAATAAAAGTAGAAAATACTCTATTCAAGAAAAATGTGTTGTGTAAGAGAAGAAATTTTTACATATGAATGGTGTATGAAAATTGTATAAACTTTTATTGTAATTGGTTGTACTATTAAAACTTTGTTAAATAAAATTTTTGTTTATTTCATTCTGTGGTATACACCATTACTCAAACAAATACATTTAATATGTAATATTTGTAAGCTATATTTTTTTTTATAGATTTATGAATCTATTGCAACAGGCATATACTGTTGCAAAATGGTCTGTTGCAACAACAAATGCCAGTTGCAAAAAATTATACCGCAACGTTTTATTGCAACAAGCAGAAAATGTTGCAGACTTTTTGCAACTTCGGTTATACCAACAGGCGCGGGCCTGTTACAATTGGTCTACTGCACAAGATATTGCATGTTGCAAAAAGTGTATTTTGTTGCAGTGATATATACTTACTCATGCATGCATACTGAGAAAAGGGAATGGTTTGTAGAAAAATGAATGTGTGCCTTACCCTTCAAATTTGTGTTGCCTTACTGTATCCCTCCTCATGCTTGCGTTTTGGATTTACAATAACATAGTTTTTTATTTCTTTTTTCTATAAACTCACGCACACATATATGTATTCACACACACATGCATGAACTCACACACACATAGCATCACTCCACTTTTCAACTATAAATTAGTATGCATAGGCATTAATAATGCTTGTATCGAGCGTACAGGCTTTTAGCTTTTAGATTTTTCTGGTTTTCACTAATAAAACTGGTGCTAAAAAAGATAAAGATTTTTCTGAAATACACGAACGTGTGCTCCATATTGAAGCAAACTGTGGATTACATTTTCACATACCAAATGGCTCTAGTTGCTCTAAGACTTTCGCTGCTGGAAGAATAAATACAAAACAAATGTGAGCGTGTGTGACAACATGCAGAGCTTGTTAGTGGTTTGTATAAATTACGGGAGGCCATGTCACCTTTTTCTGCATGGTTAGTAGTTTGTATAAATTATGAGGAGCCCCATGTCATCTTTTATTAATTTCGGGACAGAAAATTTGTGTAATGGACGTTTGCCTTCAGTTTTTTGTATTTTTTGTCTTTTGAAACTTGCTGCGTATTTGACTAAATGGAAGGAGAGGAAATCCTGATAATGATCATATCAGAATCTTAAGCAAGACCATACAATATGAATATTGCAGGAATAACCAGCAAACGGTGACTTAATATACATACGCTGCATAACAGTTGCATACGTACAGTGCATAACCATCACGCACATTATTCATCATTCAAACTTAAAACATGGAACACACATCTTAAAACTCAAGCAGCACCGGCCAGAGTGCCAACCTTTCGGATGACAGGTCCACGAGCACTTTTTCTGTAGGTATCAGTAGACCAAATATCAGATCCGTAAATGACAACGTTCCCGTCCTCTTGAAGCACCAGGACATAGTTTCCATTCCCCCTTACACTGTGACTGGCCCAGAGGGAACGCCCCTCAGCATCGTAGACCACAAAGTTGCCATCAGACTGCAGCACCGCCTTGCATCCTTTTTTTCCGGGGATGTCAGTGTTTGAGGCCCAGACGGCAGTGCTGTGGTCGTACAGCACAAGGTTGCAGTCTTCCTGCATTATAAAATGGTACGGTTCCACATCTAGGGATTGACCTGCGTACAGTCCTTCGTCGTTCCTCAGTATGTTCTTGGCCAGAGTGCCAACCTTTCGGATGACAGGGACATGATTCTTGTTCACGGTTACGGATCGAATCAGGGAGCCTCCATCAACCGTACCATTCATAGCCACAACAACAGGTCCACGGGCAGCTTTTACGTAGGTACCAGTAGACCAAATGTCAGATCCGTAAATGACAACATTCCCGTCCTCTTGAAGCACCAGGACATAGTTTCCATTTCCTCTTACACTGTGACTGGCCCAGAGGGGACGTCCGTCAGCATCGTAGACCACAAAGTTGCCATCAGACTGCATCACCGCCCTGCATTCTTTTTTTCCGTGGATGTCCGTGTTTGTGGCCCAGACGGCAGTGCTGTGGTCGTACAGCACGAGGTTGCAGTCTTCTTGCATTATAAAATGGTAGGGTTCCACATCTAGGGATTGGCCAGCGTATAGTCCTTCTCCGTTGGTCAGTATGTTCCTGGCCATGCATGTGGATGCCAGTATGGTTAGAATAGCGGCTACAGCGGCTATGCTCATTAGCTTAGCAGATGGAGTATTACGGCCCATTCTTTCTTTTTCGTGTGCTTTTGTGTTTGTTTGGTGGTTACGTAAATTTGTGAATTTTAGAGTACAAATGCCTCCCTATTTATACTCGCAATAGCAGATAAATGTTGTGTGTAATTACAGGCAACATTTGTTTCCACCATACATATTGTTACAACATATACATGTTAGGTATATCATTATTAAGCGCCCAAATTTTGAACTTATTCTCCTTTGCAGTAACATTGTGTCTTGCTGTACCTGGTCTGGTGGATTCAAGACGAGGCCTGTCTCCCATTGTGATCTATTTTACTTGTTCCTATTGTTATCTTATTACTGCTATCCCTACACATATAAAAGCTTATCCATGGCGTCTTTATTATATCGTGTTGTAGATTAAGGACAACGCATGCATAAGACTGATTAACAATGGATCCAAATACTGTCCTGTTAAACTGTTGCACTGAAGAAAAAGACAGGGAACTTGAAACGCTAAGGCCCGTCAAGTTAATTTTGAATAGATCTTTTCTATTTCTTCGTCCGGTTGCCTCTATATAATATACCCTACTTGCCTGCAAAATACAATAGATTTTTGACACACGCCATAAACGTGTAAATTTATCGAACCAAACGGAACAGAGCTATATTCAGTTTCTTATCTAAAGAAATTAATAGAGAAGGTTCAATTGTTAAATCAAGTTTCTAAGTTACTAGTATTTATGACGATTTTGAATTTGAAAGGAAAATTGAATCAAGAAAAAACCTACGGTTCATGTTTTTAATCTTATTGTATGAAAAGTCTCTGCAGAAATAATTTGTAAATTAAATCTCTATTTCCGAAACGATAGAAAATGCAACATAACATAACTAATTTGGACTTCTCTGGTAAGAAATGCAAAGAAACTTGAAGATTTAAAATGAAATTTGAAATTCAGTAATGGTGAAAAAATATAGGTACTAACCAAAATTATACTAAAATAGTAATTACTAATATTATTTGTGAATAAAATTATTTGATTTTCCAATTTTGAACTTTTTCTAAATGCCAGTTGACCTGCACTTTTTATAAGTAAAACCGGAAACTAGTTTGCACTTTCTAATTTAAAATTATAAGGACCTTGTTTACAAATTATTGTTATAAAGCTTTTTTTATATTAACTTAAAAAATAGGGACCAACTTTGTAAAGCCCCAAATTTAATTGTTAGATCCTCTTTTAAATGGATATTAATAATTGTAATACATATATAAAAAAGGATGTTTTTGGAAGTTTAACTTAACAAAAAAACTATGATGGTGTTTTGGCTAGCAAGTTAGCAAATACTACGTGTTAGGCTAAATCATAAAATTAAAATTTTAAAATATCATTATTAATAGTTGGAATAGAAGCAAAATACTTTTGTCCAATTGCAATGTTTTAATAGTACTCCTATTTATATAAATTATGATTCAATAATTAAACATTTCTCTAAATTCAAACTGTATTTTTACAAATGATAATGAAAAATTAATAAAAAAATAAGATGTGGCAACTTATGAATAACAAATCAAACTAGGTACACGTAATTTCAACGCATAAATATAAATAAATATCATGCAAATCATTTGTTCTTAAATGTAGTAAACATAAACATTTTCTAAAAAGATAATTCATGTATAAAACATGTATCATTACCATTGTGAAGCGCGTAACGTAATGCTTCGTTATATACAAAGTGCATTTTTAGGAATTCTGCTGTCGGATCAAAAGTTAGCATTTCCAAACCAACTACTAATAAGGATTATTTCTATATTGGTAAAGTAACTAATTTTATACTTTCCTTATTTTTTGTCAGCTTCACACAATTTTGTTCTTTGAAATTGTACCTATGCCTAAATTTCAGAAGCAGCTAATATAGATTTGTTATTCTAATATTCCACTTTATAATTTTGAGTAGAATTACCCCTTCTAAAAAATATTCAGTTTTTCTCCTTCTTGAAAATATCGCTTACGTAAAGGTACAATTTAAGGTAACATGTAAAAAGTTATATGCCATGTATCATGACTGAAATTGCTAATTTAAGGTAATATGAAATAAATGATATCGAATTTGCAATTTTTAATCAGTTGACAAAAGTGTGGGTATGGCTTATGGTGATGTAGATGACTTCTTGTCATTTTTCTGATCATTCCACTAAATTAACAAACTAGTGAGTGGCTGGTGCTACGCACACGGGTTGTGTGAACTAAAAAGTGTGAAAGTTGTAGTGTCAATTAATTTAATTAATTATGTGTCTATGCGGTATGATTTTGACTTCTAATTTTCTTTTTTAGTACAAATCCATGCAAGCTAACATCATATGTATGTAGATGAAAGGCAATGGATAGTATGTAAGTGCGGAATGAAATTAACAATATCTTGATGTATGTTGTTGTGATTTTACTTTCTTTATCAACCCTTGGAAGTAATTTTATGGTTTAAATTACATAAATAAAATATGTAAATTCGTTGTTGAATTCATAGCTAATAAATATGATTGTATACATAACGTGGTAACAAACAATAAGATCAGTCATATTAGTTTCACAACATCTACAATTTCATTTAAAGGCAAACTTTGATTCAACCTTTAAGTAAAATTTTTGTACTGATGACTTTTGAAATTAGTAAACGATAGCTTTGCAGTATGTATAGTTACGCCATTCAATAGATATTAAGGACTAAGTAGACAATCAAATAAGATTGCTTTATGAAGCAAAAACACCCATATATACACAAAATTTGAATGGAAAAAATATACTAAACTTGGGAACATAGCACCGTAGTTGATAGAGTGAAATAAATACAAAAGTTAGTGTAATACGAAACTTTGGCTATAATAGTTACAACATATATATCTAAATTTATAGAACTGAAAAAAAAGATCGCAGCATTGTAGAAATATAGTTCTTTTAACATTGATCTTATTACTGTATTTTACCTGTTTGTTCCTATTGTTATCTTACTACTGTTATCCGTGCACATATACAAGCTTATCTCTCGTCTTTATTATATCGTGTAGTAGATTAAGGGCAATGCATTTACAAGACTGATTAATAATGGATCCTAACACCGTCCTGTTGAACTATTGCGCTGAAGTGAGGAGAAGGAACCTGAAACGCAAGCCCCATGAAGTTAATTTTTGAATAGATCTTTTCTATTTCTTCCTCTGGTTGCCTCGATATAATTAATGGTGCACATACCCTACATGTTTGCAAAATACAATAGATTTTTGACACAAGCCATCAGAGTGTAAATAGATAGAAGGGAACCAAACCAAACAAAGCTATATTCAGTTTCTTATCCTAAAGAAATTCGTAGAGAAGGTTCAATTGTTAAATCGAGTTTCTAAGTTATTATTATTTATGACCGTTTTGAATTTGAAAGGAAAATTGAATCAAGAAAAAACCTACGGTTCATGTTTTTAATCTTGTTGTACGAAAAGTCTCTGTAGAAATAATTTTGTAAATTAAATCTCTATTTCTAAAACAATAGACAATGCAACATAATTTGCACTTCTCTGAAAAAAATGCAAAGAAACCTACTGATTTAAAAAGATATTTGAAATTCAATAATGGTAAAAAAATACAGTTATTGACCAAGATTATACTAAAATAGTAATTATTAATATTATTTGTGAATAAAAATATTTAATTTTCCAATTTTGAACTTTTACTAAATGCAAGTTAACGTGCACTTTTTATAAAAAAACCGAAAACTAGTTTGTGCTTTCTAATTTAAAATTACAAGTAACTTGTTTACAAATTATTGTTACAAAGCTTTTTTTATAATAACTTAAAAAATAGGGACCAACTTTGTAAAGCCCCAAATTTAATCGTTAGATCCTCTTTTAAAGGGATATTAATAATTGTAATACATATACAGAAGGATGTTGTTGGAAGTTTAACTTCACAAAAAAAATATATGATGGTGTTTTGGCTAGCTAGTTAGCAAATACTACGTGTTAGGATAAATAAAAAGAATAAAAATTTAAAATAACATTATTAATTGTTGGAATAGAAGAAAAATATTTTTGTCCAATTGCAAAATTTTATAAACACTCCTATATATATAAATTATGATTCAATAACTAAACATTTTTATAAATTCAAACACTATAACAAAATGATCATATTACAATGGTGGAACACCGTTGTCATATACATTTTACAACGGTGGGCTAACCGTCATGTATTAAGAAGTTGTAATAGACTAAAATCTTTTATAACGTTTTTGCACTGTTGCAACACCGTTGTAATATGTATATTTTACAACTTTTTTCCACCCTTGTAATAAACTTTATTACAACAGTTATACGCCGTTGTAATAATATCTACAACAACTGTTATCCACCGTTGCGAATGACAGTTGCATTTAAAAAAAATGAACATCTTTTGCAACTGAAATGAACAATACATTGAATATAACAATACTCCATAACCAAATAAAACACTACAGTTATTTGCAAACTAATTTATTAAAATACTCAAATTTTCAGTATTACAAACTATAAGTTTTAGAAAAAAATTCGCACATTATTATATACTTGACCATTACAAAGCAACTTTGTACAAGCATAAGTTATTTTACAATTCTGAAAGTAGCAAAATACTACAATGTAAAACTTCTGATCCCTTTGCCTCTTCGCCAATTGACCTGCAGTTGAAGATGGCAAAAACTACAACAATGCTCAGGCGTTGATCCAAGCTTTATGTACAACATTTTCTACTGTGCCAACTAATCTCAAGATCATTGATCTCTTTGTGATCTCAACATGTTAAAAGCCAGTAACAGAAAAGCAGCTACTGATGGGTTCAGAGATAGAAATTTTGAAGTACAAATAATTAAAATAATTATAGCAATAAAACCTGGGAGGTACACCCTTGAAGGCATAGTTGATGCATAACAGCTCACACCATTTTGCCATCAACTTAAGCAACAGTTCTCAACTCATGCTCTTCGGGCCTTATAAAGTTCATAATAAAAAGAACAGATTTTGTTTATCCAGTGAAAAATAATTCCCAAGTGAATATGAGAATCTGAGATCCGCAAAACTTATAAAACCCTTTGTCAACCATATTCATATAAAGACTAACCTATGTAACATAAAAAAGATTAAATCTTTCGTGTAAATAAACGAACACAAGATGTGTGCCATATATTGATATCCGAAAGAACAACAGATAAACGAATATAAAATAGTCAGTTAAAAGATACACCCTGTTACCTAACAGCTCTCATGCTACATTTCTCCAACTCGGAAAGCTTGTATTTCATGCGAACGGACGCAAGCCGCTGGCGTTTCTGAATTGTGCTTCAGAATTAAAATTTTGAACAGATATTATACTTCAATTCTGAATTGTACATAGGAATTTTAATCCTGAAATACAGATTCATTACCACTAAACACAAAACTGACGTATCATTCTCTCCGAAAAATTCAATGTTTTATAAACTTCACACCGCAAATTCAATTCACCATGGTTGGGTACAAAAATAACCTAAAAAAATTGGATTCAGCCAAATGTGTTTAACATAGCATATCGGAATCAAGATTCAAGACTAATTTGAAAAAGAAAATTCCGATCAAACTACTGGAACAGAAAACTAATCTAAGAGATAAACAATAAATAAATAAAATAAAATAAAAACGCACCTATAAATATAAGGATCTCTGAATCTCGGTTTGGGAACTGGATTCACACTAGCGATTGAATTTTGGGAACATGCATTGTTATAATAACATACCCAAATGGAAACAATAACAGCAGTTTCATACCGAAGTGAAAATTCACCTGCAACGTCACGGTTTGGGCTGACGAACGGACGCAAGTCGCTGGCGGAGAACTGGCTTCATTACTCCATCCCAGTAGCAAGCAATTTGGTGACGAGGTAGGGCTCAGGCGGTTGCCGACTTCGAATCTTGGATGAGCAGATTTAGGGATTTGTGCGGTGGTCGATAGCTAGAGTGGCGGTTACTCTGAGCGATGGCGTATGACCTGACTGAAATGGCGGCCGACGATGGGTGAAAGGAGGCGCGTGACTGGACGATTGTTTTGGAGGGCGAATTCCTTCGATTTGCAAAGGGAGAGAACGACTGCCATATAAAGGAAAAGAGGGATTTTTGATTCCTCGAAGCCATTTCGCAATTTTTGATTCCAGGCAGATCTATAATTAAGACTTCCGGATTATAACTTTCTAAGTAATTAGGCTTTAGGCGGTGAAACACGGGAATGTGAAAAGTAAAGTGGGAATGGAAAATCAATGGGTGCGCAAGTTTTATTTACTATAAGAAGAGGCAGCGGGAAAGATTAAAGTTATTATTCATTTACAGACATTGGATAAATAGAGTTTTCTATTTGTTTAGTTATTATTTATTTTCAAACATTTTTTTTAAATTATTAGTTACTATTTTTAATTACTTGTTTAAATTAAAAAAATCTATCAAAAGCACAAACAAGCGATTTAAACAAAAAAGTTGTCAAAATTATATTTATTAAAACTGGTGAAATAGTTAATACCAAATCAAATATTACTTATTAACTATTAATTATTTAATAATAATTGACAAATATTATTGATTCCCAAGTTTATTATTAATTATTATTATTAAGTATTATTATTAAATATCACTATAATTAGTTATTAAATATAGATATTATAAACATGAAGTTTGCATAGGCATCTCTATTACAACCAATAAAATGAAAAGTTGTGATATATATGTTTATTACAACAGTGATTATTTCACAGTTGTAAAAAATATTAATTACAACAGTGCGCTTTGCACAGTTGTAAAAAAGCATTTATTACAACTGTGCTTTATGCACCGTTGTAAAATTAAAGTTGTAATATGGTGTTTTTGTTGCAGTGAAACTGCATTTCTACAAATGATAATGAAAAATTAATAAAAAAATAAAATGCGGCAACTTATGAATAACAAATCAAACTAGGTACGCGTAATTTCAACGCGTAAATATAAACAAATATTCATGCAAATCATTTTTTCTTAAATGTGTTAAACATAAACATTTTCTAAAAATATAATTCATGTATAAAACATGTATCATTACCATATGTGAAGCGCGTAACGTAATGCTTACTTATATGCAAAGTGCATTTTTAGGAATTTTGCCATCGGATCAAAAGTTAGCATTTCCAGACCAACTACTATTAAGGATTATTTCTATATTGGTAAAGTAACTAATTTTATATTTTCCTTATTTTCTGCCAGCTTCACACGATTTGGCTCTTTGAAATTGTACCTATGCCCGAATTTCAAAAGTAGCTAATGGAGATTTGTTATTCCAACATTCCATTTAATAATTTTGAGTTGAATCACCCTTTCTCAAAAATATTCAGGTTCTTCTCCTTCCTGAAAATATCGCTTACGTAAAGGTAATATACTACATGGAAGCTGAGAAGTGTAAAAAGTTATATGTAATGTGTCATGACTGAAATTGCTAATGTAAGGTAATATTAAAGAAATGATATCGAATTTGCGATTTTTAATCAGTAGACAAAAGTTTGGGTATGGCTTATAGTGGTGTAGATGACTTGTCATTTTTCTGACCATTCCACTATATTAACAAACTGGTGAGTGGTTCATGCTACTCACACGGGTAGTGTGAACTAAAAAGTGCAAAAGTTGCAATGTCGGCTAATTTTATTAATTATGTGTCTATGCGGTATGATTTTGACTTTTAATTTTCTTTTTAGTACTAATCCATGCAAGTTTACGTCATATGTACGTGGATGAAAGGATATGGATAGTACATAAGTGCGGAATGAAATTATAAATATCTTGATGTATGTTGTTGTGATTTTACTTTCACAATCAACCGTTGGAAGTAATTTTATGGTTTAAATTACATAAATAAAATATGTAAATTTCGCTGTTGAATTCATAGCTAATAAATATGATAATATACATAACGTGTAACAAATAGTAAGAACAGTCATATTAGTTACAATAGTATGAACCCATGCTTCACATGCGGTTCAGGAAATATACATAAGAAGATATATGAAATGCAGCAGTTCAACAATATTTTTGCTTGTTTTGGGTACTTTAAAATAATCATAAGAAGAAGCTGCATTATGCGAAATGCCGTTATCTTTTCACTACAAGAAAATATGATATATATAGCATTATCTCATAGCCTAATAGTTTAAATGCTATAAAAAAATCATTAAAGTAAAAATATAACAATAAATTGTGCTATATGAAACATGCGTAATACATAATCCACTATGCTACCCAACTTGTTTGAAAGTGCGGGAGTTGAAATTTAACCGGGATCCATTTCAACGAAGTAAAAAAAAAGGCCGCGGAAAATAAAAATCCTTCCCCTTCACTTTCTTTCTCTCTTAACCTAGAATTCCGCCCAACGTAAATTCTTCGGTTCACACCTAAAATCGATCCATCAATTTTCAATTCCATCTAGCAATGATCTCTACTATAATTGGTTGCCGTCTCCGATTCACACCAGATAATTGGTTGTCGTCTCCATTTCATACTAGGTACCTCCAAATCAACAGCGAATTTGTCCGCTAGTAGCTAATTTTGAACTTAGATCCTTAGTTAATTAGTTTACCCAACCTTTCTATTTTTATTTCTGAAATATGGCTGGCGATTTTTTCCTTGATTAATTTTTAATGATTTATAGGCTAAGTATACATCGGTAGTAATTAATCGGGGTGATGTTGATATCCAGCAATATATGCATTTTAATTTGCAATTTCTCGTTTTACTGATGCAATTTTGTTTATAAAGTTGATTCATTCGCTCCAGTTTGGTTAGAATATTAAATTGTAGTGAGTTAGAGTTTTATTTTCCCTTTTTTTAATCAGAAGTAGATTCCAGTATAATGATTGGTTGATTGATGCAAGAAAATGGATGTTTTGGACTTTTAAACAGAAATATATTTAGAGTTTAGATGTCTTATCATAAACAATGGATAATACCTCGCTTATTTCTATGTTTTACCAGATCGAATACTACATTCTTTATAGGGGAGTAGACAGTTCTAATGACAATGGATGCGACCGAAGCTGCTAAAAAAATTAGCTTTGATCAGCGGTGTAATGTCCAGAACTATTGATTATGTTGCGAATGGGTATTGTGTTTTAGGAATTCATGGTGGTGCTCTCATGATGTAATAATAGCAGCTATAGGGCATGCTGTCACTGCATTAATTCCTTTTTTTTTTCATTGGTTCCATCCAATGCTTTAGAAGTAACTGCATGTGCGTTATCTATCTTTAGTTAGCTGAGGAAGTTAGCATGCCCTTAGAAAAATGACCTGCATCATTTAGAATAAACATGGTTGATTCATTGCATGGACAAGATGAGGGGACTTTAATTCTGGAGTTAGAATTACTAACATGTGCTAATGTGACTTCTTTCAATGGTGTGTATGAATTATATATTTACTATTAATATGGGAAGTGGATACTTTTTTCAGAAGGCAGTATTTTGATTGTGTTTTGGTCATTTAATTTTTTTACTTTTCAAATGTCCAATTTTTACCCAAATAAATCATTTTTACAGAACAGGGCTTACTTGATTTTTAGTGTAGATTAATAATTTAAAAAGAAAAAGGAAAACTATGTCATTTGACTACTATACCAAGGAGATCTGGCTACAAATCTAAAATAAGCCATTTGACTGCTACTGTTTCTAAGGATTATTATTTAAATTTGTTTTTTTTAATATACTACACACGCACTTTACCTTGTATTTGCAGTTTTCTTTTCCAGTTTATCCTAAGCATAATGTCAATTTAAACAGAATAAAAATAAATTCTAGGTTGAATTTGACATTAGTTCGACTCCATCATTACTTACTGATAATTACCTCTTATTGAAGGCCTATCTTTTGAGTTTTCATTTGAGGACCACTTTCATGAATCAGAGGTATAAAACATGAAGAAAACTACTTAAATGATCTTCTACTTTAAAAGTTACCAATACCGAATGGCAACATTTTTCTCCATAATATTATCTTTATTACATGTGACACAGGTGAACACCTCTTACTCTATCGTGGTAGAAGGTTAAGAGTTCAGTGATCAATGATTGATTATATGGTTGAGGTACAGTTACACAAACTTAATTGTCATATCTGTAGTTGTAACACCCCGTATTCTCTGTGAACATAAAGGAACAAAACAAAGTATACTTAATTTTTAAGAGAAGAATTAAGGGAAATGGGTTACGCAGTGCATTTGTCTTGGAATTCTTCTTGAGATAGAGTCCGGGTTTGCGTAAATCGGACTTCGTATGAAGAAGTTATGGCACTTAGAAGTTTAAGGAATTTAAAATAAAAACCAGCCCAAATTCAAATTCAGAGTTTCGAAATTCAAATCACACATCCGGGCTGGGCGGGAAAATTCCCACCCAGGACCCAGGTCGACCAGGGGGTCGACCTGGGTAGAACAGGTCGACCATGGGGTCCAGCTGGGGGTCGGCCTCCCCCCTATTTCCAGATCCGTGGACAGATTCGTTTTTCTGTATTTAGACGCCCGATCTGACCAGATTCGTTGCTCCTAAGCTATTTAAACACCCCAAAACCTCACTTTCTCTCCACACAATTTCATTACGCCTATACTCTGTCCTAATTCATATTAATATAAATCAATGGCGTCGTTACTCTCCTGAAACCTAAGCTAGAACGAGTGGTCCTTCTTCGTCCAATCTGAATAGGATTAAAAGAGAACAACTACAACCCTTTTTTCTTTTAGAATCCAACCAAGGTGAGTACAGTTATTTTCAGATATGAAATTTAATTATGATCTTGACATGGTTATAAATCTGAATTGGAGATTATGCATATTCCTGTTTATCAGATCTATTTTCCTGGGTAAATCTATCTTATTCTTGTTTATCAGATCTGTTTTTCTTTATAGATCTATCTTATTATTGTAACTATTCTGTATCTCTTCCTTCCTTCTGTTCTATAGCCAGACTACCACAAGCCTGAGCCAAATCTCATAAGAGATTGACGCACGAACGCTAAATTCTGGGGAAAATAATGAGTGATGCATAATTGGACATGATTGATTTTGTGATTGATTTAAGAAAAGGGCTTATGTTGTAATTTAAGATCTAGATATAGGCATACTATATATGATAGTATATGATTTGGAAGAAGGAGAATTACTGTATGACAACATATGACTTGTAATTTAGGGGCATAATGCATGTTGTAATTCAAGATCTGATTTTGTGGACATAATACATGTTGTACTTTAAGATCTAGATTTGGGGCGTATTTTATATGATGATCTATGACTTGGAAGAAAAGGATATGTGACTTAGGCATGAAAAACCTATATTATAATAGGGATAATTATAAATGTGAATACGCCTAATTCGGATTTTTGGATATTTGACATACGCGGTAATCAACGGCTATAATTTGGCATAATTTATATTGTGCATCATGATTTGGGGTTTTTAGAGAATATTCTATACGGTGCAAATTTAACTAAAATTTGGGACTTATGTTATATTGTGAATTATGACCATAATTGGGCATGTAAAATTAGGCTTAATTTTATGATTAAGCGAGGTATGTTATTGAAATTTTAATGGATAATTAAATCTGTTAAATTGCCTAATCTGTTGAAACTGAATACGGTAATTTGGGGTATGGAAATCTGTAGTTTCGATCTAAAATTGAGCAAAACATGTTAATAGAACTTTGGATGATTTGCTGTAACATGTAAAGGAGTTAATTTGTTGAATTGGCATAATTAGTCTTATATTGGCATAATCTGTGAATGAATACTTTAGCTAAAATAAGAATGCCGAGACACGAGGTCAGACTCTGTTTGCGGTAGAAGTCTGCCCGGATCCAGCCGGCTTAACCAGTAATTGCAAACTGTCAGTCTAATGTGAGAGGTTATGGGCATAAAGATGCTTAGATACGAGGTTAGGTCTGGCTTGTGGCAGAAGTCTGCCCGGAACCGCTCGGCACATCCAGCGGCCACAAGCTACCGACCTAGTGTGAGAGGTCTGTGCATTAATATTTAATTAATGCAAATCTAAGATAAATATGATGCCTAAAACAAATTGGGTAGATAAGGTTAAATCAACTGGACTGATGAATCTAATAAACTCATTTGAAGTAGGCCCAATATAAGGTTAGGTGAAACAATCTTTAAGACTGTTAATCTGTAATCTAATCCGTTAAGTTTGAAAACTTGTTAATCTTTATATCTGATCTGTTAGTCTAAAAACTTGTTAACTTATATGTCTGATCTGAGAACTAGTTAATCTGAACTTTGTACATCTGAAATCTGTAAGCAAGTTAATCTGAAATTTGTTAGTCTGGGGACACAAGGTTAGGAGGGGCAATTACTTGTGTCATCTGTTGTTTGGGACCCATATTAGTCAGTAACCCTTTCTGGTATCAAAACTATGATCGAACACTAGGTAGAGTTCCAGGGCACACTTACTGAACTAATTGTAAGAGGTTCACTCTGATAATGGCGGGGGTGTTGATGGCGCTTTCCAACCGGGTCATGTGCGTGCATGGATCCGGTCTGCTCTGAGGATGTAAGACACCGTGACATCTGTAAATAGGTGTGTATAGGTTGCCACTTTAGGGTTGGGCCGGCATAGGGTATTTATGTATCAGGGAGCCGATCGCTTGGGGTAGAATTTAGGGTACACTTAGTTCTGTCTGTTTCTGTTGGGGTGGTAACACCTTTTTGTTTCTGTGTGGTACCTATTGTCTGTTGGGGTGGTAAAGGCCCATTACTAGTTTACACCTAATTCTAACATTCTGTTTCCATAGGGAATATTCTGTTACCGTCTGTCTCTGTTCCGGTGGTAAAGGCCCATTAATATCACTCTGTTTCTGTAAACCATCTGTCTCTGTTCGGGTGGTAAAGGCCCATTACTTGCATTCTGTTTCGATACATGTGTCTTTGTTAGGGTGGTATAGGCCCATTACTAGCATCGTTTTTCTGAAGAGATTGTTCTGTTTTCTGATTAGATATTAGGACAACACCTAATTCTGTTATACTAGTATTAGTGCAGAGAAGTGAAAACCAAGTAAGAAGCTTAGTTTAGCCTGTATCGTTATGTCCCTTCTGTTAACCTGCTACTCCTGTTATGGTTATCTCTCATCCAAATTTATTTACATGTCATGATACTGTTATCTGTTTATATCCTGAAAGTCGCTGGACTCACCAGACTTATGTCTAACCTAGTTTGTTTCGCCTCTTTTCTTCCGTTCCCCCCCGGTTCTCAGAGTGGAAACATAGGAGCTTGATTCAGGTTCCATCTGCTTGAAGTGCTTGAAATAATGCTTGGCTTTGCTACCTATTTATGGCATTCTCTGTTGGGGATTATGGCTTTAAAATTATGCATTCTGAAGGATTTTGTATAAGACTGATATTTGTGTACTTGGGTTTTGGTATTATGATGTAACCAAACTTATCTCCGTTTCTGCTGAAATAAAGTTATAAAATTTTCAAATACTACTTTACATATCTATCTTGTAAATTTCTATTCTATTTACTTATAACGTTCCACTGAAGTTAAGGCATTCCCTTTTCGAGTGACCTTAACGGAAGTGGGGTGTTACACTTGGTATCAGAGCTGAAGGCTACCAGATTTGATAAAAAGTTTTTGAAAACTATTTTCAAAATGGTTTTAAAAAGGAAGTATTTTCAAAAGTAGAGTTTATTTATAAAAAATAATAATCACCAAAAGTCGTATATCTATCTTCCGATTCTCCATTTTGAATCTTTTCCTTTTCCTTTTCAGCATGTCTGGGTTACCCGAGATACCCGAGGGCATACCGATACCAACTTGGTTCAGAAGGTATCTGGAGGCTAGGGTCGCCGCCGCAGGCCCAGTAGACGTTCCTCCTCCTCCTCCTCCCCCTCCCCGCGTTGATACTTTTTCGAAGATATGCAAAGACTTTTGGGCAATGGGAGGGGAACCTTTTCACGCATCAGAGACGTTTGTTGAAGCTCGAAATTGGCTTAAGGAGGTGGAAGACTTGTTTGGTATCTTCGACATAGAAGATGGAAGGAAGGTCCAATTAGCTGCTTGGTTAACGAAGGACGAAGCCTCGTTTTAGTGGGAGGTCACGAATGGAGAGCATCCGATAGAAACATGGATGGATTTCAGGCATAGGTTCGAGATGAAGTTCCTCTCATGAGCCGAAGAGAATTTATACATGGAGAGGTTCTTTTCATTGAAGCAAGGGAATTCATCAGTGAAGGAGTACGTCAACAAGTTCAATCGGTTGGTGAGATTCGGCTTAGACTTGGTGAACACACCTGAGAAGAAGTCCCTGAGATTCGTTAAAGGTTTGAATGAGCCGCTACATGGGTTGGCTATGACCCACATTCCTATGGGGGCTACCTTCGAGAAATTGGTTGACATTGCGTTAATGCATGAAGAGGAAGCCAAAAGTGTGAAGAAAGAAGAAAAGCTCGAAGGACCACAGAACAAGAAAGAGTGGCCCAAAAAGGAAACACAAACGAAGAATGAAAAGTCCGAAGATAAGAAGGAGAAATAGTGCTTTACTTGTGGAAGCTTGACTCATCTGAACAAGGATTGCAGAAAGAGGAAGGACGCTTGCTTCAACTGTAGAGAAATGGGACACTTCACTAGGGACTGCCCAAAAAAACGTGCGCATGGGCAGAGGGCAGAACCTACTTCTGGAGGGTAGGCGAATGCTCACGTGACTGTTTGATAGGGTAGAGATAGGAAATTTTTTATAGAAGGTTTAATTTCCTTATCTGATTATTGAGATAAAACTCTTTTTGATTCTGGCATTTTGATTCTGTAATTGAGACTCTACACTTTAATATTAGTCTTGTTTCTGATCCCTCTATAGTCTCAAACCTCATAAGGGTTACGACTCATCTGTTTGTGATAAGCCGGGGTTTGAAGGTATCTGTGTTAAGCGTTAAGTTGACTATAACGCATAAATTCTGGTTTTTGTGGGATATGGTGGGGTTTTATCATGCCTAGTTTCCTAATAATCATTTGATAATCTGATCTGTACCAGTAGTCTGTAAGTATCTGAATATTTCTGAAAAGGATAGGGGTTTTTACTTGATGCGTGAAGTAGATTTCCAGTTTTGACATTATTTACTGGGAGTAGTTCTCTGAGTGTCAATCTGATGTTGATTTCGGTCTTTAGGGTTGATACTTAGGGATTTATTCTCTTAACCGATGTCTAATGGGAACAGAACTTTTGTTTTTGTACTTGCTTCTATCACTCGGTTGTATCCTATCCATCGATTCTTCGACTTTTAGGTAGAAACTAATGGGTGTAAACATGTGTTTGAGGCATGTTATGTTTGATGGTTGCAAGTGAAGGCAAGTGTTTGCTAGTGGTTGCTCGTGGATGCATATACACACAATAGGCACTAGATCGGCTCAAAAACACTCTCATACTGCATATGGATGTGTGTGCATTTTTCGATTTTTGTGGATGCAAAATGATTGACTCATCACATGGATGTTGCATTTGGATGAATGGTTATGCACTCATGTAGAAATGATGTGTATCAAATAGGATTTTCTTGCATACATAATTGGACTCATAGCACTAACATAATTCGCATTAAGGAGATCAACTGAATCAGTAGACCGCATGATCTTTGCATTAGATAAAAGACATATACACATAGTTATGCATATGTTCATACAACATTAGAAGTTTTCTAAGGACAATGGATGCTTGTGGATGATGGCTGAGTAGATGGGTAATTGGATGGTAGGACACATTCTTCTTAACTTTAAGATTTCGGCAACGAAATCCTTTAAGGAGGGGATACCGTATTTTTTTGAACACAAAATAACAAAACAAATAATACTTAATTTTTAAGAGAAGAATTAAGGGAAACAGGTTACGCCATAGCGTTCGTCTCGAAATTCTGCTTGAGATAGAGTCCGAGTTTGCGTAAATCGGGCTTCGTATGAAGAAGTTATGGCACTTAGAAGTTTCAGGAATTTAAAATAAAAACCAGCCCGAATTCAAATTCAGAGTTTCAAAATTCAAATCGCAAACCCAGGCTGGGCGGGAAAATTCCCGCCCAGGACCCAGGTCAACCAGGGGGTCGACCTAGGGGTCGACCACCCCCCATTTCCAGATCCGTGGATAGATTCGTTTTTCTGTATTTAGACGCCCGTTCTGACCAGATTCGTTGCTCCTAAGCTATTTAAACCCCCCCAAACCTTACTTTCTCTCCACACAATTTCATTACGCCTATACTCTGTCCTACTTCATATTAATATAAATCAATGGCGTCGTTACTCTGCTGAAACCTAAGCTAGAACGAGTGCTCCTTCTTCTTTCAATCTGAATAGGATTAAAAGAGAACAACTACAACCCCTTTTTATCTTAGAATCCCACCAAGGTGAGTACAGTAATTTTCAGTTATGAAATTTAAATATGATCTTGATATGGTTATAAATCTGAATTGGAGATTATGCATATTCTTGTTTATCAGATCTGTTTTCCTGTGTAGATATGTCTTATTCCTGTTTATCAGATCTGTTTTTCTGTGCAGATCTATCTTATTATTGTAACTATTCTTTTTCTCTTCCTTTCTTCTGTTCTATAGCTAGGCTACCACGAGCCTGAGCAAATTTTATAAGAGATTGACACACGAACGCTAAATTTTGGGGGAAATAATGAATGATGCATAATTGGACATGACTGATTTGTGACTGATTTAAGAAAAGGGCGTATTTTGTAATTTAAGATCTAGACCTTGGCATACTATATATGACGGTTTATGATTTGGAAGAAGGGGAATTATTGTATGACAACATATGACATGTAATTTGGGGACATAATGCATGTTATAATTCAAGATCTGATTTTGAGGACATAATACATGTTGTAGTTTAAGATCTAGATTTAGGGCATATTTTATATGACGATCTATAACTTGGAAGAAAAGGATATGTGACTTAGGCCTGAAAAACCTATATTATAATAGGGATAATTATAAATGCGAATACGCCTAATTCGGATTTTTGGATATTTGACATACGCGGTAATCAACGGCTATAATTTGGCATATTTTATATTGTGCATCATGTTTTGGGGTTTTTAGAGAATATTCTATACGGTACAAATTTAACTAAAATTTGGGACGTATGTTATATTGTGAATTATGACCATAATTGGGAATGTAAAATTAGGCTTAATTTTATGATTAAGCGAGGTATGTCAATGAAATTTTAATGGATAATTAAATCTGTTAAATTGCCTAATCTGCTAAATCTATTTAAACTAAATACAGTAATTTGGGGTATAAAAATCTGTAGGCTCGATCTAAAGTTGAGCAAAACATGTTAATAAAACTTTGGATAATTTGCTGTAACTTGTAAAGAAGTTAATTTGTTGAATTGGAATAATTAGTCTGATATTGGCATAATCTATGAATGAATACTTTAGCTAAAATAAGAATGCTGAGACACGAGGTTAGACTCTTTTTGCGGTAGAAGCCAGCTCGGACCCAACCGGCTTAACCAGCAACCACAAACTGTCAGTCTAATGTGAGAGGTCGTAGGCATAAAGATGCTTAGACACGAGGTTAGGTCTGGCTTATGGCAGAAGTCTGCCCGGAACCGCCTGGCACATGCAGCGGCCACAAGCTACCGTCCTAATGCGAGAGATCTGTGCATTAATATTCAATTAATGCAAATCTAAGATAAATATGATGCCTAAAACGTATTGGGTAGATAAGGTTAAATCAACTGGACTGATGAATCTAATAAACCCGTTTGAAAACCTGTAGGCCCAATACAAGTTTAGGTGAAACAATCTGTAAGTCTGTTAATCTGTAATCTGATCCATTAAGTCTGAAAACTTGTTAATCTGTATATCTGATCAGTTAGTCTGAAAACATGTTGACTTATATATCTAATTTGAGAACTAGTTAATCTGAAATTTGTACATCTGAAATCTATAAGCAACTTAATCTGAAATCTGTTAGTCTGCGGACACAAGGTTAGGAGGGCAATTACTTGTGTCATCTATTGTTTGGGACCCATATTAGTCAGTAACCCTTTCTGGTATCAAAACTATGACCCAACACTAGGTAGAGGTCCAGGGCACGCTTACTGAACTAATTGTAAGAGGTTCACTCTGATAATGGCGAGGGGTGTTGATGGTGCATTCCAACCGGGTCATGTACGTGCATGGATCCAGTCTGCTCTGAGGATGTAAGACACCGTGACATCTGTAAATAGGTCTGTTTCTATAGGTTGCCACTTTAGGGAGTGATACACCCTTCTGTGGGGCCGACACAGGGTATTTATGTATTAGGGAGCTGATCGCTTGGGGTAGAATTTAGGGTACACTTAGTTCTGTCTGTTTCTGTTGGGGTGGTAACTCCTGTCTGTTTATGTGTGGTACTGTAACAACCCGTATTTTCAATAACCTGTTATAACATAAATGGAGGCAGAATTAAACTGTAAAATCTGAATCAAGGGAAACGGGCTATGCCATTGAGTTTGTCTCGGAAAAATACGCGAAATAGAGTCCGAGTTTTCGAAAATCGGAGTCCGTATGACCAAGATATGGCCTCGCGAAGTTTCACGAAAAATTCCCAAATTAAAGTATACTTAATTAAGTGAAATGGGTTGCGCAGAGAAATATATATATATTGATATATATATATATAATTGAAAATTAAATAAATAAATATGCAAAAATGTTCAAAACAGCGAATTGGGAGAGGGGAATAACCGAACCGACCGATTTTTGAGGTCGACCCAAGCCCGTTGGGTCGACTAGGGGTTAATCCAGGGTGTTTGGCTGTCAACCCGTGGGCCGATTCGCTCAAATGCAGATTTTGCATTTGGATGGTTCTCATGGTTCATCTTTAATCTAAAGGCCCTAGATGGTTCCTACACTTGACTTCTTCCCCAAGACATGCTTTGATGGCTTGGATTGAATCTAGGTTTAATCCTATGGCCTAAAACACTTGCCTAATCTATAAATAAGACCCTAACCTATCCTAAATCCTCATTATTCATTCATGCAACTAAACTATGGCAAAATTTTACCTCTCATGGCCTCCACTCTCTTCATAAAATTTCTAAATGGTTTCTATGAGAGATTTTCCATGCATACAAGTGTTTTCAAGCTTGTATGAGTGTCATTAGCTTGCATTCAAGTCAAGTTTCTATCTTGCATCATAAAGCAAGGGTTTTGATCATTTTGGCTCAAGGGTTTTTAAGTTAGAGCTTGCATTTTGGGTCTATTTGATTGCATAAGGGCTTTGTCATATCTTTTGTGCCTTCATAGCAATGTAAGCCCTTTCCCTACTCTTAGATATTAACTATGAAGTTAAATGTTCATGTTGCAAGTTTGGGTTTGATCATTGAGTATGATACATGCTATCATGTCATGCAAGTTTATGAAGTCATTATCTTGATCTTGTGAGCTAAAAGCTACAACCTTTATGTTGAAATGTTGCATTAGGCAACATGAGAACCCTCATAACCTTTATGTCAACTTGCATATGAAGTCATAACCCTTATATGATGATATATGCGAGTTACTAGTCATCATTCCATATCTTTTGTCACCATGATTCGCTTATGTGCCAAGTTTGGGTTTATGCATGTTTTGAGGCTTAAGAATGTAACATGCAAGTTAATGAACACATTTGTGCCTCATTTGCCACCATGATTAACTTGTGGCTTAATATCCATTTTTGTCATGCCTTTGCCAAGTCTCTTCTTTTAATCCATTACGTTGTCGCGAACGTATATGCGAGTTTAAAAGCGTTGGGTTATGTTATGGGTAATTTCTAATGACATGAAAATACAACTTGAAAACATGACTTGAAATATAACATGGAAGTTGACATGTAAGTATGCATAAAAACATAAGCTTGGGAATTTACCTATTAAGTTAGGTCTACCCTTTGGGAATTTACCTATTAAGTTAGGTCTACCCAAATGCTTGAAAACTTGTAACATGTTTTGGGAAACATGATGGACATGACACTTAGATAATATAAGTGTGGCCAACTCGAGGTTGGGTTGAGTTTGCAACGTAAAACTACCCGGAACCGACCGGCCTAACTAGTAGTTGCAAACAATAGGACCCAATGTGAGAAGTTGGTCATGTTGTGCTTGAACCCGAGGTTAGACCAAGTTGTGGTGTAAAGCTACCCGGAACCGACCGGCTTAACTAGTAACCACAACAAAGTCTAATGTGAGAGGTGAAGGTGCATTAAGTAATTAATGCCACATGATAGGGTTAAGTTAATTTGATTAATGACTCTTAACCAAATATGACATGGACAAATGGGTTAAGTAATTTGATTAGGCTAATGATACTTAACAAAACATGACAAGGTTGGGTAGGTTAAGTAACTTGATTTGCCTAATGACACTTAACCATTTTTATATGACTAGTGGATGGGGTTAAGTTAACCAACACTTAATCAATCCAACGCGATAACTTGGTAAGGTTAAGTAAGTTTTCTTAATGACGCTTAACCGAAAAATACGGTTAACGAATGGGGTTAAGATTAGACTCAACTAGTCTAAACATGGAAATCGGATGGGGTTAAGTTAGCCTAGACTTAATTAATCCCACTTGGTAGTTTAATGGGGTTAAGTTAAACACTTAACTAATCTAAACATGATGAATTGATGTGGTTAAGTGACCTATACTTATCCAATCTAACTCGTTAATTTATTGTGGTTAAGTTAACCAATACTTAACCAATATAACGTGAAAACATGATAAGGCTAAGTCACGAATCGCTTGAATACACTTGACCGATTTGACTAAGTAAATTGATAGGGTCAAGTTAATATATACTTAACCAATCTAGAATGATAATTGGACGAGGTTAAGTCGTGAATTGCTTAATATACTTAACCAACTTGAGCATGGTTTGTAGGGTTAAGCCTTGATTTTGGATACTTAGCCAATTTTGATAGGATTTGTAGACGGGTTAAGTCATGAACTTAAGTGACACTTAATCCATTATGTAAACCCTAGTTCTGAGGATTAGGTGGATAACCGTAGTTAACAAGGATAACGGGAACAATGCTAAGTGGTAAACCTTAGTTGAAGAATAACTAAGTAATGATTCTTAGTCAAGGAAATTTAGACCAGTTCATAGATAGATGAGTAACCTGATACGGTAGGTCATCGTTTAAGTATACGAGTAGGAGCAAGTATCTGATTTAGATAAAGGCTCCAGCGAACTGGGTAACGAAGCAGCGGCTTCGGGGAACGTGAGGATATTCTTGGTATCCCTCTATGAGCTGCCAGGTGATTATACTAGGCTCATGAGAGGTTAAGGTCTGCGTTAGAAGAACCAAGAGTATGCCTTGGTTGCTATACGAGCGACCTAAAGACGGGGATGGATAGGGGATAGTCGACGATACACGGTCGTACCCTAGATAGCATTTCGTCAGGCTACCTACCATCTTTGGTCAAGCGTGTACGTACGGAAAGGCAGAGAACACCCAAAAGACCATAATTGCTATCTAATTATGGTTGCGGTAAGGCTTGGATGTGGGTTGGCCAGTGTTGTGTTCTCATACAGGATTTATCCTGTCTTGTCTTTCACTAGTTGAGGGAGTGGTCTCGTGGGACCATAGCCACGTATAAGAAAAACAGACCTTAGCATCTGCATCGGCAGATAAATCGAAAGCTCCCGACCGAGTCCTGTATTTCTTGATTTGCCCTGTGACAGGACTCGGATGGCACGATGTGATACATGTGCATACAGTCATGGAAAAGCGATTCACGATGAATGCATGGGAAAAAGGGCGCGGTTGGCGGTTAGCGTAATCCCTAGTGGTCCTAGGTGGTTGAACCCAAACCGAGATACGAAAACGTGCAATAGGTAAGCATAATCCCTAGCAGCCCTAGGTAGCATAAGTCCTAGTTGTACAAACAATAATTCATGTTGGAAGACCCTAGCTAGGTTTAGGGTAACAGTCCAAACCGATCTTAAGGATCATGGAACTATGTTAAAGTAATATAGAATCTCATGGGAAAGCCCGTATGGTCTACGGCAAGGGACTGAACATTTACATGGAATAAAACATACAAGTTGAGTAACCTATATATGTGATATATTAGGTTGACATGGACCATTACACGACTTTTGAGTGAGGGTCATTCTTGGTTAACACATGACACGGTGGGGATACTAGTACGGTAGGTGCAGAGCTAAAATACAGGATAGATATCACGGGGCGTTATACGTGACAGATATCTTGGGGATATTATACTTGATAGAAACCTGACGATGTGATACCTTGTTTTATCTTGACATCGTAATTTATCATGACACCTTAGTTTATCTGAGTTCAGTAGTTCATCCTGTTATTTTGATTTAGCTTATCTATCTTGTTATCATGCTTATGTTCATCTCAGTTTCTCATGTCAGTTAACTTTACTAGTTTTTATGCTAATAGTAGATAGGGCTTACTCAGTCTTTTTGACTGACCCGTTTTGTTTCGCCTCTTTTCTTCCGTTTCCCCCCCAGGTTACAGGGAGGAAATACTGTTGTTTAGTTCGGACTTCTTCTGCTTGAAGATCATCATGGATGGCTTGGACTTTTCTTGGCTAATGGCTACTTTACTGTTTTTACTTGGGGAATAATTTATGAAAATGTCATTATGCTTCTTTACTATTGCAAGACATGTTTTGATGTACTCTGATGTAAAAGGCTTTAGACCTTATTTATTCATGTTATGAAAGTTTGATTTTACTTCCGCTATTTTATATGTTCTGTCTTGTGATATTTCTGTGCATGTTTACCAATAATGCCCCTCTAAAGCTAGTGCATTCCTTTGTGAGTGACCCTAGCGGAGGCAGGGTGTTACACGTGGTATCAGAGCAGAAGGTTACCAGACTGGGCAAAAGTTTTTAAAGACCTTCTGAAAACTATTTGAAAAAAAACCGTTTACAAAGAAGCATTTTTCATGAAAATTTTCTTTTAAAAGAAAAAGGCTATTCCCCAAAGGCCATTAGCACTATCCTTGTTTCCTTAATTGAGTCTCTTTTCCTTTCTTTCCTCCATCTGTAGTCACTGTAGTTTTAAGTGCGACTAGTCTTTTCTACCTACGAAAGTGCTTTCCATACGATGGAGGTGGTTCTCGAGAGACCAGTGGCCGCGTTATAAGAAAGGATCGTGAGAAAGAAGGATAAAGGATACGAGCTTAAGGATGAGCAACTTGTTGGTATGGCTTAGTCCTCAAAGGAGGGAGAAAGATGAACAATGAAACCCATGACGAGAGAGTACCTTTGGCATGGTAAAACGGGGCGGATAGTTAAGTATTATGGGACAAGGACAAGATCATCGGGAGGGCAGTAGTATGCTCTCATTTCTAGAGTACCTCGGAAGGAGGGTAACGATCTTGTTAAAGGTTTAGCTTTTCTTCTCTATCATCCCGTTAGGACTTCGTTGTTCGTATCATTTAAGTCTGCTTCGATAGTTGAGTCTCTGCACCTTAAGTACTAGCGTAATAGAGAATCCCATTTTTGTCTCAAAGTCCTATTGGAGAATCAGTCCATTTATACATGACTTGTTTGGATTTGGGAATGTCTATGCCAAGTGTTGAGTTTGGAAATAATGCTTATGTTTATAAGCTATGGATGGATTCTAGGGATGAAGTGGTTATCCAGTAGGGGGTGCCACTCTCGGTTTTGATAGGAGGGTAGTTAGACCTTTTGACTAGCCTTGGTAATGCCCTCGAAGTATCGGGTAACCTTTTTGAGGTTCTGTCATGACTAGTTACTTAGAATCCCTTGATGCCTTTATTGGAAATTTGAAGCCCGATCGAGTGGTGTTCGCCAATAAGACGGATGGTTTACTTCATTTATGCATGGGTTATAGAGATCACCCTAGTAAGTGCGCATGATAACCTGATTGACATCTGTTTACTTTCAAGAGAAAGTTCTTCTACATGGAATGCCTTATAGTATATAAACGAGATCCAAGATTCACTAGTGAATTTTGGAAAGCTTGCCTGAGATCATGAGTACGCAGTCATGTTTGCGTCAAGTATTCTAGGAAAAGGATAAGTGCAAGTGGAACGAGAGGTGACGAAGAAATGAGTTCCAGCTCATGTTATGGAAACAGGAATAAGAAGCTACAAAATCGCGAAGTTAAAAGACGACTTTGATGGTCAAAGACTAGATACGCGCATGATATCTCTTTTTGGGAGTATATCCTTGATCCCTGTTTTCTGTAGAGCTTACTTGTAGGCTATCTTTTGTGGACATCCTCTCGGTCCTATTCTCCGTTACAAACCCTGTAAGGAGTTTGTCCTGTTTATCTTCTCGACCCTGTTTCAGGGAATTCTAGGTAGAACCCTATGGATGTAAACATGTATTTGAAACATGTTATGATTGATATGGTTGCAAGTGGTTGCAAGTGGTTGCTCGTGGATGCGCGAATACACATTAGATACTAGCTCGACTCGGTCACATTTCATATTGCATATGCACGAGTATTTATACTTGTTTATGGATGAAATCGAATGTATTATCATGCGGTTGTTGCATATGAATGAATGATTGTGCACGCATATAGTATCTATATGACTAGGACTATTTGCATACATGTTGGATTCATGGCACTATACATATTTTGCATTAGAAAGATTATTCAGGCCTGATCATTAGCATTAGCTAAGGAACATGTACACACACGTTTTGCATATATTCATACAGCATTAGAAATCATCTAAGGACAATGGTTGCTTGTGGATGATGTTTTGAGTAGATGGATGATGGATGGTAGAATATGTTCTTCCTAACTTGGAGATTTCGGGGACGAAATCCTAAAAGGTGGGGAGAATGTAACAACCCGTATTTTCAATAACCTGTTATAACATAAATGGAGGCATAATTAAACTGTAAAATCTGAATCAAGGGAAACGGGCTATGCCATTACGTTCGTCTCGGAAAAATAGGCGAAATAGAGTCCGAGTTTTCGAAAATCGGAGTCCGTATGACCAAGATATGGCCTCGCGAAGTTTCACGAAAAATTCCCAAATTAAAGTATACTTAATTAAGTGAAATGGGTTGCGCAGAGAAATATATATATATTGATATATATATATATATATATATATATATATATATATAATTGAAAATTAAATAAATAAATATGCAAAAATGTTCAAAACAGCGAATTGGGAGAGGGGAATAACCGAACCGGCCGATTTTTGAGGTCGACCCGAGCCTGCTGGGTCGACTAGGGGTTAATCCAGGGTGTTTGGCTGTCAACCCGTGGGCCGATTCGCTCAAATGCAGATTTTTTATTTGGATGGTTCTCATGGTTCATCTTTAATCTAAAGGCCCTAGATGGTTCCTACACTTGACTTCTTCCCCAAGACATGCTTTGATGGCTTGGATTGAATCTAGGTTTAATCCTATGGCCTAAAACACTTGCCTAATCTATAAATAAGACCCTAACCTATCCTAAATCCTCATTATTCATTCATGCAACTAAACTATGGCAAAATTTTACCTCTCATGGCCTCCACTCTCTTCATAAAATTTCTAAATAGTTTCTATGAGAGATTTTCCATGCATACAAGTGTTTTCAAGCTTGTATGAGTGTCATTAGCTTGCATTCAAGTCAAGTTTCTATCTTTGCATCATAAAGCAAGGGTTTTGATCATTTTGGCTCAAGGGTTTTTATGTTAGAGCTTGCATTTTGGGTCTATTTGATTGCATAAGGGCTTTGTCATATCTTTTGTGCCTTCATAGCAATGTAAGCCCTTTCCCTACTCTTAGATATTAACTATGAAGTTAAATGTTCATGTTGCAAGTTTGGGTTTGATCATTGAGTATGATACATGCTATCATGTCATGCAAGTTTATGAAGTCATTATCTTGATCTTGTGAGCTAAAAGCTACAACCTTTATGTTGAAATGTTGCATTAGGCAACATGAGAACCCTCATAACCTTTATGTCAACTTGCATATGAAGTCATAACCCTTATATGATAATATATGCGAGTTACTAGTCATCATTCCATATCTTTTGTCACCATGATTCGCTTATGTGCCAAGTTTGGGTTTATGCATGTTTTGAGGCTTAAGAATGTAACATGCAAGTTAATGAACACATTTGTGCCTCATTTGCCACCATGATTAACTTGTGGCTTAATATCCATTTTTGTCATGCCTTTGCCAAGTCTCTTCTTTTAATCCATTACGTTGTCGCGAACGTATATGCGAGTTTAAAAGCGTTGGGTTATGTTATGGGTAATTTCTAATGACATGAAAATACAACTTGAAAACATGACTTGAAATATAACATGGAAGTTGACATGTAAGTATGCATAAAAACATAAGCTTGGGAATTTACCTATTAAGTTAGGTCTACCCTTTGGGAATTTACCTATTAAGTTAGGTCTACCCAAATGCTTGAAAACTTGTAACATGTTTTGGGAAACATGATGGACATGACACTTAGATAATATAAGTGTGGCCAACTCGAGGTTGGGTTGAGTTTGCAACGTAAAACTACCCGGAACCGACTGGCCTAACTAGTAGTTGCAAACAATAGGACCCAATGTGAGAAGTTGGTCATGTTGTGCTTGAACCCGAGGTTAGACCAAGTTGTGGTGTAAAGCTACCCGGAACCGACCGGCTTAACTAGTAACCACAACAAAGTCTAATGTGAGAGGTGAAGGTGCATTAAGTAATTAATGCCACATGATAGGGTTAAGTTAATTTGATTAATGACTCTTAACCAAATATGACATGGACAAATGGGTTAAGTAATTTGATTAGGCTAATGATACTTAACAAAACATGACAAGGTTGGGTAGGTTAAGTAACTTGATTTGCCTAATGACACTTAACCATTTTTATATGACTAGTGGATGGGGTTAAGTTAACCAACACTTAATCAATCCAACGCGATAACTTGGTAAGGTTAAGTAAGTTTTCTTAATGACGCTTAACCGAAAAATACGGTTAACGAATGGGGTTAAGATTAGACTCAACTAGTCTAAACATGGAAATCGGATGGGGTTAAGTTAGCCTAGACTTAATTAATCCCACTTGGTAGTTTAATGGGGTTAAGTTAAACACTTAACTAATCTAAACATGATGAATTGATGTGGTTAAGTGACCTATACTTATCCAATCTAACTCGTTAATTTATTGTGGTTAAGTTAACCAATACTTAACCAATATAACGTGAAAACATGATAAGGCTAAGTCACGAATCGCTTGAATACACTTGACCGATTTGACTAAGTAAATTGATAGGGTCAAGTTAATATATACTTAACCAATCTAGAATGATAATTGGACGAGGTTAAGTCGTGAATTGCTTAATATACTTAACCAACTTGAGCATGGTTTGTAGGGTTAAGCCTTGAACTTGGATACTTAGCAAATTTTGACAGGATTTGTAGACGGGTTAAGTCATGAACTTAAGTGACACTTAATCCATTATGTAAACCCTAGTTCTGAGGATTAGGTGGATAACCGTAGTTAACAAGGATAACGGGAACAATGCTAAGTGGTAAACCTTAGTTGAAGAATAACTAAGTAATGATTCTTAGTCAAGGAAATTTAGACCAGTTCATAGATAGATGAGTAACCTGATACGGTAGGTCATCGTTTAAGTATACGAGTAGGAGCAAGTATCTGATTTAGATAAAGGCTCCAGCGAACTGGGTAACGAAGCAGCGGCTTCGGGGAACGTGAGGATATTCTTGGTATCCCTCTATGAGCTGCCAGGTGATTATACTAGGCTCATGAGAGGTTAAGGTCTGCGTTAGAAGAACCAAGAGTATGCCTTGGTTGCTATACGAGCGACCTAAAGACGGGGATGGATAGGGGATAGTCGACGATACATGGTCGTACCCTAGATAGCATTTCGTCAGGCTACCTACCATCTTTGGTCAAGCGTGTACGTACGGAAAGGCAGAGAACACCCAAAAGACCATAATTGCTATCTAATTATGGTTGCGGTAAGGCTTGGATGTGGGTTGGCCAGTGTTGTGTTCTCATACAGGATTTATCCTGTCTTGTCTTTCACTAGTTGAGGGAGTGGTCTCGTGGGACCATAGCCACGTATAAGAAAAACAGACCTTAGCATCTGCATCGGCAGATAAATCGAAAGCTCCCGACCGAGTCCTGTATTTCTTGATTTGCCCTGTGACAGGACTCGGATGGCACGATGTTATACATGTGCATACAGTCATGGAAAAGCGATTCACGATGAATGCGTGGGAAAAAGGGCGCGGTTGGCGGTTAGCGTAATCCCTAGTGGCCCTAGGTGGTTGAACCCAAACCGAGATACGAAAACGTGCAATAGGTAAGCATAATCCCTAGCAGCCCTAGGTAGCATAAGTCCTAGTTGTACAAACAATAATTCATGTTGGAAGACCCTAGCTAGGTTTAGGGTAACAGTCCAAACCGATCTTAAGGATCATGGAACTATGTTAAAGTAATATAGAATCTCATGGGAAAGCCCGTATGGTCTACGGCAAGGGACTGAACATTTACATGGAATAAAACATACAAGTTGAGTAACCTATATATGCGATATATTAGGTTGACATGGACCATTACACGACTTTTGAGTGAGGGTCATTCTTGGTTAACACATGACACGGTGGGGATACTAGTACGGTAGGTGCAGAGCTAAAATACAGGATAGATATCACGTGGCGTTATACGTGACAGATATCTTGGGGATATTATACTTGATAGAAACCTGACGATGTGATACCTTGTTTTATCTTGACATCGTAATTTATCATGACACCTTAGTTTATCTGAGTTCAGTAGTTCATCCTATTATTTTGATTTAGCTTATCTATCTTGTTATCACGCTTATGTTCATCTCAGTTTCTCATGTCAGTTAACTTTACTAGTTTTTATGCTAATAGTAGATAGGGCTTACTCAGTCTTTTTGACTGACCCGTTTTGTTTCGCCTCTTTTCTTCCGTTTCCCCCCCAGGTTACAGGGAGGAAATAGTGTTGTTTAGTTCGGACTTCTTCTGCTTGAAGGTCATCATGGATGGCTTGGACTTTTCTTGGCTAATGGCTACTTTACTGTTTTTACTTGGGGAATAATTTATGAAAATGTCTTTATGTTTCTTTACTATTGCAAGACAGGTTTTGATGTACTCTGATGTAAAAGGCTTTAGACCTTATTTATTCATGTTATGAAAGTTTGATTTTACTTCCGCTATTTTATATGTTCTGTCTTGTGATATTTCTGTGCATGTTTACCAATAATGCCCCTCTAAAGCTAGTGCATTCCTTTGCGAGTGACCCTAGCGGAGGCGGGGTGTTACAGGTACCGTCGGTTGGGGTGGTAAAGGCCCATTACTTGTGTACACCTAATTCTAACATTCTGTTTCCGTAGGGAATATTCTGTTACCGTCTGTCTCTGTTCGGTCGGTAAAGGCCTATTACTAGCATTCTGTTTCTGTAAACCGTCTGTCTTTGTTCGGGTGGTAAAGGCCCATTACAAGCATTCTGTTTCGGTACATCTGTCTCTGTTAGGGTGGTAAAGGCCCCATTACTAGCAACATGTTTCTGAAGAGATCGTTCTGTTTTCTGATTAGATATTTGGACAATACCTAATTCTGTTATACTAGTATTAGCGCAGAGAAGTGAAAACCAAGTAAGAAGCGTAGTTTAGCCTATGTCATTCTGTCTCTTCTATTAACCTGCTACTCCTGTTATGGTTATCTCTCATCCAGTTTTATTTACATGTCATGATACTGTTATCTGTTTACATCCTGAAAGTCACTGGACTCACAAGACTTATGTCTGACCTAGTTTGTTTCGCCTCTTTTCTTCCGTTCCCCCCACCCAAGTTCTCAATGTGGAAACATAGGAGCTTGATTCAGGTTCCATCTGCTTGAAGTGCTAGAAGTGCTTGAAATAATGCTTTGCTTTGATTCTTCCTATTTATGACATTCTCTGTTGGGGATTATGGCTTTAAAAATTATGCATTCTGAAGGATTTTGTATAAGACTGATATTTGTGTACTTGGGTTTTGGTATCGTGATGTAACCAAACTTATTTCTATTTCTACTGAAATAAAGTTATAAAATTTTCATGTACTACTTTACATATCTGTCTTGTAAATTTCTGTTTTGTTTACTTATAACGTTCCACCGAAGTTAAGGCATTCCTTTTGCGAGTGACCTTAACGGAAGTGGGGTGTTACAGTAGTATTAATTTTCTGTATCTTCTCTTACCTTCTTTTTTTTAAGCTCCAAAAACTAACACAAAATAGAAAAAATAGTTTAAATCACTATATCCAAGGCATTGATATTGTAGTTTGCAATAAATGCTTGCTTCTAGATAAATCATTTGAAGCGTAATGTACTGCCGTTTTTGTTTAATGTCTCAATTTTAAGCTATTCCTTGCACTTTTGATGAGATACATAGAACTTGCTTCTATTTACTTATCGTTCTTATTCATTTAGCACATATATTAACATTTTCAATGAAAAAGTTCTAAATCAAATTGCCGAAAGATATTTTAATTTTAAGCACTAATAATAGTATAATCTAACTTTATAAATTAGAGCTCTAACAAATTAATCCGTTCAACTAAACCGATGGCTCCTTCTCATTAAACGCTACCTCTATGCTATATATTATCTCATCTTAACTATAACCAATTTTTGTGTAACCAATATTTGAAATTAGAGAGGTTTCATCTAACCTCAAACTATGTCATGCCCAGATGTTGTTTGAGGTAATAGTAAATAGAAAAGGTCAGTCTTTATATAGAAATGGTACTATATATAAAAGTAGAAAAAGGATGTAACATGAATATTTGTAAAAGGTATTTGATGTAAATGCATCCGTTAGACATGATTAAAACTAACATTGTTGCTATAATTTTTTACTTCACGGCTGCAATCTTCAACTTGATTTTTTTTGGACTACGTAACAATTAATTTTTTATGTTCGGCTCTTGGTTACCATTAAATGTTGATCCATCATTCATATGATGTAAACTAGTATCGTCTGATGTACTTTTGTTTTTTATATAGTGGTAGACAAGATAATGCTTAGGTTTGGATTTTCACCATGCATGAAACTGATATGGTTACATGGTGACTATTCTCAGGATAATGAGTAAGAGCAAGAATCCATAGGACGATCTTTATAGGAGAAAATCTCACTTGCAATTGTTAACGTAGCATCCAGATTATAAAATAGAAATGCAACAATATTTATAATTAAGGTATATGTGTTGGAACTTATTTGCCTTAGGTACAATTTTTTTTAGTTGAGTTTCACATATTGCTTTCCTTGATGGTAGAGGCAAAAAGATATTTCATACTTTATTTGTTGTCTAAAGAGAAAAAGGTGGGGGTGGTAAGAAATTTGTTTCCATTCTGACATTTGTTTCATGCCTTAGGATACCAATTTTGTAACATACCATGTTTGTTAATCACCAAAAATCTGCATCCATCGTAAGTATCCTTTCCAGAATGGTGGAATATTTAGGAGTAATATGATACTCTGTATATTTGTTAGATATATCATTTTATATGTTTCATATGTTTTGTTCTATATATAAGTATTATATGTAAACAAATATAATTAATTATAGTATCTAATAGAGCCACGTGGAGTAAGTATGAAATCCATAATAGCATTGATTACCCTTTCTTTCTTGCCCTAGCTAATAAAATTAAATGTATGCTATAACAATGTTAGTCTCTGACTCTTTGCATTAAGTATAAATGTTAACCATGGTATTATTACTAAAAAGACAAAAGAAATTATTTTAGGCACATATTTTTTTCCATGATACAAAGAAATGAAAGTCAAAGGACTATTTGGATTCTAACATGTTACGTTTTCCTTTTTTTGATTTTTTAGGGAGAACATTGCTAATCTTTTACCATAACCACATGGAGTAGATTCATGTTAATGAATTCAGGTATTAAATGGCAACCTTCTCAATTTATATCTTTCTTATTTTAACTCTTAGAGAATAATGTTATTGTAGTCAGTAATATAGAGGATGAGTGATACTACAAAAGTTATATAAACAAATTTGAGGTTGTCCATATTAAAAAAGCATGTGTTAGTAATGTTCTTAGTTGTAATATAGGGATGGCTGATAGGTCAATAGTTGATAGTTACCATCTGATCCTTCGCTGTTCTTTTTTTAAGGCAAGATTATATTATATTTTTTACTGTTCTTTATTTAAGGCAAGATTTTAAGAAGACTCATCAATCTGAACATCTAGATGTGAAAGAAATACGTGATGTATACACCTAGATTTTGATTAGCTGACTCTAGATTTCGATAGTTATCATATTGAAACTTGTGCACATTCTGTATTTCTACTTTGTTAGCTGACTCTAGATTTTAATTTTGTTTCTAGATTGGGAAGTCATGTGGTGACAAGTGGGGGACCATGACTTTTGATGTATGTATCTATGGTCCAAAGAATATATTTGCAGCCATTTATATTAATAAACAGCCTGTGATAGAAAAAATAATGTCCAAAGCAGGCCAAGAAAAGTTTATTTTAAATTAGTCAGCTCGTTATGAAATACATGAAAGGTAGAAATATAACTTTCTACAGATTAGTGCATGGTGAGTGCAATTTGTTTTCTTATATGACAGATCAAACTACAATGTTCAAACATCCTTATTAATGAAGGTTGCTCCTATTTTGATACCTCTTCTTAAATTTTATTTCCATGAAGAATTCAAAATGGGTGCAATCTCAGGCAAGAACTTTCTTCAAATGTTTTTTTACATGTATAAATTATAATCATTTAAATGCATAATTATCATTTCTGTAGCAGTGCCTGAGCTTTTGGGTTCTGCTAAACTAGCTGCATAAAAGGGACAAGCTCCAGGCTATGATCTATCATATGTAAAATATAAAAGGGCAAGCTCCAGTCTATGATGTATCGTATGTAAAACAATTATCTGACTATATTACTCCAGCTTTGGTTGAAGCTATGCATAAGGTTAGCCTGATCTGTCGTTAACACCACTGCTTTAAATCTTTTTAATCTGTAACCAAACTTTTTTGCTGATGTATTAATACAAGAACCTAAGACAGAAATCTGTGAAAGCATGTTGGGTTCACTGAATCAATGCATCCAGGTTCAGTTGTTTCTTTGTTTACAACTGATAAAATTAACCGAATAAATCCTTTATTCATAAATCGGGCATGACGTTATATTGTGTTAAATGATCTAGTGATAGCCTAATATCATCCCCTTTTAAATGTTGATAACAAGCTATTATTTTTAGCTAATATTAAGTTTTATAAAACTTAAGAAGTTTAATTTATAAAAATTAACTAAGTATATAGAAATATAAAATATAACTAAAACTTTATATAATAATAATAAAGGGTGGATACCCGGTGCTAAAGGCTCCCGTACTCAAGCGCGAGAGGACTTCTCAGGCAGTCTCTCGTCCTAATACTATTCTCACGGCTTTCCGGGCTCTGGTGGTGGTCGATTAGTGCGCACAGCCTTTCTTTCACATATGTGAATAGGCCGGGAATATAATAATAATAACAATAAACTAAGTTTTATAATAATAATAATAAATTAAACAACGTTTATAAATATTAAATAATTTGATGTGCTTGATGAGAAAATTACAACTGTAACATTCTTAATTAATGACATTAACAGTCTAAGTCCAAATAGATTTGGTTCAACTTTTTTAATATATTTTAATATACTTTTTCAAATTTAGTAGGGATGTCAAAAACCTGTAGGGTGTTCAAGAGTTAGAGATATTCCTCTTTAATGAAAACTGCAGTAACACTGAATGTTCTTCATGATTTGTTTTTCTATTTATAGTGTGTAAATCCATGCGTTGCACACGTAAATGATATAGTAAAGCACCGTATAGAAATAAGCATATGAATGTAACATAATGTAAAGGAAATAAGAATTGATTTGATAATCCTTAGAGCTAGAAAACTCTTATTGTTTACCATTATTACGTATAGTTATGCACTTCAGGAATACATCATATGCAATCATCTTGACTAGGCCCAGAGCAGCATGTAACCTTGAAAGGTGGACAAAAGTATGTGTAGACAAAAATATGTGCAGATGGTAATAAAAGCTGAAACTTTTACACATTGATATTTATGCCTTTTTCAGTTGTTTACTTGCAGTCAGATCAGCTGATGATATAATATATAAGTTCAGCCTTCTATTTATGAATCATTTCATATGACTCTACCCAAATGCATGTTTTATCATGGTAATTGTTGCATTCAAAACTTAAAGACTGCAAAATCAAACGAACCTTAAAGACTGTAAAACCTAGTAAGGAATGATAAAAGAGTGTAACATGTTTTCAGAAGGAAACTGTCAAATCTAGATTACTTGGTACAATCCATTTTCTTGTATGTTAATTAGTGCCTTCTTAAATGAATCTTTACTACTACAGCGTAGCAAAATCTATCAAATCTAGATTACTTGGTGTTTATTGTGGTTAAATATGTAGATTGTAACTCATAAGTGCTCCAAGTGTAGTTTTTTTAGGATAATTTGCAAGGTCTTAGTGTTATCAACACTTATCTAGTTCACTTTGTATTTCAACACAAAATTCGGTTATACATGTAAAAGGGAAATGTCTCTGAATTGTGGAGTACCAGCTCTGCCTGATTTTGCAATATTTAATTGATTGCTTTATTCACTGGATTTGTGTTTGCCATTGCCTACAGCACCATACTTAGTGATTGTTAGAGTTGGACCGGCCTAAACTGCACTGACAGCACATGCCAATGCAACTACAATGTTATTGGTATATAGATTAGAATTCATGTAGGAAACTGACTGATATTTTTCAGTATTTTTAACACTTGGAATATGCAGAAACTTATACCGTGGGATTCTTCATTATTTGAAAACTAAATAAATTATTTTAGGATGGTTCATCTGTATATAACATACATATGCTTACCACGTTAGTTATGTTAGTAGTTTGAGGTTGTGAAATGTTCCAAGTAAAATTATTATGCTTGCTAAGAATTCTATTTACTGTTTTGGACTGAATATGTGTTGAGGTAAAGAAAGAAATGGAAGCTGGTTTATGTTGTGGACATCAAATAACCTTTTGGCTTAATGTTTTGTTAACTTGTATAATGAAATTTTCAGGGTTTTGGAAATGTGGGATCATGGATAGCACAGCTGCTGCATGAAAAAATAGGGAATGTGATTGCTATAAGTGATGTATGCATTGATTGAACATAAGAAGAAAGATTGATTATTAAAGGAATTTGAAGGAGCATTGGAGATGGATGCATATAAGTTGCTTGTGCGAGAACATAATGTTCCCATACCGTCTTATGCGATGTCCTTGATAGGTATCTTCCTATATTTTTTGCATTTTCACTTCTCGTTTGCATACGATGATAGACATGATAGGATCATCTACTATGGCTTAAATTAGAAAACATCCAAAAACCTAGATAACTATATCAAGGATCTAATGGTGCACTATATTATTGATCAAAATAATGGTTGATTGCGTTAGATGCTGAAGATAAATAATGTTGCTACACCTGAGTTTCTTTTTATTGAGTAGTTTAGTATTATTCATCTTCAGCGAGACATTTATAGTGAGCAAAATTTGTCCTTGAATGTTCAAATCATGCTCAGCTGCAAAAACTGAAATCTCGGTTGAAACTGTGCCTTACTTTCACTTATTACCATGTAGTTGTCCAAGTTTTGTTTCTTTTTATTGAGTAGTTTTAGTGTTGTGCATCTTCAACGAGACACTCATGGTGAGAAAACATTTCCTTAAATGTTCAAATCATGCTCGGTCTGGCATTGTGTTTGGCCACATTGACTTCTCATTTGATTCCCAAGTCGAATTAAGTAGCAGTTTGGATGACTATTTTAGGTATAATAAACTATAAAGGATTATTTTCGTATTTAATATTTTTTGGTCCAAACTATGAACATTTCTATTATGAACTATTTGATTTGACATCTAACACTTTCATTTTTGCATTTTAATTGTGTTTTTTGCATTTTTCTTTGTCATAAGACTGTAAATTGTGCTTGTGAATTGCAGGTTCTAGAAGTTGGATGATGATACAACCTAAAGACTAAGTGATTTTTCATGTAACTTCGTTTTGAAACGATGTTTGAACAACATGTATGTTGACTTATTTCTATATTTATTAGTAGATTTATTGGCTATTATTTTGTAATTGAAATCAAATATGCTTTTGTTATTAGTTTTTTGCTATTGACAGTTTTGTGCTGTGAATTTACTGCTTAATTGTTTGAACTGTGCACAAATTGAATATGGGATTTACTATTAAAGATCATAGCTGAAATATGTGCTATATATTAAAAATATTAATAGCGGAAAATTGCACTTATGGAAATAAAAAGTGGTGCTATGTAAAAAATTAAATAGTGTGGAAAACCTTTTAATATCATTGAATGTGTACTGAGATGCTATATAAAATGTGAACCGTGTGTAAAACTTCTCATATCACTGAATATGAGCTATGAAAATAGTGATAATGCTATAAAAAAAAGCGAGTATTTAACATGTAAGGTCTGAACGCTATATATCAATAGGGAATTTGATAATAGTGGAATTTTTTTAAAAAACAAAATTAAATACATTTTTCATAGCAATGAATATGTGCTATGAAATTATTGATAACGCTATAAGAAAATAAGCTGAAATTTTAGTAAGCAAATATAATAGCAAGGTCTGAATGCTATGTAAAACATTTCATGGTGGTGAACATGCGCTATAAAATGTATAATACTAAGCATTTAGATTTGAGCTATAAGATATAGCAGGGCTATTATTGCATGTCATTATATAGTATTGTCACTAATGCTGTGGTAGCTTATTATAGCGCTTTTCACGTGCTATTAAAAGGTAAATCTGTTGTAATGTTTCTTACGATCAACATGTATTTTTCCAAGTGGGGAAATACATATGTAATAGAAGATTATCGTGAACCACACATTGCCTAAAGTGTACATTATCAAAAGATCTAAATCAGTACTCGGCTTCATTAGGCTTCAATACAAAGGCAGTATTCAGGAAAAAAATTAAAACTGCTGTTCTCCTTGTTTGCTATTTCATTTTGTTTCAGTCAAACTCTAAAAGTGGAGTAAAGTAGTTTCAATCATTTTACTATCCTTATTAATGACAGCATGATATTAGATTTGTCAGTGTCAATGATTTAAGTACACTCATTCATTTTTCCTTTTTTTCAACGTTGGTTACTTGATGCCAAATCTATATATATAGACTAACGATATAAAGCCTATGTAAACTCATTCTTGTTCTAACTGAACGTTTATTTTTATGGTTTCATTTATTTGCCTCTTTACATTTCCAAAGGCATGGCAACTACGCGAAGAAGGGGGATTGAAAGAGATAGTGGATTCAAGTCTAGAAGGATACCCCAAAGAAAAAGTATTAAGATACACAAAAGTTGCACTCTTTTGCGCACAAGCAGCTTCTCAAAGAAGACCCTCAATTTCCCAAGTTTATTCTCTTGTTATACTATATGTATGATAGGGTAGAAATAAAAGTAGAAATTACTCTATTCAAGAAAAATGTGTTGTGTGAGAGAAGAAATTTTTACATATGAATGGTGTATGAAAATTGTAGAAACTTTTATTGTAATTGGTTGTACTATTAAAACTTTGTTAAATAAATTTTTTGTTTATTTCATTCTGTGTTATACACCATTACTCAAACAAATACATTTAATATGTAATATTTGTAAGCTATATTTTTTTTATAGATTTATGAATCTATTGCAACAGGCATATACTGTTGCAAAATGGTCTGTTGCAACAACAAATGCCAGTTGCAAAAAAGTATACCGCAACGTTTTATTGCAACAAGCAGAAAATGTTGCAGACTTTTTGCAACTTCGGTTATACCAACAGGCGCGGGCCTGTTACAATTGGTCTACTGCACAAGATATTGCATGTTGCAAAAAGTGTATTTTGTTGCAGTGATATATACTTACTCGTGCATGCATACTGAGAAAAGGAAATGGTTTGTAGAAAAATGAATGTGTGCCTTACCCTTCAAATTTGTGTTGCCTTACTGTATCCCTCCTCATGCTTGCGTTTTGGATTTACAATAACATAGTTTTTAATTTCTTTTTTCTATAAACTCACGCACACATATATGTATTCACACACACATGCATGAACTCACACACACATAGCATCACTCCACTTTTCAACTATAAATTAGTATGCATAGGCATTAATAATGCTTGTATCGAGCGTACAGGCTTTTAGCTTTTAGATTTTTCTGGTTTTCACTAATAAAACTGGTGCTAAAAAAGATAAAGATTTTTCTGAAATACACGAACGTGTGCTCCATATTGAAGCAAACTGTGGATTTCATTTTCACATACCAAACGGCTCTAGTTGCTCTAAGACTTTCGCTGCTGGAAGAATAAATACAAAACAAATGTGAGCGTGTGTGACAACATGCAGAGCTTGTTAGTGGTTTGTATAAATTACGGGAGGCCATGTCACCTTTTTCTGCATGGTTAGTAGTTTATATAAATTACGAGCCCATGTCATCTTTTATTAATTTCGGGACAGAAAATTTGTGTAATGGACGTTTGCCTTCAGTTTTTTGTATTTTTTGTCTTTTGAAACTTGCTGCGTATTTGACTAAATGGAAGGAGAGGAAATCCTGATAATGATCATATCAGAATCTTAAGCAAGACCATACAATATGAATATTGCAGGAATAACCAGCAAACGGTGACTTAATATACATACGCTGCATAACAGTTGCATACGTACAGTGCATAACCATCACGCACATTATTCATCATTCAAACTTAAAACATGGAACACACATCTTAAAACTCAAGCAGCACCGGCCAGAGTGCCAACCTTTCGGATGACAGGTCCACGAGCACTTTTTCTGTAGGTATCAGTAGACCAAATATCAGATCCGTAAATGACAACGTTCCCGTCCTCTTGAAGCACCAGGACATAGTTTCCATTCCCCCTTACACTGTGACTGGCCCAGAGGGAACGCCCCTCAGCATCGTAGACCACAAAGTTGCCATCAGACTGCAGCACCGCCTTGCATCCTTTTTTTCCGGGGATGTCAGTGTTTGAGGCCCAGACGGCAGTGCTGTGGTCGTACAGCACAAGGTTGCAGTCTTCCTGCATTATAAAATGGTACGGTTCCACATCTAGGGATTGACCTGCGTACAGTCCTTCGTCGTTCCTCAGTATGTTCTTGGCCAAAGTGCCAACCTTTCGGATGACAGGGACATGATTCTTGTTCACGGTTACGGGTCGAATCAGGGAGCCTCCATCAACCGTACCATTCATAGCCACAACAACAGGTCCACGGGCAGCTTTTACGTAGGTACCAGTAGACCAAATATCAGATCCGTAAATGACAACATTCCCGTCCTCTTGAAGCACCAGGACATAGTTTCCATTTCCTCTTACACTGTGACTGGCCCAGAGGGGACGTCCGTCAGCATCGTAGACCACAAAGTTGCCATCAGACTGCATCACCGCCCTGCATTCTTTTTTCCCGTGGATGTCCGTGTTTGTGGCCCAGACGGCAGTGCTATGGTCGTACAGCACGAGGTTGCAGTCTTCTTGCATTATAAAATGGTAGGGTTCCACATCTAGGGATTGGCCAGCGTATAGTCCTTCTCCGTTGGTCAGTATGTTCCTGGCCATGCATGTGGATGCCAGTATGGTTAGAATAGCGGCTACAGCGGCTATGCTCATTAGCTTAGCAGATGGAGTATTACGGCCCATTCTTTCTTTTTCGTGTGCTTTTGTGTTTGTTTGGTGGTTACGTAAATTTGTGAATTTTAGAGTACAAATGCCTCCCTATTTATACTCGCAATAGCAGATAAATGTTGTGTGTAATTACAGGCAACATTTGTTTCCACCATACATATTGTTACAACATATACATGTTAGGTATATCATTATTAAGCGCCCAAATTTTGAACTTATTCTCCTTTGCAGTAACATTGTGTCTTGCTGTACCTGGTCTGGTGGATTCAAGACGAGGCCTGTCTCCCATTGTGATCTATTTTACTTGTTCCTATTGTTATCTTATTACTGCTATCCCTACACATATAAAAGCTTATCCATGGCGTCTTTATTATATCGTGTTGTAGATTAAGGACAACGCATGCATAAGACTGATTAACAATGGATCCAAATACTGTCCTGTTAAACTGTTGCACTGAAGAAAAAGACAGGGAACTTGAAACGCTAAGGCCCGTCAAGTTAATTTTGAATAGATCTTTTCTATTTCTTAGTCCGGTTGCCTCTATATAATATACCCTACTTGCCTGCAAAATACAATAGATTTTTGACACACGCCATAAACGTGTAAATTTATCGAACCAAACCGAACAGAGCTATATTCAGTTTCTTATCTAAAGAAATTCATAGAGAAGGTTCAATTGTTAAATCAAGTTTCTAAGTTACTAGTATTTATGACGATTTTGAATTTGAAAGGAAAATTGAATCAAGAAAAAACCTACGGTTCATGTTTTTAATCTTATTGTATGAAAAGTCTCTTCAGAAATAATTTGTAAATTAAATCTCTATTTCCGAAACGATAGAAAATGCAACATAACATAACTAATTTGGACTTCTCTGGTAAGAAATGCAAAGAAACTTGAAGATTTAAAATGAAATTTGAAATTCAGTAATGGTGAAAAAATATAGGTACTAACCAAAATTATACTAAAATAGTAATTACTAATATTATTTGTGAATAAAATTATTTGATTTTCCAATTTTGAACTTTTTCTAAATGCCAGTTGACCTGCACTTTTTATAAGTAAAACCGGAAACTAGTTTGCACTTTCTAATTTAAAATTATAAGGACCTTGTTTACAAATTATTGTTATAAAGCTTTTTTTATATTAACTTAAAAAATAGGGACCAACTTTGTAAAGCCCCAAATTTAATTGTTAGATCCTCTTTTAAATGGATATTAATAATTGTAATACATATATAAAAAAGGATGTTTTTGGAAGTTTAACTTAACAAAAAAACTATGATGGTGTTTTGGCTAGCAAGTTAGCAAATACTACGTGTTAGGCTAAATCATAAAATTAAAATTTTAAAATATCATTATTAATAGTTGGAATAGAAGCAAAATACTTTTGTCCAATTGCAATGTTTTAATAGTACTCCTATTTATATAAATTATGATTCAATAATTAAACATTTCTCTAAATTCAAACTGTATTTTTACAAATGATAATGAAAAATTAATTAAAAAATAAGATGTGGCAACTTATGAATAACAAATCAAACTAGGTACACGTAATTTCAACGCATAAATATAAATAAATATCATGCAAATCATTTGTTCTTAAATGTAGTAAACATAAACATTTTCTAAAACGATAATTCATGTATAAAACATGTATCATTACCATTGTGAAGCGCGTAACGTAATGCTTCGTTATATACAAAGTGCATTTTTAGGAATTCTGCTGTCGGATCAAAAGTTAGCATTTCCAAACCAACTACTAATAAGGATTATTTCTATATTGGTAAAGTAACTAATTTTATACTTTCCTTATTTTTTGTCAGCTTCACACAATTTTGTTCTTTGAAATTGTACCTATGCCTAAATTTCAGAAGCAGCTAATATAGATTTGTTATTCTAATATTCCACTTTATAATTTTGAGTTGAATTACCCCTTCTAAAAAATATTCAGTTTTTCTCCTTCTTGAAAATATCGCTTACGTAAAGGTAATATACTACATGGAATCTGAGACATGTAAAAAGTTATATGCCATGTATCATGACTGAAATTGCTAATTTAAGGTAATATGAAATAAATGATATCGAATTTGCAATTTTTATTCAGTTGACAAAAGTGTGGGTATGGCTTATGGTGATGTAGATGACTTCTTGTCATTTTTCTGATCATTCCACTAAATTAACAAACTAGTGAGTGGCTGGTGCTACGCACACGGGTTGTGTGAACTAAAAAGTGTGAAAGTTGTAGTGTCAATTAATTTAATTAATTATGTGTCTATGCGGTATGATTTTGACTTCTAATTTTCTTTTTTAGTACAAATCCATGCAAGCTAACATCATATGTATGTAGATGAAAGGCAATGGATAGTATGTAAGTGCGGAATGAAATTAACAATATCTTGATGTATGTTGTTGTGATTTTACTTTCTTTATCAACCCTTGGAAGTAATTTTATGGTTTAAATTACATAAATAAAATATGTAAATTCGTTGTTGAATTCATAGCTAATAAATATGATTGTATACATAACGTGGTAACAAACAATAAGATCAGTCGTATTAGTTTCACAACATCTACAATTTCATTTAAAGGCAAACTTTGATTCAACCTTTAAGTAAAATTTTTGTACTGATGACTTTTGAAATTAGTAAACGATAGCTTTGCAGTATGTATAGTTACGCCATTCAATGGATATTAAGGACTAAGTAGACAATCAAATAAGATTGCTTTATGAAGCAAAAACACCCATATATACACAAAATTTGAATGGAAAAAATATACTAAACTTGGGAACATAGCACCGTAGTTGATAGAGTGAAATAAATACAAAAGTTAGTGTAATACGAAACTTTGGCTATAATAGTTACAACATATATATCTAAATTGATAGAACTGAAAAAAAAGATCGCAGCATTGTAGAAATATAGTTCTTTTAACATTGATCTTATTACTGTATTTTACCTGTTTGTTCCTATTGTTATCTTACTACTGTTATCCGTGCACATATACAAGCTTATCTCTCGTCTTTATTATATCGTGTAGTAGATTAAGGGCAATGCATTTACAAGACTGATTAATAATGGATCCTAACACCGTCCTGTTGAACTATTGCGCTGAAGTGAGGAGAAGGAACCTGAAACGCAAGCCTCATGAAGTTAATTTTTGAATAGATCTTTTCTATTTCTTCCTCTGGTTGCCTCGATATAATTAATGGTGCACATACCCTACATGTTTGCAAAATACAATAGATTTTTGACACAAGCCATCAGAGTGTAAATAGATAGAAGGGAACCAAACCAAACAAAGCTATATTCAGTTTCTTATCCTAAAGAAATTCGTAGAGAAGGTTCAATTGTTAAATCGAGTTTCTAAGTTATTATTATTTATGACCGTTTTGAATTTGAAAGGAAAATTGAATCAAGAAAAAACCTACGGTTCATGTTTTTAATCTTATTGTACGAAAAGTCTCTGTAGAAATAATTTTGTAAATTAAATCTCTATTTCTAAAACAATAGACAATGCAACATAATTTGCACTTCTCTGAAAAAAATGCAAAGAAACCTACTGATTTAAAAAGATATTTGAAATTCAATAATGGTAAAAAAATACAGTTATTGACCAAGATTATACTAAAATAGTAATTATTAATATTATTTGTGAATAAAAATATTTAATTTTCCAATTTTGAACTTTTACTAAATGCAAGTTAACGTGCACTTTTTATAAAAAAACCGAAAACTAGTTTGTGCTTTCTAATTTAAAATTACAAGTAACTTGTTTACAAATTATTGTTACAAAGCTTTTTTTATAATAACTTAAAAAATAGGGACCAACTTTGTAAAGCCCCAAATTTAATCGTTAGATCCTCTTTTAAAGGGATATTAACAATTGTAATACATATACAGAAGGATGTTGTTGGAAGTTTAACTTCACAAAAAAAATATATGATGGTGTTTTGGCTAGCTAGTTAGCAAATACTACGTGTTAGGATAAATAAAAAGAATAAAAATTTAAAATAACATTATTAATTGTTGGAATAGAAGAAAAATATTTTTGTCCAATTGCAAAATTTTATAAACACTCCTATATATATAAATTATGATTCAATAACTAAACATTTTTATAAATTCAAACACTATAACAAAATGATCATATTACAATGGTGGAACACCGTTGTCATATACATTTTACAACGGTGGGCTAACCGTCATGTATTAAGAAGTTGTAATAGACTAAAATCTTTTACAACGTTTTTGCACTGTTGCAACACCGTTGTAATATGTATATTTTACAACTTTTTTCCACCCTTGTAATAAACTCTATTACAACAGTTATACGCCGTTGTAATAATATCTACAACAACTGTTATCCACCGTTGCGAATGACAGTTGCATTTAAAAAAAATGAACATCTTTTGCAACTGAAATGAACAATACATTGAATATAACAATACTCCATAACCAAATCAAACACTACAGTTATTTGCAAACTAATTTATTAAAATACTCAAATTTTCAGTATTACAAACTATAAGTTTTAGAAAAAAATTTCGCACATTATTATATACTTGACCATTACAAAGCAACTTTGTACAAGCATAAGTTATTTTACAATTCTGAAAGTAGCAAAATACTACAATGTAAAACTTCTGATCCCTTTGCCTCTTCGCCAATTGACCTGCAGTTGAAGATGGCAAAAACTACAACAATGCTCAGGCGTTGATCCAAGCTTTATGTACAACATTTTCTACTGTGCCAACTAATCTCAAGATCATTGATCTCTTTGTGATCTCAACATGTTAAAAGCCAGTAACAGAAAAGCAGCTATTGATAGGTTCAGAGATAGAAATTTTGAAGTACAAATAATTAAAATAATTATAGCAATAAAACCTGGGAGGTACACCCTTGAAGGCATAGTTGATGCATAACAGCTCACACCATTTTGCCATCAACTTAAGCAACAGTTCTCAACTCATGCTCTTCGGGCCTTATAAAGTTCATAATAAAAAGAACAGATTTTGTTTATCCAGTGAAAAATAATTCCCAAGTGAATATGAGAATCTGAGATCCGCAAAACTTATAAAACCCTTTGTCAACCATATTCATATAAAGACTAACCTATGTAACATAAAAAAGATTAAATCTTTCGTGTAAATAAATGAACACAAGATGTGTGCCGTATATTGATATCCGAAAGAACAACAGATAAACGAATATAAAATAGTCAGTTAAAAGAAACACCCTGTTACCTAACAGCTCTCATGCTACATTTCTCCAACTCGGAAAGCTTGTATTTCATGCGAACGGACGCAAGCCGCTGGCGTTTCTGAATTGTGCTTCAGAATTAAAATTTTGAACAGATATTATACTTCAATTCTGAATTGTACATAGGAATTTTAATCCTGAAATACAGATTCATTACCACTAAACACAAAACTAACGTATCATTCTCTCCGAAAAATTCAATGTTTTATAAACTTCACACCGCAAATTCAATTCACCATGGTTGGGTACAAAAATAACCTAAAAAAATTGGATTCAGCCAAATGTGTTTAACATAGCATATCGGAATCAAGATTCAAGACTAATTTGAAAAAGAAAATTCCGATCAAACTACTGGAACAGAAAACTAATCTAAGAGATAAACAATAAATAAATAAAATAAAATAAAAACGCACCTATAAATATAAGGATCTCTGAATCTCGGTTTGGGAACTGGATTCACACTAGCGATTGAATTTTGGGAACATGCATTGTTATAATAACATACCCAAATGGAAACAATAACAGCAGTTTCATACCGAAGTGAAAATTCACCTGCAGCGTCACGGTTTGGGCTGACGAACGGACGCAAGTCGCTGGCGGAGAACTGGCTTCATTACTCCATCCCAGTAGCAAGCAATTTGGTGACGAGGTAGGGCTCAGGCGGTTGCCGACTTCGAATCTTGGATGAGCAGATTTAGGGATTTGTGCGGTGGTCGATAGCTAGAGTGGCGGTTACTCTGAGCGATGGCGTATGACCTGACTGAAATGGCGGCCGACGATGGGTGAAAGGAGGCGCGTGACTGGACGATTGTTTTGGAGGGCGAATTCCTTCGATTTGCAAAGGGAGAGAACGACTGCCATATAAAGGAAAAGAGGGATTTTTGATTCCTCGAAGCCATTTCGCAATTTTTGATTCCAGGCAGATCTATAATTAAGACTTCCGGATTATAACTTTCTAAGTAATTAGGCTTTAGGCGGTGAAACACGGGAATGTGAAAAGTAAAGTGGGAATGGAAAATCAATGGGTGCGCAAGTTTTATTTACTATAAGAAGAGGCAGCGGGAAAGATTAAAGTTATTATTCATTTACAGACATTGGATAAATAGAGTTTTCTATTTGTTTAGTTATTATTTATTTTCAAACATTTTTTTTAAATTATTAGTTACTATTTTTAATTACTTGTTTAAATTAAAAAAATCTATCAAAAGCACAAACAAGCGATTTAAACAAAAAAGTTGTCAAAATTATATTTATTAAAACTGGTGAAATAGTTAATACCAAATCAAATATTACTTATTAACTATTAATTATTTAATAATAATTGACAAATATTATTGATTCCCAAGTTTATTATTAATTATTATTATTAAGTATTATTATTAAATATCACTATAATTAGTTATTAAATATAGATATTATAAACATGAAGTTTGCATAGGCATCTCTATTACAACCAATAAAATGAAAAGTTGTGATATATATGTTTATTACAACAGTGATTATTTCACAGTTGTAAAAAATATTAATTACAACAGTGCGCTTTGCACAGTTGTAAAAAAGCATTTATTACAACTGTGCTTTATGCACCGTTGTAAAATTAAAGTTGTAATATGGTGTTTTTGTTGCAGTGAAACTGCATTTCTACAAATGATAATGAAAAATTAATAAAAAAATAAAATGCGGCAAATTATGAATAACAAATCAAACTAGGTACGCGTAAATATAAACAAATATTCATGCAAATCATTTTTTCTTAAATGTGTTAAACATAAACATTTTCTAAAAATATAATTCATGTATAAAACATGTATCATTACCATATGTGAAGCGCGTAACGTAATGCTTACTTATATGCAAAGTGCATTTTTAGGAATTTTGCCATCGGATCAAAAGTTAGCATTTCCAGACCAACTACTATTAAGGATTATTTCTATATTGGTAAAGTAACTAATTTTATATTTTCCTTATTTTCTGCCAGCTTCACACGATTTGGCTCTTTGAAATTGTACCTATGCCCGAATTTCAAAAGTAGCTAATGGAGATTTGTTATTCCAACATTCCATTTAATAATTTTGAGTTGAATCACCCTTTCTCAAAAATATTCAGGTTCTTCTCCTTCCTGAAAATATCGCTTACGTAAAGGTAATATACTACATGGAAGCTGAGAAGTGTAAAAAGTTATATGTAATGTATCATGACTGAAATTGCTAATGTAAGGTAATATCAAAGAAATGATATCGAATTTGCGATTTTTAATCAGTAGACAAAAGTTTGGGTATGGCTTATGGTGGTGTAGATGACTTGTCATTTTTCTGACCATTCCACTATATTAACAAACTGGTGAGTGGTTCATGCTACGCACACGGGTAGTGTGAACTAAAAAGTGCAAAAGTTGCAATGTCGGCTAATTTTATTAATTATGTGTCTATGCGGTATGATTTTGACTTTTAATTTTCTTTTTAGTACTAATCCATGCAAGTTTACGTCATATGTACGTGGATGAAAGGATATGGATAGTACATAAGTGCGGAATGAAATTATAAATATCTTGATGTATGTTGTTGTGATTTTACTTTCACAATCAACCGTTGGAAGTAATTTTATGGTTTAAATTACATAAATAAAATATGTAAATTTCGCTGTTGAATTCATAGCTAATAAATATGATAATATACATAACGTGTAACAAATAGTAAGAACAGTCATATTAGTTACAATAGTATGAACCCATGCTTCACATGCGGTTCAGGAAATATACATAAGAAGATATATGAAATGCAGCAGTTCAACAATATTTTTGCTTGTTTTGGGTACTTTAAAATAATCATAAGAAGAAGCTGCATTATGCGAAATGCCGTTATCTTTTCACTACAAGAAAATATGATATATATAGCATTATCTCATAGCCTAATAGTTTAAATGCTATAAAAAAATCATTAAAGTAAAAATATAACAATAAATTGTGCTATATGAAACATGCGTAATACATAATCCACTATGCTACCCAACTTGTTTGAAAGTGCGGGAGTTGAAATTTAACCGGGATCCATTTCAACGAAGTAAAAAAAAAAGGCCGCGGAAAATAAAAATCCTTCCCCTTCACTTTCTTTCTCTCTTAACCTAGAATTCCGCCCAATGTAAATTCTTCGGTTCACACCTAAAATCGATCCATCAATTTTCAATTCCATCTAGCAATGATCTCTACTATAATTGGTTGCCGTCTCCGATTCACACCAGATAACTGGTTGTCGTCTCCATTTCATACTAGGTACCTCCAAATCAACAGCGAATTTGTCCGCTAGTAGCTAATTTTGAACTTAGATCCTTAGTTAATTAGTTTACCCAACCTTTCTATTTTTATTTCTGAAATATGGCTGGCGATTTTTTCCTTGATTAATTTTTAATGATTTATAGGCTAAGTATACATCGGTAGTAATTAATCGTGGTGATGTTGATATCCAGCAATATATGCATTTTAATTTGCAATTTCTCGTTTTACTGATGCAATTTTGTTTATAAAGTTGATTCATTCGCTCTAGCTTGGTTAGAATATTAAATTGTAGTGAGTTAGAGTTTTATTTTCCCTTTTTTTAATCAGAAGTAGATTCCAGTATAATGATTGGTTGATTGATGCAAGAAAATGGATGTTTTGGACTTTTAAACAGAAATATATTTAGAGTTTAGATGTCTTATCATAAACAATGGATAATACCTCGCTTATTTCTATGTTTTACCAGATCGAATACTACATTCTTTATAGGGGAGTAGACAGTTCTCATGACAATGGATGCGACCGAAGCTGCTAAAAAAATTAGCTTTGATCAGCGGTGTAATGTCCAGAACTATTGATTATGTTGCGAATGGGTATTGTGTTTTAGGAATTCATGGTGGTGCTCTCATGATGTAATAATAGCAGCTATAGGGCATGCTGTCACTGCATTAATTCCTTTTTTTGTTTCATTGGTTCCATCCAATGCTTTAGAAGTAACTGCATGTGCGTTATCTATCTTTAGTTAGCTGAGGAAGTTAGCATGCCCTTAGAAAAATGACCTGCATCATTTAGAACAAACATGGTTGATTCATTGCATGGACAAGATGAGGGGACTTTAATTCTGGAGTTAGAATTACTAACATGTGCTAATGTGACTTCTTTCAATGGTGTGTATGAATTATATATTTACTATTAATATGGGAAGTGGATACTTTTTTCAGAAGGTAGTATTTTGATTGTGTTTTGGTCATTTAATTTTTTTACTTTTCAAATGTCCAATTTTTACCCAAATAAATCATTTTTACAGAACAGGGCTTACTTGATTTTTAGTGTAGATTAATAATTTAAAAAGAAAAAGGAAAACTAAGTCATTTGACTACTATACCAAGGAGATCTAGCTACAAATCTAAAATAAGCCATTTGACTGCTACTGTTTCTAAGGATTATTATTTAAATTTGTTTTTTTTAATATACTACACACGCACTTTACCTTGCATTTGCAGTTTTCTTTTCCAGTTTATCCTAAGCATAATGTTAATTTAAACAGAATAAAAATAAATTCTAGGTTGAATTTGACATTAGTTCGACTCCATCATTACTTACTGATAATTACCTCTTATTGAAGGCCTATCTTTTGAGTTTTCATTTGAGGACCACTTTCATGAATCAGAGGTATAAAACATGAAGAAAACTACTTAAATGATCTTCTACTTTAAAAGTTACCAATACCGAATGGCAACATTTTTCTCCATAATATTATCTTTATTACATGTGAAACAGGTGAACACCTCTTACTCTATCGTGGTAGAAGGTTAAGAGTTCAGTGATCAATGATTGATTATATGGTTGAGGTACAGTTACACAAACTTAATTGTCATATCTGTAGTTGTAACACCCCGTATTCTCTGTGAACATAAAGGAACAAAACAAAGTATACTTAATTTTTAAGAGAAGAATTAAGGGAAATGGGTTACGCCAGTGCGTTTGTCTTGGAATTCTTCTTGAGATAGAGTCCGGGTTTGCGTAAATCGGACTTCGTATGAAGAAGTTATGGCACTTAGAAGTTTAAGGAATTTAAAATAAAAACCAGCCCAAATTCAAATTCAGAGTTTCGAAATTCAAATCACACATCCGGGCTGGGCGGGAAAATTCCCACCCAGGACCCAGGTCGACCAGGGGGTCGACCTGGGTAGAACAGGTCGACCATGGGGTCCAGCTGGGGGTCGGCCTCCCCCCTATTTCCAGATCCGTGGACAGATTCGTTTTTCTGTATTTAGACGCCCGATCTGACCAGATTCGTTGCTCCTAAGCTATTTAAACACCCCAAAACCTCACTTTCTCTCCACACAATTTCATTACGCCTATACTCTGTCCTAATTCATATTAATATAAATCAATGGCGTCGTTACTCTCCAGAAACCTAAGCTAGAACGAGTGGTCCTTCTTCTTCCAATCTGAATAGGATTAAAAGAGAACAACTACAACCCTTTTTTCTTTTAGAATCCAACCAAGGTGAGTACAGTTATTTTCAGATATGAAATTTAATTATGATCTTGACATGGTTATAAATCTGAATTGGAGATTATGCATATTCCTGTTTATCAGATCTATTTTCCTGGGTAAATCTATCTTATTCTTGTTTATCAGATCTGTTTTTCTTTATAGATCTATCTTATTATTGTAACTATTATGTATCTCTTCCTTCCTTCTGTTCTATAGCCAGACTACCACAAGCCTGAGCCAAATCTCATAAGAGATTGACGCACGAACGCTAAATTCTGGGGAAAATAATGAGTGATGCATAATTGGACATGATTGATTTTGTGATTGATTTAAGAAAAGGGCTTATGTTGTAATTTAAGATCTAGATATAGGCATACTATATATGATAGTATATGATTTGGAAGAAGGAGAATTATTGTATGACAACATATGACTTGTAATTTAGGGGCATAATGCATGTTGTAATTCAAGATCTGATTTTGTGGACATAATACATGTTGTACTTTAAGATCTAGATTTGGGGCGTATTTTATATGATGATCTATGACTTGGAAGAAAAGGATATGTGACTTAGGCATGAAAAACCTATATTATAATAGGGATAATTATAAATGTGAATACGCCTAATTCGGAATTTTGGATATTTGACATACGCGGTAATCAACGGCTATAATTTGGCATAATTTATATTATGCATCATGATTTGGGGTTTTTAGAGAATATTCTATACGGTGCAAATTTAACTAAAATTTGGGACTTATGTTATATTGTGAATTATGACCATAATTGGGCATGTAAAATTAGGCTTAATTTTATGATTAAGCGAGGTATGTTATTGAAATTTTAATGGATAATTAAATCTGTTAAATTGCCTAATCTGTTGAAACTGAATACGGTAATTTGGGGTATGGAAATCTGTAGTCTCGATCTAAAATTGAGCAAAACATGTTAATAGAACTTTGGATGATTTGCTGTAACATGTAAAGGAGTTAATTTGTTGAATTGGCATAATTAGTCTTATATTGGCATAATCTGTGAATGAATACTTTAGCTAAAATAAGAATGCTGAGACACGAGGTCAGACTCTGTTTGCGGTAGAAGTCTGCCCGGATCCAGCCGGCTTAACCAGCAATTGCAAATTGTCAGTCTAATGTGAGAGGTTATGGGCATAAAGATGCTTAGATACGAGGTTAGGTCTGGCTTGTGGCAGAAGTCTGCCCGGAACCGCTCGGCACATCCAGCGGCCACAAGCTACCGACCTAGTGTGAGAGGTCTGTGCATTAATATTTAATTAATGCAAATCTAAGATAAATATGATGCCTAAAACAAATTGGGTAGATAAGGTTAAATCAACTGGACTGATGAATCTAGTAAACTCATTTGAAGTAGGCCCAATATAAGGTTAGGTGAAACAATCTTTAAGACTGTTAATCTGTAATCTAATCCGTTAATTTTGAAAACTTGTTAATCTTTATATCTGATCTGTTAGTCTAAAAACTTGTTAACTTATATGTCTGATCTGAGAACTAGTTAATCTGAACTTTGTACATCTGAAATCTGTAAGCAAGTTAATCTGAAATTTGTTAGTCTGGGGACACAAGGTTAGGAGGGGCAATTACTTGTGTCATCTGTTGTTTGGGACCCATATTAGTCAGTAACCCTTTCTGGTATCAAAACTATGATCGAACACTAGGTAGAGTTCCAGGGCACACTTACTGAACTAATTGTAAGAGGTTCACTCTGATAATGGCGGGGGTGTTGATGGCGCTTTCCAACCGGGTCATGTGCGTGCATGGATCCGGTCTGCTCTGAGGATGTAAGACACCGTGACATCTGTAAATAGGTGTGTATAGGTTGCCACTTTAGGGTTGGGCCGGCATAGGGTATTTATGTATCAGGGAGCCGATCGCTTGGGGTAGAATTTAGGGTACACTTAGTTCTGTATGTTTCTGTTGGGGTGGTAACACCTTTTTGTTTCTGTGTGGCACCTATTTTCTGTTGGGGTGGTAAAGGCCCATTACTAGTTTACACCTAATTCTAACATTCTGTTTCCGTAGCGAAAATTCTGTTACCGTCTGTCTCTGTTCCGGTGGTAAAGGCCCATTAATATCACTCTGTTTCTGTAAACCATCTGTCTCTGTTCGGGTGGTAAAGGCCCATTACTTGCATTCTGTTTCGATACATCTGTCTTTGTTAGGGTGGTATAGGCCCATTACTAGCATCGTTTTTCTGAAGAGATTGTTCTGTTTTCTGATTAGATATTAGGACAACACCTAATTCTGTTATACTAGTATTAGTGCATAGAAGTGAAAACCAAGTAAGAAGCTTAGTTTAGCCTGTATCGTTATGTCCCTTCTGTTAACCTTCTACTCCTGTTATGGTTATCTCTCATCCAAACTTATTTACATGTCATGATACTGTTATCTGTTTATATCCTGAAAGTCGCTGGACTCACCAGACTTATGTCTAACCTAGTTTGTTTCGCCTCTTTTCTTCCGTTCCCCCCCGGTTCTCGGAGTGGAAACATAGGAGCTAGATTCAGGTTCCATCTGCTTGAAGTGCTTGAAATAATGCTTGGCTTTGCTACCTATTTATGGCATTCTCTGTTGGGGATTATGGCTTTAAAATTATGCATTCTGAAGGATTTTGTATAAGACTGATATTTGTGTACTTGGGTTTTGGTATTATGATGTAACCAAACTTATCTCCGTTTCTGCTGAAATAAAGTTATAAAATTTTCAAATACTACTTTACATATCTATCTTGTAAATTTCTATTCTATTTACTTATAACGTTCCACTGAAGTTAAGGCATTCCCTTTGCGAGTGACCTTAACGGAAGTGGGGTGTTACACTTGGTATCAGAGCTGAAGGCTACCAGATTTGATAAAAAGTTTTTGAAAACTATTTTCAAAATGGTTTTAAAAAGGAAGTATTTTCAAAAGTAGAGTTTATTTATAAAAAATAATAATCCCCAAAAGTCGTATATCTATCTTCCGATTCTCCGTTTTGAATATTTTCCTTTTCCTTTTCAGCATGTCTGGGTTACCCGAGATACCCGAGGGCATACCGATACCAACTTGGTTCAGAAGGTATCTGGAGGCTAGGGTCGCCGCCGCAGGCCCAGTAGACGTTCCTCCTCCTCCTCCTCCCCCTCCCCGCGTTGATACTTTTTCGAAGATATGCAAAGACTTTTGGGCAATGGGAGGGGAACCTTTTCACGCATCAGAGACGTTTGTTGAAGCTCGAAATTGGCTTAAGGAGGTGGAAGACTTGTTTGGTATCTTCGACATAGAAGATGGAAGGAAGGTCCAATTAGCTGCTTGGTTAACGAAGGACGAAGCCTCGTTTTAGTGGGAGGTCACGAATGGAGAGCATCCGATAGAAACATGGATGGATTTCAGGCATAGGTTCGAGATGAAGTTCCTCTCATGAGCCGAAGAGAATTTATACATGGAGAGGTTCTTTTCATTGAAGCAAGGGAATTCATCAGTGAAGGAGTACGTCAACAAGTTCAATCAGTTGGTGAGATTCGGCTTAGACTTGGTGAACACACCTGAGAAGAAGTCCCTGAGATTCGTTAAAGGTTTGAATGAGCCGCTACATGGGTTGGCTATGACCCACATTCCTATGGGGGCTACCTTCGAGAAATTGGTTGACATTGCGTTAATGCATGAAGAAGAAGCCAAAAGTGTGAAGAAAGAAGAAAACCTCGAAGGACCACAGAACAAGAAAGAGTGGCCCAAAAAGGAAACACAAACGAAGAATGAAAAGTCCGAAGATAAGAAGGAGAAATAGTGCTTTACTTGTGGAAGCTTGACTCATCTGAAAAAGGATTGCAGAAAGAGGAAGGACGCTTGCTTCAACTGTGGAGAAATGGGACACTTCACTAGGGACTGCCCAAAAAAACGTGCGCATGGGCAGAGGGCAGAACCTACTTCTGGAGGGTAGGCGAATGCTCACGTGACTGTTAGATAGGGTAGAGATAGGAAATTTTTTATAGAAGGTTTAATTTCCTTATCTGATTATTGAGATAAAACTCTTTTTGGTTCTGGCATTTTGATTCTGTAATTGAGAATCTACACTTTAATATTAGTCTTGTTTCTGATCCCTCTATAGTCTCAAACCTCATAAGGGTTACGACTCATCTGTTTGTGATAAGCCGGGGTTTGAAGGTATCTGTGTTAAGCGTTAAGTTGACTGTAACGCATAAATTCTGGTTTTTGTGGGATATGGTGGGGTTTTATCATGCCTAGTTTCCTAATAATCATTTGATAATCTGATCTGTACCAGTAGTCTGTAAGTATCTGAATATTTCTGAAAAGGATAGGGGTTTTTACTTGATGCGTGAAGTAAATTTCCAGTTTTGACATTATTTACTGGGAGTAGTTCTCTGAGTGTCAATCTGATGTTGATTTCGGTCTTCAGGGTTGATACTTAGGGATTTATTCTCTTAACCGATGTCTAATGGGAACAGAACTTTTGTTTTTGTACTTGCTTCTATCACTCGGTTGTATCCTATCGATCGATTCTTCGACTTTTAGGTAGAAACTAATGGGTGTAAACATGTGTTTGAGGCATGTTATGTTTGATGGTTGCAAGTGAAGGCAAGTGTTTGCTTGTGGTTGCTCGTGGATGCATATACACACAATAGGCACTAGATCGGCTCAAAAACACTCTCATACTGCATATGGATGTGTGTGCATTTTTCGATTTTTGTGGATGCAAAATGATTGACTCATCACATGGATGTTGCATTTGGATGAATGGTTATGCACTCATGTAGAAATGATGTGTATCAAATAGGATTTTCTTGCATACATAATTGGACTCATGGCACTAACATAATTCGCATTAAGGAGATCAACTGAATCAGTAGACCGCATGATCTTTGCATTAGATAAAAGACATATACACATAGTTATGCATATGTTCATACAACATTAGAAGTTTTCTAAGGACAATGGATGCTTGTGGATGATGGCTGAGTAGATGGGTAATTGGATGGTAGGACACATTCTTCTTAACTTTAAGATTTCGGCAACGAAATCCTTTAAGGAGGGGATACCGTATTTTTTTGAACACAAAATAACAAAACAAATAATACTTAATTTTTAAGAGAAGAATTAAGGGAAACAGGTTACGCCATAGCGTTCGTCTCGAAATTCTGCTTGAGATAGAGTCCGAGTTTGCGTAAATCGGGCTTCGTATGAAGAAGTTATGGCACTTAGAAGTTTCAGGAATTTAAAATAAAAACCAGCCCGAATTCAAATTCAGAGTTTCAAAATTCAAATCGCAAACCCAGGCTGGGCGGGAATATTCCCGCCCAGGACCCAAGTCAACCAGGGGGTCGACCTAGGGGTCGACCACCCCCCATTTCCAGATCCGTGGATAGATTCGTTTTTCTGTATTTAGACGCCCGTTCTGACCAGATTCGTTGCTCCTAAGCTATTTAAACACCCCCAAACCTTACTTTCTCTCCACACAATTTCATTACGCCTATACTCTGTCCTACTTCATATTAATATAAATCAATGGCGTCGTTACTCTGCTGAAACCTAAGCTAGAACGAGTGCTCCTTCTTCTTTCAATCTGAATAGGATTAAAAGAGAACAACTACAACCCCTTTTTATCTTAGAATCCCACCAAGGTGAGTACAGTAATTTTCAGTTATGAAATTTAATTATGATCTTGATATGGTTATAAATCTGAATTGGAGATTATGCATATTCTTGTTTATCAGATCTGTTTTCCTGTGTAGATATGTCTTATTCCTGTTTATCAGATCTGTTTTTCTGTGTAGATCTATCTTATTATTGTAACTATTCTTTTTCTCTTCCTTTCTTCTGTTCTATAGCTAGGCTACCACGAGCCTGAGCAAATTTTATAAGAGATTGACACACGAACGCTAAATTTTGGGGGAAATAATGAATGATGCATAATTGGACATGACTGATTTGTGACTGATTTAAGAAAAGGGCGTATTTTGTAATTTAAGATCTAGACCTTGGCATACTATATATGACGGTTTATGATTTGGAAGAAGGGGAATTATTGTATGACAACATATGACATGTAATTTGGGGACATAATGCATGTTATAATTCAAGATCTGATTTTGAGGACATAATACATGTTGTAGTTTAAGATCTAGATTTAGGGCATATTTTATATGACGATCTATAACTTGGAAGAAAAGGATATGTGACTTAGGCCTGAAAAACCTATATTATAATAGGGATAATTATAAATGCGAATACGCCAAATTCGGATTTTTGGATATTTGACATACGCGGTAATCAACGGCTATAATTTGGCATATTTTATATTGTGCATCATGTTTTGGGGTTTTTAGAGAATATTCTATGCGGTACAAATTTAACTAAAATTTGGGACGTATGTTATATTGTTAATTATGACCATAATTGGGCATGTAAAATTAGGCTTAATTTTATGATTAAGCGAGGTATGTCAATGAAATTTTAATGGATAATTAAATCTGTTAAATTGCCTAATCTGCTAAATCTATTTAAACTAAATACAGTAATTTGGGGTATAAAAATCTGTAGGCTCGATCTAAAGTTGAGCAAAACATGTTAATAAAACTTTGGATAATTTGCTGTAACTTGTAAAGAAGTTAATTTGTTGAATTGGAATAATTAGTCTGATATTGGCATAATATATGAATGAATACTTTAGCTAAAATAAGAATGCTGAGACACGAGGTTAGACTCTTTTTGCGGTAGAAGCCAGCTCGGACCCAACCGGCTTAACCAGCAACCACAAACTGTCAGTCTAATGTGAGAGGTCGTAGGCATAAAGATGCTTAGACACGAGGTTAGGTCTGGCTTGTGGCAGAAGTCTGCCCGGAACCGCCTGGCACATGCAGCGGCCACAAGCTACCGTCCTAATGCGAGAGATCTGTGCATTAATATTCAATTAATGCAAATCTAAGATAAATATGATGCCTAAAACGTATTGGGTAGATAAGGTTAAATCAACTGGACTGATGAATCTAATAAACCCGTTTGAAAACCTGTAGGCCCAATACAAGTTTAGGTGAAACAATCTGTAAGTCTGTTAATCTGTAATCTGATCCATTAAGTCTGAAAACTTGTTAATCTGTATATCTGATCAGTTAGTCTGAAAACATGTTGACTTATATATCTAATTTGAGAACTAGTTAATCTGAAATTTGTACATCTGAAATCTATAAGCAACTTAATCTGAAATCTGTTAGTCTGCGGACACAAGGTTAGGAGGGCAATTACTTGTGTCATCTATTGTTTAGGACCCATATTAGTCAGTAACCCTTTCTGGTATCAAAACTATGACCCAACACTAGGTAGAGGTCTAGGGCACGCTTACTGAACTAATTGTAAGAGGTTCACTCTGATAATGGCGAGGTGTGTTGATGGTGCATTCCAACCGGGTCATGTACGTGCATGGATCCAGTCTGCTCTGAGGATGTAAGACACCGTGACATCTGTAAATAGGTCTGTTTCTATTGGTTGCCACTTTAGGGAGTGATACACCCTTCTGTGGGGCCGACACAGGGTATTTATGTATTAGGGAGCTGATCGCTTGGGGTAGAATTTAGGGTACACTTAGTTCTGTCTGTTTCTGTTGGGGTGGTAACTCCTGTCTGTTTATGTGTGGTACTGTAACAACCCGTATTTTCAATAACCTGTTATAACATAAATGGAGGCAGAATTAAACTGTAAAATCTGAATTAAGGGAAACGGGCTATGCCATTGCGTTTGTCTCGGAAAAATACGCGAAATAGAGTCCGAGTTTTCGAAAATCGGAGTCCGTATGACCAAGATATGGCCTCGCGAAGTTTCACGAAAAATTCCCAAATTAAAGTATACTTAATTAAGTGAAATGGGTTGCGCAGAGAAATATATATATATTGATATATATATATATATATATATATATATATATATATATATATATATATAATTGAAAATTAAATAAATAAATATGCAAAAATGTTCAAAACAGCGAATTGGGAGAGGGGAATAACCGAACCGGCCGATTTTTTAGGTCGACCCGAGCCTTCTGGGTCGACTAGGGGTTAATCCAGGGTGTTTGGCTGTCAACCCGTGGGCCGATTCGCTCAAATGCAGATTTTGCATTTGGATGGTTCTCATGGTTCATCTTTAATCTAAAGGCCCTAGATGGTTCCTACACTTGACTTCTTCCCCCAAGACATGCTTTGATGGCTTGGATTGAATCTAGGTTTAATCCTATGGCCTAAAACACTTGCCTAATCTATAAATAAGAACCTAACCTATCCTAAATCCTCATTATTCATTCATGCAACTAAACTATGGCAAAATTTTACCTCTCATGGCCTCCACTCTCTTCATAAAATTTCTAAATGGTTTCTATGAGAGATTTTCCATGCATACAAGTGTTTTCAAGCTTGTATGAGTGTCATTAGCTTGCATTCAAGTCAAGTTTCTATCTTTGCATCATAAAGCAAGGGTTTTGATCATTTTGGCTCAAGGGTTTTTATGTTAGAGCTTGCATTTTGGGTCTATTTGATTGCATAAGGGCTTTGTCATATCTTTTGTGCCTTCATAGCAATGTAAGCCCTTTCCCTACTCTTAGATATTAACTATGAAGTTAAATGTTCATGTTGCAAGTTTGGGTTTGATCATTGAGTATGATACATGCTATCATGTCATGCAAGTTTATGAAGTCATTATCTTGATCTTGTGAGCTAAAAGCTACAACCTTTATGTTGAAATGTTGCATTAGGCAACATGAGAACCCTCATAACCTTTATGTCAACTTGCATATGAAGTCATAACCCTTATATGATGATATATGCGAGTTACTAGTCATCATTCCATATCTTTTGTCACCATGATTCGCTTATGTGCCAAGTTTGGGTTTATGCATGTTTTGAGGCTTAAGAATGTAACATGCAAGTTAATGAACACATTTGTGCCTCATTTTCCACCATGATTAACTTGCGGCTTAATATCCATTTTTGTCATGCCTTTGCCAAGTCTCTTCTTTTAATCCATTACGTTGTCGCGAACGTATATGCGAGTTTAAAAGCGTTGGGTTATGTTATGGGTAATTTCTAATGACATGAAAATACAACTTGAAAACATGACTTGAAATATAACATGGAAGTTGACATGTAAGTATGCATAAAAACATAAGCTTGGGAATTTACCTATTAAGTTAGGTCTACCCTTTGGAAATTTACCTATTAAGTTAGGTCTACCCAAATGCTTGAAAACTTGTAACATGTTTTGGGAAACATGATGGACATGACACTTAGATAATATAAGTGTGGCCAACTCGAGGTTGGGTTGAGTTTGCAACGTAAAACTACCCGGAACCGACCGGCCTAACTAGTAGTTGCAAACAATAGGACCCAATGTGAGAAGTTGGTCATGTTGTGCTTGAACCCGAGGTTAGACCAAGTTGTGGTGTAAAGCTACCCGGAACCGACCGGCTTAACTAGTAACCACAACAAAGTCTAATGTGAGAGGTGAAGGTGCATTAAGTAATTAATGCCACATGATAGGGTTAAGTTAATTTGATTAATGACTCTTAACCAAATATGACATGGACAAATGGGTTAAGTAATTTGATTAAGCTAATGATACTTAACAAAACATGACAAGGTTGGGTAGGTTAAGTAACTTGATTTGCCTAATGACACTTAACCATTTTTATATGACTAGTGGATGGGGTTAAGTTAACCAACACTTAATCAATCCAACGCGATAACTTGGTAAGGTTAAGTAAGTTTTCTTAATGACGCTTAACCGAAAAATACGGTTAACGAATGGGGTTAAGATTAGACTCAACTAGTCTAAACATGGAAATCGGATGGGGTTAAGTTAGCCTAGACTTAATTAATCCCACTTGGTAGTTTAATGGGGTTAAGTTAAACACTTAACTAATCTAAACATGATGAATTGATGTGGTTAAGTGACCTATACTTATCCAATCTAACTCGTTAATTTATTGTGGTTAAGTTAACCAATACTTAACCAATATAACGTGAAAACATGATAAGGCTAAGTCACGAATCGCTTGAATACACTTGACCGATTTGACTAAGTAAATTGATAGGGTCAAGTTAATATATACTTAACCAATCTAGAATGATAATTGGACGAGGTTAAGTCGTGAATTGCTTAATATACTTAACCAACTTGAGCATGGTTTGTAGGGTTAAGCCTTGAACTTGGATACTTAGCCAATTTTGACAGGATTTGTAGACGGGTTAAGTCATGAACTTAAGTGACACTTAATCCATTATGTAAACCCTAGTTCTGAGGATTAGGTGGATAACCGTAGTTAACAAGGATAACGGGAACAATGCTAAGTGGTAAACCTTAGTTGAAGAATAACTAAGTAATGATTCTTAGTCAAGCAAATTTAGACCAGTTCATAGATAGATGAGTAACCTGATACGGTAGGTCATCGTTTAAGTATACGAGTAGGAGCAAGTATCTGATTTAGATAAAGGCTCCAGCGAACTGGGTAACGAAGCAGCGGCTTCGGGGAACGTGAGGATATTCTTGGTATCCCTCTATGAGCTGCCAGGTGATTATACTAGGCTCATGAGAGGTTAAGGTCTGCGTTAGAAGAACCAAGAGTATGCCTTGGTTGCTATACGAGCGACCTAAAGACGGGGATGGATAGGGGATAGTCGACGATACACGGTCGTACCCTAGATAGCATTTCGTCAGGCTACCTACCATCTTTGGTCAAGCGTGTACGTACGGAAAGGCAGAGAACACCCAAAAGACCATAATTGCTATCTAATTATGGTTGCGGTAAGGCTTGGATGTGGGTTGGCCAGTGTTGTGTTCTCATACAGGATTTATCCTGTCTTGTCTTTCACTAGTTGAGGGAGTGGTCTCGTGGGACCATAGCCACGTATAAGAAAAACAGACCTTAGCATCTGCATCGGCAGATAAATCGAAAGCTCCCGACCGAGTCCTGTATTTCTTGATTTGCCCTGTGACAGGACTCGGATGGCACGATGTGATACATGTGCATACAGTCATGGAAAAGCGATTCACGATGAATGCATGGGAAAAAGGGCGCGGTTGGCGGTTAGCGTAATCCCTAGTGGCCCTAGGTGGTTGAACCCAAACCGAGATACGAAAACGTGCAATAGGTAAGCATAATCCCTAGCAGCCCTAGGTAGCATAAGTCCTAGTTGTACAAACAATAATTCATGTTGGAAGACCCTAGCTAGGTTTAGGGTAACAGTCCAAACCGATCTTAAGGATCATGGAACTATGTTAAAGTAATATAGAATCTCATGGGAAAGCCCGTATGGTCTACGGCAAGGGACTGAACATTTACATGGAATAAAACATACAAGTTGAGTAACCTATATATGCGATATATTAGGTTGACATGGACCATTACACGACTTTTGAGTGAGGGTCATTCTTGGTTAACACATGACACGGTGGGGATACCAGTACGGTAGGTGCAGAGCTAAAATACAGGATAGATATCATGGGGCGTTATACGTGACAGATATCTTGGGGATATTATACTTGATAGAAACCTGACGATGTGATACCTTGTTTTATCTTGACATCGTAATTTATCATGACACCTTAGTTTATCTGAGTTCAGTAGTTCATCCTGTTATTTTGATTTAGCTTATCTATCTTGTTATCATGCTTATGTTCATCTCAGTTTCTCATGTCAGTTAACTTTACTAGTTTTTATGCTAATAGTAGATAGGGCTTACTCAGTCTTTTTGACTGACCCGTTTTGTTTCGCCTCTTTTCTTCCGTTTCCCCCCCAGGTTACAGGGAGGAAATACTGTTGTTTAGTTCGGACTTCTTCTGCTTGAAGGTCATCATGGATGGCTTGGACTTTTCTTGGCTAATGGCTACTTTACTTTTTTACTTGGGGAATAATTTATGAAAATGTCTTTATGCTTCTTTACTATTGCAAGACATGTTTTGATGTACTCTGATGTAAAAGGCTTTAGACCTTATTTATTCATGTTATGAAAGTTTGATTTTACTTCCGCTATTTTATATGTTCTGTCTTGTGATATTTCTGTGCATGTTTACCAATAATGCCCCTCTAAAGCTAGTGCATTCCTTTGCGAGTGACCCTAGCGGAGGCGGGGTGTTACACGTGGTATCAGAGCAGAAGGTTACCAGACTGGGCAAAAGTTTTTAAAGACCTTCTGAAAACTATTTGAAAAAAAACCATTTACAAAGAAGCATTTTTCATGAAAATTTTCTTTTAAAAGAAAAAGGCTATTCCCCAAAGGCCATTAGCACTATCCTTGTTTCCTTAATTGAGTCTCTTTTCCTTTCTTTCCTCCATCTGTAGTCACAGTAGTTTTAACTGCGACTAGTCTTTTCTACCTACGAAAGTGCTTTCCATACGATGGAGGTGGTTCTCGAGAGACCAGTGGCCGCGTTATAAGAAAGGATCGTGAGAAAGAAGGATAAAGGATACGAGCTTAAGGATGAGCAACTTGTTGGTATGGCTTAGTCCTCAAAGGAGGGAGAAAGATGAACAATGAAACCCATGACGAGAGAGTACCTTTGGCATGGTAAAACGGGGCGGATAGTTAAGTATTATGGGACAAGGACAAGATCATCGGGAGGGCAGTAGTATGCTCTCATTTCTAGAGTACCTCGGAAGGAGGGTAACGATCTTGTTAAAGGTTTAGCTTTTCTTCTCTATCATCCCGTTAGGACTTCGTTGTTCGTATCATTTAAGTCTGCTTCGATAGTTGAGTCTCTGCACCTTAAGTACTAGCGTAATAGAGAATCCCATTTTTCTCTCAAAGTCCTATTGGAGAATCAGTCCATTTATACATGACTTGTTTGGATTTGGGAATGTCTATGCCAAGTGTTGATTTTGGAAATAATGCTTATGTTTATAAGCTATGGATGGATTCTAGGGATGAAGTGGTTATCCAGTAGGGGGTGCCACTCTCGGTTTTGATAGGAGGGTAGTTAGACCTTTTGACTAGCCTTGGTAATGCCCTCGAAGTATCGGGTAACCTTTTTGAGGTTCTGTCATGACTAGTTACTTAGAATCCCTTGATGCCTTTATTGGAAATTTGAAGCCCGATCGAGTGGTGTTCGCCAATAAGACGGATGGTTTACTTCATTTATGCATGGGTTATAGAGATCACCCTAGTAAGTGCGCATGATAACCTGATTGACATCTGTTTACTTTCAAGAGAAAGTTCTTCTACATGGAATGCCTTATAGTATATAAACGAGATCTAAGATTCACTAGTGAATTTTGGAAAGCTTGCATGAGATCATGAGTACGCAGTCATGTTTGCGTCAAGTATTCTAGGAAAAGGATAAGTGCAAGTGGAACGAGAGGCGACGAAGAAATGAGTTCCAGCTCATGTTATGGAAACAGGAATAAGAAGCTACAAAATCGCGAAGTTAAAAGACGACTTTGATGGTCAAAGACTAGATACGCGCATGATATCTCTTTTTGGGAGTATATCCTTGATCCCTGTTTTCTGTAGAGCTTACTTGTAGGCTATCTTTTGTGGACATCCTCTCGGTCCTATTCTCCGTTACAAACCCTGTAAGGAGTTTGTCCTGTTTATCTTCTCGACCCTGTTTCAGGGAATTCTAGGTAGAACCCTATGGATGTAAACATGTATTTGAAACATGTTATGATTGATATGGTTGCAAGTGGTTGCTCGTGGATGCGCGAATACACATTAGATACTAGCTCGACTCGGTCACATTTCATATTGCATATGCACGAGTATTTATACTTGTTTATGGATGAAATCGAATGTATTATCATGCGGTTGTTGCATATGAATGAATGATTGTGCACGCATATAGTATCTATATGACTAGGACTATTTGCATACATGTTGGATTCATGGCACTATACATGTTTTGCATTAGAAAGATTATTCAGGCCTGATCATTAGCATTAGCTAAGGAACATGTACACACACGTTTTGCATATATTCATACAGCATTAGAAATCATCTAAGGACAATGGTTGCTTGTGGATGATGTTTTGAGTAGATGGATGATGGATGGTAGGATATGTTCTTCCTAACTTGGAGATTTCGGGGACGAAATCCTAAAAGGTGGGGAGAATGTAGCAACCCGTATTTTCAATAACCTGATATAACATAAATGGAGGCAGAATTAAACTGTAAAATCTGAATCAAGGGAAACGGGCTATTCCATTGCGTTCGTCTCGGAAAAATACGCGAAATAGAGTCCGAGTTTTCGAAAATTGGAGTCCGTATGACCAAGATATGGCCTCGCGAAGTTTCACGAAAAATTCCCAAATTAAAGTATACTTAATTAAGTGAAATGGGTTGCGCAGAGAAATATATATATATTGATATATATATATAATTGAAAATTAAATAAATAAATATGCAAAAATGTTCAAAACAGCGAATTGGGAGAGGGGAATAACCGAACCGGCAGATTTTTGAGGTCGACCCGAGCCCGCTGGGTCGACTAGGGGTTAATCCAGGGTGTTTGGCTGTCAACCCGTGGGCCGATTCGCTCAAATGCAGATTTTGCATTTGGATGGTTCTCATGGTTCATCTTTAATCTAAAGGCCCTAGATGGTTCCTACACTTGACTTCTTCCCCAAGACATGCTTTGATGGCTTGGATTGAATCTAGGTTTAATCCTATGGCCTAAAACACTTGCCTAATCTATAAATAATACCCTAACCTATCCAAAATCCTCATTATTCATTCATGCAACTAAACTATGGCAAAATTTTACCTCTCATGGCCTCCACTCTCTTCATAAAATTTCAAAATGGTTTCTATGAGAGATTTTCCATGCATACAAGTGTTTTCAAGCTTGTATGAGTGTCATTAGCTTGCATTCAAGTCAAGTTTCTATCTTTGCATCATAAAGCAAGGGTTTTGATCATTTTGGCTCAAGGGTTTTTATGTTAGAGCTTGCATTTTGGGTCTATTTGATTGCATAAGGGCTTTGTCATATCTTTTGTGCCTTCATAGCAATGTAAGCCCTTTCCCTACTCTTAGATATTAAATATGAAGTTAAATGTTCATGTTGCAAGTTTGGGTTTGATCATTGAGTATGATACATGCTATCATGTCATGCAAGTTTATGAAGTCATTATCTTGATCTTGTGAGCTAAAAGCTACAACCTTTATGTTGAAATGTTGCATTAGGCAACATGAGAACCCTCATAACCTTTATGTCAACTTGCATATGAAGTCATAACCCTTATATGATGATATATGCGAGTTACTAGTCATCATTCCATATCTTTTGTCACCATGATTCGCTTATGTGCCAAGTTTGGGTTTATGCATGTTTTGAGGCTTAAGAATGTAACATGCAAGTTAATGAACACATTTGTGCCTCATTTTCCACCATGATTAACTTGCGGCTTAATATCCATTTTTGTCATGCCTTTGCCAAGTCTCTTCTTTTAATCCATTACGTTGTCGCGAACGTATATGCGAGTTTAAAAGCGTTGGGTTATGTTATGGGTAATTTCTAATTACATGAAAATACAACTTGAAAACATGACTTGAAATATAACATGGAAGTTGACATGTAAGTATGCATAAAAACATAAGCTTGGGAATTTACCTATTAAGTTAGGTCTACCCTTTGGGAATTTACCTATTAAGTTAGGTCTACCCAAATGCTTGAAAACTTGTAACATGTTTTGGGAAACATGATGGACATGACACTTAGATAATATAAGTGTGGCCAACTCGAGGTTGGGTTGAGTTTGCAACGTAAAACTACCCGGAACCGACCGGCCTAACTAGTAGTTGCAAACAATAGGACCCAATGTGAGAAGTTGGTCATGTTGTGCTTGAACCCGAGGTTAGACCAAGTTGTGGTGTAAAGCTACCCGGAACCGACCGGCTTAACTAGTAACCACAACAAAGTCTAATGTGAGAGGTGAAGGTGCATTAAGTAATTAATGCCACATGATAGGGTTAAGTTAATTTGATTAATGACTCTTAACCAAATATGACATGGACAAATGGGTTAAGTAATTTGATTAGGCTAATGATACTTAACAAAACATGACAAGGTTGGGTAGGTTAAGTAACTTGATTTGCCTAATGACACTTAACCATTTTTATATGACTAGTGGATGGGGTTAAGTTAACCAACACTTAATCAATCCAACGCGATAACTTGGTAAGGTTAAGTAAGTTTTCTTAATGACGCTTAACCGAAAAATACGGTTAACGAATGGGGTTAAGATTAGACTCAACTAGTCTAAACATGGAAATCGGATGGGGTTAAGTTAGCCTAGACTTAATTAATCCCACTTGGTAGTTTAATGGGGTTAAGTTAAACACTTAACTAATCTAAACATGATGAATTGATGTGGTTAAGTGACCTATACTTATCCAATCTAACTCGTTAATTTATTGTGGTTAAGTTAACCAATACTTAACCAATATAACGTGAAAACATGATAAGGCTAAGTCACGAATCGCTTGAATACACTTGACCGATTTGACTAAGTAAATTGATAGGGTCAAGTTAATATATACTTAACCAATCTAGAATGATAATTGGACGAGGTTAAGTCGTGAATTGCTTAATATACTTAACCAACTTGAGCATGGTTTGTAGGGTTAAGCCTTGAACTTGGATACTTAGCCAATTTTGACAGGATTTGTAGACGGGTTAAGTCATGAACTTAAGTGACACTTAATCCATTATGTAAACCCTAGTTCTGAGGATTAGGTGGATAACCGTAGTTAACAAGGATAACGGGAACAATGCTAAGTGGTAAACCTTAGTTGAAGAATAACTAAGTAATGATTCTTAGTCAAGGAAATTTAGACCAGTTCATAGATAGATGAGTAACCTGATACGGTAGGTCATCGTTTAAGTATACGAGTAGGAGCAAGTATCTGATTTAGATAAAGGCTCCAGCGAACTTGGTAACGAAGCAGCGGCTTCGGGGAACGTGAGGATATTCTTGGTATCCCTCTATGAGCTGCCAGGTGATTATACTAGGCTCATGAGAGGTTAAGGTCTGCGTTAGAAGAACCAAGAGTATGCCTTGGTTGCTATACGAGCGACCTAAAGACGGGGATGGATAGGGGATAGTCGACGATACATGGTCGTACCCTAGATAGCATTTCGTCAGGCTACCTACCATCTTTGGTCAAGCGTGTACGTACGGAAAGGCAGAGAACACCCAAAAGACCATAATTGCTATCTAATTATGGTTGCGGTAAGGCTTGGATGTGGGTTGGCCAGTGTTGTGTTCTCATACAGGATTTATCCTGTCTTGTCTTTCACTAGTTGAGGGAGTGGTCTCGTGGGACCATAGCCACGTATAAGAAAAACAGACCTTAGCATCTGCATCGGCAGGTAAATCGAAAGCTCCCGACCGAGTCCTGTATTTCTTGATTTGCCCTGTGACAGGACTCGGATGGCACGATGTGATACATGTGCATACAGTCATGGAAAAGCGATTCACGATGAATGCGTGGGAAAAAGGGCGCGGTTGGCGGTTAGCGTAATCCCTAGTGGCCCTAGGTGGTTGAACCCAAACCGAGATACGAAAACGTGCAATAGGTAAGCATAATCCCTAGCAGCCCTAGGTAGCATAAGTCCTAGTTGTACAAACAATAATTCATGTTGGAAGACCCTAGCTAGGTTTAGGGTAACAGTCCAAACCGATCTTAAGGATCATGGAACTATGTTAAAGTAATATAGAATCTCATGGGAAAGCCCGTATGGTCTATGGCAAGGGACTGAACATTTACATGGAATAAAACATACAAGTTGAGTAACCTATATATGCGATATATTAGGTTGACATGGACCATTACACGACTTTTGAGTGAGGGTCATTCTTGGTTAACACATGACACGGTGGGGATACTAGTACGGTAGGTGCAGAGCTAAAATACAGGATAGATATCACGGGGCGTTATACGTGACAGATATCTTGGGGATATTATACTTGATAGAAACCTGACGATGTGATACCTTGTTTTATCTTGACATCGTAATTTATCATGACACCTTAGTTTATCTGAGTTCAGTAGTTCATCCTGTTATTTTGATTTAGCTTATCTATCTTGTTATCATGCTTATGTTCATCTCAGTTTCTCATGTCAGTTAACTTTACTAGTTTTTATGCTAATAGTAGATAGGGCTTACTCAGTCTTTTTGACTGACCCGTTTTGTTTCGCCTCTTTTCTTCCGTTTCCCCCCAAGGTTACAGGGAGGAAATACTGTTGTTTAGTTCGGACTTCTTCTGCTTGAAGGTCATCATGGATGGCTTGGACTTTTCTTGGCTAATGGCTACTTTACTGTTTTTACTTGGGGAATAATTTATGAAAATGTCTTTATGCTTCTTTACTATTGCAAGACAGGTTTTGATGTACTCTGATGTAAAAGGCTTTAGACCTTATTTATTCATGTTATGAAAGTTTGATTTTACTTCCGCTATTTTATATGTTCTGTCTTGTGACATTTCTGTGCATGTTTACCAATAATGCCCCTCTAAAGCTAGTGCATTCCTTTGCGAGTGACCCTAGCGGAGGCGGGGTGTTACAGGTACCGTCGGTTGGGGTGGTAAAGGCCCATTACTTGTGTACACCTAATTCTAACATTCTGTTTCCGTAGGGAATATTCTGTTACCGTCTGTCTCTGTTCGGTCGGTAAAGGCCTATTGCTAGCATTCTGTTTCTGTAAACCGTCTGTCTTTGTTCGGGTGGTAAAGGCCCATTACAAGCATTCTGTTTCGGTACATCTGTCTCTGTTAGGGTGGTAAAGGCCCCATTACTAGCAACATGTTTCTGAAGAGATCGTTCTGTTTTCTGATTAGATATTTGGACAATACCTAATTCTGTTATACTAGTATTAGCGCAGAGAAGTGAAAACCAAGTAAGAAGCGTAGTTTAGCCTATGTCATTCTGTCTCTTCTATTAACCTGCTACTCCTGTTATGGTTATCTCTCATCCAGTTTTATTTACATGTCATGATACTGTTATCTGTTTACATCCTGAAAGTCACTGGACTCACAAGACTTATGTCTGACCTAGTTTGTTTCGCCTCTTTTCTTCTGTTCCCCCCACCCAAGTTCTCAATGTGGAAACATAGGAGCTTGATTCAGGTTCCATCTGCTTGAAGTGCTAGAAGTGCTTGAAATAATGCTTTGCTTTGATTCTTCCTATTTATGACATTCTCTGTTGGGGATTATGGCTTTAAAAATTATGCATTCTGAAGGATTTTGTATAAGACTGATATTTGTGTACTTGGGTTTTGGTATCGTGATGTAACCAAACTTATTTCTATTTCTACTGAAATAAAGTTATAAAATTTTCATGTACTACTTTACATATCTGTCTTGTAAATTTCTGTTTTGTTTACTTATAACGTTCCACCGAAGTTAAGGCATTCCTTTTGCGAGTGACCTTAACGGAAGTGGGGTGTTACAGTAGTATTAATTTTCTGTATCTTCTCTTACCTTCTTTTTTTTAAGCTCCAAAAACTAACACAAAATAGAAAAAATAGTTTAAATCACTATATCCAAGGCATTGATATTGTAGTTTGCAATAAATGCTTGCTTCTAGATAAATCATTTGAAGCGTAATGTACTGCCGTTTTTGTTTATTGTCTCAATTTTAAGCTATTCCTTGCACTTTTGATGAGATACATAGAACTTGCTTCTATTTACTTATCGTTCTTATTCATTTAGCACATATATTAACATTTTCAATGAAAAAGTTCTAAATCAAATTGCCGAAAGATATTTTAATTTTAAGCACTAATAATAGTATAATCTAACTTTATAAATTAGAGCTCTAACAAATTAATCCGTTCAACTAAACCGATGGCTCCTTCTCATTAAACGCTACCTCTATGCTATATATTATCTCATCTTAACTATAACCAATTTTTGTGTAACCAATATTTGAAATTAGAGAGGTTTCATCTAACCTCAAACTATGTCATGCCCAGATGTTGTTTGAGGTAATAGTAAATAGAAAAGGTCAGTCTTTATATAGAAATGGTACTATATATAAAAGTAGAAAAAGGATGTAACATGAATATTTGTAAAAGGTATTTGATGTAAATGCATCTGTTAGACATGATTAAAACTAACATTGTTGCTGTAATTTTTTACTTCACGGCTGCAATCTTCAACTTGATTTTTTTTGGACTACGTAACAATTAATTTTTTATGTTCGGCTCTTGGTTAACATTAAAGGTTGATCCATCATTCATATGATGTAAACTAGTATCGTCTGATGTACTTTTGTTTTTTATATAGTGGTAGACAAGATAATGCTTAGGTTTGGATTTTCACCATGCATGAAACTGATATGGTTACATGGTGACTATTCTCAGGATAATGAGTAAGAGCAAGAATCCATAGGACGATCTTTATAGGAGAAAATCTCACTTGCAATTGTTAACGTAGCATCCAGATTATAAAATAGAAATGCAACAATATTTATAATTAAGGTATATGTGTTGGAACTTATTTGCCTTAGGTACAATTTTTTTTAGTTGAGTTTCACATATTGCTTTCCTTGATGGTACAGGCAAAAAGATATTTCATACTTTATTTGTTGTCTAAAGAGAAAAAGGTGGGGGTGGTAAGAAATTTGTTTCCATTCTGACATTTGTTTCATGCCTTAGGATACCAATTTTGTAACATACCATGTTTGTTAATCACCAAAAATCTGCATCCATCGTAAGTATCCTTTCCAGAATGGTGGAATATTTGGGAGTAATATGATACTCTGTATATTTGTTAGATATATCATTTTATATGTTTCATATGTTTTGTTCTATATATAAGTATTATATGTAAACAAATATAATTAATTATAGTATCTAATAGAGCCACGTGGAGTAAGTATGAAATCCATAATAGCATTGATTACCCTTTCTTTCTTGCCCTAGCTAATAAAATTAAATGTATGCTATAACAATGTTAGTCTCTGACTCTTTGCATTAAGTATAAATGTTAACCATGGTATTATTACTAAAAAGACAAAAGAAATTATTTTAGGCACATATTTTTTTCCATAATACAAAGAAATGAAAGTCAAAGGACTATTTGGATTCTAACATGTTACGTTTTCCTTTTTTTGATTTTTTAGGGAGAACATTGCTAATCTTTTACCATAACCACATGGAGTAGATTCATGTTAATGAATTCAGGTATTAAATGGCAACCTTCTCAATTTATATCTTTCTTATTTTAACTCTTAGAGAATAATGTTATTGTAGTCAGTAATATAGAGGATGAGTGATACTACAAAAGTTATATAAACAAATTTGAGGTTGTCCATATTAAAAAAGCATGTGTTAGTAATGTTTTTAGTTTTAATATAGGGATGGCTGATAGGTCAATAGTTGATAGTTACCATCTGATCCTTCGCTGTTCTTTTTTTAAGGCAAGATTATATTATATTTTTTACTGTTCTTTATTTAAGGCAAGATTTTAAGAAGACTCATCAATCTGAACATCTAGATGTGAAAGAAATACGTGATGTATACACCTAGATTTTGATTAGCTGACTCTAGATTTCGATAGTTATCATATTGAAACTTGTGCACATTCTGTATTTCTACTTTGTTAGCTGACTCTAGATTTTAATTTTGTTTCTAGATTGGGAAGTCATGTGGTGACAAGTGGGGGACCATGACTTTTGATGTATGTATCTATGGTCCAAAGAATATATTTGCAGCCATTTATATTAATAAACAGCCTGTGATAGAAAAAATAATGTCCAAAGCAGGCCAAGAAAAGTTTCTTTTAAATTAGTCAGCTCGTTATGAAATACATGAAAGGTAGAAATATATCTTTCTATAGATTAGTGCATGGTGAGTGCAATTTGTTTTCTTATATGACAGATCAAACTACAATGTTCAAACATCCTTATTAATGAAGGTTGCTCCTATTTTGATACCTCTTCTTAAATTTTATTTCCATGAAGAATTCAAAATGGGTGCAATCTCAGGCAAGAACTTTCTTCAAATGTTTTTTTACATGTATAAATTATAATCATTTAAATGCATAATTATCATTTCTGTAGCAGTGCCTGAGCTTTTGGGTTCTGCTAAACTAGCTGCATAAAAGGGACAAGCTCCAGGCTATGATCTATCATATGTAAAATATAAAAGGGACAAGCTCCAGTCTATGATGTATCATATGTAAAACAATTATCTGACTATATTACTCCAGCTTTGGTTGAAGCTATGCATAAGGTTAGCCTGATCTGTCGTTAACACCACTGCTTTAAATCTTTTTAATCTGTAACCAAACTTTTTTGCTGATGTATTAATACAAGAACCTGAGACAGAAATCTGTGAAAGCATGTTGGGTTCACTGAATCAATGCATCCAGGTTCAGTTGTTTCTTTGTTTACAACTGATAAAATTAACCGAATAAATCCTTTATTCATAAATCGGGCATGACGTTATATTGTGTTAAATGATCTAGTGATAGCCTAATATCATCCCCTTTTAAATGTTGATAACAAGCTATTATTTTTAGCTAATATTAAGTTTTATAAAACTTAAGAAGTTTAATTTATAAAAATTAACTAAGTATATAGAAATATAAAATATAACTAAAACTTTATATAATAATAATAAAGGGTGGATACCCGGTGCTAAAGGCTCCCGTACTCAAGCGCGAGAGGACTTCTCAGGCAGTCTCTCGTCCTAATACTATTCTCACGGCTTTCCGGGCTCTGGTGGTGGTCGATTAGTGCGCACAGCCTTTCTTTCACATATGTGAATAGGCCGGGAATATAATAATAATAACAGTAAACTAAGTTTTATAATAATAATAATAAATTAAACAACGTTTATAAATATTAAATAATTTGATGTGCTTGATGAGAAAATTACAACTGTAACATTCTTAATTAATGACATTAACAGTCTAAGTCCAAATAGATTTGGTTCAACTTTTTTAATATATTTTAATATACTTTTTCAAATTTAGTAGGGATGTCAAAAACCTGTAGGGTGTTCAAGAGTTAGAGATATTCCTCTTTAATGAAAACTGCAGTAACACTGAATGTTCTTCATGATTTGTTTTTCTATTTATAGTGTGTAAATCCATGCGTTGCACACGTAAATGATATAGTAAAGCACCGTATAGAAATAAGCATATGAATGTAACATAATGTAAAGGAAATAAGAATTGATTTGATAATCCTTAGAGCTAGAAAACTCTTATTGTTTACCATTATTACGTATAGTTATGCACTTCAGGAATACATCATATGCAATCATCTTGACTAGGCCCAGAGCAGCATGTAACCTTGAAAGGTGGACAAAAGTATGTGTAGACAAAAATATGTGCAGATGGTAATAAAAGCTGAAACTTTTACACATTGATATTTATGCCTTTTTCAGTTGTTTACTTGCAGTCAGATCAGCTGATGATATAATATATAAGTTCAGCCTTCTATTTATGAATCATTTCATATGACTCTACCCAAATGCATGTTTTATCATGGTAATTGTTGCATTCAAAACTTAAAGACTGCAAAATCAAACGAACCTTAAAGACTGTAAAACCTAGTAAGGAATGATAAAAGAGTGTAACATGTTTTCAGAAGGAAACTGTCAAATCTAGATTACTTGGTACAATCCATTTTCTTGTATGTTAATTAGTGCCTTCTTAAATGAATCTTTACTACTACAGCGTAGCAAAATCTATCAAATCTAGATTACTTGGTGTTTATTGTGGTTAAATATGTAGATTGTAACTCATAAGTGCTCCAAGTGTAGTTTTTTTAGGATAATTTGCAAGGTCTTAGTGTTATCAACACTTATCTAGTTCACTTTGTATTTCAACACAAAATTCGGTTATACATGTAAAAGGGAAATGTCTCTGAATTGTGGAGTACCAGCTCTGCCTGATTTTGCAATATTTAATTGATTGCTTTCTTCACTGGATTTGTGTTTGCCATTGCCTACAGCACCATACTTAGTGATTGTTAGAGTTGGACCGGCCTAAACTGCACTGACAGCACATGCCAATGCAACTACAATGTTATTGGTATATAGATTAGAATTCATGTAGGAAACTGACTGATATTTTTCAGTATTTTTAACACTTGGAATATGCAGAAACTTATACCGTGGGATTCTTCATTATTTGAAAACTAAATAAATTATTTTAGGATGGTTCATCTGTATATAACATACATATGCTTACCACGTTAGTTATGTTAGTAGTTTGAGGTTGTGAAATGTTCCAAGTAAAATTATTATGCTTGCTAAGAATTCTATTTACTGTTTTGGACTGAATATGTGTTGAGGTAAAGAAAGAAATGGAAGCTGGTTTATGTTGTGGACATCAAATAACCTTTTGGCTTAATGTTTTGTTAACTTGTATAATGAAATTTTCAGGGTTTTGGAAATGTGGGATCATGGATAGCACAGCTGCTGCATGAAAAAATAGGGAATGTGATTGCTATAAGTGGTGTATCCATTGATTGAGCATAAGAAGAAAGATTGATTATTAAAGGAATTTGAAGGAGCATTGGAGATGGATGCATATAAGTTGCTTGTGCGAGAACATAATGTTCCCATACCGTCTTATGAGATGTCCTTGATAGGTATCTTCCTATATTTTTTGCATTTTCACTTCTCGTTTGCATACGATGATAGACATGATAGGATCATCTACTATGGCTTAAATTAGAAAACATCCAAAAACCTAGATAACTATATCAAGGATCTAATGGTGCACTATATTATTGATCAAAATAATGGTTGATTGCGTTAGATGCTGAAGATAAATAATGTTGCTACACCTGAGTTTCTTTTTATTGAGTAGTTTAGTATTATTCATCTTCAGCGAGACATTTATAGTGAGCAAAATTTGTCCTTGAATGTTCAAATCATGCTCAACTGCAAAAACTGAAATCTCGGTTGAAACTGTGCCTTACTTTCACTTATTACCATGTAGTTGTCCAAGTTTTGTTTCTTTTTATTGAGTAGTTTTAGTGTTGTGCATCTTCAACGAGACACTCATGGTGAGAAAACATTTCCTTAAATGTTCAAATCATGCTCGGTCTGGCATTGTGTTTGGCCACATTGACTTCTCATTTGATTCCCAAGTCGAATTAAGTAGCAGTTTGGATGACTATTTTAGGTATAATAAACTATAAAGGATTATTTTCGTATTTAATATTTTTTGGTCCAAACTATGAACATTTCTATTATGAACTATTTGATTTGACATCTAACACTTTCATTTTTGCATTTTAATTGTGTTTTTTGCATTTTTCTTTGTCATAAGACTGTAAATTGTGCTTGTGAATTGCAGGTTCTAGAAGTTGGATGATGATACAAGCTGAAGACTAAGTGATTTTTCATGTAACTTCGTTTTGAAACGATGTTTGAACAACATGTATGTTGACTTATTTCTATATTTATTAGTAGATTTATTGGCTATTATTTTGTAATTGAAATCAAATATGCTTTTGTTATTAGTTTTTTGCTATTGACAGTTTTGTGCTGTGAATTTACTGCTTAATTGTTTGAACTGTGCACAAATTGAATATGGGATTTACTATTAAAGATCATAGCTGAAATATGTGCTATATATTAAAAATATTAATAGCGGAAAATTGCACTTATGGAAATAAAAAGTGGTGCTATGTAAAAAATTAAATAGTGTGGAAAACCTTTTAATATCATTGAATGTGTACTATGAAAATACTGAAAACGCTATATATACTACAAATATTAAGAGCAGAAAACTCCTATTATGGAATCAAAATGTGAGATGCTATATAAAATGTGAACCGTGTGTAAAACTTCTCATATCACTGAATATGAGCTATGAAAATAGTGATAATGCTATAAAAAAAAGCGAGTATTTAACATGTAAGGTCTGAACGCTATATATCAATAGGGAATTTGATAATAGTGGAATTTTTTTAAAAAACAAAATTAAATACATTTTTCATAGCAATGAATATGTGCTATGAAATTATTGATAACGCTATAAGAAAATAAGCTAAAATTTTAGTAAGCAAATATAATAGCAAGGTCTGAATGCTATGTAAAACATTTCATGGTGGTGAACATGCGCTATAAAATGTATAATACTAAGCATTTAGATTTGAGCTATAAGATATAGCAGGGCTATTATTGCATGTCATTATATAGTATTGTCGCTAATGCTGTGGAAGCTTATTATAGCGCTTTTCACGTGCTATTAAAAGGTAAATCTGTTGTAATGTTTCTTACGATCAACATGTATTTTTCCAAGTGGGGAAATACATATGTAATAGAAGATTATCGTGAACCACACATTGCCTAAAGTGTACATTATCAAAAGATCTAAATCAGTACTCGGCTTCATTAGGCTTCAATACAAAGGCAGTATTCAGGAAAAAAATTAAAACTGCTGTTCTCCTTGTTTGCTATTTCATTTTGTTTCAGTCAAACTCTAAAAGTGGAGCAAAGTAGTTTCAATCATTTTACTATCCTTATTAATGACAGCATGATATTAGATTTGTCAGTGTCAATGATTTAAGTACACTCATTCATTTTTCCTTTTTTTCAACGTTGGTTACTTGATGCCAAATCTATATATATAGACTAACGATATAAAGCCTATGTAAACTCATTCTTGTTCTAACTGAACGTTTATTTTTATGGTTTCATTTATTTGCCTCTTTACATTTCCAAAGGCATGGCAACTACGCGAAGAAGGGGGATTGAAAGAGATAGTGGATTCAAGTCTAGAAGGATACCCCAAAGAAAAAGTATTAAGATACACAAAAGTTGCACTCTTTTGCGCACAAGCAGCTTCTCAAAGAAGACCCTCAATTTCCCAAGTTTATTCTCTTGTTATACTATATGTATGATAGGGTAGAAATAAAAGTAGAAATTACTCTATTCAAGAAAAATGTGTTGTGTGAGAGAAGAAATTTTTACATATGAATGGTGTATGAAAATTGTAGAAACTTTTATTGTAATTGGTTGTACTATTAAAACTTTGTTAAATAAAATTTTTGTTTATTTCATTCTGTGTTATACACCATTACTCAAACAAATACATTTAATATGTAATATTTGTAAGCTATATTTTTTTTATAGATTTATGAATCTATTGCAACAGGCATATACTGTTGCAAAATGGTCTGTTGCAACAACAAATACCAGTTGCAAAAAAGTATACCACAACGTTTTATTGCAACAAGCAGAAAATGTTGCAGACTTTTTGCAACTTCGGTTATACCAACAGGCGCGGGCCTGTTACAATTGGTCTACTGCACAAGATATTGCATGTTGCAAAAAGTGTATTTTGTTGCAGTGATATATACTTACTCATGCATGCATACTGAGAAAAGGAAATGGTTTGTAGAAAAATGAATGTGTGCCTTACCCTTCAAATTTGTGTTGCCTTACTGTATCCCTCCTCATGCTTGCGTTTTGGATTTACAATAACATAGTTTTTTATTTCTTTTTTCTATAAACTCACGCACACATGTATGTATTCACACACACATGCATGAACTCACACACACATAGCATCACTCCACTTTTCAACTATAAATTAGTGTGCATAGGCATTAATAATGCTTGTATCGAGCGTACAGGCTTTTAGCTTTTAGATTTTTCTGGTTTTCACTAATAAAACTGGTGCTAAAAAAGATAAAGATTTTTCTGAAATACACGAACGTGTGCTCCATATTGAAGCAAACTGTGGATTACATTTTCACATACCAAACGGCTCTAGTTGCTCTAAGACTTTCGCTGCTGGAAGAATAAATACAAAACAAATGTGAGCGTGTGTGACAACATGCAGAGCTTGTTAGTGGTTTGTATAAATTACGGGAGGCCATGTCACCTTTTTCTGCATGGTTAGTAGTTTATATAAATTACGAGGAGCCCATGTCATCTTTTATTAATTTCGGGACAGAAAATTTGTGTAATGGACGTTTGCCTTCAGTTTTTTGTATTTTTTGTCTTTTGAAACTTGCTGCGTATTTGACTAAATGGAAGGAGAGGAAATCCTGGTAATGATCATATCAGAATCTTAAGCAAGACCATACAATATGAATATTGCAGGAATAACCAGCAAACGGTGACTTAATATACATACGCTGCATAACAGTTGCATACGTACAGTGCATAACCATCACGCACATTATTCATCATTCAAACTTAAAACATGGAACACACATCTTAAAACTCAAGCAGCACCGGCCAGAGTGCCAACCTTTCGGATGACAGGTCCACGAGCACTTTTTCTGTAGGTATCAGTAGACCAAATATCAGATCCGTAAATGACAACGTTCCCGTCCTCTTGAAGCACCAGGACATAGTTTCCATTCCCCCTTACACTGTGACTGGCCCAGAGGGAACGCCCCTCAGCATCGTAGACCACAAAGTTGCCATCAGACTGCAGCACCGCCTTGCATCCTTTTTTTCCGGGGATGTCAGTGTTTGAGGCCCAGACGGCAGTGCTGTGGTCGTACAGCACAAGGTTGCAGTCTTCCTGCATTATAAAATGGTACGGTTCCACATCTAGGGATTGACCTGCGTACAGTCCTTCGTCGTTCCTCAGTATGTTCTTGGCCAGAGTGCCAACCTTTCGGATGACAGGGACATGATTCTTGTTCACGGTTACGGGTCGAATCAGGGAGCCTCCATCAACCGTACCATTCATAGCCACAACAACAGGTCCACGGGCAGCTTTTACATAGGTGCCAGTAGACCAAATATCAGATCCGTAAATGACAACTTTTCCATCCTCTTGAAGCACCAGGACATAGTTTCCATTCCCTCTTACACTGTGACTGGCCCAGAGGGGACGCCCGTCGGCATCGTAGACCACAAAGTTGCCATCAGACTGCAGCACCGCCCTGCATTCTTTTTTTCCGGGGATGTCAGTATTTGATGCCCAGATGGCAGTGCTGTGGTCGTACAGCACGAGGTTGCAGTCTTCTTGCATTATAAAATGGTACGGTTCCATATCTAGGGATTGGCCTGCATACAGTCCTTCGCCGTTGGTCAGTATGTGTGTATTACAGGCAACATTTGTTTCTACCATACATATTGTTACAACATATACATGTTTGGTATATCATTATTAAGCGCCCAAATTTTGAACTTATTCTCCTTTGCAGTAACATTGTGTCTTGCTGTACCTGGTCTGGTGGATTCAAGACGAGGCCTGTCTCCCATTGTGATCTATTTTACCTGTTCCCATTGTTATCTTATTACTGCTATCCCTACAAATATAAAAGCTTATCCATGGCGTCTTTATTATATCGTGTTGTAGATTGAGGACAACGCATACATAAGACTGATTAATAATGGATCCTAATACTGTCCTGTTAAACTACTGCACTGTAGAAAAAGACAGGGAACACGCTAAGGCCCGTCAAGTTAATTTTGAATAGATCTTTTCTATTTCTTCGTCCGGTTGCCTCTATATAATATATCCTACTTGCCTGCAAAATACAATAGATTTTTGACACAAGCCATAAACGTGTAAATTTATCGAATCGAACCGAACCGAACCGAATAGAGTTATATTCAATTTCTTATCCTAAAGAAATTCGTAGAGAAGATTCAATTGTTAAATTGAGTTTCTAAGTTATTAGTATTTATGATCGTTTTGAATTTGAAAGGAAAATTAAATCAAGAAAAAACCTATGGTTCATGTTTTTAATCTTATTGTATGAAAAGTCTCTGCAGAAATAATTTGTAAATTAAATCTCTATTTCCGAAACGATAGAAAATGCAACATAACATAACTAATTTGGACTTCTCTGGTAAGAAATGCAAAGAAACTTGAAGATTTAAAATGAAATTTGAAATTCAGTAATGGTGAAAAAATATAGGTACTAACCAAAATTATACTGAAATAGTAATTACTAATATTATTTGTGAATAAAATTATTTGATTTTCCAATTTTGAACTTTTTCTAAATGCCAGTTGACCTGCACTTTTTATAAGTAAAACCGGAAACTAGTTTGCACTTTCTAATTTAAAATTATAAGGACCTTGTTTACAAATTATTGTTATAAAGCTTTTTTTATATTAACTTAAAAAATAGGGACCAACTTTGTAAAGCCCCAAATTTAATTGTTAGATCCTCTTTTAAATGGATATTAATAATTGTAATACATATAAAAAAAAGGATGTTTTTGGAAGTTTAACTTAACAAAAAATCTATGATGGTGTTTTGGCTAGCAAGTTAGCAAATACTACGTGTTAGGATAAATCATAAAATTAAAATTTTAAAATATCATTATTAATAGTTGGAATAGAAGCAAAATACTTTTGTCCAATTGCAATGTTTTAATAGTACTCCTATTTATATAAATTATGATTCAATAATTAAACATTTCTATAAATTCAAACTGTATTTTTACAAATGATAATGAAAAATTAATAAAAAAATAAGATGTGGCAACTTATGAATAACAAATCAAACTAGGTACACGTAATTTCAACGCATAAATATAAATAAATATCATGCAAATCATTTGTTCTTAAATGTAGTAAACATAAACATTTTCTAAAAAGATAATTCATGTATAAAACATGTATCATTACCATTGTGAAGCGCGTAACGTAATGCTTCGTTATATACAAAGTGCATTTTTAGGAATTCTGCTGTCGGATCAAAAGTTAGCATTTCCAAACCAACTACTAATAAGGATTATTTCTATATTGGTAAAGTAACTAATTTTATACTTTCCTTATTTTTTGTCAGCTTCACACAATTTTGTTCTTTGAAATTGTACCTATGCCTAAATTTCAGAAGCAGCTAATATAGATTTGTTATTCTAATATTCCACTTTATAATTTTGAGTTGAATTACCCCTTCTAAAAAATATTCAGTTTTTCTCCTTCTTGAAAATATCGCTTACGTAAAGGTAATATACTACATGGAATCTGAGACATGTAAAAAGTTATATGCCATGTATCATGACTGAAATTGCTAATTTAAGGTAATATGAAAGAAATGATATCGAATTTGCAATTTTTAATCAGTTGTCAAAAGTGTGGGTATGGCTTATGGTGATGTAGATGACTTCTTGTCATTTTTCTGATCATTCCACTAAATTAACAAACTAGTGAGTGGCTGGTGCTACGCACACGGGTTGTGTGAACTAAAAAGTGTGAAAGTTGTAGTGTCAATTAATTTAATTAATTATGTGTCTATGCGGTATGATTTTGACTTCTAATTTTCTTTTTTAGTACAAATCCATGCAAGCTAACATCATATGTATGTAGATGAAAGGCAATGGATAGTATGTAAGTGCGGAATGAAATTAACAATATCTTGATGTATGTTGTTTTGATTTTACTTTCTTTATCAACCCTTGGAAGTAATTTTATGGTTTAAATTACATAAATAAAATATGTAAATTCGTTGTTGAATTCATAGCTAATAAATATGATTGTATACATAACGTGGTAACAAACAATAAGATCAGTCATATTAGTTTCACAACATCTACAATTTCATTTAAAGGCAAACTTTGATTCAACCTTTAAGTAAAATTTATGTACTGATGACTTTTGAAATTAGTAAACGATAGCTTTGCAGTATGTATAGTTACGCCCTTCATTAGATATTAAGGACTAAGTAGACAATCAAATAAGATTGCTTTATGAAGCAAAAACACCCATATATACACAAAATTTGAATGGACAAAATATACTAAACTTGGGAACATAGCACCGTAGCTGATAGAGTGAAATAAATACAAAAGTTAGTGTAATACGAAACTTTGGCTATAATAGTTACAACATATATATCTAAATTGATAGAACTGGAAAAAAAGATCGCAGCATTGTAGAAATATAGTTCTTTTAACATTGATCTTATTACTGTATTTTACCTGTTTGTTCCTATTGTTATCTTACTACTGTTATCCGTGCACATATACAAGCTTATCTCTCGTCTTTATTATATCGTGTAGTAGATTAAGGGCAATGCATTTACAAGACTGATTAATAACGGATCCTAACACCGTCCTGTTGAACTATTGCGCTGAAGTGAGGACAAGGAACCTGAAACGCAAGCCCCATGAAGTTAATTTTTGAATAGATCTTTTCTATTTCTTCCTCTGGTTGCCTCGATATAATTAATGGTGCACATACCCTACATGTTTGCAAAATACAATAGATTTTTGACACAAGCCATCAGATTGTAAATAGATAGAAGGGAACCAAACCAAACAAAGCTATATTCAGTTTCTTATCCTAAAGAAATTCGTAGAGAAGGTTCAATTGTTAAATCGAGTTTCTAAGTTATTAGTATTTATGACCGTTTTGAATTTGAAAGGAAAATTGAATCAAGAAAAAACCTACGGTTCATGTTTTTAATCTTATTGTACGAAAAGTCTCTGTAGAAATAATTTTGTAAATTAAATCTCTATTTCTAAAACAATAGACAATGCAACATAATTTGCACTTCTCTGATAAAAAATGCAAAGAAACCTGCTGATTTAAAAAGATATTTGAAATTCAATAATGGTAAAAAAATACAGTTATTGACCAAGATTATACTAAAATAGTAATTATTAATATTATTTGTGAATAAAAATATTTAATTTTCCAATTTTGAACTTTTACTAAATGCAAGTTAACGTGCACTTTTTATAAAAAAACCGAAAACTAGTTTGTGCTTTCTAATTTAAAATTACAAGTAACTTGTTTACAAATTATTGTTACAAAGCTTTTTTTATAATAACTTAAAAAATAGGGACCAACTTTGTAAAGCCCCAAATTTAATCGTTATATCCTCTTTTAAAGGGATATTAATAATTGTAATACATATACAGAAGGATGTTGTTGGAAGTTTAACTTCACAAAAAAAAAATATGATGGTGTTTTGGCTAGCTAGTTAGCAAATACTACGTGTTAGGATAAATAAAAAGAATAAAAATTTAAAATAACATTATTAATTGTTGGAATAGAAGAAAAATATTTTTGTCCAATTGCAAAATTTTATAAACACTCCTATATATATAAATTATGATTCAATAACTAAACATTTTTATAAATTCAAACACTAACAAAATGATCATATTACAATGGTGGAACACCGTTGTAATATACATTTTACAACGGTGGGCTAACCGTCATGTATTAAGAAGTTGTAATAGACTAAAATCTTTTACAACGTTTTTGCACTGTTGCAACACCGTTGTAATATGTATATTTTACAACTTTTTTCCACCCTTGTAATAAACTTTATTACAACAGTTATACGCCGTTGTAATAATATCTACAACAACTGTTATCCACCGTTGCGAATGACAGTTGCATTTAAAAAAAATGAACATCTTTTGCAACTGAAATGAACAATACATTGAATATAACAATACTCCATAACCAAATCAAACACTACAGTTATTTGCAAACTAATTTATTAAAATACTCAAATTTTCAGTATTACAAACTATAAGTTTTAGAAAAAAATTCGCACATTATTATATACTTGACCATTACAAAGCAACTTTGTACAAGCATAAGTTATTTTACAATTCTGAAAGTAGCAAAATACTACAATGTAAAACTTCTGATCCCTTTGCCTCTTCGCCAATTGACCTGCAGTTGAAGATGGCAAAAACTACAACAATGCTCAGGCGTTGATCCAAGCTTTATGTACAACATTTTCTGCTGTGCCAACTAATCTCAAGATCATTGATCTCTTTGTGATCTCAACATGTTAAAAGCCAGTAACAGAAAAGCAGCTACTGATGGGTTCAGAGATAGAAATTTTTAAGTACAAATAATTAAAATAATTATAGCAATAAAACCTGGAAGGTACACCCTTGAAGGCATAGTTGATGCATAACAGCTCACACCCACTGCTACAAAAGTGGGCATATTCGACACTAATTTGTGTGCGTTGCATGAAAAGTGTGGCGAAAGCTATGCATTCTTTGATCTTCTGCAACAACATTCATTTGTTGTTGCATTAGATGTGAACACAGTGTTGCGGTTGAAATTCTTGTGCTGTGACTTGCAACACCAGTTCAAAGTGTTGCATTACATAAATACATGCCAGGTCAGCGATCCGCGTTATCAGTTTAAACAAATAAATAACCGTAGATGTTGATTAATCCAACGGTTCTTGCCGATCCTTGCAACACCAGTTCAAAGTGTTGCATTACATAAATACATGCCAGGTCAGCGATCCGCGTTATCAGTTTAAACAAATAAATAACCGTAGATGTTGATTAATCCAACGGTTCAAGCTGATCCTTGCTACAGCTTAGTGAAAATTTGGCGCGATAGTTTCTCCATTCACGAAATACTCCCCCCCAAAACAAATTTCTCCGGTACTCCTCCTTCTGTCCGTTTCTCTCTCCACGAAATCCGTCCAAGAACGCCTCCGATTGCTACTCTTCCTCAGGTTACAAACTATAAACCTTCGATTGCTCCTATTTTACGAACTTTACACCTCCAATTTGGATCGTTTAGGACAATTACAGGTAGTTAGGGCTTCATCATTTAGGTTTTATTTAGTTGATTTCATCTCTAACTTATTTTGATCTGCGTTCAAAGTCTCTGGGTGATTTGGGTATACCGATTACCTTAAATTAGGGTTTTTATACTTGAAGTGTTGTATTTATATGTTTGCATGTGTTGAAATTGTGCAAGTTCTGTATTTTTATGTTTGCCAAACCATTGATGTATTGGTAAATAATGCCTATTTCCAAAGGTGTTAACAAAATTTAGAGGATAAAAGAAATCCAATATGAATGTTCAAATGTCTATTTCTGTTTGTAGTTAAATAATACCTATATCTCTTCCTACATCGTATGACTACGAAGATACCCTGGGCATGGGTGATCTAGGACTGTCAAAACCATCATCACCAGAAACTCCTATTGATTTTTATATAGAGATGCAAGAAAGGCACTATGATGATTTGCTTGAGTATGAACTAGAGAAAGAAGAACTCCGAAGACAACGGCGAGAAGAAGAACGACGTGAAGAAAGGGCGATGTGACGGCATATTTGTTTGCGTCGTCAGCATCAAAACAACCAAGTGGTTAACGAACAACATGCTGACTCACCAATCATAATGTGTCATTGTGGGTATGCCGCTGCAGAAGATGTTATTTCGATTGGATTCAACATTGGTCGTCGTTATTTTAGATGTCGGGTTTATCTCCCAGGGTGTACCTTTTGGCAGTGGATTGACCAACAGTTTCCAAGTCGAGCCGCTGAGTACGCAAATGAGATACAACATCAACTTACAACGCTGCAAAATCATGTTATTGGTTTTCGAACTGATGTTAGTAGACTTAACGACCAGCTTCAAGGGCTAAACATTAGACAACAAAATTAAATTATTGCATCGTTCTTTGTATTAGATACAACTGTATCGTCTATGTATCACCTGTATAGTCTTTGTATCTGTACTGTTTTGTTTTGGTGCAGTCATGTAATGTTATGCATTTGTGTTCAGTATCCTTAGTTGCTTGTTTTATGTACGTATTCTCTTGGTAACTCAGTTCCAAAAGTCAGTGATAATTCATATCAAAACAATCGTCCTTGTATCATCACACTGATTATGTATATTTGTAAATTATTAACTTGTTTTGTTTTTATTTCTAATTTAGTCTAACATTACAGGGTAGCCCTTGTTCGTGTCTTGAAACTCTTAGGGGTATCAAATTTAGTCTTACTAAGCCGTGGTTAGATTGTGGCAATGGATAGTGAGTATTACATATGGATAGGACTTCCGAGATCGAGCGCAGAATATGTAAGAGGGGTAACAGCTTTTCTAAGAAATGCATTTCCCATTTATAAAGTAGGTGATGAGATGAAGTGCCCCTGCAAAAAATGTACAGAACGTAATTGGTATTGTGAAAATGTCATATACGATCATCTTATTTTTAATGGCCCTTCTCCATTACATACCGGGTGGATTTGTGAAGTTTCACAGACAAAATTAATAGGTGTTGATGACCATATGGATTGTGCAATGGAGATGGATTTTGAGGATAATTTAGATGTGGCGTTCAAGTGTGCGGGTTACAAATTTGGTCAAAATCCCAAGGACTTTGTAGTAGAACCAAATCCAGAGGCCGAGAAATTTTATCGGCATGTTAAAGAAGGAAAAAAACCGTTATATCCTGGCTGCACTAAATTTTCTCGACTAAGTTTCTTGATCAGGCTTTATCATTTAAAGTGTGCTTACGGAATTAACGAGTCTGCGTTTGGGGAATTACTAAAGCTTATAAAAGAAGCCTTTCCTGATGCCCAGCTGCCTTTGTCTTCCTACGCCGCAAAGAATGTCATTAAGGATTTAGGTCTCAATTACCATAAAATACATGCCTGCCCAAACCATTGCATGTTATATTGGGCAGAGAATAAAGATAAAGAGGCTTGTGACATTTGTGGTTTTTCGAGATGGGCTGTAAAAGAAAAGGAAGACATCGTTGATAATAATGATCCACCAAAGTCGATTCCCAAAGTGCCGGCAAATGTTATGAGGTACTTTCCTCTAAGACCAAGGTTACAAAGGATGTTTATGTGCAAAGAATTTTCCAAGCTTATGAGATGGCACCAAGTGGAACGAAAAGAAGATGGAAAATTAAGACATCCGGCTGATGGTGTGGCATGGAAGATGATGGATGCTCGCTATCCTGATTTTTCATCAGAAAATCGTAATGTTAGATTGGGTCTAGCATCTGATGGATTTAATCCATGTCGTTCAATGAATTCAAGTTATAGTACATGGCCAATTGTGTTGGTAAACTACAATCTTCCGCCTTGGTTATGTATGAAACAAGAGAATTTGATTCTTTCAACATTAATATCTGGTCCAGATTCTCCAAAGAACAGTATTGACGTATATATGCAGCCTTTAATTGCGGAATTGAAAGCGTTATGGAATGTTGGCGTCGAAACATATGATTCCTTGACTGATGGGAATTTTAATTTACGTGCAAGCGTCTTATGGACCATTAGTGATTTTCCGGGATATGCCATGTTGTCAGGTTGGAGCACGAAGGGGAAACTAGCGTGTCCAGTATGCCATTACGAAACTTCTTCAAATTATTTGAAGCATAGCAAAAAAATGTGTTATATGAACCATAGAAAGTTTCTTGATCCGACACATAAGTGGAGGCTAGATAAGAGGAGATTTAATGGCGAAACTAAAATGGGGAGCATTCCAGAAATATTATCAGGAACTGATATTGAAGAGTTATTGCGGGGGTTCAAAAATCGGTTTGGGGATAAGACGAAGAAACCTGGTAAAAGTGACGGCCCTTTTAAAAAGAGGTCAATACTGTTTGACTTACCATATTGGTGTCATAATCCCCTTCGACATAACCTGGATGCCATGCACATAGAGAAGAACATATGCGACAAAATATTAGGTACTTTACTTAATATAGGTCGCATATCGAAGGATCACCTAAACGCTCGTTTGGATTTACAGGAATTGGGCATAAGGAAGGCCCTTCATCCTGTTGAATGTGGTGATGGAAAGCATGTTGAAATTAGGGCTGCAATATTTGATATGACAAACAAGGAAAAAGAAATATTTTGCTCTGTATTGAAGAACGCCAAACTGCCCTACGGTTGTGCCTCGAATGTTAGTCGGTACGTGCACGTAAAAGAGAGAACGGTTGTGGGATATAAGAGCCATGATGCTCATTTCATACTCCACTATTTGTTACAATTTGCTGTGAAGAAAGCGTCAAAACCCGAGGTTGCGTTATCAATGATCAGATTTAGTGCATTCCTTAGAGGACTATGGAGCAAGGTATTATAAAAAATACTCAACTGATGAGGAAAGGCTTGCAAATAGGCCCAGTACAATTCTGTTGGAGGATTTTAAAATGCTCTTGGACTACTGGGGGGATGAAGCAGTTCAGGTACGGCTTTAATGATATTCACATTTGTATAATGTTTATTAGTTCACATTATCTTGTTTAATGCTAATCTTTAGTAGTTCACATTATCCTTGTTTAGTGCTATTTTTTTTTGGATTTCCAGGCCCCAGCTGATTCTAATTCCGCGCATCGTAATTCGTTGAATGAGACACATACCATGGGTCCCAAAACTCATGCAGTAGCCAAAGAAAAGATAGTATGTGTTTTTCTGAACTTAAGTTATTTTTTATTGTGATTGAGTTGAATTGACCACATGATAATTCTAATTTGTTATATCATTGAATTATTGGTAATCCTAATACTTGACAGAGAAAGAAGGACCCAGAAAAAGCCCCCCATCCGCTGCCTTGGTTTATCTAGAAACTTATAAACGAGAACCGGGTCGAAGTTACAAGACTAACACGGATGAACTGAAGGCCAAATACGTGAGTATATATGTAATTAGATACTGAAATAGCAACACTTGTGTTAGTATAATTGGCACATTGTACGTTTGTTGGAGCTGCATATTAAATCGAACACATATATAGTTAGTTTGAAAGAGAACCAGTTCTGTTAATAAATTCATTCTTGCCAGCTGCCTATTTATCTATATGCTTGCCTGGTTTTCATTTTGTAGGCGAAGGTGCAAGCAATGGTGGATGCTGGAAACATTGCTGAGGCAGATGCACTGGTTTCTGGTGGGAAGAGGCACACGCGTAACTGGCTTGTAGGAAGGCGTGGCAAATTGGCTGAAAAGTCTCCAAATCCTGGTTCTTTGGACAGCTATGTCCAAGAGTTAACAAAAAAAATAAGGCAAGAGCTAGAGGCGGACTTGGAGGAAAAGGTGAATAGAAAAGTTAAAGAGAACGTGTCGTGGGTGTTAAAAAAGATAGGTGAAGCCAATCCAGATCTAAATTTAGATGTCGGAGACCTTTGTGTCACCACAACAAGTGATGAAGATGCTGACAATTGTACTCCTTCAACCCGGCAACTGACTGAAGTATTTGGATGGTATGTGTTAGCACTTGTGATATATTTGGATTGTTCTTTTAAATGATGGCACTTGTGGTATGTGTTTGTGATGACAGTACTTGTGGTATGTTTTGGTGATGGCAGTACTTGTGGAATGTGTTGGTGATGATACTTGTGAGTTGGTATATATAATTGGTTGGTCTGACTGTGGTGATGAATGTTTTGGGAGGAACTGTTGTATGAATATTTTGGTATATATGTATGAATGTGGTACAATGTTTTGGATTGAATATATGTACTGCAGAATCTGTAATTACAGGGTTGTATTACAGCTGCAGTTGATTTTTTCCTGGTGTCGCATTTGATTTTTGTGGTGTTGCGTTAGACTGTGTTGTGGTGTTGCATTAGACTGTGCTGTGGTGTTGCATTAGACTGTGCTGTGGTGTTGCATTAAGTTTAACATTATTAATTCCACAATGGTATGGCACGTGGGCCCCACAGCTTACGTGGCGCCACGTGGATAGCTGATTCGGCATGTGACACATGTGCAGCTGACGTGACGAGCTGACGTGGCATGTGCCACGTTGATAGCTGACGTGGAAAGTCAATGCGGACTCCACTATCATGAGCTGGAAGCCAGGGTCTGGCTTCTACTTAAGGCAACGCTGTATGTTGTTGCATTACATGGATATGCTGTTGCAATAGGGCAAAAGTTCTACTTAAGGCAACGCTTTCTTTCCGTGGCCATAGATGGACAAAAGTGTTGCATTAGATGGCTAATGCAACGGCCGCGGATGCCACGCCCCCCTGGTGTTGCCTATTTGAAAAAAGGGCCTACGGCAACGCTTTTTTGATCTACGGCCACAGAAGAATAGTGTCGAATATGCCCACTTTTGTAGTAGTGACCATTTTGCCATCAACTTAAGCAACAGTACTCAACTCATGCTCTTCGGGCCTTATAAAGTTCATAATAAAAAGAACAGATTTTGTTTATCCAGTGAAAAATAATTCCCAAGTGAATATGAGAATCTGAGAACCGCAAAACTTATAAATCCCTTTGTCAACCATATTCATATAAAGACTAAACTATGTAACATAAAAAAGATTAAATCTTTCGTGTAAATAAACGAACACAAGATGTGTGCCATATATTGATATCCGAAAGAACAGCAGATAAACGAATATAAAATAGTCAGTTAAAAGAAACACCCTGTTACCTATCAGCTCTCATGCTACGTTTCTCCAACTCGGAAAGCTTGTATTTCATGCGAACGGACGCAAGCCGCTGGCGTTTCTGAATTGTGCTTCAGAATTAAAATTTTGAACAGATATTATACTTCAATTCTGAATTGTACATAGGAATTTTAATCCTGAAATACAGATTCATTACCACTAAACACAAAACTGACGTATCATTCTCTCCGAAAAATTCAATGTTTTATAAACTTCACACCGCAAATTCAATTCACCATGGTTGGGTACAAAAATAACCTAAAAAAACTGGATTCAGCCAAATGTGTTTAACATAGCATATCGGAATCAAGATTCAAGACTAATTTGAAAAAGAAAATTCCGATCAAACTACTGGAACAGAAAACTAATCTAAGAGATAAACAATAAATAAATAAAATAAAATAAAAACTCACCTACAAATATAAGGATCTCTGAATCTCGATTTGGGAACTGGATTCACACTAGCGATTGAATTTTGGGAACATGCATTGTTATAATAACATACCCAAATGGAAACAATAACAGCAGTTTCATACCGAAGTGAAAATTCACCTGCAGCGTCACGGTTTGGGCTGACGAACGGACGCAAGTCGCTGGCGGAGAACTGGCTTCATTACTCCATCCCAGTAGCAAGCAATTTGGTGACGAGGTAGGGCTCAGGCGGTTGCCGACTTCGAATCTTGGATGAGCAGATTTAGGGATTTGTGCGGTGGTCGATAGCTAGAGTGGCGGTTACTCTGAGCGATGGCGTATGACCTGACTGAAATGGCGGCCGACAATGGGTGAAAGGAGGCGCGTGACTGGACGATTGTGGTGGAGGGCGAATTCCTTCGATTTGCAAAGGGAGAGAACGACTGCCATATAAAGGAAAAGAGGGATTTTTGATTCCTCGAAGCCATTTCGCAATTTTTGATTCCAGGCAGATCTATAATTAAGACTTCCGGATTATAACTTTCTAAGTAATTAGGCTTTAGGCGGTGAAACAAGGGAATGTGAAAAGTAAAGTGGGAATGGAAAATCAATGGGTGCGCAAGTTTTATTTACTATAAGAAGAGGCAGCGGGAAAGATTAAAGTTATTATTCATTTACAGACAATGGATAAATAGAATTTTCTATTTGTTTAGTTATTATTTATTTTCAAACATTTTTTTTTAAATTATTAGTTACTATTGTTAATTACTTGTTTAAATTAAAAAAATCTATCAAAAGCACAAACAAGCGATTTAAACAAAAAAGTTGTCAAAATTATATTTATTAAAACTAGGGAAATAGTTAATACCAAATCAAATATTACTTATTAACTATTAATTATTTAATAATAATTGACAAATATTATTGATTCCCAAGTTTATTATTAATTATTATTATTAAATATCAATATAATTAGTTATTAAATATAGATATTATAAACATGAAGTTTGCATAGGCATCTCTATTACAACTAATAAAATGAAAAGTTGTGATATATATGTTTATTACAACAGTGATTATTTCACAATTGTAAAAAATATTAATTACAACAGTGCGCTTTGCACAGTTGTAAAAAAGCATTTATTACAACTGTGCTTTATGCACCGTTGTAAAATTAAAGTTGTAATATGGTGTTTTTGTTGCAGTGAAACTGCATTTCTACAAATGATAATGAAAAATTAATAAAAAAATAAAATGCGGCAACTTATGAATAACAAATCAAACTAGGTACGCGTAATTTCAACGCGTAAATATAAACAAATATTCATGCAAACCATTTTTTCTTAAATGTGTTAAACATAAACATTTTCTAAAAATATAATTCATGTATAAAACATGTATCATTACCATACGTGAAGCGCGTAACGTAATGCTCACTTATATGCAAAGTGCATTTTTAGGAATTTTGCCATCGGATCAAAAGTTAGCATTTCCAGACCAACTACTATTAAGGATTATTTCTATATTGGTAAAGTAACTAATTTTATATTTTCCTTATTTTCTGCCAGCTTCACACGATTTGGTTCTTTGAAATTGTACCTATGCCCGAATTTCAAAAGTAGCTAATGGAGATTTGTTATTCCAACATTCCATTTAATAATTTTGAGTTAAATCATCCTTTCTCAAAAATATTTAGGTTCTTCTCCTTCCTGAAAATATCGCTTACGTAAAGGTAATATACTACATGGAAGCTGAGAAGTGTAAAAAGTTATATGTAATGTATCATGACTGAAATTGCTAATGTAAGGTAATATCAAAGAAATGATATCGAATTTGCGATTTTTAATCAGTAGACAAAAGTTTGGATATGGCTTATGGTGGTGTAGATGACTTGTCATTTTTCTGACCATTCCACTATATTAACAAACTGGTGAGTGGTTCATGCTACGCACACGGGTAGTGTGAACTAAAAAGTGCAAAAGTTGCAATGTCGGCTAATTTTATTAATTATGTGTCTATGCGGTATGATTTTGACTTTTAATTTTCTTTTTAGTACTAATCCATGCAAGTTTACGTCATATGTACGTGGATGAAAGGATATGGATAGTACATAAGTGCGGAACGAAATTATAAATATCTTGATGTATGTTGTTGTGATTTTACTTTCATAATCAATCGTTGAAAGTAATTTTATGGTTTAAATTACATAAATAAAAAATGTAAATTTCGCTGTTGAATTCATAGCTAATAAATATGATAATATACATAACGTGTAACAAATAGTAAGAACAGTCATATTAGTTACAATAGTATGAACCCATGCTTCGCATGCAGTTCAGGAAATATACATAAGAAGATATATGAAATGCAGCAGTTCAACAATATTTTTGCTTGTTTTGGGTACTTTAAAATAATCATAAGAAGAAGCTGCATTATGCGAAATGCCGTTATCTTTTCACTACAAGAAAATATGATATATATATATATATATAGCATTATCTCATAGCCTAATAGTTTAAATGCTATAAAAAAATCATTAAAGTAAAAATATAACAATAAATTGTGCTATATGAAACATGCGTAATACATAATCCACTATGCTACCCAACTTGTTTGAAAGTGCGGGAGTTGAAATTTAACCGGGATCCATTTCAACGAAGTAAAAAAAAAGGCCGCGGAAAATAAAAATCCTTCCCCTTCACTTTCTTTCTCTCTTAACCTAGAATTCCGCCCAATGTAAATTCTTCGGTTCACACCTAAAATCGATCCATCAATTTTCAATTCCTTCTAGCAATGATCTCTACTATAATTGGTTGCCGTCTCCGATTCACACAAGATAACTGGTTATCGTCTCCATTTCATACTAGGTACCTCCAAATCAACAGCGAATTTGTCCGCTAGTAGCTAATTTTGAACTTAGATCCTTAGTTAATTAGTTTACCCAACCTTTCTATTTTTATTTCTGAAATATGGCTGGCGATTTTTTCCTTGATTAATTTTTAATGATTTATAGGCTAAGTATACATCGGTAGTAATTAATCGTGGTGATGTTGATATCCAGCAATATATGCATTTTAATTTGCAATTTCTCGTTTTACTGATGCAATTTTGTTTATAAAGTTGATTCATTCGCTCCAGTTTGGTTAGAATATTAAATTGTAGTGAGTTAGAGTTTTATTTCCCCTTTTTTTAATCAGAAGTAGATTCCAGTATAATGATTGGTTGATTGATGCAAGAAAATGGATGTTTTGGACTTTTAAACAGAAATATATTTAGAGTTTAGATGTCTGATCATAAACAATGGATAATACCTCGCTTATTTCTATGTTTTACCAGATCGAATACTACATTCTTTATAGGGGAGTAGACAGTTCTCATGACAATGGATGCGACCGAAGCTGCTAAAAAAATTAGCTTTGATCAGCGGTGTAATGTCCAGAACTATTGATTATGTTGCAAAGGGGTATTGTGTTTTAGGATTTCATGGTGGTGCTCTCATGATGTAATAATAGCAGCTATAGGGCATGCTGTCACTGCATTAATTCCTTTTTTTGTTTCATTGGTTCCATCCAATGCTTTAGAAGTAACTGCATGTGCGTTATCTATCTTTAGTTAGCTGAGGAAGTTAGCATGCCCTTAGAAAAATGACCTGCATCATTTAGAATAAACATGGCTGATTCATTGCATGGACAAGATGAGGGGACTTTAATTCTGGAGTTAGAATTACTAACATGTGCTAATGTGACTTCTTTCAATGGGGTGTATGAATTATATATTTACTATTAATATGGGAAGTGGATACTTTTTTCAGAAGGCAGTATTTTGATTGTGTTTTGGTCATTTAATTTTTTTACTTTTCAAATGTCCAATTTTTACCCAAATAAATCATTTTTACAAAACAGGTCTTACTTGATTTTTAGTGTAGATTAATAATTTAAAAAGAAAAAGGAAAACTAAGTCATTTGACTACTATACCAAGGAGATCTAGCTACAAATCTAAAATAAGCCATTTGACTGCTACTGTTTCTAAGGATTATTATTTAAATTTGTTTTTTTTAATATACTACACACGCACTTTACCTTGCATTTGCAGTTTTCTTTTCCAGTTTATCCTAAGCATAATGTCAATTTAAACAGAATAAAAATAAATTCTAGGTTGAATTTGACATTAGTTCGACTCCATCATTACTTACTGATAATTACCACTTATTGAAGGCCTATCTTTTGAGTTTTCATTTGAGGACCACTTTCATGAATCAGAGGTATAAAATATGAAGAAAACTACTTAAATGATCTTCTACTTTAAAAGTTACCAATACCGAATGGCAACATTTTTCTCCATAATATTATCTTTATTACATGTGAAACAGGTGAACACCTCTTACTCTATCGTGGTAGAAGGTTAAGAGTTCAGTGATCAATGATTGATTATATGGTTGAGGTACAGTTACACAAACTTAATTGTCATATCTGTAGTTGTAACACCCCGTATTCTCTGTGAACATAAAGGAACAAAACAAAGTATACTTAATTTTTAAGAGAAGAATTAAGGGAAATGGGTTACGCCGGTGCGTTTGTCTTGGAATTCTTCTTGAGATAGAGTCCGGGTTTGCGTAAATCGGACTTCGTATGAAGAAGTTATGGCACTTAGAAGTTTCAGGAATTTAAAATAAAAACCAGGCCAAATTCAAATTCAGAGTTTTGAAATTCAAATCACACATCCGGGCTGGGCGGGAAAATTCCCACCCAGGACCCAGGTCGACCAGGGGGTCGACCTGGGTAGAACAGGTCGACCATGGGGTCGGCCTCCCCCCTATTTCCAGATCCGTGGACAGATTCGTTTTTCTGTATTTAGACGCCCGATCTGACCAGATTCGTTGCTCCTAAGCTATTTAAACACCCCAAAACCTCACTTTCTCTCCACACAATTTCATTACGCCTATACTCTGTCCTAATTCATATTAATATAAATCAATGGCGTCGTTACTCTCCTGAAACCTAAGCTAGAACGAGTGGTCCTTCTTCTTCCAATCTGAATAGGATTAAAAGAGAACAACTACAACCCTTTTTTCTTTTAGAATCCAACCAAGGTGAGTACAGTTATTTTCAGATATGAAATTTATTATGATCTTGACATGGTTATAAATCTGAATTGGAGATTATGCATATTCCTGTTTATCAGATCTATTTTCCTGGGTAAATCTATCTTATTCTTGTTTATCAGATCTGTTTTTCTTTATAGATCTATCTTATTGTTGTAACTATTCTGTATCTCTTCCTTCCTTCTGTTCTATAGCCAGACTACCACAAGCCTGAGCCAAATTTCATAAGAGATTGACGCACGAATGCTAAATTCTGGGGAAAATAATGAGTGATGCATAATTGGACATGATTGATTTTGTGATTGATTTAAGAAAAGGGCTTATGTTGTAATTTAAGATCTAGATATAGGCATACTATATATGATAGTATATGATTTGGAAGAAGGAGAATTATTGTATGACAACATACGACTTGTAATTTAGGGGCATAATGCATGTTGTAATTCAAGATCTGATTTTGTGGACATAATACATGTTGTACTTTAAGATCTAGATTTGGGGCGTATTTTATATGATGATCTATGACTTGGAAGAAAAGGATACGTGACTTGGGCATGAAAAACCTATATTATAATAGGGATAATTATAAATGTGAATACGCCTAATTCGGATTTTTGGATATTTGACATACGCGGTAATCAACGGCTATAATTTGGCATAATTTATATTGTGCATCATGATTTGGGGTTTTTAGAGAATATTCTATACGGTGCAAATTTAACTAAAATTTGGGACTTATGTTATATTGTGAATTATGACCATAATTGGGCATGTAAAATTAGGCTTAATTTTATGATTAAGCGAGGTATGTTATTGAAATTTTAATGGATAATTAAATCTGTTAAATTGCCTAATCTGTTGAAACTGAATACGGTAATTTGGGGTATGGAAATCTGTAGTCTCGATCTAAAATTGAGCAAAACATGTTAATAGAACTTTGGATGATTTGCTGTAACATGTAAAGGAGTTAATTTGTTGAATTGGCATAATTAGTCTTATATTGGCATAATCTGTGAATGAATACTTTAGCTAAAATAAGAATGCTGAGACACGAGGTCAGACTCTGTTTGCGGTAGAAGTCTGCCCGGATCCAGCCGGCTTAACCAGCAATTGCAAACTGTCAGTCTAATGTGAGAGGTTATGGGCATAAAGATGCTTAGATACGAGGTTAGGTCTGGCTTGTGGCAGAAGTCTGCCCGGAACCGCTCGGCACATCCAGCGGCCACAAGCTACCGACCTAGTGTGAGAGGTCTATGCATTAATATTTAATTAATGCAAATCTAAGATAAATATGATGCCTAAAACAAATTGGGTAGATAAGGTTAAATCAACTGGACTGATGAATCTAATAAACTCATTTGAAGTAGGCCCAATATAAGGTTAGGTGAAACAATCTTTAAGACTGTTAATCTGTAATCTAATCCGTTAAGTTTGAAAACTTGTTAATCTTTATATCTGATCTGTTAGTCTAAAAACTTGTTAACTTATATGTCTGATCTGAGAACTAGTTAATCTGAACTTTGTACATCTGAAATCTGTAAGCAAGTTAATCTGAAATTTGTTAGTCTGGGGACACAAGGTTAGGAGGGGCAATTACTTGTGTCATCTGTTGTTTGGGACCCATATTAGTCAGTAACCCTTTCTGGTATCAAAACTATGATCGAACACTAGGTAGAGTTCCAGGGCACACTTACTGAACTAATTGTAAGAGGTTCACTCTGATAATGGCGGGGGTGTTGATGGCGCTTTCCAACCGGGTCATGTGCGTGCATGGATCCGGTCTGCTCTGAGGATGTAAAACACCGTGACATCTGTAAATAGGTGTGTATAGGTTGCCACTTTAGGGTTGGGCCGGCATAGGGTATTTATGTATCAGGGAGCCGATCGCTTGGGGTAGAATTTAGGGTACACTTAGTTCTGTCTGTTTCTGTTGGGGTGGTAACACCTTTTTGTTTCTGTGTGGTACCTATTGTCTGTTGGGGTGGTAAAGGCCCATTACTAGTTTAAACCTAATTCTAACATTCTGTTTCCGTAGGGAATATTCTGTTACCGTCTGTCTCTGTTCCGGTGGTAAAGGCCCATTAATATCACTCTGTCTCTGTTCGGGTGGTAAAGGCCCATTACTAGCATTCTGTTTCGATACATCTGTCTTTGTTAGGGTGGTATAGGCCCATTACTAGCATCGTTTTTCTGAAGAGATTGTTCTGTTTTCTGATTAGATATTAGGACAACACCTAATTCTGTTATACTAGTATTACTGCAGAGAAGTGAAAACCAAGTAAGAAGCTTAGTTTAGCCTGTATCGTTCTGTCCCTTCTGTTAACCTGCTACTCCTGTTATGGTTATCTCTCATCCAAATTTGTTTACATGTCATGATACTGTTATCTTTTTATATCCTGAAAGTCGCTGGACTCACTAGACTTATGTCTAACCTAGTTTGTTTCGCCTCTTTTCTTCCGTTCCCCCCCCCCCCCGGTTCTCAGAGTGGAAACATAGGAGCTTGATTCAGGTTCCATCTGCTTGAAGTGCTTGAAATAATGCTTGGCTTTGCTACCTATTTATGGCATTCTCTGTTGGGGATTGTGGCTTTAAAATTATGCATTCTGAAGGATTTTGTATAAGACTGATATTTGTGTACTTGGGTTTTGGTATTATGATGTAACCAAACTTATCTCCGTTTCTGCTGAAATAAAGTTATAAAATTTTCAAATACTACTTTACATATCTATCTTGTAAATTTCTATTCTATTTACTTATAACGTTCCACTGAAGTTAAGGCATTCCCTTTGCGAGTGACCTTAACGGAAGTGGGGTGTTACACTTGGTATCAGAGCTGAAGGCTACCAGATTTGATAAAAAGTTTTTGAAAACTATTTTCAAAATGGTTTTAAAAAGGAAGTATTTTCAAAAGTAGAGTTTATTTATAAAAAAAAATCCCCAAAAGTCGTATATCTATCTTCCGATTCTCCGTTTTGAATCTTTTCCTTTTCCTTTTCAGCATGTCTGGGTTACCCGAGATACCCGAGGGCATACCGATACCAACTTGGTTCAGAAGGTATCTGGAGGCTAGGGCCGCCGCCGCAGGCCCAGTAGACGTTCCTCCTCCTCCTCTTCCCCCTCCCCGCGTTGATACTTTTTCGAAGATATGCAAAGACTTTTGGGCAATGGGAGGGGAACCTTTTCACGCATCAGAGACGTTTGTTGAAGCTCGAAATTGACTTAAGGAGGTGGAAGACTTGTTTGGTATCTTCGACATAGAAGATGGAAGGAAGGTCCAATTAGCTGCTTGGTTAATGAAGGACGAAGCCTCGTTTTAGTGGGAGGTCACGAACGGAGAGCATCCGATAGAAACATGGATGGATTTCAGGCATAGGTTCGAGATGAAGTTCCTCTCATGAGCCGAAGAGAATTTATACATGGAGAGGTTCTTTTCATTGAAGCAAGGGAATTCATCAGTGAAGGAGTACGTCAACAAGTTCAATCAGTTGGTGAGATTCGGCTTAGACTTGGTGAACACACCTGAGAAGAAGTCCCTGAGATTCGTTAAAGGTTTGAATGAGCCGCTACATGGGTTGGCTATGACCCACATTCCTATGGGGGCTACCTTCGAGAAATTGGTTGACATTGCGTTAATGCATGAAGAGGAAGCCAAAAGTGTGAAGAAAGAAGAAAAGCTCGAAGGACCACAGAACAAGAAAGAGTGGCCCAAAAAGGAAACACAAACGAAGAATGAAAAGTCCGAAGATAAGAAGGAGAAATAGTGCTTTACTTGTGGAAGCTTGACTCATCGGAACAAGGATTGCAGAAAGAGGAAGGACGCTTGCTTCAACTGTGGAGAAATGGGACACTTCACTAGGGACTGCCCAAAAAAACGTGCGCATGGGCAGAGGGCAGAACCTACTTCTGGAGGGTAGGCGAATGCTCACGTGACTGTTAGATAGGGTAGAGATAGGAATTTTTTTATAGAAGGTTTAATTTCCTTATCTGATTATTGAGATAAAACTCTTTTTGATTCTGGCATTTTGATTCTGTAATTGAGACTCTACACTTTAATATTAGTCTTGTTTCTGATCCCTCTATAGTCTCAAACCTCATAAGGGTTACGACTCATCTGTTTGTGATAAGCCGGGGTTTGAAGGTATCTGTGTTAAGCGTTAAGTTGACTGTAACGCATAAATTCTGGTTTTTGTGGGATATGGTGGGGTTTTATCATGCCTAGTTTCCTAATAATCATTTGATAATCTGATCTGTACCAGTAGTCTGTAAGTATCTGAATATTTCTGAAAAGGATAGGGGTTTTTTACTTGATGCGTGAAGTAGATTTCCAGTTTTGACATTATTTACTGGGAGTAGTTCTCTGAGTGTCAATCTGATGTTGATTTCGGTCTTCAGGGTTGATACTTAGGGATTTATTCTCTTAACCGATGTCTAATGGGAACAGAACTTTTGTTTTTGAACTTGCTTCTATCACTCGGTTGTATCCTATCGATCGATTCTTCGACTTTTAGGTAGAAACTAATGGGTGTAAACATGTGTTTGAGGCATGTTATGTTTGATGGTTGCAAGTGAAGGCAAGTGTTTGCTAGTGGTTGCTCGTGGATGCATATACACACACTAGGCACTAGATCGGCTCAAAAACACTCTCATACTGCATATGGATGTGTGTGCATTTTTCGATTTTTGTGGATGCAAAATGATTGACTCATCACATGGATGTTGCATTTGGATGAATGGTTATGCACTCATGTAGAAATGATGTGTATCAAATAGGATTTTCTTGCATACATAATTGGACTCATGGCACTAACACAATTCGCATTAAGGAGATCAACTGAATCAGTAGACCGCATGATCTTTGCATTAGATAAAAGACATATACACATAGTTATGCATATGTTCATACAACATTAGAAGTTTTCTAAGGACAATGGATGCTTGTGGATGATGGCTGAGTAGATGGGTAATTGGATGGTAGGACACATTCTTCTTAACTTTAAGATTTCGGCAACGAAATCCTTTAAGGAGGGGATACCGTATTTTTTTGAACACAAAATAACAAAACAAATAATACTTAATTTTTAAGAGAAGAATTAAGGGAAACAGGTTACGCCATAGCGTTCGTCTCGAAATTCTGCTTGAGATAGAGTCCGAGTTTGCGTAAATCGGGCTTCGTATGAAGAAGTTATGGCACTTAGAAGTTTCAGGAATTTAAAATAAAAACCAGCCCGAATTCAAATTCAGAGTTTCAAAATTCAAATCGCAAACCCAGGCTGGGCGGGAAAATTCCCGCCCAGGACCCAGGTCAACCAGGGGGTCGACCTAGGGGTCGACCACCCCCCATTTCCAGATCCGTGGATAGATTCGTTTTTCTGTATTTAGACGCCCGTTCTGACCAGATTCGTTGCTCCTAAGCTATTTAAACACCCCCAAACCTTACTTTCTCTCCACACAATTTCATTACGCCTATACTCTGTCCTACTTCATATTAATATAAATCAATGGCGTCGTTACTCTGCTGAAACCTAAGCTAGAACGAGTGCTCCTTCTTCTTACAATCTGAATAGGATTAAAAGAGAACAACTACAACCCCTTTTTATCTTAGAATCCCACCAAGGTGAGTACAGTAATTTTCAGTTATGAAATTTAATTATGATCTTGATATGGTTATAAATCTGAATTGGAGATTATGCATATTCTTGTTTATCAGATCTGTTTTCCTGTGTAGATATGTCTTATTCCTGTTTATCAGATCTGTTTTTCTGTGTAGATCTATCTTATTATTGTAACTATTCTTTTTCTCTTCCTTTCTTCTGTTCTATAGCTAGGCTACCACGAGCCTGAGCAAATTTTATAAGAGATTGACACACGAACGCTAAATTTTGGGGGAAATAATGAATGATGCATAATTGGACATGATTGATTTGTGACTGATTTAAGAAAAGGGCGTATTTTGTAATTTAAGATCTAGACCTTGGCATACTATATATGACGGTTTATGATTTGGAAGAAGGGGAATTATTGTATGATAACATATGACATGTAATTTGGGGACATAATGCATGTTATAATTCAAGATCTGATTTTGAGGACATAATACATGTTGTAGTTTAAGATCTAGATTTAGGGCATATTTTATATGACGATCTATAACTTGGAAGAAAAGGATATGTGACTTAGGCCTGAAAAACCTATATTATAATAGGGATAATTATAAATGCGAATACGCCTAATTCGGATTTTTGGATATTTGACATACGCGGTAATCAACGGCTATAATTTGGCATATTTTATATTGTGCATCATGTTTTGGGGTTTTTAGAGAATATTCTATACGGTACAAATTTAACTAAAATTTGGGACGTATGTTATATTGTGAATTATGACCATAATTGGGCATGTAAAATTAGGCTTAATTTTATGATTAAGCGAGGTATGTCAATGAAATTTTAATGGATAATTAAATCTGTTAAATTGCCTAATCTGCTAAATCTATTTAAACTAAATACAGTAATTTGGGGTATAAAAATCTGTAGACTCGATCTAAAGTTGAGCAAAACATGTTAATAAAACTTTGGATAATTTGTTGTAACTTGTAAAGAAGTTAATTTGTTGAATTGGAATAATTAGTCTGATATTGGCATAATCTATGAATGAATACTTTAGCTAAAATAAGAATGCTGAGACACGAGGTTAGACTCTTTTTGCGGTAGAAGCCAGCTCGGACCCAACCGGCTTAACCAGCAACCACAAACTGTCAGTCTAATGTGAGAGGTCGTAGGCAAAAAGATGCTTAGACATGAGGTTAGGTCTGGCTTGTGGCAGAAGTCTGCCCGGAACCGCCTGGCACATGCAGCGGCCACAAGCTACCGTCCTAATGCGAGAGATCTGTGCATTAACATTCAATTAATGCAAATCTAAGATAAATATGATGCCTAAAACGTATTGGGTAGATAAGGTTAAATCAACTGGACTGATGAATCTAATAAACCCGTTTGAAAACCTGTAGGCCCAATACAAGTTTAGGTGAAACAATCTGTAAGTCTGTTAATCTGTAATCTGATCCATTAAGTCTGAAAACTTGTTAATCTGTATATCTGATCAGTTAGTCTGAAAACATGTTGACTTATATATCTGATTTGAGAACTAGTTAATCTGAAATTTGTACATCTGAAATCTATAAGCAACTTAATCTGAAATCTGTTAGTCTGCGGACACAAGGTTAGGAGGGCAATTACTTGTGTCATCTATTGTTTGGGACCCATATTAGTCAGTAACCCTTTCTGGTATCAAAACTATGATCCAACACTAGGTAGAGGTCCAGGGCACGCTTACTGAACTAATTGTAAGAGGTTCACTCTGATAATGGCGAGGGGTGTTGATGGTGCATTCCAACCGGGTCATGTACGTGCATGGATCCAGTCTGCTCTGAGGATGTAAGACACCGTGACATCTGTAAATAGGTCTGTTTCTATAGATTGCCACTTTAGGGAGTGATACACCCTTCTGTGGGGCCGACACAGGGTATTTATGTATTAGGGAGCTGATCGCTTGGGGTAGAATTTAGGGTACACTTAGTTCTGTCTGTTTCTGTTGGGGTGGTAACTCCTGTCTGTTTATGTGTGGTACTGTAACAACCCGTATTTTCAATAACCTGTTATAACATAAATGGAGGCAGAATTAAACTGTAAAATCTGAATCAAGGGAAACGGGCTATGCCATTGCGTTCGTCTCGGAAAAATACGCGAAATAGAGTCCGAGTTTTCGAAAATCGGAGTTCGTATGACCAAGATATGGCCTCGCGAAGTTTCACGAAAAATTCCCAAATTAAAGTATACTTAATTAAGTGAAATGGGTTCCGCAGAGAAATATATATATATTGATATATATATATATAATTGAAAATTAAATAAATAAATATGCAAAAATGTTCAAAACAGCGAATTGGGAGAGGGGAATAACCGAACCGGCCGATTTTTGAGGTCGACCCGAGCTCGCTGGGTCGACTAGGGGTTAATCCAGGGTGTTTGGCTGTCAACCCGTGGGCCGATTCGCTCAAATGCAGATTTTGCATTTGGATGGTTCTCATGGTTCATCTTTAATCTAAAGGCCCTAGATGGTTCCTACACTTGACTTCTTCCCCAAGACATGCTTTGATGGCTTGGATTGAATCTAGGTTTAATCCTATGGCCTAAAACACTTGCCTAATCTATAAATAAGACCCTAACCTATCCTAAATCCTCATTATTCATTCATGCAACTAAACTATGGCAAAATTTTACCTCTCATGGCCTCCACTCTCTTCATAAAATTTCTAAATGGTTTCTATGAGAGATTTTCCATGCATACAAGTGTTTTCAAGCTTGTATGAGTGTCATTAGCTTGCATTCAAGTCAAGTTTCTATCTTTGCATCATAAAGCAAGGGTTTTGATCATTTTGGCTCAAGGGTTTTTATGTTAGAGCTTGCATTTTGGGTCTATTTGATTGCATAAGGGCTTTGTCATATCTTTTGTGCCTTCATAGCAATGTAAGCCCTTTCCCTACTCTTAGATATTAACTATGAAGTTAAATGTTCATGTTGCAAGTTTGGGTTTGATCATTGAGTATGATACATGCTATCATGTCATGCAAGTTTATGAAGTCATTATCTTGATCTTGTGAGCTAAAAGCTACAACCTTTATGTTGAAATGTTGCATTAGGCAACATGAGAACCCTCATAACCTTTATGTCAACTTGCATATGAAGTCATAACCCTTATATGATGATATATGCGAGTTACTAGTCATCATTCCATATCTTTTGTCACCATGATTCGCTTATGTGCCAAGTTTGGGTTTATGCATGTTTTGAGGCTTAAGAATGTAACATGCAAGTTAATGAACACATTTGTGCCTCATTTGCCACCATGATTAACTTGTGGCTTAATATCCATTTTTGTCATGCCTTTGCCAAGTCTCTTCTTTTAATCCATTACGTTGTCGCGAACGTATATGCGAGTTTAAAAGCGTTGGGTTATGTTATGGGTAATTTCTAATGACATGAAAATACAACTTGAAAACATGACTTGAAATATAACATGGAAGTTGACATGTAAGTATGCATAAAAACATAAGCTTGGGAATTTACCTATTAAGTTAGGTCTACCCTTTGGAAATTTACCTATTAAGTTAGGTCTACCCAAATGCTTGAAAACTTGTAACATGTTTTGGGAAACATGATGGACATGACACTTAGATAATATAAGTGTGGCCAACTCGAGGTTGGGTTGAGTTTGCAACGTAAAACTACCCGGAACCGACCGGCCTAACTAGTAGTTGCAAACAATAGGACCCAATGTGAGAAGTTGGTCATGTTGTGCTTGAACCCGAGGTTAGACCAAGTTGTGGTGTAAAGCTACCCGGAACCGACCGGCTTAACTAGTAACCACAACAAAGTCTAATGTGAGAGGTGAAGGTGCATTAAGTCATTAATGCCACATGATAGGGTTAAGTTAATTTGATTAATGACTCTTAACCAAATATGACATGGACAAATGGGTTAAGTAATTTGATTAGGCTAATGATACTTAACAAAACATGACAAGGTTGGGTAGGTTAAGTAATTTGATTTGCCTAATGACACTTAACCATTTTTATATGACTAGTGGATGGGGTTAAGTTAACCAACACTTAATCAATCCAACGCGATAACTTGGTAAGGTTAAGTAAGTTTTCTTAATGACGCTTAACCGAAAAATACGGTTAATGAATGGGGTTAAGATTAGACTCAACTAGTCTAAACATGGAAATCAGATGGGGTTAAGTTAGCCTAGACTTAATTAATCCCACTTGGTAGTTTAATGGGGTTAAGTTAAACACTTAACTAATCTAAACATGATGAATTGATGTGGTTAAGTGACCTATACTTATCCAATCTAACTCGTTAATTTATTGTGGTTAAGTTAACCAATACTTAACCAATATAACGTGAAAACATGATAAGGCTAAGTCACGAATCGCTTGAATACACTTGACCGATTTGACTAAGTAAATTGATAGGGTCAAGCTAATATATACTTAACCAATCTAGAATGATAATTGGACGAGGTTAAGTCGTGAATTGCTTAATATACTTGACCAACTTGAGCATGGTTTGTAGGGTTAAGCCTTGAACTTGGATACTTAGCCAATTTTGACAGGATTTGTAGACGGGTTAAGTCATGAACTTAAGTGACACTTAATCCATTATGTAAACCCTAGTTCTGAGGATTAGGTGGATAAACGTAGTTAACAAGGATAACGGGAACAATGCTAAGTGGTAAACCTTAGTTGAAGAATAACTAAGTAATGATTCTTAGTCAAGGAAATTTAGACCAGTTCATAGATAGATGAGTAACCTGATACGGTAGGTCATCGTTTAAGTATACGAGTAGGAGCAAGTATCTGATTTAGATAAAGGCTCCAGCGAACTGGGTAACGAAGCAGCGGCTTCGGGGAACGTGAGGATATTCTTGATATCCCTCTATGAGCTGCCAGGTGATTATACTAGGCTCATGAGAGGTTAAGGTCTGCGTTAGAAGAACCAAGAGTATGCCTTGGTTTCTATACAAGCGACCTAAAGACGGGGATGGATAGGGGATAGTCGACGATACACGGTCGTACCCTAGATAGCATTTCGTCAGGCTACCTACCATCTTTGGTCAAGCTTGTATGTACGGAAAGGCGGAGAACACCCAAAAGACCATAATTGCTATCTAATTATGGTTGCGGTAAGGCTTGGATGTGGGTTGGCCAGTGTTGTGTTCTCATACAGGATTTATCCTGTCTTGTCTTTCACTAGTTGAGGGAGTGGTCTCGTGGGACCATAGCCACGTATAAGAAAAACAGACCTTAGCATCTGCATCGGCAGATAAATTGAAAGCTCCCGACCGAGTCCTATATTTCTTGATTTGCCCTGTGACAGGACTCAGATGGCACGATGTGATACATGTGCATACAGTCATGGAAAAGCGATTCACGATGAATGCGTGGGAAAAAGGGCGCGGTTGGCGGTTAGCTTAATCCCTAGTGGCCCTAGGTGGTTGAACCCAAACCGAGATACGAAAACGTGCAATAGGTAAGCATAATCCCTAGCAGCCCTAGGTAGCATAAGTCCTAGTTGTACAAACAATAATTCATGTTGGAAGACCCTAGCTAGGTTTAGGGTAACAGTCCAAACCGATCTTAAGGATCATGGAACTATGTTAAAGTAATATAGAATCTCATGGGAAAGCCCGTATGGTCTACGGCAAGGGACTGAACATTTACATGGAATAAAACATACAAGTTGAGTAACCTATATATGCGATATATTAGGTTGACATGGACCATTACACGACTTTTGAGTGAGGGTCATTCTTGGTTAACACATGACACGGTGGGGATACTAGTACGGTAGGTGCAGAGATAAAATACAGGATAGATATCACGGGGCGTTATACGTGACAGATATCTTGGGGATATTATACTTGATAGAAACCTGACGATGTGATACCTTGTTTTATCTTGACATCGTAATTTATCATGACACCTTAGTTTATCTGAGTTCAGTAGTTCATCCAGTTATTTTGATTTAGCTTATCTATCTTGTTATCATGCTTATGTTCATCTCAGTTTCTCATGTCAGTTAACTTTACTAGTTTTTATGCTAATAGTAGATAGGGCTTACTCAGTCTTTTTGACTGACCCGTTTTGTTTCGCCTCTTTTCTTCCGTTTCCCCCCAAGGTTACAGGGAGGAAATACTGTTGTTTAGTTCGGACTTCTTCTGCTTGAAGGTCATCATGGATGGCTTGGACTTTTCTTGGCTAATGGCTACTTTACTGTTTTTACTTGGGGAATAATTTATGAAAATGTCTTTATGCTTCTTTACTATTGCAAGACAGGTTTTGATGTACTCTGATGTAAAAGGCTTTAGACCTTATTTATTCATGTTATGAAAGTTTGATTTTACTTCCGCTATTTTATATGTTCTGTCTTGTGATATTTCTGTGCATGTTTACCAATAATGCCCCTCTAAAGCTAGTGCATTCCTTTGCGAGTGACCCTAGCGGAGGCGGGGTGTTACACGTGGTATCAGAGCAGAAGGTTACCAGACTGGGCAAAAGTTTTTAAAGACCTTATGAAAACTATTTGAAAAAAAAAAACCGTTTACAAAGAAGCATTTTTCATGAAAATTTTCTTTTAAAAGAAAAAGGCTATTCCCCAAAGGCCATTAGCACTATCCTTGTTTCCTTAATTGAGTCTCTTTTCCTTTCTTTCCTCCATCTGTAGTCACAGTAGTTTTAACTGCGACTAGTCTTTTCTACCTACGAAAGTGCTTTCCATACGATGGCGGTGGTTCTCGAGAGACCAGTGGCCGCATTATAAGAAAGGATCGTGAGAAAGAAGGATAAAGGATACGAGCTTAAGGATGAGCAACTTGTTGGTATGGCTTAGTCCTCAAAGGAGGGAGAAAGATGAACAATGAAACCCATGACGAGAGAGTACCTTTGGCATGGTAAAACGGGGCGGATAGTTAAGTATTATGGGACAAGGACAAGATCATCGGGAGGGCAGTAGTATGCTCTCATTTCTAGAGTACCTCGGAAGGAGGGTAACGATCTTGTTTAAGGTTTAGTTTTTCTTCTCTATCATCCCGTTAGGACTTCGTTGTTCGTATCATTTAAGTCTGCTTTGATAGTTGAGTCTCTGCACCTTAAGTACTAGCGTAATAGAGAATCCCATTTTTGTCTCAAAGTCCTATTGGAGAATCAGTCCATTTATACATGACTTGTTTGGATTTGGGAATGTCTATGCCAAGTGTTGAGTTTGGAAATAATGCTTATGTTTATAAGCTATGGATGGATTCTAGGGATGAAGTGGTTATCCAGTAGGGGGTGCCACTCTCGGTTTTGATAGGAGGGTAGTTAGACCTTTTGACTAGCCTTGGTAATGCCCTCGAAGTATCGGGTAACCTTTTTGAGGTTCTGTCATGACTAGTTACTTAGAATCCCTTGATGCCTTTATTGGAAATTTGAAGCCCGATCGAGTGGTGTTCGCCAATAAGACGGATGGTTTACTTCATTTATGCATGGGTTATAGAGATCACACTAGTAAGTGCGCATGATAACCTGATTGACATCTGTTTACTTTCAAGAGAAAGTTCTTCTACATGGAATGCCTTATAATATATAAACGAGATCCAAGATTCACTAGTGAATTTTGGAAAGCTTGCATGAGATCATGAGTACGCAGTCATGTTTGCGTCAAGTATTCTAGGAAAAGAATAAGTGCAAGTGGAACGAGAGGCGACGAAGAAATGAGTTCCAGCTCATGTTATGGAAACAGGAATAAGAAGCTACAAAATCGCGAAGTTAAAAGACGACTTTGATGGTCAAAGACTAGATACGCGCATGATATCTCTTTTTGGGAGTATATCCTTGATCCCTGTTTTCTGTAGAGCTTACTTGTAGGCTATCTTTTGTGGACATCCTCTCGGTCCTATTCTCCGTTACAAACCCTGTAAGGAGTTTGTCCTGTTTATCTTCTCGACCCTGTTTCAGGGAATTCTAGGTAGAACCCTATGGATGTAAACATGTATTTGAAACATGTTATGATTGATATGGTTGCAAGTGGTTGCTCGTGGATGCGCGAATACACATTAGATACTAGCTCGACTCGGTCACATTTCATATTGCATATGCACGAGTATTTATACTTGTTTATGGATGAAATCGAATGTATTATCATGCGGTTGTTGCATATGAATGAATGATTGTGCACGCATATAGTATCTATATGACTAGGACTATTTGCATACATGTTGGATTCATGGCACTATACATATTTTGCATTAGAAAGATTATTCAGGCCTGATCATTAGCATTAGCTAAGGAACATGTACACACACGTTTTGCATATATTCATACAGCATTAGAAATCATCTAAGGACAATGGTTGCTTGTGGATGATATTTTGAGTAGATGGATGATGGATGGTAGGATATGTTCTTCCTAACTTGGAGATTTCGGGGACGAAATCCTAAAAGGTGGGGAGAATGTAACAACCCGTATTTTCAATAACCTGTTATAACATAAATGGAGGCAGAATTAAACTGTAAAATCTGAATCAAGGGAAACGGGCTATGCCATTGCGTTCGTCTCGGAAAAATACGCGAAATAGAGTCCGAGTTTTCGAAAATCGGAGTCCGTATGACCAAGATATGGCCTCGCGAAGTTTCACGAAAAATTCCCAAATTAAAGTATACTTAATTAAGTGAAATGGGTTGCGCAGAGAAATATATATATATTGATATATATATATAATTGAAAATTAAATAAATAAATATGCAAAAATGTTCAAAACAGCGAATTGGGAGAGGGGAATAACCGAACCGGCCGATTTTTGAGGTCGACCCGAGCCCGCTGGGTCGACTAGGGGTTAATCCAGGGTGTTTGGCTGTCAACCCGTGGGCCGATTCGCTCAAATGCAGATTTTGCATTTGGATGGTTCTCATGGTTCATCTTTAATCTAAAGGCCCTAGATAGTTCCTACACTTGACTTCTTCCCCAAGACATGCTTTGATGGCTTGGATTGAATCTAGGTTTAATCCTATGGCCTAAAACACTTGCCTAATCTATAAATAAGACCCTAACCTATCCTAAATCCTCATTATTCATTCATGCAACTAAACTATGGCAAAATTTTACCTCTCATGGCCTCCACTCTCTTCATAAAATTTCTAAATGGTTTCTATGAGAGATTTTCCATGCATACAAGTGTTTTCAAGCTTGTATGAGTGTCATTAGCTTGCATTCAAGTCAAGTTTCTATCTTTGCATCATAAAGCAAGGGTTTTGATCATTTTGGCTCAAGGGTTTTTATGTTAGAGCTTGCATTTTGGGTCTATTTGATTGCATAAGGGCTTTGTCATATCTTTTGTGCCTTCATAGCAATGTAAGCCCTTTCCCTACTCTTAGATATTAACTATGAAGTTAAATGTTCATGTTGCAAGTTTGGGTTTGATCATTGAGTATGATACATGCTATCATGTCATGCAAGTTTATGAAGTCATTATCTTGATCTTGTGAGCTAAAAGCTACAACCTTTATGTTGAAATGTTGCATTAGGCAACATGAGAACCCTCATAACCTTTATGTCAACTTGCATATGAAGTCATAACCCTTATATGATGATATATGCGAGTTACTAGTCATCATTCCATATCTTTTGTCACCATGATTCGCTTATGTGCCAAGTTTGGGTTTATGCATGTTTTGAGGCTTAAGAATGTAACATGCAAGTTAATGAACACATTTGTGCCTCATTTGCCACCATGATTAACTTGTGGCTTAATATCCATTTTTGTCATGCCTTTGCCAAGTCTCTTCTTTTAATCCATTACGTTGTCGCGAACGTATATGCGAGTTTAAAAGCGTTGGGTTATGTTATGGGTAATTTCTAATGACATGAAAATACAACTTGAAAACATGACTTGAAATATAACATGGAAGTTGACATGTAAGTATGCATAAAAACATAAGCTTGGGAATTTACCTATTAAGTTAGGTCTACCCTTTGGAAATTTACCTATTAAGTTAGGTCTACCCAAATGCTTGAAAACTTGTAACATGTTTTGGGAAACATGATGGACATGACACTTAGATAATATAAGTGTGGCCAACTCGAGGTTGGGTTGAGTTTGCAACGTAAAACTACCCGGAACCGACCGGCCTAACTAGTAGTTGCAAACAATAGGACCCAATGTGAGAAGTTGGTCATGTTGTGCTTGAACCCGAGGTTAGACCAAGTTGTGGTGTAAAGCTACCCGGAACCGACCGGCTTAACTAGTAACCACAACAAAGTCTAATGTGAGAGGTGAAGGTGCATTAAGTCATTAATGCCACATGATAGGGTTAAGTTAATTTGATTAATGACTCTTAACCAAATATGACATGGACAAATGGGTTAAGTAATTTGATTAGGCTAATGATACTTAACAAAACATGACAAGGTTGGGTAGGTTAAGTAACTTGATTTGCCTAATGACACTTAACCATTTTTATATGACTAGTGGATGGGGTTAAGTTAACCAACACTTAATCAATCCAACGCGATAACTTGGTAAGGTTAAGTAAGTTTTCTTAATGACGCTTAACCGAAAAATACGGTTAATGAATGGGGTTAAGATTAGACTCAACTAGTCTAAACATGGAAATCAGATGGGGTTAAGTTAGCCTAGACTTAATTAATCCCACTTGGTAGTTTAATGGGGTTAAGTTAAACACTTAACTAATCTAAACATGATGAATTGATGTGGTTAAGTGACCTATACTTATCCAATCTAACTCGTTAATTTATTGTGGTTAAGTTAACCAATACTTAACCAATATAACGTGAAAACATGATAAGGCTAAGTCACGAATCGCTTGAATACACTTGACCGATTTGACTAAGTAAATTGATAGGGTCAAGCTAATATATACTTAACCAATCTAGAATGATAATTGGACGAGGTTAAGTCGTGAATTGCTTAATATACTTAACCAACTTGAGCATGGTTTGTAGGGTTAAGCCTTGAACTTGGATACTTAGCCAATTTTGACAGGATTTGTAGACGGGTTAAGTCATGAACTTAAGTGACACTTAATCCATTATGTAAACCCTAGTTCTGAGGATTAGGTGGATAACCGTAGTTAACAAGGATAACGGGAACAATGCTAAGTGGTAAACCTTAGTTGAAGAATAACTAAGTAATGATTCTTAGTCAAGGAAATTTAGACCAGTTCATAGATAGATGAGTAACCTGATACGGTAGGTCATCGTTTAAGTATACGAGTAGGAGCAAGTATCTGATTTAGATAAAGGCTCCAGCGAACTGGGTAACGAAGCAGCGGCTTCGGGGAACGTGAGGATATTCTTGGTATCCCTCTATGAGCTGCCAGGTGATTATACTAGGCTCATGAGAGGTTAAGGTCTGCGTTAGAAGAACCAAGAGTATGCCTTGGTTGCTATACGAGCGACCTAAAGACGGGGATGGATAGGGGATAGTCGACGATACACGGTCGTACCCTAGATAGCATTTCGTCAGGCTACCTACCATCTTTGGTCAAGCTTGTACGTACGGAAAGGCGGAGAACACCCAAAAGACCATAATTGCTATCTAATTATGGTTGCGGTAAGGCTTGGATGTGGGTTGGCCAGTGTTGTGTTCTCATACAGGATTTATCCTGTCTTGTCTTTCACTAGTTGAGGGAGTGGTCTCGTGGGACCATAGCCACGTATAAGAAAAACAGACCTTAGCATCTGCATCGGCAGATAAATTGAAAGCTCCCGACCGAGTCCTATATTTCTTGATTTGCCCTGTGACAGGACTCAGATGGCACGATGTGATACATGTGCATACAGTCATGGAAAAGCGATTCACGATGAATGCGTGGGAAAAAGGGCGCGGTTGGCGGTTAGCTTAATCCCTAGTGGCCCTAGGTGGTTGAACCCAAACCGAGATACGAAAACGTGCAATAGGTAAGCATAATCCCTAGCAGCCCTAGGTAGCATAAGTCCTCGTTGTACAAACAATAATTCATGTTGGAAGACCCTAGCTAGGTTTAGGGTAACAGTCCAAACCGATCTTAAGGATCATGGAACTATGTTAAAGTAATATAGAATCTCATGGGAAAGCCCGTATGGTCTACGGCAAGGGACTGAACATTTACATGGAATAAAACATACAAGTTGAGTAACCTATATATGCGATATATTAGGTTGACATGGACCATTACACGACTTTTGAGTGAGGGTCATTCTTGGTTAACACATGACACGGTGGGGATACTAGTACGGTAGGTGCAGAGCTAAAATACAGGATAGATATCACTGGGCGTTATACGTGACAGATATCTTGGGGATATTATACTTGATAGAAACCTGACGATGTGATACCTTGTTTTATCTTGACATCGTAATTTATCATGACACCTTAGTTTATCCGAGTTCAGTAGTTCATCCTGTTATTTTGATTTAGCTTATTTATCTTGTTATCATGCTTATGTTCATCTCAGTTTCTCATGTCAGTTAACTTTACTAGTTTTTATGCTAATAGTAGATAGGGCTTACTCAGTCTTTTTGACTGACCCGTTTTGTTTCGCCTCTTTTCTTCCGTTTCCCCCCAGGTTACAGGGAGGAAATACTGTTGTTTAGTTCGGACTTCTTCTGCTTGAAGGTCATCATGGATGGCTTGGACTTTTCTTGGCTAATGGCTACTTTACTGTTTTTACTTGGGGAATAATTTATGAAAATGTCTTTATGCTTCTTTACTATTGCAAGACAGGTTTTGATGTACTCTGATGTAAAAGGCTTTAGACCTTATTTATTCATGTTATGAAAGTTTGATTTTACTTCCGCTATTTTATATGTTCTGTCTTGTGATATTTCTGTGCATGTTTACCAATAATGCCCCTCTAAAGCTAGTGCATTCCTTTGCGAGTGACCCTAGCGGAGGCGGGGTGTTACACGTGGTATCAGAGCAGAAGGTTACCAGACTGGGCAAAAGTTTTTAAAGACCTTCTGAAAACTATTTGAAAAAAAACCGTTTACAAAGAAGCATTTTTCATGAAAATTTTCTTTTAAAAGAAAAAGGCTATTCCCCAAAGGCCATTAGCACTATCCTTGTTTCCTTAATTGAGTCTCTTTTCCTTTCTTTCCTCCATCTGTAGTCACAGTAGTTTTAACTGCGACTAGTCTTTTCTACCTACGAAAGTGCTTTCCATACGATGGAGGTGGTTCTCGAGAGACCAGTGGCCGCGTTATAAGAAAGGATCGTGAGAAAGAAGGATAAAGGATACGAGCTTAAGGATGAGCAACTTGTTGGTATGGCTTAGTCCTCAAAGGAGGGAGAAAGATGAACAATGAAACCCATGACGAGAGAGTACCTTTGGCATGGTAAAACGGGGCGGATAGTTAAGTATTATGGGACAAGGACAAGATCATCGGGAGGGCAGTAGTATGCTCTCATTTCTAGAGTACCTCGGAAGGAGGGTAACGATCTTGTTAAAGGTTTAGCTTTTCTTCTTTATCATCCCGTTAGGACTTCGTTGTTCGTATCATTTAAGTCTGCTTCGATAGTTGAGTCTCTGCACCTTAAGTACTAGCGTAATAGAGAATCCCATTTTTGTCTCAAAGTCCTATTGGAGAATCAGTCCATTTATACATGACTTGTTTGGATTTGGGAATGTCTATGCCAAGTGTTGATTTTGGAAATAATGCTTATGTTTATAAGCTATGGATGGATTCTAGGGATGAAGTGGTTATCCAGTAGGGGGTGCCACTCTCGGTTTTGATAGGAGGGTAGTTAGACCTTTTGACTAGCCTTAGTAATGCTCTCGAAGTATCGGGTAACCTTTTTGAGGTTCTGTCATGACTAGTTACTTAGAATCCCTTGATGCCTTTATTGGAAATTTGAAGCCCGATCGAGTGGTGTTCGCCAATAAGACGGATGGTTTACTTCATTTATGCATGGGTTATAGAGATCACCCTAGTAAGTGCGCATGATAACCTGATTGACATCTGTTTACTTTCAAGAGAAAGTTCTTCTACATGGAATGCCTTATAGTATATAAACGAGATCCAAGATTCACTAGTGAATTTTGGAAAGCTTGCATGAGATAATGAGTACGCAGTCATGTTTGCGTCAAGTATTCTAGGAAAAGGATAAGTGCAAGTGGAACGAGAGGCGACGAAGAAATGAGTTCCAGCTCATGTTATGGAAACAGGAATAAGAAGCTACAAAATCGCGAAGTTAAAAGACGACTTTGATGGTCAAAGACTAGATACGCGCATGATATCTCTTTTTGGGAGTATATCCTTGATCCCTGTTTTCTGTAGAGCTTACTTGTAGGCTATCTTTTGTGGACATCCTCTCGGTCCTATTCTCCGTTACAAACCCTGTAAGGAGTTTGTCCTGTTTATCTTCTCGACCCTGTTTCAGGGAATTCTAGGTAGAACCCTATGGATGTAAACATGTATTTGAAACATGTTATGATTGATATGGTTGCAAGTGGTTGCAAGTGGTTGCTCGTGGATGCGCGAATACACATTAGATACTAGCTCGACTCGGTCACATTTAATATTGCATATGCACGAGTATTTATACTTGTTTATGGATGAAATCGAATGTATTATCATGCGGTTGTTGCATATGAATGAATTATTGTGCACGCATATAGTATCTATATGACTAGGACTATTTGCATACATGTTGGATTCATGGCACTATACATATTTTGCATTAGAAAGATTATTCAGGCCTGATCATTAGCATTAGCTAAGGAACATGTACACACACGTTTTGCATATATTCATACAGCATTAGAAATCATCTAAGGACAATGGTTGCTTGTGGATGATGTTTTGAGTAGATGGATGATGGATGGTAGGATATGTTCTTCCTAACTTGGAGATTTCGGGGACGAAATCCTAAAAGGTGGGGAGAATGTAACAACCCGTATTTTCAATAACCTATTACAACATAAATGGAGGCAGAATTAAACTGTAAAATCTGAATCAAGGGTAACGGGCTATGCCATTGCGTTCGTCTCGGAAAAATACGCGAAATAGAGTCCGAGTTTTCGAAAATCGGAGTCCGTATGACCAAGATATGGCCTCGCGAAGTTTCACGAAAAATTCCCAAATTAAAGTATACTTAATTAAGTGAAATGGGTTGCGCAGAGAAATATATATATATTGATATATATATATATATATAATTGAAAATTAAATAAATAAATATGCAAAAATGTTCAAAACAGCGAATTGGGAGAGGGGAATAACCGAACCGGCCGATTTTTGAGGTCGACCCGAGCTCGCTGGGTCGACTAGGGGTTAATCCAGGGTGTTTGGCTGTCAACCCGTGGGCCGATTCGCTCAAATGCAGATTTTGCATTTGGATGGTCCTCATGGTTCATCTTTAATCTAAAGGCCCTAGATGGTTCCTACACTTGACTTCTTCCCCAAGACATGCTTTGATGGCTTGGATTGAATCTAGGTTTAATCCTATGGCCTAAAACACTTGCCTAATCTATAAATAAGACCCTAACCTATCCTAAATCCTCATTATTCATTCATGCAACTAAACTATGGCAAAATTTTACCTCTCATGGCCTCCACTCTCTTCATAAAATTTCTAAATGGTTTCTATGAGAGATTTTCCATGCATACAAGTGTTTTCAAGCTTGTATGAGTGTCATTAGCTTGCATTCAAGTCAAGTTTCTATCTTTGCATCATAAAGCAAGGGTTTTGATCATTTTGGCTTAAGGGTTTTTATGTTAGAGCTTGCATTTTGGGTCTATTTGATTGCATAAGGGCTTTGTCATATCTTTTGTGCCTTCATAGCAATGTAAGCCCTTTCCCTACTCTTAGATATTAACTATGAAGTTAAATGTTCATGTTGCAAGTTTGGGTTTGATCATTGAGTATGATACATGCTATCATGTCATGCAAGTTTATGAAGTCATTATCTTGATCTTGTGAGCTAAAAGCTACAACCTTTATGTTGAAATGTTGCATTAGGCAACATGAGAACCCTCATCACCTTTATGTCAACTTGCATATGAAGTCATAACCCTTATATGATGATATATGCTAGTTACTAGTCATCATTCCATATCTTTTGTCACCATGATTCGCTTATGTGCCAAGTTTGGGTTTATGCATGTTTTGAGGCTTAAGAATGTAACATGCAAGTTAATGAACACATTTGTGCCTCATTTGCCACCATGATTAACTTGTGGCTTAATATCCATTTTTGTCATGCCTTTACCAAGTCTCTTCTTTTAATCCATTACGTTGTCGCGAACGTATATGCGAATTTAAAAGCGTTGGGTTATGTAATGGGTAATTTCTAATGACATGAAAATACAACGTGAAAACATGACTTGAAATATAACATGGAAGTTGACATGTAAGTATGCATAAAAACATAAGCTTGGGAATTTACCTATTAAGTTAGGTCTACCCTTTGGGAATTTACCTATTAAGTTAGGTCTACCCAAATGCTTGAAAACTTGTAACATGTTTTGGGAAACATGATGGACATGACACTTAGATAATATAAGTGTGGCCAACTCGAGGTTGGGTTGAGTTTGCAACGTAAAACTACCCGGAACCGACCGGCCTAACTAGTAGTTGCAAACAATAGGACCCAATGTGAGAAGTTGGTCATGTTGTGCTTTGTAACATCCCGGATTTTTAGCCAGTTAATATTGAGTATTTAAATTTATTTAAATTATTTAATTAGGATAATAAGTTGATTTTTATATTGAATTTATCAATTTAATAATCGGTATATGAATAAATATCTAATATATTTAATTATCATATTTTGGAAACGATAAATAATTGGATTCAGAATTTAAAACTGAATCAAAAAGATTCAAATGTCTAATATAAATTATATATTGAATTATAACGATAGTTATCGATAATTTAAATTGTTTGAAACCATTTATATTTTAAATTGAAATTAATTTAGATCGTCAATTTAAATTGTTATTTATTCTATACAGTCGAATTAAATTTTCATAATTGGTTCCATTAAGTTCAGAATAGTATTATAAGCTGGTAACGTTGGTGGTTGCGTTGAAATAAGGATTCTTGGTTTTAAATTAAGGGGCCGTGAGATATTTGAGTTTTTAATTAAAAACATAATCAAATCAATTTACTTAATGTATGTATGGAAACAGGCCGACCTAAAATTTGTACATCGCAGACCAAGTTGTCTTCGAGCAGACATTTGCTCCTTTTCTTCCCAGCAACAACAAAACACTGATTAATGGCGTTGCCTATATTTTTCCTCGAGCACAAACTTCTGTTCCTTTTGTTCACTGCAGAGTAAAACAGGAAGTAATGGCAACGTACTACTTGTCTCTCGTTCACACTATATAAATCCATCGAAGCCTTCCTAATTTGACATTCCAAAAACCACAAAGCATTTCTAATCTAATTTCCTTTCGTTCCTCCTCAGTCTCTCAAAAATCGAATCACCGAAAAAAAAAGGGGGAAATCAAAAATTGCGACTTGAAATCAAAATTTAAACTGGAAGCTTGTCTCGAGCTGCCGCTCGCGAATTAGTGCGATGGGGGAAGCTCGACGCCATCCCAGAGGCGCTCTCGATTTAGGGTAAAAATGGGGCTCGCGAGTTAGTTTTGGGGGTCGACGTTCATCGCGAAGGGGGGATTTGAAGGTTGGCGAGTTGATTAAGGATGGAAGCGCTGGCCTCGAAGTCATGTACTGCGGAGTACGAAGGTCGATGCAATGTTGGAAGATGAGATTGGAAATCGCGATGGTGGTTTGAGAGGATTGCGAGGTCGGTGTGGGTGTCGCAATGTACTGTAATTCGATATGGGGGTGGAGTTTGTAATCGAACTGGAAGACACACGGTGGTTTCTGCGATGGAGTGACTGTGTTGGTGCTATTTGCTAACAGCCAAACTAAAGCCCTGGTGCGGTGGTATTGATGCCTATGGTGGTGCAGCAACTCAGAAATGGCCATTGGTAATAATGGAAGGGAAATTGCCTATGAAATGTCTGATGAAATGCCAAAGAGAGTTGGTGCAGTAATTTGGGCTGAGGCAGTTTTGGGATGTTCGGGAATTGGTTTCAGGATTTGTCGAGTAGTTTGCAGTCACTGCGTAAGGAGTGAAATAGATTCATGCGAATGGATTCGTATCTGCGATGATATGGAAATAAACGGGGTATTCAGAACAAACAAAATCGAGGTGAGTAAATCTCACTCACCTTTAAAATTATTTTTATTTCATTAAAAATAAATTGCTTGTTGCTTGTTGAATGCTTTCTGGTTGTTTTATATATATTAGTTATTTAGGCTATATATATATATATTGGGTTGATTGATTGGTTGGATTCCCGCAGTCTCATTAGCGGATGCCCGCAGTTTCATAGCGGATGATTACCCTATACGCCCCACGCTATGATAGTGGATGACCTTCTATACCGCGATATTCTGCCACGAAGCAGAATTGGTATTATTTATGTGCTAACATCTGTGGATGCAGGAAAACAGGTTGGAGGAATCCAACTGGATTCCTCAAAAATATATTATCTGTTTGTTTATTTGTTTGCATATATATTTTTATATATGATGTGTTAGAAAAATAAATAATTCGTTGCTTTGTGTGTTTAAATATCACTGGGCTTAAGTAATGATATTTAAAAATATCGTGGAAGGATATTTAAAAAGAAAAAAAATTCTATTTTTAAATAGAATTTGAATTTTAAATGGGAATAAAAACATAAACTTGTTTTTGAAAAAAAATAAAACAAGTAGTTTCTTTATAAACGAAGTCTATAAATAGTTCTTTTATAACGAAGTTATAAATGAAGTGAAAAGAATTATCATTTGATAATTCAGAAATAAAAATACAAGTGTGAAATTGGAATTTGAAATGAAATTTCAAAATAGGATTTGAAATGAAATTTCTAAATATATAACTCAAATGAAATTTGAGTATAACATTTGAATAGTAGAATTAGAAAAGGAGTTTAAATATTTGAATTTTAAATAAAAGAAAAGGGAGATTGAATATTAGAAATTCAAATAGAAGTTCAAATAGAATTTGAATAGACGAAATTAGAATGAAAAATAGAATTTGAATTCAAAGGGATAAAAATAGAATTTGAATTCGAAGGAATTCAAATAAAGAAAATTCAATAGAGATTTGGATATAGAATTCGAATGAAATTCAAATATAGAAATTTTAATATGGAAGTTCAAATGGAATTTTAAATATAGGGTTTGAATAGGAGATTCAAACAGCATTTGAATAAGAGAGTTCAAAAATGGAATTTGAATAAGAGAATTGAAATAGAATTTGAATAAAGAAATTCAAATAGGGATTTGAATGTAGAATTTCAAAATAGAATTTGAAGTAAACTTTGAAAATAGGATTTTCAAAGTAGAATTGGAAATAGAATTTCAAAATAGGATTTCAAAATAGGAAATCCAAATGGTTTTGAAATGGAATTTGAATTCAAGGGAATTCAAATGGATTTGAGTGAAGAAATTCAAATGGGATTTAAATAATGGGTTTTAAATAAAGAGGATTCAAATATAAGGATTTAAATAGAATTTGAATGGAGTTTAAATATAAGAATTTAAATAAAACTCAAATGGAGTTTAAATATCGGATTCAAATAGAATTTTAAATAATTTGAATAAAAGGATTTCAAAGAGATTTGAAACATGGTATTTGAATTCAAAGGAATTAAAATATGGTATTTGAAGTTCAAATAGATTAAAAATGGAATTTGAATTCAAATAGTTGAATATAGAATTTTAATTAGAATCGAATTGGAATTTGAATATAGATTTCAAATACAAATAAAATAGAAGATTAGAAATATTTGTTGAATTGGAAAAATGGTTTGATATATAATATGTCAGAATAGAGTGAATTTAGTTTAAGCGAGGTTTAAAAGTATATATATAGAAATAAAATTAAAATGAGCTCGCCGCAGCGCTGCAGTTCGTAAATTGGCGACTCGAACTTCAATTAAGTATACAACACTCAATCGAAGTCGGAATTCTTTGAAACAAGAATCGTCAGGACCGGTTGAATAATAGTTTTCTAATGGAAGAGAAAAATCTGGATTTCGTCGAATAGATTTTGAGTTATATCAAAATCAAATTTTTAAAAATGCAGCGCCAGAAACCATTAAAACCATAATGGATTTTATATAATAAATATAGGGATTTTTAAGCAAATAAAAATCCGAATTTCCATTTAAAAATCTAGACTTGAGTTAGAAAATAAATGTGAACTCAAGTGAAGTAAAGAAGATGATTTTGGAACAATAATCATATATTTTGATTATTGAATAGAATTAACTAAGTCAAAGAAGAATTAGTTAATCGAGTGGTGAATTGAAGTCGAACTTTGAAAAGTGAATTTGGAATTATAAATATACATTCGAAATCGAATATAGAACTTAAATTGAAATTTGAATTCGATTAGTTGATAAGCAAGTTGAAATATATTTGAAACGTGTTATATTCAAATATACAAGCGAGATAGGCAGAGAGTTAGTTAAAGAGTTACTTTAACGAATTGAGTCAAACGAGTGTATGAAGTTGAAATAAATTGGACAGGTATAGACATACAGGAGACAGGTATGGGATGAAGTATATGGAGATTTAAATTTATGTGCTCGACCAAAAGGTACATGTTTAATTCATATATGAGATTTTATGCGCCGTATCGGCAAGCCGCTTGGCTTTTTCTTTTCTTTTTGAGATGAGAAGTTACCGGGAAGCTATTTGAAATTTCCCGATGCTCCCGATACAGGGGAGGTTATGGCGAAATTTTCCGGAAATTTAAGGAGTTAGAATATTTTTAAAATATTTTCATAGTTAGAAATCATTGTATCGACGTATAGAATTCGATAGGTAAGTGAATATAAAAATCGAATATTGTAAACAAAAAGGGAAATCTATAAATTAGAAATAGAAAGCGAACTTTATACATGTTTTAAAAATGAACAATTGGATTGTATAGTGTGTTTATTCGAGGTAAGTGGTTTCGCCGTTTTGAAGTTGAGGATGTTTTCAGTTAAGGTCTGAGAGGTAATTTTACCCCAACTTGATTGATTTCATTTTTAATGGATAAATAGCAAGATCCAGTCTCGAAGAGAAGTGTTTGAAAAGAGTTAGTTGAATAAAATATTTTGGGTTGTTGTAACGATGTTTTACACAACATTCGTTTTAACCCAAGTAATGTTATTTTGGAAATATAAATATTTCATGAGGATAGTTAAAGTAGTCGAGAAAGAGATACGTGATTGAAATTGTTTTCAATTTCAAATAAAATATATTTCCTAAGTATAGGAAATAAGAGAAGGCGATATATGGAAATGTTTTCCAAATAGCGTAAGAAGCCGAGATGATTATTGAAAATATTTGGTTAACAAATATTGATAAGGAAATGGAGAAGAGATTTAATTAATGAAATATTAATTAAAGAGCCCAGTGATTTGTTTGATATGTTGGATGAACACTTGTTTTTATTCGATAGTTAAATCACAGACTATCGAAGTTTTGACCATCGTTGTCAATATGGAGAGACCGGTTGGATTATTATCCGAAGAACCACTCCGTATCGGCATAAGCGTTGCGAACCAAGTATGCTGAATATATTGAAGACGAAGTAAAGTGCAAGGGCTTTTCTATGTATAGAAATAGTGCCTTCGGTTTCGTTCAGTCCCAGAACGAACGTATATGGACGAATGTCTGACAGAGTATTTCCAATGATCAAAGGGGTTGGTCTGTATGAATATATATAGTTGCAACGGATTTATCCCTTGGCATAATATCCAGAATATTTGTGCAAACTCAACTAGTGATTAACGGATCTGACAATGTGGCGTTCAAAGTGATTGTGCTATCAATGAATGGTAAGTATTCGTAGCCTCAGGCCTCAACAACCGGGAAAGGACAAAAATCGGGCAGGCAGCATGGCTATGTAGGTCGCACCCACTAGGATGTATAATCACCTATCTAGAGGTTCATTTAATTTCTTATTCTATTCGATGCTGTCCCAGTCGGGAGACGGTTGCTGATCCCAACCGTTGGTGATATACATTCGATACACTCAAGCGAAATGAGTGGTCGGTCATGTGTGGGCCGGGTTGCAAGATGTTCTTGTTGAATCCAGTGTATTCCTCTCTAGAGATACACTAGCGGAAGGTGGTTCCATACCTTGTCATGTTGGAAATCCAATCTCCAATAAGCGCCATGCGGGTTTTTGATTTTATACTATATATGTGGAGCGTGAGATGCAAGCGTTCTGCTATTTGATTATTTACTTGATGTAGACATTATTATAATATCACTAGATTTTCGTATCAAAGTGGTTTGGGTTATAGTAAGGTAAAACCGTCTGTGTTTATGTGTGGGCTGGTCTTACTATTACCCTTTCTTTTGAAAGGATTTTTTTAAAGTTAAACAAGTGGTTGGAGTTTACTCACACCAGTCCCATGACTGACCCAGAGTTTATTTTGTTTTGTTTTTCCTAAACTCTTGGGTGCCCAAATTTTGTTCGGGCAGTCAAGTGTTTCAGGCTTTTACAGATACACTTGGAGGAGCTTGAAGCAGGAGGCTTCAAAGTTAGTTATGTAGAGTTATTTCCGCTGTACCAAATGCTGTATTGTACTCTGATGGTGGTATCTATATATGATGTAAGATTTTGTATTTCAAAGCTTATGTTATATAATATATTTTATTCGTTCCGCTGTGAGTTTGTGATCTTCGTTTTTCCTTCTATTCTAATATTTCTTTCTTCCTATTCTCATCTTCTAACTTCTTTCTATTAATGGTTCGTATTTCTGTGTTATTTGGGTTGGACGTGTGGTGTATTTAGTCAACTCAGATAGCTCAGATTTGCGGGTCGTTACAGTTGGTATCAGAGCTGGTTGCTTAATTGGTACGGATGATAGGGGGTTCTCGCTTCGCGTTTGGTGGCGAACGGGAGACTCTTACCCCTACATCTCCCGACAATGTGGGTTGGTCGAGTCGAGAGGTTGGCCGTAAAAGCAGTTCTGAGGTATCTCTGTAAGCCACGCTGGGAGGTTAGCCCAGTGCCGAGGGAGGAGAGGATGGTTGAAAAGCCTACTCGAATCCCGTGGTCGTTACAGTTGGTATCAGAGCTTAGGTTTAGCGAACACCTAGGCTTTGGTGGGGGTTTACTCATTAAAGATAGGGTCAGTAGCACCCTAGAATGAGTTGAGTGTATATACGAGAGCGCGTATTTGTTATTGATATAAAAATTGTTTTATATTGTGTTGGCTGGTCTGTTGAGTGGTTTATGAATTCTGGTCGAATCGTGGGACGCCACAAAGTCGATAGGAATTTATAAACACTTGAACAGAAGATTGAACACGATATTGTTTTTAAATGGGTAAATGAAATAATTTTACCCAAATTTCTATTTTGACAGAAAAAGAATAATTTTCTGAAATTATTGTAATATATGGATGTGTAGGATGTTAACATTATAATCAAATAAGATTATAAGAAATGATATGGTTATATAGAACCAAATAGAATTTGTATATGAATAAAATATACAAATGAGATGAACTAAAATTGAATTCAAAACAGAATTCAGAATTAAAAATCCTGGGAAATCTGAAAAATATTTTTAACGTATATTAAAATAAAATAGCTGTGTTTTGAAAGGGATTTTTGAATAAAAATCATTTTGAATGAGTTTTGAAATTGTTTAAGTGCTGAACTCACTTCGGTGGCTGGGAAATAATTCTGATGATGATTGCAACATCAACAGTGTTCATTTTCAAGTTTCTAAGTGATGGATTGCTACCTTAGAACAATTTTGATGGAAATTTGTTTGGAAGAAAACAAATAGTTTGGAAATATTCAAATGTTTTGAATTTGAATTAGTTATAAAATATGTGATTTCAAAAAGAATTTGAAATAGAAACCCGGGAATTTGAATTCTGGAATTTAAATTTAACTTGAGCAAGTTAAATAGATTGAAGCAAATAAATTGAGTAAAACCAATCTGAATGAGTTGAATACATATGACTTGAACATGAAATGAATGTGAATATATATGAGATGTAATATAAACAAGAACCAAAAGTTTTGGTCAGACTGAATTTGTTGAAATTTGAAAAGTTGAGTTTAAACATAAGTAAGATTTGAAAAGTTAATGGGTTTATAGTATTTCTCCTACCTTAGCAATTTCGAGGACGAAATTATTTTAAGGGGGGAAGAATGTAACATCCCGGATTTTTAGCCAGTTAATATTGAGTATTTAAATTTATTTAAATTATTTAATTAGGATAATAAGTTGATTTTTATATTGAATTTATCAATTTAATAATCGGTATATGAATAAATATCTAATATATTTAATTATCATATTTTGGAAACGATAAATAATTGGATTCAGAATTTAAAACTGAATCAAAAAGATTCAAATGGCTAATATAAATTATATATTGAATTATAATGATAGTTATCGATAATTTAAATTGTTTGAAACCATTTATATTTTAAATTGAAATTAATTTAGATCGTCAATTTAAATTGTTATTTATTCTATACAGTCGAATTAAATTTTCATAATTGGTTCCATTAAGTTCAGAATAGTATTATAAGCTGGTAACGTTGGTGGTTGCGTTGAAATAAGGATTCTTGGTTTTAAATTAAGGGGCCGTGAGATATTTGAGTTTTTAATTAAAAACATAATCAAATCAATTTACTTAATGTATGTATGGAAACAGGCCGACCTAAAATTTGTACATCGCAGACCAAGTTGTCTTCAAGCAGACATTTGCTCCTTTTCTTCCCAGCAACAACAAAACACTGATTAATGGCGTTGCCTATATTTTTCCTCGAGCACAAACTTCTGTTCATTTTGTTCACTGCAGAGTAAAACAGGAAGTAATGCCAACGTACTACTTGTCTCTCGTTCACACTATATAAATCCATCGAAGCCTTCCTAATTTGACATTCCAAAAACCACAAAGCATTTCTAATCTAATTTCCTTTCGTTCCTCCTCAGTCTCTCAAAAATCGAATCACCGAAAAAAAAGGGGAAATCAAAAATCGCGACTTGAAATCAAAATTTAAACTGGAAGCTTGTCTCGAGCTGCCGCTCGCGAATCAGTGCGATGGGGGAAGCTCGACGCCATCCCAGAGGCGCTCTCGATTTAGGGTAAAAATGGGGCTCGCGAGTTGGTTTTGGGGGTCGACGTTCATCGCGAAGGGGGGATTTGAAGGTTGGCGAGTTGATTAAGGATGGAAGCGCTGGCCTCGAAGTCATGTACTGCGGAGTACGAAGGTCGATGCAATGTTGGAAGATGAGATTGGAAATCGCGATGGTGGTTTGAGAGGATTGCGAGGTCGGTGTGGGTGTCGCAATGTACTGTAATTCGATATGGGGGTGGAGTTCGTAATCGAACTGGAAGACACACGGTGGTTTCTGCGATGGAGTGACTGTGTTGGTGCTATTTGCTAACAGCCAAACTAAAGCCCTGGTGCGGTGGTATGGATGCCTATGGTGGTGCAGCAACTCAGAAATGGCCATTGGTAATAATGGAAGGGAAATTGCCTATGAAATGTCTGATGAAATGCCAAAGAGAGTTGGTGCAGTAATTTGGGCTGAGGCGGTTTTGGGATGTTCGGGAATTGGTTTCAGGATTTGTCGAGTAGTTTGCAGTCACTGCGTAAGGAGTGAAATAGATTCATGCGAATGGATTCGTATCTGCGATGATATGGAAATAAACGGGGTATTCAGAACAAACAAAATCGAGGTGAGTAAATCTCACTCACCTTTAAAATTATTTTTATTTCATTAAAAATAAATTGCTTGTTGCTTGTTGAATGCTTTCTGGTTGTTTTATATATATTAGTTATTTAGGCTATATATATATATTGGGTTGATTGATTGGTTGGATTCCCGTAGTCTCATTAGCGGATGCCCGCAGTTTCATAGCGGATGATTACCCTATACGCCCCACGCTATGATAGTAGATGACCTTCTATACCGCGATATTCTGCCACGAAGCAGAATTGGTATTATTTATGTGCTAACATATGTGGATGCAGGAAAACAGGTTGGAGGAATCCAACTGGATTCCTCAAAAATATATTATCTGTTTGTTTATTTGTTTGCATATATATTTTTATATATGATGTGTTAGAAAAATAAATAATTCGTTGCTTTGTGTGTTTAAATATCACTGGGCTTAAGTAATGATATTTAAAAATATCGTGGAAGGATATTTAAAAAGAAAAAAAATTCTATTTTTAAATAGAATTTGAATTTTAAATGGGAATAAAAACATAAACTTGTTTTTGAAAAAAATAAAACAAGTAGTTTCTTTATAAACGAAGTCTATAAATAGTTCTTTTATAACGAAGTTATAAATGAAGTGAAAAGAATTATCATTTGATAATTCAGAAATAGAAATACAAGTGTGAAATTGGAATTTGAAATGAAATTTCAAAATAGGATTTGAAATGAAATTTCTAAATATATAACTCAAATGAAATTTGAGTATAACATTTGAATAGTAGAATTAGAAAAGGAGTTTAAATATTTGAATTTTAAATAAAAGAAAAGGGAGATTGAATATTAGAAATTCAAATAGAAGTTCAAATAGAATTTGAATAGACGAAATTAGAATGAAAAATAGAATTTGAATTCAAAGGGATAAAAATAGAATTTGAATTCGAAGGAATTCAAATAAAGAAAATTCAATAGAGATTTGGATATAGAATTCGAATGAAATTCAAATATAGAAATTTGAATATGGAAGTTCAAATGGAATTTTAAATATAGGGTTTGAATAGGAGATTCAAACAGCATTTGAATAAGAGAGTTCAAAAATGGAATTTGAATAAGAGAATTGAAATAGAATTTGAATAAAGAAATTCAAATAGGGATTTGAATGTAGAATTTCAAAATAGAATTTGAAGTAAACTTTGAAAATAGGATTTTCAAAGTAGAATTGGAAATAGAATTTCAAAATAGGATTTCAAAATAGGAAATCCAAATGGTTTTGAAATGGAATTTGAATTCAAGGGAATTCAAATGGATTTGAGTGAAGAAATTCAAATGGGATTTAAATAATGGGTTTTAAATAAAGAGGATTCAAATATAAGGATTTAAATAGAATTTGAATGGAGTTTAAATATAAGAATTTAAATAAAACTCAAATGGAGTTTAAATATCGGATTCAAATAGAATTTTAAATAATTTGAATAAAAGGATTTCAAAGAGATTTGAAACATGGTATTTGAATTCAAAGGAATTAAAATATGGTATTTGAAGTTCAAATAGATTAAAAATGGAATTTGAATTCAAATAGTTGAATATAGAATTTTAATTAGAATCGAATTGGAATTTGAATATAGATTTCAAATACAAATAAAATAGAAGATCAGAAATATTTGTTGAATTGGAAAAATGGTTTGATATATAATATGTCAGAATAGAGTGAATTTAGTTTAAGCGAGGTTTAAAAGTATATATATAGAAATAAAATTAAAATGAGCTCGCCGCAGCGCTGCAGTTCGTAAATTGGCGACTCGAACTTCAATTAAGTATACAGCACTCAATCGAAGTCGGAATTCTTTGAAACAAGAATCGTCAGGACCGGTTGAATAATAGTTTTCTAATGGAAGAGAAAAATCTGGATTTCGTCGAATAGATTTTGAGTTATATCAAAATCAAATTTTTAAAAATGCAGCGCCAGAAACCATTAAAACCATAATGGATTTTATATAATAAATATAGGGATTTTTAAGCAAATAAAAATCCGAATTTCCATTTAAAAATCTAGACTTGAGTTAGAAAATAAATGTGAACTCAAGTGAAGTAAAGAAGATGATTTTGAAACAATAATCATATATTTTGATTATTGAATAGAATTAACTAAGTCAAAGAAGAATTAGTTAATCGGGTGGTGAATTGAAGTCGAACTTTGAAAAGTGAATTTGGAATTATAAATATACATTCGAAATCGAATATAGAACTTAATTTGAAATTTGAATTCGATTAGTTGATAAGCAAGTTGAAATATATTTGAAACGTGTTATATTCAAATATACAAGCGAGATAGGCAGAGAGTTAGTTAAAGAGTTACTTTAACGAATTGAGTCAAACGAGTGTATGAAGTTGAAATAAATTGGACAGGTATAGACATACAGGAGACAGGTATGGGATGAAGTATATGGAGATTTAAATTTATGTGCTCGACCAAAAGGTACGTGTTTAATTCATATATGAGATTTTATGCGCCGTATCGGCAAGCCGCTTGGCTTTTTCTTTTCTTTTTGAGATGAGAAGTTACCGGGAAGCTATTTGAAATTTCCCGATGCTCCCGATACAGGGGAGGTTATGGCGAAATTTTCCGGAAATTTAAGGAGTTAGAATATTTTTAAAATATTTTGATAGTTAGAAATCATTGTATCGACGTATAGAATTCGATAGGTAAGTGAATATAAAAATCGAATATTGTAAACAAAAAGGGAAATCTATAAATTAGAAATAGAAAGCGAACTTTATACATGTTTTAAAAATGAACAATTGGATTGTATAGTGTGTTTATTCGAGGTAAGTGGTTTCGCCGTTTTGAAGTTGAGGATGTTTTCAGTTAAGGTCTGAGAGGTAATTTTACCCTAACTTGATTGATTTCATTTTTAATGGATAAATAGCAAGATCCAGTCTCGAAGAGAAGTGTTTGAAAAGAGTTAGTTGAATAAAATATTTTGGGTTGTTGTAACGATGTTTTACACAACATTCGTTTTAACCCAAGTAATGTTATTTTGGAAATATAAATATTTCATGAGGATAGTTAAAGTAGTCGAGAAAGAGATACGTGATTGAAATTGTTTTCAATTTCAAATAAAATATATTTCCTAAGTATAGGAAATAAGAGAAGGCGATATATGGAAATGTTTTCCAAATAGCGTAAGAAGCCGAGATGATTATTGAAAATATTTGGTTAACAAATATTGATAATGAAATGGAGAAGAGATTTAATTAATGAAATATTAATTAAAGAGCCCAGTGATTTGTTTGATATGTTGGATGAACACTTGTTTTTATTCGATAGTTAAATCACAGACTATCGAAGTTTTGACCATCGTTGTCAATATGGAGAGACCGGTTGGATTATTATCCGAAGAACCACTCCGTATCGGCATAAGCGTTGCGAACCAAGTATGCTGAATATATTGAAGACGAAGTAAAGTGCAAGGGCTTTTCTATGTATAGAAATAGTGCCTTCGGTTTCGTTCAGTCCCAGAACGAACGTATATGGACGAATGTCTGACAGAGTATTTCCAATGATCAAAGGGGTTGGTCTGTATGAATATATATGGTTGAAACGGATTTATCCCTTGGCATAATATCCAGAATATTTGTGCAAACTCAACTAGTGATTAACGGATCTGACAATGTGGCGTTCAAAGTGATTGTGCTATCAATGAATGGTAAGTATTCGTAACCTCAGGCCTCAACAACCGGGAAAGGACAAAAATCGGGCAGGCAGCATGGCTATGTGGGTCGCACCCATTAGGATGTATAATCACCTATCTAGAGGTTCATTTAATTTCTTATTCTATTCGATGCTGTCCCAGTCGGGAGACGGTTGCTGATCCCAACCGTTGGTGATATACATTCGATACACTCAAGCGAAATGAGTGGTCGGTCATGTGTGGGCCGGGTTGCAAGATGTTCTTGTTGAACCCAGTGTATTCCTCTCTAGAGATACACTAGCGGAAGGTGGTTCCATACCTTGTCATGTTGGAAATCCAATCTCCAATAAGCGCCATGCGGGTTTTTGATTTTATACTATATATGTGGAGCGTGAGATGCAAGCGTTCTGCTATTTGATTATTTACTTGATGTAGACATTATTATAATATCACTAGATTTTCGTATCAAAGTGGTTTGGGTTATAGTAAGGTAAAACCGTCTGTGTTTATGTGTGGGCTGGTCTTACTATTACCCTTTCTTTTGAAAGGATTTTTTTAAAGTTAAACAAGTGGTTGGAGTTTACTCACACCAGTCCCATGACTGACCCAGAGTTTATTTTGTTTTGTTTTTCCTAAGCTCTTGGGTGCCCAAATTTTGTTCGGGCAGTCAAGTGTTTCAGGCTTTTACAGATACACTTGGAGGAGCTTGAAGCAGGAGGCTTCAAAGTTAGTTATGTAGAGTTATTTCCGCTGTACCAAATGCTGTATTGTACTCTGATGGTGGTATCTATATATGATGTAAGATTTTGTATTTCAAAGCTTATGTTATATAATATATTTTATTCGTTCCGCTGTGAGTTTGTGATCTTCGTTTTTCCTTCTATTCTAATATTTCTTTCTTCCTATTCTCATCTTCTAACTTCTTTCTATTAATGGTTCGTATTTCTGTGTTATTTGGGTTGGACGTGTGGTGTATTTAGTCAACTCAGATAACTCAGATTTGCGGGTCGTTACATGCTTGAACCCGAGGTTAGACCAAGTTGTGGTGTAAAGCTACCCGGAACCGACCGGCTTAACTAGTAACCACAACAAAGTCTAATGTGAGAGGTGAAGGTGCATTAAGTAATTAATGCCACATGATAGGGTTAAGTTAATTTGATTAATGACTCTTAACCAAATATGACATGGACAAATGGGTTAAGTAATTTGATTAGGCTAATGATACTTAACAAAACATGACAAGGTTGGGTAGGTTAAGTAACTTGATTTGCCTAATGACACTTAACCATTTTTATATGACTAGTGGATGGGGTTAAGTTAACCAACACTTAATCAATCCAACGCGATAACTTGGTAAGGTTAAGTAAGTTTTCTTAATGACGCTTAACCGAAAAATACGGTTAACGAATGGGGTTAAGATTAGACTCAACTAGTCTAAACATGGAAATCGGATGGGGTTAAGTTAGCCTAGACTTAATTAATCCCACTTGGTAGTTTAATGGGGTTAAGTTAAACACTTAACTAATCTAAACATGATTAATTGATGTGGTTAAGTGACCTATACTTATCCAATCTAACTCGTTAATTTATTGTGGTTAAGTTAACCAATATAACGTGAAAACATGATAAGGCTAAGTCACGAATCGCTTGAATACACTTGACCGATTTGACTAAGTAAATTGATAGGGTCAAGTTAATATATACTTAACCAATCTAGAATGATAATTGGACGAGGTTAAGTCGTGAATTGCTTAATATACTTAACCAACTTGAGCATGGTTTGTAGGGTTAAGCCTTGAACTTGGATACTTAGCCAATTTTGACAGGATTTGTAGACGGGTTAAGTCATGAACTTAAGTGACACTTAATCCATTATGTAAACCCTAGTTCTGAGGATTAGGTGGATAACCGTAGTTAACAAGGATAACGGGAACAATGCTAAGTGGTAAACCTTAGTTGAAGAATAACCAAGTAATGATTCTTAGTCAAGGAAATTTAGACCAGTTCATAGATAGATGAGTAACCTGATACGGTAGGTCATCGTTTAAGTATACGAGTAGGAGCAAGTATCTGATTTAGATAAAGGCTCCAGCGAACTGGGTAACGAAGCAGCGGCTTCGGGGAACGTGAGGATATTCTTGGTATCCCTCTATGAGCTGCCAGGTGATTATACTAGGCTCGTGAGAGGTTAAGGTATGCGTTAGAAGAACCAAGAGTATGCCTTGGTTGCTATACGAGCGACCTAAAGACGGGGATGGATAGGGGATAGTCGACGATACACGGTCGTACCCTAGATAGCATTTCGTCAGGCTACCTACCATCTTTGGTCAAGCGTGTACGTACGGAAAGGCAGAGAACACCCAAAAGACCATAATTGCTATCTAATTATGGTTGCGGTAAGGCTTGGATGTGGGTTGGCCAGTGTTGTGTTCTCATACAGGATTTATCCTGTCTTGTCTTTCACTAGTTGAGGGAGTGGTCTCGTGGGACCATAGCCACGTATAAGAAAAACAGACCTTAGCATCTGCATCGGCAGATAAATCGAAAGCTCCCGACCGAGTCCTGTATTTCTTGATTTGCCCTGTGACAGGACTCGGATGGCACGATGTGATACATGTGCATACAGTCATGGAAAAGCGATTCACGATGAATGCGTGGGAAAAAGGGCGCGGTTGGCGGTTAGCGTAATCCCTAGTGGCCCTAGGTGGTTGAACCCAAACCGAGATACGAAAACGTGCAATAGGTAAGCATAATCCCTAGCAGCCCTAGGTAGCATATGTCCTAGTTGTACAAACAATAATTCATGTTGGAAGACCCTAGCTAGGTTTAGGGTAACAGTCCAAACCGATCTTAAGGATCATGGAACTATGTTAAAGTAATATAGAATCTCATGGGAAAGCCCGTATGGTCTACGGCAAGGGACTGAACATTTACATGGAATAAAACATACAAGTTGAGTAACCTATATATGCGATATATTAGGTTGACATGGACCATTACACGACTTTTGAGTGAGGGTCATTCTTGGTTAACACATGACACGGTGGGGATACTAGTACGGTAGGTGCAGAGCTAAAATACAGGATAGATATCACGGGGCGTTATACGTGACAGATATCTTGGGGATATTATACTTGATAGAAACCTGACGATGTGATACCTTGTTTTATCTTGACATCGTAATTTATCATGACACCTTAGTTTATCTGAGTTCAGTAGTTCATCCTGTTATTTTGATTTAGCTTATCTATCTTGTTATCATGCTTATGTTCATCTCAGTTTCTCATGTCAGTTAACTTTACTAGTTTTTATGCTAATAGTAGATAGGGCTTACTCAGTCTTTTTGACTGACCCGTTTTGTTTCGCCTCTTTTCTTCCGTTTCCCCCCCAGGTTACAGGGAGGAAATACTGTTGTTTAGTTCGGACTTCTTCTGCTTGAAGGTCATCATGGATGGCTTGGACTTTTCTTGGCTAATGGCTACTTTACTGTTTTTACTTGGGGAATAATTTATGAAAATGTCTTTATGCTTCTTTACTATTGCAAGACAGGTTTTGATGTACTCTGATGTAAAAGGCTTTAGACCTTATTTATTCATGTTATGAAAGTTTGATTTTACTTCCGTTATTTTATATGTTCTGTCTTGTGATATTTCTGTGCATGTTTACCAATAATGCCCCTCTAAAGCTAGTGCATTCCTTTGCGAGTGACCCTAGCGGAGGCGGGGTGTTACAGGTACCGTCGGTTGGGGGTGGTAAAGGCCCATTACTTGTGTACACCTAATTCTAACATTCTGTTTCCGTAGGGAATATTCTGTTACCGTCTGTCTCTGTTCGGTCGGTAAAGGCCTATTACTAGCATTCTGTTTCTGTAAACCGTCTGTCTTTGTTCGGGTGGTAAAGGCCCATTACAAGCATTCTGTTTCGGTACATCTGTCTCTGTTTGGGTGGTAAAGGCCCCATTACTAGCAACATGTTTCTGAAGAGATCGTTCTGTTTTCTGATTAGATATTTGGACAATACCTAATTCTGTTATACTAGTATTAGCGCAGAGAAGTGAAAACCAAGTAAGAAGCGTAGTTTAGCCTATGTCATTCTGTCTCTTCTATTAACCTGCTACTCCTGTTATGATTATCTCTCATCCAGTTTTATTTACATGTCATGATACTGTTATCTGTTTACATCCTGAAAGTCACTGGACTCACAAGACTTATGTCTGACCTAGTTTGTTTCGCCTCTTTTCTTCCGTTCCCCCCCACCCAAGTTCTCAATGTGGAAACATAGGAGCTTGATTCAGGTTCCATCTGCTTGAAGTGCTAGAAGTGCTTGAAATAATGCTTTGCTTTGATTCTTCCTATTTATGACATTCTCTATTGGGGATTATGGCTTTAAAAATTATGCATTCTGAAGGATTTTGTATAAGACTGATATTTGTGTACTTGGGTTTTGGTATCGTGATGTAACCAAACTTATTTCTATTTCTACTGAAATAAAGTTATAAAATTTTCAAGTACTACTTTACATATCTGTCTTGTAAATTTCTGTTTTGTTTACTTATAACGTTCCACCGAAGTTAAGGCATTCCTTTTGCGAGTGACCTTAACGGAAGTGGGGTGTTACAGTAGTATTAATTTTCTGTATCTTCTCTTACCTTCTTTTTTTTAAGCTCCAAAAACTAACACAAAATAGAAAAAATAGTTTAAATCACTATATCCAAGGCATTGATATCGTAGTTTGCAATAAATGCTTGCTTCTAGATAAATCATTTGAAGCGTAATGTATTGCCGTTTTTGTTTAATGTCTCAATTTTAAGCTATTCCTTGCACTTTTGATGAGATACATAGAACTTGCTTCTATTTACTTATCATTGTTATTCATTTAGCACATATATTAACATTTTCAATGAAAAAGTTCTAAATCAAATTGCCGAAAGATATTTTAATTTTAAGCACTAATAATAGTATAATCTAACTTTATAAATTAGAGCTCTAACAAATTAATCCGTTCAACTAAACCGATGGCTCCTTCTCATTAAACGCTACCTCTATGCTATATATTATCTCATCTTAACTATAACCAATTTTTGTGTAACCAATATTTGAAATTAGAGAGGTTTCATCTAACCTCAAACTATGTCATGCCCAGATGTTGTTTGAGGTAATAGTAAATAGAAAAGGTCAGTCTTTATATAAAAATGGTACTATATATAAAAGTAGAAAAAGGATGTAACATGAATATTTGTAAAAGGTATTTGATGTAAATGCATCCGTTAGACATGATTAAAACTAACATTGTTGCTGTAATTTTTTACTTCACGGCTGCAATCTTCAACTTGATTTTTTTTGGACTACGTAACAATTAATTTTTTATGTTCGGTTCTTGGTTAACATTAAAGGTTGATCCATCATTCATATGATGTAAACTAGTATCGTCTGATGTACTTTTGTTTTTTATATAGTGGTAGACAAGATAATGCTTAGGTTTGGATTTTCACCATGCATGAAACTGATATGGTTACATGGTGACTATTCTCAGGATAATGAGTAAGAGCAAGAATCCATAGGACGATCTTTATAGGAGAAAATCTCACTTGCAATTGTTAACGTAGCATCCAGATTATAAAATAGAAATGCAATAATATTTATAATTAAGGTATATGTGTTGGAACTTATTTGCCTTAGGTACAATTTTTTTTAGTTGAGTTTCACATATTGCTTTCCTTGATGGTAGAGGCAAAAAGATATTTCATACTTTATTTGTTGTCTAAAGAGAAAAAGGTGGGGGTGGTAAGAAATTTGATTCCATTCTGACATTTGTTTCATGCCTTAGGATACCAATTTTGTAACATACCATGTTTGTTAATCACCAAAAATCTGCATCCATCGTAAGTATCCTTTCCAGAATGGTGGAATATTTGGGAGTAATATGATACTCTGTATATTTGTTAGATATATCATTTTATATGTTTCATATGTTTTGTTCTATATATAAGTATTATATGTAAACAAATATAATTAATTATAGTATCTAATATAGCCACGTGGAGTAAGTATGAAATCCATAATAGCATTGATTACCCTTTCTTTCTTGCCCTAGCTAATAAAATTAAATGTATGCTATAACAATGTTAGCCTCTGACTCTTTGCATTAAGTATAAATGTTAACCATGGTATTATTACTAAAAAGACAAAAGAAATTATTTTAGGCACATATTTTTTTCCATAATACAAAGAAATGAAAGTCAAAGGACTATTTGGATTCTAACATGTTACGTTTTCCTTTTTTTGATTTTTTAGGGAGAACATTGCTAATCTTTTACCATAACCACATGGAGTAGATTCATGTTAATGAATTCAGGTATTAAATGGCAACCTTCTCAATTTATATCTTTCTTATTTTAACTCTTAGAGAATAATGTTATTGTAGTCAGTAATATAGAGGATGAGTGATACTACAAAAGTTATATAAACAAATTTGAGGTTGTCCATATTAAAAAAGCATGTGTTAGTAATGTTCTTAGTTGTAATATAGGGATGGCTGATAGGTCAATAGTTGATAGTTACCATCTGATCCTTCGCTGTTCTTTTTTTAAGGCAAGATTATATTATATTTTTTACTGTTCTTTATTTAAGGCAAGATTTTAAGAAGACTCATCAATCTGAACATCTAGATGTGAAAGAAATACGTGATGTATACACCTAGATTTTGATTAGCTAACTCTAGATTTCGATAGTTATCATATTGAAACTTGTGCACATTCTGTATTTCTACTTTGTTAGCTGACTCTAGATTTTAATTTTGTTTCTAGATTGGGAAGTCATGTGGTGACAAGTGGGGGACCATGACTTTTGATGTATGTATCTATGGTCCAAAGAATATATTTGCAGCCATTTATATTAATAAACAGCCTGTGATAGAAAAAATAATGTCCAAAGCAGGCCAAGAAAAGTTTCTTTTAAATTAGTCAGCTCGTTATGAAATACATGAAAGGTAGAAATATAACTTTCTACAGATTAGTGCATGGTGAGTGCAATTTGTTTTCTTATATGACAGATCAAACTACAATGTTCAAACATCCTTATTAATGAAGGTTGCTCCTATTTTGATACCTCTTCTTAAATTTTATTTCCATGAAGAATTCAAAATGGGTGCAATCTCAGGCAAGAACTTTCTTCAAATGTTTTTTTACATGTATAAATTATAATCATTTAAATGCATAATTATCATTTCTGTAGCAGTGCCTGAGCTTTTGGGTTCTGCTAAACTAGCTGCATAAAAGGGACAAGCTCCAGGCTATGATCTATCATATGTAAAATATAAAAGGGACAAGCTCCAGTCTATGATGTATCATATGTAAAACAATTATCTGACTATATTACTCCAGCTTTGGTTGAAGCTATGCATAAGGTTAGCCTGATCTGTCGTTAACACCACTGCTTTAAATCTTTTTAATCTGTAACCAAACTTTTTTGCTGATGTATTAATACAAGAACCTGAGACAGAAATCTGTGAAAGCATGTTGGGTTCACTGAATCAATGCATCCAGGTTCAGTTGTTTCTTTGTTTACAACTGATAAAATTAACCGAATAAATCCTTTATTCATAAATCGGGCATGACGTTATATTGTGTTAAATGATCTAGTGATAGCCTAATATCATCCCCTTTTAAATGTTGATAACAAGCTATTATTTTTAGCTAATATTAAGTTTTATAAAACTTAAGAAGTTTAATTTATAAAAATTAACTAAGTATATAGAAATATAAAATATAACTAAAACTTTATATAATAATAATAAAGGGTGGATACCCGGTGCTAAAGGCTCCCGTACTCAAGCGCGAGAGGACTTCTCAGGCAGTCTCACGTCCTAATACTATTCTCACGGCTTTCCGGGCTCTGGTGGTGGTCGATTAGTGCGCACAGCCTTTCTTTCACATATGTGAATAGGCCGGGAATATAATAATAATAACAGTAAACTAAGTTTTATAATAATAATAATAAATTAAACAACGTTTATAAATATTAAATAATTTGATGTGCTTGATGAGAAAATTACAACTGTAACATTCTTAATTAATGACATTAACAGTCTAAGTCCAAATAGATTTGGTTCAACTTTTTTAATATATTTTAATATACTTTTTCAAATTTAGTAGGGATGTCAAAAACCTGTAGGGTGTTCAAGAGTTAGAGATATTCCTCTTTAATGAAAACTGCAGTAACACTGAATGTTCTTCATGATTTGTTTTCTATTTATAGTGTGTAAATCCATGCGTTGCACACGTAAATGATATAGTAAAGCACCGTATAGAAATAAGCATATGAATGTAACATAATTTAAAGGAAATAAGAATTGATTTGATAATCCTTAGAGCTAGAAAACTCTTATTGTTTACCATTATTACGTATAGTTATGCACTTCAGGAATACATCATATGCAATCATCTTGACTAGGCCCAGAGCAGCATGTAACCTTGCAAGGTGGACAAAAGTATGTGTAGACAAAAATATGTGCAGATGGTAATAAAAGCTGAAACTTTTACACATTGATATTTATGCCTTTTTCAGTTGTTTACTTGCAGTCAGATCAGCTGATGATATAATATATAAGTTCAGCCTTCTATTTATGAATCATTTCATATGACTCTACCCAAATGCATGTTTTATCATGGTAATTGTTGCATTCAAAACTTAAAGACTGCAAAATCAAACGAACCTTAAAGACTGTAAAACCTAGTAAGGAATGATAAAAGAGTGTAACATGTTTTCAGAAGGAAACTGTCAAATCTAGATTACTTGGTACAATCCATTTTCTTGTATGTTAATTAGTGCCTTCTTAAATGAATCTTTACTACTACAGCGTAGCAAAATCTATCAAATCTAGATTACTTTGTGTTTATTGTGGTTAAATATGTAGATTGTAACTCATAAGTGCTCCAAGTGTAGTTTTTTGAGGATAATTTGCAAGGTCTTAGTGTTATCAACACTTATCTAGTTCACTTTGTATTTCAACACAAAATTCGGTTATACATGTAAAAGGGAAATGTCTCTGAATTGTGGAGTACCAGCTCTGCCTGATTTTGCAATATTTAATTGATTGCTTTCTTCACTGGATTTGTGTTTGCCATTGCCTACAGCACCATACTTAGTGATTGTTAGAGTTGGACCGGCCTAAACTGCACTGACAGCACATGCCAATGCAACTACAATGTTATTGGTATATAGATTAGAATTCATGTAGGAAACTGACTGATATTTTTCAGTATTTTTAACACTTGGAATATGCAGAAACTTATACCGTCGGATTCTTCATTATTTGAAAACTTAATAAATTATTTTAGGATGGTTCATCTGTATATAACATACATATGCTTACCACGTTAGTTATGTTAGTAGTTTGAGGTTGTGAAATGTTCCAAGTAAAATTATTATGCTTGCTAAGAATTCTATTTACTGTTTTGGACTGAATATGTGTTGAGGTAAAGAAAGAAATGGAAGCTGGTTTATGTTGTGGACATCAAATAACCTTTTGGCTTAATGTTTTGTTAACTTGTATAATGAAATTTTCAGGGTTTTGGAAATGTGGGATCATGGATAGCACAGCTGCTGCATGAAAAAATAGGGAATGTGATTGCTATAAGTGATGTATGCATTGATTGAGCACAAGAAGAAAGATAGATTATTAAAGGAATTTGAAGGAGCATTGGAGATGGATGCATATAAGTTGCTTGTGCGAGAACAAAATGTTCCCATACCGTCTTATGCGATGTCCTTGATAGGTATCTTCCTATATTTTTTGCATTTTCACTTCTCGTTTGCATACGATGATAGACATGATAGGATCATCTACTATGGTTTAAATTAGAAAACAACCAAAAACCTAGATAACTATATCAAGGATCTAATGGTGCACTATATTATTGATCAAAATAATGGTTGATTGCGTTAGATGCTGAAGATAAATAATGTTGCTACACCTGAGTTTCTTTTTATTGAGTAGTTTAGTATTATTCATCTTCAGCGAGACATTTATAGTGAGCAAAATTTGTCCTTGAATGTTCAAATCATGCTCAGCTGCAAAAACTGAAATCTCGGTTGAAACTGTGCCTTACTTTCACTTATTACCATGTAGTTGTCCAAGTTTTGTTTCTTTTTATTGAGTAGTTTTAGTGTTGTGCATCTTCAACGAGACACTCATGGTGAGAAAACATTTCCTTAAATGTTCAAATCATGCTCGGTCTGGCATTGTGTTTGGCCACATTGACTTCTCATTTGATTCCCAAGTCGATTTAAGTAGCAGTTTGGATGACTATTTTAGGTATAATAAACTATAAAGGATTATTTTCGTATTTAATATTTTTTGGTCCAAACTATGAACATTTCTATTATGAACTATTTGATTTGACATCTAACACTTTCATTTTTGCATTTTAATTGTGTTTTTTGCATTTTTCTTTGTCATAAGACTGTAAATTGTGCTTGTGAATTGCAGGTTCTAGAAGTTGGATGATGATACAAGCTGAAGACTAAGTGATTTTTCATGTAACTTCGTTTTGAAACGATGTTTGAACAACATGTATGTTGACTTATTTCTATATTTATTAGTAGATTTATTGGCTATTATTTTGTAATTGAAATCAAATATGCTTTTGTTATTAGTTTTTTTGCTATTGACAGTTTTGTGCTGTGAATTTACTGCTTAATTGTTTGAACTGTGCACAAATTGAATATGGGATTTACTATTAAAGATCATAGCTGAAATATGTGCTATATATTAAAAATATTAATAGTGGAAAATTGCACTTATGGAAATAAAAAGTGGTGCTATGTAAAAAATTAAATAGTGTGGAAAACCTTTTAATATCATTGAATGTGTACTATGAAAATACTGAAAACGCTATATATACTACAAATATTAAGAGCAGAAAACTCCTATTATGGAATCAAAATGTGAGATGCTATATAAAATGTGAACCGTGTGTAAAACTTCTCATATCACTGAATATGAGCTATGAAAATAGTGATAATGCTATAAAAAAAAGCGAGTATTTAACATGTAAGGTCTGAACGCTATATATCAATAGGGAATTTGATAATAGTGGAATTTTTTTAAAAAACAAAATTAAATACATTTTTCATAGCAATGAATATGTGCTATGAAATTATTGATAACGCTATAAGAAAATAAGCTGAAATTTTAGTAAGCAAATATAATAGCAAGGTCTGAATGCTATGTAAAACATTTCATGGTGGTGAACATGCGCTATAAAATGTATAATACTAAGCATTTAGATTTGAGCTATAAGATATAGCAGGGCTATTATTGCATGTCATTATATAGTATTGTCACTAATGTTGTGGTAGCTTATTATAGCGCTTTTCACGTGCTATTAAAAGGTAAATCTGTTGTAATGTTTCTTTATCAACATGTATTTTTCCAAGTGGGGAAATACATATGTAAAAGAAGATTATCGTGAACCACATATTGCCTAAAGTGTACATTATCAAAAGATCTAAATCAGTACTCGGCTTCATTAGGCTTCAATACAAAGGCAGCATTCAGGAAAAAAATTAAAACTGCTGTTCTCCTTGTTTGCTATTTCATTTTGTTTCAGTCAAACTCTAAAAGTGGAGCAAAGTAGTTTCAATCATTTTACTACCCTTATTAATGACAGCATGATATTAGATTTGTCAGTGTCAATGATTTAAGTACACTCATTCATTTTTCCTTTTTTTCAACGTTGGTTACTTGATGCCAAATCTATATATATAGACTAACGATATAAAGCCTATGTAAACTCATTCTTGTTCTAACTGAACGTTTATTTTTATGGTTTCATTTATTTGCCTCTTTACATTTCCAAAGGCATGGCAACTACGCGAAGAAGGGGGATTGAAAGAGATAGTGGATTCAAGTCTAGAAGGATACCACAAAGAAAAAGTATTAAGATACGCAAAAGTTGCACTCTTTTGCGCACAAGCAGCTTCTCAAAGAAGACCCTCAATTTCCCAAGTTTATTCTCTTGTTATACTATATGTATGATAGGGTAGAAATAAAAGTAGAAAATACTCTATTCAAGAAAAATGTGTTGTGTAAGAGAAGAAATTTTTACATATGAATGGTGTATGAAAATTGTATAAACTTTTATTGTAATTGGTTGTACTATTAAAACTTTGTTAAATAAAATTTTTGTTTATTTCATTCTGTGTTATACACCATTACTCAAACAAATACATTTAATATGTAATATTTGTAAGCTATATTTTTTTTTATAGATTTATGAATCTATTGCAACAGGCATATACTGTTGCAAAATGGTCTGTTGCAACAACAAATGCCAGTTGCAAAAAATTATACCGCAACGTTTTATTGCAACAAGCAGAAAATGTTGCAGACTTTTTGCAACTTCGGTTATACCAACAGGCGCGGGCCTGTTACAATTGGTCTACTGCACAAGATATTGCATGTTGCAAAAAGTGTATTTTGTTGCAGTGATATATACTTACTCGTGCATGCATACTGAGAAAAGGAAATGGTTTGTAGAAAAATGAATGTGTGCCTTACCCTTCAAATTTGTGTTGCCTTACTGTATCCCTCCTCATGCTTGCGTTTTGGATTTACAATAACATAGTTTTTAATTTCTTTTTTCTATAAACTCACGCACACATATATGTATTCACACACACATGCATGAACTCACACACACATAGCATCACTCCACTTTTCAACTATAAATTAGTATGCATAGGCATTAATAATGCTTGTATCGAGCGTACAGGCTTTTAGCTTTTAGATTTTTCTGGTTTTCACTAATAAAACTGGTGCTAAAAAAGATAAAGATTTTTCTGAAATACACGAACGTGTGCTCCATATTGAAGCAAACTGTGGATTTCATTTTCACATACCAAACGGCTCTAGTTGCTCTAAGACTTTCGCTGCTGGAAGAATAAATACAAAACAAATGTGAGCGTGTGTGACAACATGCAGAGCTTGTTAGTGGTTTGTATAAATTACGGGAGGCCATGTCACCTTTTTCTGCATGGTTAGTAGTTTATATAAATTACGAGCCCATGTCATCTTTTATTAATTTCGGGACAGAAAATTTGTGTAATGGACGTTTGCCTTCAGTTTTTTGTATTTTTTGTCTTTTGAAACTTGCTGCGTATTTGACTAAATGGAAGGAGAGGAAATCCTGATAATGATCATATCAGAATCTTAAGCAAGACCATACAATATGAATATTGCAGGAATAACCAGCAAACGGTGACTTAATATACATACGCTGCATAACAGTTGCATACGTACAGTGCATAACCATCACGCACATTATTCATCATTCAAACTTAAAACATGGAACACACATCTTAAAACTCAAGCAGCACCGGCCAGAGTGCCAACCTTTCGGATGACAGGTCCACGAGCACTTTTTCTGTAGGTATCAGTAGACCAAATATCAGATCCGTAAATGACAACGTTCCCGTCCTCTTGAAGCACCAGGACATAGTTTCCATTCCCCCTTACACTGTGACTGGCCCAGAGGGAACGCCCCTCAGCATCGTAGACCACAAAGTTGCCATCAGACTGCAGCACCGCCTTGCATCCTTTTTTTCCGGGGATGTCAGTGTTTGAGGCCCAGACGGCAGTGCTGTGGTCGTACAGCACAAGGTTGCAGTCTTCCTGCATTATAAAATGGTACGGTTCCACATCTAGGGATTGACCTGCGTACAGTCCTTCGTCGTTCCTCAGTATGTTCTTGGCCAAAGTGCCAACCTTTCGGATGACAGGGACATGATTCTTGTTCACGGTTACGGGTCGAATCAGGGAGCCTCCATCAACCGTACCATTCATAGCCACAACAACAGGTCCACGGGCAGCTTTTACGTAGGTACCAGTAGACCAAATATCAGATCCGTAAATGACAACATTCCCGTCCTCTTGAAGCACCAGGACATAGTTTCCATTTCCTCTTACACTGTGACTGGCCCAGAGGGGACGTCCGTCAGCATCGTAGACCACAAAGTTGCCATCAGACTGCATCACCGCCCTGCATTCTTTTTTCCCGTGGATGTCCGTGTTTGTGGCCCAGACGGCAGTGCTGTGGTCGTACAGCACGAGGTTGCAGTCTTCTTGCATTATAAAATGGTAGGGTTCCACATCTAGGGATTGGCCAGCGTATAGTCCTTCTCCGTTGGTCAGTATGTTCCTGGCCATGCATGTGGATGCCAGTATGGTTAGAATAGCGGCTACAGCGGCTATGCTCATTAGCTTAGCAGATGGAGTATTACGGCCCATTCTTTCTTTTTCGTGTGCTTTTGTGTTTGTTTGGTGGTTACGTAAATTTGTGAATTTTAGAGTACAAATGCCTCCCTATTTATACTCGCAATAGCAGATAAATGTTGTGTGTAATTACAGGCAACATTTGTTTCCACCATACATATTGTTACAACATATACATGTTAGGTATATCATTATTAAGCGCCCAAATTTTGAACTTATTCTCCTTTGCAGTAACATTGTGTCTTGCTGTACCTGGTCTGGTGGATTCAAGACGAGGCCTGTCTCCCATTGTGATCTATTTTACTTGTTCCTATTGTTATCTTATTACTGCTATCCCTACACATATAAAAGCTTATCCATGGCGTCTTTATTATATCGTGTTGTAGATTAAGGACAACGCATGCATAAGACTGATTAACAATGGATCCAAATACTGTCCTGTTAAACTGTTGCACTGAAGAAAAAGACAGGGAACTTGAAACGCTAAGGCCCGTCAAGTTAATTTTGAATAGATCTTTTCTATTTCTTAGTCCGGTTGCCTCTATATAATATACCCTACTTGCCTGCAAAATACAATAGATTTTTGACACACGCCATAAACGTGTAAATTTATCGAACCAAACCGAACAGAGCTATATTCAGTTTCTTATCTAAAGAAATTCATAGAGAAGGTTCAATTGTTAAATCAAGTTTCTAAGTTACTAGTATTTATGACGATTTTGAATTTGAAAGGAAAATTGAATCAAGAAAAAACCTACGGTTCATGTTTTTAATCTTATTGTATGAAAAGTCTCTGCAGAAATAATTTGTAAATTAAATCTCTATTTCCGAAACGATAGAAAATGCAACATAACATAACTAATTTGGACTTCTCTGGTAAGAAATGCAAAGAAACTTGAAGATTTAAAATGAAATTTGAAATTCAGTAATGGTGAAAAAATATAGGTACTAACCAAAATTATACTAAAATAGTAATTACTAATATTATTTGTGAATAAAATTATTTGATTTAAAAAATTTAACGTCAAGGACACCAAAATGGCGACCTTTCCAACGTCCTTCTCCTCCAGACCGAACCTTTCTTCCAGACTTTCTACCTCGCAGATCCACCTCCACCTTGCTCCTCCGATCCAAACCACACCTCCACCTTCTTCTCCTCCGCCACCAGAACCTCCACCGTTACCAATACCGTCTCCAAATCAGCCATCAAGTAACCCTAACTTAGTAGATGGACCTCCAGTTAAAAAATGGTCTTCGCTGTTCGAATCGAAGCCTGGAAATGCTGGATCCTTCCTCCCTCCGCCCATGAAGCTTCTTTTCAAGGGCAAAGCTCTGCAGCTTTCTGACCAAATCTCTGTGGCCGCAGAGGAGCAATGGGGTGAATACCTAATCGGTCACTTCTTGGATCGTCCTCTTCCCTTCTCAGTAGTCTCTTATAGGTTGAAGAAGCTCTGGAAACCTACTGGGGGAGTTAAAATTAAATCTACGGGTAAGGTGTTTTTCTTCCTTTTTGAAAGTGTAGAGGACCGTGAAAGGATCCTGCAAGCGGATCCGGTTATTATTCAAGATAAGTTGTTCATTGTCCGTCCATGGTCGACTATTTTAGGAGATCTGAATAAATCTATAAATTCGGTTCCGATTTGGATAAAACTCTTTAATTTGCCGCTTCAATGTTTGACTAAAGTGGGTATCAGCTACTTGGCAATGCGAATAGGGAAATTTCTGTGCATGGATCTCTCTACGGAGAAGCTTGAACGCCTTGAGTACGCGAAATGTATGGTTGAAGTTTCTCCCTGCGACGAACTACCCTTCGACTTTCCTGTGCTACTGCCAGACGGTAGTGAGCAGACCGTGCAGGTAACTTACTTATGGCGCCCTACTATCTGTGTAAAATGTGAAAGCTTTGGGCATGCTACCACAAACTGTTTTAAGTTTAGGGAAAAATCAACTAAAGGTGTTTCAAAACCAGATAAAGGGGGACCTGATGCTAATTCTAATGTGATGAGAGTGCTGCCTAACTCTTATGTGAGTAATAGAGCTAACACGTCGCGATCTAGCTCGATGTGGACGAGAGTGACAGGGAAAATGAAAGATGTTTCAAGAAAGAATCTTAACTTGAGTACGGACAAATCGAAAGGTTTGTCGAGTGATGGAGAAGCAAGTAGCAGCAGGTTTGCCGTGTTGTCTACTCTCCAAGAAGAAGAAAGAGATAATGCTGAAGATAATGTAAGTGAAGAAGGGGAAATAAGGCAAGTCAGCGAGCTGCTATCTCGTGCCTTTCCTCCTTTTGGCATTCAGTCAGAAAATGCTTCCTCTCGGCAGTTAGCTTGTTCTGGTAACAAGGCAGAGCTAGTTGTTGAGAATAATGGCTTGGGCCTTGTGAAGAATGCGGAAACTGGAAGTAAGAACCCCATTTGGCGGGATGAAATGTCAGAGGAAGATGCACAATTACTAAGAAAGGCTGAAGGAAATACGTCTAAGGTGGATGAGCAACGTCACAAAGATATAAAGAAAGGAAACAAAGAAGTTCAAGGAGAAAGCCTGAATTTGCATACTAACAAGGATGTATCTAATCTTGATACTTTCCTGCAAATGAATTTTGATTGTGTGGCTGCCGGTAGCATAGCAGTAAAGAAGAAAACTAAACACCAAGTCAAAGGAAAACATAGAGTAGAAGAAAAAGGAGTACGAGAGACCATCGAGTCCCTGCGTGCTGAAATACAGAGTGGTATGTTTGATCATTTTGTTTGTGCAGAAAAACTAAAGCTAATGGATACTATGATCTATAACTATAACTCTATGGAGTACTATGCTGTTGAGAGAGGAAGGTTAGGTCTTATTCAAAATGAATTGAGCGTGCCCAAGCCTGCGACGCCGGTTTTCAAGCCAGGATTTCTCAATACTAGTAAGAGTAAAGATTCCAATGTTTCCAGGATTCATGTAACCCCTCCAAAAACTGGTTCCATGCATCCAGGTTGTTATGTTAGCCTTACTACCCCTATGTCTGGTATCAAGGAAAGCGAAAGCATCAGGAGGAAACCTGGACCTTATGACCATATTAAACCTCCTCCAGGTTACAAAGCGCCTCCAGATCCAAACATCAATTCGCCGGTAGCTGACTCTTCTTCTGGTAGATCGATGGGAAGTGCCCCTAACACGAGAAGCAAGAAAATTGAGCTTCTTAAAGGTCTTGATGACGATAAGGGCTGAAGCGGTTAGTTTTCTCCGTGTTATCAGAACATTATGTCAAATTACTATGTTGTCTTAATCATGTAATGTACCTGAATGTCATAATCAGGAGAGTGTAGTGCTTTGTTGTGGTTCTTCTGTGTGTGGAAGAACCAAATAGCTGATATGTAGATCATATCACCTGGAATACTTTGTACTTTTTATTTTGTAATAAATAAAAGAGTGTTACGGATCACTATAAAAACCGGTCGGCTTTGCCAAAAAAAAAAAAAAAAAAAAATTTGATTTTCCAATTTTGAACTTTTTCTAAATGCCAGTTGACCTGCACTTTTTATAAGTAAAACCGGAAACTAGTTTGCACTTTCTAATTTAAAATTATAAGGACCTTGTTTACAAATTATTGTTATAAAGCTTTTTTATATTAACTTAAAAAATAGGGACCAACTTTGTAAAGCCCCAAATTTAATTGTTAGATCCTCTTTTAAATGGATATTAATAATTGTAATACATATATAAAAAAGGATGTTTTTGGAAGTTTAACTTAACAAAAAAACTATGATGGTGTTTTGGCTAGCAAGTTAGCAAATACTACGTGTTAGGATAAATCATAAAATTAAAATTTTAAAATATCATTATTAATAGTTGGAATAGAAGCAAAATACTTTTGTCCAATTGCAATGTTTTAATAGTACTCCTATTTATATAAATTATGATTCAATAATTAAACATTTCTCTAAATTCAAACTGTATTTTTACAAATGATAATGAAAAATTAATAAAAAAATAAGATGTGGCAACTTATGAATAACAAATCAAACTAGGTACACGTAATTTCAACGCATAAATATAAATAAATATCATGCAAATCATTTGTTCTTAAATGTAGTAAACATAAACATTTTCTAAAAAGATAATTCATGTATAAAACATGTATCATTACCATTGTGAAGCGCGTAACGTAATGCTTCGTTATATACAAAGTGCATTTTTAGGAATTCTGCTGTCGGATCAAAAGTTAGCATTTCCAAACCAACTACTAATAAGGATTATTTCTATATTGGTAAAGTAACTAATTTTATACTTTCCTTATTTTTTGTCAGCTTCACACAATTTTGTTCTTTGAAATTGTACCTATGCCTAAATTTCAGAAGCAGCTAATATAGATTTGTTATTCTAATATTCCACTTTATAATTTTGAGTTGAATTACCCCTTCTAAAAAATATTCAGTTTTTCTCCTTCTTGAAAATATCGCTTACGTAAAGGTAATATACTACATGGAATCTGAGACATGTAAAAAGTTATATGCCATGTATCATGACTGAAATTGCTAATTTAAGGTAATATGAAAGAAATGATATCGAATTTGCAATTTTTAATCAGTTGACAAAAGTGTGGGTATGGCTTATGGTGATGTAGATGACTTCTTGTCATTTTTCTGATCATTCCACTAAATTAACAAACTAGTGAGTGGCTGGTGCTACGCACACGGGTTGTGTGAACTAAAAAGTGTGAAAGTTGTAGTGTCAATTAATTTAATTAATTATGTGTCTATGCGGTATGATTTTGACTTCTAATTTTCTTTTTTAGTACAAATCCATGCAAGCTAACATCATATGTACGTAGATGAAAGGCAATGGATAGTATGTAAGTGCGGAATGAAATTAACAATATTTTGATATGTTGTTTTGATTTTACTTTCTTTATCAACCCTTGGAAGTAATTTTATGGTTTAAATTACATAAATAAAATATGTAAATTCGTTGTTGAATTCATAGCTAATAAATATGATTGTATACATAACGTGGTAACAAACAATAAGATCAGTCATATTAGTTTCACAACATGTACAATTTCATTTAAAGGCAAACTTTGATTCAACCTTTAAGTAAAATTTATGTACTGATGACTTTTGAAATTAGTAAACGATAGCTTTGCAGTATGTATAGTTACGCCCTTCATTAGATATTAAGGACTAAGTAGACAATCAAATAAGATTGCTTTATGAAGCAAAAACACCCATATATACACAAAATTTGAATGGACAAAATATACTAAACTTGGGAACATAGCACCGTAGCTGATAGAGTGAAATAAATACAAAAGTTAGTGTAATACGAAACTTTGGCTATAATAGTTACAACATATATATCTAAATTGATAGAACTGGAAAAAAAGATCGCAGCATTGTAGAAATATAGTTCTTTTAACATTGATCTTATTACTGTATTTTACCTGTTTGTTCCTATTGTTATCTTACTACTGTTATCCGTGCACATATACAAGCTTATCTCTCGTCTTTATTATATCGTGTAGTAGATTAAGGGCAATGCATTTACAAGACTTATTAATAATGGATCCTAACACCGTCCTGTTGAACTGTTGCGCTGAAGTGAGGACAAGGAACCTGAAACGCAAGCCCCATGAAGTTAATTTTTGAATAGATCTTTTCTATTTCTTCCTCTGGTTGCCTCGATATAATTAATGGTGCACATACCCTACATGTTTGCAAAATACAATAGATTTTTGACACAAGCCATCAGAGTGTAAATAGATAGAAGGGAACCAAACCAAACAAAGCTATATTCAGTTTCTTATCCTAAAGAAATTCGTAGAGAAGGTTCAATTGTTAAATCGAGTTTCTAAGTTATTAGTATTTATGACCGTTTTGAATTTGAAAGGAAAATTGAATCAAGAAAAAACCTACGGTTCATGTTTTTAATCTTATTGTACGAAAAGTCTCTGTAGAAATAATTTTGTAAATTAAATCTCTATTTCTAAAACAATAGACAATGCAACATAATTTGCACTTCTCTGATAAAAAATGCAAAGAAACCTGCTGATTTAAAAAGATATTTGAAATTCAATAATGGTAAAAAAAATACAGTTATTGACCAAGATTATACTAAAATAGTAATTATTAATATTATTTGTGAATAAAAATATTTAATTTTCCAATTTTGAACTTTTACTAAATGCAAGTTAACGTGGACTTTTTATAAAAAAACCGAAAACTAGTTTGTGCTTTCTAATTTAAAATTACAAGTAACTTGTTTACAAATTATTGTTACAAAGCTTTTTTTATAATAACTTAAAAAATAGGGACCAACTTTGTAAAGCCCCAAATTTAATCGTTAGATCCTCTTTTAAAGGGATATTAATAATTGTAATACATATACAGAAGGATGTTGTTGGAAGTTTAACTTCACAAAAAAATATATGATGGTGTTTTGGCTAGCTAGTTCGCAAATACTACGTGTTAGGATAAATAAAAAGAATAAAAATTTAAAATAACATTATTAATTGTTGGAATAGAAGAAAAATATTTTTGTCCAATTGCAAAATTTTATAAACACTCCTATATATATAAATTATGATTCAATAACTAAACATTTTTATAAATTCAAACACTATAACAAAATGATCATATTACAATGGTGGAACACCGTTGTAATATACATTTTACAACGGTGGGCTAACCGTCATGTATTAAGAAGTTGTAATAGACTAAAATCTTTTACAACGTTTTTGCACTGTTGCAACACCGTTGTAATATGTATATTTTACAACTTTTTTCCACCCTTGTAATAAACTTTATTACAACAGTTATACGCCGTTGTAATAATATCTACAACAACTGTTATCCACCGTTGCGAATGACAGTTGCATTTAAAAAAAATGAACATCTTTTGCAACTGAAATGAACAATACATTGAATATAACAATACTCCATAACCAAATCAAACACTACAGTTATTTGCAAACTAATTTATTAAAATACTCAAATTTTCAGTATTACAAACTATAAGTTTTAGAAAAAAATTCGCACATTATTATATACTTGACCATTACAAAGCAACTTTGTACAAGCATAAGTTATTTTACAATTCTGAAAGTAGCAAAATACTACAATGTAAAACTTCTGATCCCTTTGCCTCTTCGCCAATTGACCTGCAGTTGAAGATGGCAAAAACTACAACAATGCTCAGGCGTTGATCCAAGCTTTATGTACAACATTTTCTGCTGTGCCAACTAATCTCAAGATCATTGATCTCTTTGTGATCTCAACATGTTAAAAGCCAGTAACAGAAAAGCAGCTACTGATGGGTTCAGAGATAGAAATTTTTAAGTACAAATAATTAAAATAATTATAGCAATAAAACCTGGGAGGTATACCCTTGAAGGCATAGTTGATGCATAACAGCTCACACCCACTACTACAAAAGTGGGCATATTCGACACTAATTTGTGTGCGTTGCATGAAAAGTGTGGCGAATGCATTCTTTGATCTTCTACAACAACATTCATTTGTTGTTGCATTAGATGTGAACACAGTGTTGCGGTTGAAATTCTTGTGATGTGACTTGCAACACCAGTTCAAAGTGTTGCATTACATAAATACATGCCAGGTCAGCGATCCGCGTTATCAGTTTAAACAAATAAATAACCGTAGATGTTGATTAATCCAACGGTTCTTGCCGATCCTTGCAACACCAGTTCAAAGTGTTGCATTACATAAATACATGCCAGGTCAGCGATCCGCGTTATCAGTTTAAACAAATAAATAACCGTAGATGTTGATTAATCCAACGGTTCAAGCTGATCCTTGCTACAGCTTAGTGAAAATTTGGCGCGATAGTTTCTCCATTCACGAAATACTCCCCCCCCCCCCAAAACAAATTTCTCCGGTACTCCTCCTTCTGTCCGTTTCTCTCTCCACGAAATCCGTCCAAGAACGCCTCCGATTGCTACTCTTCCTCAGGTTACAAACTATAAACCTTCGATTGCTCCTATTTTACGAACTTTACACCTCCAATTTGGATCGTTTAGGACAATTACAGGTAGTTAGGGCTTCATCATTTAGGTTTTATTTAGTTGATTTCATCTCTAACTTATTTTGATCTGCGTTCAAAGTCTCTGGGTGATTTGGGTATACCGATTACCTTAAATTAGGGTTTTTATACTTGAAGTGTTGTATTTATATGTTTGCATGTGTTGAAATTGTGCAAGTTCTGTATTTTTATGTTTGCCAAACCATTGATGTATTGTTAAATAATGCCTATTTCCAAAGGTGTTAACAAAATTTAGAGGATAAAAGAAATCCAATATGAATGTTCAAATGTCTATTTCTGTTTGTAGTTAAATAATGCCTATATCTCTTCCTACATCGTATGACTACGAAGATACCCTGGGCATGGGTGATCTAGGACTGTCAAAACCATCATCACCAGAAACTCCTATTGATTTTTATATAGAGATGCAAGAAAGGCACTACGATGATTTTCTTGAGTATGAACTAGAGAAAGAAGAACTCCGAAGACAACGGCGAGAAGAAGAACGACGTGAAGAAAGGGCGATGCGACGGCATATTTGTTTGCGTCGTCAGCATCAAAACAACCAAGTGGTTAACGAACAACATGCTGACTCACCAATCATAATGTGTCATTGTGGGTATGCCACTGCAGAAGATGTTATTTCGATTGGATTCAACATTGGTCGTCGTTATTTTAGATGTCGGGTTTATCCCACAGGGTGTACCTTTTGGCAGTGGATTGACCAACAGTTTCCAAGTCGAGCCGCTGAGTACGCAAATGAGATACAACATCAACTTACAACGCTGCAAAATCATGTTATTGGTTTTCGAACTGATGTTAGTAGACTTAACGACCAGCTTCAAGGGCTAAACATTAGACGACAAAATTAAATTATTGCATCGTTCTTTGTATTAGATACAACTGTATCGTCTATGTATCACCTGTATAGTCTTTGTATCTGTACTGTTTTGTTTTGGTGCAGTCATGTAATGTTATGCATTTGGGTTCAGTATCCTTAGTTGCTTGTTTTATGTACGTATTCTCTTGGTAACTCAGTTCCAAAAGTCAGTGATAATTCATATCAAAACAATCGTCCTTGTATCATCACACTGATTATGTATATTTGTAAATTATTAACTTGTTTTGTTTTTATTTCTAATTTAGTCTAACATTACAGGGTAGCCCTTGTTCGTGTCTTGAAACTCTTAGGGGTATCAAATTTAGTCTTACTAAGCTGTGGTTAGATTGTGGCAATGGATAGTGAGTATTACATATGGATAGGACTTCCGAGATCGAGCGCAGAATATGTAAGAGGGGTAACAGCTTTTCTAAGAAATGCATTTCCCATTTATAAAGTAGGTAATGAGATGAAGTGCCCCTGCAAAAAATGTACAGAACGTAATTGGTATTGTGAAAATGTCATATACGATCATCTTATTTTTAATGGCCCTTCTCCATTACATACCGGGTGGATTTGTGAAGTTTCACAGACAAAATTAATAGGTGTTGATGACCATATGGATTGTGCAATGGAGATGGATTTTGAGGATAATTTAGATGTGGCGTTCAAGTGTGCGGGTTACAAATTTGGTCAAAATCCCAAGGACTTTGTAGTAGAACCAAATCCAGAGGCCGAGAAATTTTATCGGCATGTTAAAGAAGGAAAAAAACCGTTATATCCTGGCTGCACTAAATTTTCTCGACTAAGTTTCTTGATCAGGCTTTATCATTTAAAGTGTACTTACGGAATTAACGAGTCTGCGTTTGGGGAATTACTAAAGCTTATAAAAGAAGCCTTTCCTGATGCCCAGCTGCCTTTGTCTTCCTACGCCGCAAAGAATGTCATTAAGGATTTAGGTCTCAATTACCATAAAATACATGCCTGCCCAAACCATTGCATGTTATATTGGGCAGAGAATAAAGATAAAGAGGCTTGTGACATTTGTGGTTTTTCGAGATGGGCTGTAAAAGAAAAGGAAGACATCGTTGATAATAATGATCCACCAAAGTCGATTCCCAAAGTGCCGGCAAATGTTATGAGGTACTTTCCTCTAAGACCAAGGTTACAAAGGATGTTTATGTGCAAAGAATTTTCCAAGCTTATGAGATGGCACCAAGTGGAACGAAAAGAAGATGGAAAATTAAGACATCCGGCTGATGGTGTGGCATGGAAGATGATGGATGCTCGCTATCCTGATTTTTCATCAGAAAATCGTAATGTTAGATTGGGTCTAGCATCTGATGGATTTAATCCATGTCGTTCAATGAATTCAAGTTATAGTACATGGCCAATTGTGTTGGTAAACTACAATCTTCCGCCTTGGTTATGTATGAAACAAGAGAATTTGATTCTTTCAACATTAATATCTGGTCCAGATTCTCCAAAGAACAGTATTGACGTATATATGCAGCCTTTAATTGCGGAATTGAAAGCGTTATGGAATGTTGGCGTCGAAACATATGATTCCTTGACTGATGGGAATTTTAATTTACGTGCAAGCGTCTTATGGACCATTAGTGATTTTCCGGGATATGCCATGTTGTCAGGTTGGAGCACGAAGGGGAAACTAGCATGTCCAGTATGCCATTACGAAACTTCTTCAAATTATTTGAAGCATAGCAAAAAAATGTGTTATATGAACCATAGAAAGTTTCTTGATCCGACACATAAGTGGAGGCTAGATAAGAGGAGATTTAATGGCGAAACTAAAATGGGGAGCATTCCAGAAATGTTATTAGGAACTGATATTGAAGAGTTATTGCGGGGGTTCAAAAATCGGTTTGGGGATAAGACGAAGAAACCTGGTAAAAGTGACGGCCCTTTTAAAAAGAGGTCAATACTGTTTGACTTACCATATTGGTGTCATAATCCCCTTCGACATAACCTGGATGCCATGCACATAGAGAAGAACATATGCGACAAAATATTAGGTACTTTACTTAATATAGGTCGCATATCGAAGGATCACCTAAACACTCGTTTGGATTTACAGGAATTGGGCATAAGGAAGGCCCTTCATCCTGTTGAATGTGGTGATGGAAAGCATGTTGAAATTAGGGCTGCAATATTTGATATGACAAACAAGGAAAAAGAAATATTTTGCTCTGTATTGAAGAACGCCAAACTGCCCTACGGTTGTGCCTCGAATGTTAGTCGGTACGTGCACGTAAAAGAGAGAACGGTTGTGGGATATAAGAGCCATGATGCTCATTTCATACTCCACTATTTGTTACAATTTGCTGTGAAGAAAGCGTCAAAACCCGAGGTTGCGTTATCAATGATCAGATTTAGTGCATTCCTTAGAGGACTATGGAGCAAGGTATTATAAAAAATACTCAACTGATGAGGAAAGGCTTGCAAATAGGCCCAGTACAATTCTGTTGGAGGATTTGAAAATGCTCTTGGACTACTGGGGGGATGAAGCAGTTCAGGTACGGCTTTAATGATATTCACATTTGTATAATGTTTATTAGTTCACATTATCTTGTTTAATGCTAATCTTTAGTAGTTCACATTATCCTTGTTTAGTGCTATTTTTTTTTGGATTTCCAGGCCCTAGCTGATTCTAATTCCACGCATCGTAATTCGTTGAATGAGACACATACCATGGGTCCCAAAACTCATGCAGTAGCCAAAGAAAAGGTACTATGTGTTTTTCTGAACTTAAGTTATTTTTTATTGTGATTGAGTTGAATTGACCACATGATAATTCTAATTTGTTATATCATTGAATTATTGGTAATCCTAATACTTGACAGAGAAAGAAGGACCCAGAAAAAGCCCCTCATCCGCTGCCTTGGTTTATCTAGAAACTTATAAACGAGAACCGGGTCGAAGTTACAAGACTAACACGGATGAACTGAAGGCCAAATACGTGAGTACATATATAATTAGATACTGAAATAGCAACACTTGTGTCAGTATAATTGGCACATTGTACGTTTGTTGGAGCTGCATATTAAATCGAACACATATATAGTTAGTTTGAAAGAGAACCAGTTCTGTTAATAAATTCATTCTTGCCAGCTGCCTATTTATCTATATGCTTGCCTGGTTTTCATTTTGTAGGCGAAGGTGCAAGCAATAGTGGATGCTGGAAACATTGCTGAGGCAGATGCACTGGTTTCTGGTGGGAAGAGGCACACGCGTAACTGGCTTGTAGGAAGGCGTGGCAAATTGGCTGAAAAGTCTCCAAATCCTGGTTCTTTGGACAGCTATGTCCAAGAGTTAACAAAAAAAATAAGGCAAGAGCTGGAGGCGGACTTGGAGGAAAAGGTGAATAGAAAAGTTAAAGAGAACGTGTCATGGGTGTTAAAAAAGCTAGGTGAAGCCAATCCAGATCTAAATTTAGATGTCGGAGACCTTTGTGTCACCACAACAAGTGATGAAGATGCTGACAATTGTACTCCTTCAACCCGGCAACTGACTGAAGTATTTGGATGGTATGTGTTAGCACTTGTGATATATTTGGATTGTTCTTTTAAATGATGGCACTTGTGGTATGTGTTTGTGATGACAGTACTTGTGGTATGTTTTGGTGATGGCAGTACTTGTGGAATGTGTTGGTGATGATACTTGTGAGTTGGTATATATAATTGGTTGGTCTGACTGTGATGATGAATGTTTTGGGAGGAACTGTTGTATGAATATTTTGGTATATATTTATGAATGTGGTACAATGTTTTGGATTGAATATATGTACTGCAGAATCTGTAATTACAAGGTTGTATTACAGCTGCAGTTGATTTTTTCCTGGTGTCGCATTTGATTTTTGTGGTGTTGCGTTAGACTGTGCTGTGGTATTGCATTAGACTGTGCTGTGGTGTTGCATTAGACTGTGCTGTGGTGTTGCATTAAGTTTAACATTATTAATTCCACAATGGTACGGCACGTGGGCCCCACAGCTTACGTGGCGCCACGTGAATAGCTGATTCGGCATGTGACACATGTGCAGCTGACGTGACGAGCTGACATGGCATGTGCCACGTTGACAGCTGACGTGGAAAGTCAATGCGGACCCCACTATCATGAGCTGGAAGCCAGGGTCTGGCTTCTACTTAAGGCAACGCTGTATGTTGTTGCATTACATGGATATGCTGTTGTAATAGGGCAAAAGTTCTACTTAAGGCAACGCTTTCTTTCCGTGGTCGTAGATGGACAAAAGTGTTGCATTAGATGGCTAATGCAACGGCCGCGGATGCCACGCCCCCCTGGTGTTGCCTATTTGAAAAAAGGGCCTACGGCAACGCTTTTTTGATCTACGGCCACAGAAGAATAGTGTCGAATATGCCCAATTTTGTAGTAGTGACCATTTTACCATCAACTTAAGCAACAGTACTCAACTCATGCTCTTCGGGCCTTATAAAGTTCATAATAAAAAGAACAGATTTTGTTTTTCCAGTGAAAAATAATTCCCAAGTGAATATGAGAATCTGAGATCCGCAAAACTTATAAATCCCTTTGTCAACCATATTCATATAAAGACTAAACTATGTAACATAAAAAAGATTAAATCTTTCGTGTAAATAAACGAACACAAGATGTGTGCCATATATTGATATCCGAAAGAACAGCAGATAAACGAATATAAAATAGTCAGTTAAAAGAAACACCCTGTTACCTATCAGCTCTCATGCTACGTTTCTCCAACTCGGAAAGCTTGTATTTCATGCGAACGGACGCAAGCCGCTGGCGTTTCTGAATTGTGCTTCAGAATTAAAATTTTGAACAGATATTATACTTCAATTCTTAATTGTACATAGGAATTTTAATCTTGAAATACAGATTCATTACCACTAAACACAAAACTGACGTATCATTCTCTCCGAAAAATTCAATGTTTTATAAACTTCACACCGCAAATTCAATTCACCATGGTTGGGTACAAAAATAACCTAAAAAAACTGGATTCAGCCAAATGTGTTTAACATAGCATATCGGAATCAAGATTCAAGACTAATTTGAAAAAGAAAATTCCGATCAAACTACTGGAACAGAAAACTAATCTAAGAGATAAACAATAAATAAATAAAATAAAATAAAAACGCACCTACAAATATAAGGATCTCTGAATCTCGATTTGGGAACTGGATTCACACTAGCGATTGAATTTTGGGGACATGCATAGTTATAATAACATACCCAAATGGAAACAATAACAGCAGTTTCATACCGAAGTGAAAATTCACCTGCAGCGTCACGGTTTGGGCTGACGAACGGACGCAAGTCGCTGGCGGAGAACTGGCTTCATTACTCCATCCCAGTAGCAAGCAATTTGGTGACGAGGTAGGGCTCAGGCGGTTGCCGACTTCGAATCTTGGATGAGCAGATTTAGGGATTTGTGCGGTGGTTGATAGCTAGAGTGGCGGTTACTCTGAGCGATAGCGTATGACCTGACTGAAATGGCGGCCGACAATGGGTGAAAGGAGGCGCGTGACTGGACGATTGTGGTGGAGGGCGAATTCCTTCGATTTGCAAAGGGAGAGAACGACTGCCATATAAAGGAAAAGAGGGATTTTTGATTCCTCGAAGCCATTTCGCAATTTTTGATTCCAGGCAGATCTATAATTAAGACTTCCGGATTATAACTTTCTAAGTAATTAGGCTTTAGGCGGTGAAACACGGGAATGTGAAAAGTAAAGTGGGAATGGAAAATCAATGGGTGCGCAAGTTTTATTTACTATAAGAAGAGGCAGCGGGAAAGATTAAAGTTATTATTCATTTACAGACAATGGATAAATAGAATTTTCTATTTGTTTAGTTATTATTTATTTTCAAACATTTTTTTTTAAATTATTAGTTACTATTGTTAATTACTTGTTTAAATTAAAAAAATCTATCAAAAGCACAAACAAGCGATTTAAACAAAAAAGTTGTCAAAATTATATTTATTAAAACTGGGGAAATAGTTAATACCAAATCAAATATTACTTATTAACTATTAATTATTTAATAATAATTGACAAATATTATTGATTCCCAAGTTTATTATTAATTATTATTATTAAGTATTATTATTAAATATCAATATAATTAGTTATTAAATATAGATATTATAAACATGAAGTTTGCATAGGCATCTCTATTACAACCAATAAAATGAAAAGTTGTGATATATATGTTTATTACAACTGTGATTATTTCACAGTTGTAAAAAATATTAATTACAACAGTGCGCTTTGCACAGTTGTAAAAAAGCATTTATTACAACTGTGCTTTATGCACCGTTGTAAAATTAAAGTTGTAATATGGTGTTTTTGTTGCAGTGAAACTGCATTTCTACAAATGATAATGAAAAATTAATAAAAAAATAAAATGCGGCAACTTATGAATAACAAATCAAACTAGGTACGCGTAATTTCAACGCGTAAATATAAACAAATATTCATGCAAACCATTTTTTCTTAGATGTGTTAAACATAAACATTTTCTAAAAATATAATTCATGTATAAAACATGTATCATTACCATATGTGAAGCGCGTAACGTAATGCTTACTTATATGCAAAGTGCATTTTTAGGAATTTTGCCATCGGATCAAAAGTTAGCATTTCCAGACCAACTACTATTAAGGATTATTTCTATATTGGTAAAGTAACTAATTTTATATTTTCCTTATTTTCTGCCAGCTTCACACGATTTGGTTCTTTGAAATTGTACCTATGCCCGAATTTCAAAAGTAGCTAATGGAGATTTGTTATTCCAACATTCCATTTAATAATTTTGAGTTGAATCATCCTTTCTCAAAAATATTCAGGTTCTTCTCCTTCTTGAAAATATCGCTTACGTAAAGGTAATATACTACATGGAAGCTGAGAAGTGTAAAAAGTTATATGTAATGTATCATGACTGAAATTGCTAATGTAAGGTAATATCAAAGAAATGATATCGAATTTGCGATTTTTAATCAGTAGACAAAAGTTTGGATATGGCTTATGGTGGTGTAGATGACTTGTCATTTTTCTGACCATTCCACTATATTAACAAACTGGTGAGTGGTTCATGCTACGCACACGGGTAGTGTGAACTAAAAAGTGCAAAAGTTGCAATGTCGGCTAATTTTATTAATTATGTGTCTATGCGGTATGATTTTGACTTTTAATTTTCTTTTTAGTACTAATCCATGCAAGTTTACGTCATATGTACGTGGATGAAAGGATATGGATAGTACATAAGTGCGGAACGAAATTATAAATATCTTGACGTATGTTGTTGTGATTTTACTTTCATAATCAACCGTTGGAAGTAATTTTATGGTTTAAATTACATAAATAAAATATGTAAATTTCGCTGTTGAGTTCATAGCTAATAAATATGATAATATACATAACGTGTAACAAATAGTAAGAACAGTCATATTAGTTACAATAGTATGAACCCATGCTTCGCATGCAGTTCAGGAAATATACATAAGAAGATATATGAAATGCAGCAGTTCAACAATATTTTTGCTTGTTTTGGGTACTTTAAAATAATCATAAGAAGAAGCTGCATTATGCGAAATGCCGTTATCTTTTCACTACAAGAAAATATGATATATATATATATAGCATTATCTCATAGCCTAATAGTTTAAATGCTATAAAAAATCATTAAAGTAAAAATATAACAATAAATTGTGCTATATGAAACATGCGTAATACATAATCCACTATGCTACCCAACTTGTTTGAAAGTGCGGGAGTTGAAATTTAACCGGGATCCATTTCAACGAAGTAAAAAAAAAAGGCCGCGGAAAATAAAAATCCTTCCCCTTCACTTTCTTTCTCTCTTAACCTAGAATTCCGCCCAATGTAAATTCTTCGGTTCACACCTAAAATCGATCCATCAATTTTCAATTCAATCTAGCAATGATCTCTACTATAATTGGTTGTCGTCTCCGATTCACACCAGATAACTGGTTGTCGTCTCCATTTCATACCAGGTACCTCCAAATCAACAGCGAATTTGTCCGTTAGTAGCTAATTTTGAACTTAGATCCTTAGTTAATTAGTTTACCCAACCTTTCTATTTTTATTTCTGAAATATGGCTGGCGATTTTTTCCTTGATTAATTTTTAATGATTTATAGGCTAAGTATACATCGGTAGTAATTAATCGTGGTGATGTTGATATCCAGCAATATATGCATTTTAATTTGCAATTTCTCGTTTTACTGATGCAATTTTGTTTATAAAGTTGATTCATTCCCTCCAGTTTGGTTAGAATATTAAATTGTAGTGAGTTAGAGTTTTATTTTCCCTTTTTTTAATCAGAAGTAGATTCCAGTATAATGATTGGTTGATTGATGCAAGAAAATGGATGTTTCGGACTTTTAAACAGAAATATATTTAGAGTTTAGATGTCTTATCATAAACAATGGATAATACCTCGCTTATTTCTATGTTTTACCAGATCGAATACTACATTCTTTATAGGGGAGTAGACATTTCTCATGACAATGGATGCGACCGAAGCTGCTAAAAAAATTAGCTTTGATCAGCGGTGTAATGTCCAGAACTATTGATTATGTTGCAAAGGGGTATTGTGTTTTAGGATTTCATGGTGGTGCTCTCATGATGTAATAATAGCAGCTATAGGGCATGCTGTCATTGCATTAATTCCTGTTTTTGTTTCATTGGTTCCATCCAATGCTTTAGAAGTAACTGCATGTCCGTTATCTATCTTTAGTTAGCTGAGGAAGTTAGCATGCCCTTAGAAAAATGACCTGCATCATTTAGAATAAACATGGCTGATTCATTGCATGGACAAGATGAGGGGACTTTAATTCTGGAGTTAGAATTACTAACATGTGCTAATGTGACTTCTTTCAATGGTGTGTATGAATTATATATTTACTATTAATATGGGAAGTGGACACTTTTTTCAGAAGGCAGTATTTTGATTGTGTTTTGGTCATTTAATTTTTTTACTTTTCAAATGTCCAATTTTTATGCAAATAAATCATTTTTACAGAACAGGGCTTACTTGATTTTTAGTGTAGATTAATAATTTAAAAAGAAAAAGGAAAACTAAGTCATTTGACTACTATACCAAGGAGATCTAGCTACAAATCTAAAATAAGCCATTTGACTGCTACTGTTTCTAAGGATTATTATTTAAATTTGTTTTTTTTAATATACTACACACACACTTTACCTTGCATTTGCAGTTTTCTTTTCCAGTTTATCCTAAGCATAATGTCAATTTAAACAGAATAAAAATATATTCTAGGTTGAATTTGACATTAGTTCGACTCCATCATTACTTACTGATAATTACCTCTTATTGAAGGCCTATCTTTTGAGTTTTCATTTGAGGACCACTTTCATGAATCAGAGGTATAAAATATGAAGAAAACTACTTAAATGATCTTCTACTTTAAAAGTTACCAATACCGAATGGCAACATTTTTCTCCATAATATTATCTTTATTACATGTGAAACAGGTGAACACCTCTTACTCTATCGTGGTAGAAGGTTAAGAGTTCAGTGATCAATGATTGATTATATGGTTGAGGTACAGTTACACAAACTTAATTGTCATATCTGTAGTTGTAACACCCCGTATTCTCTGTGAACATAAAGGAACAAAACAAAGTATACTTAATTTTTAAGAGAAGAATTAAGGGAAATGGGTTACGCCAGTGTGTTTGTCTTGGAATTCTTCTTGAGATAGAGTCCGGGTTTGAGTAAATCGGACTTCGTATGAAGAAGTTATGGCACTTAGAAGTTTCAGGAATTTAAAATAAAAACCAGCCCAAATTCAAATTCAGAGTTTCGAAATTCAAATCACACATCCGGGCTGGGCGGGAAAATTCTCACCCAGGACCCAGGTCGACCAGGGGGTCGACCTGGGTAGAACAGGTCGACCATGGGGTCGAGCTGGGGGTCGGCCTCCCCCCTATTTCCAGATCCGTGGACAGATTCGTTTTTCTGTATTTAGACGCCCGATCTGACCAGATTCGTTGCTCCTAAGCTATTTAAACACCCCCAAACCGCACTTTCTCTCCACACAATTTCATTACGCCTATACTCTATCCTAATTCATATTAATATAAATCAATGGCGTCGTTACTCTCCTGAAACCTAAGCTAGAAAGAGTGGTCCTTCTTCTTCCAATCTGAATAGGATTAAAAGAGAACAACTACAACCCTTTTTTCTTTTAGAATCCAACCAAGGTGAGTACAGTTATTTTCAGATATGAAATATAATTATGATCTTGACATGGTTATAAATCTGAATTGGAGATTATGCATATTCCTGTTTATCAGATCTATTTTTCTGGGTAGATCTATCTTATTCTTGTTTATCATATATGTTTTTCTTTATAGATCTATCTTATTATTGTAACTATTCTATATCTCTTCCTTCCTTCTGTTCTATAGCCAGACTACCACAAGCCTGAGCCAAATCTCATAAGAGATTGACACACGAACGCTAAATTCTGGGGAAAATAATGAGTGATGCATAATTGGACATGATTGATTTTGTGATTGATTTAAGAAAAGGGCTTATGTTGTAATTTAAGATCTAGATATAGGCGTACTATATATGACAATATATGATTTGGAAGAAGGAGAATTATTGTATGACAACATATGACTTGTAATTTAGGGGAATAATGCATGTTGTAATTCAAGATCTGATTTTGTGGACATAATACATGTTGTACTTTAAGATCTAGATTTGGGGCGTATTTTATATGATGATCTATGACTTGGAAGAAAAGGATACGTGACTTAGGCCTGAAAAACCTATATTATAATAGGGATAATTATAAATGTGAATACGCCTAATTCGGATTTTTGGATATTTGACATACGCGGCAATCAACGGCTATAATTTGGCATAATTTATATTGTGCATCATGATTTGGGGTTTTTAGAGAATATTCTATATGGTGCAAATTTAACTAAAATTTGGGACTTATGTTATATTGTGAATTATGACCATAATTGGGCATGTAAAATTAGGCTTAATTTTATGACTAAGCGAGGTATGTTATTGAAATTTTAATGGATAATAAAATCTGTTAAATTGCCTAATCTGTTGAAACTGAATACGGTAATTTGGGGTATGAAAATCTGTAGTCTCGATCTAAAATTGAGCAAAACATGTTAATAGAACTTTGGATGATTTGCTGTAACATGTAAAGGAGTTAATTTGTTGAATTGGCATAATTAGTCTGATATTGGCATAATCTGTGAATGAATACTTTAGCTAAAATAAGAATGCTGAGACACGAGGTCAGACTCTGTTTGCGGTAGAAGCCTGCCCGGATCCAGCCGGCTTAACCAGCAACTGCAAACTGTCAGTCTGATGTGAGAGGTTGTGGGCATAAAGATGCTTAGATACGAGGTTAGGTCTGGCTTGTGGCAGAAGTCTGTCCGGAACCGCTCGGCACATCCAGCGGCCACAAGCTACCGACCTAGTGTGAGTGGTCTGTGCATTAATATTTAATTAATGCAAATCTAAGATAAATATGATGCCTAAAACATATTGGGTAGATAAGGTTAAATCAACTGGACTGATGAATCTAATAAACTCATTTGAAGTAGGCCCAATACAAGGTTAGGTGAAACAATCTGTAAGACTGTTAATCTGTAATCTAATCCGTTAAGTTTGAAAACTTGTTAATCTTTATATCTGATCTGTTAGTCTGAAAACTTGTTAACTTATATATCTGATCTGAGAACTAGTTAATCTGAACTTTGTACATCTGAAATCTGTAAGCAAGTTAATCTGAAATTTGTTAGTCTGGGGACACAAGGTTAGGAGGGGCAATTACTTGTGTCATCTGTTGTTTGGGACCCATATTAGTCAGTAACCCTTTCTGGTATCAAAACTATGATCGAACACTAGGTAGAGTTCCAGGGCACACTTACTGAACTAATTGTAAGAGGTTAACTCTGATAATGGCGGGGGTGTTGATGGCGCTTTCCAACCGGGTCATGTGCGTGCATGGATCCGGTCTGCTCTGAGGATGTAAGACACCGTGACATCTGTAAATAGGTCTGTGTGTATAGGTTGCCACTTTAGGGTTGGGCCGGCATAGGGTATTTATGTATCAGGGAGCCGATCGCTTGGGGTGGAATTTAGGGTACACTTAGTTCTGTCTGTTTCTGTTGGGGTGGTAACACCTTTTTGTTTCTGTGTGGTACCTATTGTCTGTTGGGGTGGTAAAGGCCCATTACTAGTTTACACCTAATTCTAACATTCTGTTTCCGTAGGGAATATTATGTTACCGTCTGTCTCTGTTCCGGTGGTAAAGGCCCATTAATATCACTCTGTTTCTGTAAACCATCTGTCTCTGTTCGGGTGGTAAAGGCCCATTACTAGCATTCTGTTTTGATACATCTGTCTTTGTTAGGGTGGTATAGGCCCATTACTAGCATCGTTTTTCTGAAGAGATTGTTCTGTTTTCTGATTAGATATTAGGACAACACCTAATTCTGTTATACTAGTATTAGTGCAGAGAAGTGAAAACCAAGTAAGAAGCTTAGTTTAGCCTGTATCGTTCTGTCCCTTCTGTTAACCTGCTACTCCTGTTATGGTTATCTCTCATCCAAATTTATTTACATGTCATGATACTGTTATCTGTTTATAAACTGAAAGTCGCTGGACTCACCAGACTTATGTCTAACCTAGTTTGTTTCGCCTCTTTTCTTCCGTTCCCCCCCGGTTCTCAGAGTGGAAACATAGGAGCTTGATTCAGGTTCCATCTGCTTGAAGTGCTTGAAATAATGCTTGGCTTTGCTACCTATGTATGGCATTCTCTGTTAGGGATTATGGCTTTAAAAATTATGCATTCTGAAGGATTTTGTATAAGACTGATATTTGTGTACTTGGGTTTTGGTATTATGATGTAACCAAACTTATTTCCGTTTCTGCTGAAATAAAGTTATAAAATTTTCAAATACTACTTTACATATCTATCTTGTAAATTTCTATTCTATTTACTTATAACGTTCCACTGAAGTTAAGGCATTCCCTTTGCGAGTGACCTTAACGGAAGTGGGGTGTTACACTTGGTATCAGAGCTGAAGGCTACCAGATTTGACAAAAAGTTTTTGAAAACTATTTTCAAAATGGTTTTAAAAAGGAAGTATTTTAATAAGTAGAGTTTATTTTAAAAAAAAAATTAATCCCCAAAAGTCGTGTATCTATCTTCCGATTCTCCGTTTTGAATCTTTTCCTTTTTCATTTCAGCATGTTTGGGTTACCCGAGATACCCGAGGGCATACCGGTACCAACTTGGTTCAGAAGGTATCTGGAGGCTAGGGCCGCCGCCGCAGGCCCAGTAGACGTTCCTCCTCCTCCTCCTCCCCCTCCCCGCATTGATACTTTTTCGAAGATATGCAAAGACTTTTGGGCAATGGGAGGGGAACCTTTTCACGCATCAGAGACGTTTGTTGAAGCTCGAAATTGGCTTAAGGAGGTGGAAGACTTGTTTGGTATCTTCGACATAGAAGATGGAAGGAAGGTCCAATTAGCTTCTTGGTTAACGAAGGACGAAGCCTCGTTTTAGTGGGAGGTCACGAATGGAGAGCGTCCGATAGAAACATGGACGGATTTTAGGCATAGGTTCGAGATGAAGTTCCTCTCATGAGCCGAAGAGAATTTATACATGGAGAGGTTCTTAGCATTGAAGCAAGGGAATTCATTAGTGAAGGAGTACGTCAACAAGTTTAATCAGTTGGTGAGATTCGGCTTAGACTTGGTGAACACACCTGAGAAGAAGTCCCTGAGATTCGTTAAAGGTTTGAATGAGCCGCTACATGGGTTGGCTATGACCCACATTCCTATGGGGGCTACCTTCGAGAAATTGGTTGACATTGCGTTAATGAATGAAGAGGAAGCCAAAAGTGTGAAGAAAGAAGAAAAGCTCGAAGGACCACAGGACAAGAAAGAGTGGCCCAAAAAGGAAACACAAACGAAGAATGAAAAGTCTGAAGATAAGAAGGAGAAAAAGTGCTTTACTTGTGGAAGCTTGACTCATCTGAACAAGGATTGCAGAAAGAGGAAGGACGCTTGCTTCAACTGTGGAGAAATGGGACACTTCACTAGGGACTGCCTAAAAAAACGTGCGCATGGGCAGAGGGCAGAACCTACTTCTGGAGGGCAGGCGAATGCTCACGTGACTGTTAGATAGGGTAGAGATAGGAATTTTTTTATAGAAGGTTTAATTTCCTTATCTGATTATTGAGATAAAACTTTTTTGATTCTGGCATTTTGATTTTGTAATTGAGACTCTACACTTTAATATTAGTCTTGTTTCTGATCCCTCTATAGTCTCAAACCTCATAAGGGTTACGACTCATCTGTTTGTGATAAGCCGGGGTTTGAAGGTATCTGTGTTAAGCGTTAAGTTGACTGTAACGCATAAATTCTGGTTTTTGTGGGATATGGTGGGGTTTTATCATGCTTAGTTTCCTAATAATCATTTGATAATCTGATCTGTACCAGTAGTCTGTAAGTATCTGAATATTTCTGAAAAGGATAGGGGTTTTTACTTGATGCGTGAAGTAGATTTCCAGTTTTGACATTGTTTACTGGGAGTAGTTCTCTGAGTGTCAATCTGATGTTGATTTCAGTCTTCAGGGTTGATACTTAGGGATTTATTCTCTTAACCGATGTCTAATGGGAACAGAACTTTTGTTTTTGTACTTGCTTCTATCACTCGGTTGTATCCTATCGATCGATTCTTCGACTTTTAGGTAGAAACTAATGGGTGTAAACATGTGTTTGAGGCATGTTATGTTTGATGGTTGCAAGTGAAGGCAAGTGTTTGCTAGTGGTTGCTCGTGGATGCATGTACACACACTAGGCACTAGATCGGCTAAAAAACACTCTCATACTACATATGGATGTGTGTGCATTTTTTGATTTCTGTGGATGCAAAATGATTGACTCATCACATGGATGTTGCATTTGGATGAATGGTTATGCACTCATGTAGAAATGATGTGTATCAAATAGGATTTTCTTGCATACATAATTGGACTCATGGCACTAACATAATTCGCATTAAGGAGATCAACTGAATCAGTAGACCGCATGATCTTTGCATTAGATAAAAGACATATACACATAGTTATGCATATGTTCATACAACATTAGAAGTTTTCTAAGGACAATGGATGCTTGTGGATGATGGCTGAGTAGATGGGTAATTGGATGGTAGGACACATTCTTCTTAACTTTAAGATTTCGGGAACGAAATCCTTTAAGGAGGGGATACCTTATTTTTTGTGAACACAAAATAACAAAACAAATAATACTAAATTTTTAAGAGAAGAATTAAGGGAAACAGGTTACGCTATAGCGTTCGTCTCGAAATTCTGCTTGAGATAGAGTCCGAGTTTGCGTAAATCGGGCTTCGTATGAAGAAGTTATGGCACTTAGAAGTTTCAGGAATTTAAAATAAAAACCAGCCCGAATTCAAATTCAGAGTTTCGAAATTCAAATCGCACACCCAGGCTGGGCGGGAAAATTCCCGCCCAGGACCCAGGTCAACCAGGGGGTCGACCTCCCCCCCCCCCCCCATTTCCAGATCCGCGGATAGATTCGTTTTTCTGTATTTAGACGCCCGTTCTGACCAGATTCGTTGCTCCTAAGCTATTTAAACACCCCCAAACCTTACTTTCTCTCCACACAATTTCATTACGCCTATACTCTGTCCAACTTCATATTAATATAAATCAATGGCGTCGTTACTCTGCTGAAACCTAAGCTAGAACGAGTGCTCCTTCTTCTTTCAATCTGAATAGGATTAGAAGAGAACAACTACAACCCCTTTTTATCTTAGAATCCCACCAAGGTGAGTACAGTAATTTTCAGTTATGAAATTTAATTATGATCTTGATATGGTTATAAATCTGAATTGGAGATTATGCATATTCTTGTTTATCAGATCTGTTTTCCGGTGTAGATATGTCTTATTCCTGTTTATCAGATCTGTTTTTCTATGTAGATCTATCTTATTATTGTAACTATTCTTTTTCTCTTCCTTTCTTCTGTTCTATAGCTAGGCTACCACGAGCCTAAGCAAATTTTATAAGAGATTGACACACGAACGCTAAATTTTGGGGAAAATAATGAATGATGCATAATTGGACATAACTGATTTGTGACTGATTGAAGAAAAGGGCGTATATTGTAATTTAAGATCTAGACCTTGGCATACTATATATGACGGTTTATGATTTGGAAGAAGGGGAATTATTGTATGACAACATATGACTTGTAATTTGGGGACATAATGCAAGTTATAATTCAAGATCTGATTTTGAGGACATAATACATGTTGTAGTTTAAGATCTAGATTTAGGGCGTATTTTATATGACGATCTATAACTTGGAAGAAAATGATATGTGACTTAGGCCTGAAAAACCTATATTATAATAGGGATAATTATAAATGTGAATACGCCTAATTCGGATTTTTGGATATTTGACATACGCGGTAATCAACGGCTATAATTTGGCATATTTTATATTGTGCATCATGTTTTGGGGTTTTTAGAGAATATTCTATACGGTACAAATTTAACTAAAATTTGGGACGTATGTTGTATTGTGAATTATGACCATAATTGGGCATGTAAAATTAGGCTTAATTTTATGATTAAGCGAGGTATGTCAATGAAATTTTAGTGGATAATTAAATCTGTTAAATTGCCTAATCTGCTAAATCTATTTAAACTAAATACAGTAATTTGGGGTATAAAAATCTGTAGGCTCGATCTAAAGTTGAGCAAAACATGTTAATAAAACTTTGGATAATTTGCTGTAACTTGTAAAGAAGTTAATTTGTTGAATTGGCATAATTAGTCTGATATTGGCATAATCTGTGAATGAATACTTTAGCTAAAATAAGAATGCTGAGACACGAGGTTAGACTCTTTTTGCGGTAGAAGCCAGCCCGGACCCAACCGGCTTAACCAGCAACCACAAACTGTCAGTCTAATGTGAGAGGTCGTAGGCATAAAGATGCTTAGACACGAGGTTAGGTCTGGCTTGTGGCAGAAGTCTGCCTGGAACCGCCTGGCACATGCAGCGGCCACAAGCTACCGTCCTAATGCGAGAGATCTGTGCATTAATATTCAATTAATGCAAATCTACGATAAATATGATGCCTAAAACGTATTGGGTAGATAAGGTTAAATCAACTGGACTGATGAATCTAATAAACCCGTTTGAAAACCTGTAGGCCCAATACAAGTTTAGGTGAAACAATTTGTAAGTCTGTTAATCTGTAATCTGATCCATTAAGTCTGAAAACTTGTTAATCTGTATATCAGATCTGTTAGTCTGAAAACTTGTTGACTTATATGTCTGATTTGAGAACTAGTTAATCTGAAATTTGTACATCTGAAATCTGTAAGTAACTTAATCTGAAATCTGTTAGTCTGCGGACACAAGGTTAGGAGGGCAATTACTTGTGTCATCTATTGTTTGGGACCCATATTAGTCAGTAACCCTTTCTGGTATCAAAACTATGATCCAACACTAGGTAGAGGTCCAGGGCACGCTTACTGAACTAATTGTAAGAGGTTCACTCTGATAATGGCGAGGGGTGTTGATGGCGCATTCCAACCGGGTCATGTACGTGCATGGATCCAGTCTGCTCTGAGGATGTAAGACACCGTGACATCTGTAAATAGGTCTGTTTCTATAGGTTGCCACTTTAGGGAGTGATACACCCTTCTGTGGAGCCGGCACAGGGTATTTATGTATTAGGAAGCTGATCGCTTGGGGTAGAATTTAGGGTACACTTAGTTCTGTCTGTTTCTGTTGGGGTGGTAACTCCTGTCTGTTTATGTGTGGTACCGTCGGTTGGGGTGGTAAAGGCCCATTACTTGTGTACACCTAATTCTAACATTCTGTTTCCGTAGGGAATATTCTGTTACCGTCTGTCTCTGTTCGGTCGGTAAAGGCCTATTACTAGCATTCTGTTTCTGTAAACCGTCTGTCTTTGTTCGGGTGGTAAAGGCCCATTACAAGCATTCTGTTTCGGTACATCTATCTCTGTTAGGGTGGTAAATGCCCCATTACTAGCAACATGTTTCTGAAGAGATCGTTTTGTTTTCTGATTAGATATTAGGACAATACCTAATTCTGTTATACTAGTATTAGCGCAGAGAAGTGAAAACCAAGTAAGAAGCGTATTTTAGCCTATGTCATTCTGTCTCTTCTATTAACCTGCTACTCCTGTTATGGTTATCTCTCATCCAGTTTTATTTACATGTCATGATACTATTATCTGTTTACATCCTGAAAGTCACTGGACTCACAAGACTTATGTCTGACCTAGTTTGTTTCGCCTCTTTTCTTCCGTTCCCCCCCACCCAAGTTCTCAATGTGGAAACATAGGAGCTTGATTCAGGTTCCATCTGCTTGAAGTGCTAGAAGTGCTTGAAATAATGCTTTGCTTTGATTCTTCCTATTTATGACATTCTCTGTTGGGGATTATGGCTTTAAAAATTATGCATTCTGAAGGATTTTGTATAAGACTGATATTTGTGTACTTGGGTTTTGGTATCGTGATGTAACCAAACTTATTTCTGTTTCTACTGAAATAAAGTTATAAAATTTACAAGTACTACTTTACATATCTGTCTTGTAAATTTCTGTTCTGTTTACTTATAACGTTCCACCGAAGTTAAGGCATTCCTTTTGCGAGTGACCTTAACGGAAGTGGGGTGTTACAGTAGTATTAATTTTCTGTATCTTCTCTTACCTTCTTTTTTTTAAGCTCCAAAAACTAACACAAAATAGAAAAAATAGTTTAAATCACTAAATCCAAGGCATTGATATTGTAGTTTGCAATAAATGCTTGCTTCTAGATAAATCATTTTTAGCGTAATGTACTGCCGTTTTTGTTTAATGTCTCAATTTTAAGCTATTCCTTGCACTTTTGATGAGATACATAGAACTTGCTTCTATTTACTTATCGTTGTTATTCATTTAGCACATATATTAACATTTTCAATGAAAAAGTTCTAAATCAAATTGCCGAAAGATATTTTAATTTTAAGCACTAATAATAGTATAATCTAACTTTATAAATTAGAGCTCTAACAAATTAATCCATTCAACTAAACCGATGGCTCCTTCTCATTAAACGCTACCTATATGCTATATATTATCTCATCTTAACTATAACCAATTTTTGTGTAACCAATATTTGAAATTAGAGAGGTTTCATCTAACCTCAAACTATGTCATGCCCAGATGTTGTTTGAGGTAATAGTAAATAGAAAAGGTCAGTCTTTATATAGAAATGGTACTATATATAAAAGTAGAAAAAGGATGTAACATGAATATTTGTAAAAGGTATTTGATGTAAATGCATCCGTTAGACATGATTAAAACTAACATTGTTGCTGTAATTTTTTACTTCACGGCTGCAATCTTCAACTTGATTTTTTTTGGACTACGTAACAATTAATTTTTTATGTTCGGTTCTTGGTTAACATTAAAGGTTGATCCATCATTCATATGATGTAAACTAATATCGTCTGATGTACTTTTGTTTTTTATATAGTGGTAGACAAGATAATGCTTAGGTTTGGGTTTTCACCATGCATGAAACTGATATGGTTACATGGTGACTATTCTCAGGATAATGAGTAAGAGCAAGAATCCATAGGACGATCTTTATAGGAGAAAATCTCACTTGCAATTGTTAACGTAGCATCCAGATTATAAAATAGAAATGCAACAATATTTATAATTAAGGTATATGTGCTGGAACTTATTTGCCTTAGGTACAATTTTTTTTAGTTGAGTTTCACATATTGCTTTCCTTGATGGTAGAGGCAAAAAGATATTTCATACTTTATTTGTTGTCTAAAGAGAAAAAGGTGGGGGTGGTAAGAAATTTGTTTCCATTCTTACATTTGTTTCATGCCTTAGGATACCAATTTTGTAACATACCATGTTTGTTAATCACCAAAAATCTGCATCCATTGTAAGTATCCTTTCCAGAATGGTGGAATATTTGGGAGTAATATGATACTCTGTATATTTGCTAGATATATCATTTTATATGTTTCATATGTTTTGTTCTATATATAAGTATTATATGTAAACAAATATAATTAATTATAGTATCTAATAGAGCCACGTGGAGTAAGTATGAAATCCATAATAGCATTGATTACCCTTTCTTTCTTGCCCTAGCTAATAAAATTAAATGTATGCTATAACAATGTTAGTCTCTGACTCTTTGCATTAAGTATAAATGTTAACCATGGTATTATTACTAAAAAGACAAAAGAAATTAGTTTAGGCACATATTTTTTTCCATAATACAAAGAAATGAAAGTCAAAGGACTATTTGGATTCTAACATGTTACGTTTTCCTTTTTTTGATTTTTTAGGGAGAACATTGCTAATCTTTTACCATAACCACATGGAGTAGATTCATGTTAATGAATTCAGGTATTAAATGGCAACCTTCTCAATTTATATCTTTCTTATTTTAACTCTTAGAGAATAATGTTATTGTAGTCAGTAATATAGAGGATGAGTGATACTACAAAAGTTATATAAACAAATTTGAGGTTGTCCATATTAAAAAAGCATGTGTTAGTAATGTTCTTAGTTGTAATATAGGGATGGCTGATAGGTCAATAGTTGATAGTTACCATCTGATCCTTCGCTGTTCTTTTTTTAAGGCAAGATTATATTATATTTTTTACTGTTCTTTATTTAAGGCAAGATTTTAAGAAGACTCATCAATCTGAACATCTAGATGTGAAAGAAATACGTGATGTATACACCTAGATTTTGATTAGCTAACTCTAGATTTCGATAGTTATCATATTGAAACTTGTGTACATTCTGTATTTCTACTTTGTTAGCTGACTCTAGATTATAATTTTGTTTCTAGATTGGGAAGGCATGTGGTGACAAGTGGGGGACCATGACTTTTGATGTATGTATCTATGGTCCAAAGAATATATTTGCAGCCATTTATATTAAAAAATAGGCTGTGATAGAAAAAATTGTTGAAATTCCTAAAGAGAGTTGAATGAAATACATTTAGTCCCACATTGGCAAATAATGGGTTAATGTTGTGTATGTATATAGGATCCTCATTCTCTTAATTGGCCCTTAGGGTCAGGTAATTTTGTGCGAGAGGGAGGACCTATATCTGATGAACACACACGCGCGCCCGTCCGACCGACCGAACCGAACCGAACCGAACCGGGACGGGCCGTGCCGGGTTCGGGCTTGGGCTTGGGCCTTAAGTAAAACCTTATTTTTGCACTAAAAAAACTCAGCATTTTTAAACGGGTGCGACCCGTTAGAGACAAACGGGTGTGACCCTTGTAGAGCAATGGATGCAGCCCGTTACCATTCAAATTCAAACGGTAGCGGGTATATTTCAAACGGGTAGGAAACAGACGGACGCGTCTGTTCCGAAAAGATGCGGAATAGGTTATATAAATTACGCGATTCTGATCAAATCGACATGCATTTTTTATTTCTCTTTCCTCTGTCATTTGCTCTCTCCTCTTTCCACTGCTGATTATCGCTGCCTGACATTATCGCTACAATCTCGAGCAGTCTTGTTTGTTGTATCCTGGGAGGCTTCGACTGAAAGTCTTAAGGAAACTGTGAATACAGGCCTCAGTCGAAAACTCGGTTAGACATCAATTTTCTGTTGTTTAACTTTCTGTTTACTATAATATAGTGACGCTGTTTAGCACAGATAATAATCTGTTGCTGTGTTGATTTGTGTGCAAATCGTTTCAAAGTTCATTGAACGGATAGTGTGCTACTTCTGATTTGAAACGCTTAATTCTGTTACAAATTAGAAACGCTTGTAATCTATTGTAATCTGTTGCAAGTTCTTAAGACTTTCACTGTTTTTGACAAAACAGGGATGGCAACAGAGCAAACGACGCTCAAAGCTGGAAATTTGAACAAACCAGAATTGTTCAAAGGAGAAGGTGATGATTTTCTGACATGGCAGAATCAGATGTTGTTCTATCTCACCACCCTTGGCTTGCAAAAGTATCTTGAAGAAGATGAACCGGTGCCGCCTACACCAGGAAATGCCAAGGATGCACCAAAGCATGATGGTCCGTCTATTGATGCATGGAGGCATTCGGATTTTTTATGCAGAAACTACATTCTCAACGGCCTAGATAAAGTCTTGTACAAAGTTTTCCAGCCTATAAAGACTGCAAAAGCTCTTTGGAATGCTTTGGCTACAAAGTACAAGACGCAGAATGTGAGTTTGAAAAAGTTCATAGTCGACAAGTTCATGGACTACAAAATGGTGGATTCAATGTCAGTGACTTCTCAAGTGCAAGAGTTGCAAATTATTATCCATGAGAAGGAAGCAGAAGGTCACAAAGTTGGTGAGTCATTTCTGGTTGAAGCAATTACTGGAAAACTGCCACCATCTTGGAGGGAATACCGCAACTACTTGAAGCACAAAAAGAAGGAGATATCCTTACAAGACCTCATCGTCAGATTAAAGATAGAGGTAGATAATCGTGGAGTCACTCAACCTAAAAGTGAAGAGGCGCTTGTTACTGAAGGGTCAAAGAAGAAAGGGCACTTCAACAAAAACAAGAAAAGAAAGGCGCCAGAGAATAAGGAGAATAACCAGAAGAAGTCCAAGAAATTCAATGGTGATTGTTGGGTTTGTGGCAAGACTGGTCATCAAGCAAAAGAGTGCAGACACAAGAAAAAGAAAAATTCGGAAGCAAATGTGGTGGATAACATGGACAGCGATGAATCCAATTTTTCAGGAGTTGTGACCGAATGCAATTTGATCCAGAATTCTGCACAATGGTGGTTGGACACGGGTGCTACTAGGCATATATGCTCTGATAAGTCCGTCTTCTCAACCTACACCAAATTGGATCAAGATGAGAAACTCTATATGGGAAATTCATCGGTTTCCATGGTTGAAGGCAAAGGAACAGTCACCCTCAAGTTCACTTCTGGGAAGACTATTCGACTGAATGATGTCCTTCATGTTCCAGAGATCCGCAAGAATCTCATTTCTGGGTCCATGCTTTCGAAGAAGGGATTCAAGATGGTCTTCGAGTCAGACAAGATGGTTCTATCCAGGGCAGGAATCTATATAGGAAGGGGTTACTTGTGTGATGGCCTATTTAAGGCTAATGTAGCCGTAATCGGCAATAATATGTATTCTAATAATGCTATGAATAAAAAGGAAGTTTCTTATATCGTTGAGCATGAAACTTTATTATGGCATGATAGATTAGGACATATTAATTTCCGAAAAATGAGAAAACTAGCAGATTTAGAGTTAATTCCTAAGTTTCAAGTGGATAAAAACTACAAATGTGAGACATGCGTAGAAGCAAAAATGGTTAAGAAACCATTTCATACTGTTGATAGAAGTACTGAACCATTGGGAATGATTCATACTGATTTATGTGATTTCAAAAACTTACCTACAAGAGGTGGTAAAAAGTATTTTATCACATTTATTGATGATTATACACGATATTGCTACGTATATCTTTTAAACAGTAAAGATGAGGCAATTACATCGTTTATAAAATATAAAGCTGAAGTAGAAAATCAGCTTAATAAGAAGATCAAGATATTGAGATCCGATCGAGGTGGAGAATATGAATCGCCGTTTGAACAATTCTGTGCAGAAAGTGGAATAATTCATCAAATAACAGCACCATATTCGCCACAACAAAATGGCATAGCCGAGAGGAAAAACAGAACGTTAAAAGATATGATTAATGCAATGCTTTTAACGTCTGGTTTACCGACGAACCTGTAGGGGGAAGCCTTGAATATGTCCAATCACATATTAAATAAAGTTCCTCACCGTAAAACAGGAAAAATTCCATATGAGATATGGAAAGGACACCTACCAAGCTTTAAATACCTCAAAGTGTGGGGGTGCTTGGCAAAGGTTCCTATCCCGCCTCCCAAGAAGGTCAAACTTGGACCAAAAACAGTAGATTGTTATTACTTAGGGCCAGCCCAAAATAGTAGTGCATATAGATTTTTGGTATTCAAGTCTGATATAGATGATATCCATGTAAATACAATCATGGAATCAAGAGATGCCTCATTCTTTGAAGATGTGTTTCCACACAAAAGAAATGAAGGAAATAATGTCCCCAAAAGGACACGAGAAGAATCAAGTAGCCCACATGAAGATGAAACTCATCGTGAAGTTGATGAAGTTGAACCAAGAAGAAGCGTAAGGGCCAGAACATCCAAATCATTTGGCTCTGAGTTCCTCACTTACGTACTTGAACATGAACCTCAAACAGATAAAGAGGCCATGTCATCTTCTGAATCTTCATGTTGGAAAGAAGCAATCCAAAGTGAGATTGATTCAATTCTAAGTAATAAAACTTGGGAAATTGTTGATATTCCACCTGGAATAAAACCAATTGGCTGCAAATGGATTTTCAAGAAGAAAACGAAAGCAGATGGCTCTATCGACAAATATAAAGCCAGATTAGTAGCCAAAGGATATCGTCAAAAAGAAGGAATAGACTTCTTTGATACATATTCGCCCATTACACGAATAACCTCAATAAGAATGCTAATAGCAATTGCATCCATATATAATCTAGAGATTCATCAGATGGATGTAAAGACGGCATTCTTGAATGGAGATCTCGATGAGGAAATCTACATGGAGTAACCCGAAGGTTTTATATCTAAGGGAAATGAAAATAAAGTCTGTAAATTGGTAAAATCACTATACGGACTCAAACAAGCTCCAAAACAATGGCACGAAAAATTTGATAGTGTCATGATGCAAAATGGTTTTCGTATAAATGAATGTGATAAATGTGTTTATTATAAACAAATTGGACAGTCATATGTCATGATTTGCTTATATGTGGACGATATGTTAATCTTCGGTCCTAACATAAAAGTTATAGAGACCATAAAGAAAATGCTGATCAACAATTTCGATATGAAAGATTTAGGAGTTGCAGATGTTATTTTGGGAATCAAAATAATAAGAACCCCTAATGGAATTGAATTATCACAGTCGCATTATGTAGACAAAGTGATTGAAAGATTTCAAAATCTTGGGATTAAAGGAGTAAGAACACCTTTTAATCCATCAGTAGTACTGCATAAAAACACTAATGAGAGTGTAATGCAACTGGAATACTCTCGTGTAATAGGATGTCTAATGTATCTTATGAATTGCACGAGACCAGATATAGCCTATGCAGTAAGTCGACTAAGCAGGTATACAAGTAATCCAGGAAATGAACACTGGAAAGCACTAATGAGAGTGCTTGGATACTTAAAGAATACCACAAATTATTCTCTACATTACGGAAAATACCCAGCCGTATTAGAAGGATATAGTGATGCAAACTGGATTGCCGATTCAGATGAATCAAAATCCACAAGTGGTTATGTTTTTACTCTAGCAGGAGCAGCAGTGTCGTGGAAATCTACTAAGCAAACATGCATAGCTCGATCAACGATGGAATCTGAGTTTATTGCTTTAGATAAAGCAGGCGAAGAAGCAGAATGGCTTCGTCACTTCTTAGAAGATATTCCATTTTGGCCTAAACCTGTAACGGCCGTATGTATTCACTGCGACAATCAAGCAGCGCTAAATAGAGCGAAAAACTTTGTGTATAATGGCAAATCTCGACACATTCGTCATCGTCATAACACAGTTAGGCAGTTACTCTCAAATGGAACAATCTCCATTGATTATGTAAGAACCAATGATAATCTAGCGGATCCATTTACAAAAGGGTTATCAAGAGAGAAAATTGACTGCGCATCGAGGGGAATGGGTTTACAAGCCTAAACCAATAAGATTTATCTGATACGGAAACTTATCCTAGCGACTGGAGATCCCACGGACTAGGTTCAATAGGCAAACCAGTTCTGAATAACTCAAGACGTAATGCATTTGCTCGGACATAGTCCTACTCCATTCCTATGGTGCACAATATAAAATGCATGCCTACATAAGTTTCACAGGTTAAAGCTATGCTTTTTAATGATGACCATATCTTGTAACATAACAAGTGGGGTATATGTAGGATACTCCTAATGGTTGCGATCACCTATGTTAGTGTGAGCTGGGTCGGCTCTATGAGAATATTAAAGGCTGGTATTCTCTACATACACTCGCAGAACCAGAAAAGTGTTTCAGGACCAAAATGAACACAACCAAGAGATTGGGTGAGAAGGGAAATAATGTTCTGTTAAACTTATTGTCTGGTTATACAAAAACGGCTGACGGTTCAAGATGAAATAATTCACCAATTAGCCAAGTATATCCGATAAGTTTTAACTAAGGAAAGTTCAAAGTGAAATATCTACTTATCCTAAATAAAACATTATTCCATATGTAGTCAGTGATATTTCAATTTGTGTGGGGGATAAAATATATTATCATTCATGTGGGGGATTGTTGAAATTCCTAAAGAGAGTTGAATGAAATACATTTAGTCCCACATTGGCAAATAATGGGTTAATGTTGTGTATGTATATAGGATCCTCATTCTCTTAATTGGCCCTTAGGGTCAGGTAATTTTGTGCGAGAGGGAGGACCTATATCTGATGAACAAACACGCGCGCGCGTGCGCCGCCCGCCCGTCCGACCGACCGTACCGTACCGAACCGAACCGGGCCGGGTTCGGGCTTGGGCTTGGGCCTTAAGTAAAACCTTATTTTTGCACTGAAAAAACTCAGCATTTTTAAACAGGTGCGACCCGTTAGAGACAAACGGGTGTGACCCGTGTAGAGCAATGGATGCAGCCCGTTACCATTCAAATTCAAACGGTAGCGGGTATATTTCAAACGGGTAGGAAACAGACGGACGCGTCTGTTCCGAAAAGATGCGGAATAGGTTATATAAATTACGCGATTCTGATCAAATCGATACGCAGTTTTTATTTCCCTTTCCTCTGTCATTTGCTCTCTCCTCTTTCCACTACTGATTATCGCTGCCTGACATTATCGCTACAATCTCGAGCAGTCTTGTCTGTTGTATCCTGGGAGGCTTCGACTGAAAGTCTTAAGGAAACTGTGAATACAGGCCTCCGACGAAAACTCGGTTAGACATCAATTTTCTGTTGTTTAACTTTCTGTTTACTATAATATAGTGGCGCTGTTTAGCACATATAATAATCTGTTGCTGTGTTGATTTGTGTGCAAATCGTTTCAAAGTTAATTGAACGGATAGTGTGCTGCTTCTGATTTGAAACGCTTAATTCTGTTACAAATTAGAAACGCTTGTAATCTGTTGCAAGTTCTGTATTGAGAATACAGATTAAATAACAAAAATAATGTCCAAAGCAGGCCAAGAAAAGTTTCTTTTAAATTAGTCAGCTCGTTATGAAATACATGAAAGGTAGAAATATAACTTTCTACAGATTAGTGCATGGTGAATGCAATTTGTTTTCTTATATGACAGATCAAACTACAATGTTCAAACATCCTTATTAATGAAGGTTGCTCCTATTTTGATAACTCTTCTTAAATTTTATTTCCATGAAGAATTCAAAATGGCTGCAATCTCAGGCAAGAACTTTCTTCAAATGTTTTTTTACATGTATAAATTATAATCATTTAAATGCATAATTATCATTTCTGTAGCAGTGCCTGAGCTTTTGGGTTCCGCTAAACTAGCTGCATAAAAGGGACAAGCTCCAGGCTATAATCTATCATATGTAAAATATAAAAGGGACAAGCTCCAATCTATGATGTATCATATGTAAAACAATTATCTGACTATATTACTCCAGCTTTGGTTGAAGCTATGCATAAGGTTAGCCTGATCTGTCGTTAACACCACTGCTTTGAATCTTTTTAATCTGTAACCAAACTTTTTTGCTGATGTATTAATACAAGAACCTGAGACAGAAATCTGTGAAAGCATGTTGGGTTCACTTAATCAATGCATCCAGGTTCAGTTGTTTCTTTGTTTACAACTGATAAAATTAACCGAATAAATCCTTTATTCATAAATCGGGCATGAAGTTATATTGTGTTAAATGATCTAGTGATAGCCTAATATCATCTCCTTTTAAATGTTGATAACAAGCTATTATTTTTAGCTAATATTAAGTTTTATAAAACTTAAGAAGTTTAATTTATAAAAATTAACTAAGTATATAGAAATATAAAATATAACTAAAACGTTATATAATAATAATAAAGGGTGGATACCCGGTGCTAAAGGCTCCCGTACTCAAGCGCGAGAGGACTTCTCAGGCAGTCTCTCGTCCTAATACTATTCTCACGGCTTTTCGGGCTCTGGTGGTGGTCGATTAGTGCGCACAGCCTTTCTCTCACATATGTGAATAGGCCGGGAATATAATAATAATAATAACAGTAAACTAAGTTTTATAATAATAATAATAAATTAAACAACGTTTATAAATATTAAATAATTTGATGTGCTTGATGAGAAAATTACAACTGTAACATTCTTAATTAATGACATTAACAGTCTAAGTCCAAATAGATTTGGTTCAACTTTTTTAATATATTTTAATATACTTTTTCAAATTTAGTAGGGATGTCAAAAACCTGTAGGTTGTTCAAGAGTTAGAGATATTCCTCTTTAATGAAAACTGCAGTAACACTGAATGTTCTTCATGATTTGTTTTCTATTTATAGTGTGTATATCCATGCGTTGCACACGTAAATGATATAGTAAAGCACCGTATAGAAATAAGCATATGAATGTAACATAATGTAAAGGAAATAAGAATTGATTTGATAATCCTTAGAGCTAGAAAACTCTTATTGTTTACCATTATTACGTATAGTTATGCACTTCAGGAACACATCATATGCAATCATCTTGACTAGGCCCAGAGCAGCATGTAACCTTGCAAGGTGGACAAAAGTATGTGTAGACAAAAATATGTGCAGATGGTAATAAAAGCTGAAACTTTTACACATTGATATTTATGCCTTTTTCAGTTGTTTACTTGCAGTCAGATCAGCTGATGATATAATATATAAGTTCAGCCTTCTATTTATGAATCATTTCATATGACTCTACCTAAATGCATGTTTTATCATGGTAATTGTTGCATTCAAAACTTAAAGACTGCAAAATCAAACGAACCTTAAAGACTGTAAAACCTAGTAAGGAATGATAAAAGAGTGTAACATGTTTTTAGAAGGAAACTGTCAAATCTAGATTACTTGGTACAATCCATTTTCTAGTATGTTAATTAGTGCCTTCTTAAATGAATCTTTACTACTACAGCGTAGCAAAATCTACCAAATCTAGATTACTTGGTGTTTATTGTGGTTAAATATGTAGATTGTAACTCATAAGTGCTCCAAGTGTAGTTTTTTGAGGATAATTTGCAAGGTCTTAGTGTTATCAACACTTATCTAGTTCACTTTGTATTTCAACACAAAATTCGGTTATACATGTAAAAGGGAAACGTCTCTGAATTGTGGAGTACCAGCTCTGCCTGATTTTGCAATATTTAATTGATTGCTTTCTTCACTGGATTTGTGTTTGCCATTGCCTACAGCACCATACTTAGTGATTGTTAGAGTTGGACCGGCCTAAACTGCACTAACAGCACATGCCAATGCAACTACAATGTTATTGGTATATAGATTAGAATTCATGTAGGAAACTGACTGATATTTTTCAGTATTTTTAACACTTGGAATATGCAGAAACTTATACCGTGGGATTCTTCATTATTTGAAAACTAAATAAATTATTTTAGGATGGTTCATCTGTATATAACATACATATGCTTACCACGTTAGTTATGTTAGTAGTTTGAGGTTGTGAAATCACTACAACAAAAGTACCATTTTATAACACTGATTCTGCGACAGTTTACTGAAATGTTGTAAAAGTGTTAGATTTTTCATGACATATGTTAAGAAAAATGTTGTAATAGATTTTTCTAAACAACATTCTTTGCACAATGTTGTAAATAAAAAATATTTACAATGTTCACTTAAAATGTTGTAAAAAACAATTTTTAACAACGAGTTTTCAGCATTGTATTATATTCGACTTTTCATAACACATACAGAATGTTATCGAAACATGCAACTAAGACTATAGTTTTTAAACATTGTAAATTCCTAGTATTCGACAATAGTCAGTAAACGTTTTAAACTCATGTTTTATAACAACAAAAAATAGTTGTATATTCTATTTATTTTTCTGTTTACAACATTTGAATAATGTTATCTCAATTCTTTTTAGGACAATGTCTATTTCGCGTTATTATTAAGATTTTTTTAACAACGTTTGATTGATATTGTTCATATTCATATTTCAACAATATATTAGTAACATTGCTATAAGTACGTTATATGACTTTTATATGTTATTGTTCAAAATTGTAATAAAGACATCAAACTATGACTATTATAGGAAATTAATTTGTTAACAACTTCAACTTGATGATGTAATATTGTACTAAACAAAAATGTTTTAGTTGCCTTTGACGATGTTTGCTTGATACTGTAAAAGCACATGCTATTTCATAAAATTAATTAGCACTGTAAAATATTTTATTAATTGATTTGTTACTAGTTTGAATTAATAGTTCGTTATAAAATGCTTGTAGGAAATAAATTATTTACGTTCTACAATAAATAACTTATAATCATTGCTTATTTAGAATTAACAAAATAATCTTTGCTTATAACCAATGCAATTACTAAATTCTTAATTAAGTCATCTGCTTTCATCACAAATATCAGTCAGTATGCCGGTATATTTTACACTAAATCCCAAAATTTTAAATTGTTCTTTTATAATTATTCCCCTAAATAATGAAAATATTAGTTTATTATAATAATTATTTATTAATTAATAATATATTTTAATACTTATGAAATGATATCTAGTATTCAATAATTAATTTTAAGTATTGTATTTAATAATTACAGTGATACTACAAGAAAACACCTTAATTTTCTACACAGAATTTCCTACGTCATTCCTACGCTGAAATACGGGGCATAGAGAAGGCGTAGGAAATAAGTAGAAAGAGGTATGGCGTAGAAAAGTCGTAGGAAATTTCCTATGTCATTCCTATGCCAACCGTAATATGAAAAAAACTTAATTAAGACGTATAAAAGTCGTAGAAAATTCCCTATATTAAAATTATCGCCGTAGCGAAGACGTGGATAATCTCATACGCTTGTATTAATTTTTTATAAATTCAGACTGGCGTAGTAATGACGTAGGAAAGTTCATACGCCAACTCTAGAAAGCATAAATAAAATTAATTTGTGTTATACTAATTTATTATAAGCTTAAATATGATTAATATGCTAAAAGTACAAGAAGAATTGTTGATTTCTGGCATCGATCAGTGAATCCATATTGACGCGGCGATGGTGGGACGTCATTAAAATTACAGTCATCAAAAATACCACCTTAAAAATAGTTTGATAATATAGAACTTCAACCTACAAAAAATAAATCATAGAAAATAACGAACCCATAAAAGTTTTGAGTGGCAAAAGCGATGCAATATAAAATACAAGTATACAAAAATACTAGATTTTAAAATTTGTCTAAATTTCAAAAGAAAAAATAATTGTTTTTGAAGATTGAATATTAAACAAAACATAGGAAATATAAATAATTATAAAAGGCAAAAACTTAAAATAAGATATTATGTTAGATCCATTAGTTTTGGCATCCAATGATTTTAAATTAAAAAAAAATGTTCAGAATTGCATCATACTTTTTCTTGTATTATAAATCAGCTTTGAGTTGTATTTCTTAGAATATCCACCCCTAGATCTAGGAATCATCATTTACCAATTGCTAACGCGAATTATACTGCCTACTCACCAATCCGAGTGTTTATATCAGAGGAGCCTCAACCATTTGATTTGTTCTTTAACCAGCAATCCGAGTCATCCACAGAAAGCAAACTTGTGTTAATAGTGGCCGCTGGATCTGGAATCCAACAAAAGTGTCATCCAAAGAAGGCACACCCCTTTCTTTCCTCACAATTCTCATCGTTCAAGTTTTCCTATAAACGAAATTTCCTCCTTCACCGAACCCTAACTTCTCCTTGTTCCCAATTGTCTCAAATGAAATACGGCAAACAAATATAAAATGAGAATTATGGTTTTAGATCTGGAGCAGCCTAAGGTTCACTCATTCTTCCAGGTGTTTGTATTAATTTTGCGGTTCCTGATTTTTATGTTCTCTCCAATTACTGGTAAAAGATTATTTTTATTAAAGCATTCGATTGCTGAAATGAAAAGAAGGACCAGGAAAAAGTTCTACTTTAGACATTCTTTCATCAAAATTAAAGGTAATTTTCAGCAGCTGAAAACAATTTATGTCTTATTTCCATAATTCTTAAGCGTTTATCTTAGGTTAATAGTACTGCCTGAATTTTTTTATATAAATGAGTTGTCTTGTTCCCTATGTACTATATTGCAATTGTTTCCCCATGTTTTTGTTAGCATTTTTTGACATATACAATATCATATCATCCATTTATAGTATACTTTCCCTAGTAGCAGCAGTATTTCTAAATACCGAATTTGATTTGTGTCACCATCTTTCCATGTAAGCACAAAGCAGACAAATACAGTAAATAATTTTGATGAATTATTTTGATTTATATGTACGAATGAATAAAAATTTCAGAATTCATTTGGTATATTTTTTGTATTTGATGGTGGCAACAATAAGGTTATCTAGCAACATATTTGCTTATTTTCTTGCTTTATTCATGGTAGACATACATTTAAAATTGTATTTGAGAGGGATCTAAAAGCAAAGGGTTGATCTAGAAGCAAGGGTTTATGTTTGTCTACAACTTCAAGAATTCTGTTTATTTTGTGAATGTTGTGGTTTATGTTTGAGCATGTGAGGCGTATTTTGTATGATTTTTTATTTTATTTTAAATAATGCCTGATATATGAAATATATATGCCCGAGAATTACTGATATATGAAATATATATGCTTGAGAATTGCTGATATATTTTTCATATCATGAAGTAGAATTTTGTTTTGTCTTGTGATTTTTTTTTAATTTTTACATGACATTACTGGTACATATTTTGAAGTTGCTATTTTTTTCTTATGTTTTCTATATGAACTGAGCAGATCCCTACTGGATTCCTTAATGGCAGGGAGCTTGATATAGCTGCTGATTTTATTGCTTCATCAACGCCAGCAAATTCGCATCCATATCCAGGTTTGATTTATATAATCATTGTTTAATTACACTTTATCTTTTCTTATATCTATATATGTAATGTATTATAACTACTATAAATCCCGTGTGATGCATGGGCGTTTAAGTTATGAGAGTTTAAGTTGGAGTATATTTAATATAAGCTCTGGTCTTCTGCTAAAATGTTAAGTAACATTGTGTGCACATTAACTCACGATATATTTAGGTAGAAGTACAAATAAAACATCAGTTGGTCTCGACATCTATGAAGAAAATAAGTAGAATGTTTTTTTTCCTTTAGTATAAATAAATTAATATGAATAAAAAGATACTGCAATAAGACGATATAAAAATATAAATGATATTGAGTGAATGATATTGCAATCTGACTCTTAAGTATTCACATTGATACATAATCTAAAACCTTGCTAAAAGCCAAAATGAAATTCTTTATGAATACAATATATGAATTAATGCAAAACCAAAGGTGACCTTTCTATCTTGATTTCAATATAAGAATAGAACAAAATAAAAATTGGAGAAATAGCGAAAGCTTAGTTTAAATGATAGTATGAAAAATTTATTGAAAATTAATTCATTTTGTTAACCCTTTGGACTTTATGGTATCAGATTTTAGTCACCATATAATAATGCAATACTTTAATAGAGTGACGTCGCACGATTGGACTATTGTATATATTTCTCTTGGTGTAAATATATAATATAGGTTTAATCCCATGCCGAAATTATCTAGCGCCGTGAAACTACCGTAATTTACTAATCAGAAATTAGAGCAGCTGGACGACTGTCATGTTTAGATCAACAACCATTGCTGGTAGGAAACATGAGATTTGAGCTTGGCACTTGTTTTTATTATCCATGAGATGTATAATGCAGATATTATAATCTGCAACCATTTGGAAAATTTGGTTCATATTAAAGGGTATAAGTAGTTGAGTGCATGATGATGCATTTCATGATGCACAGGAGGATAGCAAATAAATATAAATGATTTGAACACACAGTGCTTACTTGAATAGTTAAATTCTTACATGTCCGTATATAAAAAGACATTTCATTTTTAACAACATGTGTACCATACGTCTTGGTCGCCAACGCCAGCGTAATGTAACAATCAAAATATATGTTATTAGGAGTCATATTAGTTGAATAAGACATGTCAAGGTTTCAACTTTTTACGCTTAAGTGAATAATTTATTCTTAATCTACATCATTTTGCATCTGTACACATCTAAAAAAGTACATGAATACAGCATCGAACAATGCGTTTTGGTTACAAAACGTATGAAGCTATGCCGAAGTACTGGCTAATTATACATTGAGTTTTAGAGAGAATTCAATCAAATTAAAATCAAAAGCAATATGCATGATAGTAAATCTTAAGAGTTAAAAATGTTTGGAAACAAAATTAACTCGAGAAGTCGTTTACATCCCAAATAATCTCCTTCTTGCCGCTTCCCATTCTCAGTATATTGGAATCGAAGAACCTTGATACGAAGATCATCTTCTTCTTATTTATCCTTTTCTGCGCTTGTGAAAATTAAAAAAAGAGCCTAAGTTAATACCTGTGCTGCAACCGCAGCATACATAAATGAAGCAGGTGAGTAGTTATGTCATCACAGGATGTATCATTTACAGGAACTGGTTATGGTTCCGCCCCGCCCAAAACTCTTAAATCATTATTTTTGTCCATTTTGTTTTTGATCTGTTCGATATTTCCTGATAGTTTTTTAATAATAAATTTGGGAATTAGCTATAAAAAATCATCTCAAATAATCAAGTGAGAACAAATAGTATTAAAAAAAGAAAGATCTGACCTTCAACATGTCTTTGGCAAGGAAAAAGGTATTTGCCACAGATCTTCTCTCCAAGCATCAGAACTGTATTTATCTTTTAGAAAGAAGCATGCTGTATAAATTATCCTTCTAACCCGAAATGCTCTCTTTTCTTTCACTGTTTGAGTGCCACACTGCCATAAGTAACATCTCTGGTGATGTCCTTCCACCTGAATGTAAATTCTATCTACTATCTATTTACATGTTTAGACCATTCCTTGAAATAACATCAAATGTCATGTGCTGAAAATGTTTGTTTTTGTTTGTACCTGTATAACTATAAGTACCTGCTTTTAAAGAATTAAATCATGTAAAGGTTCTGCTTGTTCTTTGAATAACTTTTATGTATGCTTCCGTTTTGTAGATTATATAACATATAACATCTAAATAATTTAATCAGATTTTTTTTTTTTTTTTTTTTTGTGCAGCCGAAATAGTATGCCACCGATTTGCAACGGGCTAGAGAAGTCTTGGGTTCATCTACCCAGGTTTGTACTATACAAAATCATTGTGCACTGGTATGATGATTTTCTTCTTCTTTTTTCTCTTTTTTTTCAGCTTAGGTTGTTGTAACACGCAGAATATGTTATATGTTTAGTTAATCGTGTTGTTTTTGAAAAATAAGTAAATTCTATGTTATGTATATCATATGATATGCTTGTATTCCACCACAAGTTTTACAATGAATCCCTGCAAAACGAAGTTGCTGTGTCAGTAGAAGACTCGAATTGTACTCATATCTTTAGTATATCGATTTATATGTTTGCATGGTGTTTTGATCATTTTAACATGCAGTACAAAAGTTGCTATAATGAGACAATACAAAATTAGCATCTTACACATGAAAATTCTTCATACTAGTTTGTGACATGTTAAAATTACTAGAAGAAAAAAATAAAATCCATGCTAAGCATAGATAAATTTTGGAATGCATCATTGTAAAGTTCCACAACAAATTGATATTGAAATTATTATTTGATATTTGATAACTGAAATCAAGTATGGTATAAGATTGATCATTAAATTTTATCTCAAATTTGCTGGAAATAATCATATAATAATGTACTTTTCATCGTGTAAATCCAACATCTTTTAACAAGATAAAATAGAAGATTGAAGCGAGAGAAGACGTCACCGTATGATTGAAATGAGACATGATTAGCATTTGTTGATGCTTTATCTAGCATTTTTTGTAAGTATCGCTTTTTGACCACTAGTTTTTCAGAATTGGCCAATTTGAATGGAAGGAGGTTCTGTAAACAATGCACAAAATGCACTCAGTCAAATAACGCATGTGAAAAGGAGGAAAAGAATGACAAGGAATATTAAGAATATTAAATCATAACAAGTAACATCAGAGTTATCCATTACTGCATTAGAGTAATCCATTATTGCATTGATTGAGAATATTCTAACCTTCCATGGTTTTAGTAATATTAATTCATATTGGAGATACACACACACACACACACACACACACACACACACATACACACACATATGTACGTGTACATGTACCTATATACACACATACATATTGCTTCAACGCAAATGTAGCTCATGAATAATTGCAGTTTAGATAATTATATGATCGTAAGGTTCATACTAAAAAACTAGGACCGATTCTTTCCTTAATTTTTTTTATGGGTGGAATTCTTAAGGGTGCTCTTGTTGCGACTAATGTGGTACTACCAAATTTTTTATCGTCTGCTGGTTCAGCAAGTTCGATTGACCCATTCTTATATTTCATGCAACTTTTATATAAAAACTCACTTCCATTTATATCACAATTCGTTCTAATAGAAATCTGGCATGCTTATTGCATGAACTATATAGTTTATTATTAGTAGGATGGATAATGACTTTACCTCCATCGACCATATTTCTATTATCATATTATATGTCCAGTTATTTCATTTTAGTACTAGCACTTCCTAATTATATGGAATTGTGAAACAAGTTTAAGCATTATTTATAACTAGTTATGATACAACAATTTTATTCACTATATCATAACTTCATCATTCTAAAGCAAAGTCATCATAACTTCTTTGATGATTCCTTTACTTTGACTACTGGACTACTTTTATATAGGCCACCAAAAGAGAGAAAATAAAAAAATACTAATGCTGGAACCGAGAATGAACTCAAAGTTGACGAACTTGGAGTAATCAAACTATTTTTAAAGCTTGCATATACCCAATTTTTTTTATAAGATCAAGAAAATAAAGAACTAATAATTATGTATGGCTGCTGGATGAAATGAACAAGATGGAACAGAGCTAAAGACTTAAACATCGTCAAACAAATTGAAGCAACAAAGGAAATTATATGGGTATTTACCATATGGGGATACTAAAAGAAAAAACAGAGAGGAGCTTAAAATGTCTAAGCACCTGCATCAATAGTCGAATTGAAGCAGAGGAGCTTTTAATTTCTAAACGCTCACTATATCAAAAGACAATTTACTATGACTGCTGATCATATAAAATTCATGTTCATATACTCGCATTAGCTTTTATAGTGAAAATACACTGCACGTTGCAATAATTTCACGCTTGTAGAAATAAAGATAATATACAACAACAAAAATGAATGCATTAAGCGAACGCTCTAAATGTCCTTATACTACTTGCAACAACCAAACTTAAATGAAATTTTTCTGACAAAAGTTGAGCAGAAATAATATAAATTAAAACTAAAATGAAATTACGTACGACTGTTGAGAAAATGTTTTAGACTTATCAAACTTCGTTGGAAAAGTTCCATAAAGGTTTTCTCCGTTTTGAAACTGGAAGAAATAAAAATGGCAAAACCTGAAATTTAGAACAACACCACAAAAAAAAACAGATTACAGTAAAAATTATTTAAAGATGTAACTTAGTCACGTAGAAGTGCTTGATAAAATATTCTAACTATCTATAACCGCAAATATATACCACAGTCGGGGAGGCCAGTTGCAGCTAGCAGGAGGCAAGTTTCGTTAGATAGGTATAAGAAGCAGCTATATTTGATTGCGTCATAACTTTTGTTTTTTTTTCTTTTTCCTTTATGAAACAAAAGCAAAAATGTTTGCAAATCAAGGATTAAATGCACAAATAGTTATAATCGTGAATAGTTTTGTCCTCCTTACCACATACTCAAACATGTGATCTGAGCTTATTATTTCAGAGATGCTTTTTTTTTTTTTGAATATCTTCATTGGAGATTATAGGGAATTCCTATTAACGGAAGATGGAATTTCAAAAAAAGTAGAATATGCACATGCTATGCATTTTTGTTTAAAAATCTATAAGTTAACGTAGTTATCATATAAAAAAATGTTCAAGTATTTTTCTAATATAAATACATAAGATATTTACATTCTTCAACCGTAACAACAGTAACATAAAACAAAGATCAAGAAAATTACCAGATGTAAATTTAACTGAAGTTGTTTTATATTAAGAGATTTTAATATTTATATAACAATTGATGAAAGTTACTATAAAATAGAAATGTAGACAACAAATGCTTCATGAACAACAGAACTTAATTAAAAATACATAGCATGTCAAAGAAAACATGCAGTCCACATGACAAAAACTTGGCACTTTACTATGAGTTTTCCATAAAGCGAATATATTCAAAAGGTAACCTTGAAATAATACATGCAAAATAATGTCATATAAAACGAACAATGAAAATCTGAAAATTCCTAAATGTTGCAAGGAAAAAAAATGACAGTGGCTTAAGAACTAAAATTATAGTGTAGTAAATTAAGCTATTTCCTATAATGAATTCCCAGAACTGTAAGCTAGAATCCTCAATCCTGTGGTGGATAATTTAAGATGCTAAAAACCAATATAAATCGAAAATACAAAAGGGCAGAATACTATATACTAAAAAAACAGTAATATAAACATAGCGGGATTTAGGAATTTATACACGTTGAAGTATTACGCAACTATATACGATAATGATGATCAATAGAGGAGGAAATACTTATCTTAGTTTCTCTAGTTAAAGTATCGTCTTAGTTGTCATACGTGAACGTATACATAGGTGAACTGTATTGTTCAAGATATTCGGTAATAATACAGTAAGGTTATTTTGGTGATGTTTGTACAGTAAATTATATAATCCTACTCTTTCCATTGACCTCAATAACTCATATTTTGAATACTATACTCTGGTGAATACCAAGAATTAACTTATTATATAATTCTGTTAGTGTGTAGAAGATGAGCCAAATTTTGAATAAAGCAACACAATTCATTAAGAATACTGCACTATAATGTGGATTTACCCAACGTTTAAATTTTAAAGCATTGGATATGATGTTTTGTGGTGCAATTTGCACTATAATATAGCACAGTGTATCTAATATAGGCTACACATACGTAGTTCTTCTAAATAATACAACTTTATAGAGTTAGTCATCCTTATATAATTACCATGGATTAGTTATCTATCACATGATTAATGTATAACATTTTTTTATGTATGAATTAGGATCAAATGCAGATCGAGTAATATATTATCATAGGAAAATAATACATGAGATGCATATGTTTAAAAGGATACCCAAAATATACATGCAAATGTAGACATTGTGATTGCAAATTTAAAAGACTATATTAAGAGCAGAATGGACACATCAGCCTCCAAAGTTGTATAATTTTTTAATATTGCAATCACCCAGTCAAAATGTAATCATTTCCATTCAAAATTGATGGAGTTTTGAAACGTTAAGGAGTATTTTAATTTATAGACTGAAAGCGATGGTAATAAGTCATATGAACATTACACAACTACCACCAAACAATTACAATAATATAATAAGAACGTAAAAAATAAAATGCACTATAGAATATAAAATTGAGATAAGAAAAATTACAAACTAAGGTAAAGCATGAAATAATGTAAAATAATGTAAAACAATGTAAGCGAATAAAATCGATGTAGAATAAGTCACGGTATAAGGATAAAAATCTACCTGCCAAATTTGAACTAAAAAGATAGTAGTATAAAATGTTGGGAAACCGTAATAATGAACCAAATAAAATATGTAATCAAACCTTCAGAATCAGTAGTAACTGATCATGGTTCTTGAATTCTAGGAGCAAACAATGCTAATTGTGGGAAATAAGACCCCAAAAGGGTTAATAAAAGAGAATTTGATTGAAACGGTCGTAGAAATCAATTTAATTCCCTTTTTCCAGTGTATGAGGATAGTTAATACGGAGACGATAAGTCTTGGAGAAGTTAGAAAACCAGAAGAAGTGGGGCAGATCATGTGGAATATAATATGTATTACGGGATGAGATGGAGAATCATAAGCCGCTTGATATATGTGCTGAGGATAAATCCTGGCCTTTCTTTCTCTTTTATAACCAACCAAGAAACTTTATTATATAGATTATCAGTTGCCTCTAGCTATGAAGAAAAACGAACGAAGTAATAACAAGGGGAAAATATTCAGATTATGATTCGGTTCGTCTTGGTTGTAGTCATATGAACATTACACAACTACCACCAAACAATTACAATAATATTATAAGAACGTAAAAAATAAAATGCACTATAGAATATAAAATTGAGATAAGAAAAATTACAAACTAAGGTAAAGCATGAAATAATGTAAAATAACGTAAAACAATGTAAGCGAATAAAATCGATGTAGAATAAGTCACGGTATACGGATAAAAATCTACCTGCCAAATTTGAACTAAAAAGATAGTAGTATAAAATGTTGGGAAACCGTAATAATGAACCAAATAAAATATGTAATCAAACCTTCAGAATCAGTAGTAACTGAACATGGTTCTTGAATTCTAGGAGCAAACAATGCTAATTGTGGGAAATAAGACCCCAAAAGGGTTAATAAAAGAGAATTTGATTGAAACGGTCGTAGAAATCAATTTAATTCCCTTTTTCCAGTGTATGAGGATAGTTAATACGGAGACGATAAGTCTTGGAGAAGTTAGAAAACCAGAAGAAGTGGGGCAGATCATGTGGAATATAATATGTATTACGGGATGAGATGGAGAATCATAAGCCGCTTGATATATGTGCTGAGGATAAATCCTGGCCTTTCTTTCTCTTTTATAACCAACCAAGAAACTTTATTATATAGATTATCAGTTGCCTCTAGCTATGAAGAAAAACGAACGAAGTAATAACAAGGGGAAAATATTCAGATTATGATTCGGTTCGTCTTGGTTGTACATCGGTAAATCGAACCCAAAAAAGAAACAACAATTTAGGCCTGTAAGCATTCACATAGTATGATAACATCAAAATATCATTATGCTGCAACTATAATTAAGAATTTCATGTCTTGTTCCATCTACATATACTGCTGCTATTTTTAAAATGTAGAAATCCTATATAAAATTGCATAGATTGATCCAACCGATGTTAGCTGCGCAATCCTCATTCAGACACAAAGATAGTGTTAACTTAATTCGTATAAATAAAATAAATTTTCAAACCAGAAAATTATTTTACATTGAGAAATAATGGAGCTTTGTGTCTCTTTTGTCCACCCAAAATCTCATGAAAGATGCTCTTTTCACATTTGAAGAGCAAATGTCTCTAATTGTACAATTTTGGTATAGATGGCATATGTACGCGTTTTTTTTTATTGTCACAACATTTGTACACTTTTTCTTTAATTTTGTCATTACACTAAGCTAATTAACGGTTGATGATAATCTTATGTTGCAGATAATATAAGAATAAATGCGCTTTTAGGAAGAGGGCTGCTGCTGTCATTATATTTTCGGTTCAAGTAATATCATATTTGTTCCACTTTATCTATAAATTCCTGTTGTGCACACCAGACAATGTTTTATGATAACTTATGCAATAGATTCTTCTATTAGTAAATCATTAGTTGTTCCAATATTTTGTCATGTATAGAATGTTTGTGAATATTTATGGTTGGATATTTAATAACATTTTGTGATTATAATAAACATATTGTTGTGATGTATAGCTGTTACCGAAACTTAAGATATAACATGCAAAAATAGGTATAATATTTGTATACGTATGCACAACGTTGTCGATAGTTGTAATGTATGGAAGAACGATACTTGTCGTTTGTTGTAATGTATGAAAGCACAACGTTTATTGTATGACCCAATTGTATTTTTATTTATGTTAAAGCAATGTCGTAGATAATCTATTTACTACGGTTTACAATCGACATGGTTATAAAAAATATAATGGTTAAATACAATTGTAAAACTCTGTTTTGCAATGTTAGAAAACTGACGTGCATGAAGTTTTATTAACGTTTAAATAATGTCGTCTAAATTGTGTTTACAACATTGATTAAGTATGATTAAAGATTAAAATATTACGTTTGAAAGTAGTTAAAAAATAACTTCTACTAAATGACGTAAATAACAATTCTACAATACGTGGATAACGTTATTGAAAGTATATTAAAATGTATGAAAATCATTGAAAATACAAATACACAACATATTAGTACCATTGTAAAAAAACATGTCATAATATTTGAAATATGTTGTAATTGATTGTCTCACAACATTCAAACAACATGGTATATAATTCTTTTATTTTAGTTTTTGTTTCCACTATATTTATATTTTGTTATAACTAACTTTTCTACAATGTTTTGTACAACGTTTAGGTAAATGTTGTAAAAAAGATCCTACCTTTCATAACTGTGGATATAACAACATTATGATAAATGTTGTTAAAATACATTGACAACATTTATTCAATGTTGTAATATATAATATTTGTTGTAGTGAATGTTCCAAGTAAAATTATTATGCTTGCTAAGAATTCTATTTACTGTTTTGGACTGAATATGTGTTGAGGTAAAGAAAGAAATGGAAGCTGGTTTATGTTGTGGACATCAAATAACCTTTTGGCTTAATGTTTTGTTAACTTGTATAATGAAATTTTCAGGGTTTTGGAAATGTGGGATCATGGATAGCACAGCTGCTGCATGAAAAAATAGGGAATGTGATTGCTATAAGTGATGTATGCATTGATTGAGCATAAGAAGAAAGATTGATTATTAAAGGAATTTGAAGGAGCATTGGAGATGGATGCATATAAGTTGCTTGTGCGAGAACATAATGTTCCCATACCGTCTTATGCGATGTCCTTGATAGGTATCTTCCTACATTTTTTGCGTTTTCACTTCTCGTTTGCATACGATGATAGACATGATAGGATCATCTACTATGGCTTAAATTAGAAAACATCCAAAAACCTAGATAACTATATCAAGGATCTAATGGTGCACTATATTATTGATCAAAATAATGGTTGATTGCGTTAGATGCTGAAGATAAATAATGTTGCTACACCTGAGTTTCTTTTTATTGAGTAGTTTAGTATTATTCATCTTCAGCGAGACATTTATAGTGAGCAAAATTTGTCCTTGAATGTTCAAATCATGCTCAGCTGCAAAAACTGAAATCTCGGTTGAAACTGTGCCTTACTTTCACTTATTACCATGTAGTTGTCCAAGTTTTGTTTCTTTTTATTGAGTAGTTTTAGTGTTGTGCATCTTCAACGAGACACTCATGGTGAGAAAACATTTCCTTAAATGTTCAAATCATGCTCGGTCTGGCATTGTGTTTGGCCACATTGACTTCTCATTTGATTCCCAAGTCGAATTAAGTAGCAGTTTGGATGACTATTTTAGGTATAATAAACTATAAAGGATTATTTTCGTATTTAATATTTTTTGGTCCAAACTATGAACATTTCTATTATGAACTATTTGATTTGACATCTAACACTTTCATTTTTGCATTTTAATTGTGTTTTTTGCATTTTTCTTTGTTATAAGACTGTAAATTGTGCTTGTGAATTGCAGGTTCTAGAAGTTGGATGATGATACAAGCTGAAGACTAAGTGATTTTTCATGTAACTTCGTTTTGAAACGATGTTTGAACAACATTTATGTTGACTTATTTCTATATTTATTAGTAGATTTATTGACTATTATTTTGTAATTGAAATCAAATATGCTTTTATTATTAGTTTTTTGCTATTGACAGTTTTGTGCTGTGAATTTACTGTTTAATTGTTTGAACTGCGCACAAATTGAATATGAGATTTACTATTAAAGAACATAGCTGAAATATTTGCTATATATTAAAAATATTAATAGCGGAAAATTGCACTTATGGAAATAAAAAGTTGTGCTATGTAAAAAATTAAATAGTGTGGAAAACCTTTTAATATCATTGAATGTGTGCTATGAAAATACTGAAAACACTATATATACTACAAATATTAAGAGCAGAAAACTCCTCTTATGGAATCAAAATGTGAGATGCTATATAAAATGTGAACCGTGTGTAAAACTTCTCATATCACTGAATATGAACTATGAAAATAGTGATAATGCTATAAAAAAAGCGAGTATTTAACATGTAAGGTCTGAACGCTATATATCAATAGGGAATTTGATAATAGTGGAATTTTTTTAAAAAACAAAATTAAATACATTTTTCATAGCAATGAATATGTGCTATGAAATTATTGATAACGCTATAAGAAAATAAGCTGAAATTTTAGTAAGCAAATATAATAGCAAGGTCTGAATGCTATGTAAAACATTTCATGGTGGTGAACATGCGCTATAAAATGTATAATACTAAGCATTTAGATTTGAGCTATAAGATATAGTAGGGCTATTATTGCATGTCATTATATAGTATTGTCACTAATGCTGTGGTAGCTTATTATAGCGCTTTTCACGTGCTATTAAAAGGTAAATCTGTTGTAATGTTTCTTACGATCAACATGTATTTTTCCAAGTGGGGAAATACATATGTAATAGAAGATTATCGTGAACCACACATTGCCTAAAGTATCATTTTAAAAATATGTTTGTTCTATTGTAATTTATTAATTTCACTGTCATGCGTCAAAGTATGTATGTTTAATTTCACTGTAATTTGATGTCATTCGTGATGTCCTATCTTCATTTGTTTAAACATATTGTTGTACTTCTGACGTGAACAAAGATAGTACAAATGTAGCAGAGATAATATACTTGTTTAGACATACAGAAATAATGTAAGCAGACATAAAAAAGAACTACTTTTTTAGGCATGTGCTCAAACATAAGGACAATAACCCATCACAAACGTGTAAATCCGTGTTTTGTTTAGAAAATATTAGTACAATTTATACCATCGTTATTGAGACATCATCTATGACTACTTTCAGATAATCACGTCCTTATTTTTACAGAATTTCGTCTAATAATAGCCTGGAAGACACCATCAAAAAGTATTACATTAAGTAGAAACACGTGATATCAATACTGGTAAAGGAAATGGGATGAGAGTAAACTTGAGGATAGCTTCCAATATTGAAAGAGCTAAAGACGTGTAATGTCATTACAATCATGATGGTAGCGTCATTTACAAAAAAATATGCCAGCTGGAAAGTTATCCATCCTAGGAAAAAGACGTAGGAATCTAAAAAAAAAAAAAAAAAAAAAAGTAGAAAGAGCAACTGAAGTAGCTTTTAATGATCTCCATGGTCTTCACGTTAAGTTACCGATGAATGGTGAACATTAGCCAGCTTGTGCAATTTTTCAATGTGAACTCATTAAATCCCTAGTCATCAGCATGCAGGATGGATCTGGCCGGAAAAAAAATGCATCTAGTTAATACTTAGAACGTTATTATCACTGCAGTTTCAAAGAACAGTTCTAAAATTTGAATGAGGGTTAAGAATTGTTGTAAAATTTGAATAATTATGCTTTTTTCTTCATTTGTATATATATGTTTTACGGAATTATATAGTAGCCGGACTGAAGATCTTAGCATATCCTTAATGAGGTAAACTTTATTCCATCCTAAGGTTTTAACCATCTATGATAGTTAATTGAGCCGTAAGAAGAAAAGAAATGTATAAGTTGAGTAGATTTGATGTGTTCATAACAGGTTTAAATTTAAGCAAAGTTTGTTTATTGTGACTAAAATTGGTGCCTTGTTATGTGGCATTAATTTAATTTGCATATTACCATCTATCAGTGTGAACCGGCGCGCACAAAGGTTATAGCTATATGCTATTTTTGCAACTATCATTGAATCTTCATCATTTTCCGTGTAATTATATTATTCAACTCAAACAAACGTTTCATTTTCCAAAGGACCATACGAAAGCTAACTTACATTGACACAGTCTATTATGCAACTTACCATGCTAACTGATGTGTTAGTCTTTAAGACTGTCACCCAAAATTGAATGCAAATTTTTTATACTACTCATCTGCATGTAATAATTGAATGCATGATTATTGCTGTAATGTATATTTTCCATTTCTTCACAATGTATTTTAAATCATAGCAATTACATTTATGGTTCCAGTACTAATGGTTTATTTACTCTATATCATTTTCATTTTTTCCCCTTCACACTGTTAATGGATAGGTTTACATTTAAAATCACATTAATTGTATTTATGGTTCCAATGTAAATGATGGAGTATTTTTCTTCCTTTTTTCCATTGCACCATGGATAGTTGGACTGTGGACCCATCAACTACAAAACATACTTTTCAATTTAGTAAACTTTTATAAAGACATACTTCTACTTGCTATAGTAGCAACCAAGTCACCAAATTAAGCATATAGCTCTCAATTTTTTTTATCTATACAGTATGAGTCACTATATATTGCTTGTTTATTTATATGAGGGAACCAAAAAATACCAAAGTTATTTCTATAAATGAAGGATAAAGATAAAATATTATATGTTTATAATTACTGCTATAAATTTTTTAGCATGTAGAATTATTTAATTCAGAATTTAGAAACCAATATTTTATTTAACATTCCATTGTTAACACTAAAATTCTAAGTTTTCAACTAAATAATGATAATTCATCGCATGTTTTTCAGATTTTACAAGTTTGTTTAATTTTTGGTAACCAAATATAGGGTTGTACAAAAAATTTAAATTAAATCAGACGAATCAAAACATGAAGGTGTAAGAAAAAAATATGTTTAACTTGCAGACGATTACATAAGGATACAAATTTAAAAAAATTCGAAAAGGATAAATTTACGAAAACGGTACCTATATTTGGAATAGGATGTCGGTTTGGTTTGAAATGTGTTAGCAGGTGAACTTGTGAAAGCGCATCACATTGAGTAAGCTTTGAGTGGAAATATAAACACCGCCCATAGAATCGTTTATGCGGACAATCACCTAAGAGAATGCTAAGGGGATGTAGTTAGGTGCGGTAACAATGAGTAACATTTGGTATGTTGTACTGCGGTTTACCTTGTTGATGTTGTGCGTTGGGCTGGGATGATAAGGAACATACTGCTGAAGCCCAATAATTCTACTTTGTAGATCTGCTGGTGCAGTTGAGTATTTCAGCACGATAGAAAATATAATGGAGGTTCTGGTTGATGTGTGTATTTATGCATGTTCAGCTTATGATGAGTTGTGTCACCTTGTGTGTGTAAATTTTTCTCTCCTAGCGCCAGGGAAATTTTAATTCATTTCGTGACTGCTGCAGTTCGTTGGTAAGCTCTCGTGGTGCCTGTAAGGAAGAAAACGGTTAAAATAACGACAAAGAAGTGAGTAATTATGACCAAAAGCATGAAATTTAAGAGTCGCTGTATGTGAAACTTTAAGCGAAATATAAAAAATAGCATAATTGATTAGACATAGGCACGTAAGTTGAACTTTCTTGCATACATAGGTATCAAGAAAATCAAGAATTAATTTGATGAGAAAATTATGTAACTACATTAAACTATTATTATGCCTAAAATGAAATCTAAATTGATTTTGTAGCAATTTTTACTTTTAATTAAATGTAGAAAATGTACTCTTATGGACTGTAATAAAATAACATAATAAAAATTATAGAGTTAAGTAATTAGCACTATGTTTGCATGTTCTAAAGTAAACGACAATCAAAAGACAAATTAAGGGGAGTTCAAAATTATGGTAAATTGTCTTTTGATATATATTGTTGAATCAATAACGACATTATGGTGTAACAATTCAAATAAATCAAAATGAACTTATTAACATGAAATTCTGGCGCTGTTCATGTGATAATCCATTTCGAAGTCCAGGGTTAGCAGTAAACAATATATGAACAAAAAAAATTCATCGACATTTAATAGCAATGTCAAATAAGTATATTTGGCATAATAACATTTAGGGTGCTGCTATTGGCACCCTACTTTGCTCTCCCGGCCACCTTAAAAAATTTAATAGACATGATTATTTTTTACACACTTCTGGCCACCACAATCTATTCATTCACTCAGCCGTCAATCACTGTGAGTAATTCAAAATTTCGGATGCACGCAGCCTAATAAAAATATACAAATTGCTCAACCAATTTCATCAGCATTCGGTGGTAAGGAACCGGAAAACAATCATATTCACGGTGGTACATAAACGATCAAATCACGTAGAAGCGCAAATCCACTATTCAGTTACCAACTACCGAATATAAATTGAAATAACAGTTGCAAACAACCGAAAGGAACTATTAACTTTTATATTTGAATGTTTCACAAATTCTTTTGTAAGAGATTGGAAAAAAAAATAAGGCTTCAATGGTTATTCAACAAAAATGTAGTAAACTATGGTTATGCACTATGAAAAAAAAATTCTGTATATATATGTTTCATCGGTGGTCAACGACCGTATGACGAAGATGATTTTGACTATTTGCAACCTAACAGGGGATTTCCATTTTAATGTCGTTCTACATTGGTTTTCACAGTTGAAAGCAACCGGAATTTTGTGTCAAACTACGACTGTAGGCCAAGCGATCAACAAACAAAATCATCTTTAACGATTAAGAAAATATTGCACATATATTGCATTCAAATTAGTATGAACAATGTGACACGAGAGAAGAGGGAAGTTATCCTTTTTTTAAGACTGTGGTGGCCTATCCATTTTAAGTTTTTTAATATTGCGGTGGCCAGAAGGGTAAAATGTTAATAAACAGGATGCTTTTAGTTTTGGTGGCCAGGAGAGGAAACTGGGGTACCAATAGTAGCACCCTAACATTTATACCAAACTCATAGATATCATATTACCTCAATTTTTTTCCAGTTTCATCCAACTCGTCGACCAAATGAAATCCAATGAATCAGCTACTCTAGTAACCGAAGTGTTTCACAGTTTCCTATATATTTGCAGTTATATTTAGTTTTCTCGTAGTTTACCAATAATAATAATAATAGCACAAATATGTGCACAATTAAATGACCTGCATAAAAATGTAGAACAAATCGTGGAGTAGGGATGAGGTCAAGAGTTAGAATGTTAATCACAATGAAAATTTATATTGTAAAAAAAAAAGAATGAGAACACTGGTCATCACATAGATATTATCACAAAATAAGAAAACCAACTTAAATACTAATGAAAAACCAATTTAAATACTAATGAAACATAGATCAACTTTTTAACCAAAGTTCAACCATTCTTTATCTTTGTACTTTTGTGTTCGATGTTCATTCTAGTGAAGATTATGCTTTTTCTATCAAACGGCAGTCACGAATAAATTTATGGATGGTATAACATATATGCAAAGGATAGTGATTAGCTATTTGAAGCAAACATAAATGAATTTTATAGTTACAAAGCCTGATAGTGTCAAATTACCAGTAAAGAGCAAATGTTTCTTATTTTCCTCTTCTTCTTTTTTTTTTTTTTTTTTTTGAATTGGGAAAGATCTCTTGGAAAAAAGATATAAAAATGAAGATTACCATTAGAAATGAAAACTTTCCCGGATCAAGCCATGTTTCACATGATTGTATCATCAGCTTTAACCAATCTCGTACATATAGTTTGCCCGAGCAGGACACTACCCCTAATTGCTTGTTTAATCGCCTATAAGAGTGCAATTGAGTAGGAAAGAGTCAAATATCACAAAGTAATCAAAGAAAAGGCAACATTTAAGAATAGATTAAACAAAACCAGTACAAAATAACCTACCCAAGATTATGTTACATTCAGTTATCACAATGACACCTAGGGCTGATACCGCTTTTGATAAATTCTTAAAAAAACAAATAAGAAAAAAAATGAGTTTGGGGCTCTATTCCAACTGTTGGTAAATATAATACAGTAAAATATAAAGTTTGTTTACTCACATATGCGAGACTTTTGTGTCAATCAACGAAAATGGGAAGGAAAAGATGCATGACCGAGGGATTTGAATATATGCATGTAAAATGCATACAACAATTTTACCATTTCAACATGTGCCCATAAAATATCGATTTGAAGGTAAGTTTGGTATGTTCGTAAGATTAATTATTGCAGTTGTGCAACCATAATAGATCTCAAACACAAATAAGTGCACTCAAAACTTATTGTACATCAAAATTGGATATGAACCAAGTTGCCAAAAATATTGAAATTGTAACGTTAAGCATTCAAAAAAGGAACTAAATAGATACAAAAACTTATAGGGCACAAAGAATGACAACTTTTTTTTTAAATTAACGAAACCAAAATTGTAAAGAGCATTATCTATATACCATATTGATCAAATACTTAAAGCAAAAATGTAAATCGATTATAAGCTAGGCAAATAGAAAAGGAGTTTCGAGGATCTGAAGAATCGATGTCATTCGTCTAATACTGCATACCTGCCTTGTAAATCAATTGGAATCCATTTGTCAAAGATCACAACATGCAATAATTTTCAACACAAAAAACATTGTTAATGATAACTGCATCAAATCACTTAAAAAACGTAGGAGAGAAAAATCAGTGGCTAACCTTAATATTTGGTAGTAAGGATATGAACATTATGGTACTTGAAACCAAGATTATTTATACAATTACTTTTATGTTTAATGGCAAATATTACTTGATACACAATTCAATTATCATAGTGATGTACCAGTTTCAATCTTTTCGAATTATTAATACCATAATATATTTACTCAAGGTATATGTAACCACGAATCAGTTTGATTTCATGTTTGTTGTGTTTTTTTTAACTCATTTACAATTGAAATAGTAAGTAATTTAGATGGTTTATGCTCAATGCAACGTCACTTAACAATAAAGCAGTGCAGAATATATGTAACATCCCAGATTTTTCGGTTATTTAAATTTGAATATTTAAATTTTGTTTTAAATATTATATTGAAATTAATAGAACGCCGTTATGCAAGTATAGTACGCAAAAAGGCAAGCGAAATACAATGACAGTTCAATTTTCAAAAGGGTATCTACACATAAGGAAAACATAGACCCAACTATATATTATTAGCCTTGGATCAGAACCATGCTACAATATAGAATTACATGGGCAATACCACGTCTACCCATGAGACTATGAAATATATATTTAATTAAAAAATCTCCGCCACTGTAGAGAACTTGCGCCCCAAATTATTACACTTCCTTGCGCCCCAATCTACTTAGGAGCCGTGACAGACAAGGGTTGTTTCGAAATCGACTCACGCCACACTGCTACATACTCTATACTGCAAACCTCTTACCTGGTGCCTTGCTTCCCACGTATTCATCTCTATAAAAGAACTTCTTCTCCATCCTTTTCTTTTGTCCCACTGATGGCGTAAAATGACTTTCCCTCACAAGGAAAAATCCGCACCCCTTCCTCCTACCACAAAACTCCATGAATATGTAAACTGAAAACTCCACTTCAATACTAAATTAAAACTCCGATCTCCTTTTAATGTCTACTTGCAGTCGAAGGGGGTGAGTATGCTAGCGACACCCAGGTGGAGCTGAGTGGTGCAAACTATTACTCAGTCTGTATTCGCAACACAGAATTTGAAACAGAATATTACTGTTTCTAATTTGTAATAGAATAAAAGCGTTTCAAACTAGAATCAGTACTGCTATCTGTTTAAAGTAAACTGATTTGCACTTAAATCAATTCAGCGACAGAAGAATTTTGTCTGTCAAACAGTGTCAGTATGATACCGCACACAAATTAACCAATACCACAGTATTGGTCCAGTATACAGAATTATCCTGTATACACAATGAAAGGTAAACAACAAAGAATTGAAACCTAACCGAGTTCGTCTGAGGCCTGTATCGTACAGTTTCCTTAAGACTTTCAGTCGAAGCCTCCCAGGATACAACAGACGAGAATCTGCTCGAGATTGTAGCGAGTATGCACTGGCTGAGATGTAGTAATTCGAGGAATCAGACAACGGAGGAAAAAGAAGAAAATTAATTCGGTGAATGATTTGATCAGAATCATTATATATATAATTTTCCAGTGGATGCGTTAACGGGTCGCACCCGTTTGAAAAACCGCGTCCGTTGTCATTTGAATTCAAATGAACGCGTCCGCTCATTTGAATTGTAACGGGTCGCACCCGCTTGATTCCAACGGGTCGCACCCGCAATCGCATTCGTGCCAAAAAAAAATCTATTCGAAAATTGCTTTGTTTTTCGAAGCAAAAATAAGATTTTTTACTGGGCCCAAGCCCGGTCCGGCCCGGTTCGGTTCGGTCGAACGGGCGGGCGGCGCGCGCGCGTGTGTGTGTTTGGTTCACATGATGTAGGTCCTCCCCCTCACACAAAATTGCCTGACCCTAAGGGCAATATAGGGAATGAGGAATGGACATATATACACACATCTTATCTTATCTTTGGCAATGTGGGACTAAAGTAAATTTCATTCATACATTGATTTTTAACAATCCCCCACATGAATGATAATATACTTTTTTCCCCACACAAAGTGTAATATCTCAGACTACATATGGAATAATGTTTTATTGAGGATAAGTAGATATTTCACTTTGAACTTTCCCTAGTTGAAACTCATCGGATATACTTGGCTAATCTGTGAATTATTTCATCTTGAACCGTCAGCCGTTATTGTATAACCAGACAATAAGTTTAACAAACATTATTTCCCTTATCACCCAATCTCTTGGTTGTGTTCATTTTGGTCCTAAAACACTTTTCTGGTTCTGCGAGTGTATATAGAGAATATAAGCCTTTAATATTCTCATAGAGCCGACCCAGCTCACACTAACATAGGTGATCGCTACCATTAGGAGTATCCTACATATACCCCACTTGTTATTTTACAAGATATGGTCATCATTAAAAAGCATAGCTTTAACCTGTGAAACTTCTGTAGGCATGCATTTTATATTGTGCACCATAGGAATGGAGTAGGATTAAATGCATTACATCTTGAGTTATTCAGAACTGGTTTGCCTATTGATCCTAGTCCGTGGGATCTCCAGTCGCTAGGATAGGTTTCCGTATAAGATAACTCTTGTTGGTTTAGGCTTTTAAACCCATTCCCCTCGATGCGCAGTCAATTTTCTCTCGTGATAACCCTTTTGTAAATGGATCCGCTAGGTTATCATTTGTTCTCACATAATCTATGGAAATAGTTCCATTTGAGAGTAACTGCCTAACCGTGTTATGGCGTCTTCGAATATGTCGAGATTTGCCATTATAAACAAAGTTTTTGCTCTACTTAGCGCTGCTTGATTGTCGCAGTGAATACATATGGCCGTTATAGGTTTAGGCCAAAGTGGAATATCTTCTAAGAAGTGACGAAGCCATTCTGCTTCTTCGCCTGCTTTATCTAAAGCAATAAACTCAGATTCCATCGTTGATCGAGCTATGCATGTTTGCTTAGTAGATTTCCACGATACTGCTGCTCCTGCTAGAGTAAAAACATAACCACTTGTGGATTTTGACTCCTCTGAATCGGCAATCCAGTTTGCATCACTATATCCTTCTAATAGAGCTGGATATTTTCCGTAATGCAAAGAATAATTTGTGGTATTCTTTAAGTATCCAAGCACTCTCATTAGTGCTTTCCAGTGTTCCTTTCCTGGATTACTTGTATACCTGCTCAGTCGACTTACTGCATAGGCTATATCTGGTCTCGTGCAATTCATAAGATACATTAGACATCCTATTACACGAGAGTATTCCAGTTGCATTACACTCTCATTAGTGTTTTTATGTAGTACTTCTGATGGATTAAAAGGTGTTTTTACTCCTTTAATCCCAAGATCTTGAAATATTTCAATCACTTTGTCAACATAATGTGACTGAGATAATTCAATTCCATTAGGGGTTCTTATTATTTTGATTACCAAAATAACATCTGCAACTCCTAAATCTTTCATATCGAAATTGTTGATCAGCATTTTCTTTATGGTCTCTATAACTTTTATGTTAGGACCAAAAATTAACATATCGTCCACATATAAGCAAATCATGACATATGATTGTCCAATTTGTTTATAATAAACACATTTATCACATTCATTTATACGAAAACCATTTTGCATCATGACACTATCAAATTTTTCGTGCCATTGTTTTGGAGCTTGTTTGAGTCCGTATAACGATTTTACCAATTTACAGACTTTATTTTCATTTCCCTTGGATATAAAACCTTCGGGTTGCTCCATGTAGATTTCCTCATCGAGATCTCCATTCAAGAATGTCGTCTTTACATCCATCTGATGAATTTCTAGATTATAGATGGATGCAATTGCTATTAACATTCTTATTGAGGTTATTTGTGTAACAGGTGAATATGTATCAAAGAAGTCTATTCCTTCTTTTTGACGATATCCTTTGGCTACTAATCTGGCTTTATATTTGTCGATAGAGCCATCTGCTTTCATTTTCTTCTTGAAAATCCATTTGCAGCCAATTGGTTTTATTCCAGGTGGAATACCAACAATTTCCCAAGTTTTATTACTTAGAATTGAATCAATCTCACTTTGGATTGCTTCTTTCCAACACGAAGATTCAGAAGATGACATGGCCTCTTTATATGTTTGAGGTTCATGTTCAAGTACGTAAGTGAGGAACTCGGAGCCAAATGATTTGGATGTTCTGGCCTTACGCTTCTTCTTGGTTCAACTTCATCAACTTCACGATGAGTTTCATCTTCATGTGGGCTATTTGATTCTTCTCGTGTCCTTTTGGGGACATTATTTCCTTCATTTCTTTTGTGTGGAAACACATCTTCAAAGAATGAAGCATCTCTTGATTCCATGATTGTATTTACATGGATATCATCTATATCAGACTTGAATACCAAAAATCTATATGCACTACTATTTTGGGCTGGCCCTAAGTAATAACAATCTACTGTTTTTGGTCCAAGTTTGACCTTCTTGGGAGGCGGGATAGGAACCTTTGCCAAGCACCCCCACACTTTGAGGTATTTGAAGCTTGGTAGATGTCCTTTCCATAACTCATATAGAATTTTTCCCGTTTTACTGTGAGGAACTTTGTTTAATATGTGATTAGACATATTCAAAGCTTCCCCCACAAGTTCGTCGGTAAACCAGACGTTAAAAGCATTACATTAATCATATCTTTTAACGTTCTGTTTTTCCTCTCGGCTATGCCATTTTGTTGTGGCGAATATGGTGTTGTCGTTTGATGAATTATTCCATTTTCTGCACAGAATTTTTCAAACGGCGATTCATATTCTCCACCTCGATCGGATCTCAATATCTTGATCTTCTTATTAAGCTGATTTTCTACTTTAGCTTTATATTTTATAAACGATGTAATTGCCTCATCTTTACTATTTAAAAGATATACGTAGCAATATCGTGTATAATCATCAATAAATGTGATAAAATACTTTTTCCCACCTCTTGTAGGTATTGATTTGAAATCACATAAATCAGTATGTACCAAACCTGGTGGTTCGGTGCTTCTATCAACAGTATGAAATGGTTTCTTAACCATTTTTGCTTCTACGCATGTCTCACATTTGTAGTTTTTATCCACTTGAAATTTAGGAATTAACTCTAAATTTGCAAGTTTTTTCATTTTTCGGAAATTAATATGTCCTAATCTATCATGCCATAATAAAGTTTCATGCTCAACGATATAAGAAACTTCCTTTTTATTCATAGCATTATCAGAATACATATTATTGCCGATCACGGCTACATTTGCCTTAAATAGGCCATCACACAAGTAACCCCTTCCTATATAGATTCCTGCCTTGGACAGAACCATCTTGTCTGACTCGAAGACCATCTTGAATCCCTTCTTCGAAAGCATGGGCCCAGAAATGAGATTCTTGCGGTTCTCTGGAACATGAAGGACATCATTCAGACGAATAGTCTTCCCAGAAGTGAATTTGAGGGTGACTGTTCCTTTGCCTTCAACCATGGAAACCGATGAATTGCCCATATAGAGTTTCTCATCTTGATCCAATTTGGTGTAGGTTGAAAAGACGGACTTATCAGAGCATATATGCCTAGTAGCACCCGTGTCCAACCACCATTGTGCAGAATTCTGGATCAAGTTGCATTCGGTCACAACTCCTGAAAAATTGGATTCATCGATGTCCATTTTGTCCACCACATTTGCTTCCGAATTTTTCTTTTTCTTGTGTCTGCACTCTTTTGCTTGATGACCAGTCTTGCCACAAACCCAACAATCACCATTGAATTTCTTGGACTTCTTCTGGTTATTCTGCTTGTTCTCTGGCGCCTTTCTTTTCTTGTTTTTGTTGAAGTGCCCTTTTTTCTTTGACCCTTCAGTAACAAGTGCCTCTTCACTTTTAGGTTGAGTGACTCCACGATTATCTGCCTCTATCTTTAATCTGACGATGAGGTCTTGTATGGATATCTCCTTCTTTTTGTGCTTCAAGTAGTTGCGGTAGTCTCTCCAAGATGGTGGCAATTTTCCGGTAATTGCTTCAACCAGAAATGATTCACCAACTTTGTGACCTTCTGCTTCCATCTCATGGATAATAATCTGCAACACTTGCACTTGAGAAGTTACTGACTTTGAGTCCACCATTTTGTAGTCCATGAACTTGTCGACGATGAACTTCTTCAAACTCACATTCTGCGTCTTGTGTTTTGTAGCCAAAGCATTCCAGAGAGCTTTTGCAGTCTTTATGGGCTGGAAAACTTTGTACAAAACCTTATCTAGGCAGTTGAGAATGTAGTTTCTGCATAAAAAATCCGAATGCCTCCACGCATCAATAGACGGACCATCATGCTTTGGTGCATCCTTGGCATTTCCTGGTGTAGGCGGCACCGGTTCATCTTCTTCAAGATACTTTTGCAAGCCAAGGGTGGTGAGATAGAACAGCATCTGATTCTGCTATGTCAGAAAATCATCACCTTCTCCTTTGAACAATTCTGGTTTGTTCAAATTGCCAGCTTTGAGCGTCGTTTGCTCTGTTGCCATCTCTGTTTTGTCAAAAACAGGGAAAGTCTTAAGATATTACTCAGTCTGTATTCGCAACACAGAATTTGAAATAGAATATTACTGTTTCTAATTTGTAACAGAATAAAAGCGTTTCAAACTAGAATCAGTACTGCTATCTGTTTAAAGTAAACTGATTTGCACTTAAATCAATTCAGCGACAGAAGAATTTTGTCTGTCAAACAGTGTCAGTATGATACCGCGCACAAATTAACCAATACAACAGTATTGGTCCAGTATACAGAATTATCCTGTATACACAATGAAAGGTAAACAACAAAGAATTGAAACCTAACCGAGTTCGTCTAAGGCCTGTATCGTACAGTTTCCTTAAGACTTTCAGTCGAAGCCTCCCAGGATACAACAGACGAGAATCTGCTCGAGATTGTAGCGAGTATGCACTGGCTGAGATGTAGTAATTCGAGGAATCAGACAACGGAGGAAAAAGAAGAAAATTAATTCGGTGAATGATTTGATCAGAATCATTGTATATATAATTTTCCAGTGGATGCGTTAACGGGTCGCACCCGTTTGAAAAACCGTGTCCGTTGTCATTTGAATTCAAATGAACGCGTCCGCTCATTTGAATTGTAACGGGTCGCACCTGCTTGATTCCAACGGGTCGCACCCGCATTCGCATTCGTGCCAAAAAAAAAAAAAATCTGTTCGAAAATTGCTTTGTTTTTCGAAGCAAAAATAAGATTTCTTACTGGGCCCAAGCCCAAGCCCAAGCCCGGCCCGACCCGGTTCGGTCGGACGGGCGGGCGGCGCGCGCGCGCGTGTGTGTTTGGTTCACATGATGTAGGTCCTCCCCCTCGCACAAAATTACCTGACCCTAAGGGCCAATATAGGGAATGAGGAATGGACATATATACACACATCTTATCTTATCTTTGGCAATGTGGGACTAAAGTAAATTTCATTCATACATTGATTTCTAACAATCCCCCACATGAATGATAATATACTTTTTCCCCCACACAAAGTGTAATATCTCAGACTACATATGGAATAATGTTTTATTGAGGATAAGTAGATATTTCACTTTGAACTTTCCCTAGTTGAAACTCATCGGATATACTTGGCTAATCGGTGAATTATTTCATCTTGAACCGTCAGCCGTTATTGTATAACCAGACAATAAGTTTAACAAACATTATTTCCCTTATCACCCAATCTCTTGGTTGTGTTCATTTTGGTCCTGAAACACTTTTCTGGTTCTGCGAGTGTATATAGAGAATATAAGCCTTTAATATTCTCATAGAGCCGACCCAGCTCACACTAACATAGGTGATCGCTACCATTAGGAGTATCCTACATATACCCCACTTGTTATTTTACAAGATATGGTCATCATTAAAAAGCATAGCTTTAACCTGTGAAACTTCTGTAGGCATGCATTTTATATTGTGCACCATAGGAATGATGTAGGATTAAATGCATTACATCTTGAGTTATTCAGAACTGGTTTGCCTATTGATCCTAGTCCGTGGGATCTCCAGTCGCTAGGATAGGTTTCCGTATAAGATAACTCTTGTTGGTTTAGGCTTTTAAACCCATTCCCCTCGATGCGCAGTCAATTTTCTCTCGTGATAACCCTTTTGTAAATGGATCCGCTAGGTTATCATTTGTTCTCACATAATCTATGGAAATAGTTCCATTTGAGAGTAACTGCCTAACCGTGTTATGGCGTCTTCGAATATGTCGAGATTTGCCATTATAAACAAAGTTTTTCGCTCTACTTAGCACTGCTTGATTGTCGCAGTGAATACATATGGCCGTTACAGGTTTAGGCCAAAGTGGAATATCTTCTAAGAAGTGACGAAGCCATTCTGCTTCTTCGCCTACTTTATCTAAAGCAATAAACTCAGATTCCATCGTTGATCGAGCTATACATGTTTGCTTAGTAGATTTCCACGATACTGCTGCTCCTGCTAGAGTAAAAACATAACCACTTGTGGATTTTGACTCCTCTGAATCGACAATCCAGTTTGCATCACTATATCCTTCTAATACAGCTGGATATTTTCCGTAATGCAAAGAATAATTTGTGGTATTCTTTAAGTATCCAAGGACTCTCATTAGTGCTTTCCAGTGTTCCTTTCCTGGATTACTTGTATACCTGCTCAGTCGACTTACTGCATAGGCTATATCTGGTCTCGTGCAATTCATAAGATACATTAGACATCCTATTACACGAGAGTATTCCAGTTGCATTACACTCTCATTAGTGTTTTTATGTAGTACTTCTGATGGATTAAAAGGTGTTTTTACTCCTTTAATCCCAAGATCTTGAAATCTTTCAATCACTTTGTCAACATAATGTGACTGAGATAAATCAATTCCATTAGGGGTTCTTATTATTTTGATTCCCAAAATAACATCTACAACTCCTAAATCTTTCATATCGAAATTGTTGATCAGCATTTTCTTTATGGTCTCTATAACTTTTATGTTAGGACCAAAAATTAACATATCGTCCACATATAAGCAAATCATGACATATGATTGTCCGATTTGTTTATAATAAACACATTTATTACATTCATTTATACGAAAACCATTTTGCATCATGACACTATCAAATTTTTCGTGCCATTGTTTTGGAGCTTGTTTGAGTCCGTATAATGATTTTACCAATTTACAGACTTTATTTTTATTTCCCTTGGATATAAAACCTTCGGGTTGCTCCATGTAGATTTCCTCATCGAGATCTCCATTCAAGAATGCCGTCTTTACATCCATCTGATGAATTTATAGATTATAGATGGATGCAATTGCTATTAACATTCTTATTGAGGTTATTCGTGTAACATGTGAATATGTATCAAAGAAGTCTATTCCTTCTTTTTGACGATATCCTTTGGCTACTAATCTGGCTTTATATTTGTCGATAGAGCCATCTGCTTTCATTTTCTTCTTGAAAATCCATTTGCAGCCAATTGGTTTTATTCCAGGTGGAATATCAACAATTTCCCAAGTTTTATTACTTAGAATTGAATCAATCTCACTTTGGATTGCTTCTTTCCAACACGAAGATTCAGAAGATGACATGGCCTCTTTATATGTTTGAGGTTCATGTTCAAGTACGTAAGTGAGGAACTCAGAGCCAAATGATTTGGATGTTCTGGCCCTTACGCTTCTTCTTGGTTCAACTTCATCAACTTCACGATGAGTTTCGTCTTCATGTGGGCTATTTGATTCTTCTCGTGTCCTTTTGGGGACATTATTTCCTTCATTTCTTTTGTGTGGAAACACATCTTCAAAGAATGAAGCATCTCTTGATTCCATGATTGTATTTACATGGATATCATCTATACCAGACTTGAATACCAAAAATCTATATGCACTACTATTTTGGGCTGGCCTTAAGTAATAACAATCTACTGTTTTTGGTCCAAGTTTGACCTTCTTGGGAGGCGGGATAGGAACCTTTGCCAAGCACCCCCACACTTTGAGGTATTTGAAGCTTGGTAGATGTCCTTTCCATAACTCATATGGTATTTTTCCCGTTTTACTGTGAGGAACTTTGTTTAATATGTGATTAGACATATTCAAAGCTTCCCCCCACAAGTTCGTCGGTAAACCAGACGTTAAAAGCATTGCATTTATCATATCTTTTAACGTTCTGTTTTTCCTCTCGGCTATGCCATTTTGTTGTGGCGAATATGGTGCTGTCGTTTGATGAATTATTCCATTTTCTGCACAGAATTGTTCAAACGGCGATTCATATTCTCCACCTCGATCGGATCTCAATATCTTGATCTTCTTATTAAGCTGATTTTCTACTTCAGCTTTATATTTTATAAACGATGTAATTGCCTCATCTTTACTATTTAAAAGATATACGTAGCAATATCGTGTATAATCATCAATAAATGTGATAAAATACTTTTTCCTACCTCTTGTAGGTATTGATTTGAAATCACATAAATCAGTATGTACCAAACCTAGTGGTTCGGTGCTTCTATCAACAGTATGAAATGGTTTCTTAACCATTTTTGCTTCTACGCATGTCTCACATTTGTAGTTTTTATCCACTTGAAATTTAGGAATTAACTCTAAATTTGCAAGTTTTTTCATTTTTCGGAAATTAATATGTCCTAATCTATCATGCCATAATAAAGTTTCATGCTCAACGATATAAGAAACTTCCTTTTTATTCATAGCATTATCAGAATACATATTATTGCCGATCACGGCTACATTTGCCTTAAATAGGCCATCATACAAGTAACCCCTTCCTATATAGATTCCTGCCTTGGACAGAACCATCTTGTCTGACTCGAAGACCATCTTGAATCCCTTCTTCGAAAGCATGGAACCAGAAATGAGATTCTTGCGGATCTCTGGAACATGAAGGACATCATTCAGACGAATAGTCTTCCCAGAAGTGAACTTGAGGGTGACTGTTCCTTTGCCTTCAACCATGGAAACCGATGAATTGCCCATATAAAGTTTCTCATCTTGATCCAATTTGGTGTAGGTTGAAAAGACGGACTTATCAGAGCATATATGCCTAGTAGCACCCGTGTCCAACCACCATTGTGCAGAATTCTGGATCAAGTTGCATTCGGTCACAACTCCTGAAAAATTAGATTCATCGATGTCCATGTTGTCCACCACATTTGCTTCCGAATTTTTCTTTTTCTTGTGTCTGCACTCTTTTGCTTGATGACCAGTCTTGCCACAAACCCAACAATCACCATTGAATTTCTTGGACTTCTTCTGGTTATTCTGCTTGTCCTCTGGCGCCTTTCTTTTCTTGTTTTTGTTGAAGTGCCCTTTTTTCTTTGACCCTTCAGTAACAAGCGCCTCTTCACTTTTAGGTTGAGTGACTCCACGATTATCTGCCTCTATCTTTAATCTGATGATAAGGTCTTGTAAGGATATCTCCTTCTTTTTGTGCTTCAAGTAGTTGCGGTAGTCTCTCCAAGATGGTGGCAATTTTTCGGTAATTGCTTCAACCAGAAATGATTCACCAACTTTGTGACCTTCTGCTTCCATCTCATGGATAATAATCTGCAACTCTTGCACTTGAGAAGTTACTGACTTTGAGTCCACCATTTTGTAGTCCATGAACTTGTCGACGATGAACTTCTTCAAACTCACATTCTGCGTCTTGTATTTTGTAGCCAAAGCATTCCAGAGAGCTTTTGCAGTCTTTATGGGCTGGAAAACTTTGTACAAAACCTTATCTAGGCAGTTGAGAATGTAGTTTCTGCATAAAAAATCCGAATGCCTCCACGCATCAATAGACGGACCATCATGCTTTGGTGCATCCTTGGCATTTCCTGGTGTGGGAGGCACCGGTTCATCTTCTTCAAGATACTTTTGCAAGCCAAGGGTGGTGAGATAGAACAGCATCTGATTCTGCCAGGTCAGAAAATCATCACCTTCTCCTTTGAACAATTCTGGTTTGTTCAAATTGCCAGCTTTGAGCGTCGTTTGCTCTGTTGCCATCTCTGTTTTGTCAAAAACAGGGAAAGTCTTAAGATATTACTCAGTCTGTATTCGCAACACAGAATTTGAAACAGAATATTACTGTTTCTAATTTGTAACAGAATAAAAGCGTTTCAAACTAGAATCAGTACTGTTATCTGTTTAAAGTAAACTGATTTGCACTTAAATCAATTCAGCGAAAGAAGAATTTTGTCTGTCAAACAGTGTCAGTATGATACCGCGCACAAATTAACCAATACCACAGTATTGGTCCAGTATACAGAATTATCCTGTATACACAATGAAAGGTAAACAACAAAGAATTGAAACCTAACCGAGTTCGTCTGAGGCCTGTATCGTACAGTTTCCTTAAGACTTTCAGTCGAAGCCTCCCAGGATACAACAGACGAGAATCTGCTCGAGATTGTAGCGAGTATGCACTGGCTGAGATGTAGTAATTCGAGGAATCAGACAACGGAGGAAAAAGAAGAAAATTAATTCGGTGAATGATTTGATCAGAATCATTGTATATATAATTTTCCAGTGGTTGCGTTATCGGGTCGCAACCGTTTGAAAAACCGCGTCCGTTGTCATTTGAATTCAAATGAACGCGTCCGCTCATTTGAATTGTAACGGGTCGCACCCGCTTGATTCCAACGAGTCGCACCCGCATTCGCATTCGTGCCAAAAAAAATAATCTGTTCGAAAATTTCTTTGTTTTTCGAAGCAAAAATAAGATTTCTTACTGGGCCCAAGCCCAGGCCCAAGCCCGGCACGGCCCGGTTTGGTTCGGTCGGACGGGCGCGCGGCGCGCGCGCGCGCGCGTGTTTGGTTCACATGATGTAGGTCCTCCCCCTCGCACAAAATTACCTGACCCTAAGGGCCAATATAGGGAATGAGGAATGGACATATATACACACATCTTATCTTATCTTTGGCAATGTGGGACTAAAGTAAATTTCATTCATACATTGATTTCTAACAATCCCCCACATGAATGATAATATACTTTTTCCCCCACACAAAATGTAATATCTCAGACTACATATGGAATAATGTTTTATTGAGGATAAGTAGATATTTCACTTTGAACTTTCCCTAGTTGAAACTCATCGGATATACTTGGCTAATCGGTGAATTATTTCATCTTGAACCGTCAGCCGTTATTGTATAACCAGACAATAAGTTTAACAAACATCATTTCCCTTATCACCCAATCTCTTGGTTGTGTTCATTTTGGTCCTGAAACACTTTTCTGGTTCTGCGAGTGTATATAGAGAATATAAGCTTTTAATATTCTCATAGAGCCGACCCAACTCACACTAACATAGGTGATCGCTACCATTAGGAGTATCCTACATATACCCCACTTGTCATTTTACAAGATATGGTCATCATTAAAAAGCATAGCTTTAACCTGTGAAACTTCTGTAGGCATGCATTTTATATTGTGCACCATAGGAATGGAGTAGGATTAAATGCATTACATCTTGAGTTATTCAGAACTGGTTTGCCTATTGATCCTAGTCCGTGGGATCTCCAGTCGCTAGGATAGGTTTCCGTATAAGATAACTCTTGTTGGTTTTGGCTTTTAAACCCATTCCCCTCGATGCGCAGTCAATTTTCTCTCGTGATAACCCTTTTGTAAATGGATCCGCTAGGTTATCATTTGTTCTCACATAATCTATGGAAATAGTTCCATTTGAGAGTAACTACCTAACCGTGTTATGGCGTCTTCGAATATGTCGAGATTTGCCATTATAAACAAAGTTTTTCTCTCTACTTAGCGCTGCTTGATTGTCGCAGTGAATACATATGGCCGTTACAGGTTTAGGCCAAAGTGGAATATCTACTAAGAAGTGACGAAGCCATTCTGCTTCTTCGCCTGCTTTATCTAAAGCAATAAACTCAGATTCCATCGTTGATCGAGCTATGCATGTTTGCTTAGTAGATTTCCACGATACTGCTGCTCCTGCTAGAGTAAAAACATAACCACTTGTGGATTTTGACTCCTCTGAATCGGCAATCCAGTTTGCATCACTTTATCCTTCTAATACAGCTGGATATTTTCTGTAATGCAAAGAATAATTTGTGGTATTCTTTAAGTATCCAAGCACTCTCATTAGTGCTTTCCAGTGTTCCTTTCCTGGATTACTTGTATACCTGCTCAGTCGACTTACTGCATAGGCTATATCTGGTCTCGTGCAATTCATAAGATACATTAGACATCCTATTACACGAGAGTATTCCAGTTGCATTACACTCTCATTAGTGTTTTTATGTAGTACTTCTGATGGATTAAAAGGTGTTTTTACTCCTTTAATCCCAAGATCTTGAAATCTTTCAATCACTTTGTCAACATAATGTGACTGAGATAATTCAATTCCATTAGGGGTTCTTATTATTTTGATTCCCAAAATAACATCTGCAACTCCTAAATCTTTCATATCGAAATTGTTGATCAGCATTTTCTTTATGGTCTCTATAACTTTTATGTTAGGACCCAAAATTAACATATCGTCCACATATAAGCAAATCATGACATATGATTGTCCAATTTGTTTATAATAAACACATTTATCACATTCATTTATACGAAAAACATTTTGCATCATGACACTATCAAATTTTTCGTGCCATTGTTTTGGAGCTTGTTTGAGTCCGTATAATGATTTTACCAATTTACAGACTTTATTTTCATTTCCCTTGGATATAAAACCTTTGGGTTGCTCCATGTAGATTTCCTCATCGAGATCTCCATTCAAGAATGCCGTCTTTACATCCATCTGATGAATTTCTAGATTATAGATGGATGCAATTGCTATTAACATTCTTATTGAGGTTATTCGTGTAACAGGTGAATATGTATCAAAGAAGTCTATTCCTTCTTTTTGACGATATCCTTTGGCTACTAATCTGGCTTTATATTTGTCGATAGAGCCATCTGCTTTCATTTTCTTCTTGAAAATCCATTTGCAGCCAATTGGTTTTATTCCAGGTGGAATATCAACAATTTCCCAAGTTTTATTACATAGAATTGAATCAATCTCACTTTGGATTGCTTCTTTCCAACACGAAGATTCAGAAGATGACATGGCCTCTTTATATGTTTGAGGTTCATGTTCAAGTACGTAAGTGAGGAACTCAGAGCCAAATGATTTGGATGTTCTGGCCCTTACGCTTCTTCTTGGTTCAACTTCATCAACTTCACGATGAGTTTCATCTTCATGTGGGCTATTTGATTCTTCTCGTGTCCTTTTGGGGACATTATTTCCTTCATTTCTTTTGTGTGGAAACACATCTTCAAAGAATGAAGCATCTCTTGATTCCATGATTGTATTTACATGGATATCATCTATATCAGACTTGAATACCAAAAATCTATATGCACTACTATTTTGGGCTGGCCCTAAGTAATAACAATCTACTGTTTTTGGTCCAAGTTTGACCTTCTTGGGAGGCGGGATAGGAACCTTTGCCAAGCACCCCCACACTTTGAGGTATTTGAAGCTTGGTAGATGTCCTTTCCATAACTCATATGGAATTTTTCCCGTTTAACTGTGAGGAACTTTGTTTAATATGTGATTAGACATATTCAAAGCTTCCCCCCACAAGTTCGTCGGTAAACCAGACGTTAAAAGCATTGCATTAATCGTATCTTTTAACGTTCTGTTTTTCCTCTCGGCTATGCCATTTTGTTATGGCGAATATGGTGCTGTCGTTTGATGAATTATTCCATTTTCTGCACAGAATTGTTCAAACGGCGATTCATATTCTCCACCTCGATCGGATCTCAATATCTTGATCTTCTTATTAAGCTGATTTTCTACTTCAGCTTTATATTTTATAAACGATGTAATTGCCTCATCTTTACTGTTTAAAAGATATACGTAGCAATATCGTGTATAATCATCAATAAATGTGATAAAATACTTTTTCCCACCTCTTGTAGGTATTGATTTGAAATCACATAAATCAGTATGTACCAAACCTAGTGGTTCGGTGCTTCTATCAACAGTATGAAATGGTTTCTTAACCATTTTTGCTTCTACGCATGTCTCACATTTGTAGTTTTTATCCACTTGAAATTTAGGAATTAACTCTAAATTTGCAAGTTTTTTCATTTTTTGGAAATTAATATGTCCTAATCTATCATGCCATAATAAAGTTTCATGCTCAACGATATAAGAAACTTCCTTTTTATTCATAGCATTATCAGAATACATATTATTGCCGATCACGGCTACATTTGCCTTAAATAGGCCATCACACAAGTAACCCCTTCCTATATAGATTCCTGCCTTGGACAGAACCATCTTGTCTGACTCGAAGACCATCTTGAATCCCTTCTTCGAAAGCATGGACCCAGAAATGAGATTCTTGCGGATCTCTGGAACATGAAGGACATCATTCAGACGAATAGTCTTCCCAGAAGTGAATTTGAGGGTGACTGTTCCTTTGCCTTCAACCATGGAAACCGATGAATTGCCCATATAGAGTTTCTCATCTTGATCCAATTTGGTGTAGGTTGAAAAGACGGACTTATCAGAGCATATATGCCTAGTAGCACCCGCGTCCAACCACCATTGTGCAGAATTCTGGATCAAGTTGCATTTGGTCACAACCCCTGAAAAATTGGATTCATCGATGTCCATGTTGTCCACCACATTTGCTTCCGAATTTTTCTTTTTCTTGTGTCTGCACTCTTTTGCTTGATGACCAGTCTTGCCACAAACCCAACAATCACCATTGAATTTCTTGGACTTCTTCTAGTTATTCTGCTTGTCCTCTGGCGCCTTTCTTTTCTTGTTTATGTTGAAGTGCCCTTTTTTCTTTGACCCTTCAGTGACAAGCGCCTCTTCACTTTTAGGTTGAGTGACTCCACGATTATCTGCCTCTATCTTTAATCTGACGATGAGGTCTTGTAAGGATATCTCCTTCTTTTTGTGCTTCAAGTAGTTGCGGTAGTCTCTCCAAGATGGTGGCAATTTTCCGGTAATTGCTTCAACCAGAAATGATTCACCAACTTTGTGACCTTCTGCTTCCATCTCATGGATAAAAATCTGCAACTCTTGCACTTGAGATGTTACTGACTTTGAGTCCACCATTTTGTAGTCCATGAACTTGTCGACGATGAACTTCTTCAAACTCACATTCTACGTCTTGTATTTTGTAGCCAAAGCATTCCAGAGAGCTTTTGCAGTCTTTATGGGCTGGAAAACTTTGTACAAAACCTTATCTAGGCAGTTGAGAATGTAGTTTCTGCATAAAAAATCCGAATGCCTGCACGCATCAATAGACGGACCATCATGCTTTGGTGCATCCTTGGCATTTCCTGGTGTAGGCGGCACCGGTTCATCTTCTTCAAGATACTTTTGCAAGCCAAGGGTGGTGAGATAGAACAGCATCTGATTCTGCCATGTCAGAAAATCATCACCTTCTCCTTTGAACAATTCTGGTTTGTTCAAATTGCCAGCTTTGAGCGTCGTTTGCTCTGTTGCCATCTCTGTTTTGTCAAAAATAGGGAAAGTCTTAAGATATTACTCAGTCTGTATTCGCAACACAGAATTTGAAACAAAATATTACTGTTTCTAATTTGTAACAGAATAAAAGCGTTTCAAACTAGAATCAGTACTGTTATCTGTTTAAAGTAAACTGATTTGCACTTAAATCAATTCAGCGACAGAAGAATTTTGTATGTCAAACAGTGTCAGTATGATACCGCGCACAAATTAACCAATACCACAGTATTGGTCCAGTATACAGAATTATCCTGTATACACAATGAAAGGTAAACAACAAACAATTGAAACCTAACCGAGTTCGTCTGAGGCCTGTATCGTGCAGTTTCCTTAAGACTTTCAGTCGAAGCCTCCCAGGATACAACAGACGAGAATCTGCTCGAGATTGTAGCGAGTATGCACTGGTTGAGATGTAGTAATTCGAGGAATCAGACAACGGAGGAAAAAGAAGAAAATTAATTCGGTGAATGATTTGATCAGAATCATTGTATATATAATTTTCCAGTGGATGCGTTAACGGGTCGCACCCGTTTGAAAAACCGCGTCCGTTGTCATTTGAATTCAAATGAACGCGTCCGCTCATTTGAATTGTAACGGGTCGCACCCGCTTGATTCCAACAGGTCGCACCCGCATTCGAATTCGTGCCAAAAAAAAATTCTGTTCGAAAATTGCTTTGTTTTTCGAAGGAAAAATAAGATTTCTTACTGGGCCCAAGCCCAAGCCCAAGCCCATCCCGACCCGGTTCGGTTCGGTCGGACGGGCGGGCGGCGTGCGCGCGCGTGTGTGTTTGGTTCACATGATGTAGGTCCTCCCCCTCGCACAAAATTACCTGACCCTAAGGGCCAATATAGGGAATGAGGAATGGACATATATACACACATCTTATCTTATCTTTGGCAATGTGGGACTAAAGTAAATTTCATTCATACATTGATTTCTAACAATCCCCCACATGAATGATAATATACTTTTTCCCCCACACAAAGTGTAATATCTCAGACTACATATGGAATAATGTTTTATTGAGGATAAGTAGATATTTCACTTTGAACTTTCCCTAGTTGAAACTCATCGGATATACTTGGCTAATCGGTGAATTATTTCATCTTGAACCGTCAGCCGTTATTGTATAACCAGACAATAAGTTTAACAAACATTATTTCCCTTATCACCCAATCTCTTGGTTGTGTTCATTTTGGTCCTGAAACACTTTTCTGGTTCTGCGAGTGTATATAGAGAATATAAGCCTTTAATATTCTCATAGAGCCGACCCAGCTCACACTAACATAGGTGATCGCTACCATTAGGAGTATCCTACATATACCCCACTTGTTATTTAACAAGATATGGTCATCATTAAAAAGCATAGCTTTAACCTGTGAAACTTCTGTAGGCATGCATTTTATATTGTGCACCATAGGAATGGAGTAGGATTAAATGCATTACATCTTGAGTTATTCAGAACTGGTTTGCCTATTGATCCTAGTCCGTGGGATCTCCAGTCGCTAGGATAGGTTTCCGTATAAGATAACTCTTGTTGGTTTAGGCTTTTAAACCCATTCCCCTCGATGCGCAGTCAATTTTCTCTCGTGATAACCCTTTTGTAAATGGATCCGCTAGGTTATCATTTGTTCTCACATAATCTATGGAAATAGTTCCATTTGAGAGTAACTGCCTAACCGTGTTATGGCGTCTTCGAATATGTCGAGATTTGCCATTATAAACAAAGTTTTTCGCTCAACTTAGCGCTGCTTGATTGTCGCAGTGAATACATATGGCCGTTACAGGTTTAGGCCAAAGTGGAATATCTTCTAAGAAGTGACGAAGCCATTCTGCTTCTTCGCCTGCTTTATCTAAAGCAATAAACTCAGATTCCATCGTTGATCGAGCTATGCATGTTTGCTTAGTAGATTTCTACGATACTGCTGCTCCTGCTAGAGTAAAAACATAACCACTTGTGGATTTTGACTCCTCTGAATCGGCAATCCAGTTTGCATCACTATATCCTTCTAATACAGCTGGATATTTTCCGTAATGCAAAGAATAATTTGTGGTATTCTTTAAGTATCCAAGCACTCTCATTAGTGCTTTCCAGTGTTCCTTTCCTGGATTACTTGTATACCTGCTCAGTCGACTTACTGCATAGGCTATATCTGGTCTCGTGCAATTCATAAGATACATTAGACATCCTATTACACGAGAGTATTCCAGTTGCATTACACTCTCATTAGTGTTTTTATGTAGCACTTCTGATGGATTAAAAGGTGTTTTTACTCCTTTAATCTCAAGATCTTGAAATCTTTCAATCACTTTGTCAACATAATGGGACTGAGATAATTCAATTCCATTAGGGGTTCTTATTATTTTGATTCCCAAAATAACATCTGCAACTCCTAAATCTTTCATATCGAAATTGTTGATCAGCATTTTCTTTATGGTCTCTATAACTTTTATGTTAGGACCAAAAATTAACATATCGTCCACATATAAGAAAATCATGACATATGATTGTCCAATTTGTTTATAATAAACACATTTATCACATTCATTTATACGAAAACCATTTTGCATCATGACACTATCAAATTTTTCGTGCCATTGTTTTGGAGCTTGTTTGAGTCCGTATAATGATTTTACCAATTTACAGACTTTATTTTCATTTCCCTTGGATATAAAACCTTCGGGTTACTCCATGTAGATTTCCTCATCGAGATCTCCATTCAAGAATGCCGTCTTTACATCCATCTGATGAATTTCTAGATTATAGATGGATGCAATTGCTATTAACATTCTTATTGAGGTTATTCGTGTAACATGCGAATATGTATCAAAGAAGTCTATTCCTTCTTTTTGACGATATCCTTTGGCTACTAATCTGGCTTTATATTTGTCGATAGAGCCATCTGCTTTCATTTTCTTCTTGAAAATCCATTTGCAGCCAATTGGTTTTATTCCAGGTGGAATATCAACAATTTCCCAAGTTTTATTACTTAGAATTGAATCAATCTCACTTTGGATTGCTTCTTTCCAACACGAAGATTCAGAAGATGACATGGCCTCTTTATATGTTTGAGGTTCATGTTCAAGTACGTAAGTGAGGAACTCAGAGCCAAATGATTTGGATGTCCTGGCCCTTACGCTTCTTCTTGGTTCAACTTCATCAACTTCACGATGAGTTTCATCTTCATGTGGGCTATTTGATTTTTCTCGTGTCCTTTTGGGGACATTATTTCCTTCATTTCTTTTGTGTGGAAACACATCTTTAAAGAATGAAGCATCTCTTGATTCCATGATTGTATTTACATGGATATCATCTATATCAGACTTGAATACCAAAAATCTATATGCACTACTATTTTGGGCTGGCCCTAAGTAATAACAATCTACTATTTTTGGTCCAGGTTTGACCTTCTTGGGAGGCGGGATAGGAACCTTTGCCAAGCACCCCCACACTTTGAGGTATTTGAAGCTTGGTAGATGTCCTTTCCATAACTCATATGGAATTTTTCCCGTTTTACTGTGAGGAACTTTGTTTAATATGTGATTAGACATATTCAAAGCTTCCCCCCACAAGTTCGTCGGTAAACCAGACGTTAAAAGCATTGCATTAATCATATCTTTTAACGTTCTGTTTTTCCTCTCGGCTATGCCATTTTGTTGTGGCGAATATGGTGCTGTCGTTTGATGAATTATTCCGTTTTCTGCACAGAATTGTTCAAACGGCGATTCATATTCTCCACCTCGATCGGATCTCAATATCTTGATCTTCTTATTAAGCTGATTTTCTACTTCAGCTTTATATTTTATAAACGATGTAATTGCCTCATCTTTACTGTTTAAAAGATATACGTAGCAATATCGTGTATAATCATCAATAAATGTGATAAAATACTTTTTCCCACCTCTTGTAGGTATTGATTTGAAATCACATAAATCAGTATGTACCAAACCTAGTGGTTCGGTGCTTCTATCAACAGTATGAAATGGTTTCTTAACCATTTGTGCTTCTACGCATGTCTCACATTTGTAGTTTTTATCCACTTGAAATTTAGGAATTAACTCTAAATTTGCAAGTTTTTTCATTTTTCGGAAATTAATATGTCCTAATCTATCATGCCATAATAAAGTTTCATGCTCAACGATATAAGAAACTTCCTTTTTATTCATAGCATTATCAGAATACATATTATTGCCGATCACGGCTACATTTGCCTTAAATAGGCCATCACACAAGTAACCCCTTCCTATATAGATTCCTGCCTTGGACAGAACCATCTTGTCTGACTCGAAGACCATCTTGAATCCCTTCTTCGAAAGCATGGACCCAGAAATGAGATTCTTGCGGATCTCTGGAACATGAAGGACATCATTCAGACGAATAGTCTTCCCAGAAGTGAACTTGAGGGTGACTGTTCCTTTGCCTTCAACCATGGAAACCGATGAATTGCCCATATAGAGTTTCTCATCTTGATCCAATTTGGTGTAGGTTGAAAAGACGGACTTATCAGAGCATATATGCCTAGTAGTGTTGGATCTAGAATAACCCTAGAGGGGGGGGGGGGGTGAATAGGGTTTTTCACAGTTTTTAACTGAATTAAAAACTTAACGAGATATATAATAATAAACTGATCACAGAAAATAGCAGAGACTGAAATGCAGAAAATAAATCACACACAGATATACCCAGCTTCGGCAAAACCCTGCCTACTGCTGCATTTCTAAGGTTTCTACTAGGTGATAGAATAGATCCCGCATACAAGACCATGTACACTCGCAAACCCTGCTCCTATTCTAACCCTACGCTTAAATCCCTAGACTGATCTAAACCCCTAGATCAGATTTCCCGAATTACAAACCCTGTAACTCGTAACTCAGATTTACAGACTCTGAAACTGACAGTCAACTCCTTGACTAAATCCCCCTAGATTTTACAGACCTAGAACTGTTCAGAAATGATTTTACAACACAATTTAAATAAAACAACAAAATGTAAGACAATAATATAAACCCTAATTTTTAAAATAAAGATAAAAATAAAGGAGTTTATATTAAAGGGGTCATCCCCTTTAAACAAATCCAAACCCCCTTTTTTATCTTGGCCGGCCCATTTGTTTTCATTCTTGCCCGATCCTCTTTCTCTCTTAAGACAATGGCGGCTCTGACAAAAGAAACTAGGGTTTCTTCAAATCCCTGAATCGTGATGCTTTAATTGATGAAATATGATACTCTGATTCTCGTGTCTTTTGGCTTCAATCTCTGGTGGCTTATATCATCGGTTGATTGGGAATTCTGATGGCTAGGGTTTCTGATCGAAATCGATTGTGAGTAATTTTTTTTTAATTCTCTGTCTGCTCTGTGAATTTCGTTGTGTTGGATTTCGATTTTTTTGCCCGTGATGAGTTGGTGTTTAGAAATAGGATTTGAAATCCTTAAACTGAGCTCTGATTTCACCAAAAAAAAATGGCTCGATCTGATTAGGGTTTCCCCTTTTGTCTGTCCTCTATTTGAATTGTTGCTTCCCGACTTTGAAATATACTCTGATTGCTGAAATGTCTCTGTAAAAAATTGGAAACAAAATAAATGATTTCCATTGTTGATTAATTCGGTTTCTAAAAAATAATTCTGAAAAGAAAAAAACTTCCCTTTTTGCTATCCCTTGATAAAGTCGGCTTGACTGATTTGCTGTTAATTGCTCTGATGGATTCAGACATGATTTCTGGAATAAAAAGATTTGCACGATTTTAATTTGATTTGTTGCCATTAATTCCCTCACGTTGCCGTGATAAAATTGTGAATTAATTCCTTGAATCTGAAATTGCTTATTTCCCCTTTTTGCTGGCCTCGATCCTCTTTTTAATTCCTCGATTGAATTTCTCCTTGAATGCTTGTCAATCCGAAATGTTCCCATACTTAGATTGAAAAAAAAAACTGCCTTGAATGAAAAAGTTGTTTTTACTTGCTCGAAATTATTTGTTCCTGGAATAGATTAAAAAATTTCCCAAAACAGATTTCATACTTTCCAATTTTGAACTTGATTTTTGGAAACAAAAACAAGTAAATTTCTGCAAATAAAAAACTGAAGTATTTCTGGAAACACATTAACTTGTACTCGAATTTGGCACCACCAAAAAATTTTTTGCCATGTATCTTGTCCCCACTATGATCTGCTGACTTGATTATTATTGCCGTCATGACTATGATTTGTTTGTGCTTGACTGCATGTGTAATACACCTGATTTGTTCACTGTCTTATATTCACACTGCACTTATAACCTTCCATGATATGCTTGTATCACCATGAATGTGTACACCGACACACCTGTGCACCTTTGCATGCTTTGTTCTTGCTCATGTCCATGCTTTAAACTTGTTTGTGCATATGTAAAATCCTTTACAAACAGCTGAATATATATATATATATATATGTGTATATATATGTATATATATATATATATGGACTTGATCTTGTGCACATGCTGAGTCATGTTGAATACATCTCATATGTTACTCTCATGTCCATTCTAATGTTTGCCTTTTGCACCTTTGTTTTGACCTGAAAGACTTGACTGCACATATTGAACTTGACCCCATGAACCTGAAAGCTGCACTTGCATGCTTGTTGAAACTTGAATGTACACCTTTCCACTTGCTTGTGTTTAATGTTGAGTTGCCATTGCCGCTTTGACCACTTTGCACATGAACTTCCTGTTGTGAATCTGTTTGACCATGCCTCGACCATTTGCATCATTATTGATCTGCCAAGTTTCTTGTACTTGATCATGTATGTTGGCTATGTTACTCGACCACTTAAATATTGCTTGAGTTACACTGAATTGAGTTGGTTTGACTTATCACTTGTGGCACTGCCACCTTTGCTGATTTGCCTTGATCATGACTATTGTTGTACACACTATATGTATTGTTGCTTAGCTACTTTGTTCACTGAAGGTACCTTGAGCTCAACTGAGCTGCACCACCACTATGCAGCACCATGTGTCGATCACTTTCATTTGCATGTTCTGCTTTGTTATTGTATTTGCCATTTTGTTACTCCTATTTAACCGATCTGAAAGCATGCATGCTGATTTGAATAACATTTGTACATGCCTTGGTCTTGAATATGATCTTGCTGTCTTGTACCTTGCTGAGGCTTGCATAGCTCGACCACATTTATTTCCTGTATGTAGACCTGCTAGAATATGAGGACTTGATCATCCACCATCTTGACCATGCATCCTTGCTGTTCTATGTTGACTTTTGCTTGGCTACCTTTCTTTTATATTTTGCCTCTTTGCTGATTTTATATGCATATTTGATTTTTGAGCTTCTGGCTTTGACTTTTCTTATGTCAATTTTGACCATGCTTTTTGGCATTTTGTATAAGTTATATCAGCAGACTAGTCACACTATGTTGAGGCTGATCAAAAATCAGCAAACTAGTGTGATTATGTCGAGGCTGATCAAATCAGATTGAGTCAGAAAAATGATGAGAAACACACCGAAATTCTGAGGCAAATAAATTTTCAAAAAAAATTATATTTTGCATGTATTCTATTTCATTTCTATGGCAGTGTACTGTGTGTGTGTTTCTATATATGACAGGTATGAAGACGGACTGACTGTGAAGCATATAGAAGACTGAAGACAATGAAACTGAAGAACAGGGAGAAGTGTATATTAGTGACTGTGTGACTGTAACAGAGTGTGAGAGTTGTAGTGAAGAGCAGTGTTTGAATATGTGAATTGTACTGAATATTGTAATAAACAAGTTTGATCGAAATAAAATATCATTTTATTGTGTTCAAATAAACTTGTCTATTAAATTCTGTTTATTTACAAGTACAATGCTCTGTGAATGTATATCAGTGATGTATTCAAATAGTGGAGTTATAAGAAATTGTATGTTTAAAGGTTGAAATAGAATATTTATATTTAAATAAAATACTGTATAAATATATGAATGTGTATACGGTCGCATTCTATTTAAATATAAATATTATATTACAGTCTGTGTTGTAATAAACAGTACAATAACAAACACATATAAAATAATATTTATTTGGTTGTCATCATCAAACAAAAATCATATAATTGTGTATACAACACCGTTATATACAACAATCTCCCCCTTTTGATGATGACAAACAAATAAAAGATTTTGAATATAATAAATGTGTTTGTTCGTGAATATTTGAACTCCCCCTATTTAAATGCTCCCCCTACAACAGAAACTCCCCCTATAACTATGCATGAGTGAAATGTATGAATAATTAAATTTTCAAAATTAAAAATATTTATAAAATATTCACTCATAAATCAAAATCTAATCCATTCTCCCCCTTTTGTTATCATCAAAAGGATACAGATTTTAAAATACAGATGAAAATTGACTAAAAATATAATTTTAGCTTAAGAGGAAGAACGATCATCATAAAATTCAATCAGTCAAACAAAAATCATGATAAACTAAGAACAGGTGGCATATTTCACATTTTAAAGGATACAGATTTACGATGAATTTTATATAAAATGGAGAGAAAAAAAAATGATTTCCAAATATTTTCAAAAGAATTTTATAAGATTAAAGCACCAAAAACGGTGATGGGTTTGGATTATAATTAAAAATTCAATTTAAGTGAGAAAATCGAATAATCTCAAATCTCAATATCTATTAATCAACAAATCATAATACGTCATAATATTTTCAACACATTTCACAGATTAGAGAGAGATGGATTGATAGGTTGATTTTTACACACCAAGGAGTATTTCAATTTTATTTCAGTTTTAGCACATTTTTTTTTTTTAATTAAGAGCACACTGACCACGCATAACCAGAGCTTGGATTTTTAAATGAGGTCAGTCGCAGCTTAAATTATAAGTTGTCTCTTAACCATGCATGACCAGAGCTTGGATTTTTAAATGAGGTTAGAGACACACTTATATATTTATTATATATATTTATCATTTCAGTTTTTTTTTTTTTTAAAAAAAGAAAAACTCCTTGGTATAAAACCAATATATGGATGATAGAAAATGTGGTAGGTACAGAAATGGACTGTGAAATAAATTTCTAAATTAATTATATTATGAGATATGACCAACTGTACCTGGATTATTGAAAACTTTCAATTATCACTAATTCTGAATAATAATATAACCACAATTCCATCACAAATATTTTCACTGTTTATTTAAAATGATTTTAAGAAAACTCTCTACATTTATATAAAATCATAACGGATGGCAGAAGGATGATAAGTAATGAAGATTGCCATGAAATAATTGCCAGTTCAAAGATATTATAATAAATATTAAACCATCATGAAAATTTAAATAAAATTCTCCTCTTGTTGTGAAATATACTGCAGTCACAATTCATCACAATTTCTAAATCTGATTATAATTTTGATGAATTATAAATATAGTTCAATTTGGATATTGATTTCAATTTCTGAAAGAATAATCAATAAATAATTTTAAAATTGAAAATCAATTACAAGTGTAATATGCTGATCTATACATGACAAGAGGAAAAAATATATATATACAGCAAAAAAATATGCAGCACTTTTAAACTGATACCACATGGTGTCTCTACAAAGTGAAAAATCAGAACAGATGGATGTGACAAATATAAGGCGCTTCTGATACCAAATGTTCTCGCTTTCTCAAGGATTTTAATGACACCCCGGTGGCAAACAATGGTACTTCAGTCAACAGAAAAGACTTAATTACAAAGCAAGCAACCCAAGTACACAAATTTCATTTATCAGAACACGATAAATCTTTGATACCAAAGCAAGCAGTCAAAAATAAATTTACAAAATAATTTCTTATAATCAGAGCAGCATGATTCCAAAAACAAACATTTTTCAAAAACAGTATCAGAGCAGCACAGAGAAATCGGTATCACAACAGACTTGTCAAGATGTTGGTCACATAAGGTGGTTCATGATCCAAGATTTGCAAATATACTCTATTTTAAATCATTTGAAGAAATGTAAAAGTATTAGGATTTAATGAATCAATCACACCAGGTTATATTTCAGATTCAAGATATGTGTGAGATCCAATAAATTAATAATTTCAAATGGTTTTAAACAGACATATATTCAAATCAAATAATCATGAAATAACAATGATTTTCAAAGACCATTTTCAAAAAGAACATTTTCAAGAATTTCTCAAAACTATTTCTGACAAGCCCAAAAGAAATTTCAGGTCATTTACATCAAATTTGAAAATATTCATGATCGGGATTATTTATTTGAAATCACATGAATCAATGTAAAGTTTTGGGATATAATGAATCAGTCACACAAGATTGACAATTTTAAAAAAAATAAGAGGTGTGTGATATTCAAAATATCTAGAATTTCAGATGATTCCAAACAAACATATTTCAATATAATGGTCATGAATAAAGATGAATTCCAAGATGTATCACTGATACTGAATTAGAATAAACTCAGAACAACAAAGGTGTGTGACATTTCATTAAATATTCAGATCTTCAAAAATTTAGAATTCTAGTTAACAGTGTTCAAGATATGATATGAATGCATCAACACTGTTATGAATTCAACAATCAGAAAATAAACTTCAAAACAATTGCAGATATATACAAGTTCAAACTCAGGATATGGAAATGATTAACACATGATGATTTTATACAAGTAGGACAAATTTCCAGAAAATCATTAATTCTGCAACTGGAAGTTTAAGAAGTACAGACAAAGAAGAATATGGCAGTGTCAAATAAAGAAAAACAGAAGGGGATAGAGGAAGGAAAAAACAGAAAATAAAAAACAAAACAAAGAGAATATACAAAGGTGAGTTTAGAGATCATACCGGAATCCAATGTAAAGCAGAATCTCTAACTCAACAGATGTTGGCCTAAGGAACTGTAAATGACACTAAGTTATAGACAATCTTGATTTCAAATTTCTTTTCAGCATAGCAGTTCCTCAGCCACCCTTCTTCAGTATCTAACAGTTGAGAGGATTGAGTGGTCTAACAAAATTAGAAAAACCACCCGCAGTTTTATTAACATCTTTCGGTACCCAGACTTGTTTGTATAACAATCCATCAGAATTTACCTTTGTTCCCTTTGGAACCCATATCTGTTTGAATTTAATGAAGTTTGTTTCATCTCTTTTTGGGATCCAGGATTGTTTAGATGAATTATTACAAAACAAATTCAAATTTTGCTTTTGATTCAAAAATCCTTTGGAATTAACAAAGGTCAAATTATGAAGACGATTCTTTTCAAAGAAAGTTGAAGGATTTTTAAAACCATTTGAATTGCGATTTTCAAAAACATTTGTTTTCCGAAATCCAAGACCATATTTATTTCTGATAGAATTTTGGTTTTGCAACAACATATTCAACGACTTTTCACTATTAGAAAATTTAGTCAAAGTTGACTCTAGTCGTTGAATTTTGAATTTAAGATCATCGTTCTCTTTTATTAAATCTGAACAGTGGTTATCAATGATCTTCCTTTCAGCATCATATTGTTTCAAAACCAAATTTTCAGATTCAAGTGATTTAATTTTGGTTTGGAATTCAGCAATTTCAAATTCAAAATGTTTTCGATTTTCAGATTCAAATTTCTTGAAATTTTCAATCTCGTTTTCAAGTTCTTTCAAAATCAAATCACTTCTCACCAAATTTTCATTTTCAGCAATCTCAAATTTGGAACTTATATCAGTCTTAAAAACTTCAAATTCCTTTTGTAGAAGATTGTTCAAATTTGATAACTCAATCTTGTTTTCTTTTAAGATCAGAATTTCCTTTTCAAATTTTTGAATATTTTTATTGAGATGAACAAGATTGGCTTTCAATTTCAAACAATTTTTGCAAACAGAATTTGAAGAATTTTTAACATATTCAAGTTGTGATTCCAAATCATCAATTTTGCTGATCAACTCAGAATTCCTAGATTTCAGAGATTTATTTTTAGATTGGAGTTTATCAACAGATTTAGTTAAATCAAGACACATGTAAACCAGATCTTCATATGAGAAATTCTCGGTTTCAGCATTTGTTGATTCTCCATCATCAGATTCATCTGAAGTTTCATTTGTAAATCCCGTTAAACAAAGCTCTGAATATGAGTTGACATTTCGGGGTTTTGAGCAGTTGTTGTCAATTTGTCCATACTTCGTATTGAGAGCTGTCCAGATTTCCTGCGCAGTTAAACAATGAGAAATCAGACTGAATTGGTCATTATCAAGATAAGAACAAAGAATATGTGTAGCACGGGAATTAAAAACTTTATCTTCCATATCGTACCCATTGATAATAACATCCCAACACTTAATATTAACAGATTTTAAGTAAAATTCCATTCTGGATTTCCAGTTTAAAAAATCTGTTCCAGTGAAAATAGTTGGAGATGAACTGGACTGACTCTCTATTGACTGACAACAAGGATTCACCATTTCTCTAGAGTTAAAGAAAACCTTGCTCTGATACCACTTGTTGGATCTAGAATAACCCTAGAGGGGGGGGGGGGTGTGAATAGGGTTTTTCACAGTTTTTAACTGAATTAAAAACTTAACGAGATATATAATAATAAACTGATCACAGAAAATAGCAGAGACTGAAATGCAGAAAATAAATCACACACAGATATACCCAGCTTCGGCAAAACCCTGCCTACTGCTGCATTTCTAAGGTTTCTACTAGGTGATAGAATAGATCCCGCATACAAGACCATGTACACTCGCAAACCCTGCTCCTATTCTAACCCTACGCTTAAATCCCTAGACTGATCTAAACCCCTAGATCAGATTTCCCGAATTACAAACCCTGTAACTCGTAACTCAGATTTACAGACTCTGAAACTGACAGTCAACTCCTTGACTAAATCCCCCTAGATTTTACAGACCTAGAACTGTTCAGAAATGATTTTACAACACAATTTAAATAAAACAACAGAATGTAAGACAATAATATAAACCCTAATTTTTAAAATAAAGATAAAAATAAAGGAGTTTATATTAAAGGGGTCATCCCCTTTAAACAAATCCAAACCCCCTTTTTTATCTTGGCCGGCCCATTTGTTTTCATTCTTGCCCGATCCTCTTTCTCTCTTAAGACAATGGCGGCTCTGACAAAAGAAACTAGGGTTTCTTCAAATCCCTGAATCGTGATGCTTTAATTGATGAAATATGATACTCTGATTCTCGTGTCTTTTGGCTTCAATCTCTGGTGGCTTGTATCATCGGTTGATTGGGAATTCTGATGGCTAGGGTTTCTGATCGAAATCGATTGTGAGTAATTTTTTTTTTTAATTCTCTGTCTGCTCTGTGAATTTCGTTGTGTTGGATTTCGATTTTTTTGCCCGTGATGAGTTGGTGTTTAGAAATAGGATTTGAAATCCTTAAACTGAGCTCTGATTTCACCAAAAAAAAATGGCTCGATCTGATTAGGGTTTACCCTTTTGTCTGTCCTCTATTTGAATTGTTGCTTCCCGACTTTGAAATATACTCTGATTGCTGAAATGTCTCTGTAAAAAATTGGAAACAAAATAAATGATTTCCATTGTTGATTAATTCGGTTTCTAAAAAATAATTCTGAAAAGAAAAAAACTTCCCTTTTTGCTATCCCTTGATAAAGTCGGCTTGACTGATTTGCTGTTAATTGCTCTGATGGATTCAGACATGATTTCTGGAATAAAAAGATTTGCACGATTTTAATTTGATTTGTTGCCATTAATTCCCTCACGTTGCCGTGATAAAATTGTGAATTAATTCCTTGAATCTGAAATTGCTTATTTCCCCTTTTTGCTGGCCTCGATCCTCTTTTTAATTCCTCGATTGAATTTCTCCTTGAATGCTTGTCAATCCGAAATGTTCCCATACTTAGATTGAAAAAAAAAACTGCCTTGAATGAAAAAGTTGTTTTTACTTGCTCGAAATTATTTGTTCCTGGAATAGATTAAAAAATTTCCCAAAACAGATTTCATACTTTCCAATTTTGAACTTGATTTTTGGAAACAAAAACAAGTAAATTTCTGCAAATAAAAAACTGAAGTATTTCTGGAAACACATTAACTTGTACTCGAATTTGGCACCACCAAAAAAAATTTTGCCATGTATCTTGTCCCCACTATGATCTGCTGACTTGATTATTATTGCTGTCATGACTATGATTTGTTTGTGCTTGACTGCATGTGTAATACACCTGATTTGTTCACTGTCTTATATTCACACTGCACTTATAACCTTCCATGATATGCTTGTATCACCATGAATGTGTACACCGACACACCTGTGCACCTTTGCATGCTTTGTTCTTGCTCATGTCCATGCTTTAAACTTGTTTGTGCATATGTAAAATCCTTTACAAACAGCTGAATATATATATATATATATATATGTGTATATATATGTATATATATATATATATATATGGACTTGATCTTGTGCACATGCTGAGTCATGTTGAATACATCTCATATGTTACTCTCATGTCCATTCTAATGTTTGCCTTTTGCACCTTTGTTTTGACCTGAAAGACTTGACTGCACATATTGAACTTGACCCCATGAACCTGAAAGCTGCACTTGCATGCTTGTTGAAACTTGAATGTACACCTTTCCACTTGCTTGTGTTTAATGTTGAGTTGCCATTGCCGCTTTGACCACTTTGCACATGAACTTCCTGTTGTGAATCTGTTTGACCATGCCTCGACCATTTGCATCATTATTGATCTGCCAAGTTTCTTGTACTTGATCATGTATGTTGGCTATGTTACTCGACCACTTAAATATTGCTTGAGTTACACTGAATTGAGTTGGTTTGAATTATCACTTGTGGCACTGCCACCTTTGCTGATTTGCCTTGATCATGACTATTGTTGTACACACTATATGTATTGTTGCTTAGCTACTTTGTTCACTGAAGGTACCTTGAGCTCAACTGAGCTGCACCACCACTATGCAGCACCATGTGTCGATCACTTTCATTTGCATGTTCTGCTTTGTTATTGTATTTGCCATTTTGTTACTCCTATTTAACCGATCTGAAAGCATGCATGCTGATTTGAATAACATTTGTACATGCCTTGGTCTTGAATATGATATTGCTGTCTTGTACCTTGCTGAGGCTTGCATAGCTCGACCACATTTATTTCCTGTATGTAGACCTGCTAGAATATGAGGACTTGATCATCCACCATCTTGACCATGCATCCTTGCTGTTCTATGTTGACTTTTGCTTGGCTACCTTTCTTTTATATTTTGCCTCTTTGCTGATTTTATATGCATATTTGATTTTTGAGCTTCTGGCTTTGACTTTTCTTATGTCAATTTTGACCATGCTTTTTGGCATTTTGTATAAGTTATATCAGCAGACTAGTCACACTATGTTGAGGCTGATCAAAAATCAGCAAACTAGTGTGATTATGTCGAGGCTGATCAAATCAGATTGAGTCAGAAAAATGATGAGAAACACACCGAAATTCTGAGGCAAATAAATTTTCAAAAAAAATTATATTTTGCATGTATTCTATTTCATTTCTATGGCAGTGTACTGTGTGTGTGTTTCTATATATGACAGGTATGAAGACGGACTGACTGTGAAGCATATAGAAGACTGAAGACAATGAAACTGAAGAACAGGGAGAAGTGTATATTAGTGACTGTGTGACTGTAACAGAGTGTGAGAGTTGTAGTGAAGAGCAGTGTATGAATATGTGAATTGTACTTAATATTGTAATAAACAAGTTTGATCGAAATAAAATATCATTTTATTGTGTTCAAATAAACTTGTCTATTAAATTCTATTTATTTACAAGTACAATGCTCTGTGAATGTATATCAGTGATGTATTCAAATAGTGGAGTTATAAGAAATTGTATGTTTAAAGGTTGAAATAGAATATTTATATTTAAATAAAATACTGTATAAATATATGAATGTGTATACAGTCGCATTCTATTTAAATATAAATATTATATTACAGTCTGTGTTGTAATAAACAGTACAATAACAAACACATATAAAATAATATTTATTTGGTTGTCATCATCAAACAAAAATCATATAATTGTGTATACAACACCGTTATATACAACAAGTAGCACCCGTGTCCAACCACCATTGTGCAGAATTCTGGATCAAGTTGCATTCGGTCACAACTCCTGAAAAATTGGATTCATCGATGTCCATGTTGTCCACCACATTTGCTTCCGAATTTTTCTTTTTCTTGTGTCTGCATTCTTTTGCTTGATGACCAGTCTTTGCACAAACCCAACAATCACCATTGAATTTCTTGGACTTCTTCTGGTTATTCTGCTTGTCCTCTGGCGCCTTTCTTTTCTTGTTTTTGTTGAAGTGCCCTTTTTTCTTTGACCCTTTAGTAACAAGCGCCTCTTCACTTTTAGGTTGAGTGACTCCACGATTATCTGCCTCTATCTTTAATCTGACGATGAGGTCTTGTAAGGATATCTCCTTCTTTTTGTGCTACAAGTAGTTGCGGTAGTCTCTCCAAGATGGTGGCAATTTTCCGGTAATTGCTTCAACCAGAAATGATTCACCAACTTTGTGACCTTCTGCTTCCATCTCATGGATAATAATCTGCAACTCTTGCACTTGAGAAGTTACTGACTTTGAGTCCACCATTTTGTAGTCCATGAACTTGTCGACGATGAACTTCTTCAAACTCACATTCTGCGTCTTGTATTTTGTAGCCGAAGCATTCCAGAGAGCTTTTGCAGTCTTTATGGGCTGGAAAACTTTGTACAAAACCTTATCTAGGCAGTTGAGAATGTAGTTTCTGCATAAAAAATCTGAATGCCTCCACGCATCAATAGACGGACCATCATGCTTTGGTGCATCCTTGGCATTTCCTGGTGTAGGCGGCACCGGTTCATCTTCTTCAAGATACTTTTGCAAGCCAAGGATGGTGAGATAGAACAACATCTGATTCTGCCATGTCAGAAAATCATCACCTTCTCCTTTGAACAATTCTGGTTTGTTCAAATTGCCAGCTTTGAGCGTCGTTTGCTCTGTTGCCATCTCTGTTTTGTCAAAAACAGGGAAAGTCTTAAGATATTACTCAGTCTGTATTCGCAACACAGAATTTGAAACAGAATATTACTGTTTCTAATTTGTAACAGAATAAAAGCGTTTCAAACTAGAATCAGTACTGCTATCTGTTTAAAGTAAACTGATTTGCACTTAAATCAATTCAGCGACAGAAGAATTTTGTCTGTCAAACAGTGTCAGTATGATACCGCGCACAAATTAACCAATACCACAGTATTGGTCCAGTATACAGAATTATCCTGTATACACAATGAAAGGTAAACAACAAAGAATTGAAACCTAACCGAGTTCGTCTGAGGCATGTATCGTACAGTTTCCTTAAGACTTTCAGTCGAAGCCTCGCAGGATACAACAGACCAGAATCTGCTCGAGATTGTAGCGAGCATGCACTGGCTGAGATGTAGTAATTCGAGGAATCAGACAATGGAGGAAAAAGAAGAAAATTAATTCGGTGAATGATTTGATCAGAATCATTGTATATATAATTTTCCAGTGGATGCGGTAACGGGTCGCACCCTTTTGAAAAACCGCGTCCATTGTCATTTGAATTCAAATGAACGCGTCCGCTCATTTGAATTGTAATGGGTCGCACCCGCTTGATTCCAACGGGTCGCACCCGCATTCGCATTCGTGCCAAAAAAAAATCTGTTCGAAAATTGCTTTGTTTTTCGAAGCAAAAATAAGATTTCTTACTGGGCCCAAGCCCAAGCCCAAGCCCGGCCCGGCCCGGTTCGGTTCGGTCGGACGGGCAAGCGGCGCGCGCGCGCGTGTGTGTTTGGTTCACATGATGTAGGTCCTCCCCCTCGCACAAAATTACCTGACCCTAAGGGCCAATATAGGGAATGAGGAATGGACATATATACACACATCTTATTTTATCTTTGGCAATGTGGGACTAAAGTAAATTTCATTCATACATTGATTTCTAACAATCCCCCGCATGAATGATAATATACTTTTTCCCCCACATAAAGTGTAATATCTCAGACTACATATGGAATAATGTTTTATTGAGGATAAGTAGATATTTCACTTTGAACTTTCCCTAGTTGAAACTCATCGGATATACTTGGCTAATCGGTGAATTATTTCATCTTGAACCGTCAGCCATTATTGTATAACCAGACAATAAGTTTAACAAACATTATTTCCCTTATCACCCAATCTCTTGGTTGTGTTCATTTTGGTCCTGAAACACTTTTCTGGTTCTGCGAGTGTATATAGAGAATATAAGCCTTTAATATTCTCATAGAGCCGACCCAGCTCACACTAACATAGGTGATCGCTACCATTAGGAGTATCCTACATATACCCCACTTGTTATTTTACAAGATATGGTCATCATTAAAAAGCTTAGCTTTAACCTGTGAAACTTCTGTAGGCATGCATTTTATATTGTGCACCATAGGAATGGAGTAGGATTAAATGCATTACATCTTGAGTTATTCAGAACTGGTTTGCCTATTGATCCTAGTCCGTGGGATCTCCAGTCGCTAGGATAGGTTTCCGTATAAGATAACTCTTGTTGGTTTAGGCTTTTAAACCCATTCCCCTCGATGCGCAGTCAATTTTCTCTCGTGATAACCCTTTTGTAAGTGGATCCGCTAGGTTATCATTTGTTCTCACATAATCTATGGAAATAGTTCCATTTGAGAGTAACTGCCTAACCGTGTTATGGCGTCTTCGAATATGTCGAGATTTGCCATTATAAACAAAGTTTTTCGCTCTACTTAGCGCTGCTTGATTGTCGTAGTGAATACATATGGCCGTTACAGGTTTAGGCCAAAGTGGAATATCTTCTAAGAAGTGACGAAGCCATTCTGCTTCTTCGCCTGCTTTATCTAAAGCAATAAACTCAGATTCCATCGTTGATCGAGCTATGCATGTTTGCTTAGTAGATTTCCACGATACTGCTGCTCCTGCTAGAGTAAAAACATAACCACTAGTGGATTTTGACTCCTCTGAATCGGCAATCCAGTTTGCATCACTATATCCTTCTAATACAGCTGGATATTTTCCGTAATGCAAAGAATAATTTGTGGTATTCTTTAAGTATCCAAGCACTCTCATTAGTGCTTTCCAGTGATCCTTTCCTGGATTACTTGTATACCTGCTCAGTCGACTTACTGCATAGGCTATATCTGGTCTCGTGCAATTCATAATATACATTAGACATCCTATTACACGAGAGTATTCCAGTTGCATTACACTCTCATTAGTGTTTTTATGTAGTATTTCTAATGGATTAAAAGGTGTTTTTACTCCTTTAATCCCAAGATCTTGAAATCTTTCAATCACTTTGTCAACATAATGTGACTAAGATAATTAAATTCCATTAGGGGTTCTTATTATTTTGATTCCCAAAATAACATCTGCAACTCCTAAATCTTTCATATCGAAATTGTTGATCAGCATTTTCTTTATGGTCTCTATAACTTTTATGTTAGGGCCAAAAATTAACATATCGTCCACATATAAGCAAATCATGACATATGATTGTCCAATTTGTTTATAATAAACACATTTATCACATTCATTTATACGAAAACCATTTTGCATCATGACACTATCAAATTTTTCGTGCCATTGTTTTGGAGCTTGTTTGAGTCCGTATAATGATTTTACCAATTTACAGACTTTATTTTCATTTCCCTTGGATATTAAACCTTCGGGTTGCTCCATGTAGATTTCCTCATCGAGATCTCCATTCAAGAATGCCGTCTTTACATCCATCTGATGAATTTCTAGATTATAGATGTATGCAATTGCTATTAACATTCTTATTGAGGTTATTCGTGTAATGGGTGAATATGTATCAAAGAAGTCTATTCCTTCTTTTTGACGATATCCTTTGGCTACTAATCAGGATTTATATTTGTCGATAGAGCCATCTGCTTTCATTTTCTTCTTGAAAATCCATTTGCAGCCAATTAGTTTTATTCCAGGTGGAATATCAACAATTTCCCAAGTTTTATTACTTAGAATTGAATCAATCTCACTTTGGATTGCTTCTTTCCAACACGAAGATTCAGAAGATGACATGGCCTCTTTATATGTTTGAGGTTCATGTTCAAGTACGTAAGTGGGGAACTCAGAGCCAAATGATTTGGATGTTCTGGCCCTTACGCTTCTTCTTGGTTCAACTTCATCAACTTCACGATGAGTTTCGTCTTCATGTGGGCTATTTGATTCTTCTCGTGTCCTTTTGGGGACATTATTTCCTTCATTTCTTTTGTGTGGAAACACATCTTCAAAGAATGAAGCATCTCTTGATTCCATGATTGTATTTACATGGATATCATCTATATCAGACTTGAATACCAAAAACCTATATGCACTACTATTTTGGGCTGGCCCTAAGTAATAACAATCTACTGTTTTTGGTCCAAGTTTGACCTTGTTGGGAGGCGGGATAGGAACCTTTGCCAAGCACCCCCACACTTTGAGGTATTTGAAGCTTGGTAGATGTCCTTTCCATAACTCATATGGAATTTTTCCCGTTTTACTGTGAGGAACTTTGTTTAATATGTGATTAGACATATTCAAAGCTTCCCCCCACAAGTTCGTCGGTAAACCAGACGTTAAAAGCATTGCATTAATCATATCTTTTAACGTTCTGTTTTTCCTCTCGGCTATGCCATTTTGTTGTGGCGAATATGGTGCTGTCGTTTGATGAATTATTCCATTTTCTGCACAGAATTGTTCAAACGGCGATTCATATTCTCCACCTCGATCGGATCTCAATATCTTGATCTTCTTATTAAGCTGATTTTCTACTTTAGCTTTATATTTTATAAACGATGTAATTGCCTCATCTTTACTGTTTAAAAGATATACGTAGCAATATCGTGTATAATCATCAATAAATGTGATAAAATACTTTTTCCCACCTCTTGTAGGTATTGATTTGAAATCACATAAATCAGTATGTACCAAACCTAGTGGTTCGGTGCTTCTATCAACAGTATGAAATGGTTTCTTAACCATTTTTGCTTCTACGCATGTCTCACATTTGTAGCTTTTATCCACTTGAAATTTAGGAATTAACTCTAAATTTGCAAGTTTTTTCATTTTTCGGAAATTAATATGTCCTAATCTATCATGCCATAATAAAGTTTCATGCTCAACTATATAAGAAACTTCCTTTTTATTCATAGCATTATCAGAATACATATTATTGCCGATCACGGCTACATTTGCCTTAAATAGGCCATCACACAAGTAACCCTTTCCTATATAGATTCCTGCCTTGGACAGAACCATCTTGTCTGACTCGAAGACCATCTTGAATCCCTTCTTCGAAAGCATGGACCCAGAAATGAGATTCTTGCGGATCTCTGCAACATGAAGGACATCATTCAGACGAATAGTCTTCCCAGAAGTGAACTTGAGGGTGACTGTTCCTTTGCCTTCAACCATGGAAACGGATGAATTGCCCATATAGAGTTTCTCATCTTGATCCAATTTGGTGTAGGTTGAAAAGACGGACTTATCAGAGCATATATGCCTAGTAGCACCCGTGTCCAACCACCATTGTGCAGAATTCTGGATCAAGTTGCATTCGGTCACAACTCCTGAAAAATTGGATTCATCGATGTCCATGTTGTCCACCACATTTGCTTCCGAATTTTTCTATTTCTTGTGTCTGCACTCTTTCGCTTGATGACCAGTCTTGCCACAAACCCAACAATCACCATTGAATTTCTTGGACTTCTTCTGGTTATTCTACTTGTCCTCTGGCGCCTTTCTTTTCTTGTTTTTGTTGAAGTGCCCTTTTTTCTTTGACCCTTCAGTAACAAGCGCCTCTTCACTTTTAGGTTGAGTGACTCCACGATTATCTGCCTCTATCTTTAATCTGACGATGAGGTCTTGTAAGGATATCTCCTTCTTTTTGTGCTTCAAGTAGTTGCGGTAGTCTCTCCAAGATGGTGGCAATTTTTCGGTAATTGCTTCAACCAGAAATGATTCACCAACTTTGTGACCTTCTGCTTCCATCTCATGGATAATAATCTGCAACTCTTGCAGTTGAGAAGTTACTGACTTTGAGTCCACCATTTTGTAGTCCATGAACTTGTCGACGATGTACTTCTTCAAACTCACATTCTGCGTCTTTTATTTTGTAGCCAAAGCATTCCAGAGAGCTTTTGCAGTCTTTATGGGCTGGAAAACTTTGTACAAAACCTTATCTAGGCAGTTGAGAATGTAGTTTCTGCATAAAAAATCCGAATGCCTCCACGCATCAATAGACGGACCATCATGCTTTGGTGCATCCTTGGCATTTCCTGGTGTAGGAGGCACCTGTTCATCTTCTTCAAGATACTTTTGCAAGCCAAGGGTGGTGAGATAGAACAACATCTGATTCTGCCATGTCAGAAAATCATCACCTTCTCCTTTGAACAATTCTGGTTTGTTCAAATTGCCAGCTTTGAGCGTCGTTTGCTCTGTTGCCATCTCTGTTTTGTCAAAAACAGGGAAAGTCTTAAGATATTACTCAGTCTGTATTCGCAACACAGAATTTGAAACAGAATATTACTATTTCTAATTTGTAACAGAATAAAAGCGTTTCAAACTAGAATCAGTACTGCTATCTATTTAAAGTAAACTGATTTGCACTTAAATCAATTCAGCGACAGAAGAATTTTGTCTGTCAAACAGTGTCAGTATGATACCGCGCACAAATTAACCAATACCACAGTATTGGTCCAGTATACAGAATTATCCTGTATACACAATGAAAGGTAAACAACAAAGAAATGAAACCTAACCGAGTTCGTCTGCGGCCTGTATCGTACAGTTTCCTTAAGACTTTCAGTCGAAGCCTCCCAGGATACAACAGACGAGAATCTGCTCGAGATTGTAGCGAGTATGCACTGGCTGAGATGTAGTAATTCGAGGAATCAGACAACGGATGAAAAAAAAGAAAATTAATTCGGTGAATGATTTGATCAGAATCATTGTATATATAATTTTCCAGTGGATGCGTTAACGTGTCGCACCCGTTTGAAAAACCGCGTCCGTTGTCATTTGAATTCAAATGAACGCGTCCGCTCATTTGAATTGTAACGGGTCGCACCCGCTTGATTCCAACGGGTCGCACCCGCATTCGCATTCGTGCCAAAAAAAATCTGTTCGAAAATTGCATTGTTTTTCGAAGCAAAAGTAAGATTTCTTACTGGGCCCAAGCCCAAGCCCGGCCCGGCCCGGTTCGGTTCGGTCGGACGGGCGGGCGGCGCGCGTGCGCGTGTGTTTGGTTCACATGATGTAGGTCCTCCCCCTCGCACAAAATTACCTGACCCTAAGGGCCAATATAGGGAATGAGGAATGAACATATATACACACATCTTATCTTATCTTTGGCAATGTGGGACTAAAGTAAATTTCATTCATACATTGATTTCTAACAATCCCCCACATGAATGATAATATACTTTTTCCCCCACACAAAGTGTAATATCTCAGACTACATATCGAATAATGTTTTATTGAGGATAAGTAGATATTTCACTTTGAACTTTCCCTAGTTGAAACTCATCGGATATACTTGGCTAATCGGTGAATTATTTCATCTTGAACCGTCAGCCGTTATTGTATAACTAGACAATAAGTTTAACAAACATTATTTCCCTTATCACCCAATCTCTTGGTTGTGTTCATTTTGGTCCTGAAACACTTTTCTGGTTCTGCGAGTGTATATAGAGAATATAAGCCTTTAATATTCTCATAGAGCCGACCCAGCTCACACTAACATAGGTGATCGCTACCATTAGGAGTATCCTACATATACCCCACTTGTTATTTTACAAGATATGGTCATCATTAAAAAGCATAGCTTTAACCTGTGAAACTTCTGTAGGCATGCATTTTATATTGTGCACCATAGGAATGGAGTAGGATTAAATGCATTACATCTTGAGTTATTCAGAACTGGTTTGCCTATTGATCCTAGTCCGTGGGATCTCCAGTCGCTAGGATAGGTTTCCGTATAAGATAACTCTTGTTGGTTTAGGCTTTTAAACCCATTCCCCTCGATGCGCAGTCAATTTTCTCTCGTGATAACCCTTTTGTAAATGGATCCGCTAGCTTATCATTTGTTCTCACATAATCTATGGAAATAGTTCCATTTGAGAGTAACTGCCTAACCGTGTTATGGCGTCTTCGAATAGGTCGAGATTTGCCATTATAAACAAAGTTTTTGCTCTACTTAGCGCTGCTTGATTGTCGCAGTGAATACATATGGCCGTTACAGGTTTAGGCCAAAGTGGAATATCTTCTAAGAAGTGACGAAGCCATTCTGCTTCTTCGCCTGCTTTATCTAAAGCAATAAACTCAGATTCCATCGTTGATCGAGCTATGCATGTTTTCTTAGTAGATTTCCACGATACTGCTGCTCCTGCTAGAGTAAAAACATAACCACTTGTGGATTTTGACTCCTCTGAATCGGCAATCCAGTTTGCATCACTATATCCTTCTAATACAGCTGGATATTTTCCGTAATGCAAAGAATAATTTGTGGTATTCTTTAAGTATCCAAGCACTCTCATTAGTGCTTTCCAGTGTTCCTTTCCTGGATTACTTGTATACCTGCTCAGTCGACTTACTGCATAGGCTATATCTAGTCTCGTGCAATTCATAAGATACATTAGACATCCTATTACACGAGAGTATTCCAGTTGCATTACACTCTCATTAGTGTTTTTAGGTAGTACTTCTGATGGATTAAAAGGTGTTTTTACTCCTTTAATCCCAAGATCTTGAAATCTTTCAATCACTTTGTCAACATAATGTGACTGAGATAATTCAATTCCATTAGGGGTTCTTATTATTTTGATTCCCAAAATAACATCTGCAACTCCTAAATCTTTCATATCGAAATTGTTGATCAGCATTTTCTTTATGGTCTCTATAACTTTTATGTTAGGACCAAAAATTAACATATCGTCCACATATAAGCAAATCATGACATATGATTGTCCAATTTGTTTATAATAAACACATTTATCACATTCATTTATACGAAAACCATTTTGCATCATGACACTATCAAATTTTTCGTGCCATTGTTTTGGAGCTTGTTTGAGTCCGTATAATGATTTTACCAATTTACAGACTTTATTTTCATTTCCCTTGGATATAAAACCTTCGGGTTGCTCCATGTAGATTTCCTCATCGAGATCTCCATTCAAGAATGCCGTCTTTACATCCATCTGATGAATTTCTAGATTATAGATGGATGCAATTGCTATTAACATTCTTATTGAGGTTATTCGTGTAACATGCGAATATGTATCAAAGAAGTCTATTCCTTCTTTTTGACGATATCCTTTGGCTACTAATCTGGCTTTATATTTGTCGATAGATCCATCTGCTTTCATTTTCTTCTTGAAAATCCATTTGCAGCCAATTGGTTTTATTCCAGGTGGAATATCAACAATTTCCCAAGTTTTATTACTTAGAATTGAATCAATCTCACTTTGGATTGCTTCTTTCCAACACGAAGATTCAGAAGATGACATGGCCTCTTTATATGTTTGAGGTTCATGTTCAAGTACGTAAGTGAGGAACTCAGAGCCAAATGATTTGGATGTTCTGGCCCTTACGCTTCTTCTTGGTTCAACTTCATCAACTTCACGATAAGTTTCATCTTCATGTGGGCTATTTGATTCTTCTCGTGTCCTTTTGGGGACATTATTTCCTTCATTTCTTTTGTGTGGAAACACATCTTCAAAGAATGAAGCATCTCTTGATTCCATGATTGTATTTACATGGACATCATCTATATCAGACTTGAATACCAAAAATCTATATGCACTACTATTTTGGGCTGGCCCTAAGTAATAACAATCTACTGTTTTTGGTCCAAGTTTGACCTTCTTGGGAGGCGGGATAGGAACCTTTGCCAAGCACCCCCACACTTTGAGGTATTTGAAGCTTGGTAGATGTCCTTTCCATAACTCATATGGAATTTTCCCCGTTTTACTGTGAGGAACTTTGTTTAATATGTGATTAGACATATTCAAAGCTTCCCCCCACAAGTTCGTTGGTAAACCAGACGTTAAAAGCATTGCATTAATCATATCTTTTAACGTTCTGTTTTTCCTCTCGGCTATGCCATTTTGTTGTGGCGAATATGGTGCTGTTGTTTGATGAATTATTCCATTTTCTGCACAGAATTGTTCAAACGACGATTCATATTCTCCACCTCGATCGGATCTCAATATCTTGATCTTCTTATTAAGCTGATTTTCTACTTTAGCTTCATATTTTATAAACGATGTAATTGCCTCATCTTTACTGTTTAAAAGATATACGTAGCAATATCGTGTATAATCATCAATAAATGTGATAAAATACTTTTTCCCACCTCTTGTAGGTATTGATTTGAAATCACATAAATCAGTATGTACCAAACCTAGTGGTTCGGTGCTTCTATCAACAGTATGAAATGGTTTCTTAACCATTTTTGCTTCTACGCATGTCTCACATTTGTAGTTTTTATCCACTTGAAATTTAGGAATTAACTCTAAATTTGCAAGTTTTTTCATTTTTCGGAAATTAATATGTCCTACTCTATCATGCCATAATAAAGTTTCATGCTCAACGATATAAGAAACTTCCTTTTTATTCATAGCGTTATCAGAATACATATTATTGCCGATCACGGCTACATTTGCCTTAAATAGGCCATCACACAAGTAACCCCTTCCTATATAGATTCCTGCCTTGGACAGAACCATCTTGTCTGACTCGAAGACCATCTTGAATCCCTTCTTCGAAAGCATGGACCCAGAAATGAGATTCTTGCGGATCTCTGGAACATGAAGGACATCATTCAGACGAATAGTCTTCCCAGAAGTGAACTTGAGGGTGACTGTTCCTTTGCCTTCAACCATGGAAACCGATGAATTGCCCATATAGAGTTTCTCATCTTGATCCAATTTGGTGTAGGTTGAAAAGACGGACTTATCAGAGCATATATGCCTAGTAGCACCCGTGTCCAACCACCATTGTGCAGAATTCTGGATCAAGTTGCATTCGGTCACAACTCCTGAAAAATAGGATTCATCGATGTCCATGTTGTCCACCACATTTGCTTCCGAATTTTTCTTTTTCTTGTGTCTGCACTCTTTTGCTTGATGACCAGTCTTGCCACAAACCCAACAATCACCATTGAATTTCTTGGACTTCTTTTGGTTATTCTGCTTGTCCTCTGGCGCCTTTCTTTTCTTGTTTTTGTTGAAGTGCCCTTTTTTCTTTGACCCTTCAGTAACAAGCGCCTCTTCACTTTTAGGTTAAGTGACTCCACGATTATCTGCCTCTATCTTTAATCTGACGATGAGGTCTTGTAAGGATATCTCCTTCTTTTTGTGCTTCAAGTAGTTGCGGTAGTCTCTCCAAGATGGTGGCAATTTTCCGGTAATTGCTTCAACCAGAAATGATTCACCAACTTTGTGACCTTCTGCTTCCATCTCATGGATAATAATCTGCAACTCTTGCACTTGAGAAGTTACTGACTTTGAGTCCACCATTTTGTAGTCCATGAACTTGTCGACGATGAACTTCTTCAAACTCACATTCTGCGTCTTGTATTTTGTAGCCAAAGCATTCCAGAGAGCTTTTGCAGTCTTTATGGGCTGGAAAACTTTGTACAAAACCTTATCTAGGCAGTTGAGAATGTAGTTTCTGCATAAAAAATCCGAATGCCTCCACGCATCAATAGACGGACCATCCTGCTTTGGTGCATCCTTGGCATTTCCTGGTGTAGGCGGCACCGGTTCATCTTCTTCAAGATACCTTTGCAAGCCAAGGGTGGTGAGATAGAACAGCATCTGATTCTGCCATGTCAGAAAATCATCACCTTCTCCTTTGAACAATTCTGGTTTGTTCAAATTGCCAGCTTTGAGCGTCGTTTGCTCTGTTGCCATCTCTGTTTTGTCAAAAACAGGGAAAGTCTTAAGATATTACTCAGTCTGTATTCGCAACACAGAATTTGAAACAGAATATTACTGTTTCTAATTTGTAACAGAATAAAAGCGTTTCAAACTAGAATCAGTACTGCTATCTGTTTAAAGTAAACTGATTTGCACTTAAATCAATTCAGCGACAGAAGAATTTTGTCTGTCAAACAGTGTCAGTATGATACCGCGCACAAATTAACCAATACCACAGTATTGGTCCAGTATACAGAATTATCCTGTATACACAATGAAAGGTAAACAACAAAGAATTGAAACCTAACCGAGTTCGTCTGAGGCATGTATCGTACAGTTTCCTTAAGACTTTCAGTCGAAGCCTCCCAGGATACAACAGACGAGAATCTGCTCGAGATTGTAGCGAGTATGCACTAGCTGAGATGTAGTAATTCGAGGAATCAGACAACAGAGGAAAAAGAAGAAAATTAATTCGGTGAATGATTTGATCAGAATCATTGTATATATAATTTTCCAGTGGATGCGTTAACGGGTCGCACCCGTTTGAAAAACCGCGTCCGTTGTCATTTGAATTCAAATGAACGCGTCCGCTCATTTGAATTGTAATGGGTCGCACCCGCTTGATTCCAACGGGTCGCACCCGCATTCGCATTCGTGCCAAAAAAAAAATCTATTCGAAAATCGCTTTTTTTTTCGAAGCAAAAATAAGATTTCTTACTGGGCCCAAGCCCAAGCCCAAGCCCGGTCCGGCCCGGTTCGGTTCGGTCGGACGGGCGGGAGGCGCGCGCGCGTGTGTGTTTGGTTCACATGATGTAGGTCCTCCCCCTCGCACAAAATTGCCTGACCCTAAGGGCCAATATAGGGAATGAGGAATGGACATATATACACACATCTTATCTTATCTTTGGCAATGTGGGACTAAAGTAAATTTCATTCATACATTGATTTTTAACAATCCCCCACATGAATGATAATATACTTTTTCCCCACACAAAGTGTAATATCTCAGACTACATATGGAATAATGTTTTATTGAGGATAGGTAGATATTTCACTTTGAACTTTCCCTAGTTGAAACTCATCGGATATACTTGGCTAATCTGTGAATTATTTCATCTTGAACCGTCAGCCGTTATTGTATAACCAGACAATAAGTTTAACAAACATTATTTCCCTTATCACCCAATCTCTTGGTTGTGTTCATTTTGGTCCTGAAACACTTTTCTGGTTCTGCGAGTGTATATAGAGAATATAAGCCTTTAATATTCTCATAGAGCCGACCCAGCTCACACTAACATAGGTGATCGCTACCATTAGGAGTATCCTACATATACCCCACTTGTTATTTTACAAGATATGGTCATCATTAAAAAGCATAGCTTTAACCTGTGAAACTTCTGTAGGCATGCATTTTATATTGTGCACCATAGGAATGGAGTAGGATTAAATGCATTACATCTTGAGTTATTCAGAACTGGTTTGCCTATTGATCCTAGTCTGTGGGATCTCCAGTCGCTAGGATAGGTTTCCGTATAAGATAACTCTTGTTGGTTTAGGCTTTTAAACCCATTCCCCTCGATGCGCAGTCAATTTTCTCTCGTGATAACCCTTTTGTAAATGGATCCGCTAGGTAATCATTTGTTCTCACATAATCTATGGAAATAGTTCCATTTGAGAGTAACTGCCTAACCGTGTTATGGCATCTTCGAATATGTCGAGATTTGCCATTATAAACAAAGTTTTTGCTCTACTTAGCGCTGCTTGATTGTCGCAGCGAATACATATGGCCGTTACAGGTTTAGGCCAAAGTGGAATATCTTCTAAGAAGTGACGAAGCCATTCTGCTTCTTCGCCTGCTTTATCTAAAGCAATAAACTCAGATTCCATCGTTGATCGAGCTATGCATGTTTGCTTAGTAGATTTCCACGATACTGCTGCTCTTGCTAGAGTAAAAACATAACCACTTGTGGATTTTGACTCCTCTGAATCGGCAATCCAGTTTGCATCACTATATCCTTCTAATACAGCTGGATATTTTCCGTAATGCAAAGAATAATTTGTGGTATTCTTTAAGTATCCAAGCACTCTCATTAGTGCTTTCCAGTGTTCCTTTCCTGGATTACTTGTATACCTGCTCAGTCGACTTACTGCATAGGCTATATCTGGTCTCGTGCAATTCATAAGATACATTAGACATCCTATTACACGAGAGTATTTCAGTTGCGTTACACTCTCATTAGTGTTTTTATGTAGTACTTCTGATGGATTAAAAGGTGTTTTTACTCCTTTAATCCCAAGATCTTGAAATCTTTCAATCACTTTGTCAACATAATGTGACTGAGATAATTCAATTCCATTAGGGGTTCTTATTATTTTGATTCCCAAAATAACATCTGCAACTCCTAAATCTTTCATATCGAAATTGTTGATCAGCATTTTCTTTATGGTCTCTATAACTTTTATGTTAGGACCAAAAATTAACATATCGTCCACATATAAGCAAATCATGACATATGATTGTCCAATTTGTTTATAATAAACACATTTATCACATTCATTTATACGAAAACCATTTTGCATCGTGACACTATCAAATTTTTCGTGCCATTGTTTTGGAGCTTGTTTGAGTCCGTATAACGATTTTACCAATTTACAGACTTTATTTTCATTTCCCTTGGATATAAAACCTTCGGGTTGCTCCATGTAGATTTCCTCATCGAGATCTCCATTTAAGAATGCCGTCTTTACATCCATCTGATGAATTTCTGGATTATAGATGGATGCAATTGCTATTAACATTCTTATTGAGGTTATTCGTGTAACAGGTGAATATGTATCAAAGAAGTCTATTCCTTCTTTTTGACGATATCCTTTGGCTACTAATCTGGCTTTATATTTGTCGATAGATCCATCTGCTTTCATTTTCTTCTTGAAAATCCATTTGCAGCCAATTGGTTTTATTCCAGGTGGAATATCAACAATTTCCCAAGTTTTATTACTTAGAATTGAATCAATCTCACTTTGGATTGCTTCTTTCCAACACGAAGATTCAGAAGATGACATGGCCTCTTTATATGTTTGAGGTTCATGTTCAAGTACGTAAGTGAGGAACTCAGAGCCAAATGATTTGGATGTTCTGGCCCTTACGCTTCTTCTTGGTTCAACTTCATCAACTTCACGATGAGTTTCGTCTTCATGTGGGCTATTTGATTCTTCTCGTGTCCTTTTGGGGACATTATTTCCTTCATTTCTTTTGTGTGGAAACACATCTTCAAAGAATGAAGCATCTCTTGATTCCATGATTGTATTTACATGGATATCATCTATATCAGACTTGAATACCAAAAATCTATATGCACTACTATTTTGGGCTGGCCCTAAGTAATAACAATCTACTGTTTTTGGTCCAAGTTTGACCTTCTTGGGAGGCGGGATAGGAACCTTTGCCAAGCACCCCCACACTTGGAGGTATTTGAAGCTTGGTAGATGTCCTTTCCATAACTCATATGGTATTTTTCCCGTTTTACTGTGAGGAACTTTGTTTAATATGTGATTAGACATATTCAAAGCTTCCCCCCACAAGTTCGTCGGTAAACCAGACGTTAAAAGCATTGCATTTATCATATCTTTTAACGTTCTGTTTTTCCTCTCGGCTATGCCATTTTGTTGTGGCGAATATGGTGCTGTCGTTTGATGAATTATTCCATTTTCTGCACAGAATTGTTCAAACGGCGATTCATATTCTCCACCTCGATCGGATCTCAATATCTTGATCTTCTTATTAAGCTGATTTTCTACTTCAGCTTTATATTTTATAAACGATGTAATTGCCTCATCTTTACTGTTTAAAAGATATACGTAGCAATATCGTGTATAATCATCAATAAATGTGATAAAATACTTTTTCCTACCTCTTGTAGGTATTGATTTGAAATCACATAAATCAGTATGTACCAAACCTAGTGGTTCGGTGCTTCTATCAACAGTATGAAATGGTTTCTTAACCATTTTTGCTTCTACGCATGTCTCACATTTGTAGTTTTTATCCACTTGAAATTTAGGAATTAACTCTAAATTTGCAAGTTTTTTCATTTTTCGGAAATTAATATGTCCTAATCTATCATGCCATAATAAAGTTTCATGCTCAACGATATAAGAAACTTCCTTTTTATTCATAGCATTATCAGAATACATATTATTGCCGATCACGGCTACATTTGCCTTAAATAGGCCATCATACAAGTAACCCCTTCCTATATAGATTCCTGCCTTGGACAGAACCATCTTGTCTGACTCGAAGACCATCTGGAATCCCTTCTTCGAAAGCATGGAACCAGAAATGAGATTCTTGCGGATCTCTGGAACATGAAGGACATCATTCAGACAAATAGTCTTCCCAGAAGTGAACTTGAGGGTGACTGTTCCTTTGCCTTCAACCATGGAAACCGATGAATTGCCCATATAGAGTTTCTCATCTTGATCCAATTTGGTGTAGGTTGAAAAGACGGACTTATCAGAGCATATATGCCTAGTAGCACCCGTGTCCAACCACCATTGTGCAGAATTCTGGATCAAGTTGCATTTGGTCACAACTTCTGAAAAATTGGATTCATCGATGTCCATGTTGTCCACCACATTTGCTTCCGAATTTTTCTTTTTCTTGTGTCTGCACTCTTTTGCTTGATGACCAGTCTTGCCACAAACCCAACAATCACCATTGAATTTCTTGGACTTCTTCTGGTTATTCTGCTTGTCCTCTGGCGCCTTTCTTTTCTTGTTTTTGTTGAAGTGCCCTTTTTTCTTTGACCCTTCAGTAACAAGCGCCTCTTCACTTTTAGGTTGAGTGACTCCACGATTATCTGCCTCTATCTTTAATCTGATGATGAGGTCTTGTAAGGATATCTCCTTCTTTTTGTGCTTCAAGTAGTTGCGGTAGTCTCTCCAAGATGGTGGCAATTTTTCGGTAATTGCTTCAACCAGAAATGATTCACCAACTTTGTGACCTTCTGCTTCCATCTCATGGATAATAATCTGCAACTCTTGCACTTGAGAAGTTACTGACTTTGAGTCCACCATTTTGTAGTCCATGAACTTGTCGACGATGAACTTCTTCAAACTCACATTCTGCGTCTTGTATTTTGTAGCCAAAGCATTCCAGAGAGCTTTTGCAGTCTTTATGGGCTGGAAAACTTTGTACAAAACCTTATCTAGGCAGTTGAGAATGTAGTTTCTGCATAAAAAATCCGAATGCCTCCACGCATCAATAGACGGACCATCATGCTTTGGTGCATCCTTGGCATTTCCTGGTGTGGGAGGCACCGGTTCATCTTCTTCAAGATAATTTTGCAAGCCAAGGGTGGTGAGATAGAACAGCATCTGATTCTGCCATGTCAGAAAATCATCACCTTCTCCTTTGAACAATTCTGGTTTGTTCAAATTGCCAGCTTTGAGCGTCGTTTGCTCTGTTGCCATCTCTGTTTTGTCAAAAACATGGAAAGTCTTAAGATATTACTCAGTCTGTATTCACAACACAGAATTTGAAACAGAATATTACTGTTTCTAATTTGTAACAGAATAAAAGCGTTTCAAACTAGAATCAGTACTGCTATCTGTTTAAAGTAAACTGATTTGCACTTAAATCAATTCAGCGAAAGAAGAATTTTGTCTGTCAAACAGTGTCAGTATGATACCGCGCACAAATTAACCAATACCACAGTATTGGTCCAGTATACAGAATTATCCTGTATACACAATGAAAGGTAAACAACAAAGAATTGAAACCTAACCGAGTTCGTCTGAGGCCTGTATCGTACAGTTTCCTTAAGACTTTCAGTCGAAGCCTCCCAGGATACAACAGACGAGAATCTGCTCGAGATTGTAGCGAGTATGCACTGGCTGAGACGTAGTAATTCGAGGAATCAGACAACGGAGGAAAAAGAAGAAAATTAATTCGGTGAATGATTTGATCAGAATCATTGTATATATAATTTTCCAGTGGTTGCGTTAACGGGTCGCAACCGTTTGAAAAACCGCGTCCGTTGTCATTTGAATTCAAATGAACGCGTCCGCTCATTTGAATTGTAACGGGTCGCACCCGCTTGATTCCAACGAGTCGCACCCGCATTCGCATTCGTGCCAAAAAAAATAATCTGTTCGAAAATTTCTTTGTTTTTCGAAGCAAAAATAAGATTTCTTACTGGGCCCAAGCCCGGCACGGCCCGGTTCGGTTCGGTCGGAAGGGCGCGCGGTGCGCGCGCGCGTGTGTTTGGTTCACATGATGTAGGTCCTCCCCCTCGCACAAAATTACCTGACCCTAAGGGCCAATATAGGGAATGAGGAATGGACATATATACACACATCTTATCTTATCTTTGGCAATGTGGGACTAAAGTAAATTTCATTCATACATTGATTTCTAACAATCCCCCACATGAATGATAATATACTTTTTCCCCCACACAAAGTGTAATATCTCAGACTACATATGGAATAATGTTTTATTGAGGATAAGTAGATATTTCACTTTGAACTTTCCCTAGTTGAAACTCATCGGATATACTTGGCTAATCGGTGAATTATTTCATCTTGAACTGTCAGCCGTTATTGTATAACCAGACAATAAGTTTAACAAACATTATTTCCCTTATCACCCAATCTCTTGGTTGTGTTCATTTTGGTCCTGAAACACTTTTCTGGTTCTGCGAGTGTATATAGAGAATATAAGCCTTTAATATTCTCATATAGCCGACCCAGCTCACACTAACATAGGTGATCGCTACCATTAGGAGTATCCTACATATACCCCACTTGTCATTTTACAAGATATGGTCATCATTAAAAAGCATAGCTTTAACCTGTGAAACTTCTGTAGGCATGAATTTTATATTGTGCACCATAGGAATGGAGTAGGATTAAATGCATTACATCTTGAGTTATTCAGAACTGGTTTGCCTATTGATCCTAGTCCGTGGGATCTCCAGTCGCTAGGATAGGTTTCCGTATAAGATAACTCTTGTTGGTTTAGGATTTTAAACCCATTCCCCTCGATGCGCAGTCAATTTTCTCTCGTGATAACCCTTTTGTAAATGGATCCGCTAGGTTATCATTTGTTCTCACATAATCTATGGAAATAGTTCCATTTGAGAGTAACTGCCTAACCGTGTTATGGCGTCTTCGAATATGTCGAGATTTGCCATTATAAACAAAGTTTTTCGCTCTACTTAGCGCTGCTTGATTGTCGCAGTGAATACATATGGCCGTTACAGGTTTAGGCCAAAGTGGAATATCTTCTAAGAAGTGACGAAGCCATTCTGCTTCTTCGCCTGCTTTATCTAAAGCAATAAACTCAGATTCCATCGTTGATCGAGCTATGCATGTTTGCTTAGTAGATTTCCACGATACTGCTGCTCCTGCTAGAGTAAAAACATAACCACTTGTGGATTTTGACTCCTCTGAATCGGCAATCCAGTTTGCATCACTTTATCCTTCTAATACAGCTGGATATTTTCTGTAATGCAAAGAATAATTTGTGGTATTCTTTAAGTATCCAAGCACTCTCATTAGTGCTTTCCAGTGTTCCTTTCCTGGATTACTTGTATACCTGCTCAGTCGACTTACTGCATAGGCTATATCTGGTCTCGTGCAATTCATAAGATACATTAGACATCCTATTACACGAGAGTATTCCAGTTGCATTACACTCTCATTAGTGTTTTTATGTAGTACTTCTGATGGATTAAAAGGTGTTTTTACTCCTTTAATCCCAAGATCTTGAAATCTTTCAATCACTTTGTCAACATAATGTGACTGAGATAATTCAATTCCATTAGGGGTTCTTATTATTTTGATTCCCAAAATAACATCTGCAACTCCTAAATCTTTCATATCGAAATTGTTGATCAGCATTTTCTTTATTGTCTCTATAACTTTTATGTTAGGACCCAAAATTAACATATCGTCCACATATAAGCAAATCATGACATATGATTGTCCAATTTGTTCATAATAAACACATTTATCACATTCATTTATACGAAAACCATTTTGCATCATGACACTATCAAATTTTTCGTGCCATTTTTTTGGAGCTTGTTTGAGTCCGTATAATGATTTTACCAATTTACAGACTTTATTTTCATTTCCCTTGGATATAAAACCTTCGGGTTGCTCCATGTAGATTTCCTCATCGAGATCTCCATTCAAGAATGCCGTCTTTACATCCATCTGATGAATTTCTAGATTATAGATGGATGCAATTGCTATTAACATTCTTATTGAGGTTATTCGTGTAACAGGTGAATATGTATCAAAGAAGTCTATTCCTTCTTTTTGGCGATATCCTTTGGCTACTAATCTGGCTTTATATTTGTCGATAGAGCCATCTGCTTTCATTTTCTTCTTGAAAATCCATTTGCAGCCAATTGGTTTTATTCCAGGTGGAATATCAACAATTTCCCAAGTTTTATTACTTAGAATTGAATCAATCTCACTTTGGATTGCTTCTTTCCAACACGAAGATTCAGAAGATGACATGGCCTCTTTATATGTTTGAGGTTCATGTTCAAGTACGTAAGTGAGAAACTCAGAGCCAAATGATTTGGATGTTCTGGCCCTTACGCTTCTTCTTGGTTCAACTTCATCAACTTCACGATGAGTTTCATCTTCATGTGGGCTATTTGATTCTTCTCGTGTCCTTTTGGGGACATTATTTCCTTCATTTCTTTTGTGTGGAAAAACATCTTCAAAGAATGAAGCATCTCTTGATTCCATGATTGTATTTACATGGATATCATCTATATCAGACATGAATACCAAAAATCTATATGCACTACTATTTTGGGCTGGCCCTAAGTAATAACAATCTACTGTTTTTGGTCCAAGTTTGACCTTCTTGGGAGGCGGGATAGGAACCTTTGCCAAGCACCCCCACACTTTGAGGTATTTGAAGCTTGGTAGATGTCCTTTCCATAACTCATATGGAATTTTTCCCGTTTTACTGTGAGGAATTTGTTTAATATGTGATTAGACATATTCAAAGCTTCCCCCCACAAGTTCGTCGGTAAACCAGACGTTAAAAGCATTGCATTAATCATATCTTTTAACGTTCTGTTTTTCCTCTCGGCTATGCCATTTTGTTATGGCGAATATGGTGCTGTCGTTTGATGAATTATTCCATTTTCTGCACAGAATTGTTCAAACGGCGATTCATATTCTCCACCTCGATCGGATCTCAATATCTTGATCTTCTTATTAAGCTGATTTTCTACTTCAGCTTTATATTTTATAAACGATGTAATTGCCTCATCTTTACTGTTTAAAAGATATACGTAGAAATATCGTGTATAATCATCAATAAATGTGATAAAATACTTTTTCCCACCTCTTGTAGGTATTGATTTGAAATCACATAAATCAATATGTACCAAACCTAGTGGTTCGGTGCTTCTATCAACAGTATGAAATGGTTTCTTAACCATTTTTGCTTCTACGCATGTCTCACATTTGTAGTTTTTATCCACTTGAAATTTAGGAATTAACTCTAAATTTGCAAGTTTTTTCATTTTTCGGAAATTAATATGTCCTAATCTATCATGCCATAATAAAGTTTCATGCTCAACGATATAAGAAACTTCCTTTTTATTCATAGCATTATCAGAATACATATTATTGCCGATCACGGCTACATTTGCCTTAAATAGGCCATCACACAAGTAACCCCTTCCTATATAGATTCCTGCCTTGGACAGAACCATCTTGTCTGACTCGAAGACCATCTTGAATCCCTTCTTCGAAAGCATGGACCCAGAAATGAGATTCTTGCGGATCTCTGGAACATGAAGGACATCATTCAGATGAATAGTCTTCCCAGAAGTGAATTTGAGGGTGACTGTTCCTTTGCCTTCAACCATGGAAACCGATGAATTGCCCATATAGAGTTTCTCATCTTGATCCAATTTGGTGTAGGTTGAAAAGACGGACTTATCAGAGCATATATGCCTAGTAGCACCCGCGTCCAACCACCATTGTGCAGAATTCTGGATCAAGTTGCATTCGGTCACAACCCCTGAAAAATTGGATTCATCGATGTCCATGTTGTCCACCACATTTGCTTCCGAATTTTTCTTTTTCTTGTGTCTGCACTCTTTTGCTTGATGACCAGTCTTGCCACAAACCCAACAATCACCATTGAATTTCTTGGACTTCTTCTGGTTATTCTGCTTGTCCTCTGGCGCCTTTCTTTTCTTGTTTATGTTGAAGTGCCCTTTTTTCTTTGACCCTTCAGTGACAAGCGCCTCTTCACTTTTAGGTTGAGTGACTCCACGATTATCTGCCTCTATCTTTAATCTGACGATGAGGTCTTGCAAGGATATCTCCTTCCTTTTGTGCTTCAAGTAGTTGCGGTAGTCTCTCCAAGATGGTGGCAATTTTCCGGTAATTGCTTCAACCAGAAATGATTCACCAACTTTGTGACCTTCTGCTTCCATCTCGTGGATAATAATCTGCAACTCTTGCACTTGAGAAGTTACTGACTTTGAGTCCACCATTTTGTAGTCCATGAACTTGTCGACGATGAACTTCTTCAAACTCACATTCTGCGTCTTGTATTTTGTAGCCAAAGCATTCCAGAGAGCTTTTGCAGTCTTTATGGGCTGGAAAACTTTGTACAAAACCTTATCTAGGCAGTTGAGAATGTAGTTTCTGCATAAAAAATCCGAATGCCTCCACGCATCAATAGACGGACCATCATGCTTTGGTGCATCCTTGGCATTTCCTGGTGTAGGCGGCACCGGTTCATCTTCTTCAAGATACTTTTGCAAGCCAAGGATGGTGAGATAGAACAGCATCTGATTCTGCCATGTCAGAAAATCATCACCTTCTCCTTTGAACAATTCTGGTTTGTTCAAATTGCCAGCTTTGAGCGTCGTTTGCTCTGTTGCCATCTCTGTTTTGTCAAAAACAGGGAAAGTCTTAAGATATTACTCAGTCTGTATTCGCAACACAGAATTTGAAACAGAATATTACTGTTTCTAATTTGTAACAGAATAAAAGCGTTTCAAACTAGAATCAGTACTGCTATCTGTTTAAAGTAAACTGATTTGCACTTAAATCAATTCAGCGAAAGAAGAATTTTGTCTATCAAACAGTGTCAGTATGATACCGCGCACAAATTAACCAATACCACAGTATTGGTCCAGTATACAGAATTATCCTGTATACACAATGAAAGGTAAACAACAAAGAATTGAAACCTAACCGAGTTCGTCTGAGGCCTGTATCGTACAGTTTCCTTAAGACTTTCAGTCGAAGCCTCCCAGGATACAACAGACGAGAATCTGCTCGAGATTGTAGCGAGTATGCACTGGCTGAGATGTAGTAATTCGAGGAATCAGACAACGGAGGAAAAAGAAGAAAATTAATTCGGTGAATGATTTGATCAGAATCATTGTATATATAATTTTCCAGTGGTTGCGTTAACGGGTCGCAACCGTTTGAAAAACCGCGTCCGTTGTCATTTGAATTCAAATGAACGCGTCCGCTCATTTGAATTGTAACGGGTCGCACCCGCTTGATTCCAACGAGTCGCACCCGCATTCGCATTCGTGCCAAAAAAAATAATCTGTTCGAAAATTTCTTTGTTTTTCGAAGCAAAAATAAGATTTCTTACTGGGCCCAAGCCCAGGCCCAAGCCCGGCACGGCCCGGTTCGGTTCGGTCGGAAGGGCGCGCGGTGCGCGCGCGCGTGTGTTTGGTTCACATGATGTAGGTCCTCCCCCTCGCACAAAATTACCTGACCCTAAGGGCCAATATAGGGAATGAGGAATGGACATATATACACACATCTTATCTTATCTTTGGCAATGTGGGACTAAAGTAAATTTCATTCATACATTGATTTCTAACAATCCCCCACATGAATGATAATATACTTTTTCCCCCACACAAAGTGTAATATCTCAGACTACATATGGAATAATGTTTTATTGAGGATAAGTAGATATTTCACTTTGAACTTTCCCTAGTTGAAACTCATCGGATATACTTGGCTAATCGGTGAATTATTTCATCTTGAACTGTCAGCCGTTATTGTATAACCAGACAATAAGTTTAACAAACATTATTTCCCTTATCACCCAATCTCTTGGTTGTGTTCATTTTGGTCCTGAAACACTTTTCTGGTTCTGCGAGTGTATATAGAGAATATAAGCCTTTAATATTCTCATATAGCCGACCCAGCTCACACTAACATAGGTGATCGCTACCATTAGGAGTATCCTACATATACCCCACTTGTCATTTTACAAGATATGGTCATCATTAAAAAGCATAGCTTTAACCTGTGAAACTTCTGTAGGCATGAATTTTATATTGTGCACCATAGGAATGGAGTAGGATTAAATGCATTACATCTTGAGTTATTCAGAACTGGTTTGCCTATTGATCCTAGTCCGTGGGATCTCCAGTCGCTAGGATAGGTTTCCGTATAAGATAACTCTTGTTGGTTTAGGATTTTAAACCCATTCCCCTCGATGCGCAGTCAATTTTCTCTCGTGATAACCCTTTTGTAAATGGATCCGCTAGGTTATCATTTGTTCTCACATAATCTATGGAAATAGTTCCATTTGAGAGTAACTGCCTAACCGTGTTATGGCGTCTTCGAATATGACGAGATTTGCCATTATAAACAAAGTTTTTCGCTCTACTTAGCGCTGCTTGATTGTCGCAGTGAATACATATGGCCGTTACAGGTTTAGGCCAAAGTGGAATATCTTCTAAGAAGTGACGAAGCCATTCTGCTTCTTCGCCTGCTTTATCTAAAGCAATAAACTCAGATTCCATCGTTGATCGAGCTATGCATGTTTGCTTAGTAGATTTCCACGATACTGCTGCTCCTGCTAGAGTAAAAACATAACCACTTGTGGATTTTGACTCCTCTGAATCGGCAATCCAGTTTGCATCACTTTATCCTTCTAATACAGCTGGATATTTTCTGTAATGCAAAGAATAATTTGTGGTATTCTTTAAGTATCCAAGCACTCTCATTAGTGCTTTCCAGTGTTCCTTTCCTGGATTACTTGTATACCTGCTCAGTCGACTTACTGCATAGGCTATATCTGGTCTCGTGCAATTCATAAGATACATTAGACATCCTATTACACGAGAGTATTCCAGTTGCATTACACTCTCATTAGTGTTTTTATGTAGTACTTCTGATGGATTAAAAGGTGTTTTTACTCCTTTAATCCCAAGATCTTGAAATCTTTCAATCACTTTGTCAACATAATGTGACTGAGATAATTCAATTCCATTAGGGGTTCTTATTATTTTGATTCCCAAAATAACATCTGCAACTCCTAAATCTTTCATATCGAAATTGTTGATCAGCATTTTCTTTATTGTCTCTATAACTTTTATGTTAGGACCCAAAATTAACATATCGTCCACATATAAGCAAATCATGACATATGATTGTCCAATTTGTTCATAATAAACACATTTATCACATTCATTTATACGAAAACCATTTTGCATCATGACACTATCAAATTTTTCGTGCCATTTTTTTGGAGCTTGTTTGAGTCCGTATAATGATTTTACCAATTTACAGACTTTATTTTCATTTCCCTTGGATATAAAACCTTCGGGTTGCTCCATGTAGATTTCCTCATCGAGATCTCCATTCAAGAATGCCGTCTTTACATCCATCTGATGAATTTCTAGATTATAGATGGATGCAATTGCTATTAACATTCTTATTGAGGTTATTCGTGTAACAGGTGAATATGTATCAAAGAAGTCTATTCCTTCTTTTTGGCGATATCCTTTGGCTACTAATCTGGCTTTATATTTGTCGATAGAGCCATCTGCTTTCATTTTCTTCTTGAAAATCCATTTGCAGCCAATTGGTTTTATTCCAGGTGGAATATCAACAATTTCCCAAGTTTTATTACTTAGAATTGAATCAATCTCACTTTGGATTGCTTCTTTCCAACACGAAGATTCAGAAGATGACATGGCCTCTTTATATGTTTGAGGTTCATGTTCAAGTACGTAAGTGAGAAACTCAGAGCCAAATGATTTGGATGTTCTGGCCCTTACGCTTCTTCTTGGTTCAACTTCATCAACTTCACGATGAGTTTCATCTTCATGTGGGCTATTTGATTCTTCTCGTGTCCTTTTGGGGACATTATTTCCTTCATTTCTTTTGTGTGGAAAAACATCTTCAAAGAATGAAGCATCTCTTGATTCCATGATTGTATTTACATGGATATCATCTATATCAGACATGAATACCAAAAATCTATATGCACTACTATTTTGGGCTGGCCCTAAGTAATAACAATCTACTGTTTTTGGTCTAAGTTTGACCTTCTTGGGAGGCGGGATAGGAACCTTTGCCAAGCACCCCCACACTTTGAGGTATTTGAAGCTTGGTAGATGTCCTTTCCATAACTCATATGGAATTTTTCCCGTTTTACTGTGAGGAACTTTGTTTAATATGTGATTAGACATATTCAAAGCTTCCCCCCACAAGTTCGTCGGTAAACCAGACGTTAAAAGCATTGCATTAATCATATCTTTTAACGTTCTGTTTTTCCTCTCGGCTATGCCATTTTGTTATGGCGAATATGGTGCTGTCGTTTGATGAATTATTCCATTTTCTGCACAGAATTGTTCAAACGGCGATTCATATTCTCCACCTCGATCGGATCTCAATATCTTGATCTTCTTATTAAGCTGATTTTCTACTTCAGCTTTATATTTTATAAACGATGTAATTGCCTCATCTTTACTGTTTAAAAGATATACGTAGAAATATCGTGTATAATCATCAATAAATGTGATAAAATACTTTTTCCCACCTCTTGTAGGTATTGATTTGAAATCACATAAATCAGTATGTACCAAACCTAGTGGTTCGGTGCTTCTATCAACAGTATGAAATGGTTTCTTAACCATTTTTGCTTCTACGCATGTCTCACTTTTGTAGTTTTTATCCACTTGAAATTTAGGAATTAACTCTAAATTTGCAAGTTTTTTCATTTTTCGGAAATTAATATGTCCTAATCTATCATGCCATAATAAAGTTTCATGCTCAACGATATAAGAAACTTCCTTTTTATTCATAGCATTATCAGAATACATATTATTGCCGATCACGGCTACATTTGCCTTAAATAGGCCATCACACAAGTAACCCCTTCCTATATAGATTCCTGCCTTGGACAGAACCATCTTGTCTGACTCGAAGACCATCTTGAATCCCTTCTTCGAAAGCATGGACCCAGAAATGAGATTCTTGCGGATCTCTGGAACATGAAGGACATCATTCAGATGAATAGTCTTCCCAGAAGTGAATTTGAGGGTGACTGTTCCTTTGCCTTCAACCATGGAAACCGATGAATTGCCCATATAGAGTTTCTCATCTTGATCCAATTTGGTGTAGGTTGAAAAGACGGACTTATCAGAGCATATATGCCTAGTAGCACCCGCGTCCAACCACCATTGTGCAGAATTCTGGATCAAGTTGCATTCGGTCACAACCCCTGAAAAATTGGATTCATCGATGTCCATGTTGTCCACCACATTTGCTTCCGAATTTTTCTTTTTCTTGTGTCTGCACTCTTTTGCTTGATGACCAGTCTTGCCACAAACCCAACAATCACCATTGAATTTCTTGGACTTCTTCTGGTTATTCTGCTTGTCCTCTGGCGCCTTTCTTTTCTTGTTTATGTTGAAGTGCCCTTTTTTCTTTGACCCTTCAGTGACAAGCGCCTCTTCACTTTTAGGTTGAGTGACTCCACGATTATCTGCCTCTATCTTTAATCTGACGATGAGGTCTTGCAAGGATATCTCCTTCCTTTTGTGCTTCAAGTAGTTGCGGTAGTCTCTCCAAGATGGTGGCAATTTTCCGGTAATTGCTTCAACCAGAAATGATTCACCAACTTTGTGACCTTCTGCTTCCATCTCGTGGATAATAATCTGCAACTCTTGCACTTGAGAAGTTACTGACTTTGAGTCCACCATTTTGTAGTCCATGAACTTGTCGACGATGAACTTCTTCAAACTCACATTCTGCGTCTTGTATTTTGTAGCCAAAGCATTCCAGAGAGCTTTTGCAGTCTTTATGGGCTGGAAAACTTTGTACAAAACCTTATCTAGGCAGTTGAGAATGTAGTTTCTGCATAAAAAATCCGAATGCCTCCACGCATCAATAGACGGACCATCATGCTTTGGTGCATCCTTGGCATTTCCTGGTGTAGGCGGCACCGGTTCATCTTCTTCAAGATACTTTTGCAAGCCAAGGATGGTGAGATAGAACAGCATCTGATTCTGCCATGTCAGAAAATCATCACCTTCTCCTTTGAACAATTCTGGTTTGTTCAAATTGCCAGCTTTGAGCGTCGTTTGCTCTGTTGCCATCTCTGTTTTGTCAAAAACAGGGAAAGTCTTAAGATATTACTCAGTCTGTATTCGCAACACAGAATTTGAAACAGAATATTACTGTTTCTAATTTGTAACAGAATAAAAGCGTTTCAAACTAGAATCGATACTGTTATCTGTTTAAAGTAAACTGATTTGCACTTAAATCAATTCAGCGACAGAAGAATTTTGTCTGTCAAACAGTGTCAGTATGATACCGCGTACAAATTAACCAATACCACAGTATTGGTCCAGTATACAGAATTATCCTGTATACACAATGAAAGGTAAACAACAAAGAATTGAAACCTAACCGAGTTCGTCTGAGGCCTGTATCGTACAGTTTCCTTAAGACTTTCAGTCGAAGCCTCCCAGGATACAACAGACGAGAATCTGCTCGAGATTGTAGCGAGTATGCACTGGCTAAGATGTAGTAATTCGAGGAATCAGACAACGGAGGAAAAAGAAGAAAATTAATTCGGTGAATGATTTGATCAGAATCGTTGTATATATAATTTTCCAGTGGATGCGGTAACGGGTCGCACCCTTTTGAAAAACCGCGTCCATTGTCATTTGAATTCAAATGAACGCGTCCGCTCATTTGAAATGTAATGGGTCGCACCCGCTTGATTCCAACGGGTCGCACCCGCATTCGCATTCGTGCCAAAAAAAAAATCTGTTCGAAAATTGCTTTGTTTTTCGAAGCAAAAATAAGATTTCTTACTGGGCCCAAGCCCAAGCCCAAGCCCGGCCCGGCCCGGTTCGGTTCGGTCGGACGGGCAAGCGGCGCGCGCGCGCGTGTGTGTTTGGTTCACATGATGTAGGTCCTCCCCCTCGCACAAAATTACCTGACCCTAAGGGCCAATATGGGGAATGAGGAATGGACATATATACACACATCTTGTTTTATCTTTGGCAATGTGGGACTAAAGTAAATTTCATTCATACATTGATTTCTAACAATCCCCCGCATGAATGATAATATACTTTTTCCCCCACATAAAGTGTAATATCTCAGACTACATATGGAATAATGTTTTATTGAGGATAAGTAGATATTTCACTTTGAACTTTCCCTAGTTGAAACTCATCGGATATACTTGGCTAATCGGTGAATTATTTCATCTTGAACCGTCAGCCATTATTGTATAACCAGACAATAAGTTTAACAAACATTATTTCCCTTATCACCCAATCTCTTGGTTGTGTTCATTTTGGTCCTGAAACACTTTTCTGGTTCTGCGAGTGTATATAGAGAATATAAGCCTTTAATATTCTCATAGAGCCGACCCAGCTCACACTAACATAGGTGATCGCTACCATTAGGAGTATCCTACATATACCCCACTTGTTATTTTACAAGATATGGTCATCATTAAAAAGCTTAGCTTTAACCTGTGAAACTTCTGTAGGCATGCATTTTATATTGTGCACCATAGGAATGGAGTAGGATTAAATGCATTACATCTTGAGTTATTCAGAACTGGTTTGCCTATTGATCCTAGTCCGTGGGATCTCCAGTCGCTAGGATAGGTTTCCGTATAAGATAACTCTTGTTGGTTTAGGCTTTTAAACCCATTCCCCTCGATGCGCAGTCAATTTTCTCTCGTGATAACCCTTTTGTAAGTGGATCCGCTAGGTTATCATTTGTTCTCACATAATCTATGGAAATAGTTCCATTTGAGAGTAACTGCCTAACCGTGTTATGGCGTCTTCGAATATGTCGAGATTTGCCATTATAAACAAAGTTTTTCGCTCTACTTAGCGCTGCTTGATTGTCGTAGTGAATACATATGGCCGTTACAGGTTTAGGCCAAAGTGGAATATCTTCTAAGAAGTGACGAAGCCATTCTGCTTCTTCGCCTGCTTTATCTAAAGCAATAAACTCAGATTCCATCGTTGATCGAGCTATGCATGTTTGCTTAGTAGATTTCCACGATACTGCTGCTCCTGCTAGAGTAAAAACATAACCACTAGTGGATTTTGACTCCTCTGAATCGGCAATCCAGTTTGCATCACTATATCCTTCTAATACAGCTGGATATTTTCCGTAATGCAAAGAATAATTTGTGGTATTCTTTAAGTATCCAAGCACTCTCATTAGTGCTTTCCAGTGTTCCTTTCCTGGATTACTTGTATACCTGCTCAGTCGACTTACTGCATAGGCTATATCTGGTCTCGTGCAATTCATAATATACATTAGACATCCTATTACACGAGAGTATTCCAGTTGCATTACACTCTCATTAGTGTTTTTATGTAGTATTTCTGATGGATTAAAAGGTGTTTTTACTCCTTTAATCCCAAGATCTTGAAATCTTTCAATCACTTTGTCAACATAATGTGACTAAGATAATTAAATTCCATTAGGGGTTCTTATTATTTTGATTCCCAAAATAACATCTGCAACTCCTAAATCTTTCATATCGAAATTGTTGATCAGCATTTTCTTTATGGTCTCTATAACTTTTATGTTAGGGCCAAAAATTAACATATCGTCCACATATAAGCAAATCATGACATATGATTGTCCAATTTGTTTATAATAAACACATTTATCACATTCATTTATACGAAAACCATTTTGCATCATGACACTATCAAATTTTTCGTGCCATTGTTTTGGAGCTTGTTTGAGTCTGTATAATGATTTTACCAATTTACAGACTTTATTTTCATTTCCCTTGGATATTAAACCTTCGGGTTGCTCCATGTAGATTTCCTCATCGAGATCTCCATTCAAGAATGCCGTCTTTACATCCATCTAATGAATTTCTAGATTATAGATGTATGCAATTGCTATTAACATTCTTATTGAGGTTATTCGTGTAATAGGTGAATATGTATCAAAGAAGTCTATTCCTTCTTTTTGACGATATCCTTTGGCTACTAATCAGGATTTATATTTGTCGATAGAGCCATCTGCTTTCATTTTCTTCTTGAAAATCCATTTGCAGCCAATTGGTTTTATTCCAGGTGGAATATCAACAATTTCCCAAGTTTTATTACTTAGAATTGAATCAATCTCACTTTGGATTGCTTCTTTCCAACACGAAGATTCAGAAGATGACATGGCCTCTTTATATGTTTGAGGTTCATGTTCAAGTACGTAAGTGGGGAACTCAGAGCCAAATGATTTGGATGTTCTGGCCCTTACGCTTCTTCTTGGTTCAACTTCATCAACTTCACGATGAGTTTCATCTTCATGTGGGCTATTTGATTCTTCTCGTGTCCTTTTGGGGACATTATTTCCTTCATTTCTTTTGTGTGGAAACACATCTTCAAAGAATGAAGCATCTCTTGATTCCATGATTGTATTTACATGGATATCATCTATATCAGACTTGAATACCAAAAACCTATATGCACTACTATTTTGGGCTGGCCCTAAGTAATAACAATCTACTGTTTTTGGTCCAAGTTTGACCTTCTTGGGAGGCGGGATAGGAACCTTTGCCAAGCACCCCCACACTTTGAGGTATTTGAAGCTTGGTAGATGTCCTTTCCATAACTCATATGGAATTTTTCCCGTTTTACTGTGAGGAACTTTGTTTAATATGTGATTAGACATATTCAAAGCTTCCCCCCACAAGTTCGTCGGTAAACCAGACGTTAAAAGCATTGCATTAATCATATCTTTTAACGTTCTGTTTTTCCTCTCGGCTATGCCATTTTGTTGTGGCGAATATGGTGCTGTCGTTTGATGAATTATTCCATTTTCTGCACAGAATTGTTCAAACGGCGATTCATATTCTCCACCTCGATCGGATCTCAATATCTTGATCTTCTTATTAAGCTGATTTTCTACTTTAGCTTTATATTTTATAAACGATGTAATTGCCTCATCTTTACTGTTTAAAAGATATACGTAGCAATATCGTGTATAATCATCAATAAATGTGATAAAATACTTTTTCCCACCTCTTGTAGGTATTGATTTGAAATCACATAAATCAGTATGTACCAAACCTAGTGGTTCGGTGCTTCTATCAACAGTATGAAATGGTTTCTTAACCATTTTTGCTTCTACGCATGTCTCACATTTGTAGCTTTTATCCACTTGAAATTTAGGAATTAACTCTAAATTTGCAAGTTTTTTCATTTTTCGGAAATTAATATGTCCTAATCTATCATGCCATAATAAAGTTTCATGCTCAACTATATAAGAAACTTCCTTTTTATTCATAGCATTATCAGAATACATATTATTGCCGATCACGGCTACATTTGCCTTAAATAGGCCATCACACAAGTAACCCTTTCCTATATAGATTCCTGCCTTGGACAGAACCATCTTATCTGACTCGAAGACCATCTTGAATCCCTTCTTCGAAAGCATGGACCCAGAAATGAGATTCTTGCGGGTCTCTGGAACATGAAGGACATCATTCAGACGAATAGTCTTCCCAGAAGTGAACTTGAGGGTGACTGTTCCTTTGCCTTCAACCATGGAAACCGATGAATTGCCCATATAGAGTTTCTCATCTTGATCCAATTTGGTGTAGGTTGAAAAGACGGACTTATCAGAGCATATATGCCTAGTAGCACCCGTGTCCAACTACCATTGTGCAGAATTCTGGATCAAGTTGCATTCGGTCACAACTCCTGAAAAATTGGATTCATCGATGTCCATGTTGTCCACCACATTTGCTTCCGAATTTTTCTATTTCTTGTGTCTGCACTCTTTCGCTTGATGACCAGTCTTGCCACAAACCCAACAATCACCATTGAATTTCTTGGACTTCTTCTGGTTATTCTGCTTGTCCTCTGGCGCCTTTCTTTTCTTGTTTTTGTTGAAGTGCCCTTTTTTCTTTGACCCTTCAGTAACAAGCGCCTCTTCACTTTTAGGTTGAGTGACTCCACGATTATCTGCCTCTATCTTTAATCTGACGATGAGGTCTTGTAAGGATATCTCCTTCTTTTTGTGCTTCAAGTAGTTGCGGTAGTCTCTCCAAGATGGTGGCAATTTTTCGGTAATTGCTTCAACCAGAAATGATTCACCAACTTTGTGACCTTCTTCTTCCATCTCATGGATAATAATCTGCAACTCTTGCAGTTGAGAAGTTACTGACTTTGAGTCCACCATTTTGTAGTCCATGAACTTGTCGACGATGAACTTCTTCAAACTCACATTCTGCGTCTTTTATTTTGTAGCCAAAGCATTCCAGAGAGCTTTTGCGGTCTTTATGGGCTGGAAAACTTTGTACAAAACCTTATCTAGGCAGTTGAGAATGTAGTTTCTGCATAAAAAAATCCGAATGCCACCACGCATCAATAGACGGACCATCATGCTTTGGTGCATCCTTGGCAATTCCTGGTGTAGGAGGCACCTGTTCATCTTCTTCAAGATACTTTTGCAAGCCAAGGGTGGTGAGATAGAACAACATCTGATTCTGCCATGTCAGAAAATCATCACCTTCTCCTTTGAACAATTTTGGTTTGTTCAAATTGCCAGCTTTGAGCGTCGTTTGCTCTGTTGCCATCTCTGTTTTGTCAAAAACAGGGAAAGTCTTAAGATATTACTCAGTCTGTATTCGCAACATAGAATTTGAAACAGAATATTACTATTTCTAATTTGTAACTAAATAAAAGCGTTTCAAACTAGAATCAGTACTGCTATCTATTTATAGTAAACTGATTTGCACTTAAATCAATTCAGCGACAGAAGAATTTTGTCTGTCAAACAGTGTCAGTATGATACCGCGCACAAATTAACCAACACCACAGTATTGGTCCAGTATACAGAATTATCCTGTATACACAATGAAAGGTAAACAACAAAGAAATGAAACCTAACCGAGTTCGTCTGCGGCCTGTATCGTACAGTTTCCTTAAGACTTTCAGTCGAAGCCTCCCAGGATACAACAGACGAGAATCTGCTCGAGATTGTAGCGAGTATGCACTGGCTGAGATGTAGTAATTCGAGGAATCGGACAACGGATGAAAAAGAAGAAAATTAATTCGGGGAATGATTTGATCAGAATCATTGTATATATAATTTTCCAGTGGATGCGTTAACGTGTCGCACCCGTTTGAAAAACCGCGTCCGTTGTCATTTGAATTCAAATGAACGCGTCCGCTCATTTGAATTGTAACGGGTCGCACCCGCTTGATTCCAACGGGTCGCACCCGCATTCGCATTAGTGCCAAAAAAAAAAATCTGTTCGAAAATTGCATTGTTTTTCGAAGCAAAAGTAAGATTTCTTACTGGGCCCAAGCCCAAGCCCGGCCCGGCCCGGTTCGGTTCGGTCGGACGGGCGGGCGGCACGCGTGCGCGTGTGTTTGGTTCACATGATGTAGGTCCTCCCCCTCGCACAAAATTACCTGACCCTAAGGGCCAATATAGGGAATGAGGAATGGACATATATACACACATCTTATCTTATCTTTGGCAATGTGGGACTAAAGTAAATTTCATTCATACATTGATTTCTAACAATCCCCCACATGAATGATAATATACTTTTTCCCCCACACAAAGTGTAATATCTCAGACTACAAATGGAATAATGTTTTATTGAGGATAAGTAGATATTTCACTTTGAACTTTCCCTAGTTGAAACTCATCGGATATACTTGGCTAATCGGTGAATTATTTCATCTTGAACCGTCAGCCGTTATTGTATAACTAGACAATAAGTTTAACAAACATTATTTCCCTTATCACCCAATCTCTTGGTTGTGTTCATTTTGGTCCTGAAACACTTTTCTGGTTCTGCGAGTGTATATAGAGAATATAAGCCTTTAATATTCTCATAGAGCCGACCCAGCTCACACTAACATAGGTGATCGCTACCATTAGGAGTATCCTACATATACCCCACTTGTTATTTTACAAGATATGGTCATCATTAAAAAGCATAGCTTTAACCTGTGAAACTTCTGTAGGCATGCATTTTATATTGTGCACCATAGGAATGGAGTAGGATTAAATGCATTACATCTTGAGTTATTCAGAACTGGTTTGCCTATTGATCCTAGTCCGTGGGATCTCCAGTCGCTAGGATAGGTTTCCGTATAAGATAACTCTTGTTGGTTTAGGCTTTTAAACCCATTCCCCTCGATGCGCAGTCAATTTTCTCTCGTGATAACCCTTTTGTAAATGGATCCGCTAGGTTATCATTTGTTCTCACATAATCTATGGAAATAGTTCAATTTGAGAGTAACTGCCTAACCGTGTTATGGCGTCTTCGAATAGGTCGAGATTTGCCATTATAAACAAAGTTTTTGCTCTACTTAGCGCTGCTTGATTGTCGCAGTGAATACATATGGCCGTTACAGGTTTAGGCCAAAGTGGAATATCTTCTAAGAAGTGACGAAGCCATTCTGCTTCTTCGCCTGCTTTATCCAAAGCAATAAACTCAGATTCCATCATTGATCGAGCTATGCATGTTTTCTTAGTAGATTTCCACGATACTGCTGCTCCTGCTAGAGTAAAAACATATCCACTTGTGGATTTTGACTCCTCTGAATCGGCAATCCAGTTTGCATCACTATATCCTTCTAATACAGCTGGATATTTTCCGTAATGCAAAGAATAATTTGTGGTATTCTTTAAGTATCCAAGCACTCTCATTAGTGCTTTCCAGTGTTCCTTTCCTGGATTACTTGTATACCTGCTCAGTCGACTTACTGCATAGGCTATATCTAGTCTCGTGCAATTCATAAGATACATTAGACATCCTATTACACGAGAGTATTCCAGTTGCATTACACTCTCATTAGTGTTTTTATGTAGTACTTCTGATGGATTAAAAGGTGTTTTTACTCCTTTAATCCCAAGATCTTGAAATCTTTCAATCACTTTGTCAACATAATGTGACTGAGATAATTCAATTCCATTAGGGGTTCTTATTATTTTGATTCCCAAAATAACATCTGCAACTCCTAAATCTTTCATATCGAAATTGTTGATCAGCATTTTCTTTATCATCTCTATAACTTTTATGTTAGGACCAAAAATTAACATATCGTCCACATATAAGCAAATCATGACATATGATTGTCCAATTTGTTTATAATAAACACATTTATCACATTCATTTATACGAAAACCATTTTGCATCATGACACTATCAAATTTTTCGTGCCATTGTTTTGGAGCTTGTTTGAGTCCGTATAATGATTTTACCAATTTACAGACTTTATTTTCATTTCCCTTGGATATAAAACCTTCGGGTTGCTCCATGTAGATTTCCTCATCGAGATCTCCATTCAAGAATGCCGTCTTTACATCCATCTGATGAATTTCTAGATTATAGATGGATGCAATTGCTATTAACATTCTTATTGAGGTTATTCGTGTAACATGCGAATATGTATCAAAGAAGTCTATTCCTTCTTTTTGACGATATCCTTTGGCTACTAATCTGGCTTTATATTTGTCGATAGAGCCATCTGCTTTCATTTTCTTCTTGAAAATCCATTTGCAGCCAATTGGTTTTATTCCAAGTGGAATATTAACAATTTCCCAAGTTTTATTACTTAGAATTGAATCAATCTCACTTTGGATTGCTTCTTTCCAACACGAAGATTCAGAAGATGACATGGCCTCTTTATATGTTTGAGGTTCATGTTCAAGTACGTAAGTGAGGAACTCAGAGCCAAATGATTTGGATGTTCTGGCCCTTACGCTTCTTCTTGGTTCAACTTCATCAACTTCACGATAAGTTTCATCTTCATGTGGACTATTTGATTCTTCTCGTGTCCTTTTGGGGACATTATTTCCTTCATTTCTTTTGTGTGGAAACACATCTTCAAAGAATGAAGCATCTCTTGATTCCATGATTGTATTTACATGGATATCATCTATATCAGAATTGAATACCAAAAATCTATATGCACTACTATTTTGGGCTGGCCCTAAGTAATAACAATCTACTGTTTTTGATCCAAGTTTGACCTTCTTGGGAGGCGGGATAGGAACCTTTGCCAAGCACCCCCACACTTTGAGGTATTTGAAGCTTGGTAGATGTCCTTTCCATAACTCATATGGAATTTTTCCCGTTTTACTGTGAGGAACTTTGTTTAATATGTGATTAGACATATTCAAAGCTTCCCCCCACAAGTTCGTTGGTAAACCAGACGTTAAAAGCATTGCATTAATCATATCTTTTAACGTTCTGTTTTTCCTCTCTGCTATGCCATTTTGTTGTGGCGAATATGGTGCTGTCGTTTGATGAATTATTCCATTTTCTGCACAGAATTGTTCAAACGGCGATTCATATTCTCCACCTCGATCGGATCTCAATATCTTGATCTTCTTATTAAGCTGATTTTCTACTTTAGCTTTATATTTTATAAACGATGTAATTGCCTCATCTTTACTGTTTAAAAGATATACGTTGCAATATCGTGTATAATCATCAATAAATGTGATAAAATACTTTTTCCCACCTCTTGTAGGTATTGATTTGAAATCACATAAATCAGTATGTACCAAACCTAGTGGTTCGGTGCTTCTATCAACAGTATGAAATGGTTTCTTAACCATTTTTGCTTCTACGCATGTCTCACATTTGTAGTTTTTATCCACTTGAAATTTAGGAATTAACTCTAAATTTGCAAGTTTTTTCATTTTTCGGAAATTAATATGTCCTAATCTATCATGCCATAATAAAGTTTCATGCTCAACGATATAAGAAACTTCCTTTTTATTCATAGCATTATCAGAATACATATTATTGCCGATCACGGCTACATTTGCCTTAAATAGGCCATCACACAAGTAACCCCTTCCTATATAGATTCCTGCCTTGGACAGAACCATCTTCTCTGACTCGAAGACCATCTCGAATCCCTTCTTCGAAAGCATGGACCCAGAAATGAGATTCTTGCGGATCTCTGGAACATGAAGGACATCATTCAGACGAATAGTCTTCCCAGAAGTGAACTTGAGGGTGACTGTTCCTTTGCCTTCAACCATGGAAACCGATGAATTGCCCATATAGAGTTTCTCATCTTGATCCAATTTGGTGTAGGTTGAAAAGACGGACTTATCAGAGCATATATGCCTAGTAGCACCCGTGTCCAACCACCATTGTGCAGAATTCTGGATCAAGTTGCATTCGGTCACAACTCCTGAAAAATTGGATTCATCGATGTCCATGTTGTCCACCACATTTGCTTCCGAATTTTTCTTTTTCTTGTGTCTGCACTCTTTTGCTTGATGACCAGTCTTGCCACAAACCCAACAATCACCATTGAATTTCTTGGACTTCTTCTGGTTATTCTGCTTGTCCTCTGGCGCCTTTCTTTTCTTGTTTTTGTTGAAGTGCCCTTTTTTCTTTGACCCTTCAGTAACAAGAGCCTCTTCACTTTTAGGTTAAGTGACTCCACGATTATCTGCCTCTATCTTTAATCTGACGATGAGGTCTTGTAAGGATATCTCCTTCTTTTTGTGCTTCAAGTAGTTGCGGTAGTCTCTCCAAGATGGTGGCAATTTTCCGGTAATTGCTTCAACCAGAAATGATTCACCAACTTTGTGACCTTCTGCTTCCATCTCATGGATAATAATCTGCAACTCTTGCACTTGAGAAGTTACTGACTTTGAGTCCACCATTTTGTAGTCCATGAACTTGTCGACGATGAACTTCTTCAAACTCACATTCTGCGTCTTGTATTTTGTAGCCAAAGCATTCCAGAGAGCTTTTGTAGTCTTTATGGACTGGAAAACTTTGTACAAAACCTTATCTAGGAAGTTGAGAATGTAGTTTCTGCATAAAAAATCTGAATGCCTCCACGCATCAATAGACGGACCATCATGCTTTGGTGCATCCTTGGCATTTCCTGGTGTAGGCGGCACCGGTTCATCTTCTTCAAGATACTTTTGCAAGCCAAGGGTGGTGAGATAGAACAGCATCTGATTCTGCCATGTCAGAAAATCATCACCTTCTCCTTTGAACAATTCTGGTTTGTTCAAATTGCCAGCTTTGAGCGTCGTTTGCTCTGTTGCCATCTCTGTTTTGTCAAAAACAGGGAAAGTCTTAAGATATTACTCAGTCTGTATTCGCAACACAGAATTTGAAACAGAATATTACTGTTTCTAATTTGTAACAGAATAAAAGCGTTTCAAACTAGAATCAGTACTGCTATCTGTTTAAAGTAAACTGATTTGCACTTAAATCAATTCAGCGACAGAAGAATTTTGTCTGTCAAACAGTGTCAGTATGATACCGCGCACAAATTAACCAATACCACAGTATTGGTCCAGTATACAGAATTATCCTGTATACACAATGAAAGGTAAACAACAAAGAATTGAAACCTAACCGAGTTCGTCTGAGGCATGTATCGTACAGTTTCCTTAAGACTTTCAGTCGAAGCCTCCCAGGATACAACAGACGAGAATCTGCTCGAGATTGTAGCGAGCATGCACTGGCTGAGATGTAGTAATTCGAGGAATCAGACAACAGAGGAAAAAGAAGAAAATTAATTCGGTGAATGATTTGATCAGAATCATTGTATATATAATTTTCTAGTGGATGCGTTAACGGGTCGCACCCGTTTGAAAAACCGCGTCCGTTGTCATTTGAATTCAAATGAACGCGTCCGCTCATTTGAATTGTAACGGGTCGCACCCGCTTGATTCCAACGGGTCGCACCCGCATTCGCATTCGTGCCAAAAAAAAATCTATTCGAAAATTGCTTTGTTTTTCGAAGCAAAAATAAGATTTCTTACTGGGCCCAAGCCCAAGCCCAAGCCCGGTCCGGCCCGGTTCGGTTCGGTCGGACGGTCGGGCGGCGCGCGCGCGCGTGTGTGTTTGGTTCACATGATGTAGGTCCTCCCCCTCGCACAAAATTGCCTGACCCTAAGGGCCAGTATAGGGAATGAGGAATGGACATATATACACACATCTTATCTTATCTTTGGCAATGTGGGACTAAAGTAAATTTCATTCATACATTGATTTTTAACAATCCCCCACATGAATGATAATATACTTTTTTCCCCACACAAAGTGTAATATCTCAGACTACATATGGAATAATGTTTTATTGAGGATAAGTAGATATTTCACTTTGAACTTTCCCTAGTTGAAACTCATCGGATATACTTGGCTAATCTGTGAATTATTTCATCTTGAACCGTCAGCCGTTATTGTATAACCAGACAATAAGTTTAACAAACATTATTTCCCTTATCACCCAATCTCTTGGTTGTGTTCATTTTGGTCCTGAAACACTTTTCTGGTTCTGCGAGTGTATATAGAGAATATAAGCCTTTAATATTCTCATAGAGCCGACCCAGCTCACACTAACATAGGTGATCGCTACCATTAGGAGTATCCTACATATACCCCACTTGTTATTTTACAAGATATGGTCATCATTAAAAAGCATAGCTTTAACCTGTGAAACTTCTGTAGGCATGCATTTTATATTGTGCACCATAGAAATGGAGTAGGATTAAATGCATTACATCTTGAGTTATTCAGAACTGGTTTGCCTATTGATCCTAGTCCGTGGGATCTCCAGTCGCTAGGATAGGTTTCCGTATAAGATAACTCTTGTTGGTTTAGGCTTTAAACCCATTCCCCTCGATGCGCAGTCAATTTTCTCTCGTGATAACCCTTTTGTAAATGGATCCGCTAGGTTATCATTTGTTCTCACATAATCTATGGAAATAGTTCCATTTGAGAGTAACTGCCTAACCGTGTTATGGCGTCTTCGAATAGGTCGAGATTTGCCATTATAAACAAAGTTTTTGCTCTACTTAGCGCTGCTTGATTGTCGTAGTGAATACATATGGCCGTTACAGGTTTAAGCCAAAGTGGAATATCTTCTAAGAAGTGACGAAGCCATTCTGCTTCTTCGCCTGCTTTATCTAAAGCAATAAACTCAGATTCCATCGTTGATCGAGCTATGCATGATTTCTTAGTAGATTTCCACGATACTGCTGCTCCTGCTAGAGTAAAAACATAACCACTTGTGGATTTTGACTCCTCTGAATCGGCAATCCAGTTTGCATCACTATATCCTTCTAATACAGCTGGATATTTTCCGTAATGCAAAGAATAATTTGTGGTATTCTTTAAGTATCCAAGCACTCTCATTAGTGCTTTCCAGTGTTCCTTTCCTGGATTACTTGTATACCTGCTCAGTCGACTTACTGCATAGGCTATATCTAGTCTCGTGCAATTCATAAGATACATTAGACATCCTATTACACGAGAGTATTCCAGTTGCATTACACTCTCATTAGTGTTTTTATGTAGTACTTCTGATGGATTAAAAGGTGTTTTTACTCCTTTAATCCCAAGATCTTGAAATCTTTCAATCACTTTGTCAACATAATGTGACTGAGATAATTCAATTCCATTAGGGGTTCTTATTATTTTGATTCCCAAAATAACATCTGCAACTCCTAAATCTTTCATATCGAAATTGTTGATCAGCATTTTCTTTATGGTCTCTATAACTTTTATGTTAGGACCAAAAATTAACATATCGTCCACATATAAGAAAATCATGACATATGATTGTCTAATTTGTTTATAATAAACACATTTATCACATTCATTTATACGAAAACCATTTTGCATCATGACACTATCAAATTTTTCGTGCCATTGTTTTGGAGCTTGTTTGAGTCCGTATAATGATTTTACCAATTTACAGACTTTATTTTCATTTCCCTTGGATATAAAACCTTCGGGTTGCTCCATATAGATTTCCTCATCGAGATTTCCATTCAAGAATGCCGTCTTTACATCCATCTGATGAATTTCTAGATTATAGATGGATGCAATTGCTATTAACATTCTTATTGAGGTTATTCGTGTAACATGCGGATATGTATCAAAGAAGTCTATTCCTTCTTTTTGACGATATCCTTTGGCTACTAATCTGGCTTTATATTTGTCGATAGAGCCATCTGCTTTCATTTTCTTCTTGAAAATCCATTTGCAGCCAATTGGTTTTATTCCAGGTGGAATATCAACAATTTCCCAAGTTTTATTACTTAGAATTGAATCAATCTCACTTTGGATTGCTTCTTTCCAACACGAAGATTCAGAAGATGACATGGCCTCTTTATATGTTTGAGGTTCATGTTCAAGTACGTAAGTGAGGAACTCAGAGCCAAATGATTTGGATGTTCTGGCCCTTACGCTTCTTCTTGGTTCAACTTCATCAACTTCACGATAAGTTTCATCTTCATGTGGGCTATTTGATTCTTCTCGTGTCCTTTTGGGGACATTATTTCCTTCATTTCTTTTGTGTGGAAACACATCTTCAAAGAATGAAGCATCTCTTGATTCCATGATTGTATTTACATGGATATCATCTATATCAGACTTGAATACCAAAAATCTATATGCACTACTATTTTGGGGTGGCCCTAAGTAATAACAATTTACTGTTTTTGGTCCAAGTTTGACCTTCTTGGGATGCGGGATAGGAACCTTTGCCAAGCACCCCCACACTTTGAGGTATTTGAAGCTTGGTAGATGTCCTTTCCATAACTCATATGGAAATTTTCCCGTTTTACTGTGAGGAACTTTGTTTAATATGTGATTAGACATATTCAAAGCTTCCCCCCACAAGTTCGTTGGTAAACCAGACGTTAAAAGCATTGCATTAATCATATCTTTTAACGTTCTGTTTTTCCTCTCGGCTATGCCATTTTGTTGTGGCGAATATGGTGCTGTCGTTTGATGAATTATTCCATTTTTTGCACAGAATTGTTCAAACGGTGATTCATATTCTCCACCTCGATCGGATCTCAATATCTTGATCTTCTTATTAAGCTGATTTTCTACTTTAGCTTTATATTTTATAAACGATGTAATTGCCTCATCTTTACTGTTTAAAAGATATACGTAGCAATATCGTGTATAATCATCAATAAATGTGATAAAATACTTTTTCCCACCTCTTGTAGGTATTGATTTGAAATCACATAAATCAGTATGTACCAAACCTAGTGGTTCGGTGCTTCTATCAACAGTATGAAATGGTTTCTTAACCATTTTTGCTTCTACGCATGTCTCACATTTGTAGTTTTTATCCACTTGAAATTTAGGAATTAACTCTAAATTTGCAAGTTTTTTCATTTTTCGGAAATTAATATGTCCTAATCTATCATGCCATAATAAAGTTTCATGCTCAACGATATAAGAAACTTCCTTTTTATTCATAGCATTATCAGAATACATATTATTGCCGATCACGGCTACATTTGCCTTAAATAGGCCATCACACAAGTAACCCCTTCCTATATAGATTCCTGCCTTGGACAGAACCATCTTGTCTGACTCGAAGACCATCTTGAATCCCTTCTTCGAAAGCATGGACCCAGAAATGAGATTCTTGCGGATCTCTGGAACATGAAGGACATCATTCAGACGAATAGTCTTCCCAGAAGTGAACTTGAGGGTGACTGTTCCTTTGCCTTCAACCATGGAAACCGATGAATTGCCCATATAGAGTTTCTCATCTTGATCCAATTTGGTGTAGGTTGAAAAGACAGACTTATCAGAGCATATATGCCTAGTAGCACCCGTGTCCAACCACCATTGTGCAGAATTCTGGATCAAGTTGCATTCGGTCACAACTCCTGAAAAATTGGATTCATCGATGTCCATGTTGTCCACCACATTTGCTTCCGAATTTTTCTTTTTCTTGTGTCTGCACTCTTTTGCTTGATGACCAGTCTTGCCACAAACCCAACAATCACCATTGAATTTCTTGGACTTCTTCTGGTTATTCTGCTTGTCCTGTGGCGCCTTTCTTTTCTTGTTTTTGTTGAAGTGCCCTTTTTTCTTTGACCCTTCAGTAACAAGCGCCTCTTCACTTTTAGGTTAAGTGACTCCACGATTATCTGCCTCTATCTTTAATCTGACGATGAGGTCTTGTAAGGATATCTCCTTCTTTTTGTGCTTCAAGTAGTTGCGGTAGTCTCTCCAAGATGGTGGCAATTTTCCGGTAATTGCTTCAACCAGAAATGATTCACCAACTTTGTGACCTTCTGCTTCCATCTCATGGATAATAATCTGCAACTCTTGCACTTGAGAAGTTACTGACTTTGAGTCCACCATTTTGTAGTCCATGAACTTGTCGACGATGAACTTCTTCAAACTCACATTCTGCGTCTTGTATTTTGTAGCCAAAGCATTCCAGAGAGCTTTTGCAGTCTTTATGGGCTGGAAAACTTTATACAAAACCATATCTAGGCAGTTGAGAATGTAGTTTCTGCATAAAAAATCCGAATGCCTCCACGCATCAATAGACGGACCATCATGCTTTGGTGCATCCTTGGCATTTCCTGGTGTAGGCGGCACCGGTTCATCTTCTTCAAGATACTTTTGCAAGCCAAGGGTGGTGAGATAGAACAGCATCTGATTCTGCCATGTCAGAAAATCATCACCTTCTCCTTTGAACAATTCTGGTTTGTTCAAATTGCCAGCTTTGAGCGTCGTTTGCTCTGTTGCCATCTCTGTTTTGTCAAAAACAGGGAAAGTCTTAAGATATTACTCAGTCTGTATTCGCAACACAGAATTTGAAACAGAATATTACTGTTTCTAATTTGTAATAGAATAAAAGCGTTTCAAACTAGAATCAGTACTGCTATCTGTTTAAAGTAAACTGATTTGCACTTAAATCAATTCAGCGACAGAAGAATTTTGTCTGTCAAACAGTGTCAGTATGATACCACGCACAAATTAACCAATACCACAGTATTGGTCCAGTATACAGAATTATCCTGTATACACAATGAAAGGTAAACAACAAAGAATTGAAACCTAACCGAGTTCGTCTGAGGCATGTATCGTACAGTTTCCTTAAGACTTTCAGTCGAAGCCTCCCAGGATACAACAGACGAGAATCTGCTCGAGATTGTAGCGAGTATGCACTGGCTGAGATGTAGTAATTCGAGGAATCAGACAACAGAGGAAAAAGAAGAAAATTAATTCGGTGAATGATTTGATCAGAATCATTGTATATATAATTTTCCAGTGGATGCGTTAACGGGTCGCACCCGTTTGAAAAACCGCGTCCGTTGTCATTTGAATTCAAATGAACGCGTCCGCTCATTTGAATTGTAACGGGTCGCACCCGCTTGATTCCAACGGGTCGCACCCGCATTCGCATTCGTGCCAAAAAAAAAATCTATTCGAAAATTGCTTTGTTTTTCGAAGCAAAAATAAGATTTCTTACTGGGCCCAAGCCCCGGCCCGGTTCGGTTCGGTCGGACGGGCGGGCGGCGCGCGCGCGCGTGTGTGTTTGTTTCACATGATGTAGGTCCTCCCCCTCGCACAAAATTACCTGACCCTAAGGGCCAATATAGGGAATGAGAAATGGACATATATACACACATCTTATCTTATCTTTGGCAACGTGGGACTAAAGTAAATTTCATTCATACATTGATTTCTAACACAAACAACGTAACGATGGCATTATATTTTTCCGGCATCGAGGAATGGTGGTCAGTGTATTCGGTAATGGTGAGTGAACGTGTGGGAGGACTGCGCCATGTTGGCCTTTGCGGTTGGAGGTGAAGACGCCTTGTAATGTTGAGGAGATGGGGATGTGGAGTTGGAACTGAGGCGTTATGGCTTGAAGGAGGCGTTAGCAGGTAAGGGTGGAGAATTATTATTTTTTCGTAGAAAAGTAAATAAGTGTGGGGAGGCGTGCTTGCGTGGTAGGGGTTATCACGCATGGGTATGGGGCTGATGTGGTCGCATTTTGGAGGAGGAAATGAGCAGGAAACACATGCTATTGATGGATGTTAGAATGGTGGGGAAGGTTGATGGAGTTCGAAAGTGTTTGTGCTTGGAGGATGTGGTACATAATATATATATATATATATATATATATATATACACACACACACACACAAGTCTGAATGGTGGCGAAGCAGAAAGGTAAAGGAGCGGATGGAAGGGAGCAGCCTGTGTATAGGCATTTGGCTTGGGCATGTAGCGGTTGTGATACTGGAGAAAACATGCACAAGCATGAGGAACTTGATGGATAGACGTGCTGCATGGGACGTTACATTCCCATAACGGAAAAAAAAGAAAAAAGGAAGAAAGAAAAGGAGGCTGGAGCATTGTCCGGGGAAGAAGGGAATCAAGGGGGAAGGGCCAGGGGTTTTATTTTGGGTGGGCTGAGGAAATTGGGTTTCGGCCGATGCAAAAGAAAAAAAAAGGAAAAAAAAGAAAAATAAATAAATGAAACATAACGAACTAAAGGGAAAAAGGGAGGTGGGAAAGGTTGAACCTGCACAGAGAGGCTGCGGCAATTCTTTCCTTGGAACGGACAGCGAGCCAAAACATGAATTGGGACCGGTAGCAAGACCAGTAGCGTTGGAATCATATCAGAGAGCACTACATTAGAGAGCTGGTTTGGACGAAGTTGACAACAACTGAGATTTTAGTTATTTAATTTAACTGAAAAGAACCGTTCTGTTGACGAATAAAAATCAATGTGAGTTCAACTCACTCAGTTATCCCACTTATATTTATTATAAGTCGGGTTTATTGTTTGTGTGCTATGATTGCTAGTTGTTGATTGATTTGTTGATCGTTTGGATATATGCTGATATTCTTAGAACTGATTTAAATTAAACGATTGTTTGATTAAATCAAAACAAATCATTATTTATAACGATTATTTCCAATCGAGGTAACTTACCTTATTGGTTACTTGTATAATAAGATAAAAGGATTTAGATTAAACTTAATGCTTGCATTGTTATTAGTCCACCGTTACCAATTGAGTTGATTATGCATGTTATCATCAAATTTATTGTTATTACAATCGTATGAACTGATTGACGAATATAGTTGGATTATTGAATTGATGATTGATTGATTTGTTCAGTATTGATTGTTGTTAACCAATGGATAATATTGGTTAAGGAGTTAATAGCAGATAGCCCCAAATATGCACTGTTTTTTATAAGAAATGATTTACCGTCAGGTAAACCGATAAGAATAAAGTTATAAATTTTATTTATAACTAAGGATGGAATTTAGAATATATTATTTAAAAAAAAGTTTATTTAAAAGGGAAATAAATGTTATTATTTAATTTGTAAGGTAAATTATTAAATGGTTTTCTAACGAATATGCTTATGTCATCAATTTTTAGAAACAAATGGAAATATATTGAAAGCGATTATTATTTACTTAATAGTCCAAGTAAATGGATTTATTTAAATTAATTATATTTAGTTTAAATGGAGAAAAACAAATTTGGAATTGATTAACGAATTAATCATGTTCGAATTGATTGAGTCATAAAAGTTAACAAAATTTAATATTAAATCAGTTTACTAATGTAATGGAGACGTTAATGGAGAAGTAACCACATTTATTTTTAATAAATGTTGATATTTGATTATTTAATAACAACTAAAGTAGTAAAACTTGGGATTTAAAATGTTTTAATGGTGGGTTGTGAAAATATAAGTCATATTATACTTAAATGAAGTTTAAAGTGAATTATATAAATAGTAATTCAATGTATGTTAAATTGAAGTATTAAATTAAATTCTTATTGGAATCTTGTTTACTCGGATTTTATAAATACAAGTTAAACGGATTATGATAAAACCCAAGTTTGTGTTAAAGATATGATTGGGTTAAGTTATTGTAAATGGTTTATGAATGAGATAAAAGTCCAAAATATGAAATAAAAGAATTCGAAACTTAACGGGAGATCGGATGAGTAAAATGAGTTCTAAGTATTGATCTGATGTTTCTTTCAGCCTTCGGTATCGATATTTAGAGAATTAATTTCTTATTGATTTACGGTTCGAGATCGATAAAGGTATGAAATGAAAATCGAAGCAAAACCTCAAGTTTGAACTAAAATGGCGTGGCGAGTTAAGTTATTAAGTTATGATCTAAACTCGCCATATTAACGGGAGATGAAGTTTTATCGAGATATAACCAAATGGGTTTGAAATAAACTTATCAGAGTTTATGAAGTTTTCTATTTATAATAGAATTAAGATTTGTGTTTTGAAAGATTGTTAACAGAGGAGGTTAATAATAGTTACTTAAATTAAGTGAACGCGCTAAGATTGTAGTAAGATTTCAAAAAAAGAAGTGGGATATTAAAACCATGTTTTAAATCGAATGGTAAATGGAATATGTGGAATATTAGTGAAATGAGATTTCGTTGATAAACTTTTGTTTATTCTGGAGATAAAAATGTTGTTACTCAAGGTCTGAGTGGTAAATAAAATACCCCAACTTGAACGACTTCATGTTTATCCAAGAATGATATTAGTTTAGAATCGAGTGTGGTCGAGAGAAGTAAAATTAGAATTTCGATGAATGGTATCATATATAAAGTTTGAAATGGTTTAAATCAAATAAGATGATCTTAAGTATAATTGAATTTTTGGAATAAGAAATAAAAAGGGCTTTGAATCAAATATTAGAAATATAAAGGTTTTTGATAAACAAATGGAAATATGAAAAAGGGCCAGGTGATGCGAAGTACTGAACCAGTGAACTCGTTTTATTTCATGGTTGAATGATTATTTATTTTGATAGTTAAATAACCGACTATCAGAATCCGACTCATACGGTGGTTGATACGGAAAGACAAGGATCGAATTTATATTCGAAACCATTCCAACCAACAGATACGTGAATATTGAAGATGTCAAGATGATGATCGAGTCGGAGCACTGAAGACTATGGATCTTCAAAAGCAGAAGAATTACTAAAGTTCTCTGACTTGCAACCAGAGATAAACTGTGATTCTGTCGTGGTTGGAGTCAATGGATTGCAAGGTCCACTCGCTATCAATTTATAGGGTGATTCCTAGGATGTGTTAGAAGGGTACCTTCGGTTTGTCCAGTCCCAGGACAACGTGTATGGACGGATATGATGATGTGGAGTTCAAAGCGAATGGTGGCCAGATGTTCTTAAAAGCTAAATATAACCTCAAGCTTCATCAACCGGGAAATGAAAAAAATCGGGCAGGCAACATGTCTATGTGGGTCACTCCCATTAGAGTGTATTGTCACCATCTAGAGAATATTCATATTTGTTACTTCGTTTCATTTCTGTATGTAACAACCCGTATTTTCAAAAACCTGTTATAACGTAAATCGAGGCAGAATTTAATTTATAAATCTGAATCAAGGGAAACGGGCTATGCCATTGCGTTCGTCTCGGAAAAATACGCGAAATAGAGTCCGAGTTTTCGAAAATCGGAGTCCGTATGACCCAATTAAGGCCCAATGAAGTTTTCAGAAAATTTCAAGTTCAAAACAGATTTGAATTTCAAGTTCAAATTTCGAATTTCGGGCCTGGAAGGCTAGGCGGGAAATTTCCCGCCAAGCCAACCAAGTCGACAGGCCTGTCGACTTGGCAGTCGACTTGGTTGGACCCAAGTCGACAGCCCTGTCGACTTGGTTCAGCCGGGCAGTTTTGCCTGGTGCACCATTTTGGGGTTTTGGTTAGGTTTTAGGGCCAGATTCGGTTTTAAGGGCTGAGATTGGAATTAGGGTTTAATCCTAAGGTTGAAACTAATCCTAATCTCTATAAATAAGCCCCTAACCTAACCCTAAATCATCATTATTCATTCAAGTAACTAAACTATGGCAAAATCATTCCTCTCATGGCCTCCACTCTCTTCATAAAATTTCTAAGTTACTTCTATGAGAGATTTTCCATGCATACAAGTGTTTTCAAGCTTGTATGAGTGTCATTAGCTTGCATTCAAGTCAAGTTTCCATATTTACATCATAAAGCAAGAGTTTTGATTCATTTTGGCTCAAGGGTTTTTCTATTGGAGCTTGCATTTTGGGTTTATTTGATTGCATAAGGGCTTTGTCTCAATCTATATATATATTTTTGTGTCTTCATAAGCATTGTAAGCCCATTTCTGCTTTCATGTTTAAACTCTAAAGTTAAATGAATGATGCAAGTTTGGTTGATCATTATGATATGCAAGTTTGCCATGATATGCAAGTTTACTATGTCATGTTATGCAAGTTTGCCATGTTATGATATGCAAGTTAATCATGTTATGTTATGCAAGTTTGCTATGTTATGATATGCAAGTTTGCCATATGATATGCAAGTTATGTTATGCAAGTTTGCGTTGATCATTTTGCTCATGTTATCATGTTATGCAAGCTTATCTCGGGTTTATGAGCTTAAAGCTTCAAGCTTTATGCTAAAGGTTGCATTTTGGCAACATGTAGGTTATCATATCTCTTATGATAACTTGCATGTGAGGCTAAATGCGAACTTATGGCCATTTCTACATGTCATTTATCACCATGTATCACCAATATGCTAAGTTTGGTTTTATGCACGCTTTTGAGGCCTAAAAATGTAGTATGCAAGTATATGAACATATGTACATTTCATATGCCACCATGTTAAACTTGTGGCTTCAACACCTTTATGTCATGATTATGCCAAGTTCCCTCTTTCTATCCTTTATGCGCTATTGCGATATGTAAGCGATGGGATTGCGTTTGGGGTTGGGTAAACTTAAAAGACATAAAAACATAAGATTGGGAATTTACCTATTAAGTTAGGTCTACCCATTGGGAATTTACCTATTAAGTTAGGTCTACCCAAATTCTTGAAAACTTGTAATATGTTTTGGAAACATGATGGACATGACACTTAGAAAATATAAGTGTGACCAACTCGAGGTTGGGTTGAGTTTGTAGCGTAAAACTACCCGGAACCGACCGGCTTAACTAGTTGTTACAAACAATAGGACCCAATGTGAGAAGTTGGTCATGTTGTACCTTGAACCCGAGGTTAGACCAAGTTGTGGTGTAAAGCTACCCGGACCCGCCCGGCTTAACTAGTAACCACAACAAGGTCTAATGTGAGAGGTTAAGGCACATTAAATTAATTAATGCCTCATGATTAGGGTTAAGTCATGGTCCACTTAATACTTAACCAATTTGGGCTTGGTGGATTAATCGGGGTTAAGTTGTGAACCCATCGTTACACTTAACCAAGTTAATCCATGATTTGTAAAAGGGTTAAACCGTACTTAACCCACTAGAAAATCCTAGCAATGGGGGTCCACTCCAGCAGTAATCCCAAGTTTGTATCATTAAGACCCTAGGGACTAGGCTAGGGTGGGGGCACGATTACTGGACTGGTATAAGTGACCAAAACGACGGTCGAGTGGTACGCCGATGTAGTTCCAGACGGACTATGGTCGTGCACGTAGTCCGTATTTGGAGAAGTCAAGCATGGGTACCAGTAGATCGAGACTGTGCACTTATGTTTATGGTGTCCAGAGGTTGACATCCTAGGGCTTGATACACCCGACGGGAGACCCGGCACAGTCCGACTACAATTATGTTTGGGCCGTATTGACACCAACACGTGACGAGTTAGGCTTAGGGAGCCGATCGATTAGACCGTTTGGTTGGACCTCGTATTAGGGTCATTTCATGTTATTGGGCCAAAGCTTGGGCCAAGGGATCAATACTTGTTTATTTAAGTCATGTTAGCTTGCTAGTACACCTGTGGTGCAAAAACCTAAAACCTGAGTAAGCGATGACACCTTTATCTACCCTGTTAGTTAATCATCATGCTAGTATGTTGTTATCCTTATGTTCATCCCTGCTTCTCATGCCAGTTAACTCTATCAGTTTACATTGATTGTAGTAGGGCTTACTCAGTCTTTTTGACTGACCTGTTTTTCTTTCGCCTCTTTTCTTCCGTTTCCCCCCTCCCCCCCCCCCCCCCCCCCCAGTTTCTCAGGGTGGGAATATTGGAGCTTAGCTTGGATTTCTGATCGCTTGCTTGTGGGATTTTAGCTCATGTACGGTCTTGACATGAAGCTAGCTATGGTTATCACTTATTTTGGGGATAGTACTTATGTATTTCAGTTTTTCAGTGATGTTGTTTTTTTATCTAGACTTGTGTATTTGTAAAGTTGACATTATGTTGTACCAGACTTGTTTGGAAATAGTTTGAAATCTTCCGCTGTTTTACTTATCTTATTTACTCAGTTTACATATATACATATGTTCTTGTTCTGCCTTGATATAGCATTATGCATGTTTACCCGATTCAAACGCCCCTCCAAAGTCAGAGTGCTTGCAAGAGCCACCCTGGCGGAGGTGGGGTGTTAAATTTGGTATCAGAGCATATGGTTTACGAGAAGGAACAAAAAGTTTTTTAAAACTTTTGGAAAACTATTTTCAAAACCAAGTATAAAGTATTTTCCAAAGAAAAGTCTAGTTTATTTTAAAGGCTATTCCCCAAAAAGCCATTAGCAAAATTCCTTCGTTTTTCTCCATTCTGAATCTGTCTTTTTCTTCGTTTTCAGTATGGCCGATAACTTTGCTATTCCGGAGGGAGTACACGTACCTGTTTGGTATAGGAGACTTTTGGAGGCTAGGGCGACCGAAGCCGGCCCCGCAGATGTTCCTCCTCCTCCTCCTCCGGTAGTTAATGTTCCTCCTCCTCCTGTCGCTGATGTTCCTCCTCCTCCTGTCGCTGATGTTCCTCCTCCTCCTGTCGCTGAGGTTCCTCTTCCTCCTCCCCCTCAGCATCCTCAAGCTGACTTCGCAAAGACTTGCAAAGATTTCAAAGCAATGGGTGGCAAGAACTTTCAAGGCACTGAGACTTTTGTAGAGGCCAGAAATTGGTTGAAAGAGACCGAGGATTTATTTGCTATCTTTGGGTTAGACGATCAGAGGAAGATCTTGTTGGTGGTTTGGCTTATGAAGGATGAAGCCGCTTATTGGTGGGAAGTCACCAATGGTACTAGGCCTGTTGAGACTTGGGCCGATTTCAGGGCAAGGTTCGTGCTTAAGTTTCTATCTTCTGCTGAGGAGAATCTGCGAATGGAGAGGTTCATAACTTTGAAACAAGGAGATATGTCTGTCAAAGAATATGTGAACAAGTTCAATCAGTTAGCTCGTTTTGGCTTGGATATGGTGAATACTCCTCAGAAGAAGGCTCTTCGTTTTGCTAGAGGATTGAATGAGCCATTGCAGGGATTGGCTATGTCACATATTCCCCATGGGGCCACGTTTGAGAGCTTGGTTGATATGGCGTTACTTCAGGGAGATGTCAAGAAAGAGATCGAGATGAATGATACTCAAGCCAAGAAGATTGATTCCCAGTGGAAAGGAAATCAGGGTAATCCAAGTGGTCAGAGCAGTCAAGGCAATCAGAACAAGAACAAGAACAAGAGTCAAGGCAACAAGGGGAACAACAAAGAGGGCAATAACAACAAGGGGAAGTGCCATTATTGCGGTTCAGTTGGGCATCTTATTAAGGATTGTAAGAAGAGGAAAAGGAAGAATGGTGAATGCTTTTTCTGTGGTGAGACTGGACATTTCAGTAAGGATTGCCCGAAGAAGCAAGGGCAAGGCCAGGGTCAGGCTCAGCGTGCTGGACCTACAGGAGGGCAAGTTCATGCTCTCAATGCCGCTCCAGTTCCCGATCGAGGTAGTATTTCTGTGGAGAGCCTTGTATATATTTCTGATTTTCCAGTTCGTACCTTGTTTGATTCTGGTGCATCGCATAGCTTTATCTCATCTGATCTTGTTGAAAGTTTGCACCTAAGTACTAGTCTAGTTTATGATCCCGTGTGTGTTTCAAATCCAATTGGGGTTTACGCCCATTTGTCTATTATCTACGTGGATTTGAAAATCTCTATCTTGAGTGTAGAGTTCGCGTGTGATGCTTATATTCTCGGTTTCATGGGGTATGGGTTGATTTTGGGCATGGATTGGTTGTCCAGTTTTGGAGCCATCCTTGATTTTTGAGCATAGGGTTGTGAGGTTCATGACTCGCCTCGGTAATACCCTAAAAATTTCTTGTAACCCTATGGGTCCGGTCATGTTGTGTTATCTTGAATCCCTCAACTCGTCTATCGATAGTTTGCAATCGGTGAGGGTGGTCCGAGAATATCCTGATATCTCGGGTGAAGTGAAGGGGTTACCCCTAAATGCGAGATAGATTTTCGCATTTATCTGGTTGATAATGCAAAGCCAGTTACGTGGCCGGTTAGGCACATAGTCCCGCAAGATGAGAGTTAAGAAAGCAAGTTAAGGAGTTGCTTGAGAAGAACTTCATACAATGAAGCATTCCCGAGGAGGTGGCCGAGTTTGTCCTAAGGTGCATGTTGTGCCAACAGGTTAAAGGCCGAGTCATAGAAGCCCGGTGGGCTATTATATCCATTGGAAGTCCCCGCAATGGAAGAAGGAAAAGCGTCACGAAGGATTTCGTGGATGGACTGCCTAGATCAAGAAAGGGAATAAGAGCATGTGGGTCATAGTAGGTAGACTCACGAAGAGTGCTCATTTCACTCCAGTAAAGAGCGAAAGGACTGCATCATAGCTAGCGACAGTTTACTTTCAAGAAATAAAGCGGTTGCACGAGGTTCCCTAAAGTATAGTTAGTAACCATGACTCAATCTTCACTAGCCAGTTTTGGGATAGTCTACGGGAAGTCATGGGCAAGCAACTGAATCTAAGTACGGCCGATCATTCGCAGGCGGATGGTTCATTTCGTTCAAGCATGAGTTATAGAAAATCACGTTAGTAAGAGCAATTGGCAACGTGGATTGGTATTTCCAAGAAAAGTTCTGCTGCATGGAATACTTTATAGTAAGTAAACGAGATCCAGGATTCACTAGTGAATTTTGGAGAGCTTGCATGAAACCATGAGGTCATAGTTATGTTTAAGCCAAGAATGATAGAAGAGTAAGTGAAAAAGGAAGACGAGAGGCGACAATGAAATGGGTTCCAACTCATATTTGGAAATAAGAGTTAAGAAGCCAAGGAATCATGAAGTAAAAGACGGTCAAAGCACAGTGGAGTTAAACTCAAGGAAACGTGACTTAGAACATTGAAAGCTAGATACGCGCATCATATCTCTTTTTAAGAGCATATCCTTGATCCTTGTTTTCCTGTGGAACTTACTCGCATGTTATCTTTTTACGTATATCCTCTCGGTCCCATTCTCGGTCCTATTTCTCTCGGGAGGTATGACTTATTGGCTAGTAATACATGTCAGGGTTTGAAGGGGTCCGTTAGGTTGACTAAATCTTTTGGGCTTTTATGGAATATGGGTTGGGTTAGGAAGGGATTTCTTGTAATCCGAAAGGAGTATATCCTGCTTATCTTCCCGATCTCTTTGTAGCATATCTTTTGCTATACATGTTTGTCTTGATTATCTAGTTTATCATGTTAATCTTGTCATGAGAACCTTAGGTAGAAACCCTTTGGATGAAACATGTGTTTGAAACATGTTATGCTTGGTGGTTGCAAGTGGTTGCAAGTGTTTGCAAGTGGTTACTCGTGGATGCATTATACACGTTAGGCACTAGATCGGCTCACACACTCCTCATATTGCATATGCATGAGTGTTTATGCTTATTCATGGATGAAAATTTTTGTGTTATCACATGAATGTTGCATATGGATGTATGTTATGTGCACACATATAGATGTTATACATTATGTTAGGAATTGCATACATATGGATTCATTTCACTAACATAATTTGCATTGATGATATTTGCATTAGATAAGTACATATACACACACCTTTGCATATGTTCATACAACATTTAGAATCTTGTAAGGACAATGATTGCTCGTGGATGATGTTTTGAGTAGATGGATGTTGGATGGTAGGATATGTTCTTCCTAACTTAGAGATTTCGGGGACGAAATCCTTTAAGGAGGGGAGAATGTAACAACCCGTATTTTCAAAAACCTGTTATAACGTAAATCGAGGCAGAATTTAATTTATAAATCTGAATCAAGGGAAACGGGCTATTCCATTGCGTTCGTCTCGGAAAAATACGCGAAATTGAGTCCGAGTTTTCGAAAATCGGAGTCCGTATGACCCAATTAAGGCCCAATGAAGTTTTCAGAAAATTTCAAGTTAAAAACAGATTTGAATTTCAAGTTCAAATTTCGAATTTCGGGCCTGGAAGGCTAGGCGGGAAATTTCCCGCCAAGCCAACCAAGTCGACAGGCCTGTCGACTTGGCAGTCGACTTGGTTGGACCCAAGTCGACAGCCCTGTCGACTTGGCTGTCGACTTGGTTCAGCTGGGCAGTTTTGCCTGGTGCACCATTTTGGGGTTTTGGTTAGGTTTTGGGGCCAGATTCGGTTTTAAGGGCTGAGATTGGAATTAGGGTTTAATCCTAAGGTTGAAACTAATCCTAATCTCTATAAATAAGCCCCTAACCTAACCCTAAATCATCATTATTCATTCAAGTAACTAAACTATGGCAAAATCATTCCTCTCATGGCCTCCACTCTCTTCATAAAATTTCTAAGTTACTTCTATGAGAGATTTTCCATGCATACAAGTGTTTTCAAGCTTGTATGAGTGTCATTAGCTGGCATTCAAGTCAAGTTTCCATATTTACATCATAAAGCAAGAGTTTTGATTCATTTTGGCTCAAGGGTTTTTCTATTGGAGCTTGCATTTTGGGTTTATTTGATTGCATAAGGACTTTGTCTCAATCTATATATATATATTTTTGTGTCTTCATAAGCATTGTAAGCCCTTTTCTACTTTCATATTTAAACTCTAAAGTTAAATGAATGATGCAAGTTTGGTTGATCATTATGATATGCAAGTTTGCCATGATATGCAAGTTTACTATGTCATGTTATGCAAGTTTGCCATGTTATGATATGCAAGTTAATCATGTTATGTTATGCAAGTTTGCTATGTTATGATATGCAAGTTTGCCATATGATATGCAAGTTATGTTATGCAAGTTTGGGTTGATCATTTTGCTCATGTTATCATGTTATGCAAGCTTATCTCGGGTTTATGAGCTTAAAGCTTCAAGCTTTATGCTAAAGGTTGCATTTTGGCAACATGTAGGTTATCATATCTCTTATGATAACTTGCATGTGAGGCTAAATGCGAACTTATGGCCATTTCTACATGTCATTTATCACCATGTATCACCAATATGCTAAGTTTGGTTTTATGCACGCTTTTGAGGCCTAAAAATGTAGTATGCAAGTATATGAACATATGTACATTTCATATGCCACCATGTTAAACTTGTGGCTTCAACACCTTTATGTCATGATTATGCCAAGTTCCCTCTTTCTATCCTTTATGCGCTATTGCGATATGTAAGCGATGGGATTGCGTTTGGGGTTGGGTAAACTTAAAAGACATAAAAACATAAGATTGGGAATTTACCTATTAAGTTAGGTCTACCCATTGGGAATTTACCTATTAAGTTAGGTCTACCCAAATTCTTGAAAACTTGTAATATGTTTTGGAAACATGATGGACATGACACTTAGAAAATATAAGTGTGACCAACTCGAGGTTGGGTTGAGTTTGTAGCGTAAAACTACCCGGAACCGACCGGCTTAACTAGTTGCTACAAACAATAGGACCCAATGCGAGAAGTTGGTCATGTTGTACCTTGAACCCGAGGTTAGACCAAGTTGTGGTGTAAAGCTACCCGGACCCGCCCGGCTTAACTAGTAACCACAAAAAGGTCTAATGTGAGAGGTTAAGGCACATTAAATTAATTAATGCCTCATGATTAGGGTTAAGTCATGGTCCACTTAATACTTAACCAATTTGGGCTTGGTGGATTAATCGGGGTTAAGTCGTGAACCCATCGTTACACTTAACCAAGTTAATCCATGATTTGTAAAAGGGTTAAACCGTACTTAACCCACTAGAAAATCCTAGCAATGGGGGTCCACTCCAGCAATAATCCCAAGTTTGTATCATTAAGACCCTAGGGACTAGGCTAGGGTGGGGGCACGATTACTGGACTGGTATAAGTGACCAAAACGACGGTCGAGTGGTACGCCGATGTAGTTCCGGACGGACTATGGTCGTGCACGTAGTCCGTATTTGGAGAAGTCAAGCATGGGTACCAGTAGATCGAGACTATGCACTTATGTTTATGGTGTCCAGGGGTTGACACCCTAGGGCTTGATACACCCGACGGGAGACCCGGCACAGTCCGACTACAATTATGTTTGGGCCGTATTGACACCAACACGTGACGAGTTTGGCTTAGGGAGCCGATCGATTAGACCGTTTGGTTGGACCTCGTATTAGGGTCATTTCATGTTATTGGGCCAAAGCTTGGGCCAAGGGATCAATACTTGTTTATTTAAGTCATGTTAGCTTGCTAGTACACCTGTGGTGCAAAAACCTAAAACCTGAGTATGCGATGACACCTTTATCTACCCTGTTAGTTAATCATTATGATAGTATGTTGTTATCCTTATGTTCATCCCTGTTTCTCATGCCAGTTAACTTTATCAGTTTACATTGATTGTAGTAGGGCTTACTCAGTCTTTTTGACTGACCTGTTTTTCTTTCGCCTCTTTTCTTCCGTTTCCCCCCCCCCCCCCCCCAGGTTCTCAGGGTGGGAATATTGGAGCTTAGCTTGGATTTCTGATCGCTTGCTTGTGGGATTTTAGCTCATGTACGGTCTGGACATGAAGCTAGCTATGGTTATCACTTATTTTGGGGATAGTACTTATGTATTTCAGTTTTTCAGTGATGTTGTTTTTTTTATCTAGACTTGTGTATTTGAACAGTTGACATTATGTTGTACCAGACTTGTTTTGAAATAGTTTGAAATCTTCCGCTGTTTTACTTATCTTATTTACTCTGTTTACATATATACATATGTTCTTGTTCTGCCTTGATATAGCATTATGCATGTTTACCCGATTCAAACGCCCCTCCAAAGTCAGAGTGCTTGCAAGAGCCACCCTGGCGGAGGTGGGGTGTTACACTGTATCTCCTGGGAAAAACGGTAGCTGCGCAGCCGTGAGGTGGCAATATATTTGATACACTCAAGAAAAATGAGTGGTCGGTCATATGTGGGTCGGGTTGCAAGACGTTTTTGTTGAACCCAGTGTATTCCTCTCTAGATATACACTATCGGCAGGTGGTTCCATACCTTATCATAGTCGGAATCCAATCTCCAACAAGTGCCTGCGGTTTTGTTTGTAAGCTATATATGTGGATCGTGAGATGCAAGCATTCTGCTGGATTGATATTTATTTGTAATTAGACATTATTATAATATCAGAAGAATATCATTTTAAAAAATGTTTTGGGTTATCGTTAGGTAAAAAACCATCCGTCTTTATGTGTGGATTTGGTCTTATGATTATCCTTATCTTTCGAAAAGATTTTGAACTTTAAAATCAAGTTGGATGATCCCCCTTAAACTGTGCGAGTTTTTTTCTCACTTTGGTTCACCAGACTGACCCAGTATTTGTAATGCTCAGATTAGACCGGGTTGTACAGGTTCAGGTTATTGGACATTACAAATTTCGGAGGACGTGCTGGAAGAGTTCATTCATATTAGTATTTATTCTGCTATGCATTGTATACAAGGACAAATTATTATAACTATCTAGATTGTCTTGACAGATGTACTCTAATTGTAAGTATTATTTCAAATTTTAATAAAGTTATTTATATATTATATTTTGTTCCGCTGCGATGTGAGGCTCTTTATTGTGTTGGTTCTTCTTCTTCTTCTATTCTAACTTTCTTACTTTCTTTTCTCACCCTCTAACTTCTTTCTAATAACTTTTTGGATGTTCGGAACTCGAGTTTGGACGCTAGATGTGTTCATCTCGAAACGTCGAGCATCGAATTTTCAGGTTCGTTACAGTGGTATCAGAGCTATTGGTTTAGTGATAATCTTGGCTCTGTGGTATAACTAGATAGAGATGGGGTTAGTAATACCCTAGATTGAGTTTGAGTGTATATATATACTAGAGGTCGTATTTGTAAATTTTTTATACAAATGTTTTGTATTGTGTGTTTTGATCAGTTCAAGTGTTGAGAAGCTTTTGAACTGGTAATGGATACAATATTGTTTTATAAAGGGTAAATGAAATAATTTTACCCAAATTTTTTTTTTGTATTTAAAGAAAATATTTTTCCAAATTATTGAGATATTAATTGTGGTTGATTTTTTTGATTGGAAATTAGAATAGAATTCAAATGGAAATTTGAATTTGAATGGTTAATATAACCAAAAGTTTTCACATATATAGTTTGTAAATGAAAATTTTAATATGAAATGGAAAATTAGGATTTAACTTAAGGTAAATTATAATAGAATGAATTAAAATGATGGTTTTTGAAAATAAATCAGAATCAGGGTTATTAAATGAAAAGTCAACTAATTAGAAAATCAATATGGAATTAAAACTTAACTTAGTTAAGTGAAATTAATGGATATTAGAATTAAAATGAATTATGGATTGAAATTATTGAAATATCAATTAGTAAATTGGATATGGAAATTGAATTTGAACTTAATAAAGTGGATTAATGGGTGCTGCTTGTTGTCTGGATGCTAAATTCATTGAAATAAAATTCATCAACACTTAAAGAAGCTGATCAAATTGGAAACTGAGGAAATGAATTCTAATATAATGAATTTGAACAAAATCAATTCTAAAATGAAAAATAATGATGAGATCATGTATTTGCAATCGTGTAGAAAATGGAGTCCACAACATGTTGGAACAGCTGGTTGTTGCTTTGTTTGGTTATCAAAGAATGATGCCGACAAATAGGTACACTTTGATATTATTGACTGGATGGTTGACTTTATATCTCTGATTTGGATAGCAGTTTGGTTTTTATTTTCTTTTGGATCGTTGTAACGCTCAGAGTAACAAGTTGTAGTTGTTTAGTTCGAGCCGTGCAGAGGAGATGCTGGCAGATTTTTCCGAAAATTTTAAACAAAATTCTGATAATATTTTAAAATAATTATTTTAAATATATAATCGGGTTTAGAGCATTCTTCTTACATAGCAATTTCGGGGACGAAATTATTTTAAGGGCAGGAAGAATGTAACGTCTCAGATTTTTCGGTTATTTAAATTTGAATATTTAATTTTTGTTTTAAATATTGTATTGGAATTAAAAGAACGCCTTTGTGCAAGTATAATATGCAAAAAGGCAAGCGAAATACAATGATAGTTCAATTTTCAAAAGGGTATCTACACATAAGGAAAACACAGACCCAACTATATATTATTAGCCTTGGATCTTAACCATGCTACAGTATAGAATTACATGGGCAATACCACGTGTACTCATGAGACTATGAAATATATATTTAATTAAAAATCACCGCCACTGTAGAGAACTTGCACCCTGAACTATTACACTTCCTTGTGCCCCAATCTACTTAGGAACCATGACAGACAAGGGTTGTTTTGAAATCCACCCACGCCACACTGCTGCATACTCTATACTGCAAACCTATGACCTGGTGCCTTGCTTCCCACGTATTCATCTCTATAAAAGCACTTCTGCTCCATCCTTTTCTTTTATCCCACTGATGGCGTAAAACAACTTTTCCTCACAAGGAAAAATCCACACCCCTTCCTCCTACCGCAAAACTCCATGAATATGTAAACTGAAAACTCCACTTCGATACTAAATTAAGACTCCGATCTCCTTTTAATGTCTACTTGTAGTCGAAGGTGGTGAGTATGCTAGCGACACCCAGGTGGAGCTAAGTGGAGCAGACAACGTAACGATGGCATGAGATTTTTCCGTCATCGAGGAATGGTGGTCACTATATTCGGTAATGGTGAGTGAACGTTTGGGAGGACTGCGCCATGTTGGCCTTTGCGGTTGGAGGTGAAGATGCCTTGTAATGTTGAGGTGATGGGGATGTGGAGTTGGAACTGAGGTGTTATGGCTTGAAGGGGGCGTTAGCAGGTAAGGTTGGAGAATTATTTTTATTGTAGAAAAGTAAATATGGGTGGGGAGGCATGCTTGCGTGGTAGGGGGTTACACGCATGGGAAAGGTTGAACCTGCATAGAGAGGCTGCGGTAGTTCTTTCTTCGGAACGAACAGCGAGCCAAAACATGAATTGTGATTGGTAGCAAGACCAGTAGCGTTGGAATCATATCAGAGAGCACTATGTTAGGGAGCTGGTTTGGACGAAGTTGACAACAACTGAGATTTCAGTTAAATTAAACACTGTTTAATTTAACTGAAAAGAACCGTTCTAATGACGAATAAAAATCAAGATGAGTTCAACTCACTCAGTTATCCAACATATATTTATTATAAATCGGGTTTATTGTTTGTGTGCAATGATTGCTAGTTGTTGATTGATTTGTTGATCATTTGGATATATGCTGATATTCTTCGAACTGATTTAAATTAAACGGTTGTTTGATTAAATCAGAACAAATCATTATTTATAACGATTATTTCCAATCGAGGTAACTTACCTTATTGGTTACGTTTATAAGAAGATAAACGTATTTAGATTAAAATTAATGATTGCATTGTTATTAGTCGACCGTTACCAATTGAGTTGATTATGCCTGTTATCATCAAATTTCTTGTTATTACAATCATATGAACTGATTGATGAATATAGTTGGATTATTGAATTGAAGATTGATTGATTTGTTCAATATTAATTGTCGTTAACCAATGGATAATATTGGTTAAGAAGTTAATAGAAGATGGCCCCAAATATGCATTGTTTTTATAAGAAATGATTTACCATCAGGTAAAACGATAAAGAATAAAGTTATAAAATTTATTTATAACTAAGGATGGAATTTAGAATATGTTATTTAAAAAAAAGAATAGTCTATTTAAAAGGGAAATAAATGTTATTATTTAATTTGTAAGGTAAATTTTTAAATGGTTTTCTAATGAATATGCTTATGTCATCAAGTTTTAGAAACAAATGGAAATATATTGAAAGTGATTATTATTTACTTAATAATCAAAGTAAATGTATTTATTTAAATTAATTATATTTAATTTTAATGGAGAAAAACAAATTTGGAATTGATTAACGAATTAATCATGTTCGAATTGATTGGGTCATCAGAGTTAACAAAATTTAATATTAAATCAGTTTACTAATGTAACGGAGAAGTTAATGGAGAAGCAACCACATTTATTTTTAATTAATGTTGATATTTGATTATTTATTAACAACCAAAATAGTAAAGCTTGGGATTTAAAATGTTTTAATGAGGGTTGTGAAAATATATGTCATATTATACTTAAATGAAGTTTAAAGCGAGTTATATAAATAGTAATTCAAGGTATGTTAAATTGAAGTATTAAATTAAATTCTTATTGGAATTGTGTTTACTCGGATTTTATAAATGCAAGTTAAACGGATTATGATAAAACTCAATTTTGTGTTAAAGATATGATTGGGTTAAGTTATTGTAAATGGTTTATGAATGAGACAAAAGTCCAAAATATGAAATAAAAGAATTCAAAACTTAACGGGAGATCGGATGAGTAAAATGAATTCTATGATGTTTCTTTCGGCCTTCGGGATTAATATTTAGAGAATTAATTTCTTCCTGATTTACGATCTAAACTCGCCATATTAATGGGAGTTGAAGTTTTATCGAGATATAACCAAATGGGTTTGTAATAAACTTATCAGAGTTGATGAATTTTTCTATTTATAACAGAATTAAGATTTGTGTTTTGAAAGATTGTTAACAGAGGAGGTTAATAATAGTTACTTAAATTAAGTGAACGCGTTAAAATTGTAGTAAGATTTCAAAAAAAGAAGTGGGATATTAAAACCATGTTTTAAATCGAATGGTAAATGGAATATGTGGAATATAAGTGAAATAAGATTTCGTTGATAAACTTCTATTTATTCTGGAGATAAAAATGTTGTTACTCAAGGTCTGAGAGGTAAATAAAATACCCCAACTTGAACAACTTCATGTTTATCCAAGAGTGATATTAGTTTAGAAACGAGTGTGGTCAAGAGAAGTAAAATTAGAATTTCGATGAATGGTATCGTATATAAATTTTGAAATGGTTTAAATCAAATAAGATGATCTTAAGTATAATTGAATTTTTGAAATAAGAAATAAAAAGGGCTTTGTATCAAATATTAGAAATATAAAGGTTTTTGATAAACAAATGGAAATATGAAAAAGGGCCAAGTGATGCTAAGTACTGAACCAGTGAACTCGTTTTATTTCATGGTTGAATGATTATTTATTTTGATAGTTAAATAACCGACTATCAAAATCTGACTCATACGATTGTTGGTACGGAAAGACCGAGATCGAATTTATGTTCGAAACCATTCCGACCAACAGATACGTGAATATTAAAGATGTCAAGATGATGATCGAGTCGGAGCACTGAAGATCGTGGATCTTCATAAACGGAAGAATTACTAAAATTCTCTGACTTGCAACCAGAGATAAACTGTTATTCTATCGTTGTTGGAGTCTATGGATTGCAAGGACCACTCGTGTAATGACCCGCAAATCTGCAACATCAGAGTTGACTATATACATCATACGTCCAACCCAAATATCACGAAAATACAAAACATATTTTTTTAAAAGAAAGAGGTAGAAGAAGAAACAGAAATAACAACACAGAATCTCACATCGCAGCGGAACAAAACATAATATATCATATCTTTGAAATACAAAATCTTAACTGTATATCGTACACTTATCAGAGTACAACACTTACAACACAGCGGAACAAAACTCTATATAACTAATGCTGAAGCCTCCTGCTCCAAGCTCCTTTAGATAGATCTGTAAAATCCTGAACTACTTGACTGCCCGTACAAATTTAGGCACCCAAGAGTTTAGGTAAAACAAAACAAATAAACTTCGGGTCAGTCATGGTACTGGTATGAGTAAACAGTTTAAAACAGTTTCAGAAAACTAAATGATATCTCATAAGACCACGCCGTAAAACACGGAATGGGTTTTTCCCTTATGAGAATCCAAACACTTGACTTATCTTTCAAAATCCTTTTGAAAGGAATAATAATCTGTATATCAAAACTCTTTTGATATTATAATAATGTCTAAATCAAGTAAATAACAATCTAGTGGATCGTTTGCATCTCACGTTCCACATATATAATATACAATCAAAACCGCGAGCACATATTGGGTAATGGATTTCCAACTATGACAAGGTATGGAACCACCTTCCGCTGGTATATCTCTAGAGGAGAATACACCGAGTTCAACAAGAAAATCTTGCAACTCGGACACACATAACCGACCACTCATTTGGCTTGAGTGTATCGAATGTATATCACCAACGGTTGGGATCAGCAACCGTTTCCCGAATGGGACAACATCGACAATAGATTTTTAGAAATAAATGAAACTCTAGACCAGGTGATTATACACCCTAATAGGTGCGACCTACATAGCCATGATGCCTGCCCGATTTCTGTCATTTACCAGATGTGAGGCTAGAAGCAACGTTTTATCATCATATCAGATTCACTTCAAATGTCACATCGTCAGATCCATCGAAAATCATTAATTGATGTCTACAACAGTACATTACGTGTTAGCTAAAAGAAGTTTCCTTCTCCGCTTCCACTCTTGGTATGGTTAAAGAAATCAATGTACGTGACCTTTCTGGAAATACTCTGTCAGACATTCATCCATACAAGTCACCCAGGAACAGGATGAACCAAAGGCACAATTTCTATTAATAGAAAAAGTCCTTGCACTCTACTCCGTCTTCGATTATCTTCATATAATTTGATTCGCAACGCTACTGCCAATACAGAGTGGTTCTTCGGACAATAATCCAACCGGTCTCTCCATATTGACAACGATGGTCAAAACTTCGATAGTCTGTGATTTAACTATCGAATAAAAACAAGTGTTTCGATAGTCGATGATTTAACTATCAAAGAAAACAAGTGTTCATCCAATTATCAAACAATCACTGAGCCCTTAATTAATATTCCATTAACTAAATCACTTCTCCATTTCCTTATATCAATATTTGTTAACCAAATATTTTCAATAACCATATTGGCCTTTTACGCTATTTGGAAAACATTTCCATATACCGCCTCCTTTATTTTCTAACTTTAGAAATATTTATTATTCTATTTCCAAGCTTACATTTATTTGGGTTAAAACGGATGTTGTGTAAAACATCGTTACGACAACCCAAATACTATATTCAACTCACTCTTATTCAACATTGATTTTCGAGCCTGAAATCTTACTGTTTATTTGTTAATAATGAAATCAATCAAGTTGGGGTATAACTACCTCTCAGACCTTGACTGAATAACATTTATAACGTCAAAACAGATATGACTACTTACCCGAATAATCAATGCAATACCACTGCTTTTTCACTTTTAAACACATATATACTTTCGCTTTCTATTCTCACTAGATTTTATTCTAGACTCCCTTTTTGATTATACTATTCTATTTCTAAGTTCGTTTCCTTATCGACTTCTATATATATTGATACGTTGATTTCTAACTATCAAATTATCTTAAAAATATTCTATCTCCTTAAATTCCCGGAACAATTCGCCATAACCTCCTTTGTACCGGGAGCTTCGGGAAAATCCCCAAACTGCCACACAGGCCTTCTCCAATCAAAAAGAAAAAGAAAAGCCAAGCGGCTAGCCGATACGGCGCATAGAATCTCATATATGAATTAAATACGTACCTTTTTGTCGAGCACTCTATATATATACCTTCTAACACTTTATTCCAAACCAGTCTCCTGTATATTTGTACCTGTCCAATCTATTATAGCTATACCAATCGTTTTAACTAAATTTGTTAAATAAATTTGTTACTTAACTTTTCAGTCTATTTCACCTTCATATTTGAACATGACATGTTCAAATATATTTTAACTGCATATTAACAAATTCTAATTATACTCATACTCTCGTTTCCTTATCGACTTCTTATTCAAATTCCAATTCAATTCTATTTGAATTCTCTTTATTTAAACTTCATTTGAATTCTATTTTCAAATTCTATAGTTTAAAGTCCATTTAAATTCTATATTCAAATTCTATTTGAATTCTCTGCATTTTTTTTAAACAACGTTTATAACTTCACTTAAAATCCCCCCATTTTATATTTATAAACAAAGTTTATAAATTCAATTCAAATCCCACATTTTCCTTTATAAACAAAGTTTATAAATTCAATTCAAATCCCACCTTTTCATTTATAAACAGAGTTTATAAATTCGATTCAAATCCCATCTTTTCATTTATAAACAGAGTTTATAAATTCGATTCAAATCCCACCTTTTCATTTATAAATAGAGTTTATAAATTCGATTCAAATCCTATCTTTTCATTTATAAACAAAGTTTATAAAATCAATTCAAATCCCACCTTTTCATTTATAAACAAAGTTTATAAATTCCATACTTGTTTTATATATTCAAACAAGTTAATATTTTCCCTAGTTCATTAAAAATTCAAATTCTATTTATAAAATAGAATTCCCTTTTCAAATCTCAAATACCCTTTTCGATATTTTTTTATAAATCAATATTCATGCCTCAGTGATATTTTAAACAATCAAATCAACCAATTTTAAATCATTTGATTTTTAACACATCATATATGAATATATATGAAATCAAACAAACAAACAGATAATATATATATTTTTGAGGAATCCAGTTGGATTCCTCCATCCTGTTTTCCTGCATCCACAGACGTTAGTCAACATAGTAATATACCCATCCTGCTTCGAGGCAGGATATCTCGGTATGAAGGTCATCCACTAATCAAAGCGTGGGGCGTATAGGGTAATCATCCGCTAATGAAACCGCGGGCATCCGCTAATGAGACTGCGGGAATCCAACCAATCGTCAACCCAATATATATATATATATATATATATCCTAAATAACTAATATATATTTAAAACAATCAGACAACATTCAAACAAGCACAGACAATTATTTTTAACTATATAAAAATAATTCTAAATAAAAGGTGAGATTTACTCACCGTGTATTTTATCTCCGAATATCCAGTTAATTGATGCAACCTCGCAACTATGAATCTCACTTGAAAAAACTTCATTTTGCACCTAAATTTATTTATTTATATTTATCGATTAACGATTATCAATTTAAATTAATTTAACAAATAAATTAATTAATTTATGTATTCTAAATTATGGGAAAAAGGAATACCTTATTCTTGAACAATAAAAAAACCGAGTCAATCAATTCCTCATTCTCTTCTCGCTGAAATCGGCACCAACTCCGATCTTGTTTTATTTTTATTTTTATTTCAGGATCTTGTATAGATTAACACTTTATATTCATTATTAAATCCATTAAACTATTAAATAAATTAAAACTTAATCACTAAACTAAAAGTAATTACCTTAATTATCTTCACGCCTTCTTCATTTGCCAGAACCGAACTTCCCAATACCACACAAAAAAAACAGTAGATCGAACCCTGCCATTACACCACTGTCGATTTCTTCAAATCATCCCAACACCTCATCAGAACTTTCGAACCCTACCTAGAATCGCGACAGGCTCCCCCCCCCCCCCCCCCAAGACACCTTAGCACTGTCTTCGACTGGCACTGACAATCTCCAGTCATGCTCGAACGGCGTCGCGAACCCCAAAACCATATCGATTTGAACTTGCGAATCCCCAATACCAAATCGCGCTGTTATTCCTTCTGGTCCTCGCGATCTAAATTGAAAATTGCGACACTGATTTTGATTTTTACTGAAGGCTCGATTTTGATTTCTAGGTTTGAATGAGTGCGGTTTTCTAATCTGAAGAAATACAGGGTGCAAGTAATTAAAAGGAGAGAGTGGTTTGTGTTTCAGCAGTAGCCATTCTCTTCTGAAGTTCGATTGTGTTTTTAAATGAAAAGGAGAGTTCATGGCCATTTTAAATCGTTTTGGTCCGTGGAAATGGAGAAGCCACGGTTTGGTTTTTGGTCTGTGGTTACAAAGGAGTACACGGTTTTGTTTGATTTTGTGGTAGATAAGAGGACACCATTTTTGTTTTGTTTTGATTTTAATTAATTTAAATTATCCGTATCTTTTAATTAAAATATCCTATTATTCTGAACTCCTTTCTGAACCCAATGACTGTCAATCTTAGGGTAATACCACTATTCCGGACACACTGGAATAGGTCACGAAGTCCAATTCGATCGTCTATGGAAGATATTAATTTAAATTGATATAATCTAAATTCAAAACAATTTATTTCTTCGATAATAAATTAATATTATTATCGTTATAAATTCAAATAAAATTTCCCACTAATTATTTGAACTGTATTTAATTCAAATTAAAATTTGAATTCAACTAAATCCATTTTCGTGTTCTGTTATTTTACTATATTCGATATTAAATCGAAATTTATTATTAAACTGATAACTTAATATAAATATTCATTTAATTTATCCACCCAATATTTATATTTGTATTAAATATTTTAAAATTAACCCATAAGGATCCGGGTCATTACAACTCGCTATCAATCTATAGGGTGATTCCTAGGAAGCGTTAGGAGGGTACCTTCGGTTTGTCCAGTCCTAGGACAACGAGTATGGACGGATCTAATGATGTGGAGTTCAAAGCGAATGGTGGCCAGATGTTCTGAAAAGCTAAATATAACCTCAAGCCTCATCAACTGGGAAATGACAAAAATCGGGCAAGCAGCATGGCTATGTGGGTCACTCCCATTAGGGTGTATTGTCACCATCTAGAGAATATTCATATTTGTTACTTCGTTTCATTTCTATATCTCCCGGGAAAAACGGTAGCTGCGCAGCCGTGAGGTGGCAATATATTCGATACACTCAAGAGAAATGAGTGGTCGGTCATGTATGGGCTGGGTTGCAAGACGTTCTTGTTGAACCCAGTGTATTCCTCTCTAGAGATACACTATCGGCAGGTGGTTCCATACCTTGTCATAGTCGGAATCCAATCTCCAATAAGAGGCTGCGGTTTTTTTTGTAAGCTATATATGTGGAGCGTGAGATGCAAGCGTTCTGCGAGATTGATATTTATTTGTAATTAGACATTATTATAATATCAGAAGAATATCATTTTCAAAAATGTTTTGGGTTATCGTTAGGTAAAAAGCGTCAGTATTTATGTATGGATTTTGTCTTATGATTATCCTTTTCTTTCGAAAAGATTTTGAACTTTAAAATCAAGTTGGATGATCCCCCTTAAACTGTACGAGTTTTTCTCTCACTCTGGTTCACCTGACTTACTCGGTATTTGTAATGCTCGGGTTAGACCGGGTTGTACAGGTTCAGGTTATTGGACACTACGAAATTCAGAAGACGTGCTGGAAGAGTTCAAATGTATTAGTATTCATTCCGCTGTGCAATGTATACAAAGACAGATTATTATAACTATCCAGATTGTCTTGACAGATGTACTCTGATTGTAAGTATTATTTCAAATTTCAATAAAGTTATTTACATATTATATTTTGTTCCGCTGCGATGTGAGACTCTTTATTGTGTTGGTTCTTCTTTTTCTTTTATTCTAACTTTCTTCCTTTCTTTTCTCACCCTCTAACTTCTTTCTAATAACTTTTTGGATGTTCGGTACTCGAGTTTGGACGCTAGATGTGTTCGTGTCGAAAATTCGAGCATCGAATTTTTCGGTTCGTTACAATATAAGAAAGCTTTAATACATGCAGCAGAAAGTAGTCCTTTTATATCTCAAGTTTCAAATTCCTGGATTTAAATTAATACCATAGTAAAAGTACTAAGTCTATTTATAGTGGTTGACTATCATCTTACGTTATGCATCAGGCTGTTGTCTTTGTATTTGTAATGTGATCAATCAGCAACATATTTTACGCATATTTTCTTAGTACAATGAAATCCTATTTTTAAGACATTGGCCGGAATCAACCATTGTAATATACTGTTGAGTATGTTATGAATAATTAGCTCAACACCCAAATAAACACCGTTCATTCTAATAAAATTCTGTAGTTTCATACTAAATCATGGATAATATTTTACCTTTTAGTTTCAATGCATGTGATTGCTTTTAATATCCTGCTTAAATTACCTTATAATATGAACTTTAAAACGCTATGAAATTAGATTGCTTGAGCCTTGTTTGCATCTTCTGCACTTAATATACTACATAACGATTGGCTTAGGAAGAGGGAAATGTATTGATGATCCCTAATCAAGGACTAAGGTAAACATGAAGCAACAATATGAATGATATTGCAATTACCAGCGAATCATAAGACATTTATTAATCATAAACGAAAGATGTCGATCAGAGAAAAAAAATCATATAATGAGAATAAAAACTATAAAATTCTAATAAAGATAAAAGAGGTTTCCTGAATACATATTCGCATCCATTATTTACATAGGCGTGTGTAAACGCATTATGTTATATTTAGTATGATTTATAATTTATAATTAGCCGTTGCAATGCTTTCCTATATATACATGTCTTTGTTTCATTACTCTTTGTACAAGAAATATATTATTTCATTAATAAAATCTTCTGCTTCCTCAATATTCTTCTTGTTCTTCAATTTGTACTTATTGTCCTTCAATTTGCTATTAGAGAAAAATTGCCGAAGGGCTTTCTATTAACCAAGAGTTGTTTTATTTTATCTGTCTCCTCAGTTTTGTTTTTATCATCATCGGAGATCTCACCGATGGGACATCCAACTCTTGATTGTTTTGGATCATCGGTCTGAAAACCAGTCATGCCTAGATCAACAGGCTGCTAGTTTATTAAACCCCTCCTAATCAAAGGTATTTTTTTTGCAGTAGCTACAAATTTCAGTCTTGACTTGCCAAGCACAAAGGCAGCTACAAGATCTGATATTGCGTGCCAGGCATACAATATAACTTATTATTTCTCTTTGTCTTTTGGAAATTTTTACATTGGCTGCAATTTCCTGCTTTTGCCTCGCTCAATATTTTTTCTGATCAAGGATGGTCAACGATAATGAAGCCACGTCTGCAGTTACGCTCAACACAAGTGCTAATCCACCACCAAACACCCCAAAACTAATAAAACCCAAAAGCCAAATTATTACCACATCTCTTGATGAAGGCAATTATATATTATGGAAATATCAAGTTGAAGTTGCTTTAAAATGTTATGGACTATTGGAATACATCAATGGAACCATAACAATACCACCTGTCATGAGATTGAATCAAGACGGTAGCACTGTTTCAAATCCATACTATGTTAGATATCAAAAGCAGGATAATCTATTGTCATCATGGCTTATGTCATCTATAAATTAAAATTTGTTATCACAGATAGTAGGATGTACTAGTTCTCGTGAAATATGGTCATCTATTGAGCAAATTTTCTGAGACGACCCAAACTCACCCTTACGGGAAAGCCCGGATTGAATTAAGAACATGACAAATCAGAACACGAACAATAGAACATTTCATTGCTTATTATAGCAATTTACATCAGAGTACAAGAATATATCAGAGTATGAATAAATATTACACCGAAAAATATCAGAGATTTAAAATTACAAAGCAGCGGAAAAATAATATATAACACAACTATAAGAAATACACAGATACAGAGTATTCCGAATAAAGCTCCAGCTGTAAATCTAGGATCCTGTATAAAGAAAAATTTGCAAAAACCAAAACTACAAGCTTCCCGTGTATAAAATATGGGCACCCAGAGTTTAGGTTAAAACAATAAACTCCAGGTCAGTCATGTGACTGGTAAGAGGACTAAAACAGTTATTAATTTGATTTTAAAGTTAGGTAAATCAAGGAAACACGCCGTATAACACGGAACATGTTCCCCCAAGAATACTAGTGCATAAAACAAACATTGTAATGTTAAATAAAAGAAAAATGAAGCTATTATAAGACTCAGGTCCCATCACACAATGCAACCAAGACGGAGGATAGAGTTTTACCTTATAATAGCCAAATATGCTTAGTACGCGAAATTTATCTTTTATTACTACTTTAAGTGAAGAAATCAACTTCAGATATAAATATATCAATCATAGACGACAAGGTTACCATATATCATGTTACCATACTAGCTCTACAATTAAAACCGTAAAATATCGTATTGGAAGTTGGATTTCCATCATGGTGGCTCCTGATCCTAAAGATCTATCGCATAGTGCAATTCCCAACGGTTTACGTCACAGGCACGCAAAAACTCTGTAATGCACATCCGCACTATCCACGAAACAAGTTACCGCCGCTTACGTCCAAGAATTGGAAAACACCGCTAACTCTATCCACCTGGGAATCGGGGAGTTTGACCTATCCCTACTGGTGTGAGGCGACCACACCCAGTATCACCTCGGTCGACCAAATCCATGACAACCCATAGGTTGTCTATCCTTATCTCTAAAGCCTATTGATCTCCATCAGTTTGCCACCATATCGGTGTGTGAGGCTCACGAATTAACATAACGCAAATCTGTGCTATTTAAATTCGTTCTTTGATCATCATCCGCCAAGCTCTACTTTTCAGCAACAGCTTCGATCACTGCATGTCAGCTTGCCATACTATCAATCCATACCGTACCCTTGATTTCTGCCTATCTATAACCTTTGAGCTCGTACGTCTCAGAGAAGGGTGTTAAGCAAGAGAATAAATTCTCCGCCACTAAATAGATATATATATATTTATCTTAGATCAACGAATACAGTATAAAGGAATACAATTCAGACACACCATCCATTTACAAGTCCGTTCTAGGTCTGAACGAAACTGGAGCACCTTGTTCCTTGTCCCGTATGTCCAATACAGGAGAGAGGCCCTCGCATATCCGTACAATCAACAAGTACGCCCGGATGGCTACCACTGTAGCCCCTTCATGGTAGCAACTTCAATCATGGGAATCAGTAGTGCCCATCCATTCTATGTGAAGATCGTCGGTCTTGCACCGTCTTCATTCTCTTCGATTGTTAGTCATCGAATCAGTTATTCAGAATGGGTTAAACCCGGTCTTTCCAAATAACTCGCGTATCCTATAATCAAGTGCTATAACAACACATTGTATGCCTCATTCCAATCCAGAATATTCTTTTATTGAAATATTCTTTTCACAATTTAAACCAAATTAAGGTTTTCCAAACTAGTCGGGATTAGCGAACCTTACCGAAGTAATCATTTATTTTATTTCCCAATCCCAACCTCTTCATCCCATGGAGAAAAACTGGTAATACACCATATCTAATACCACGGTGTTATCGGTAAAAATTAATTACTATTTCACGTTCAAATCTAATTAAAGATTTAACTATCGCTTGGAGAAAAACTGGTAATACTCCATTATCGATCATTTTCTTGAATCGATAATTTTAATTATCACATCCACTTTTCAATCTAATTAAAGATTCATTTAAACTCCACTTACTTTAAATATCCAAAAATAATTATTTAATGATTATTCAAATTTAGGAAATAAATCCTGCCTTTAACTGGGTTAAAAGAACCAGTGTCATTTAAAACATAGTTCACGATAAACCCAAAATCAAATTCCATTAATTATGGAATCTTCACGGAAGACAAATCAATATATATGATCGATATAAATTTCTGCGTCCGACTAATAATATAAATGGAATAATGACGAAGCCTTTTAAATTCCATATATATTAGGATTAATTGACAGGAATAATCCGAAGTTTGACGTGTCTTCCGATATTAATCCGAAGTTTGGATTATTTTTAAATAATCCCAAGTTTACGGGGTCCCTTCCCATATTGATCCTGATGACTTATTAACTTGTTGTAGCCGGTTATCAAACTTAAATTCATATTTCCCAAACGATTTTTCTGGAGTGGGAAATTAGTTTGGGGAAGACGAATTTAAGTTTGATAACCGGCTACAACAAGTTAATAAGTCATCGGGATCAATATGGGAAGGGAGCCCCCAAACTTGGGATTAATTAAAAATAATCCGAACTTCGGATTAATATGGGAAGACACGTCAAACTTTGGATTATTCCTGTCAATTTATCCTATATATTAACATTCTTCCTCCATAGATGCTCATCTCGATAATTACCAAATCGAATGCCGTTCAATTCCGACTTAATACAATAAATTGGAAATCTTTACTTTTGAAAATTCCATTAATCTTAATTAAAAGATTATAAATTCCAAATCACATCTTTACAATTAATTGGGTTAAAGAACGAATGTTGTTTAAAACATTGTTCACGATAAACCCAAAAAATCCAATTCTTTTATTCAATTCCAATTAAATATTAATTAATTGGAAAACTTCACTAAATTTTAAATAAAAGATTTATTCTTTTCTCAACTGGGTTTAAGAACTGTGTTAATGAAGACACCATTCACGACAAACCCAAAATCAAAAATTTCAATCCAATTAAAAATTAATTAACTAGTAAAATTCTCTAAATCTTAATTAAAAGATTTATTCTTTTCTCAACTGGGTTTAAGAACAGTGTTAACGAAGACACCATTCATGAAAAACCCAAAATCCAATTTATATCAAATACAAGGCTCTGAATAGAAATTATATCAGCTTATATTAAATATCAAATTCTGAAACCAACCAATATCTATTTGGAATAACGATATATATATATATATATATATATATATATATATATATATATATATATATATTCCAAATTCCTTGACAATATCCGTATAATCACAGAATCCAATATCGAAATACTTTGAAGATTATTTACACTCAAATCCATTCCAATTTATTCATTGGAATAATTTTAGTTATTTTAAAACCATTTTCTAATCAAATTTATTTATTTTTAAAAATAATTGAATTATTATTGTAGTTAGTAACTAGCACATTTCAATAAAAATAAATTTTTATCTTTTCAAAACTGGAATTTTTCATCCAAAATCTTTCCAAATCATTTTATTATGATTTTACATAATTTTTCCATATTTTTAATAATTTTATTATTGCCCGTACAATCGGTTTCCAATAACGGCCACCGAATTGCATCCATAGCGATCTTTTCTGAAATTGATTTGGACATATTTCCAAATCCAATCGTTAGATTTCAAATCTCTTATACTCATTGGAAAGCTCCTTTAGATACGAACCCAACGGTTCTGGTTTAGGAGAATCCGATGGTCAGATCTCCCGTTACGTCCATTTGAAGTTAATGGTCGAAATTCGCAAACGGTTGTCGCGCGACACATTCTATTCAGACCATTATAATATATATATATATACACAATATATATATATCGTTGATTTCTATTCAAAACAAATTTTATAAATCATTTTAAATTTGTTTTAAAAATGATTTCTACTTCCATTTCAATTTCAAATCAAAACTGAATATCCCATTATAAATTTGTTTTAATTCCTTTTTGAAATGATTTCAATTTCATTTTCAAATTTAAATCAAAATTTAATATTCCATTGTAAGTTCGTTTTAAATTCATTTTATAACGATTTCAATTTGATTTCAAATATCAAATAAAAATTGAATTTTCCTATATAAATTCATTTTAAAACGATTTCAATTTGATTTTCAAATTTCAAATCAAAAGTGAATATTCCTATATAAATTCGTTTTAATTCATTTTAAAAAGATTTCAATTTGATTTTCAAATTTAAATAAAAAATGAATATTTCATATCATTTTAATAATAAAATGATAATATTTTTTTCAAAATATAAGATTTTGAAATCACTTTTCGATATTCATTATAAAATGAATAAAATTGACAGAAAATCCCGCTCGTGTTAAATTAGCGTTAAACTACTTAATGCGGCTTCACATTTCAATATTCACTGAATATTATTTTAAAATATTCGTTAATTCTGAACTGGAATCAGACTCAACCAATTACCATATAATTCCAGTTATATGGATTTCATACATCGTGTGTATACAACAATAATGATAAACAATCATTAAAAATTCAAACAACATCTAGAGTGCATTTTACAACTATATAAGCATTAAAATACATAAATAACGCTTATACAGTCTGTCAAACCATCGATTGACATACCACTAATTATTGGGAGCAGTGTATGTCAAATATTATCCCAATACCCATGTGTGGTTTTCAAACAACAAATACTGTTTATTATTTGCGAAGTTGGGCGATGTGTAAAATTTATCGTCCCAGTCAATATCAGATAAATAAGTGTACATAAACAAACCATCCGTTTTGTAAATGAATATTTATTTTATTTCAAGATAATTTTTATATACATTTTATATAAATAATTTTTATATACAACAATATCAATACATGACAATCCAAACACAATCCAAACAGACAATCAACTAGTCTATACAATAAATAGTGTTGGGGCCTTCTAAGCCCCATCTGCATCTTAGTATATAATAACTGTAAAATAATTTGATTGTGAGAGATATCTCACATTCGTTTCCACTCCGTCATTCTTTCATTCTGAATTTCTATTCTGTTTGAATTTGAATTTGCAGTGAATTCTGATTTGCTCCATTTTGGTTCTGGTCATTTCTAGAATGTAGATATCGTCATCACGGTTTCAACGAACTTCGTTTCACTAAATTGTGACCTCGTATGAACAAGTTACAACCATTTATATATTAATTACACATTTAAGATAATTAAAATTTAATTAATATACTAACTAACACTTAACCAACCTTAATCCCCTAATTACGTCTTCTTCTTCCTAAAGAACATAGGAAAACTCCTCCCCAATCCTTGAAAATCGCGCCACCCAAGATCCTTGTGTCGTCGTTCTACCTCCACCCCTTGAAGCGCCTATATGAGAGCCACATGTCGCCACAACCATGTCCAACTCGAGTGTCCCCTCAAGTCAGAAAACACATTCAACCGTCGGTGCTTTCACCTGAAATTCTAGCCATCCCAGGTCTATAGAATCCATCTCCACCATTGATTGGAGAGGCCTCGCTGCCCTTTACGAGTTTACTGCTAAACATCCCTGCCAACGATCAATGGATTGTGCGATAAAGTAGAAGGAATTTTCGAGTTTTTGGCCATCGATTTTGCATTTGTCAGCTGGGTATAGAGTTGACCACGGAAGATGTTTTGAGTAGGGTCAGGAACATTTTCTCATATATATATAATATAATATAAAATATTATTTAATTCACAAAATAACCTTTTTATTCTCCGAACTCCAAACGAGATCCAATGACTGTCGCACCTAGCTAAATACCCTATTCCGGACACAATGGAATATGTTTCGTAAGCTAATTCTATCGTTTCGATTAGTTTTTCTTTAAATTAAAATATAAATCAATATATTTTAAATTCAAATGTACATTTTAATTTACTGGGGCCACATACTAATTCCGAATATTACAGAAAAATAAATCTAACTATGTTTTGATGATACGGTCCTTACAAAACTAATTTCATCGAATTTGGAGGCGGTTTGAAAAATGTTCATTTTCCGGTCGATCCAATTCCAATTTAAATTACCATACACATTTAAATTTACTGCACTCACATATTAAATCCAAAAATTATGAACTTTGAAGCCTAGCAATAGTTTGACATTCCGAATCCAACAAAAGTGGTTTCGTCGAAAACAGAGGTCGTTTGCAAAATGGCTGTTTATTATATTATATTAAATTCCATAGCTACTATTTTAAATTTTAAACTGGACATAACTTTTTATTCCCACTATGAAATCTGGATTTTTCACATTCATTAGAAAGATATAATTAACAGATTCAAATATTTCTGGTTTTACTGAAATCCGATTTATTTTGAATTCGGTACATTCAATTGAAATTTAATATCGAATTTTGAAACTACCGCACAAATTCTAACTCATTTTACTTTTTAAAAAATATTTGTTCTGACTTCGATTTAAATAAATTTTTATTCGTTATTATTTAAAATAAATCATTTTAAATATTCAAAATCCATTCAAATTGCTAAAATAAAATTTTAATTTGGTTCTGAAAATTCGGGTTGTTACAATCTTCCTCACTTAAAATATTTTCGTCCTCGAAAAGGAACGGAGCTGAAAGTTGTTTAACTAATCAACTCAACTTTCATTCTAGCATCCTTTCTTCAACTTTTCAGTTTCTACGAATTCTCTAATTTTTCAAAAATTTGGCTAACACCTTAAATTTTTGAAAAATTTCGCCATAACCTCCTTTGTATGGAGAGACATTTAAAACCTCAACTAGCCACGCAGGGCCCTCATCAATACAAAAGAAAAGTAAAAGGAAAAGCCAAGCGGCTAGCCAATCGGCTCATAAAATCACCAAAACCCAATAAATACGACAAACACGTACCTATTTGTCGGGCATACAATTTTATTCCTCTTCTCTGGCCTCCTTGCTATGACATGTTCAATGTATATACATGTATATGCATGCAATTCTAATAAATTTTCAATTCAGTTCAATATTTGACTTGATTTGGCTAAATTAACTTTCATGTTCTCTTATTGGTTTTAATTTGGTTCAATTCAATTTTTCATTTTCATATTGGATTTATTATTCCAATATTTTTATTTAGTTGAACTAATAATCAGACAACATAACTATCAATCAATTAGTGAATTAAATTTGCAAAACATATAACTTTTGTATATATATTCAAAAATCATATTTTTAGTGTTAAATTCCAAACAATAAATTCAAAATAAGGTTTTGGTTCTCGCACCAGTCGATTGGAAATATATAGATATTCCACTTTCGAAACTCGAACATAGACACTGATGATATATATATATACATACATATATATATCACCAGAATCATCTTTGAGCGACTAGAGTGTGACTCTATATCTACCCAGTATATTTGAGGCTTCAAATACACGTCGACTAGTCAGACGTATAATCAAAATCTCCGTATACCCGATAGTCCAAATCAATTTAAAATAAATTACTCAAATACGTATAATATGATATAAATTTCAGGACAAAGTTTTTTCATTTTTATTTTGAAAATAACACTCTTCACACTAGTTCTAGGATACTACTGATCCTATCTCTAACGAGTCATTCTTATTGGATATTACTAATCCAATCTCCGATGAATTCTTCCGTTTGGTTCTAATGTGTCTTGTTCTCGAGCTTTGTAAACCAAAATGCTGATACCACGCTGAGACGACCCAAACTCACCCTTATGGGAAAGCTCGGATTGAATTGAGAACATGAGAAATTAGAACACGAACAATAGAACATTTCATTTCTTATTACAACAATTTACATCAGAGTACAAGAATATATCAGAGTATGAATAAATATTACACAGAAAAATATCAGAGATTTAAAATTACAAAGCAGCAGAAAAATAGTACATAACACAACTATAAGAAATACACAAATACAGAGCGTTCCGAATATAACTCCAGCTGTAAATCCAGGATTTTGTATAAAGAAAAATCTGCAAAAAACCAAAACTACTAGCTGCCCGTGTGTAAAATATGGGCACCCAGAATTTAGGTTAAAATAATAAACTCCAGGTCAGTCATGTGACTGGTGTGAGAACTAAAACAGTTTTTAATTTGATTTTAAAGTTAGGTAAATCAAGGGACCACGCCGTATAATATGGAACAGGTTTATCCCCAAGAATACCCGTATATAAAACAAACAGCATAATGTTAAATAAAAGAAAAATGAAGCTATTATATGACTCAGGTCCCAGCACATAATACAACGCAAGCCAGAGGATAGAGTTTTACCTTATAATAGCCAAATATGCTTGGTACGCGAAATTTATCTTTCACTATTACAATAAGTGAAGAAATCAACTTCAAATATAAATGTATCAATCATAAATGGCATGGGTACCATATATCATGTCGCCATACTAGTTCTACAATTAAAACTGCAAAATATCGTATTGGAAGTTGGATTTCCATCGTGGTGGCTCCTGATCCGAAATATCTATCGCATAGTGCAATTACCAACAGTTTATGTCGCAGGCATGCGAAAACACTGTAATGCACATTCGCATTATCCACAAAACAAGTTACCGCGGCTTACTTCCAAGCATTGGAAAACACCATTAGCTCTTTCTATCTGGAAATCAGGGGGTGTGCCTTGTCCCTACTGGTGTGGGGCGACCATGCCCAGTATCACCTCGGTCGACCGAATCCATTACAACCCGTAGGATGTCTATCCTCATCTCTAAAACATACTAATCTAACCATCAGTTTGCCACTATCGCGAATTAAAGCTACACAAAGCTATGATATTTAAAGCTGTGCTTTGATCATCATCCGTCAAGCTCTGCTTTTCGACAACAGCTTGGATCAATGCATCTCAGCATGCCACAATATCAATCCATGCCGTACCACTGATTTCTGCCTATATATAAGCTCTGAGCTCGTATGTCTCAGAGAAGGGTGTTAAGCAGGAGAATAAATTCTCCACCACCAAACAGATATATATTTAGCGAATATCAATGAATACAGTATAAAGGAATACAATGTTAGACACACCATCCATTTACAAGTCCGTTCTACGTCTGAACGAAACCGGAGGCACCTTGTTCCTCGTCCCATATGTCCAATACATGAGAGTGGCCCTCATATATCCATACAATCAACACGTACGTCCGAGCAGCTACCACTATAGCCCCTTCAAGGTAGCTACTCCAATCATGGGCATCAGTAGCGCCCATCCATTCGATGTGAAGATCGTCGGTCTTGCACCGTCTTCAATCTCTTCGACTGTTAGTCGTCGAATCAGTTATTCAAAATGGGTTAAACCCGGTCTTTCCGAATAACTTGTGCATCTTATAATCAAGTGGTATAACAACACATCGTACGCCTCTTTCTAATCCAGAATATTCTTTGATTCAACTATTCTTTCCACAACTTAAACCAAATTAATGTTTTCCAAACTAGTCGGGAATAGCGAACCTTACCGAAGTATCATTTATTTTATTTCCCAATCCTAACCTATTCATCCCATGGAGCGAAACTGGTAATACTCCATATCTAACACCACAGTGTTATCGGTAAAAATTAATTACCATTTCATGTTCAAATCTAATTAAAGATTTAACTATCTCTTGGTGAAAAACTGGTGATACTCCATTATCGATCATTTTCTTGAATTGATAATTTTAATTATGACATTCGCTTTTTAATCAAATTAAAGATTCAATAAAACTCCAATTAGTTTTAATCTCCAAAAATCATTATTTAATGATTATTCAAATTTAGGAAATAAATCCTGCCTTTAACTGGGTTAAAAAACCAATGTTATTTAAAACATAGCTCACGATAAACCCAAAATCAAATTCCATTAATTGTGGAATCTTCATGGAAAACAGATCAATATATATAATCGATATAAATTTCCATGTCCGACCAGTAATATAAAAGGAATGACGACGAAGCCTTTTAAATTCCATACATATATATTAACAGTCTTCCTCTATAGAAGCTCATCTCGATTATTACCAAACCGAATTCCGTTCAATTCCAATTTAATATATTAAATTGAAATCTTAACTTTGGAAAATCCCATTAATCTTAATTAAAAAATTACAAATTCCAAACCCCACCTTTACGGTAAATTGGGTTAAAGAACGAATGTTGTTTAAAATATTTGTAACAACCCGTATTTTTAATAACATGTTATAATGTAAATCAAGGCAGAATTAAATTCTAAAATCTGAATCAAGGGAAACGGGCTGTGCCATTGCGTTCGTCTCGGAAAAATACGTGAAATAGAGTCCGAGTTTTCGAAAAACGGAGTCCGTATGACCAAGTTATGGCCCAATGAGGTTTTCAGAAAATTCCAAGCCCGGAAACAGTTCAAATTCGAATTCAGGTTTGAATTTCAGCCAAAACAGGATAGGCGGGAATTTTCCCGCCCCAGGCAGGGTCGACACAGGGGTCGACCCCCCCAATGGGTCGACACCCATGTCTACCCAGGGGTCGACACCCATGTCGACCCCCCCGGTCGGACCAATTTTTCTGGAGCACCATTTTGGCATGTTGGGTCCTCTTTTGTTGGTTTCTGACGGGAGTTAATGGTTCAGATTCGTTTTAGGGTTAATCCTATGGTCTAAACTACCCCTAATCTCTATAAAAAGACCCCTAGACCTAGCCTAAACCTTCATTAATTATTCCTACAACTAAATGCTGCCCAAATGTTCACTAATCATGGCCTCCACCTTCTTCATGAGAGCATGAATGTCTCAAATCAATCTAGGTCATAAAGGAGCCATCTTTCTTAAGTTAAAGAGCCATCTTTCTTTGTCTTTGGGGTTATTCCTTCTTGTTCTCAAGTCTTGAAGTGGAGTTTATCGTCGTTGGTTGCGGATTTGCTAGTGTGGCTTCGTCTCAATCTTATTTTATATTTATTCTAGTCTTCATAGCATTGTAAGCCCTATACTACTCTTAGATTCTAACTATGAAGTTAAATATGACATGTTGCAAGTTGAGTTTGGGCCTAAGTTTGATATGTGCTTTGATCCTATCATGTTATGCATAAATATATTCTATGCATGTTTATAAAGTTATCACCTTTACCTTATGCGTAGAAAGCTATGAGCTTTGATTGGAAATGTTGCATAAAGCAACATAGAAACTCTCATAAACCTTGTGTTATCTTGCATATGATGTTATATGCGAATCACTAGCCACCATCCTATGTCATTTATGATCATGTTTCACCTATTTGCTAAGTTTGAATGGTATGCATGTTTTGAGGCTCATAATGTAACATGCAAGTTTAAATGAACACATTTATGCCTCATATGCCACCATGTTTAACTTGTGGCCAACCTTATTACCTTATGCCCTTTTTGTCATGTTTTTCCAAGTTCCCCCTTTTGACCTATGTTATGTTATGCGAAACGCACATGCGATGGGAATGCGTTGGGTTTGGGTAATATCAATGACATGAAACATGATTTTGAAATATGACATGAACATTGACTTGTGATTATGTTGTAAACATAATAATGGACATGACACTTAGAAAATATGAGTGTGGCCAACTCGAGGTTGGGTTGAGTTTGTAGCATAAATCTACCCGGAACCGACCGGCTTAACTAGTGGCTACAAGCAATAGGACCAAATGTGAGTAGTTGGTCATGTCGCACTTGAAACCCGAGGTTAGACCAAGTTGTGGTGTAAAGCTACCCGGACCTGCCCGGCTTAACTAGTAACCACAACAAGGTCTAATGTGAGAGGTTGAGTGCATTAAATTAATTAATGCCACATGGTAGGGTTAAGTCATGGACCACTTGAATACTTAACCAATTAAACATGATGGGTTGACGCGGTTAAGTCATGAACCTTGGGTACACTTAACCAACTTGATACTTGATTGGGTAGGGTTAACCACATTTAACCCGCTAGAAACCCTAGTTACGTGGTCCTTTTCACCAGTAATCCTCTTGATTGTATCATGATACCCTAGGGACTAGGCTAGGGTGGGGCACGATTACTGGGCTGACATGTAAGCGACCAAAACGACGGCTGAGTGGGTGCGCCGGTGTAGGTTCAGGCGGACTATGGTCGTGCACATGGTCCGGAGTTGAAAAAGCAGACACGGGCACCCGTAGGTTTAGACTGTGCATGCTTGATTTGTGTCCGTGGTTGGCACCCTAGGGCTTGATACACCCTAGGGTGGACCTAGCACAGTTTGACTACACTTCGTGATTGGGCCGTATGACACCGACACTTGACGAGTTAGGCTTTTAGGGAGCCGATCGACTAGACCGTGTTGTTGGACCTTGATCTAGGTCATCTCGGGATATTGGGCCAAGATTGGGCCAAGGGATCTTTTCTTGTTGATACTTGACATAGATTACTAGTACACACTTGGTGCAACTTAACCTTGTATATGCAATGCCACACTTGATCTATCTTGTTAACTTTTCACCATGCCAGTTATCACCCTATGTCTCATCTCTGCTTTGCATGTCCAGTTAACTTTATTAGTTTTTATACTGATAGTAGATAGGACTTACCAGTCTTTTGACTGACCCGTTTTGTTTCGCCTCTTTTCTTCCGTTTCCCCCCTAGGTTTGCAGGGTGGGAACCCTGGTACCTAGCTGGATCTTTAGCTGCTTTTCTGGATAGCTCATGTATGTTTTGAGCATGCTATGGCCTTATTTCTACTTTGGGGATAGTTACTTTATGTTTTTTTCCAGTTTTCAGTTTATGTTCTAGACTTTGTTTTATGGAAAAATAATGACCAAGTACTTTGATGTAACTTGACTATGGTTTTGAAATGCTAGTTTTATCCACTGCTTTACTACTCTGTTTTACTTATATGTTCTATCTTGTGCTATCTGCATGCATATTTACCTTGTCCAACACCCCTCCAAAGCTAGTGTACTTGCAAGAGTGGCATTGGCGGAGGTGGGGTGTTACATTTGGTATCAGAGCATAAGGTTTACAAGATTTGAGCAAAAGTGTTTTTTTAAACTTACCTTTTTGGAAAACTATTTTCAAAACCAATTAAGTATTTTCCAAGAAAAGTCTAGTTATTTTAAAAGGCTATTCCCCAAAAGCCATTAGCACTATCCTTCGTTTCCTCGTTCTAAATCTATCTTTTCCTTTTTCAGCATGGCCGATCTTAACCTTCCCGAGGGAGTAACCATTCCCGGATGTTTTCGGAGGTACTTGGAAGCTAGGGCCAACGATGCGGGCCCAGCAAATACCCCCACCGTAACTGAGGTTCCTCCTCCTCCTCCCCTCCACAGCATCCACAAGCGGATTTCGCAAAGGTTTGCAAGGACTTTAAGGCGATGGGTGGCAAGAATTTCATTGGGACGGAGACTTTTGTTGAGGCACGAAATTGGTTGAAAGAAACTGAAGATCTTTTCGCTATCTTTGATGTGGAAGACCATAGAAAGGTTTTATTAGCAGCATGGCTATTAAAAGAAGAAGCTGCTTATTGGTGGGAGGTCACCAATGCTACTAGACCTATAGAGACTTGGGCCGACTTTAGGACGAGGTTTGGGCTTAAGTTTCTATCATCAGCTGAGGGAAATCTACAATTGGAGAAGTTTATATCTTTGAAGCAAGGGACATGACAGTGAGGGAGTATGTGAATGAGTTTAACCAGCTCGCTCGATTTGGTTTGGACATGGTTAATACTCCCCAGAAGAAGGCTTTACGCTTTTCACGAGGGTTGAATAAGCCATTACAAGGTTTAGCCCTATCTCATATACCCATGGGAGCCACTTTTGAAGGCTTAGTAGACATGGTATTGCTTCAAGGAGACGATAAGAATGGCAAGAAAGAAGTCAAGCCTAATGAGACTCAAACCAAGAAGACGGACTCCAAGTGGGGAGGGAACCAGAGCAATCAGAACAACAAGAGCCACAAGAACAACAAGGGCAACAAGGCCAAGGCAAAGGACCCAAGAAAATGCAACTTCTGTGGGATTGTTGGGCACATAGCTAAAGATTGTAGGAAGAAGAAGAGGAAGTTGGGCGAATGCTTTCATTGTGGAGAGACCGAACACTTTAGCAAGGATTGCCCCAAGAAGCAAGGGCAGAATCAGCATGCAGGAACTTATGGAGGGCAAGTGCATGCTCTCAACACTGCTCCAGCTCAGGACCGAGGTAGTATTTCTGTAGAAAGTCTTGTTTATATTTCTGACTTTTCTGTTCGCACTTTATTTGATTCTGGCGCATCGCATACCATTATTTCTTCTGACATTGTTGAAAGTTTGCACCTAAGTACTAGTCTAGTTGAGGATCTCGTCAGTGTTTCAAATCCAATTGGGGGTTCCGCCCATTTATCTATGATTTGTGTGGATTTGAAGATTTCTATCTTGACCGTAGAATTCACGTGTAATGCTTATGTTCTCGGGTTCACGGGATACGGGTTGATTTTGGGCATGGATTGGTTGTCCAGTTATGGAGCCATCCTCAATTGTGAGCATAGAGTGGTGAGGCTCATGACTCGCCTCGGTAATACCCTAGAGATTTCTTGCAACCCGCTAGATCCCGTCATGTTATGTTATCTTGAATCTCTTGACTCGTCCATCAATGATCTGCAATCTGTAAGGGTGGTTCGAGAATATCCTGATGTCTTTGAAGAGGTTAAGGGGTTACCCCCTAAAAGAGAGATAGATTTTCGCATTTATCTTGTTGATAATGCCAAGCCAGTATCATTGCCCGTTAGGCACATGGCCCTACGAGAAAGAAGAGAGATCAGTAAGCAAATCAAGGTGCTGCTTGAGAAAATTTTTATTAGGCGAAGCATTTCTGAATGGGGTGCTCCGGTGGTATTAGCTACTAAGGCGGATGGTTCGCTTCGTCTATGTGTTGATTATCGAGAGTTGAACAAGCTGACAAAGAAGAATAGGCACCCGTTACCGAGGATTGATGACCTCTTTGACCAGCTTGTTGGTGCTTCTGTTTTCTCTCAGCTCGATCTAGCCACCGGATTCCATCAGCTTAGGGTGGCTGAGGATAGTATTGATAAGACTGCGTTTAGGACTCCAGATGGATTCTTTGAATGGCTTGTCATGCCATTCGGTTTGACTAATGCACCCGCCTACTTCGTAGACTTGATGAGTAGGGTGTTCAGGGAGTTCCTTAACAAGTTTGTTGTTGTCTTCGTGGATGATATTCTGATCTTCTCAAAGGATGAGGAAGAGCATGCTAGACATCTCAAGGAAGTGATGGATACGCTTAGAGCGCATCAGTTGAAAGCCTAGTTCTCCAAATGTCATTTTTGGAGAAGGGAAGTTCGGTTTCTTGGACATATAGTTTCTAAGCAAGGCATAGCGGTGGATCCCGCGAAAGTGGTTGTGGTTCAAGACTGGAAGACTCCTAGGAATGCAACCGAAGTAAGAAGCTTTCTCGGTCTGGCAGGCTACTATAGGAAGTTCATCAGGGACTTCGCTAAGATTTCGGCCCCTCTTACTAGGTTGACGAAGAAGAACTTAGTCTTCGCATGGGACTTAGAGTGTGAGCTTGCTTTCCAAAGGCTCAAGAGGGCCCTTACTACAGCCCCAGTTTTGGCATTACCCGATGGCGGTAAGATGTTTACCGTGTACACCGATGCATGTGGCACGGGGTTAGGTGCTGTTCTGATGCAAGAGGGAAGAGTGATATGTTATGGGGGTAGGCAACTTAAAGTTCATGAGAAGAACTATCCCACTCATGATTTGGAGTTGGCGGCGATCGTCTTTGCACTCAAATCCCGGCGCCACTATCTCCTAGGCGAATGGTTTGAGTTGTATACTGATCACAAGTCACTCAAGTACCTCTTCTCGCAGAAAGATCTGAATCTAAGGAAGCAAAGGTGGATGGAATTCTTGGCATCATATGACTTCGAGATATCTTATAACCCTGGCAAGGGTAATGTTGTGGCAGATGCACTAAGCAGTAGGAGGTTGACTTTGAGTCCCTTGTTTATTGAGATGAAGAACTTAGAGTTCTTGGCAACCTTTGATTTCACGACGACTATTGAGTCGATGACGGGTTCATTAGCATCCCTTGAGCTTTGACCCACACTTCTTGATCAAGTTGGGGCTTCCCAAAAAGGGGACCCGCAGATAGTCGAGGTCATGGACAAGTTGATTCGTGGTGAGACGTCTAGTCACCTTACTAGATATACTATTGATGACAAGGGTTGGCTAAGGCTTGATGGAAGGATATGCGTTCCACAAGTAGGAGACTTGGTGCATAAAGTTCTCGAAGAAGCACATCACTGAAGATGACTATACATCCTGGAGGAGATAAGATGTATAGAGATATGAAGCGCATTTTTTTTGGGCCGGAATGAAGAAAGATGTGGCAGAGTATGTTTCAAAGTGCATGGTGTGCCAACAAGTGAAAGCCGAGTCAAAGAAACCAGGTGGGCTATTACATCCATTGGAGGTCCCGCAATGGAAGTGGGAGAGTATTTCTATGGATTTTGTGGATGGATTGCCTAGGTCAAGGAAAGGGAACACGAGCATATGGGTCGTAGTTGATAGACTTACGAAGAGTGCTCATTTCATTCCTGTAAAGAGCAAAAGGACCGCATCATGGCTAGCATCTATTTATCTTCGGGAGATAGTGCGGTTGCATGGAGTTCCTTCTAGCATAGTTAGCGATCGTGACCCAATTTTCACTAGCCAGTTCTGGAATAGTTTGCAAGAAGCGATGGGTACGCGATTGAATCTAAGTACAGCCTATCACCCCAAGACGGATGGCCAAACCGAAAGGGTGAATAGAGTGCTAGAAGATCTTTTGAGGCTTTGTGTTCTTGACTTTGGTGGCACTTGGGAGGACCACCTTCCTCTTGTAGAGTTTGCTTATAATAATAGCTATCAAGCCAGCATAGGGATGGCACCATTTGAAGCTCTGTATGGGAGGCCGTGTAGGTCACCATCTTGTTGGTGGGAGACAACAGATAGGCTGATACTTGGGCCCGATATGATACGGGACACATCCGAGAAAGTTGAATTGGTGAGAAGACGGATGAAAGCGACCCAAGATAGACAGAAATCCTATGCTGACAAACGAAGGGTAGATTTGGAATTCGAAGCGGGAGACATGGTTTTCGTGAAGGTTTCCCCTTTGCGTAAAGTGGTACGTTTTGGAGCAATTGGGAAGCTGGCACCAAGGTTCGTAGGACCCTTCCCTATCATAGAGAGAATTGGAAAGATGGCCTATAAGGTGGAATTGCCCGAGAAGCTAGCCGGAGTGCATAATGCCTTTCATGTCTCGCATCTCCGAAAGTGCCTACATGAGTCCGCTGAGGTGGTTGAACCAAGCATTCTTGAAGACGTGGAGGTAGAGAAAGAGGCAACCTTGAGGAGAGCTCTGATTCGTATCTTGGGAACAGAGATCAAGAAGTTAAGGAATCGAGAAGTCAAATTGGTGGAAGTTCAGTGGAGTGAAGCCGATGAAGATGCAACTTGGGAAACCGAGGAGAAGATGCGTGGGCTTTATCCATTCCTTTTTGAGGGTACATTCTCAATCTCCTTTCCTAATCAGTGTAACAACCCGTATTTTTGAATAACATGTTATAACATAAATAGAGGTAGAATTAAACTGTAAATCTGAATCAAGGGAAACGGGCTATGCCATTGCGTTCGCCTCGGAAAAATACGCGAAATAGAGTCTGAGTTTTCGAAAATCGGAGTCCGTATGACCAAGATATGGCCTCGCGACGTTTCACGAAAAATTCCCAAATTAAAGTATACTTAATTAAGTGAAATGGGTTGCGCAGAGAAATATATATATAATATATATAATTGAAAATTAAATAAATAAATATGCAAAAATGTTCAAAACAGCGAATTGGGAGAGGGGAATAACCGAACCGGCCGATTTTTGAGGTCGACCCAAGCCCGCTGGGTCGACTAGGGGTTAATCCAGGGTGTTTGGCTGTCAACCCGTGGGCCGATTCGCTCAAATGAGGATTTTGCATTTGAATGGTTCTCATGGTTCATCTTTAATCTAAAGGCCCTAGATGGTTCCTACACTTGACTTCTTCCCCAAGACATGCTTTGATGGCTTGGATTGAATCTAGGTTTAATCCTATGGCCTAAAACACTTGCCTAATCTATAAATAAGACCCTAACCTACCCTAAATCATCATTATTCATTCATACAACTAAACTATGGCAAAATCAATCCTCTCATGCCCTCCACTCTCTTCATAAAATTCCTAAATAAATTACTAAGTGATTTTCCATACATACAAGTGTTTTCAAACTTGTATGAGCATCATTAGCTTGCATTCAAGTCAAGTTTATATATTTGCATCATAAAGAAAGAGTCTTGATCATTTTGGCTCAAGGGTTTTGCTTGCATTTTGGGTTTAATTGATTTCATAAGGGCTTTGTCATATTTTTGTGACTTCTTAAGCATTGTAAGCCCTATTATACTTTCATACTTAAACTCTAAAGTTAAATGTATGATATGCAAGTTTATATGCAAGTTTATCATGTTGTGATATGCAAGTTTATATGCAAGTTTATCATGTTGTGATATGCAAGTTTATATGCAAGTTTATCATGTTGTGATATGCAAGTTTATATGCAAGTATGCCAAGTTATGTTATGCAAGTTTGGGTTGAACATTTTGTTCATGCTATCATGTTATGCAAGCTTATTTTGGGTTTATGAACATAAAGCTTTAAGCTTTATGCCAAAGGTTGCATTTTAGCAACATGTAAGTTATCATATCTCTTATGATAACTTGCATGTGAGGCTAAATGCGAACTTATGGCCATCTCTACATGTCATTTAGCACCATGTATCACCAATATGCTAAGTTTGGTTTTATGCATGCTTTTGAGGCCTAAAAATGTAATATGCAAGTGTATGAACATATGAACATTTCATATGCTACCATGTTAAGCTTGTGGCTTCAATACCTTTATGTCATGATTATGCCAAGTTCCCTCTTTCTATCCTTTATGCGCTATTGCGATATGTAAGCGATGGGATTGCGTTTGGGGTTGGGTAAACTTAAAAGACATAAAACATAAGCTTGGGAATTTACCTATTAAGTTAGGTCTACCCATTGGGAATTTACCTATTAAGTTAGGTCTACCCAATTGCTTGAAAACTTGTAACATGTTTCGCAAACATGATGGACATGACACTTAGAAAAGATAAGTGTGGCCAACTCGAGGTTGGGTTGAGTTTGTAGCGTAAACCTACCCGGAACCGACCGGCTTAACTAGTTGCTACAAACAATAGGACCCAATGTGAGAAGTTGGTCATGTTGTACCTTGAACCCGAGGTTAGACCAAGTTGTGGTGTAAAGCTACCCGGACCCGCCCGGCTTAACTAGTAACCACAACAAGGTCTAATGTGAGAGGTTAAGGCGCATTAAATTAATTAATGCCTCGTGATTAGGGTTAAGTCATGGTCCACTTAATACTTAACCAATTTGGGCTTGGTAGATTAATCGGGGTTAAGTCGTGAACTCATCGTTACACTTAACCAAGTTAATCCAGGATTAGCAAGAGAGTTAAACCGTACTTAACCCACTAGAAAAATCCTAGCAATGGGGGCCCACTCCAGCAGTAATCCCAAGTTAGTATCATCATGACCCTAGGGACTAGGCTAGGGTGGGGGCACGATTACTGGACTGGAGGTAAGTGACCAAAAGCGACGGCAGAGGGTACGCCGGTGTAGTTCCGGGCGGACTCTGGTCGTGCACATAGTCCGTAGCCGGAGAAAACATGCACGGGTACCAGTAGATCGGGACTGTGCACTCATGTTCATGGTGTCCAGGGGTTGACACCCTAGGGCTTGATACACCCGAAGGGTGGACCCGGCACAGTTCGACTACAATTATGATTGGGCCGTATTGACACCAACACGTGACGAGTTAGGCTTAGGGAGCCGATCGACTAGACCGTTTGGTTGGACCTTGTATTAGGGCCATTTCATGTTATTGGGCCAAAGCTTGGGCCAAGGGATCAATACTTGTTTATTCAAGTCATGTTAGTTTGCTAGTACACCTGTGGTGCAAAATCTTAATCCTGATTATGCGATGACACCTTTATCTACCATGTTAGTTAATCATCATGCTAGTATATTGTTATCCTTATGTTCATCCCTGCTGCTCATGCCAATTAACTTTATCAGTTTACATTGATTGTAGTAGGGCTTACTCAGTCTTTTTGACTGACCTGTTTTCTTTCGCCTCTTTTCTTCCGTTTCCCCCTCCCCCCCAGGTTCTCAGGGAGGGAATACTGGAGCTTAGCTTGGATTTCGGATTGCTTGCTTGTGGGATTTCAGCTCATGTACGGTTTCGACATGAAGCTAGCTATGGTTACCACTTAATTGGGGATAGCACTTATTTATTTCAGTTTTTCAGTTGATGTTGTTTTATCTAGACTTGTTTATTTGGAAAGCTATGTTGTACCAGACTTGTTTTGAAATGTTTTGAAATCTTCCGCTGTTTTATCTATGTTATTTACTCTGTTTACATATATACATATGTTCTTGTTCTGCCTTGATATATCATTATGCATGTTTACCTGATTCAAATGCCCCTCCAAAGTCAGAGTGCTTGCAAGAGCCACCCTGGTGGAGTTGGGGTGTTACATTTGGTATCAGAGCATATGGTACGAGAAAGGAACAAAAAGGCTTTTAGAAAACTTTTGGAAAACTATTTTCAAAACCAAGTATAAAGTATTTTCCAAAGAAAAGTCTAGTTTATTTTAAAGGCTATTCCCCAAAAAGCCATTAGCAAAATTCCTTCGTTTTTCTCCATTCTGAATCTGTCTTTTTCTTCGTTTTCAGTATGGCCGATAACTTTGCTATTCCGGAGGGAGTACACGTACCTGTTTGGTATAGGAGACTTTTGGAGGCTAGGGCGACCGAAGCCGGCCCCGCAGATGTTCCTCCTCCTCCTCCTCTGGTAGTTAATGTTCCTCCTCCTCCTCCTCCGGTGGTTAATGTTCCTCCTCCTCCTGTCGCTGAGGTTCCTCTTCCTCCTCCCCCTCAGCATCCTCAAGTGGACTTCGCAAAGACTTGCAAAGATTTCAAAGCAATGGGTGGCAAGAACTTTCAAGGCATTGAGACTTTTGTAGAGGCCAGAAATTGGTTGAAAGAGATCGAGGATTTGTTTGCTATCTTTGGGTTAGACGATCAGAGGAAGCTCTTGTTGGCGGTTTGGCTTATGAAGGATGAAGCCGCTTATTGGTGGGAAGTCACCAATGGTACTAGGCCTGTTGAGACTTGGGCCGATTTCAGGGCAAGGTTCATGCTTAAGTTTCTATCTTCTACTGAGGAGAATCTGCAAATGGTGAGGTTCATAACTTTGAAACAAGGAGATATGTCTGTCAAAGAATATGTGAACAAGTTCAATCAGTTAGCTCGTTTTGGCTTGGATATGGTGAATACTCCTCAGAAGAAGGCTCTTCGTTTTGCTAGAGGATTGAATGAGCCGTTGCAGGGATTGGCTATGTCACATATTCCCCATGGGGCCACGTTTGAGAGTTTGGTTGATATGGCGTTACTTCAGGGAGATGTCAAGAAAGAAACCAAGATGAATGATACCCAAGCCAAGAAGACCGATTCCCAGGGAAAAGGAAATCAGGGTAATCCAAGTGGTCAGAGCAGTCAAGGCAATCAGAACAAGAACAAGAGTCAAGGCAACAAGGGGAACAACAACAAGGGCAATAACAACAAGGGCAAGAACAACAAGGGGAAGTGCCATTATTGCGGTTCAGTTGGGCATCTTATTAAGGATTGTAAGAAGAGGAAAAGGAAGAATGGTGAATGCTTTTTCTGCGGTGAGACTGGACATTTCAGTAAGGATTGCCCGAGGAAGAAAGGGCAAGGCCAGGGTCAGACTCAGCGTGCTGGACCTTCAGGAGGGCAAGTTCATGCTCTCAATGTCGCTCCAGTTCCCGATCGAGGTAGTATTTCTGTTGAGAGCCTTGTATATATTTCTGATTTTCCAGTTCGTACCTTGTTTGATTCTGGTGCATCGCATAGCTTTATCTCATCTGATCTTGTTGATAGTTTGCACCTTAGTACTAGCTTGGTAGATGATCCCGTCTGTGTCTCAAATCCTATTGGGGGTTCCGCCCATTTGTCTATGATATGTGGGGATTTGAGGATCTCTATACTGAGTGTAGAGTTCTTGTGCAGTGCTTATGTTCTTGGTTTTAGGGGATACGGATTGATATTGGGCATGGATTGGTTGTCCAGATATGGAGCCATTCTTGATTGTGAGCATAGGGTTGTGAGGCTCGTGACTCGCCTCAGAAACACCCTAGAGATTTCTTGTGATCCGAGAGGTCCCGTCATGTTGTGCTATCTGGAATCACTCGACTCGTCAATGGAAACTCTTCAGTCAGTGAGAGTGGTTCGAGAGTATCCGGATGTTTTCGATGAAGTTAGGGGGTTGCCCCCTAAGCGAGAGATTGATTTCCGCATTTATCTGGTGGATAATGCAAAGCCTGTTTCTTTCCCCGTTCGGCACATGGCTCCGCGTGAAAGGCGGGAGCTAAGTAAGCAAGTGAAAGAGTTACTTGAGAAGAACTTCATTAGACGAAGTATATCTGAATGGGGAGCGCCTGTGGTATTTGCTACCAAGGCGGATGGTTCTCTCCGACTTTGCGTTGACTATCGAGAGTTGAATAAGCTGACTAAGAAGAACAGACACCCGTTACCGAGGATTGATGATCTCTTTGACCAGCTTGTCGGTGCTTCTGTTTTCTCTCAGCTTGATCTTGCTACGGGGTTCCATCAGCTCAGGGTAGCTGAAGATAGTATAGACAAGACTGCGTTCAGAACTCCAGATGGATTCTTCGAATGGCTTGTCATGCCGTTCGGCTTGACTAATGCACCCGCATATTTCGTGGACTTGATGAGTAGGGTGTTCAGGGAGTTCTTGAACAAGTTTGTCGTGATCTTCGTAGATGATATTCTGATCTTCTCTAAGGATGAGGAAGAGCACGCAAGGCATCTCATGGAGGTGATGGATACGCTTAGAGCGCATCAGTTGAAGGCCAAGTTCTCCAAGTGTCACTTTTGGAGAAGGGAAGTTAGATTCCTTGGGCATATAGTATCTAAGCAAGGCTTAGCGGTGGATCCCGCTAAGGTAGTGGCAGTTCAGGATTGGAAGACTCCAAGGAATGCAACCGAAGTGAGAAGTTTTCTAGGTCTTGTGGGTTTTTACCGGAAGTTCATCAAGGACTTCGCAAAGATATCCGCTCCTCTCACTAAATTGACGAAGAAGAATTTAGTTTTTGATTGGAGCATAGAATGCGAGCTTGCTTTTCAGAAGCTCAAGAGAGCTCTCACATCAGCACCTGTTCTAGCTTTGCCCGATGGAGGGAAGTTATTTACCGTATACACCGATGCATGTGGCACGGGGTTAGGAGCTGTTCTTATGCAAGAAGGAAGAGTGATATGCTTTGGCGGTAGACAACTCAAAGTGCATGAGAAGAATTATCCCACTCATGACTTAGAGTTGGCAGCATTAGTATATGCACTCAAGGCTTGGTGCCATTATCTTCTGGGAGAAAGATTTGAGCTTTATACCGATCACAAGTCATTGAAGTATCTCTTTTCTCAGAAGGATCTGAATCTGAGGCAACAAAGATGGATGGAATTCTTGGCATCCTACGATTTTGAGATAGCTTATACCCCTGGCAAGGGGAATGTGGTAGCAGATGCATTGAGTAGAAGAAGGTTGACCCTAAGTCCTCTATTCGTTGAGATGAAGAATTTAGAGTATGTGGCAACCTTTAATTTCTCTTTGGCGATTGAGTCGATGACCGGTTCTTTAGCATCTCTGGAACTCAGACCTACCCTTCTTGATCAAGTTGGGGCTTCGCAGAGAGAAGACCCTCAGATAGTTGAGATTATGGATAAGCTAATTCGAGGAGAGACGTCTAGTCATCTCGCACGATATTCTATTGATGACAAGGGTTGGCTGAGGAGAGACAGAAGGTTATGTGTTCCAATGGTAGAAGATCTAGTAAGAAGAGTTCTTGAGGAAGCGCATCGCTCTAAGTTGACTATACATCCGGGCGGAGATAAGATGTATAAAGATATGAAGCGCATTTTCTTTTGGCCTGGGATGAAGAAGGATGTGGCAGAATTTGTCTCTAGATGTATCATTTGCCAGCAAGTTAAGGCCGAGTCGAAGAAGCCCGGTAGGCTATTGCATCCTCTAGACGTTCCACTATGGAAGTGGGAGAGTATTTCCATGGATTTTATCGATGGGCTACCACGGTCAAGGAAAGGGAATACGAGCATTTGGGTTATTGTGGATAGACTTACGAAGAGTGCTCATTTCATTCCGGTGAAGAGTAAGAGGACCGCATCTTGGCTAGCATCTGTATATCTTCGTGAGATTGTGAGACTACATGGAGTCCCTTCTAGTATAGTCAGTGACCGTGACCCAATCTTTACAAGTCAATTCTGGAATAGCTTGCAAGAAGCTATGGGCACAAGGTTGAATCTAAGTACGGCTTATCACCCACAGACAGACGGTCAAACCGAAAGGGTGAATAGGGTACTCGAGGATCTGTTGAGGCTTTATATTCTGAATTTTGGTGGTACTTGGGAAGACCATCTTCCTCTTGTTGAGTTTGCATATAATAACAGTTATCAGGCAAGCATAGGGATGGCACCATTTGAAGCTTTATATGGGAGGCCGTGCAAGTCGCCTACATGTTGGTGGGAGACTAAGGATGAGCTTATACTTGGGCCTGATATGATTAGAGATACATCCGAGAAGATCGAGTTGATTCGGAGACGGATGAAAGCGGCCCAAGACCGACAGAAATCCTATGCTGATAAGCGAAGAACGGATTTTGAGTTTGATGTTGGGGATATGGTTTTCGTGAAGGTTTCTCCTTTGCGGAATGTGGTCCGATTTGGAGCTGTTGGGAAGTAGGCACCGAGGTTTGTTGGACCATTCCCTATTATAGAGAGGATCGGGCAGATGGCTTATAGAGTGAAGTTGCCCGAGAAGCTTGCTGGAGTACGCGATGTTTTTCATGTCTCGCATCTCCGGAAGTGTTTACATGAATCAGCAGAGGTTGTTGAGCCAAGTGTCCTAAAAGATGTAGAAGTGGAGAAAGAGGCTACCTTGAGGAGAGCTCCGATTCGTATCTTGGGGACGGAGACCAAGAAGCTAAGGAATCGAGAGGTCAAATTGGTGAAGGTTCAATGGGGTGCAGCCGAAGAAGACGCAACTTGGGAAACCGAGGAGAAGATGCGTGGGTTTTATCCATTCCATTTTGAGGGTACACTCTCAATCTCTTTTCTTTGTTAGCATATCTTTCTCTTTGCTATCCATGTTTATCTAGTTTATTGTGTTAATCTTGTCATGAGAACCTTAGGTAGAAACCCTTTGGATGAAACATGTGTTTGAAACATGTTATGCTTGATGGTTGCAAGTGGTTGCAAGTGTTTGCAAGTGGATACTCGTGGATGCATAATACACGTTAGGCACTAAGATCGGCTCACACACTTTCATACCGCATATGCATGAGTGTTTATGCTTATTCATGGATGAAAACTTGTTATGCTATCACGTGGATGTTGCATATGGATGAATGTTATGTGCACTCATGTAGAGATTATAAATTATGTTAGGAATTTGCATACATATGGACTCATTTCACTAACATATTTTGCATTAAGGGGGTTTACTGAATCAGTAACCTCCTGATTTTCGCATTAGATAAGTACATATACACACACCTTTGCATATGATCATACAACATTTAGAACCTTTTAAGGACAATGATTGCTCGTGGATGATGTTTTGAGTAGATGGATGATGGATGGTAGGATACGTTCTTCCTAACTTGGAGATTTCGGGGACGAAATCCTTTCAGGAGTGGAGAATGTAACAACCCGTATTTTTGAATAACATGTTATAACATAAATGGAGGTAGAATTAAACTATAAATCTGAATCAAGGGAAACGGGCTATGCTATTGCGTTCGTCTCGGAAAAATACGTGAAATAGAGTCCGAGTTTTCGAAAATCGGAGTCCGTATGACCAAGATATGGCCTCGCGAAGTTTCACGAAAAATTCCCAAATTAAAGTATACTTAATTAAGTGAAATGGGTTGCGCAGAGAAATATATATATATTGATATATATATATATATATATATATATATATATATATAATTGAAAATTAAATAAATAAATATGCAAAAATGTTCAAAACAGCGAATTGGGAGAGGGGAATAACCGAACCGGCCGATTTTTGAGGTCGACCCAAGCCCGCTGGGTCGACTAGGGGTTAATCCAGGGTGTTTGGCTGTCAACCCGTGGGCCGATTCGCTCAAATGCAGATTTTGCATTTGAATGGTTCTCTTGTTTCAACTTTAATCTAAAGGCCCTAGATGGTTCCTACACTTGACTTCTTCCCCAAGACATGCTTTGATGGCTTGGATTGAATCTAGGTTTAATCCTATGGCCTAAAACACTTGCCTAATCTATAAATAAGACCCTAACCTACCCTAAATCATCATTATTCATTCATACAACTAAACTATGGCAAAATCAATCCTCTCATGGCCTCCACTCTCTTCATAAAATTCCTAAATAAATTCCTAAGTGATTTTCCATGCATACAAGTGTTTTCAAACTTGTATGAGCATCATTAGCTTGCATTCAAGTCAAGTTTATATATTTGTATCATAAAGAAAGAGTCTTGATCATTTTGGCTCAAGGGTTTTGCTTGCATTTTGGGTTTAATTGATTTCATAAGGGCTTTGTCATATTTTTGTGACTTCTTAAGCATTGTAAGCCCTATTCTACTTTCATACTTAAACTCTAAAGTTAAATGTATGATATGCAAGTTTATATGCAAGTTTATCATGTTGTGATATGCAAGTTTATATGCAAGTTTATCATGTTGTGATATGCAAGTTTATATGCAAGTTTATCATGTTGTGATATGCAAGTTTATATGCAAGTATGCCAAGTTATGTTATGCAAGTTTGGGTTGAACATTTTGTTCATGCTATCATGTTATGCAAGCTTATTTTGGGTTTATGAACATAAAGCTTTAAGCTTTATGCCAAAGGTTGCATTTTAGCAACATGTAAGTTATCATATCTCTTATGATAACTTGCATGTGAGGCTAAATGCGAACTTATGGCCATCTCTACATGTCATTTAGCACCATGTATCACCAATATGCTAAGTTTGGTTTTATGCATGCTTTTGAGGCCTAAAAATGTAATATGCAAGTGTATGAACATATGAACATTTCATATGCTACCATGTTAAGCTTGTGGCTTCAATACCTTTATGTCATGATTATGCCAAGTTCCCTCTTTCTATCCTTTATGCGCTATTGCGATATGTAAGCGATGGGATTGCGTTTGGGGTTGGGTAAACTTAAAAGACATAAAACATAAGCTTGGGAATTTACCTATTAAGTTAGGTCTACCCATTGGGAATTTACCTATTAAGTTAGGTCTACCCAATTGCTTGAAAACTTGTAACATGTTTCGCAAACATGATGGACATGACACTTAGAAAAGATAAGTGTGGCCAACTCGAGGTTGGGTTGAGTTTGTAGCGTAAACCTACCCGGAACCGACCGGCTTAACTAGTTGCTACAAACAATAGGACCCAATGTGAGAAGTTGGTCATGTTGTACCTTGAACCCGAGGTTAGACCAAGTTGTGGTGTAAAGCTACCCGGACCCGCCCGGCTTAACTAGTAACCACAACAAGGTCTAATGTGAGAGGTTAAAGCGCATTAAATTAATTAATGCCTCGTGATTAGGGTTAAGTCATGGTCCACTTAATACTTAACCAATTTGGGTTTGGTAGATTAATCGGGGTTAAGTCGTGAACTCATCGTTACGCTTAACCAAGTTAATCCAGGATTAGCAAGAGGGTTAAACCGTACTTAACCCACTAGAAAAATCCTAGCAATGGGGGCCCACTCCAGCAGTAATCCCAAGTTAGTATCATCATGACCCAAGGGACTAGGCTAGGGTGGGGGCACGATTACTGGACTGGAGGTAAGTGACCAAAAGCGATGGCAGAGGGTACGCCAGTGTAGTTCCGGGCGGACTCTGGTCGTGCACATAGTCCGTAGCCGGAGAAAACATGCACGGGTACCAGTAGATCGGGACTGTGCACTCATGTTCATGGTGTCCAGGGGTTGACACCCTAGGGCTTGATACACCCGAAGGGTGGACCCGGCACAGTTCGACTACAATTATGATTGGGTCGTATTGACACCAACACGTGACGAGTTAGGCTTAGGGAGCCGATCGACTAGACCGTTTGGTTGGACCTTGTATTAGGGTAATTTCATGTTATTGGGCCAAAGCTTGGGCCAAGGGATCAATACTTGTTTATTCAAGTCATGTTAGTTTGCTAGTACACCTGTGGTGCAAAACCTTAATCCTGATTATGCGATGACACCTTTATCTACCTTGTTAGTTAATCATCATGCTAGTATATTGTTATCCTTATGTTCATCCCTGCTGCTCATGCCAGTTAACTTTATCAGTTTACATTGATTGTAGTAGGGCTTACTTAGTCTTTTTGACTGACCTGTTTTCTTTCGCCTCTTTTCTTCCGTTTCCCCCCCCCCCCCAGGTTCTCAGGGAGGGAATACTGGAGCTTAGCTTGGATTTCGGATTGCTTGCTTGTGGGATTTCAGCTCATGTACGGTTTCGACATGAAGCTAGCTATGGTTACCACTTAATTGGGGATAGCACTTATTTATTTCAGTTTTTCAGTTGATGTTGTTTTATCTAGACTTGTTTATTTGGAAAGCTATGTTGTACCAGACTTGTTTTGAAATGTTTTGAAATCTTCCGCTGTTTTATCTATGTTATTTACTCTGTTTACATATATACATATGTTCTTGTTCTGCCTTGATATATCATTATGCATGTTTACCTGATTCAAACGCCCCTCCAAAGTCAGAGTGCTTGCAAGAGCCACCCTGGTGGAGGTGGGGTGTTACAATCAGCATATCTTTCTTTTTTCTATCCATGTTTATCCCGTTTATCTTGTTATCTCATGAGAACCTTAGGTAGAAATCCTTTGGATGAAACATGTATTTAAAACATGTTATGCTTGATGTTTGGAAGTGGTTGCAAGTGTTTGCAAGTGGATACTCGTGGATGCATGACACACATTAGGCACTAAGATCGGCTCACACACTTTCATATTGCATATGCATGAGTGCTGATACTTATTCATGGATGAAACTTGTTGTGCTATCACGTGGATGTTGCATATGAATGAATGTTATGTGCACTCATGTAGAGATTATAAATTATGTTAGGAATTTGCATACATATGGACTCATTTCACTAACATACTTTGCATTAAGGAGGTTTACTGAATCAGTAACCGCCTGATTTTTGCATTAGATAAGTACATATACACACACCGTTTGCATATGTTCATACAGCATTTAGAATCTTTTTAAGGACAATGGTTACTTGTGGATGATGTTTCGAGTAGATGGATGATGGATGATAGGATACGTTCTTCCTAACTTGGAGATTTCGAGGACGAAATCCTTTAAGGAGGGGAGAATGTAACAACCCGTATTTTTAATAACATGTTATAATGTAAATCAAGGCAGAATTAAATTCTAAAATCTGAATCAAGGGAAACGGGCTGTGCCATTGCGTTCGTCTTGGAAAAATACGCGAAATAGAGTCCGTGTTTTCGAAAAACGGAGTCCGTATGACCAAGTTATGCCCAATGAAGTTTTCAGAAAATTCCAAGCCCGGAAACAGTTCAAATTCGAATTCAGGTTTGAATTTCAGCCAAAACAGGATAGGCGAGAATTTTCCCGCCCCAGGCAGGGTCGACACAGGGGTCGACACCTGTGTCGACCCCCCCAATGGGTCGACACCCATGTCGACCCAGGGGTCGACCCCCCCTCCCCCCGGTCGGACCAATTTTTCTGGTGCACCATTTTGGCATGTTGGGTCCTCTTTTATTGGTTTCTGACGGGAGTTAATGGTTCAGATTCGTTTTAGGGTTAATCCTATGGTCTAAACTACCCCTAATCTCTATAAAAAAGACCCCTAGACCTAAGCTAAACCTTCATTAATTATTCCTACAACTAAATGCTGCCCAAATGTTCACTAATCATGGCCTCCACCTTCTTCATGAGAGCATGAGTGTCTCAAATCAATCTAGGTCATAAAGGAGCCATCTTTCTTAAGTAAAAGAGCCATCTTTCTTTGTCTTTGGGGTTATTCCTTCTTGTTCTCAAGTCTTGAAGTGGAGTTTATCGTCTTTGGTTGCGGATTTTCTAGTGTGGCTTTGTCTCAATCTTATTTTATATTTATACTAGTCTTCATAGCATTGTAAGCCCTATACTACTCTTAGATTCTAACTATGAAGTTAAATATGACATGTTGCAAGTTGAGTTTGGGCCTAAGTATGATATGTGCTTTGATCCTATCATGTTATGCATAAATATATTCTATGCATGTTTATAAAGTTATCACCTTTACCTTATGCGTAGAAAGCTATGAGCTTTGATTGGAAATGTTGCATAAAGCAACATAGAAACTCTCATAAACCTTGTGTTATCTTGCATATGATGTTATATGCGAATCACTAGCCACCATCCTATGTCATTTATGATCATGTTTCACCTATTTGCTAAGTTTGAATGGTATGCATGTTTTGAGGCTCATAATGTAACATGCAAGTTTAAATGAACACATTTATGCCTCATATGCCACCATGTTTAACTTGTGGACAACCTTATTACCTTATGCCCTTTTTGTCATGTTTTTCCAAGTTCCCCCTTTTGACCTATGTTATGTTATGCGAAACGCACATGCGATGGGAATGCGTTGGGTTTGGGTAATATCAATGACATGAAACATGATTTTGAAATATGACATGAACATTGACTTGTGATTATGTTGTAAACATAATAATGGACATGACACTTAGAAAATATGAGTGTGGCCAACTCGAGGTTGGGTTGAGTTTGTAGCATAAATCTACACGGAACCGACCGGCTTAACTAGTGGCTACAAGCAATAGGACCCAATGTGAGTAGTTGGTCATGTCGCACTTGAAACCCGAGGTTAGACCAAGTTGTGGTGCAAAGCTACCCGGACCCGCCCGGCTTAACTAGTAACCACAACAAGGTCTAATGTGAGAGGTTGAGTGCATTAAATTAATTAATGCCACATGGTAGGGTTAAGTCATGGACCACTTGAATACTTAACCAATTAAACATGATGGGTTGACGCGGTTAATTCATGAACCTTGGGTACACTTAACCAACTTGATACTTGATTGGGTAGGGTTAACCACATTTAACCCGCTAGAAACCCTAGTTACGTGGTCCTTTTCACCAGTAACCCTCTTGATTGTATCATGATACCCTAGGGACTAGGCTAGGGTGAGGCACGATTACTGGGCTGACATGTAAGCTACCAAAACGACGGCTGAGTAGGTGCGCCGATGTAGGTTCAGGCGGACTATGGTCGTGCACATGGTCCGGAGTTGAAAAAGCAGACACGGGCACCCGTAGGTTTAGACTGTGCGTGCTTGATTTGTGTCCGTGGTTGGCACCCTAGGGCTTGATACACCCTAGGGTGGACCTAGCACAATTTGACTACACTTCGTGATTGGGCCGTATGACACCGACACTTGACGAGTTAGGCTATTAGGGAGCCGATCGACTAGACCGTGTTGTTGGACCTTGATCTAGGTCATCTCGGGATATTGGGCCAAGATTGGGCCAAGGGATCTTTTCTTGTTGATACTTGACATATATTACTAGTACATACTTGGTGCAACATAACCTTGTATATGCAATGCCACACTTGATCTATCTTGTTAACTTTTCACCATGCCAGTTATCACCTTATGTCTCATCTCTGCTTTACATGTCCAGTTAACTTTATTAGTTTTTATACTGATAGTAGATAGGACTTACCAGTCTTTTGACTGACCCGTTTTCTTTCGCCTCTTCTCTTCCGTTTCACCCCCAGGTTTGAAGGGTGGGAACACTGGTACCTAGCTGGATTTTAGCTGCTTTTCTGGATAGCTCATGTATGTTTTGAGCATGCTATGGCCTTATTTCTACTTTGGGGATAGTTACTTTATGTTTTTTTTTCCAGTTTTCAGTTTATGTTCTAGACTTTGTTTTATGGAAAAATAATGACTAAGTACTTTGATGTAACTTGACTATGGTTTTGAAATGCTAGTTTTATCCGCTGCTTTACTACTCTGTTTTACTTATTTGTTCTGTCTTGTGCTATCTGCATGCATGTTTACCTTGTCCAACACCCCTCCAAAGCTAGTGTACTTGCAAGAGTGGCATTGGCGGAGGTGGGGTGTTACAATATTGTTCACAATAAACCCAAAAATCCAATTCTTTTATTCAATTCCAATTAAATATTAATTAATTGGAAAATTTCGCTAAATCTTAAATTAAAGATTTATTCTTTTCTTAAATGGGTTTAAGAACAGTTTTAATGAAGACACCATTAACGACAAACCCAAAATCCCAATTTCAATCCAACTAAATATTTATTAATTGGTAAAATTCCCTAAATCTTTATTAAAAGATTTATTCTATTCTCAACTAGGTTTAAGAATAGTGTTAATGAAGACACCATTCACGACAAACCCAAAATCCAATTTGATATCAAATACAAAGCTCTGAATAGAAATTTTATCGGCTTAAATTCAATATCAAATTCTGAAACCAACCAATATCGTATTGGGAATAACGACATATATATATATATATATATCTTCCAAATTCCTCAACAATATCCGTATAATCACAGAATCCAGTATCGAATTACTCCGAAGGTTATTTCCTATCAAATCCATTCCAATTTATTCATTGGAAAAATTCTGGTTATTTTAAAACCATTTTCAAATCCAATTCATTTATTTCTAAAAATAATTGAATTATTATTTTAGTTAATAACTAGTTCATTTTGATAAAAGTGAATTTTTATCTTTTCAAAACTGGAAATTTTAATCCAAAATCTTTCCAAATCATTTATTATAATTTTACATAATTTTCTCATATTTTTTTATTATCGCCCGTTCAGTTGTTTTCCAATAACGGCCACCGAACATCATCCATAGCGGCCTTTTTTGAAATTGATTTGGACATATTTCCAAATCCAACCATTAGATTTCAAATCTCTTATATTCGATAGAAAACTCTTTTCGATATGAACCCAACGGTTCCGGTTTTAGGAGAATCCGATGGTCGGATCTCCCGTTACGCCCATTTGAAGTTAATGGTCGACAGTCAACGGTCGCTGAGCGGCGCGTTCTACTCAGGTCATTATATAATATATATATATATATATATATATATATATATATATATATATATATATATATCGTTGGTTTCCATTTAAAACGAATTTTATAAATCGTTTTAATTTCTTTTTAAAAACGATTTCCACTTCCATTTCAATTTCAAATCAAAATTGAATATCCCATTATAAATTCATTTTAATTCCTTTTTTAAATGATTTCAATATCATTTTCAAATTTAAATCAAAATTGAATATTCCATTATAAATTCGTTTTAAATTCATTTTAACCCAATTTCAATTTGATTTCAAATTTCAAATCAAAATTGAATATTTCTATAAAAAATTGTTTTAAATTCATTTTAAAACGATTTCAATTTGATTTTCAAATTTCAAATCAAAATTGAATATTCCTGTATAAATTCGGTTTGAATTCATTTTAAAACGTTTCAATTTGATTTTCAAATTTAAATAAAAATTAAATATTCTAGATCATTTTAATATTAAAATGATAATATTTTTTTTTCAAAATATCAGATTTTGAAATCACTTTTCGATATTCATTATAAAATAAATAAAATCGGCAGTAAATCCGATTCGTGTTAAAATGACATTTAACTACTTAACACGGCTTCACATTTGAATATTCACTGAATATTATTTTAAAATATTCATTAATTCTGAACTAGAATCAGACTCAACCAATTACCGTATAATTTCAATTATATGGATTTCATACATCGTGTGTATACAACAATAATGATAAACAATCAATAAAAATTCAAACAACATCCAAAGTGCATTTTACAACTATTTAAGCCTTAAAGTAAATAAATAACGCTTATACAGTCTGTTAACCCATCGATTGACATACCACTAATTATTGGGATCAGTGTATGTCAAATATTATCCTAATACCCGTGTGGGTGGTTTCAAACAACAAATACTGTTTATTATTTGTGCAGTTGGGCGATGTGTAAAATTTATCGTTCCAATCAATATCAGATAAATAAGTGTACATAAAAAAACCATCCGGTTTGTGAATGAATATTTATTTTATTTCATGATAATTTATATACATATTTTAAATAATTTTTTTTTATATACAACAATATCAATACACGACAATCCAAACTAACAATCAACTGGTCTGTACAATAAATAGTGTCGGGGGCTTCTAAGCCCCGTCTGCATTCTAGTACATATTAACTGTAAAATAATTTGAGTGTGAGAGAGATCTCACATTCGTTTCCACTCCGTCATTCTTTTATTCTGAATTTCTGTTCTGTTTGAGTGTGAATTAGCCATGATTTCTGATTTGCTTCGTTTTGGTTCTGGTCAGTTCTAGAATGTACATATCGTCATTACAGTTTCAACGAACTTCGTTTCGCTAAATTCTGACCTCGTATGAACATGTTACAATCATTTATATATTAATTACACATTTAAGATAATTTAAATTTAATTAATATATTAATTAATACTTAACCGTCCTTAATCCCTAATTACGCCTTCTTCTTCCTGAAGCACGCCGGAAAACTCCTTCCCAATCCTTGAAAATTGCACCGTCTAAGAGCCTTGCGCCGCCAATCTACCTCCACCTCTTAAAGTGCCTATATGAGAGCTACATGCCGCCACAATCACATCCAGCTCGAGTGTCCCCTCAAGCTAGAAAATGCCTTCAACCGCCGATGCTTTCAGATGGAATTCTGGCCATCTAAGGTCTACAGAACCCATCTCCACCATTGATCGGAGAGGCCTCCCTGCCCTCTACGAGTTTGCTGTTGAACATCCCTTCCAACGATCAACGGATTATGCGATAAAGTGGAAGGAAGTTTTCGAGTTTTTGGCCATTGATTTCGCATTTGTCGGCTGGGTATAGGTTTGACCACGGAAGCTGTTTTGACTAGGGTTAGGAACGTTTTCTCATATATATAATATAATGTAAAAATATTATTTAATTCACAAAATAACTTTTTTATTCTCCGAACTCCAAACGAGATCCAATGAATGTCGCCCCCAGCTAAATACCCCCATTTCGGACATAATGGAATATGTTTCGTAACCTAATTCTATCGTTTTGATTTGTTTTTATTTAAATTATTTATAAATCAATATATTTTAAATTCAAATGTACACTTTAATTTATCGGGGCAACATTTTGATTCCAAAAATTACAAAAAAATAAATCTAGCTATGTTTTGACGATACAGTCCTAACAAAACTAATTTCGTCAAATTTGGAGGCCGTTTGAAAAATGACCAATTTTTTGGTCGATCCAATTCAAATTTAAATTACCAAATACATATAAATTTACTGAGCTCACATATTAAATCCAAAAATTATGAAATTTGAAACATGGCAATAATTTGACATTCCGAATCCAACAAATGTTTTTCGTCGAAAACGGAGGTCGTTTGCAAAATGGCTGTTTATTATATTATATATTAAATTCCGTAACGAGTATTTTAAATTTTAAACTAGATATAACTTTTTATTCCCGCTATAAAATCTAGATTTTTCACATTTGTCGGAAAGATATAATTAAAAAGATTCAAATATTTCTTGTTTTACTAAAATCCGATTTATTTCGAATTCTGTACATTTAATTGAAATTTAATACTGAATTTTCAAACTGTCGCGCAAATTCTTATTCCTTTTATATTTAAAACAAAATTTTCATTTCTAACTTCGATTTAAATAAATTTTTAGTCATTATTATTTAAAATTTAAATATTCAAAATCCATTAAAATTGCTAAAATAAAAATTTTAAATTGGTTCTGAAAATCCAGGTTGTTACATATTTAGCTCTCAGTCAGCAGCAAGGGCAATGCAGTATTGAAGGGATTTACAAAGCTCTAGAAAAGAAGGCATGATTATGAAAGAATTTTTAGGCAAAATTAAAAACACTTGTGATAAATTAAATGCAGTTGGACATAAGATAAGTGATAATGAGCAAAAATAGTTTATCACTGGTGGACTTGATGAGGAATATGACTCATTAATAACTGTTATTGCTACTCAAAAAACATTACCTGATTTGCTATTTGTTAGATCTTCTCTACTTACTCATGAAGGAAGAATTGAACAAAGGAAAACCATACGAGGTGATTTTTCTGTCAACTATGCAACAACTAAAAATAAACAACAAGGAAATAACTACAATAATGATTCAAACAGACAAGAAAATCAGTATTCAAGAGGTTTTCAATCATAAAGAGGAGGTTTTCAAGGAGGATTTCAACCACAAAGAGGAGGTTTTCAAGCACAAAGAGGGGGTTTCCAGCCTCAGCGAGATCGTGGAAGAGGCCGATCGGGTAAAATGTTAAATTTGTCAAAAATTTGGTCATATGGCAAATAAATGTTACTTTAGGTACAATTCAAATAATAGTTCTCAAAACAGTCAAGGAAATTTTTCTCAGAAAGGAGAAAATGCAAATTTTGCTACAATAAACTCAAGCAAAGGCAACAATGACATTCAAAACAGTAATGATGCAGATAAGGGTGTTGAAAGTAATTTTGAGGAATGGTATCCAGACTCAGGTTTAACCCATCATATTACTAATAATCTTCAGAATTTGAACATTGGAAGCAAAAATTACTCAAGTATGAATTTTTTTTATATGGGCAATGGTGAGACTGCAAATATAACACATATTGGCAAAGGTACTATTCTAGGTAAAAGACAACTTCAACTAAATAACATGCTTAGGTTTCCTACCGTATATAAAAATCTTTTAAGTGTATCAAAATTTGCCATGATAATTTTTATATTTTGGGTTTCACCCAAAATTTTTCTTAGTCAAAGATATTCTAAGTCATGAAATATTACTACAGGGTAGTCTACATGATGGGCTTTACAGATTTAACAACTTGAAGACTGGATATTCAAGTGGTGAACTCTGGTGCAACAATGTGGATGCTTGTAGTATTAATGATTGTAGTAGTAATAAGCATTGTAATAGAAGTAATGTTTTAGATAATATTACTTTATGGCATATGAAACTTGGACATCCAAATTTTGAAACTATAAGAAATTTTTTATCTATTAATAATACTGCTTTCAAAAATGCACCTGTTAAACACACATTTACACATTGTCAGCTTGGCAAGAGCCATAAGCTCCCTTTCAGTAATTCTAAAACCAGGTATAACAAACCATTGGAGCTTGTAACAGCAGATTTATGGGGGCCAGCACCTCTAAATTCATATCAGGGGCCCAGGTACTATCTTTCTTTTGTAGATGCCTATTCAAGATATACTTGGATATATATGCTAAAAAATAAATCTGAAACTTCTAACACAGTTATACAATTTATAACTCATGTTGAAAAGCATCTTAATTGTAATGCCAAAATTTTGCAAATAGATGGTGGGGCAGAATTCAAACCTTTGGCTGATTATTTTGCTAAAAGAGGAATTAAACACAGATTAACATGTCCTCACACATCTGAGCTGAATGGTTTGGTTGAAAGAAAACGTAGATGCATTGTAGAAACTGGTTTAACATTGTTATCACAAAGCGCATTACCCATGAAGTATTGGAATGAAGCCTTTTTTGCTTCAGTTTTTCTTATTAACATGTTACCCACTAAGATTTTAGATAATAAAACTCCACATAAGATGATGTACAATGTTACACCAGACTATAAGTTTCTAAAAATATATGGTTTTCTGTGTTTTCCATGTCTGAGAGATTATAATAAACATAAATTAACTATGAGGTCAAGTCCATGCACATTTATTGGCTATGCTCAAAATCAAAAAGGTTATTAATGTCTTGACAAGAATGGTAGAATTTATGTTTCAAGACATGTAATATTTGATGAAAGTAAATTTCCTTATGAAGATAGACATAATTCCAAAGAAAACAATAGAGTCAAATCTATTAAGAGTGTGGAGTTTAGACCAATTACTCTTGAAACAATTAAAGACAATGAACATTCAGGTACACAAGTTGAGGATATAAGAGAAATAATTATGCACATCAGTGGATCAAAAAAAAGAAATTCAGAAGGCACGGAAATAATCAAGATGATAATAACATGCGCAACACTGATAATGACGGTAGCAGGCAAAGCAACAGCAGTACAAGGATATCACAACAGGAAGAGAAATCACAACAGGCACAATAACATCAAAGCAGGCATCACATGACAACTAGATCAAAAAGTGGTATTTTTAAACCAAAAGCCTATAATGTGGCCATCACTGAAACTGAACCACTTAATTTCACTCAAACACTAAAGTCAAGAAATTGGAAAATGGCCATGGATACAGAATATGAAGCTCTAATGAAACATAAAACTTAGGAAATTATTGTACTTCCAGCACACAAGAATGTAATTGGTTGTAGATAGGTATATAAGACAAAAAGAAAGGCTGATGGATCTATTGACAAAAATAAAGCCATACTAGTAGCTAAAGGTTATGCACAACAATTTGGTTTTGATTTCAATGAAACCTTTTCTCCAATTAGGATAATTTTAACTGTTGCCTTAGGTAAGAGGTGGAACATAAAACAACTTGATGTGAGAAATGCTTTTTTGAATGGAGAATTAACTGAAGAAGTCTACATGCAACAACCTGAAGGATGCAACTCTGATGATAAAAGGGTTTGCAGGCTTTATAAAGCAATCTATGGACTAAGGCAAGCTTCAAGGGTTTGGTATGAGAAACTCAAGATGACATTATTAAATTTAGATTTTATTCAAGTTAAGTCTGACAACTCATTATACATGAAAAGGAGTAGGCAAGGAACTATCTTTATTTTCGTATATGTGGACGCTATGTCAATCACATGAGATAATGGCCAAGAGATAAGCAAAGTCATACAATTATGGGATCAAAATTTTTCTACTAAAGATTTAGGTGAGTTAAAATATTTTCTCAGGATTCAAATTATCAAACACAGTGAAGGAAAATTGTTTTTATCTCAGAAAAATTATATTTTTTTGAAATTTTGCATAGGGCCAATATGCAATATGCCAGACATCTACCAACACCAATGACAAGTAATCTACACTTATCTAAACATAAAGGGGAAGCCATCACTAATGCAAAACATTACAGGAGTTTAATAGGAGCAATGCATTATGCAACAATTACTTGCCCAGATATTTGTTACAATGTTAACAAGCTTAGTCAGTTTATGCAAAATCCATTATCAGAACATTGGATTGCCCTAAAAAGGGTTTTGAGATATTTGAAAGGGATAAAGCATTTAGAAATAATATAAAATCAGAGAGAAAATTTTCCTTACAGTGCTTTAGCGATGCTGATTGGGCAAATGATGTTGATGATAGACGATCTATATCAGGATACTTTGTTTATCTTGGCAACAACATAATTTCCTGTTGCACTAAGAAACAACAGACTACATCTAGATCCAATACAGAAGCTGAATTTGAGCTCTCGCAAGTGCAACTACAGAAGTAGCATGGATTGAAACGTTGATGGAAGAATTAGCGTTGTATTTAACACGAAAATCTGTTATCTAGTGCAATAATAAAAGTATGGTTTCTCTTTTCCTCAATCCAATCCAACATTTAAGGACAAAGCATTTTGAAATCGATCTTCATTTTGTGACAGAAAGGACGCAACATGGATGTAACACCCCACCTCCGCCAGGGTAACTCTTGCAAGTACACTGACTTTGGAGGGGCGTTATAACAAGGTAAACATGCATGCAGATATCACAAGACAGAACATATAAGTAAAACAGAGTAGTAAAGCAGCGGATAAAACTAGCATTTCAAAACCATAGTCATATTACAACAAAGTACTTGGTCATTATTTTCCAACACACAAAGTCTAGATAAAAGCATAAACTGAAAAACTGAAATACATAAAGTACTATCCCCAAAATGAAGTGATAAACCATAGCTAGCTCAATGTCCAAAACCGTACATGAGCAAATCCAGTAAGCAAGCTGTAAAGATCCAAGCTAAGCTCCAATGTTCCCACCTTGAGGACCTGAGGGGGGGGGGAACGGAAGAAAAGAGGCGAAAGAAAACAGGTCAGTCAAAAAGACTGGTAAGCCCTACTACTATCAGTCCATGAACTAGTAAAGCTAACTGGCATGAGAAGCTGAGATGAACATAAGGATAACAACATACTGGCATGATGATTAACTAACAAGATAGATAAAGATGTCATCGCATAATCAAGGTTAAGTTTTGCACCACGGGTGTACTAGCATTCTAACATGTCAAGTAAAAACAAGAATTGATCCCTTGGCCCACGCTTGGCCCAATATCATGAGGTGACCTAAATCAAGGTCCAACTACTCGGTCTAGTTGATCGGCTCCCTACAAGCCTAATTCGTCAAGTGTCGGTGTCATACGGCCCAAACATGAAATGTAGCTAACTGTGCTAGGTCCACCCTAGGGTGTATCAAGTCCTAGGGTGTAGACCTCGGACACCAATCAAGTATGCACAGCCTAGATCTACTGGTACCCGTGCCTAATTCTCCAACACCGGACTAAGTGCACGACCATAGTCCGCCTGGACCTACACCGGCGTACCACACAGCCGTCGTTTTGGTCGCTTACATGTCAGCCCAGTAATCGTGCCCCACCCTAGCCTACTCCTAGGGTCTTATGATACTATCTAGAGGGTTACTGCTGCAAAGGACCACGCAACTAGGGTTTCCTTAACGGGTTAAATGTGGTTAACCCGATCCAAACGTGGATTAAATTGGTTAAGTGTACCCAAGGTTCATGACTTAACCCCGATTAACCCATCCAGCCCAAATTGGTTAAGTATTAAGTGGACCATGACTTAACCCTAATCAGGAAGCATTCATTAACTTAATGTGCCTTAACCTCTCACATTAGACCTTGTTGTGGTTACTAGTTAAGCTGGGCGGGTCCGGGTAGCTTTACACCACAACTTGGTCTAACCTCGGGTTCGAGCACAACATGACCAACTTCTCACATTGGGTCCTATTGTTTGTAGCCAGTAGTTAAGCCGGGCGGGTCCTGGTAGATTTATGCTACAAACTCAACCCAACCTCGAGTTGGCCACACTCATCTTTTCTAAGTGTCATGTCCATTATGTTTCCAAAACATAATTACATATCACGTCATGTTATTAAAACCATGTTCTTGTCATAATGTTACCCAACCCCAACGTAATCCCATCGTTTACATAATCGCAACAACGCATAAAGGATAAAATAGGGAACTTGGCATAATCATGACAAAAAGGTGTTGAAGCCACAAGTTTAACATGGTGGCATATAAAACGTACATATGTTCATATACTTGCATATTGCATTATTAGGCTTCAAAAGTATGCATAAAACCAAACTTAGCATATAAGTGATACATGGTGATAAATGACATATAGAAGTTGCTAGAAGTTCGCATTTAGCCTCACATGCAAGTTATCATAAGGGATATGATAACTTCCATGTTGCCAAAATGCAACCTTTAACATAAAGCTTGAAGCTTTAAGATCACAAACTCAAGTTTAACTTGCATAACATGATAACATGATCAGCCCAAACTTGCATAACATGATAACATGATCAACCCAAACTTGCATAACATGATAACATGATCAACCCAAACTTGCATAACATAGCAACATGTGTCAACTTGCATAACATGATAACATGATCAACCCAAACTTGCATATCATAATGATCAACCAAACTTGCATATCATAATGATCAACCAAACTTGCATATCATAATGATCAACCAAACTTGCATCATTCATTTAACTTTAGAGTTCTAAGAATGAAAGTAGAAAAGGGCTTACAATGCTATGAAGACACAAATAAATATTTATTATAAAGATTGAGACGAAGCCCTTATGCAATCACCAAAAAGACCCAAATATGAAAGCTCCAAATTAAACCCTTGAGCCAAATCGATAAAAATCCTTGCTTTATAATAGAAATGTTGCAACTTGACTTGAATGCAAACTAAGAACACTCATACAAGCTTGAAAATTCTTGTATGAACCCAAAATCTCTCATATACATAAACTTAGGAATTTTAGCATGAGAGTGGAGGCCATGAGAGGAACAAATTTGACATAGTTTAGTTGTAGGATTGATTAATGGTGATTTAGGCTAGATTTAGGGGTCTTTTTATAGAAGATTAGGATAATATTAGCCATATGATTAACCCTAGATTCAATCCAAGCCATCAAATCCCGTCACAAGCCTCCAAAACAGGTCAAAACAGCCAAAATGGGTGCACTAGGTTGCCTGGGCCGACCAGGCAGGTCGACACCCAGGTCGACCCTGGGGTCGACTCCCTAGTCGACCTGGGGGGGGGGGGGAGGTCGACTCCCCAGTCGACCCCCAGGTCGACCCCCCTGGGTCTGGCGGGAATTTTCCCGCCACTTCTGATTTCTCTGAAATTTGAATCTGTTTTGAATTTGAATTTTTCGTGAAACTTCGCGAGGCCATATCTTGGTCATACGGACTCCGATTTTTGAAAACTCGGACTCTATTTCGCGTATTTTTCCGAGACAAACTCAATGGCACAGCACGTTTCCCTTGATTCAGATTTTACAGTTTAATTCTGCCTTGATTTGTGTTATAACATGTTATTCAAAAATACGGGTTGTTACAATGGAAAGCTAATTCTCTATCATATTCTGCTTACTATCAGCGAGCAGACGCTCTTAAAAAACATTATCGACCAAGGATTTTTTGAGATTAAGAGAGGAGCTGAAAGTAGTTGATGGAGGCAGAAACGAAATAGGAAACCCTAGTATGAACTGAGGGGGCATAATGAAGACAAAAGAGGTTTCCTGAATACATATTCGCATCCATGATTTACATAGGCGCATGTAAAGGCGTTATGTTATATTTAGTATGACTTATAATTTACAATTAATCGTTATGTTATATTTAGTAAGATTTACGATTAGTCGTTATGTTATATTTAGTATGATTTGTAATTTACAATTAGCCGTTGCAATGCTTTCCTATATATACATGTCTTTGTTTCATTACTGCTTGTATAAGATATATACTATTTCATCAATAGCATCTTCTGCTTCCTCAATATTCTTCTTGTTCTTTAATTTTTTTTTCTTGTCCTTCAATTAATTCCACTATCAACTCGGTATCGATCCACGGAAAATAAATCATAGATTGAGAATAAAAACTATAAAATTCCACTATCTAACTCTAGTCATACTTCTTTTCATAGTTTTGGGAACATCAAGAATAACATGATTTCTAATCATAACTCTAAAAATGCATTGCTCATGTGGTTTTGAGTAGGCTAATTGGTAAGATATGATAACTGATAAATAGATATACATTTGAATTCAACTACATGTACCATCATCTATTATGAGAATACATACATTGAACCAAGTTTGCCTTATAATCTGCTTAATGTTAACATTTGTGAGTTGAACGATAGAAGAAGACATTATAGTTGGATATCCATCAAAAAATTGGTTCACTTATTCAAAAGATGGGCTTATCCAAAAGGCTGAATCATGACATTCAAAGTTCAGAAGAAAAAATAGTTGTGTTCCATAGAGGAATCACACCGGTGGGTTTACAACTGTCCATATCATCATCTGGGTGAATCAAGAATGAATTTCCAAGAGAATCAAATTAGCATGATTAAACTAAAGTTGGACACACCTATATAGGTTAATCTGATTTGAATTGCAGATGATGTTGCATATATCCCTATAGCTATGTAAGATGGCGACTTGTGGAGAAATTTAATTCAACATTTAGTTGAGGTGCATCATGAATTCAAATTGTAATATTTACCACATAACAGAGTCTGCAAAAATCAGTAAATAGACTACTACCATTACTTTTTCAAACCAATAATGTGAAAATGTGAAATGCGTGAAATACCGCATAACATGATTTATTTTTTTTATACATGTGCATAACAGAAATAGCGACTCAACGCTAAAACATAACACATAGGTTGATATATTAACCATCAAATTTTTTGACTTACATTGCTTTGACAATCATAACAATAAATCAAAAACTTAACAACTCTTGACAGATATTTTCTCATTATAATTTCCATTGAAGTCCTTAATAGAACTCCTTTCCCATACCCTTCCTCGATGGAATACACCCTCTCATGCCTCAAAAGAAAACTAAAACTAAAACTAAACTAACCTAAAAAAAAAAAACTTGCGTTTAACAGGCCATAGAAAAATACTAAACTTGTATGCTGAATAAAGTTTGAATGGTACCTCAACGGTCATATTAATCGATGTATGATACGATTGATTATGATGGAAAAACAAAAATGAACACAATCTAATAGACTGATCAACAATAGTTTTTTTTCCTAGAATTAGTAAAGTTGGACTGTTGTGGCATGTTAATCTTTGCAGTATTCTAGTTCGTAGGTAACAAATTTAGAGCATGTAATGTCAACCATAATTCTAAGTGAGGAACTTAATAACAGTAAAATGAATTAATGTAAGAAACTGAATAAGGGATCCTTGCACGATACTTCACCGAAAGTTAGTTCTTTTATATTAATGAAAATAATTCTTTTATTTCATATAATTGGCAGACTGTCGATGTAAACTATCTCAGTGGCTAAACAGTTTGTTGTAGTTATTACTAGAGGTATTAGATTCAAGCATCTAGGTGTAAATCAATAATTATGTTTAAAAAATCGTATCATCATACCTCAATTGCAATTTACGATTTCAGCACAATCATATTTTTTCGCCTCCAACTTATATTTTGACTTCCTTAGAAAAGCTTCATTTCTTGTTTTCCTCATTTCTTCGCTCCTTGCTTGAAGCCCCATGTCCTCAGCATTCTGCCTCCGTCTCTGTACATTGGAATTTCTTCCCTACCATGTAGCAGTTGCCTCTTTTCATCACATCAACTATCTCAAGCTTCGCTCAAGCTTTAGACCCATAAATTGCAGTAACATCCTTTTCTGAAGCTTTAGTTAGCTTTTTTTAACCTTGTGCACTTCATATCTCTTGCAACTTGTCTCTTCCATAGCAACTCACCACTCGATTATCATAGCACTACATGCCCTTTGTTTTAGCAACTCACCTCTTCACTACAACTATAATCATGTTGAAACTGCACCAACTTCTGCCCTTCTATGCATGCGAAACAACTACATTTTGCACCAACACTGCAGTCCTCCCACTTTTACGCAGCAGTTGCCCAATCCACTAAATTTAGCCTTTTTTGTACTTCTCGAGCACTATGCTTTTCACTGGCCCTGTAACTGCACTTCTCATTTATTCAAATTTGTGCACACCCAAAAACCTACAGAACCATTTTTTACACAATGTAGAACTTACTATATGACCTTTTTTCATGTTTATCGGTTTAAACTTCTGACAACCTATACATTATGGAAATTTGACTATAAATCCATTTTTGATTGACTTCACTTGTCTTGTACACTATAGTAAGCCCGTGTTTTAATTTACAATGTGAATATTTAAATTTGTAAATTTACTGGAACATGTTACCAACAAACACATGACATGACAAAAGCATAAATCTGTTAATGAAATTTCAAGTGTGCTATTTTTACCAGTTCTACCGATATTCTATTTCCCATGGGGATGGTTTATTGATGTAACACACTTGTCCAAATCATTAGCTAAACCATTATAATATATATGAGTTGCAACCTCTGAGAAAGACGAAAAAGAACAATGAAATTCTCAGATTCGGATACAACTTTTAATATTTAAATGGCTTCCTCACCTTAACATTGACCGAAAATTTGCAAGATATAAATACAATGGTTTATGTATGTGCGGTCCCATAAGAGGATGTTGACTGAATATAAACAAAATTTATAGGGATGCTAATCCTGCAGATGCTAAAAAATTCACAAAGAACATTAAAAAACTGAAATGGTTTAAAATGAAACTGAATTGACAAAGGAAAACAATACTTTATAATATTTGGTTTAAAATTTTAGTAGTACCTGTTGTTTTAGGTACAGGAATTTCAGGTAATTACTAAAAAACTTACAACTATATAATACTACAATGTAGGTGAATTCTTGTTTCCAATTAGCATATGGTTTTAGGATAAAAATATGGAACTTATATTTTAATAAGTTAAGTGAACTTTCAAACTTTTCAATTAAATTATAGAACTTATGCTAAATATTTGTTAAATATTATTAATGCTACTAATGATGACCATACTCTCTAAAGTTCTAAACTACAGACTTTGAAAATTATCATACGAAACGTGATGTGCTGCATGTTATAATCACCTGACCTACAATGTTGAAATTTACTTACAATTGATGGTGCTTGTTCCAGATAACATTTAATGTTATCAAGTTACGATTTTTTATTTATGTATGGATTGGCTGGCCTATATACTTGTGAAATAAGGACAAAAAATTCAAGACGTATGTATATATGTTACCCAAGAAGCAAATATATTTAAAATAAATAATACTTATAATCAAATATTTACAGTGGATTTGATATTTTTCCTGATGGAAATTAGAAGGAGTAATATTAAATTATATAATATGATTAAATTGAATATCCTGACCATGGCTAACAAACTGAGAAATAATAATTTAGAAGTGTCCTCAATGACATTAAACAAAGTAGTGTTGGAAACAACGATGATCAAAGCAAGCCGATGTCATTTTTTAAATAAGTTCAATCCATTTAATTTTCAAGAACCTTCATATATGATAATGAATTCTAAAAAAACAAAATAAAAAACAAAATCATCACGTAGTATTGACTTCTCAACCATAAGACTTCTTTTTAAAACTAAGGGTTGAAAATCAACAAAATGACCTAAGATAGTTTAAAATTCATCAAAATCAGAAAGTCCAAATTAAAACCTATAAACATCATCAAAACAAATATACATGTATACAATACATCATGATGCTTTAGCAAAGGTGAAGAAGGGAAGCTGATTCCAATTGATAAACGATAATATGTTACTAAGTTCAATGATAGGAAATGTCAACAGTTTACTAATAATTTCACATTCACTCATCAATGTTATCCTAGGATGATCAGAACATTCAATAGAAACAAATAAATGATAGAAATAACAGAACACATAGTAGTACGAATATTACACGAAAATAGAAGATGCTAAACTGTAAAAACTATGAATATAAACGTCAACAACATCACTGAGTTATCGTTGCTGGTACAAGTCAAAAAACAGATGGTTCCATCATCGCATTATACAAATATCAAAGATAAATAAGAAACATGATATTAATATCTCCCAGGTTACAATAAGCTTTAAGCCAGTTAAGAACTATCAAACTTCAACCTACTAAAATAGGCAAAATATAGTCACCAAATAATGTAAACTTTCGATGCATGTAACAAACAATCGAGGAAAAGAACCGAATAATGGATGAGAGGAAAAAAAAGAGGACAGTAACTTACAATGTTTCGACCAGTAGATCGGGCGTATATGTGGATGGAACGCGAAGAGAGATATTACCACGACTACAGGATGCTTGCTAATCGAAGGGGTGAAGGCGGAGACCGAGTAGGACCAAATCAATTTAGGGTTTAAAGAGAAGAGCCTGTGGGGCTTGAGAGAGGAAGGGGAGGGCAAACACTGATGGAAGGTTTTTGAAAAACGACGGGGAGGTAATTAGGTGATAGGATAGGAAAGGGAACGTAAGAAGCAAAAAGGGGGGAGGGGTCAGATAGATGAGAAGGGCGAGGGAGACTATCGGATGGAAAGGCACACGCGAATAAGGGGAAGACGGTTGAGTAAACGTTCCAAGTGTCGCGCTCACATTGTACGATAATAATAATTTGGTAGGGCTTGTGAGCCATCTAAAATCAACTCAGCTTTTATAGTATAGTATAGATAACATCTACAATTTCAATTAAAGGCAAAGGTTGATTTAACCTTTAAGCAAAATTTATGTACTGATGACCTTTGAAATTAGCAAGCGATAACTTTGCAGTATGTATAGTTGCGCCCTTCATAGATATTAAGGACTAAGTAGACAATCAAATAAGAATGCTTTGTGAGGCAAAAACACCCATATATACACAAAATTTGGAATGGACAAAATGTACTAAGGTTGGGAACATAGCACGGTAGCTGATGGAGTGAAATATGTACAAAATTTAACATAGACAAATGTAATACAAAATTTTGGCTATAGTAGTTACAACATATATATCAAAATTGATAGAATTGGTAAAAAAATCACAACATTGTAGAAATATAGCTCTTTTAATGTTGATCTTATACTTCATAATAGTATAAGGACAAAGATAAATAGATATGATTACATATGAAAAAACAACATTGATAATCATATGAGCTAAATTCAAGAAAAATATAAAATTTTACAACAAGGAATTGCATCAGATTCAAAATCATCCACAATATTTCATCATTAATGGGCATACAACCAATATCAAAAGGCATTGGAACCATTCCACCAGGAGCAACATTTTATCGATGTATGTTGGAGTAACCTCATATGCAATGCTACTTCCTCCCAATAGTTAGCTTCTACGTACAAACACAAAGCATTGAGAATTGGAAGATTCATTATAGTTAGTCATAACAATATCTACATCACTAAAACTCAAATTAAGTTAAAATAATATTTAATGAATGAATTCTATGAAGGCTAGTCCAAGTCCAATGGCACACACCCCCAAATTTTTATTACCAATTTTAATACACATTAGAGGATAGTCGTGATTGGCAATGGATATGTATGGTATCATATGATTTGGACGTTGTAACGACCCATGGATTTTTGGCCCCGAAAAATCGATATAAATACCTTTACCGTAACTCATGCCGACCTACCAAACACCAAAAACACTAGAACGTTATTAGAAAGAATTTAGAAGGTGGGATAAGAAAGAAAGAAATATTAGAACAGAAGAAGAAGGAGAACCAACTCAACATAGAGTCTCACATCGCAGCGGAATAAAATATAATACAGAAATAACTTTATTTAGAGCTTTAAGTAAAACTTACAATATCAAAGTACATCACACAACGGGACAGTTATAACAACCTGTTCCCATATACAACACACAGCGGAATAGTAGCTATATAATATCATACGTGTGAACTCTTCCAGCTCGTCTCTTTACAGCATTCGATAACCTGAACCTGTACACCCCGGGCTAACCCGAGCATTTACAAAACATCGGGTCAGTCTGGTGAACCAGAGTGAGTAAAACTCACATAGTATTAAGGGTATCACACTACCTGATTTTAAAGTTAAAATCTTTCAAAGAAAAGGATAATCGTAAGACCAAATCCACACATAAACACGGACGGTTTTTACCTTACGATGACCCAAAACATTTTTGAAACCAATATCTTGTCTGATATTATAATAATGTCTAAATACAAGTAAATAGAATCTAGTAGAACGCTTGCATCTCATGCTCTACATATACAGTATACAATCAAAACCGCGGGCACTTATTGGAGATTGGATTCCGACTATGACAATGTATGGGACCACCTGCCGATCGTGTATCTCTGGAGGCAAATACACTGGGTTTAACAAGAACGTCTTGCAACCCGGCCCTCACATGACCGACCACTCATTTCGCTTGAGTGTATTGAATGTATATCACCAACGGTTAGGAGCTACCCACCATCTTCCCAAGATGGGACAACATCAAAATAGATTTAAGAAACAAAGGGATTTTCTCTAGATAGGCGATTATACACCCTAATGAGAGCGACCCACATAGCCTTGCTGCTTGCCCGATTTTTGTCATTTACCAGTTGTGAGACTTAAGGCCAGAAATTACTTTTGAAACATCTGATCGCCATTCACTTTGAATGACACATCGTCAAATCCGCTAGATATCGCTAATTGACATCCACAAAAATACTCTGGTTGGGAGCTAACCAACTATGGCACATTTGAAGAAATCAACGTACGCGATCCTTTTAGAAATACTCTGTCAGACATCCGTCCATACAAGTCATCCATTAACAGGATGAACCGAAAGCACTCTCCTACTGCATCTCATATAGGAATCACCCCAGGGATCAGTAGCGAGAAGTCCTTGCAACACGTAGATTCCAACCACGACAGAACACCACAGTTTACCTCTGGGAGCTAACCAAAGATTATTAGCGGTTCTTCCATTAAAGGAAGATCCACGGTCTTCAATGCTCCATCTCGACCATCTCTTGGTATCTCCACGTATTCGTTGGTCGGAATGGTTTTCGAATAAAAATTCGATCCCGGTCTTTCCGTACCAACAATCCCATTGGACAGATTTGATAGTCGGTGATTTAACTATCAAAATAAACTGTGTTTCAGTCATGACAATCTAGTGAGTTCACTGGTTCAGTATTCAGCATCAATTGGCCTTTTAATTAAAAAAAATGTAAATTCAAACTCTTAAATCTTTCAATTCTAAAAATTATAGTTTCCTCGCTTCTTTATTTAACATGAGATTTCTTCTTTAAAACCAATTCATTACTTAGGGTAATCCGATATCATATTTTAGTTTTCTATTTTCACTTTCAAACCATTTACCACATTATCACCATATAATATTGGAAAAATCAATTTAACTTATTACACATACTTTACTTTATGAAACATCTTCGTTCGTTACTTGACAACGATAACAAATGCTTATTAATATAAAGTAAATCTATTTCAATACTCAATTCTACATTTCCTTTTGACCTTGCGTATATCGTTATAATTTGATGCAAACTCCTTTATTCCCCTTTTCTTTGAAATCATCATTCATATATATATATATATATATATATATATATATATATATATATATATATATTCACCAAAAGTATATCGTTATCATTTCACTAATGAAATAATAAAGTCTATTAACCACATTTACCATTACAACTGATATCATTCTAAGATAATTCCGAAGTCGTTCAAGTTGGGGTATTTAGTTACCTCTCAGACCTTGATCAACAACGTTCATACCTTAAAATAAATATAAGTTGTAATCCAAAACCAATATTTCATTCTAATCCCAATACAAATATCATTGAATATTTTATTCAAAATACGGTTTCATAAAACCATCTTATATATTTGAAATTTCCTTTCTCGGATATAACAATTATTCCTTAATTTAATAATTAAGCAACTTCTTATAAAAAAATTGCCCCTTTTAACACCTTCCTCTTTTCGAGCAACTTCACTTTATAATTCGGATTAGTTTACAAATCTTACGATTTGCTTCTCCTATCAAATTCACTTTTACCAATCTCGTTTTAAATTTGTTCAACCATATCCCGCTTTGGAAATCTCATTTCTACTCCCAATTCTACTTAATCCCATTATTAAGTAACGTTATAAAAAAATTAACAATTTACCACTTCACTCTTTTTATATAACTCTGGTTTATCATTAAACTCTTTATCTTAGTTTCCTTTTACTTAATTCGAATAATTAAGTAACATTTATTTTTACACTATCACATTTTCTTAACCATTCCTTTCACAACTTTGTTATAAAAACTCAAGTGTTAAACAAAACCTGTTCCCACTCTGCTTTCGTCATTCAATTGAATTCCATTTCAACTTCGATTACTTTTTAAATGATTTCCCATTAAAAAGTAATTTTCTAAAATATTATCAATTACGATAATATTTTATTTCAACCATTAACTACATTAGTGGTTAATTTCTTTATTAATTTAAAAAAAGCAGTAAATCCCTTTTTAAAATCTTATTATAATCTAAACAATATTCATTAAACTATTTCTATTCAAAACATACTAATTTAATTATCAATTCAACTAACGAGTCGATTTATTTACTCAAATCACGATTATCTTATCAACCGATTTCAATTTGTTCTTCCCTTTAAATTAATTAATAATATAATTCATTAATTTAAATAATTTCATTAAACTGTTTCTCAACAACACGATTATCCAAATTTAATAGTTAGATAAATTTCCTTATCCTTACATTTGCAAATCTGATTAACATCAGATTTGACTCCATAAAATCAATTTACACTTAATTATAAACATAAATATTTATTTCCTTTTAAATAAGTTTTTATTCAATATATTTATATTTCAAAACTATCTTTTATTTATAAAATAAATTTTATAACTTCAATTCTATCGAGGTAAATCGATATAAATAAAATAATTTACTTTTAGGTCATTTACTGCCGATTACTCAACCAATATAGCCCATTGGTTAAACACAACACAGGTTCACTTTTCAGTCAATGATCACTACTAAAATCAATTACCCAAACATGACAGTTCATATGATAATATGAAAATAAATAATATATTTGAGCAATCCGGTCGGATCCCTCCAACTCATTCTTCCATGTTTTCAAAACGGTTACCACAAACCAGATCATTTCATTTAACTGATATAAAATAGTAAATAGCAACAATTTTATATCAACCAACCAACAGAACATTTCCATCAGTTCACAAAATTCAACGAAAAAAACATGTTTATTTTATAAACGTGACCAACGACGTAAATTACCTTCATTGGGTCCAATTCGTTAAAATAACGATTTGGCATTTCATTGAAATTAAACGACGGTTTAATTTCATCAACAAATAAAGTATAACTAGCAAACAATCAAGCATAGCAAGCAGAGCACACAAAATAAAAACCCAATTTATATAAAATATAAATGGGGAAAACTGAGTGAGTTTAACTCACCAGATTTCCTTTTGTCGGTTTGGCGGTTTAGTTCCAGTTAAATTAAATAGTGTTTAATTTAACAACAAATTCCAGTCTGTTCGAGCTTTGTCTAGCACAGTTCCAAAATGCAGTATTTGCTGACGCGGTCCCAATGCCTCTAAATTTGTTCAATTCTGATAACATATGTATGTGTTAAACCATTAGAAGTGAACATGATTTAATTAAATATTATTTCCTTATTTATTTATTTATTTATTTATTTAATTACTTTTATTTATAGTTAAACAAGCCGATAAAAATCTCTTGCTTCCTGCCGACTGGTATTCCTGAATCCTCGTCTAGATTTTCCCAATCATGTCCTGATCAAACATTAAATGATTGTTCAATCCTCGTCTAGTACCATGGTAACGCATCTGAAGCTCCCATATTCTTACTGTTTGCCTTCCACCAGACTACAGTGCCAACCGCACCCCTTAAACACCCACGAATCACACTGCTACTATCCCATTTTTCTTTGCTCTTCCAAAACCTTCGGTACCCCCTTTCACATGATCCTTTCCTTTGTATAAAACGTGACTGTCTCCTTCATATGTTTTGATTTCCAAATACCTGCTTCGTTGAAATCACGCTGCTAGTTTTGCTTGCATGCCAACCCTGTAGCCTTCATTCTGCTCTATCACAACACACACACGGATTTCCCAAAGCTGCACCTAACTCCGATGATCGGAGTATGATCCAACACCACCCGAAGCAAAGGCCCACTGTCCCTGACCTTCGCCCCAAATCCCATTCAACTCGACGCCACCAAACGAACCCAAACCGAGCAAACCACCAGTGACTTCGCCCTTCGATTTTGGCCAACTGAGATAATCATTTCCGATCAGATCAGATAGCTCATCGATCTCCTTGACATTGTAGTCGAACGTTGGTAGGATTTATCCACGGATTTCAAGAAAAAGGATGCAAAGGGAGGAGTATTTTGGTTTGTTCATTTTAGTGTAGTGGCGGCGCTCCTTGTTTCTGTAAAGGCAAATTCTATTGCAACTCACGTTTTTAGGTAGTAGCCCCCCCAAAACACAACAAAAACCGTATACCCCTAAAATTAGTAAGTAGCCCCCCTATTTTCCAAAGTTCCCCTCCCTTCACTTCTCTTCTCTCTCGTTTTCGCATCTCCCCCAAAAATAAAAACCACCGCGATAACAGGCCAAAAAACTTGCCGCGACTCCTTTTCCATCGAATTTTCTTTCCTTTTTCCGGTCGGAAGCAGCTCGAATTCAGCAAGTAGAAGGTAGGGTACATGTAAAGTTTAATAATTTAGGGTTTTGTAGTTAGGGTTTTGAGTTTATAGTTGTGGAGTAAGTGATTGGATTGAAGATTGACTCGTTTTTGTTGTTTTTTGTGGTATTTGTGAATGGAAATCGATGATTTTATTGATATTTGTGGTGCTTTTGAATCTACAGAATTGGGATTTTTTTTTAATTGTTCCAGGCAACCACGCACTGTAAAAACGTGGAAATAGGGTAAACCACGTATAACACATACGAGGATTACACTTTTTCCACGAGAAGAAAAGTCGAGGAATGGTTTCAAACCACCTAGTGGCTGAACGTGGTTTGTGTACGTACCACGTATTAATATGGCGTGGGGACCTGTAATTTTGAAAAAATAATAGACGATGTGTTAACTAGCTAAAAGCTCATGCGGGCATACTATCAAACACAAAGTGTGCATGGATTATACAAACAACTCCTGCATTAAATATCCTCACCTGGAAGTTCCAATCGTGCAACTCTGGTCGGTCCGCATCAACAGTGATGGGTCGAGCAACAGCATGGAGCTTTGACACGGTCGTTCACAAAGCTGGTCGTTCACCAATGTCCGGGTCGCTAGCTACAAGCTGGGTCGTTCGAAAGAGCAGCACCACTTGGTCGGTCTCGAAAGAAGCACTACCTGGTCGGTGTTGAGAGAAGCACCACTTGTTCGGGTACATCAGCACCTCTGGTCGAGCAAGATCTGGTCAAGAAAAGCGCCACCGCCTGGTCGGTCGAGTAACAGCTACCGCTCTGGTCGCTCTCATTTTCAGGTCGGTCTTGGGAGGAGCACTGCCTGGTCGGTCCAAGCTGAAGCCAATCTGGTCACACATAATGATCTGGTCGAGCACCTCTTCAGGAAGTATCAGTCGATTCGAGCACGCTGCAGATGGGTCGAGAAGACTCCATCGCCAATGTTCGAGCAACTTCTGGAAACCTTGGGTCGAGCGACGCTACTTTAAGTGTTGGATCGAACAACTCCTTTGGATCGAGCAGAAAACTATATAAATGAAGCGATGGCATCGGCCGTAATTCTTGTTCCCATTCCATGAATTATAAAGTGAATCTATATAAATTAGTAGTGAAATAAGTACATGCGTGGCAGTTGAGATGTGGTACAACATGTGAAGGCAAGTACTTGGATTAGCGGTCAAAATTGGGATCGTTCACTGGTGCGTTACATGTGGTCGTTCATTGGAGTAATTAAAGGGTCGGTCATGTAGAGAACAATCTGGTCGGTCATGCACTGAAAGATCGGATCGGTCATGCACTGAGTTTTTTGAACACGACAGTTGTCACCAACTGTCTAGTGGCAATTCTGTAAATACTTAAAATACCGACCCAAACTATGCACTCCATAGTTACGAGACTGCCATTACCCCTCAACTACAACTATAAATACCCCCTTTCTCCACACTTTATGGGGAGGATTCCAACACCCCGAAGGGCTGCTAAAATCATTCCTCCAAGGCATTCTCAAGCTTCATCCATGGAAATCCATTCAAGCTCCACTTAAGCAACACAAGTCTCCATTGAATTCTCTCTAGAAATTTGGATCTACTATCAAAATGCTATGGAATCGAAGAGATCTACCTCTAAAGTGAAGCATTGAAGGCTTTTCATCCATTTCAATCAATACTTGGGGAGATCTAACCGATCCACTAGCTAATTGAAGTGCAATTCACATCAAAGAGGGAGAAATGAGAGATTCATTGTAAATTGAGGGAGATTTGTATGGCATTGTACTTGGAATCATGAAAGTTATAATGGAAAATTTTGCATAGTGGACGTAGGTCACGTTTGACCGAACCACTCTAAAAATTGTGTGTTCCTCTCTCTTATTGCTTTGTTTTTGCGAATTGCGGTCTCACATTTCTTCATACATGCTTTTTAAAGTGTCTCTCCCCTAATTTGGAAATGTGCTTTCTTAGCACCTTGCCACTGAACGGGCGACGCACTCTTTAGAGCATCGTATTTGGTGTTTGATCATTTTTTGATTAAAACATTAGGCGCCCACCGTAGGGCCGCATTCGCACTTCTCCCAAACTCGACAAGGTTAAGAACTTTGCACGTAAGATCTAGGCTTGCTTCTACCATAGATCTCGCAAATCTCAGATCTGGGCCAATCGACGAGCTATCTTCCAAAGTCAAATCCATGTCCGAGATAATGGCTAAGTCCAAGAAAACCGCAAGTAAAACCGTTGGAGAAAACGACAACAACGACGACGTCAACAATGTTTCTAACAACGAAGCTACACCTCTTACTAACCGCTTCGAGGTTGGTCAAAATTCCATAACCGGAGCTGGAGTAACAAGGGCCGAGCTAGATGTCGTTGTCGCTAATCTACACCAACGGATCGAAGCTTCCAGTAAAGCCTTGTTGGATGCTAACAAAACTCTTGTGGATGCTAATCAAACTTTGATGGATAAAGTGAGCGCTCTCCTAAACGCTCAAGCCAATCCCGCTCCTCCTCAAAAGGCTCATGTCAACCTTGAGGGAAACACAAATTCATCAACTTCCGATCATTATCGCAATGATAACATTGAAGGGTTCAACGGAGCCGACATTCATGCTTCCAAGCTGAAAGCCAAAAGTGTTTCCAATCGAGATACCCGGCGAGTCGCAAGTCCTGAAAGGGGAGCACCTTCCCTTGCTGAAGGAAAAGGACCCATACACTCTAATCGCGATCGAGCATCCGGAAAGGAAATCGAGGTCCGCTCTCCCAAGCGACACTACTCAAAAGGGGACATCGAGGACGTGGTGAAGCGAATGATGAAAGACGGCCTAACCCGCAAAGATAGCGAAAGGGAATGGGATTTTTCTCCGAGCAGAAACCCATTCACCAGGAGAATTCGCAAAGCTGAGCTTCCGAAGAAGTTCGCACATCCCACCTTGCCACCATACGATGGGACTGCTGATCCAAATCACTTCCTATACAGATATGAGTGGCACATGAATGTGGCTAAAGCGACGGATGAGATTAAGTGCTTGTGCTTCCCGCTCTATCTAGAAAGCGTCGCATCGCCATGGTTTACAAGGCTCCCGCCCAAATCCATCGATCGCTTTGATGATTTGACTCATAAGTTCAAAGAGCATTTCAGGTTGCCGGCCACAAAAGCTAAGGATGTCATCTCCCTCACATCAATGAAGCAGAATCCTGGAGAGTCAGTTAAAGCTTTCCTCAACAGGTTCAATACCGCTTTAACTGAAGTAGGGAATCCTGACCCCCGCATGATCTTAGCATCTCTAATCGGCGCTATAGACAAGAATAGCGAATTCGGTCGATGGATCAAAATGAACGAGCCGAACACGCTGGAAAAGTTCCAGAAGAAAGTCGAGGAGTATATGAGAGTGGGAGATCATCCTGTGCTTCATCAGACTGTTGATCCTCCCAAAAGCGCTGACATCCAGCTTAATCAGCATGATATCCAGGGGCAGAAACGAGCCAATGATGGGAAAAACAGCAAGGCAAACAAGAAGTTTCGCTTCTACAACCCATCAGAACTCACTCCTCTGAATGATACCACAGAAAACATTTTCCTTGCCACCAAGGATACCGAGCACTATCCGGAGCCACCAAAGTTCAAGGTTACACAGAAAACTCTGGACTCTGGACAGTACTGTCGACTCCACAAGCTGCCGGGTCATGATACAAATGAGTGCAGAATTCTCCAAAGCATAATTGAGGAAATGATTCAGAATGGCAAACTACAACAGTACATCAAGAATCTGCAATCCTCAAACGCCGCTCAGACTCCTCAGGGGCAAGGCTCTCTCTCGGTTCAACCCAATAACAGGCCAATCATCAACTGAGGGCTGATGGGAATCTCATTTCAACAACTCGAAATAAGCGATCATCATCGCCTTTCCTTACTTACTGCTTTGTTACTTGCTTTACTTTACATCTTGCTTTCTGTTACATTCAGAACTTCTTGTAAAAAACTTGTAATATTGCATAAGAATTGTACTGAACAATATCTCTATGGATAAAGTCCTGCATAGTAGTGTGAATCTCTTACTTACAAGATCTTCGTTAATTCAAGACTTGCTCAAAGACGATTCTCTATTACAGGTTATAGGACAAATGCTCGCTTCCTCGAAACCCGATGCACTATGGCGAACTCCACAACACTTATTCAAGCATGGGATGCACAAAGTGTCAACACATCTAAGTGCGGTCATAAAAACACCATCTTGAAGGGTGGTTAGAAGGGATGGCCAAAGATGAGATGGTGGAGAGGTCAACAAGCATATCTAAAATCAACGCCGCAGGTTGTAAGTTCCAAGGGGCAACTTGCGCTCAATCATGAACACTTGCCATGATCAAGTGCTTCCAGTACAAGGCCAATGTTCGCTCCACAGAATGACGCAAACCCCGCAAATCCCAAAAGAGTACGACTTCTCAATCCGGTTGCAATTGCTTATCACGACTAAGCACATCCAACGCGACTGTTAAAGTCTACCTCATGGGTTCCAAGCTTCACAAAAAAGGGCAGATCCCTGACAGCTTGATTAAGTCCCTGTCTCCTGATGTGGTGCAATTCACAAGCATGGATCACCCGATACATCAAGAGGGCTCACCAGGTCGAAGACCCATAGCGGAACAGCCGACTTCATAAGTCGCAGCTTCCTTAGCGAGGTCCCGCAAGCGTTGACCACACGATACATCGAGGTGACTCACTAAGTTGAACAACCCATGAAGGAACAAGCGACTACTTATGGCCCAGATTCCTAAATCGAGATCGTTTGCCATGCCAAAGCATCCAGTAAAGGAACTGGCGTCTGTCCCACGGAATCAAATATAAGACCTCCCCATGCGGGGGCATAAAAAAAAAGTCTAGCCCTCTTCGTGAGAGCAACGACAAAAGACCTCCCCATGCGGGGGCATAAAAAAGTCTAGCCTCTCTTCGTGAGAGCAACGGCGAAAGACCTCCCCATGCGGGGGCATAAAAAAGTCTAGCCTCTCTTCGTGAGAGCAACGGCGAAAGACCTCCCCATGCGGGGGCATAAAAAAGTCTAGCCCCTCTTCGTGAGAGCAACGACGAAAGACCTCCCTATGCGGGGGCATAAAAAAGTCTAGCCCCTCTTCGTGAGAGCAACGACGAAAGTCCTCCCCATGCGGGGGCGTTAAATCCCAAGTCCTTCCTTTAGCGGGGGCATCCAACATAAATTCCTCCCCTAGCGGGGGCATCAAATCCCAAGTCCTCCCCTAGCAGGGGCGTCCAACATAAAGTCCTCCCCTAGCGGGGGCATCAAATACCAAGTCCTCCCCTAGCGGGGGCGTCCAACATAAAGTCCTCCCCGAGTGGGGGCATAAAACCCAAAGTCCTCCCCTATCGGGGGCCCCTCACATAAGACCTTTTCAAGCGAAGGCAGAAAGATACAATGACTTCTCCACGTAGAAGTCCAAATTAATCAGTTAAATAAAAAAAATTCTGATCTATCCAACGGCCACAATCGCCTTGGCATCAGAAGCACAAAGCAAAGTATTGATCCGATCAGGTACACGTTTCATAAAACGTAAACCGTCATATGAGATCACGTAATTCATCACAAAGGTGTAACTTGAAATCTGCAATTCAGAACTCAAGCGCCATTGTGAATTCAAACGCGAATACCATGTCTATGCAAACAGCGTTTAACAAATCATAACTGTTAAGTAAAGCAGTTCTGCGTAGATATGACATTCAATTTATTGTACATCATTCATTAATGATTAACTAACCTGTTATTGATGTGGGCGATCAATAACAACGTATAAGTCCAAAATCGTGCAAGTGCTTGTTTTCATTTACAGAACGGTGACTACGAAACATACAAGTCGAGTCAACAAGTTCAAGCTTGGAGCGTATGGAATCAATAAGTCAAAGTGGGATGTGCCATGGCAAGTAAAAAGCTACGACTAAATTCCAACGTAAACCATGATAGCAACGTTCTTTTCGAATCCCGTATTTCTCACAAGTGAAAAACACAAGCTTCGAGGGGCAAATGTTAACTAGCTAAAAGCTCATACGGGCATACTATCAAACACAAAGTGTGCATGGATTATACAAACAACTCCTGGATTAAATATCCTCACCTGGAAGTTCCAATCGTGCAACTCTGGTCGGTCCGCATCAATAGTGACGGGTCGAGCAACAGCATGGAGCTTTGACACGGTCGTTCACAAAGCTGGTCGTTCACCAATGTCCGGGTCGCTAGCTACATGCTGGGTCGTTCGAAAGAGCAGCACCACTTGGTCGGTCTCGAAAGAAGCACTACCTGGTCGGTCTTGAGAGAAGCACCACTTGTTCGGGTACATCAGCACCTCTGGTCGAGCAAGATCTGGTCAAGAAAAGCGCCACCGCCTGGTCGGTCGAGTAACAGCTACCGCTCTGGTCGCTCTCATTTTCAGGTCGGTCTTGGGAGGAGCACTGCCTGGTCGGTCCAAGCTGAAGCCAATCTGGTCACACATAATGATCTGGTCGAGCACCTCTTCAGGAAGTATCAGTCGATTCGAGCACGCTGCAGATGGGTCGAGAAGCCTCCATCGCCATAGTTCGAGCAACTTCTGGAAACCTTGGGTCGAGCGACGCTACTTTAAGTGTTGGATCGAACAACTCCTTTGGATCGAGCAGAAAACTATATAAATGAAGCGATGGCATAGGCCGTAATTCTTGTTCCCATTCCATGAATTATAAAGTGAATCTGTATAAATTAGTAGTGAAATAAGTACATGCGTGGCAGCTGAGATGTGGTACAACATGTGAAGGCAAGTACTTGGATTAGCGGTCAAAATTGGGATCGCTCACTGGTGCATTACATGTGGTCGTTCATTAGAGTAATTAAAGGGTCGGTCATGTAGAGAACAATCTGGTCGGTCATGCACTGAAAGATCGGATCGGTCATGCACTGAGTTTTTTGAACATGACAGTTGTCACCAACTGTCTAGTGTCAATTCTGTAAATACTTAAAATACCGACCCAAACTATGCACTCCATAATTACGAGACTGCCATTACCCCTCAACTACAACTATAAATACCCCATTTCTCCACACTTTATGGGGAGGATTCCAACACCCCGAAGGGCTGCTAAAATCATTTCTCCAAGGCATTCTCAAGCTTCATCCATGGAAATCCATTCAAGCTCCACTTAAGCAACACAAGTCTCCATTGAATTCTCTCTAGAAATTTGGATCTACTATCAAATTGCTATGGAATCGAAGAGATCTACCTCTAAAGTGAAGCGTTGAAGGCTTTTCATCCATTTCAATCAATACTTGGGGAGATCTAACCGATCCACTAGCTAATTCAAGTGCGATTCACATCAAAGAGGGAGAAATGAGAGATTCATTGTAAATTGAGGGAGATTTGTATGGCATTGTACTTGGAATCATGAAAGTGATAATGGAAAATGTTTGCATAGTGGACGTATGTCACGTTTGACCGAACCACTCTAAAAATTGTGTGTTCCACTCTCTCTTATTGCTTTGTTTTTGCGAATTGCGGTCTCACATTTCTTCATACATGCTTTTTAAAGTGTCTCTCCCCTAATTTGGAAACGTGCTTTCTTAGCACCTTGCCACTGAACGGGCGACGCACTCTTTAGAGCATCGTATTTGGTGTTTGATCATTTTTTGATTAAAACAGTACGGACTCCTTCAAGAGCCTTAGTTCTATATATCATTAGACCCTAAGTCTAACCATTTATTTCACGCTTGTGCCACCTCGTCAACTTTCTCATTTAATTTGGTTATTCACATTAGCTTTTTTTTCGTATTCACTAAGTTACCCTTGCTTATTAATTCAATTTATACTTAACCCACTTAAGTCCATTAATAAGTCCACAACATGTTATTTTCCAATTTCATAAATTATTCCCTTTTTGGGATACAACAACATGTTATACTTAATTCATAGTTAAGTATGCCTTATCCCACATACACACTGATTAGGAGAATAACCCTCTAAACACCAGCCCCGAAGACCGAAATCAACATCAGACTGGCACCCAGAGAATTACTCAACCCAACCAACATATATGATTTTAATTTACTTCTTTTCCACTCATATAACTTATATCATTTTTAATTTCACATTTCTCCTTTCCAAACCACTTAATTTAAGTATATCTTTACATATAAGTTATCTCATCTTCCTTATCGTTTCTTATAACTTATCTTGTCCCATAAGTCATAATTTCCACCTATTACCCTTTCTTGCCTTATTCAAGTTTATTCATAATAGGTTATTTATCATTCCCCATTTCTTATCATTTATATTAAATTAACTTATTTCAAAGTATAAGTCGTCCCACCCTTCTAGTCTTGTATTACATCTTTAGTCTTAACCTTCCCTTGTCCCTATGACAAGTTTGCCTATTATTTAATTTTACATCACCGCAACTCAAGTTTATAATAGGTAACTATCATTCCCCCATTACTGTGTCATTAATTTTAGATTTGACTTAACCCTTCCTTTTACTTAACTCGTTACTTAAACTTTTCCCAATTCAATTAATTTATGATACCGTTACGGGTCCCATTTGGTTAAGCATATCTAAATTCTGTTTCACCTGTCACACGTGTCCCACTTAACCCCATTTTTAATACAGTTTCCATGTCTTACACATGTTTTACTATGTTTAAGTCTATCTTGGTTATGTCTTACATCACATGTCTCACAACCGTTAAGTCCACATTTGTTATGCTTTACATGTCATTTATATCACCTACTTAACCCTCTAATCATACCCATGTCACCCACATGTCTTATTATGGTTAGTATTTCTTAATTTATTTATAATGCCATAACGATGTATGACCTTTCACAATAGATGTCCGTTCATGGCTGCTGGATTTGTCGGGCGGTTCCGGGTAGTCTTACACCACAAACGCGCCTAACCTCGTGTTATAAACCCTTACGCCTCTAGTTCTTGCCGTTGACCTCTCACATTATACGTCCGCTTGTGGCTGCTGGATTTGTCCGGCGGTTCCTGCCAGTCTTACGTCGCAAACGCGTCTAACCTTGTGTCATAGGCGTTCATTAACGATCGTCTTTCACCCAAATCCCAAATTCATGTCATATGTTCCTAATTCAATTTAATTACATTTCATTTTTGTGCCTATTTCTAATTTTCCATTCACTACATCAATTACATAATAGTTAGCCAATTTTCATATTACCCAAATTATCCAATTATAGCCGAATTCACTAATTCCATGTTATTCATACCCAAATATGCCAATTTCCAATATCCATTTATACCCAATTTCATATAATCAATATTTTCCCAATATATATACCCCAACATTCCCATGTTCATACGTATAATGTAATTCACCCTCTAGGCTTACTTTTTAAGTCACGAATAAATTTCACCAATCCATGTTATCCAATTACATGTTGTTAATATTAGATTATTCCAATTCCATATCCAATGATAATTATGTCAAACTTACATAAATTCAACGTTATAGATTATATTCCTCGATTGCATAAAATAGAGTATGCCCAATATATGCAATAACAATTGTTATGCCACAAACCCCAAAATTACATATTATATTCCAATATCCCCATATCCCAATTGTGCATATTGTATAATAAGATTTCTTCTAGGTTCGAGATAACCTAGATCCAAAAATAGAAAGGGGAAAGGATAAAAAGGAGAGAACTCAAACATAGGCATAAATAAAATAACAGATCTTATTAAATTAACATCATATTCATTATGGGGAATGGTAAACGATAAAAGCAACATTATACAACAAATGTAGTTCAATTCCACTCACTTTGACTGGATTGGAGAAATAAGTGATTTGTCGTTGATGTAGAACGCTGATTTAATCTTCTTATTTGATTATTGGTGTAGAGCATGAATTGTTGATGAATAACTTTGCTACTTGATTTGATTAAACTCCAAAGTTGATGAAGAACTTGCAAATTAATTTAGGGTTTTGAGGCGACGGCCAAGTTTGGTTGAAGTTTAGCGGCATGGAAGCATCAGAACGAATTATTTATGAATTAGGTTAGGTCTAGGCACTATTTTATAGGTGTAGAGGGTTTTTTAGAGCCATTAGATCACCCAAGAAGCCATTCGGTCCGTCCAGCACATCCAAAATCGTCACTGCCTAGATTTGGAAAAATCGGGGGGGGGGGGGGAGGGAGGTCAACACTAAGGTCCACCTCTAGGTTGACTCCTGGGTAGGTCGATCCCCTGGTCGACCTCCCTGGGTAGGTCGACCCCCAAGTCGACCTGCCTGGGTATTTTCCTGTGTAAATTCTAATTTTTGTTGAATCTTCCGTAGCCCATAACCCTTTCATACGAAGTCCAATTTTCGAAAACTTGGACTCTATTCCAAGAAGAATTCCGAGACGAACGCAATGGTGATGTCCATTTTATTTAATTCTTGATATATAAATTAAGCATCCTTATTTTATTGTCTTCTCTGTTATGTACACTATTATCAAATTAATTTTTCCTTCTCTTCCATATTTTAATAATTTTTTCATTATACATCACCATTTTTTACCTACTATGCATATACACATATTTTTACATATTTTTAATTATATTAAAAATGCAGGGGGTTACACTATCCACGAAGGACCATCTCATAAATTCAGGATACGATGTTAACCTTATTTGTGTTTTATGTCAGGAAAGTAATGAAACAAGAAATCACCTTTTTTTCGATTGCCCTTATTGCTCAATTTGTGGACCAGATGCAGGCTCAAGATGAATAATCCTCCAATGTCAGCTCATCCATTCATCCTGACAGAAGAAATGGAACTTCTGAAAGCCAAATACACATCAAATGACGTCTCTAGAGACTTGGCATTTACTAGCATTGTCACCATCGTTTACCACATCTAGGCTGAAAGAAACGCACGCACGCATGGAAATGGAGAAATGGACAAATTCAAAAGATGGGAGTTTATTGAACTAGAAGTTAGATATCTGATGTTAAAATCGAAGATGAAGAATATAACTTGGCATGAGAAGATTGTACAGAATTGGGCATTTAGTGCTTGGATACAGGCTAATTTATGCGGCGCCAGGGAAGCTCGAGTTTAGGTTTTAACTGGTGATTTCCTTTTTTCGATCCAGTTCCGTGTTTAGATGGAGAAGTTTGTGGAGTTTGGTTCCAGTTGCGGTACATGTGGTTTTCATTTACATTTTTTCTAGGCCTCGAAGATTTGGTGGGCCATCGTTTTTATTTATATTTTCTTCTAGGTTTTATTTTGAGCACGGATGCGAAGTTTACTTGACTCTGTACTCTTTATACATTTTATTGATGCGTTATCAATAAAGGGCCACACTCTTTTTTTCCTGTCTTTGTACTCACATTGAGTACTTGTATAGGTTTTTTACAAGGCGGTTTACCCAGTTTCAAAAAAATAAGCAAACACATATTGCAGAGGAAATTAATAAATAGAAGTATTATTATTTTTCAAAACATGTTTCAAAACGATTACATTGGGATGCCTAGTTTGTAATGCCATATACCAAAAGTCTTGTGGCAAGTTTATTCACTTATTACAGAGAAATTTCAATAATTCTTGATATGTCCAGAATTTCTTGAATTAGACTTTGTACATTGAAAGTGTACAATCCCTTAAATTCTCTATCCTTTAACAAATTTTCTTTTGTTAGAATATGTTTTACCAATCAATGATTTGGAATACATTGTTATCCCTAGCAAATTGTGGTACAATTAAACTTTTTTCTTATTAAGGGTTCTCTTAACAAATTGTTGAGATAAAACTGTTTTCTTTTTCCAATTAAACTTGCTTTTCCTGTTTGTGATTTTAGTGGGTTTACAATTACCTATATATAAAAGTTGTGCACCATTCTATTTGCTACTCTCCAAATTCAGATTGCTTAGGCTGCATGTGACATGATTTTTAGCACCTGAGTCTAGATACCATACTTCTTCATGAATGTTTTCTATTTTTGTAGGTTATGTGCTTCTAGTTTCAAGCTGATCATTGTTTTCTTGAGAGTTGCTTCACTTTTTCGTTTGGTTGATAATTTCCTGTTTTGTTTTTGTTTTGTTGAGATGGTGCATAGTTAGAATCAAATCTGAATTACCATTTATTTGCAGTGTGACTAAACTTTGCACATTTGACAACTAATTAAATTGTTGCTACTGAATCTTCCATCTCTTCCCTGGTAGATGAGCCACCTCTCTGTCCAAAATTTTGTCTTCTACCAGTGTTGTTTCAGTGTTGACTCTTGAGTCTGGTGTTACTAATTAATGTAGTTGGTAGAGAAATCATTCACAACAACTTTTTTTGCTATATGCTTCCTTCATAAGAAAGAGGAATAAAGTGAACAAACTGCATAGTGGGTGTTGTCTCTTTTGAGGATATCACAACAATAATGGCTTCGTACTCTTCTTCCAGACCACTTAAAATGTACAATACTTGATCTGCATCTACTGTTTTATAGCCAACGGATGTTAATTGATCAACAGTTTCTTGACTTTAGACAGATACTTTCTCATTGTCAAACCTTCTTTCTTTATATTTTGAAGTATTCTTTTGTGAAACATTACTTTTGCACCACATTGTCTGCTAAAGATCTATTCTATCGCGGACTATATTTCATAGAGGGTCTTGCAGCCTATTAACTGTGACAGTAAATTTCTACTGATTGTCGATAATAGCCAAGAACTAATTATACTGTTTGGTCTCTAATGTGTGGTAAATTCTTGATTGTTAAAAAGCATCCCTTCATTAATAATATTTTTAGATGGCGTAATTACTGTTCCTATATTATTCTGCTCAAGACCGTAGCCTCTAATGGCTGTTTCAATCAGAAACTTCCAAAGTAAATAACTGTCTTCATCCAAATTGGATGTTAATCAATTGACTTTGAGGTTTAATGGCTTTGATAAGGTCTTATGTGGGGTTTCATAGTGCAGTTTGATTAGTACTTCTTGAAGTTGGAGTGGTAGTGGAGTTATCAACATCTCCTTCAGCCATGATGAAAACCTATGTCGATGATATGATACAACACGTAATAAAAAGGTTTTTGTTGCAGCCAGATGAGTATTGGATCATAAGGCACAGATCAAGTATGATTAAACTTCAAAACAATCAAGTGATGAGAAAATTTATTATTTCTCTGATGATCAATAACTTGTAGCCTAATCTCGTTGATGAAATCAGATATGAGAGTGTTCAGGCGAGGTAAAATTTATCTTGTGTTGTAAAGCATTTGAGGCTATGATATGAAAACATAAATGGAATGTTTTGATTTGGTGGTTTGAATGTCGAAATGTAACCTCTATACCAGCCAGCACACAAAATCGAGAGTTGTCAGTTCAAACTCAAAACCAAGAAAATTAAATATGTGAGTAGTACGCCGTCAACTCTCATTAAGTGCCTCTACCGCTGCGCTCGATGCGTGCAATTGTAGGTAAATCTTGAAATCTAGCAAAAGGTGATGCATTAATCCCTAATCAAGTCATGTTTTGTGATAAAATAACCGACAATACACTTTTGTCCATTACTCTGTATAGTTATGTAACCAACATTAATAAGTAAATATTTAATATTAACATTAAACTAACTGAATCACTAACATACATTGTATATTATAGACATGTTAATTTAATGGGTATGAATGAATATTATGTTGAGAATTAATCTCAAGCATTTTAGCCAAATTTTTAGGAATAGAAAGAGTCAAATCTCTATTATAGCATGATTAGTAATAATTCAAATTTATGATCCTATTTTTATTGAGGGAGCTTTTAAAGTTGCTATTATTTAGGAAAAGATATTTTTCCACATATATTTAGATATATTCCTAGAATATTGAAAATCTTGAATGGTCCATTGTATGCTATAAATAGAAGAGCTCTCTCCTCATTTGTATCAAGAAAAAGGAAACGAAAGAAAAAAGTAATAAAAAAAACTAAGTTTCTTTTCCTCCTGTGTTATTGTGAAACCTCTGCTTGTTCAAATAAATTAACAAATTGGTATCAGAGCCAATGGCAAGTTCCGGAGGCACGTCGTTGGGGCATATGTCGCTGCCTCGGCTTACAACAACAAACTATGACAACTGGAGTATACAAATGCGAGCATTGCTAGGTGCACAGGATGCATGGGAGGTAATAAAGAATGGCTACACGGAATCGGAGAATACCGCTAACTACACGGAGCCCAGTTAACCGCACTGAAAGAGTCACGTATGAAAGACAAAACGGCTCTTTATATCATGTATTAAGCAGTGGATGAGTCGGGTTTTGAAAAAAATTACCGATGCAAAAACGTCAAAGGAAGCATAGGAGACTTTGCAAAAGGCCTACAAGAGTGCCGATCGTGTTAAACAAATTAGACTTCAAACTCTACGAGGAGAATTGGAAACCATGTAGACGAAGGAGTCTGAAGCAGTATCTGAATACATCACCCGAGTTCAAACGGTGGTGAATCATCTCAAACGTAATGAAGAGACTATGACCGATGCTCGAGTTGTGGAAAAGATCTTGCGATCATTAACCGAGAATTTTGAGAATGTCGTCTGTGCTATTGAGGAGTTGAAAATTTTAGGAGAGTTAACCATCGATGAACTCGGGAGTTCTCTCGAGGCACATGAGCAACGTAAAAAGAAGAAACATGCGTCATTTGAGGAAGCTTTACAGGCCAATGTGAAAATCAAAGATGAGGAGTCGTTACTTGCACAGTAGAACCAAGGTAGAGGACGCGACCGTGGAGGATATAGTTTTGGTCGTGGGAGAGGTCGTGGCCGTGGACATGGAGACAACAATTATGAGGAAAGGGGACAACCAAGCGAACAAAGTTTGCAAAATCGAGGACGCAGACGTGGAAATGGTGGCTGGTCGGATCGATCAATTATTTAATGCTTTAACTGCGGAAAGTATGGACATTATGCTAGAGAGTGTTGGTCACATAAGAAGGTTAAAGAAGATGCTAATCTAGTCGAGAAAGAGGAGACAATAGAAGACGGTGTTCTGATGATGGCCTATAAAGATACCGACCAACTTAGCGACACAGTCTGGTATCTAGACACCGGAGCGAGCAATCACCTGTGTGGACACAAACATCTATTTATGGAGATGCAAGACATAGAGTGCGGAGAAGTATCGTTCGGAGACGCTTCAAAGGTCCAAGTAAAGGGCCGAGGAAAAAATCGTTTACTCTAAGAAGACGGCCGAGTAGTATTGATCGATAATGTATATTACGTTCCAGACATGAAGAATAATATTATCAGAATGGGGCAACTACTTAAAAAGGGATATCTAGTTATCATGAAAGACAGGTTTATGTATTTGAAGAACAAGAAAGGTCGATTGATCGTGCATGTAGAAATGGCCAATAATCGTATGTTCAAAATCAACTTGAGAAGCATACGAGAAAAATGCCTACAAGTTGACCTAGAGGACAAATCTTTGCTATGGAATTTGCGGTTCGGGCACTTACACTTTAGCGGGCTAAGAGAGTTAGTCAAGAAGGACATGGTCCATGGGCTACCTTCTATGGACTATACTGGAAAATTTTGTGAAGGCTGTGTGATTGGCAAGCATGCGAGGGGTACTTTCCAAAGGAAGGCCGGATATCAAGCACGGAAACCTCTTGAGACAATACATACTGACATATGTGGTCCGATCACAACTAAGTCATTTAGCAAGAAGAGATATTTTATCATGTTCATAGATGACTACACGAGGAAGACATGGGTTTATTTTTTGAAAGAAAAGTATGAGGCTTTGGAGGCAATCAAGAAGTTCAAGTTGTCAGTAGAGAAGGAAACCTGCTGTTATATAAAGGCTTTACGATCGGACAGAGGAGGAGAGTACATGTCAACATTGTTCATAAAGTTCTGCAAAGAGCAAGGCATAAAGCGGTTCTTGACTGCAGCCTACTCACCACAACAAAACGGTGTGGCCGAGAGGAAGAATCGGACTATTCTTGATATGGTTCGGTCAATGTTGAGAACTAAAGGCATGCTGAAGTAATTTTGGGCTGAGGCGGTATAGTGTGTTGTGTATGTACAAAATCGTTGCCCCCATGCAAAATTGGTGAATCAAACACCACAAGAAGCTTGGAGTGGACAGAAGCCAACTGTGTCACATCTCAAGATACTTGGCAGTGTGGCTTATGCACATGTACCATATCAGAAGAGAACTAAGCTAGACTATAAAAGCAAGAAGTTTGTTTTTATCGGATATGAAACAAAGATAAAAGCTTTTAAGTTGTTTGATCCGATTGAGAATAAAGTAGTCGTAAGCCGAGATCTACATGTTAATGAAGAAAGTGCGTGGGATTGGAATAATCAAGAGGAAATATCGTGCAAGGAAGAAAAAGATGAAGCATTAGTTCCTGTACCAACATTTACACCTGCCAGCCCGTGTACATCCGATGAAGGGGATCAACAAAGACAACCAAGAATGCAGACTTTACAAGATTTGTATGAATCAGCGCCAGAGGTTCACTTAGTATGTCTTTTGGCAAATGCAGAAAATAATACACTTGAACAGGCAGTGCGGGACAAGAAATGGTAAGCACGATGGATGAGGAGATCAAATCCATTCAGAAAAATGAAACTTGGGACTTGGTTGAGTTACCGGAAGGACATAGTCCGATCGGAGTGAAATGGGTATACAAGAAAAAGATGAATGCCCAAGGTAAGATAGAAAGATACAAGGCGCGACTTGTTGCTAAAGGCTATAGGCAAAAGGCAGGGATCGATTATGACGAGGTTTTTGCTCCAGTTGCAAGGTTGGAAACAATTCGACTTCTCATATCCCAAGCAGCACAGTTCCAACAGCCAATCTACCAGATGGATGTGTAATCTGCATTTCTTAACGATATGCTCGAGGAAGAGGTATATGTAGAGCAACCACCCGGGTACATGAAAGCCGGCGAAGAGAGAAAAGTTTTGAAGTTGAGGAAGGCACTATATGGACTGAAGCAAGCACCGCGAGCATGGAATAATCGAATTGATACTTACTTCAAGGAGAATGGATTTATGCAATGCCCTTACAAGCATGCGTTGTATGTGAAAAAGAAAAAAAAAAATTTGTTTGTTGCTCTCTATGTTGATGATCTCATCTTCATGGGAAATAATGAGGAGATGATCAAAGATTTTAAAAGTGCCATGACTCGTGAGTTTGAGATGACGGACTTGGGGCTAATGAAATATTTCCTTGGTCTTGAAATCAAACAAGGAAAATCAGGAATTTTAGTGTCGTAGAAAACTTATGCTAATGATATTTTGAGGAGATTCAAAATGGAAAATTGCAATCCAGTTGCAACACCAATGGAACCAGGTGCAAAGCTCTCTAAATTTGATGGAGGAGGAAAAGTCGATGCAAGTAGATATCGAAGTTTAGTCGGAAGTCTACGATACCTCGTGTGTACAAGACTGGACATAGCATATAGTGTTGGCATTGTAAGTCGATTTATGGGAAACCCGTGTTACTCGCATTGGAAAGCTATTAATATAATTCTTCGATACATTCTAGGAACAAAGTCACTCGGGCTATTTTACTCGAAAACATATGAGTACAGACTGGTCGGTTATTCAAATAATGATTGGTGTGGTGATATTGATGATCGAAAAAGCACATCCGGATATGTGTTTTACATCGGCGGCACAACTTTCACACGGCTCTCAAAGAAGCAGTCAATAGTAGCAATGTCAACTTGCGAAGCAGAGTATATTGCAGCCTCTTCCTGTGTGTGCCATGCAATATGGCTAAGAAAGTTGTTATCCAAGTTTCAGCTCGCCCAACATGAGCCGACTGAGATATGGATCGATAACAAATCTGCGATCGAGTTAGCAAAGAATCTAGTTCATCATGAAAGGAGCAAGCACATAGATGTTTGTTTTCACTTCATCCGGGAGCATTGTCAAGGAAAAGGATGTGCAGTTGAATCATGTTACGAGTAGTGATCAGGTAGCAGGTATTTTTACTAAGCCGTTGCCAAAGCTGTTCTTCGAAAATTGCAAGAAAATGATTGGAATGAAGGATGGTAAGTGCTTGAGCTTAAAGGAGGGATTTGTTCAGAATTAATCTAAAGCATTTTAGCCAAGTTTTTAGGAATAGAAATAGTCAAATCTCTATTATAGCATGATTAGTAATAATTCAAATTTCATGATCCTATTTTTATTGAGAGAGCTTTTAAAGTTGCTATTATTTAGGGAAAGATATTTTTCCATATATATTCAAACCGACCGTTAGGGAGGTTTCCCTACTGTAAGAGAGGCTAAATCAATTTGTCCATCCCAATGAATATAGCCTCAAATATAGCAGCGTTGTCCGACATATAAACATTGTCTTCTTTCTCGGAATTGTTTTCTCTAATGTCTTTAACAGTTCAAATTCTAATTCCTAAAATTTCTCTAAAATATTCATTATATTTCAAATGTACTTCAGATCCACTTTTTACTACAATATCTTTTGATATATCTAAATCTAAACAAAATTTCTAGTAGGACAGAATATGAGCATGACACATGTAATGTGCACTCAACAGTCTTTGCCTTTTCCACGATTACCGATCTCTTTCCCGTTTTCCTCCCAATACGTTCTCTTTCACCTGATTCTTTCCCTCATCTGGCGCTCTGCACCTTCGCCTTCCCTATCTCCTGCTTCCTCTCTGGCGTCATTTTTCCCTTCTTTGTCATACATCTCCCTTCTCCATACGCCCTTTTACTTAACCCAAATTTTAATTTAGGGTATCGATTCAAGTTAATTTGAGGAGGAAAATGATGTCACGAGCTGATTTTCGTGGTAAATATCTACCGTTTGATTTTACCTCACCGCTCCATCACTCAATTGATTTGTGGTCATTCTTCCTTCCCCTATCGGTGGCTCTTACTAATCATTTTCAGCCGCCCTTCAAATTAACCCCAAGGTCTATTGAATGATCATCGCGTGTAGGTAATTTACTTTGCCTTTCCCATTCATTTTCTTTTTTCTTGAAGATATGTATGAATCATGGATGATTGAAATGATTTTTTCAGGTTGAGAAGGACTTTGTATTCTTGCTATTTAACATGAAAACCGTGTCTGATAGGTTAGCGTAATATGTGTGTAATACAATCCTATTTGATGAAAAAAGTCATGTTTGTGGTTTCTGATACTGAAAATCTGATGTTATGCACAATTCCCTTGGTGTTTAAGATTTCAAAATTGTGCCGGATAATACCTTCTTCCCTGGCTGCAGTTCTCATTTTTCCTCAATGGCTTCTGTTTAATAACTTGAATTTTGATTTTTCATGAATTAAACCTTTTTTAGATACACACTTGATTGTAATCTCACTTTATTAATCCTTCCCTAATATTTTGCTCCCTCCTTAATTCTTATTTTTAGAAAATTTCTAAAATAACATATTTTGATTTACTTAATAATTAAATTTAGCACACTTCAGCTTTTAAAACCAGATCAAAGAGAAGATTTTTCAATTGTACCAGCATTTAGCAACATACGATGCTTTAGCCAAATGAACTTAGCATGATCCTTCCAGCATGTTGTCAAGTTATGAATGGAATAACTTGGTAAACTACAAAAAATGACATAAAAACGAACTCTAAATACTAGCTCACCTGAGTTTTATTTTTTATATTCAATACAGCACACCTTAATGCAAATTCATATAAAAAATTGATTGTAGTATTTGCTCACTCACTCGTAGGTGTATGTATAATATATGTATACTTTTATGCTGGGTTTTTATTAATAAAAAATGTGTTGAATTGTCTTTTTAATTCTTTTATGTTTTACTACTTTAAAAATCCAGTATTTCCCCAAACCATTGTTGTCATTTTGCTGTTTTATTTGTTTTAGTTGTTTATATTCTGCATCTTAAAACTTCTACTGGTTTGATTGGACTTCAAAAGGTCTCTCTTCGCTTTTGTATGTATTTTAGTATACCTACCGATAATCAAAAACATGTTGAAGATTTAAGAATAAAAACTTCCTCTTTAGGGCGCTCTACTGATATCGCTAACCTGATTTTCGAAGACTTCTTACAACTTTTTTTTTTTTTTTTTTTTTTTTACAGTTCTAAATATAGATATGAGTATAGTTTCTTTGGAGTTTATAAGGTTTTAAATTGTAAATTTATTGTTTGTGTCATGTTAATTTGTGAGTTTCACTTTTGGTTATACTTCCCGGTTGTACAACTTAAAACCACGATTTCTTAAGTCAATTAGGATAATGAATTGTATGATTATTGGTATCAGATTAGGTATTGATTTTCCCTATTTTGTTTTCCACTGTTCTGGATCTGAATAGGTAAGTTCAAGAACTGTTCTATTCAAGTCAATGGAGTTATTTCATCAGTGACCATATGCCTACTTAGGAGACAATGAAATTCATCGTAAGGGCCATACAAAGTTGATATGAATTTAGCAAATATAATAATGAGAATAATGATATTCTATCAGTTTAATCTACGAGATGGTTATGTCTTGTATTTTATGTTGAATGATATTTTTGTACTATAATCAAGTTATAAAATCTTTTTTGCTATCACTCTTTGTGTGTCGTCCGTCATTATATGTTCCCAAGGCATGCAAAGGAAGTCGCAATTAGCTAGCATATTCAACCATATTCCCCTCTTCACGTAGTTTATTTATTCAGCTAGTATTTGTTTGCTTTCAATTACCAATTTTACTTTTATGACTAAAGAACATTTATTGTTATATTGCTCTTTACACTAATAATTTTGTTGCAATTAGATTGCTGCTAGCTGATGGTCCTAACATTTAAGATAATGGACATATGATGGTATTGGTAGCGATAACAATTGTTTCATTAACATGAATGTATGTGTATTACAGGTGCACAGTAGAACTTTCGTTTTGACCATACATCACTATTACTTAAAGGAGCAACATAATTTACAAGATGAATGAGTTTTTATGTAATCAAGGATATGTAGTTGTTAGATGGATTTTCATTATTATTTAATAATCAGGTTTTGTCTCTATAGCACAGTTTTTAAAAATATTTTATCCACTGAAGTAACTCTTAAAAACAATAGCCTATGTTGGAGCGTGTATTCAGCTTTCCTATGATTACTTTGTTTTTTATAACTATTGATCAATTACTGATTTGTAGAATATTTTCCTTGATAATAGCTACTATTACTATCATCTTTCCACATATGAATGATACACATTAATCATGAATCATGAAGTTGTCTGATACGTAGATAAGTATTGAAGACATTAAATTCTTTTTCCATAAATATTGCACTTAACATAGCCATCCAGGCTATTTCATTCCGTTCTATTTCCGATAAGCTAATGTGACAATTTTCTGCTAGCACCTCAAGAATTACTCGATATTCGTGCATTAAACAATTAGTGCTATGGAAAATAAATTTCTGTAGCTCTCAGAACACAATAAGATCATTGTAATGAAACTATAACTGCATAAATAACAAACGACTTTATTTTACCTTTTAAGTTTTTTGTTTCATCATTATAATAAATGTTGCAAAATTATCAAATTGCACTTGGGCTAATTTAGCAATCTTGTTTTATAGATTATGTTTTATTCATGCGGTGTTTTATGTACCAAGTATAGTCTTTGTTTTGAAAATATTTTTCAAAACATTTTCAGTTTGGTGAACTAATTCCGTATATACTTTATGCAGACTCCTATGTCCTCACGCAGGTTTCAAAACACATTGTTTTTTTAATGTAAAGAATAATAACTGCTTTGTACAAAACAAAATGCTAATGAAAATCATTGGAAATTTTGATTGGCATGGACGGATATCACATCATCCTTATTAATATTACAGTTAGTCAGTCTAATTGGTATGAAGTGTATACACACACATACATATACATGCATACATACATATAGGACGTAACAAAAATTTGATACACTAGGGGCGAAAGATCAAAATTTGAAACAATCATTCATCAATTTGGCTGCTAATCTGTTATGTGATGTTTGCATTATGATAATGAAAAATATGCATCAGTTTCTTGATTTTATATGATAACTCAATAAGTATTATGCAATGAGTTGAAGCGGATAAATACAACTTAGTTCTTCTCAGAAGATTTTAGGTCCGTATGGTTCTTTCATATGTGTGTGTGTGTGTGTGTGTGTATATTAAATCTTTTTAGAAATAAATTGAATTCAAATAATCAACTTGAACCTTTGAATAAAGTGCAACTTTTGGTGGAAATTATATGATTTTATCTTTCAAAATAGTGTATTAAAGTTAATCATTACAATGTACGTTGATTATTTTTGACAAAGATCAATTAATATGAAAAAGCATATAGTAAAAAGAAATGAACTCATCATGTCAATGTAATAGAAGCATGCACAAAATGTTTACTGTCCTATATATTTATTAGTTGAAACTAAAGAAAACAAGTTAAGTAAATATATCTAAATACAATACTGTAAATGAATAAAAAATAAAATGATAAAGTTACTTACAGCATGACATACAAATTTATGATCCAAACAGCTACATTAAATTGTTACAGGATGATAACAAAGCAAACAAACTTAACTAAGCTTATTTGCTTTTAATAAAAAAGTGAGTGGACCATTTAAGCTTTTTCTTCATCTACAATGGTCTCACTGCTTGTCTGTGCAGTTTGTAAGTTTTCCTTCTTTTGCGGACCATTTAAGCTTTTCCTTTCTTAAATAAATAATTTGAAATGGATGTCCAGGTCATACATCTACAGAGTTACTTAACATTTGGTACCTCCTTTTCTTCAATCTTTTTTATAGATTATGAAACCTTATTGACATGAATAGTTATACGTGTATCAGCTCTGAATATCATTGACCTTGAAATTCAACATGTATAAAATATTAAAAATAAATATAGGCATGAACAGTTAGGTATAGTCTTCTCATTCTCGGATACTGTGAAATTGTATTGTAAGTGCCTACGAAAAAGAGAGAGATTATGGATGTGGAGGTGATGAAAAACTGTTGAAAACAATGGCTGAGTCGCGGACTAGGTCGCTTTCTTGAAGACGATTCGGCGATTTGGTCAGAGGTGCAAACCAATTCGTTCCTTCGCCGCCGCCTCTAGGATAAAACAGCCTCTAAAATAGTAACTGATTTGCTTGCACAAACAAATCAGTGCAGATTTGCACTTTCGGGAAAAATACTGCTCGAAATTTCTTAGAAGTTTTTTTTTTAATGGCGGCTGAGAAGAAGAGAATATAAAATTCGGTATTTTTCTCGTCTCAGATAAAATAGTATATATAGAACGAGAATTAGGTTTTGGGAGAAAATATCGGATCTGCTAAAATTTTGGGGGGATTAATTATTTTACCGTTGCAAAACTTTTCCGTTGCAGAATAAATATCGGTGCGCAAAATAATTTTTCCATAAAAAAAAACGGTTCGAAAACAACTAAGTTTTATGGTCCAAAAATATAAGTGCCTACACCACAAAGCCCAAGCCCAAGCCCGAACCGAACCGAACCGGGCCGGGCCGGGTCGAGTCGAGTCGGTCGGTCGCGCGCGCGTGTGTGGTGGTCATGATGCATGGTCTCCCTCCTCACAACAATGCATGTATTGGGAGCCCAAGGCCCCAACATGACTTCTTAGAAACAAGTATAAATCCTTGCCTCTTCCCTATAATCCCATGATGTGGGACTACTCAAACATAGGAGCCATTCATACACTTATTCAATCATTTTTAATAATTCACATAATGTTTGTAAACATTTCCAACAATCCCCCACTTGAATTTTTAAAAATATTTTCGAGCAGTTTCTTAAAAACATAAGATTGTGCATAAACAAAGGTGTCCAAGGACTTGAACCTTTGCATAGTGAGTAAGATTCAGTTTTTACTAGAGTGACACGTAGTCTTGAACTCTATTCCTGACATCAAACCACTCACAACCTTTTCTATAGTGCAATCAGATAAGCCCGTGCATTTATGGCCCTGCACGTCTATCCCAGTTTAGTGAATGCTCTAGAAGTTTTGCCCAAACTCCATAGGAAACGGCCACATTTCCACATTCACAAAGGTGAGTCTATCAAGAGCACTCCTGAAGGTAGGTACTCCACTCCAAATAGAGTATAGATCTCATTAAGAGTTTCTATTAACTCATCCTCTAATCACTTCAGGAATACATGCTTCTTGGTTTATTAACTAGCATGTTCAACTCATATCACTACACAACTTGTTATTACCCATTGAACCTAGTTCTTGGGATCTCCAGTCATTTAGGTCGGGTTACCATTGTGCGTGACTCAACAATCTAAGGGCAATAGTCCCATTCTTTTAGAAGAGTTATGGACTTTCTCTCTGGACAGTCCTTTCGTCAAAGGATCTGCCAAATTTTCCTCACTACGTACGTAATCCACTCTAACGGTACCTGTGGAAAGTAGTTCTCTAACAGTGTTGTGCTTACGACGTATTTGTCGTCTCTTACCGTTATAGTAACGGTTCTGAACTTTTGCAATAGCCGCGGTACTATCGCAATGTATCAACACTGCTGGTATCGGTTTTTCCCATAAGGGAATCTCAGCTAGCAGATTTCTCAAATATTCTGCCTCTTCACTAGCTGTAGCTAGTGCTATCATCTCAGACTCCATAGTAGACTGAGCCAAAATAGTCTGTTTCTTGGATTTCCAAGAAACAGCTCCTCCAGCGATGCTAAATATGTAGCCACTGGTCGCTTTAGAATCGTCAGATAAGGTATTCCAGTCTGCATCAGAATATCCTTCAAGTACAGCTGGAAACCTTTCATAATGTAATCCAAGGTTCATGGTTCGTTTAAGGTATCTCATTACCCTTTCAATAGCTTGCCAGTGCTCTATACTAGGTCTACTGGTAAACCTGCACAATAATCCCACGACATAGGCAATGTCGGGTCTAGTACAATCAGTGGCATACCGAAGGCTGCAAATGATGCTCGCGTAATCAGACTGTCTTACACCTTCACCAGTGTTCTTAAATAACTTTACACTGTGATCATATGGCGTACTTGCAGGTTTACAGTCAAAGTAATTATATTTCTTTAGTATCTTCTCAATGTAATGAGATTGGTCCAAAGAAATTCCCTTTTCTGACCTAGTAATCTTAATACCAAGGATTACACTCGCTTCACCTAGATCTTTCATATCAAAATTGACACTTAATAAGGATTTGACTGAGTTTATGGCATGAATATTTGACCCAAAAATGAGTAGGTCATCTACATAAAGGCATATAATAGTGCAAATGTCATTCTCAGATTTGTAATATATGCATTTGTCACTTTCATTAACTTTAAAACCATTTGAAATGATTAAGTTATCAAATTTTTCATGCCATTGTTTAGGTGCTTGTTTTAAACCATATAATGATTTATCCAATTTACATACTTTATGTTCTTGACCATGTACTACAAATCCTTCAGGCTGGTCCATATAAATTTCTTCGTCTAATTCACCGTTCAAAAAAGCAGTTTTAACATCCATTTGGTGTATAAGTAAATTATGAATGGAAGCAAGTGAGATTAATACCCGAATGGATGTTATTCTAGTTACAGGTGAAAAAGTGTCAAAGAAGTCTATATTTTCCTTTTGTTTAAAACCTTTAGCTACTAGTCGTGCTTTATATTTATCTATAGTGCCATCAGGTTTTAATTTCTTTTTAAGTACCCATTTACAGCCTATAGACTTACAACCAGGGGGTAAATCTACCAAGTGCCAAGTCTTATTGGATTCTAAAGAATCCATCTCATCGTTTATAGCCTCTTGCCAGAAATCGGCATCTAAAGAAGATAAGGCTTCTTGGAGGTTTATAGGATCCTCCTCAATAGTAAAAGCACAAAAATCTGAACCAAAGTCTTTTATGGTTCTTGCTCTTTTACTTCTTCTAGGTTCAGCTTCAGAATTTTCATTAAGTTCTGTTCTAATAGGCATATTTGAAGTGCCCCCACTATTCCTTAATTTGAAAGGAAATTTAGTTTCATAAAAGTCGGCATCATTTGATTCAATTATATTATGTGCATTAAGGTCATAAAATCTATATGCTTTGCTATTAATAGCATAGCCTATAAATGCACATTCATATGCTCTACTTGCCAATTTTATTCTTTTAGGGTCTGGAATGCGAACATATGCTAAACAACCCCAAGTTCTAAAGTATGATACATTGGGTTTATGATTCTTTAAAATTTCATAAGGTGAAATTTTATTCTTAGATTTAGGGATTCTATTCAGAACGTAGCATACAGTCAATAAAATATCCCCCCACCAATGTTTTGCTGCACCAGAATTTAATAATATGGCAACTACTAGCTCGGTAAAGGTCCTATTTTTCCTTTCTGCTTTGCCGTTCATTTCAGGTGAGTAGGGTGCAGTTCTCTCATGTACTATACCATGTTGTTTATAGAAATCCAGAATAGAATTAGATTCATATTCTGTTCCTCTATCACTACGAAATCTCTTAATTTTTCTATTTGCTTGATTCTCAATCTCAGTTTTGAATGTTTTAAACATGTCAAAAGCATCACTTTTATTTTTCATAAGATATACATATGTGAAATCAGAGCAGTCATCAATAAAAGTGATAAAATAACGATGTCCCTGTCTAGTTAAAGTGCCATCAAGTTCACATATGTCAGAATGAATCAAGTCTAAGGGTTCAGAAACTCTATCAACAGATTTGTGAGGTTTCTTTGTGATTTTAGCTTGTGTACAGAATTCACATTTATCAGATTCAGATTCTGTCATTTTAGGTATCATATCTAGGGTGCTCATGTTTTGAATTATTCGTTTATTAACATGACACAATCTAGAATGCCAAATATTAAAATCACAAAGCATATAAGCAGAAGAAGTCACTTTATTAGATTCAACATTCAGTTTAAACATACCCTCACAAGCATAACCTTTTCCCACAAAAGTTCCCTTATAAGTAAGAGTGTACAAATCAGCCCCAATAACTTGAGTGAAACCAGCCTTATTAAGGAGGAAGCCAGAGACCAGATTCTTTCTTATCTCTGGAGTGTGCATAACATCTTTCAGAATTACAGTTTTTCCAGAGGTGAACTTGAGTTCCACGTTTCCAATCCCCGCAACTGTAGTGGTGTGAGAGTCTCCCAACAGCACTTTCTGATTTTCAGCAGCCGTGTATGTAGAGAACATGCCACGATCATAGCAGACATGGCGAGAAGCACCAGTGTCTACCCACCAACCCTCTGATCCACCAACAAGGTGAATCTCAGTAATCATAGCCGTAAGAGGCTCCTCAGTCAGGTTAGCCTGCGGTGCAGAGCTTGGCCTGTTCCGGCACTTTCGTGCCATATGCCCTGGTTTTCCACAGTTGTAACAAAGAAACAACTGTCCAGAGTCATTCTTTTGGGCTGGTTTCTGCTGTCCTTTTGGGTTTCCTTGCGGATTCCTATTCTGTTTGTTGCGCCTGTTCTGATTCTTAAAAGATTTCTGATTTGGTTTCAGAACAGCGGGAGTGGTCTTCTTAGTACTGCTGTTATTCACAATCAGCACTTCTTCTTTCTGGTCTTGCTTGCGTGCTTCCTCCTCAATACGGAGGCGTGTAATCAAGCTCTCTAAGGAAAATTCCTTAGTCTTATGTCGCAAAGTGTTCTTAAAATCTTTCCAGCTAGGGGGTAATTTGTCAATGATAACAGCAATTTGAAATTGTTCGTCCAAGACCATACCTTCGGAGATGATCTCATGAGCTATTTTCTGAAGCTCATGAGACTGCATCTCTACCGACCTATCATCAGTCATCTGATACTTTAGGTAGCGACTTACAGCGTATTTCTTTGCCCCTGCCTCCTCTGTGTCATATTTCTTCTTTAGTGCTTCCCAGATCTCCTTTGCCGTCTTTTCATCTGAGTTATAATAATCATACAGATCATCGCTCAGTCCATTCAGTATGAAATTCTTGCATAAGTAATCCTGTTCAGTCCAGGTCTGCAGTTGCTTTGACTGTTCAGTCCATGATGCCATCTTTGCTTCATCAGTCTCGTCAGGCTTGTCTGGTAGCTGCGGTTTTTCAGCAGTCAGAGCAGCCACCACCTTCCTGATCGTGAGGAAGAACTCCATCTTCTGACGCCAGCGCTTGAAATGCAAACCTTCGAACTTGAAAGGAGCAGCAGTCACCAGAGGGCCGTGAAAAGCAGAGGGAGGAGCAGAATCGTCCATGGTTGAGTTGGAGGCCATTGTTTCAGTTCGTCTTCAAATTGTTGAAAACAATGGCTGAGTCGCGGACTAGGTCGCTTTCTTGAAGACGATTCGGCGATTTGGTCAGAGGTGCAAACCAATTCGTTCCTTCGCCGCCGCCTCTAGGATAAAACAGCCTCTAAAATAGTAACTGATTTGCTTGCACAAACAAATCAGTGCAGATTTGCACTTTCGGGAAAAATACTGCTCGAAATTTCTTAGAAGTTTTTTTTTTAATGGCGGCTGAGAAGAAGAGAATACAAAATTCGGTATTTTTCTCGTCTCAGATAAAATAGTATATATAGAACGAGAATTAGGTTTTGGGAGAAAATATCGGATCTGCTAAAATTTCGGGGGGATTAATTATTTTACCGTTGCAAAACTTTTCCGTTGCAGAATAAATATCGGTGCGCAAAATAATTTTTCCATAAAAAAAAACGGTTCGAAAACAACTAAGTTTTATGGTCCAAAAATATAAGTGCCTACACCACAAAGCCCAAGCCCAAGCCCAAGCCCGAACCGAACCGAACCGGGCCGGGCCGGGCCGGGTCGAGTCGAGTCGAGTCGGTCGGTCGCGCGCGCGTGTGTGGTGGTCATGATGCATGGTCTCCCTGCTCACAACAATGCATGTATTGGGAGCCCAAGGCCCCAACATGACTTCTTAGAAACAAGTATAAATCCTTGCCTCTTCCCTATAATCCCATGATGTGGGACTACTCAAACATAGGAGCCATTCATACACTTATTCAATCATTTTTAATAATTCACATAATGTTTGTAAACATTTCCAACAAAAACTGAAACTTTTGCTACAGCTATTGCAACATTGTGTGTCATTTACTTATGTGCAAATCCTTGATCTGCATACTTTACTACCATTGTGACTGCATGCAACAGAATAGTACTTGACATATGAATTGGTTGAGTCATTCCTTCATATAATGCAACGTACTTGAGATTTTCGGTTAAATAAAAAGATGAATAATAGATAATTTTATACTGACATTTAGTTAATATTCGTTGTGTGCTCTGGCTAAGATATTCACAGGTAGAAGAATTATATATCCCACCTGTAATAATTATCTATGTGTGCAATACTAGGAAATGGATGGAAAAAATGAGCTGACTGGATTAGCATTGGCTTTTCAAGATGAAGATTGTGTCTTATAAAAATAATAGCAACTTAATAGAATTTTATAAATTAATCGGTCTTCAAACCATACAAATTGATCATTGTCCAAAAATTTATCATTATATCGTGTATTCCTCACATTATCAACTTTGTTGTTAATTTTGAATTTAAATGGCCAATGGAAGTGCCAAACAGTTGCTATTTTTAAATTCCTTTCAAAATACAGAGTTTTGATCATTATTTTTTGTTTGTGTGAGTTAAATGACCTTTGTGGTGGCCTATCAATTAATTGACCTTTGTCGTTTATATGATAATAAACATAAACTGGGATCTATAGATTTTGGTAAATCCTTTATAACCAAGCATTTGTGCTTTGGTTACTTGATATGACCAACTTTTTTGGTTCAAAATAATCCATTTTCCAAAGATGTAAACCATAATAAATTCATTAACAAAAATAGTCTGAAGAATTCTAGGCATAAATTCCCAAATAACGGAAGCATTTCCTTTTTCAAGCATGTTTATTAAGGTATAGTTTTCTCCTATTATGTTATTGCCATTTTCTCCTAATATGCTATTGCCAATTAGTAATTCATGTTTGAACTATTAATCCAGAAACGCCTATTCAAAAATCTTGCATCATTTTGAAACATTTGTATATTTATCATTTTATGTGATAATGAACATATTAGTTACCTTATTTAGTTTAAACACATGATATTAATAATCATTTCATTGGCATATCGTTTCTTATACAATGAAAATATTATGTTCCAAAATTAACTCAAATATTTTTTTTTTTTTTTTTTTAATTTGACAAAAGTAATGATAGCCTTTAATAGCTATAAAGTCATAAACTATCGTATGATCTATGTAATCTTATTTTCTCATAACATTGACCAATATTGAATTTATAAACCAATAAATTAAGGCACAACATCAAAAAATCTAAACAGATTTGTACTAGACTTTTTTTATTTATTGGAATACTCTTATTAATTTAAACTTACTGATTTTAGTATTCCACAATTTCAACGAAACTGGCTTTCACAGATTGGTGTGGAAATGAAACTAAATAAATTACAATGACCAAAGGTGTTGTTTATTCGATTATTTCTAATGGGGACTTGCACCTAACTTACAAAATATGTACCAGTATTCACGATAAGGTATGGAAAGAAATCCAAGATATTTCATCATGTTCAAAACATAACATACATACCCATATTTTGTGATTAGTGATAAATCTTAAATTATCGGTATGTTATGTATGTCTAATTTCTATTTTTTTACCCATGTATATATTATTATTATTATTATTTTCGCAGATCGCTACAAGCCTACAACAACAACAATAATATAGTAATCTTTGATTTTTTTTTCTTTTTTTTACTTCATTACTTTATAAGGTATAAATCTTCAGCTACAATTGACTGTTTGATTATTTATTAAGCAACTCTCAGTTTTCAATCCACTAAAGCTACAGTCATTTTATTTCTTTGTTTTTGATTAAAAAGAGTTGAGAAGTTTTGTAGTGTTCAGTTTCGTTGATATAAAAATGTTATGAAATTGAGACGTTTACCTTTTGTTCTTCGCTATTTCAGTATTTTCCTTTTGCATGCGGCTATAAATATTGGTTATATGAATATTTTATTACTACTAAAAAATTGAAAATTACTACAATTACGACGGCTAGATGAACTTGACTATTGGTAATAACTAAAGATATAGTGAAATTAAAACGTTCATAATCAAATATGAGCCTATGAGTAATGTTCTATAATATACAACATTATGCCAGTAAAAACACACTTGAGTTAATATATAAGCTTAAGTGTGGATGTTGTTTATATGTATATATACATATGTTGTACATGAATATCATTAGCCGTAGCTCAAAGAATCCCTTGAGTCATATAATTTTTCTCCCCAGTTTTTACCAGTATAACTTTTCCTACTACAGTTTCATATATATATATATATATGTTCATTCATATAAAATATTGTTTGAAAATAAGAGTGAACTACTGTCATTTTCCCCTCTTCTTCATTTTTACTAAATTACAGTACTTTTCTAATATGAACAAAATCAACTACAGTTTTATGCAGATTCTACATTTTGTGACCATTTAATTGGTACACTGTACAATTTATTTACCTACTACTCATTCTAATATGAGCAAAATAAACATGATGTTGCTGATGCTAACCTGCAAAATAAACATTATTTACCTACTACTCAACGATATACTTCCTGTTAGAAAACTGATTACATGACTGCTTTCAACTTTAAGCTGTGGAAATATAAACATGTTTAAATATTAATTTCTGTTTTGTAAGTACTGTGCGCATTAGGTTTATTGTACCTTCCTACTTAAGCTGTGATATGTTGTATTCTACCTTTTTTTTTTTGGGTACGTTGGGTTCTATGTTGTCTTTTTTGTGGTGCTTACCATATGCAAGCAGCTACTTTTGTTTAGCGTCAGTCTCATTTTTATGGTCTGCATTTTTTACCAGCATTCTCCTCCCTGTTTCATAGCTGGGCGATATATGGTATTTTTTTACCCTTCTCTCCCCCCCTTAACGCATATAGAATACTGAGATTTATATCCATTCTACTTTAAATTAGTGTTCAGCTGTACTATACAAAACGTGATTTTGCTCTAATAATTTAAACAAAATTTATAATATGCCGTGTGCGTAGCACGGATTCACATTAGTGTTTTCTAAATGGCACATCAAATATAAGACTGCAACAAATAGCTGGTAAAAAAAGAATAAATAACTAATGCAAGCCACTCATAAATCAGCTTAACAAAACCAATTTTAAAACATTACAAATGAAATTATAATAGAAATTTAGGAAATGCTTATAACAAATTTATAAAGCGCAAGAGCGACTACATTGACAAGTTTTTGAATCCACACAGGCACCAACAAAATCTCGTTGCATATTCCCACAAGCGACTTCGCATGCACTTGCTAGGCAGGGAGATTGTAACAACCCGTATTTTTCGATAACGTGTTAAGACGAGAATCAAGGCAGAATTTAATTTTAAATTCTGAATCAAGTAAAACGAGCTATGCCATTGCGTTCGTCTCGGAAAAATACGCGAAATAGAGTCTGAGTTTTCGAGAATCAGAGTCCGTATGACCAAGATATGGCCTCGCGAAGTTTCACGAAAAATTCTCAAATTAAAGTATACTTAATTAAGTGAAATGGGTTGCGCAGAGAAATATATATATATATATATATATATATATATTGATATATATATATATATATGTATATAATTGAAAATTAAATAAATAAATATGCAAAAATGTTCAAAACAGCGAATTGGGAGAGGGGAATAACCGAACCGGCCGATTTTTGAGGTCGACCCGAGCCCGCTGGGTCGACTAGGGGTTAATCCAGGGTGTTTGGCTGTCAACCCGTGGGCTGATTCGCTTAAATGCAGATTTTGCATTTGGATGGTTCTCATGGTTCATCTTTAATCTAAAGGCCCTAGATGGTTCCTACACTTGACTTCTTCCCCAAGACATGCTTTGATGGCTTGGATTGAATCTAGGTTTAATCCTATGGCCTAAAACACTTGCCTAATCTATAAATAAGACCCTAACCTATCCTAAATCCTCATTATTCATTCATGCAACTAAACTATGGCAAAATTTTACCTCTCGTGGCCTCCACTCTCTTCATAAAATTTCTAAATGGTTTATATGACAGATTTTCCATGCATACAAGTGTTTTCAAGCTTGTATGAGTGTCATTAGCTTGCATTCAAGTCAAGTTTCTATCTTTGCATCATAAAGCAAGGGTTTTGATCATTTTGGCTCAAGGGTTTTTATGTTAGAGCTTGCATTTTGGGTCGATTTGATTGCATAAGGGCTTTGTCATATCTTTTGTGCCTTCATAGCAATGTAAGCCCTTTCCCTACTCTTAGATATTAACTATGAAGTTAAATGTTCATGTTGCAAGTTTGGGTTTGATCATTGAGTATGATACATGCTATCATGTCATGCAAGTTTATGAAGTCATTATCTTGATCTTGTGAGCTAAAAGCTACAACCTTTATGTTGAAATGTTGCATTAGGCAACATGAGAACCCTCATAACCTTTATGTCAACTTGCATATGAAGTCATAACCCTTATATGATGATATATGCGAGTTACTAGTCATCATTCCATATCTTTTGTCACCATGATTCGCTTATGTGCCAAGTTTGGGTTTATGCATGTTTTGAGGCTTAAGAATGTAACATGCAAGTTAATGAACACATTTGTGCCTCATTTGCCACCATGATTAACTTGTGGCTTAATATCCATTTTTGTCATGCCTTTGCCAAGTCTCTTCTTTTAATCCATTACGTTGTCGCGAACGTATATGCGAGTTTAAAAGCGTTGGGTTATGTTATGGGTAATTTCTAATGACATGAAAATACAACTTGAAAACATGACTTGAAATATGACATGGAAGTTGACATGTAAGTATGCATAAAAACATAAGCTTGGGAATTTACCTATTAAGTTAGGTCTACCCTTTGGGAATTTACCTATTAAGTTAGGTCTACCCAAATGCTTGAAAACTTGTAACATGTTTTGGGAAACATGATGGACATGACACTTAGATAATATAAGTGTGGCCAACTCGAGGTTGGGTTGAGTTTGCAACGTAAAACTACCCGGAACCGACCGGCCTAACTAGTAGTTGCAAACAATAGGACCCAATGTGAGAAGTTGGTCATGTTGTGCTTGAACCCGAGGTTAGACCAAGTTGTGGTGTAAAGCTACCCGGAACCGACCGGCTTAACTAGTAACCACAACAAAGTCTAATGTGAGAGATGAAGGTGCATTAAGTAATTAATGCCACATGATAGGGTTAAGTTAATTTGATTAATGACTCTTAACCAAATATGACATGGACAAAGGGGTTAAGTAAATTGATTAGGCTAATGATACTTAACAAAACATGACAAGGTTGGGTAGGTTAAGTAACTTGATTTGCCTAATGACACTTAACCATTTTTATACGACTAGTGGACGGGGTTAAGTTAACCAACACTTAATCAATCCAACACGATAATTTGGTAAGGTTAAGTAAGTTTTCTTAATGACACTTAACCGAAAGATACAGTTAATGGATGGGGTTAAGATTAGACTCAACTAGTCTAAACATGATAATCGGATGGGGCTAAGTTAGCCTAGACTTAATTAATCCCACTTGGTAGTTTAATGGGGTTAAGTTAAACACTTAACTAATCTAACTCGTTAATTTGATGTGGTTAAGTGACATATACTTAACCAATCTAACCCGTTAATTTGATGTGGTTAAGTGACCTAAACTTAACCAATCTAACTCGTTAATTTGATGTGGTTAAGTGATCTATACTTAACCAATCTAACTCGTGAATTTATTGAGGTTAAGTTAACCCATACTTAACCAATATAACGTGAAAACATGATAAGGCTAAGTCATGAATCGCTTGAATACACTTGACTGGTTTGACTAAGTAATTTGATAGGGTCAAGTTAATATATACTTAACCAACTTGAGCATGGTTTGTAGGGTTAAGTCTTGAACTTGGATACTTAGCCAATTTTGACATGATTTGTAGACGGGTTAAGTCTCGAACTTGGATACTTAGCCAATTTTGACATGATTTGTAGAAGGGATTAAGTCATGAACTTAAGTGACACTTAATCTGTTATATAAACCCTAATTCGGAGGATTAGGTGGGTAACCGTAGTTAACAAGGATAACGGGAAGAAGGCTAAGTGGTAAACCTTAGTTGAAGAATAACTAAGTAATGATTCTTAGTCAAGGAAATTTGGACCAGTTCATAGATAAATGAGTAACCTGATACGGTAGGTCATCGTTTAAGTATACGAGTAGGAGCAAGTATCTGATTTAGATAAAGGCTCCAGCGAACTGGGTAGCGAAGCAGCGGCTTCGGGGGAACGTGAGGATATTCTTGGGATCCCTCTGTGAGCTGCTAGGTGATCATACTAGGCTCATGAGAGGTTAAGGTCTACGTTAGAAGAACCAAGAGTATGCCTTGGTTGCTATACGAGCAACCTAAAGACGGGGATGGATAGGGGATAGTCGACGATACACGGTCGTACCCTAGATAGCATTTTCGTCAGGCTACCTACCATCTTTGGTCAAGCGTGTACGTACGGAAGGGCAGAGAACACCCAATAGACCATAATTGCTATCTAATTATGGTTGCGGTAAGGCTTGGATGTGGGTTGGCCAGTGTTGTGTTCTCATACAGGATTTATCCTGTCTTGTCTTTCACTAGTTGAGGGAGGGGTCGCGTGGGACCATAGCCACGTATAGAAAAACAGACCTTAGCATCTGCATCGGCAGATAAATCGAAAGCTCCCGACCGAGTCCTGTATTTCTCGATCTGCCCTGTGACAGGACTCGGATGGCACGATGTGATACATGTGCATACAGTCATGGAAAACGATTCACGATGAATGCGTGGGAAAAAGGGCGCGGTTGACGGTTAGCGTAAATCCCAGTGGCCCTGGGTGGTTGAACCAAAACCGAGATACGAAAACGTGCAATAGGTAAGCGTAATCCCTAGTGGCCCTAGGTAGCATAAGTCCTAGTTGTACAAACGATAATTCATGTTGGAAGACCCTAGCTAGGTTTAGGGTAACAGTCCAAACCGATCTTAAGGATCATGGAACTATGTTAAAGTAATATAGAATCTCATGGGAAAGCCCGTATGGTCTACGGCAAGGGACTGAACATTTACATGGAATAAAACATACAAGTTGAGTAACCTATATATGCGATATATTAGGTTGACATGGACCATTACACGACTTTTGAGTGAGGGTCATTCTTGGTTAACACATGATACGGTGGGGATACTAGTACGGTAGGTGCAGAGCTAAAATACAGGATAGATATCACAGGGCGTTATACGTGACAGATATCTTGGGGATATTATACTTGATAGAAACCTGACGATGTGATACCTTGTTTTATCTTGACATCGTAATTTATCATGACACCTTAGTTTATCTGAGTTCAGTAGTTCATCCTGTTATTTTGATTTAGCTTATCTATCTTGTTATCATGCTTATGTTCATCTCAGTTTCTCATGTCAGTTAACTTTACTAGTTTTTATGCTAATAGTAGATAGGGCTTACTCAGTCTTTTTGACTGACCCGTTTTGTTTCGCCTCTTTTCTTCCGTTTCCCCCCCCCCCCCAGGTTACAGGGAGGAAATACTGTTGTTTAGTTCGGACTTCTTCTGCTTGAAGGTCATCATGGATGGCTTGGACTTTTCTTGGCTAATGGCTACTTTACTGTTTTTACTTGGGGAATAATTTATGAAAATGTCTTTATGCTTCTTTACTATTGCAAGACAGGTTTTGATGGACTCTGATGTAAAAGGATTTAGACCTTATTTATTCATGTTATGAAAGTTTGATTTTACTTCCGCTATTTTATATGTTCTGTCTTGTGATATTTCTGTGCATGTTTACCTATAATGCCCCTCTAAAGCTAGTGCATTCCTTTGCGAGTGACCCTAGCGGAGGCGGGGTGTTACACGTGGTATCAGAGCAGAAGGTTACCAGACTGGGCAAAAGTTTTTAAAGACCTTCTGAAAACTATTTGAAAAAAAAAACCGTTTACAAAGAAGCATTTTTCAAGAAAATTTTCTTTTAAAAGAAAAAGGCTATTCCCCAAAGGCCATTAGCACTATCCTTGTTTCCTTAATTGAGTCTCTTTTCCTTTCTTTCCTCCATCTGTAGTCACAGTAGTTTTAACTGCGACTAGTCTTTTCTACCTACGAAAGTGCTTTCCATACGATGGAGGTGGTTCTCGAGAGACCAGTGTCCGCGTTATAAGAAAGGATCGTGAGAAAGAAGGATAAAGGATACGAGCTTAAGGATGAGCAACTTGTTGGTATGGCTTAGTCCTCAAAGGAGGGAGAAAGATGAACAATGAAACCCATGACGAGAGAGTATCTTTGGCATGGTAAAACGGGGCGGATAGTTAAGTATTATGGGACAAGGACAAGATCATCGGGAGGGCAGTAGTATGCTCTCATTTCTAGAGTACCTCGGAAGGAGGGTAACGATATTGTTAAAGGTTTAGCTTTTCTTCTCTATCATCCCGTTAGGACTTCGTTGTTCGTATCATTTAAGTCTGCTTCGATAGTTGAGTCTCTGCACCTTAAGTACTAGCGTAATAGAGAATCCCATTTTTGTCTCAAAGTCCTATTGGAGAATCAGTCCATTTATACATGACTTGTTTGGATTTGGGAATGTCTATGCCAAGTGTTGAGTTTGGAAATAATGCTTATGTTTATAAGCTATGGATGGATTCTAAGGATGAAGTGGTTATCCAGTAGGGGGTGCCACTCTCGGTTTTTGATAGGAGGGTAGTTAGACCATTTGACTAGCCTTGGTAATACCCTCGAAGTATCGTGTAACCTTTTTGAGGTTCTGTCATGACTAGTTACTTAGAATCCCTTGATGCCTTTATTGGAAATTTGAAGCCCGATCGAGTGGTGTTCGCCGATAAGACGGATGGTTTACTTCATTTATGCATGGGTTATAGAGATCACCCTAGTAAGTGCGCTTGATAACCTGGTTGGCATCTGTTTACTTTCAAGAGGAAGTTCTTCTACGAGAAATACCCTGTGGTACGAGGTCCGAGATTCACTAGTGAATTTTGGAAAGCTTGCATGAGATCATGAGTACGCAGTCATGTTTGCGTCAAGTATTCTAGGAAAAGGATAAGTGCAAGTGGAACGAGAGGCGACGAAGAAATGAGTTCAAGCTCATGTTATGGAAACAGGAATAAGAAGCTACAAAATCGCGAAGTTAAAAGACGACTTTGATGGTCAAAGACTAGATACGCGCATGATATCTCTTTTTGGGAGTATATCCTTGATCCCTGTTTTCTGTAGAGCTTACTTGTAGGCTATCTTTTGTGGACATCCTCTCGGTCCTATTCTCCGTTACAAACCCTGTAAGGAGTTTGTCCTGTTTATCTTCTCGACCCTGTTTCAGGGAATTCTAGGTAGAACCCTATGGATGTAAACATGTATTTGAAACATGTTATGATTGATATAGTTGCAAGTGGTTGCAAGTGGTTGCTCGTGGATGCGCGAATACACATTAGATACTAGCTCGACTCGGTCACATTTCATATGCACGAGTATTTATACTTGTTTATGGATGAAATCGAATGTATTATCATGCGGTTGTTGCATATGAATGAATGATTGTGCACGCATATAGTATCTATATGACTAGGACTATTTGCATACATGTTGGATTCATGGCACTATACATATTTTGCATTAGAAAGATTATTCAGGCCTGATCATTAGCATTAGCTAAGGAACATGTACACACACATTTTGCATATATTCATACAGCATTAGAAATCATCTAAGGACAATGGTTGCTTGTGGATGATGTTTTGAGTAGATGGATGATGGATGGTAGGATATGTTCTTCCTAACTTGGAGATTTCGGGGACGAAATCCTAAAAGGTGGGGAGAATGTAACAACCCGTATTTTTCGATAACGTGTTAAGACGAGAATCAAGGCAGAATTTAATTTTAAATTCTGAATCAAGTAAAACGGGCTATGCCATTGCGTTCGTCTCAGAAAAATACGCGAAATAGAGTCTGAGTTTTCGAGAATCGGAGTCCGTATGACCAAGATATGGCCTCGCGAAGTTTCACGAAAAATTCCCAAATTAAAGTATACTTAATTAAGTGAAATGGGTTGCGCAGAGAAATATATATATATTGATATATATATATATATATATATATATAATTGAAAATTAAATAAATAAATATGCAAAAATGTTCAAAACAGCGAATTGGGAGAGGGGAATAACCGAACCGGCCGATTTTTGAGGTCGACCCGAGCTCGCTGGGTCGACTAGGGGTTAATCCAGGGTGTTTGGCTGTCAACCCGTGGGTTGATTCGCTCAAATGCAGATTTTGCATTTGGATGGTTCTCATGGTTCATCTTTAATCTAAAGGCCCTAGATGGTTCCTACACTTGACTTCTTCCCCAAGACATGCTTTGATGGCTTGGATTGAATCTAGGTTTAATCCTATGGCCTAAAACACTTGCCTAATCTATAAATAAGACCCTAACCTATCCTAAATCCTCATTATTCATTCATGCAACTAAACTATGGCAAAATTTTACCTCTCATGGCCTCCACTCTCTTCATAAAATTTCTAAATGGTTTCTATGAGAGATTTTCCATGCATACAAGTGTTTTCAAGCTTGTATGAGTGTCATTAGCTTACATTCAAGTCAAGTTTCTATCTTTGCATCATCAAGCAAGGGTTTTGATCATTTTGGCTCAAGGATTTTTATGTTAGAGCTTGCATTTTGGGTCTATTTGATTGCATAAGGGCTTTGTCATATCTTTTGTGCCTTCATAGCAATGTAAGCCCTTTCCCTACTCTTAGATATTAACTATGAAGTTAAATGTTCATGTTGCAAGTTTGGGTTTGATCATTGAGTATGATACATGCTATCATGTCATGCAAGTTTATGAAGTCATTATCTTGATCTTGTGAGCTAAAAGCTACAACCTTTATGTTGAAATGTTGCATTAGGCAACATGAGAACCCTCATAACCTTTATGTCAACTTGCATATGAAGTCATAACCCTTATATGATGATATATGCGAGTTACTAGTCATCATTCCATATCTTTTGTCACCATGATTCGCTTATGTGCCAAGTTTGGGTTTATGCATGTTTTGAGGCTTAAGAATGTAACATGCAAGTTAATGAACACATTTGTGCCTCATTTTCCACCATGATTAACTTGTGGCTTAATATCCATTTTTGTCATGCCTTTGCCAAGTCTCTTCTTTTAATCCATTACGTTGTCGCGAACTTATATGCGAGTTTAAAAGCGTTGGGTTATGTTATGGGTAATTTCTAATGACATGAAAATACAACTTGAAAACATGACTTGAAATATGACATGGAAGTTGACATGTAAGTATGCATAAAAACATAAGCTTGGGAATTTACCTATTAAGTTAGGTCTACCCTTTGGGAATTTACCTATTAAGTTAGGTCTACCCAAATGCTTGAAAACTTGTAACATGTTTTGGGAAACATGATGGACATGACACTTAGATAATATAAGTGTGGCCAACTCGAGGTTGGGTTGAGTTTGCAACGTAAAACTACCCGGAACCGACCGGCCTAACTAGTAGTTGCAAACAATAGAACCCAATGTGAGAAGTTGGTCATGTTATGCTTGAACCCGAGGTTAGACCAAGTTGTGGTGTAAAGCTACCCGGAACCGACCGGGTTAACTAGTAACCACAACAAAGTCTAATGTGAGAGGTGAAGGTGCATTAAGTAATTAATGCCACATGATAGGGTTAAGTTAATTTGATTAATGACTCTTAACCAAATATGACATGGACAAAGGGGTTAAGTAAATTGATTAGGCTAATGATACTTAACAAAACATGACAAGGTTGGGTAGGTTAAGTAACTTGATTTGCCTAATGACACTTAACCATTTTTATACGACTAGTGGACGGGGTTAAGTTAACCAACACTTAATCAATCCAACACGATAATTTGGTAAGGTTAAGTAAGTTTTCTTAATGACACTTAACCGAAAGATACAGTTAATGGATGGGGTTAAGATTAGACTCAACTAGTCTAAACATGATAATCGGATGGGGCTAAGTTAGCCTAGACTTAATTAATCCCACTTGGTAGTTTAATGGGGTTAAGTTAAACACTTAACTAATCTAACTCGTTAATTTGATGTGGTTAAGTGACCTATACTTAACCAATCTAACCCGTTAATTTGATGTGGTTAAGTGACCTAAACTTAACCAATCTAACTCGTTAATTTGATGTGGTTAAGTGATCTATACTTAACCAATCTAACTCGTGAATTTATTGAGGTTAAGTTAACCCATACTTAACCAATATAACGTGAAAACATGATAAGGCTAAGTCATGAATCGCTTGAATACACTTGACCGGTTTGACTAAGTAATTTGATAGGGTCAAGTTAATATATACTTAACCAACTTGAGCATGATTTGTAGGGTTAAGTCTTGAACTTGGATACTTAGCCAATTTTGACATGATTTGTAGACGGGTTAAGTCTCGAACTTGGATACTTAGCCAATTTTGACATGATTTGTAGACGGGATTAAGTCATGAACTTAAGTGACACTTAATCTGTTATATAAACCCTGATTCGGAGGATTAGGTGGGTAACCGTAGTTAACAAGGATAATGGGAATAAGGCTAAGTGGTAAACCTTAGTTGAAGAATAACTAAGTAATGATTCTTAGTCAAGGAAATTTGGACCAGTTCATAGATAAATGAGTAACCTGATACGGTAGGTCATCGTTGAAGTATACGAGTAGGAGCAAGTATCTGATTTAGATAAAGGCTCCAGCGAACTGGGTAGCCAAGCAGCGGCTTCGGGGGAACGTGAGGATATTCTTGGGATCCCTCTGTGAGCTGCCAGGTGATCATACTAGGCTCATGAGAGGTTAAGGTCTGCGTTAGAAGAACCAAGAGTATGCCTTGGTTGCTATACGAGCAACCTAAAGACGGGGATGGATAGGGGATAGTCGACGATACACGGTCGTACCCTAGATAGCATTTTCGTCAGGCTACCTACCATCTTTGGTCAAGCGTGTACGTACGGAAAGGCAGAGAACACCCAATAGACCATAATTGCTATCTAATTATGGTTGCGGTAAGGCTTGGATGTGGGTTGGCCAGTGTTGTGTTCTCATACAGGATTTATCCTGTCTTGTCTTTCACTAGTTGAGGGAGGGGTCGCGTGGGACCATAGCCACGTATAGAAAAACAGACCTTAGCATCTGCATCGGCAGATAAATCAAAAGCTCCCGACCGAGTCCTATATTTCCCGATCTGCCCTGTGACAGGACTCGGATGGCACGATGTGATACATGTGCATACAGTCATGGAAAACGATTCACGATGAATGCGTGGGAAAAAGGGCGCGGTTGACGGTTAGCGTAAATCCCAGTGGCCCTGGGTGGTTGAACCAAAACCGAGATATGAAAACGTGCAATAGGTAAGCGTAATCCCTAGTGGCCCTAGGTAGCATAAGTCCTAGTTGTACAAACGATAATTCATGTTGGAAGACCCTAGCTAGGTTTAGGGTAACAGTCCAAACCGATCTTAAGGATCATGGAACTATGTTAAAGTAATATAGAATCTCATGGGAAAGCCCGTATGGTCTACGGCAAGGGACTGAACATTTACATGGAATAAAACATACAAGTTGAGTAACCTATATATGCGATATATTAGGTTGACATGGACCATTACACGACTTTTGAGTGAGGGTCATTCTTGGTTAACACATGATACTGTGGGGATACTAGTACGGTAGGTGCAGAGCTAAAATACAGGATAGATATCACGGGGCGTTATACGTGACAGATATCTTGGGGATATTATACTTGATAGAATTTGACGATGTGATACCTTGTTTTATCTTGACATCGTAATTTATCATGACACCTTAGTTTATCTGAGTTCAGTAGTTCATCCTGTTATTTTGATTTAGCTTATCTATCTTGTTATCATGCTTATGTTCATCTCAGTTTCTCATGTCAGTTAACTTTACTAGTTTTTATGCTAATAGTAGATAGGACTTACTCAGTCTTTTTGACTGACCCGTTTTGTTTCGCCTCTTTTCTTCCGTTCCCCCCCCCCCAGGTTACAGGGAGGAAATACTGTTGTTTAGTTCGGACTTCTTCTGCTTGAAGGTCATCATGGATGGCTTGGACTTTTCTTGGCTAATGGCTACTTTACTGTTTTTACTTGGGGAATAATTTATGAAAATGTCTTTATGCTTCTTTACTATTGCAAGACAGGTTTTGATGGATTCTGATGTAAAAGGCTTTAGACCTTATTTATTCATGTTATGAAAGTTTGATTTTACTTCCGCTATTTTATATGTTCTGTCTTGTGATATTTCTGTGCATGTTTACCAATAATGCCCCTCTAAAGCTAGTGCATTCCTTTGCGAGTGACCCTAGCGGAGGCGGGGTGTTACAGAGATAGGCTAATATCAATTGTGCATTGACACGGTTGTGTGCCAGGATCGTCGCAAGTCATCGGTTCGCTGCCAAACCCTGAAATATTTAATAAGAACAAAAATCATTCATATAACTCAAAATACTAAGAGAAAAATTTTGTATTTACTATCTTAGGATTAGATGAAAATTAATATGGACAAAGAATACTTATTGTTTTGTATTTTACATTTAATCTTTAAAATAACCCTTATTTAATCACTGTAATATAAGAAAGGTTAAAAAATTCCTGGATGTAAACCAATGCTATTGAATTAAAGGATGAATTCAGAATAGAAGAAATAAGAGTTCAGACTAAATTTCATTTTATTTATTTTTAAAAAATTGTATTGGCTGTACAAGATTGATGTTTTATTGAATAAGGTATATGTTCTATAAAGTGTGTCAATTTATTAAAATCTAAAATTTATTTATAGAATGAGGCTATTACATCAAATATTTTGCTTCTATCGTAAGATAATAATAAAGAACATCTTTCATCTCAAACAATTGTTCACCATTCAACACAATAAAAATCCAAATTGAAAAAAAAATGCAGATTATCAGAAATCGTTTAATTGGTTTTTTGCATTGAGACAACAAGTTATGAAAGGCTGTAGAGAATAGAAAAACATATATACGTAGAATGAAAGTATTAAAAATCTTGTAAATACAAATACTCAAAAAATAAATTTCTATCATTGCCAGGTCAATATCTTTACCGTATGGAATAATCAGGAAGAAGAACAAAAAAAAAGTTGAAATTGAAGCCATCTTCATTCGTTATTCCAATTCACTGGTTGGGCGTATTTTCAACTTCCTTTGATGTTTGAGTAAGTTGAACTAACATCTTGTTGTATATATAGTTGTTAGGAATATTGAAAAAAAGTAAATTAATCAATATTGTAACACCCCGTAAATTTTGACACTAATGTTGACATTAATAATCAAATAAATCATACACATAATTTCACCTCTCAAACAAATTTCATGCAAGCTTATTTTCTTTCCCATTCTTTATTTACTTTCCCCAAATTCACAATCTCATTTCTTTCCACTTTATTTATTCACTAATAATGCATTTATTTCTTTCCTTCCATCTATCAATTCACTTCTCTTCAATCTATTAATTTCTTTCCCTTCATTCTATTTTCATGCATTTTATATCATTTATTAATCATAATTCCTAAAATTTCAAAGCCTTTGTTTTTTCCTTTCTACTTCTATTTTCTATTGTTTTTTTGTAAAAGAAAAACAATCTCAATGTATAACTAAATATATACATTCCTTCTCTTCTATATACCATTGTTTATATTTAGAAAAAAAAGGACAATAAAAAATTCCTTAACTATCAACATTATCTATTTGTATTTCTTTTTATTTTCTCTGCTTTATTCTTGTCTATCCAATTGAATATATTCGTTAAATTCTAAAATTTTAGTATCATGTGTTTTAAAATTTGAAAACTTATGCAACTTACTAACAATAAGCATCAAGCAATAAACCATGCATTCATTTGTTACTATTATTCTCTTTTCCTATTAGATTTAAAAATAAATCTATTAAATAAAGTAAAGCAGAAGCTTTTCAAGCCATCTCGTTAATTCTCTAAATTATCTCAATTCTCCTTAAATTTCTCAATTCTTTCAATTCTCCTTAAAACTCTAAAGATAACTTTATGTAAATTTTAATATGATATCTATTGTCCCAATGTTTCTTCCGTAACCCTTCAGTTTCGTTTCTATATATTTTTAAAAAAAATGTTGACACATGTCCTAAATCAACGTTGGATTTTGGATTTGCGATGGAAACAACTACTATATTTGTTCGTTTTGTAAACCTAAACAAAGTCAGCCACCGCTGTTATACCGAAATCGTTTTCAAAACCCTAGAAACAAAATACATTCACCTCCGTTTTCCTTATAATACTCTTATGACATTGCTCAACCACAAAATCCGTCTTTCTTGAGTTATCCTGCTGGATTTGCGTTGATGTATTTCATTTAGACTTATTCCGGCTAACATAACATGATCATAATGCATCCCATGATCGTAATAATTGAATTGATGTCATTTTCATATTAGGATTCGCCTATGTTCTCTCCTTCAGGTGAATTTTTTCCAGTCTTTAAAGCGATAAAATCGTCAATGTTTGATTCCAATCATTGCTTGGGTTTGCTACTTCAAGTTTCAAAGTTTGAACCTTTCAGGTATCCATTATTTTTCTGTTTAAGTTTTCATTGTTTGCTGTTGTTCAATCTATATAATAGGACGTCTGATTAACTTTAATGGAATATAATAATTTGATTAATTTAAGATGATATCTTCGTTCTGCTATCAATGTCCTTAAACATTTTTCAGTTCAACTTTGTTACGAAACTGAAGTTTCTTAGCGTAAAGAAATTATATGCTTGCTGGATTAGTGGCTAAGTGAAATGTAATACTAAAGCACATGCATTTAAAATTAGCAATATCAACATATTAACAAAGTTTTGTAGATAATGCATTAGATGAATGTAAGTTTGGTCGATACTGAAGACTTAGTTGTTTTAGACGAAACTAATACTAAAAGACATCCATTGCAGAAGTAACCACGAAGCAGTCGTTTAGTAGCTATAAAGAATAAATGTTAATTTCTACTTTTGCTGCTTCGTGCTGAATTTTTTGGTATTCGTTCGCTTTTACTTTGTGCTGTTTGTTTTCTTTCTTTCCCTGTTTTACATCTTGATTTTCAAAAAATTACATTATGCTATGGTTCTTACATGTATGTATAGCTTTGTTCCTAGCATTTAATCTTACATCTTAAAAAGTCATATCACATTGGGTTTCTTTTGAGTAGATATGGCTTCATGTTTGCACGATCTAAGTTGATATTAAGATAGGCTAATTTTCATTTGCACAATTATTCTGTATCATTCCCGAATTGGCTTTAAATGAATTTTCGTTTATTGTACTGCATATTCAGAAATGACAATTATTAGTATTACCCTTCCATGCCAAGCTTTCAAATTTTGAAACTTTCGTTTTTTGGAATATCTGTCCTTAATGCTTCATAAAAATATAGGGATATTAGCTGAAGATTTTGGAGAGGAGAACATGACTTCAGTTTCAGACTTGATCATCTCCAAGTAGTATTTGTAAATTGACTTTCTGGAGCTAAATCTGAGATGAAGGTTATCGAATTACTTCTTCCGAATGCACCAGTTATTACAGAGTTGCGTATCTGCCTATTATGGTAATCACTATCATAACATTAGCCTTACTATGTTAATTATATATTTAATTACCAATCATAGTTGAAAACTTTAGACGCATTTCAACCAAGTCTATCTGATACATGCATGTTGTTTTTCAATTGGACTGTGCTTTTAATATTTATCGATAAGCTAATTAATATACTGTACTATAATTACTGAGTTCACAATCCAGCGCTCACATGCCTTCTCACAATCTCCCCAATATATCGACAGTAGAAAAATCAATGCTCCTTCCGCATGAACAATCTACCTTTCAACCCTACTTGCACTAAACTACTCTCTCCCTACAACCTAGGCCTAAATCGACGGCGGTCACATTTGCTCCTAGCGGATCCTCGCTCCACTGCTGTGAACTTGCTAGCTCTTCTCTTTAAGTAAGCACCTATTTACTACTTATTTTCAGTGCTTGGTTTAGATTAGTTAGGTCTATCTTATTTTCATATATATTTTTCGATGAGGGTTGTCGGTTTTTGTTCTCAGAAACAGATTTGTTCGCTTCGTTAGGTTATTCGATTAAGGTTCACGATTTAAGGTTCACCAATTTTTAATCATATAATATTAAGCTGTTGTTAGATATTTATTTAATAGAGAAAAAAGGCTTGGTGCATCATATTGGCTACAATAAATGACCAACTGATATTCAAGTTATTTATGAAATCTTATTTTAATGTAAATATTTAAGTTATAGTATGTGTTAACAAAAAATATATTATGATAAAAAATCTTATAACATATTGCATTGTTCAGTTATTTTCATATTGAGGTATAAGTCATATTAGATGCTCCTTTTTCAAAAAGAAAAATATTTGATTGTCATTTACTATGCCAAATCATACCAACTGAAATGAAAGTTGGTTATATTTGTTTGAATGCTGCTCCATATATCTTAAAACTATAGGTAATATATATATATATATATATAAATATATCATTGATTCCTTTGGTTTGTAAGGTATCAATTGGTTTCAAATATAAAAGATTGCCGGAACAATTTAAACTTGACCAGCAAAGGTTAGTGGCCTCTTAGTTAAGGATGTATAAGCAAAGTGAAATGAAAAGTGCCCTGTATATCTTACTTTTTATCTGTTCCAAATATATTTTATGTGAACAATATTTATAGCTGAGTACATGACTTGAAAGAAAGCGTCCATGGAGCTGAAGAGCTTATATTAAATAATAGTTTTAAACTTAGCACATGTATTTAAGGTTAGAGCACGATTGACCAACTGGCATGAGAGAAGAAATATAATAACCTATTAGGTAACATTGTTTAAGTTTTCTTCCTCACCATTAATTTGTGTATGAGATTACCTATATTATACTATTAAGATTAGGTTGCTCAACCTTGGCTCTCATGCATTCTCCCAATTCAACTTTTGATGGACCTTTGACCTAAAATTTAGTGCGGAATGACTAATTTTTTTTTGTTAATAATAAGTGTTGAAAAGCATTTGATGAACCACTGACCGAATTTTTTTTGTGAGTGGACTATTTTTTTGTTACTAAGAAGACTAGGCAATGCCTATGGTTTGAGATCCTTAATCAGGTTAATGCACTCCAGCTATAATGGAGTATTGTACTGGTATAGCTAAGTTTTACAATGATAGCATGGTTAATTTCGCCTTTTCATACGGATACACAGAGTGCACTGTCTCTATTACTATATATAAGCGGTTGCTATTATACGTGAATGATTACATTATGTTAATTATAATTTATTCTATTACAGATACCCGCTTGCCACTAACCGCATTTGCCTTGACTGTGGTGTTGCCTCTTTTCCTATCGTTGTTTCTGGTTGTTGTGCTACCTTGCTCTGGCTTATGTGTGAAGCGACTTGATGTTTATCTTGGTCAACTGTCCTACGCTCTGTTATTTGTTGATGCAACCGTCCCAAAATTCAAAATTACACTCCAGATGAACTGCAGATGCAACGTTTCCTACATCTGGTTTTCCCAACTGTGCTCTAACTCATTGACCGGTAATTCAAGTATCCTATGCTGCTTAATCCTTATCAACTGCAATGATTGAATAAGATTTTTTTTTTTGCTGGATATAACTAGACTTAGGGCACTGGAACTCCAAAATTATCATTGAAAATTGTCAACCTGTTGTAACAATATCATTATAAGATGTAACTCATGCACTTGTGATTCACGCAAACTTTTTTTTTAATACCTTGACGGCCCCTTTGCAAAGAAAAGGGCCAAGGCTGACCCATGCTCCCTCATACAAACCATAAAGATAAAACTAATGATGGTGGAGGCACTTAGTCTCCATAGTCAAATCAAGGCATTGCAGGTTCATTCTTTTTAATTTCAGAATCGAATTTGACTAAGTTGAGTGATGAATTCTAAATATATATTTTGAATAAACAACCTTGCTTCTTATCGACAATATTGTTCTAGAAATTCTAATCTTTACCATTAATTTCCAAAGTAAATATAGTATCACAATGGGAATAAAACCAAGATCTAAAAGCAGAAATCAAATAAATTATTAGGATGTGGGTGAGTGTAAGATCGATGAACCTGTAATTATTGTGCAGCCTAGACCGAGATTCGTGGAAAAGAAGAAAAGCTAAAGAGGTTAATATTTGAAAAATGATAGTGATTAGTTAAAAGTGATTTGTTGGTTTTTTAATAGGGCTTTGTTCAGAATTGAAAAAAAAATACAAAATAAGAGATTAATACATTCAAAACTGGAGAAGAAGAGACATTTTATCCAGGGAGAAAAAGTGAAAAGTCAACTGAAAAGTTAATATGGAAGAAATACGAAATGACATTGATTGTACACATGTACCATTGAGAATGGTATTTTAATGGTACGCACGACTGTTTATTTCACAAAAGGAATGTTTCTTATGCAAACTCCAATTTTTGAATGTTGAATTCCTTTAAATTGTCATTTATTGCTGCCAAATTTAGTTTGTGAACATTTCAATAGCTTAAATTATACAATCCTAATTTTCTTCTCACGTTCTTATCCCTTCTTATATAATCATCCGACCTTTACTTCATGTGATGTACTTACTCCTTTAGTTTATTTTCTGAGTGTGTTATGATTTTTTTTTTAGTCCATACTAATTTAAACAAACTGTTTACGTTGCTCTTTTCTTTGACTCGAGGTTAAAGTGGTTTGCTGTCTTTACGTGTTTCTGTGGATGGAAAAATGATATCTAAGCAGTACACTTTTTTTACTTCATTTTTCATCCTCTTAATTAGTTCTTGAACAATTAAAATTAAAATTTTGATTTCTTCATTTACATGCCACATAACTTATGCAGTGTTGTCCACTGTATTGTTGATATTGAGGTATAACAGAGCCCATAATGATTTTAGTTTATAATAGTTGAGATTATTTAAATCATCAAACTTATACAACTGGCGATCCATCATCCATTTAATGTGTTATTGTTCTCATTTGATTTGATTTCCAATTAATTCGTGTTATGTTTTCTTTGTCGCTTTGAAGAATTTTGCTTTTTCTGACTTTGCATCATTCATCTGCACCATTGGATGACAAAATTGAACAAATGCTTGAGTTGAGCCATTGCTGTATGCTTGCAAGTTGAAGCTTTTTCTAAAAGATCTTCATTCTTGCTTCATTTTTTTTCAAAAACCAGTCAATTTTTTATTTTAGATCCAATTATCAAATTTGTCATTTATTGTTGATCTACTGGTTGTGGTGTTGCAGTTGAATTTTCACTATGGATTTGAAGATGTTTCAAAATATGTAGATGCGCATTTTTGAAATTTACGAATAACTACAAATTTCCATTTTCATATTGAGTAACTTGGAGAATGTGTTTCATGAGAAATTCAAACTCACGTACTAGCGCTCTGTTCTTCATGTTGTAGTTGCAGTGGACTCACTTGGTGGTTACTACAATTTTCCATTTTAAGCACATCAAGTATGCAATTTAACTTTCTTGCCCTGTAACAATTAGGTTGAAGTTTTTCTTATTAAGTTTTAATGCTTAGTTAGGATGCTTCAAACCAAGCAACCTCAAGTGAAACGCTTTTTTCTTCTACTATAAGTTTTTTTTTATTTTGTACAGTCAAGATGCTGTGTTGAAGGATGCCCACCAAATAGGGTTTAGCCTTGAAGTATTGATGCTTTGAGAAGTTCAAAAGGTGGATAATGGCATGCACAGTCAACAAGACATATGATTCATTCTTATGACTATAGTAAAATTTTGATGATGAATATTTTTTAATTAATACATTTCCTGTAATTTAGGTTTCATATTTGTATTTTTCATAGGAAAATGTTATTATGTGCCCCAAGGAGACATGCTAAGACTGATGAAATTACATAAACGGCAGTCTTGAGTTCTTCCTGTATTTAGTATGTAGAGATAAATTAGATACTTAAAATAAAAAAAATTGTTCTTTAGTGCATAAGTGCTAACATTAACATGTGTCCGGTACGTATTAGCAAAACTCTTTTTAATATACGAGGAGATGACTAGCTAAACCTGACTGTTTGGTGTAAGACAATTTTTCCTACATATAATATAATGCCATTGTATTAGATGAGTTTCTTCTGATTTTCAGAAATTCACTTTGGATAATGTTTTCTATACTGGTATGAACATGTCTCTGTAAATGGCATTTTGTATAATGTTATTTTTGTACTGACCTGTGTATTCTAAATTAATAAGAAAACATAACAAATGTATGTGAAATATGTAGAACAATAGGTGAGGTTTGCTTTCTATTTTGTTTTAATATCTGCGTTATTGTCACCTTTCCTTCAACCATGGTCCAATTTGAAATACATACCTTGAAATTAATACCCAAGAATTGAATACATTAAATACAAATTATGAAATTTCCTACCATAAATGTATTGAAGCCAACAATTAAATTCTATAGTTCTACCTTACATGTATTACAAACATATCATTACTTTAATGTGGAGCACTTTTCACACGTACTATATATGGAACACAAAATTATAGCATGTAGGTTGAGCATAATGCTGATAATTATCTTTATCTTGATCACGGTTTAAGAAAGGTCACAAGCTAGAAATTTTTAAAAACTTTTGGAAATTCAACCGTCTCTCCTTTTCCAATGATTTATTGTTTGTAACTAGCTCATATGAAGCTACGTAAGCGTATAAACTTAAGGGAACATTCATGACTTCGAACTCTGCATTATTGAAAGACAACACGTGTTGTCTAATGTCACGGCTAATATTGTAATTGTTTTTTAGTCCAAAAATTATGATAAAATCATGTTCTTATATGCCACATTTATTTAAATGATATGAAAATGAAATTATTTACTAATGTGGATTGTATTCACTGTATGCATATTTTATTTTAATGTCAATGGGAACATTTAACATGCTACAAAATCAAAGCTTATAATGCTAAATTGATTGATTGCTTAAGGAGTTTGATGTTCGGAGGGGACATAATTTTGGTTTCCATCCTTCAAGAAAATATTTAGAAACTTTTTACTTGACAAATACTATTATTGCTATTTGAATATTTTTGTTTTAGTTCCTTTTGTACTAATATCTTTTAGCCATTACAATTTTTAATATGGTTGGTACATCAGGTTTCTTCCTATGTTGCTTGCTGCCAGATAATTGATTGCAAATGACTCCAATCAACGTGCTCACTTGCAAAATCATCACTGATCATTTAGATCACTAATCTCATTGTTTCATTTGATTGGAATTTATCTCTGAAAGTATTGGTTTTGATTTAATCGTAAGTTGGAGCTGAGTTATTTTATGTTTACTGACCTATTTTAATCTAACGTTAGATGTTTATATCCATTTGGTTATTAGATTATGGACAATTCTTTTACTTTTACTTGTGATATTTTATAGTTACCTAATAGCATGGACAAAGATTATATTTGCAAGTATAGGTATACATCAGTTGCGCATGCTTTACTTTCATTTTATATTTTTTTTCTTATTCATAATGCATCTGTTGTCTAGAACAATGCATTAGGGTTTTTTATTATGTTATGAATGCAAACCCGAGCTACGTAACATGCCAACATGTTTGTTAATTATAATTTTTAGCATAGATTGGTGAACTTCATTCATAAATATTGTATTTTATAATCAAACATAACATTGTTATTGACCATGTTCGAATAAGATTATTTTGAGAATTCGTAGAGAGCTAGCTTTACAATGTTAATACAATTAATTATCACAAGTCCAAAGTTGAACTCATTTACAACAATATATTTACGCTGAATTACATTGTAATATTAATGTCAAATGACTACATTTTAAAACTTATTTTGTTATTTATAAAACACTACATAATATCACTTAATATTATGCATTAAGTCAACGTGTTTAAATTAATTACGTGATTGTGAATTCAACAAATGAATTCAATTAATAAATTGTTGTTAATTCATATAATTAACGCTAAGTGTGATGTTTTAAAATGTACACTATGTTCTTATCAGCGAAAGTGGCAAAATTAATTTTTCTTTGAAATATAAAGTTAAATAAGTCACACAGTTTTGATAATATATGTAAACAATAATAAAAAGTTTTATATATTATACACTTATCTCCAAAAAATTATAATAAATTGAAGAAAAGAATTTCCACTTTAAATACCTACATCTTAACATTTCTACAATTATTTGTTGAATTTACTCAATTCTTTCGTGATATTTTATATTTCAATCCATAAGTTTAAAGTACTCTTGAAATCTTAAATTCTATTTATTTAAATAATCTTATACAATATTTAATTCATTTTTTAGACCTCTTGAAATTTTACGCTAATTTTACTATGCATATTATAAAGAAAGGTAGTTTTCCATGCAATTATAAAGATGCATAAATCACATAAAATGAACTATGTATATCAACAATAATGACAAAGTTAATTTGTAAATTAGTTATGAGTCATTTATATAAAGAATTTACCATACATTATATCACAAAATTCCTTTTTGAGCATTAATAACTTCACAACAAATTAATACCTTTTTAAAAAAAATCTTCTCAATTCTACCTGCTATGCTATAAAGTTAAACTATCTTCTTTACATTTAATTTATTTATACATATTCTATTAAATAATATTTGTTAATTCATCGAATAAATTACTAACATACTCCAATTTCAGCATCTATATTTATATTAACACACATATACAGACGTATTGTTTGTATAAGCTACGAACTTAAATTACACAAATAATAATAATTTTAATTTGTAGTTTATGTATTTCACATCAAAATTTATCATATATCACATAACAAAATTATCTTTTCAATTTAAAATAATAAATATTATTTTTGATAACATTATCGTGTGCAACGCACGGGTTACACATTAGTATTAATGATTATGGAAGTTCAAATTCTATGATTAAAGAAAGAAAAACGCGGCCAAATATACAGTAAGCTCCTTCCATTACTTAACATCTATGACACAAATAATCGAGCAAAACCATTTTTTCGTATCAAATACAATTTACATCTACTGTAATTCGAATTATAACTTCGCTAACAACAAAAATATAAATACCAGAATCAAAATACCCAGAATTCATCAAAGCCGCAAAGGAAGCCATCAACCTCTTCTCACCGGTGGCAGGTTTCAACCTGACAGAGTTGGCTGTGATGCCTCCCCTGGCCAGAGTTGGAGCTTGTCGCAGAGAATCAAAATCCAGCGTAGGTTGAAGCTTTGGTACCAATTATTTCACGATAGCGGTACTCATTGTTGAGAAGAAGGTAAATTAGATTTTGGGGAAGAGAAGTCAGCAGTTAGCTTTATTTCAATACAACAGGAATAAAAATTAGGGATTCGAATGATTTGGGAAATTTGGAGTTGTGAACAAATTGAAAAGGAAAGCGGGAAATAGAAATTGTTGAGTTGTGGATTGATGATTAAGATTGATTGTTGAGATTTTGTTTTAAATATTGGTGGGGATCGCTGAGGTGTAATTTTTTTTATTTTAAAGGTCTGTTATAGCAACACCGTATAAAATGTTGCATCGCGTAACACTTGTTTATCTAGAGCAACACATTTTTATGGCTAAGATAACACCAAAAATAGAATGTTGCAGTAGGACCAAAATATTATAGTTATCGTGACATTTTGGCTGGCAACACCTTGCAAATTCGTTGCATTAGGCCATCTATGGCATAGTGACTTTTTTGTAGTCCAGTGTGTAGCTAGCTCCAGGCTATAAGCCATTTAGGTATGAGTGGACGGTCCACTTTGAACTCCGTTGACATTGGACGGTCCACCTTAAAATCTGAATAGCCGATAGCCAACTATAGTCACTTGAACTATATTGTATTTTTTGTTATTAGTCATAATAAAAATGTGTTTGCGGTCACCTTAAAAACCAGTCGACTTTGCCAAAAAAATGATTTCTGACATTTAATAGTTAATTTTGATTTAAAGTTAATATTCAAGTTTTTACGTGAAATTTATTTGGAATTTTAAATCTAGTATATTTTAACCTGGTTTTGAATACATCTTATACGTATAAATTTAATCAATATTTGAATCTAAATTGTTTAGTTAAATTTAAGCATTATTAATATTTTAAATTAATTAAAATATATCTATTGGGGTATTTATAGATTTTAATTTTTAAATTTAACTTGCGAATTTATAATTTATTTAATTTAAATTTGGTTTTAAGTTAATATATAAAGCATGAATTTGAAATATATAAAATACACTTGTATTGTTTGCATTCTTAGTATAATAAAATAATATATACACTTTGAAAGAATATTTATTTAATAAATCTTGCTACTTACAGAATTTTTTTGGAATTTAAACACTTGTGTAAAGAAGGAATTTTGGGTTTGACACTTAACCTGTGTTTGAAAATTTTCCTTCCTCCCTTTTTTTATTTCGTTTTAACCTTCCTCCCCTTTTTCGCTCAATCGAAACCTTTCTTTCCTAAAAAAATGGCTACTTCTCTCAACCCTAATTGCTCGTCTCGCCCTCTACGCTCCCCTTTTATGGTAAATCAATCCACGTCCTTTTCCTCGTCTTCTCTCCTCCATAAACCCTACCAAGTTCCATGTTGTCCCCATCGCCACGGCGAAATTGCCATTACAAATCAAAGCGCTTCTACCCATCTAACGCTGCTCTAATCAACCCTAGCTAGCCACCTTGCATTCCAACTCGGCATCACTGAGATTAGCATCTCAACCGCACCACCTTTTTCATTGCTAATGGCGAGTACCCCTCACGATTAACTCATTTCAAGTAGCTTAACATTGGTAAGAGAAAATATCCCATAAGGTTTAGATTTTGTGGAATCCTTCATTTTGATCAATGCACTATTTGTTGGATGTTTAGACACTTGATTTTGGTTTATATGTGGTGGTTGATGCGCATATGTATGTATATACTGTAGTATGTGTATATGCATATCATTGGCATACATATATACAAATTGTGCAAAATTAATGGTATGGGTTCGATTAGCCTAAGATTCATTTACAAAACTGGATTGCTATGTACATCTACATCTATAGTGTTGGCCTTCATATCCTTGCTTGCCTTGACAATACAGTTGGTATATTACATGTTTATCACACCTTTTTGGGCCGAACTGTTTTGTTCTTAGCAACTTAAAAACTATGTGCTTTTGGGCCGACCTTTTTGGGTTGACCTGATTTCACCTTGTTACTCTCGAAACACAAGCTAAATCCATGCTGTCCTTACCATTTCATGCTTGACTGTTTTGTCATGCCTTGTTCCTTAGCTTATTTCAATACATTGAGACACCTTTTTATTTAATATTTCCTGGCCATACACCCTAGTGTTGATTTCAAAATGCACGAGTATACACATTTACATCACCCTTTTGAATAAATACCTGCTACACGTATTTTTGAGCTTTGCTTTGATCTTCCCTGGCTCGATGTGGTTTTTGCATATGTGAATCTATGCTTCCTTATTACGGATACACCTTGCTATTTCACTATAGTACGTATATTTACTCGTGAGTACCCTTTTATACCTAATCTTGTATGTTTACCCTTATAAGCTAAACTAGCATATATGCATTCTTCTCGTTTGAGAACTTGTTGGTTATGCCTCATTGAACTATATTGTGTGTGTGTCTCTCTCTCTCTCTATATATATATATAAATATATAAATATATATATATAATAATTCTTTCCCTTTGGTTTGAACATCCCCTATTTGGTCTGCTTGCATTTAAATGAGAACTGGAAAGGGTAAACCCAGTGTCCCACGCACCCTTTTATTTCGAAAATGTGCCTTTTATTTGAATGCATGTTGCAAGACATTTATGCCTTGCTATGTTGTTTATGGCTATGCATCCCTTGTTTTGTGAGCCACTTTGATTCTCATTTCATGCACCTGAGTTTCATTGCTATGACAATTTATAGTTGTCACATTGAGTGAACCTGTATAAATATGCTCACTGCCTTGATTTGCTTTACCAAGGCACCTCAATTTTATCTAAAAGGTGTTGATAACAAAATTTTGGTTGATACCAACGAATGAAGTTGCAATGGGAATCGTATCATAGAGATAAGGTTTATATATATACACATACGCATATACATACACATTGAGTCGTGTTAGAATTATGTTAAAATCTTTCCTCAAGTATACACAAATGTGCAAAACATAGTTATATATATATATATATATAAGCCTTTATAAAAGCCAGGAATAAACAAAAACTGGCCTACCATTTGATGGTAGAAAAAGGACCAATCGACTGGTCAACCTGTTTTTGCATATAACGGCTAGTTTTGAATTTTTTTATATATACGATATATTTCAACTAGTCAACTGATGATTTTTAACCAGTCGGCTGATTCGACCCAAAATCTATTTTGTGAATAGTCACCATATTTCATGAAGAGATTCCTCTTCATTAATCAAAGGAAATGGACATAACTTTTTATAGAAACTCTTCATGAAGGATTACTACTCTTATACTATTATATAAATAACTTCAAATATGTTTTACAACAACCGAATTTTACCAATTTTACTGATCATCATTCTATTCTCTCCATTTATGCAAACAAACTCTCCTAATTCAAATACTTGTTGAATCCTTGATTTGATTTTAATATCACTTGATTCAACAATCAATTTTCTTCCTTAAATCTTCGCATTCAAATCATGTACCCGAGGATCAGATTATAGAAAGGGTGTTGACTATCCGTGTTGAATCAAGAACATAAAACAGAAGTCAAATACTTGTAATTGTTGAAGTCCTGTGTAGTTTCTTAGGCGAGAGGCATCCTTGTTGGGGCTCGGGTGTACTAACCTATTCCTCCGGGTTAAGAGAGGCTGTTGTTAGTGAATTCCGAAGAGGAGCTTCGGGACTGGACATAGGGCGGGAAGTCTGAACCAGTATAAAATTCCAGGTGTCACTTTACTTTATTACCGCATTTATTTATTCTGGTATATCTTTATAACTTAGGTTTTACCTACGTAACTATTGCATATTAGCAAGATAGTATATCATCTACATTTTCGTTATATCCGTATAGATCCTACTTAAGTTGTACACACCAACTTTTCAATTAGTATCAAAGCTAGAAAATCATTTAACCGTAAAACCGTTAATTGATACATAGACATTATGTATAGTAACACTAGCACTAGTAGTAATGCCAGATATTTTAAAGGCCAATCCATTGCTAGGCCACCTTTCTTTAATGTTATGAATTATAATTACTGGGCTACATGAATGAGAATATACATGCAAGCAAATAGTTATAATGCATGGAATATTACTCAAAAAGACTGCACATCACCTACTACTGCATACACTGGATGGTCAAATACTGAGAAAAATGAAGCTACTGCAAGTGTTAAGGCCATGAACATGTTACATTGTGCTCTAGATAGAAATAAATACAATAGGATTTGTATGTGCAACATTGCATATGAAATTTGGAGGACACTTAAAATTACTCATGAAGGTACTAACAAAGTTAAACAAAGCAAAATATCTATGCTCAAAAATTAGTTTCAAAATTTTAAGATGAATGAAAATGAATCCATAAATGTTATGTATTCACGTTTTCAAAACATTTATCATTCATTACTAGGATTAGGAGAAAAGTATTCCGAATTTGATATAATATCAAAAAATTTGAATTCTTTAACGGACGAATGGGAGAGAAAAGTATTAGCAATCGAAGAGGCTAATGATCTCTTTTCCATGAAACCAGAAGAATAGATCGGTAATCTAATGGAAGTAAATTTGCAGGCAAGAAAGCAAAGGTACAAGATAAGAAAAAATTAGCTTCACATGCTGAAAAAGAAGATTTCGATTCAGATGAAGAAGATATAGTATTTGTTGCTAAGAATTTTCGAAAATTTCTAAAATACAGAAATGTTAAGAGCAAGAGCATGAAAAAGAATTCAGCGAAAGAACCTGACCCTGCTCTAGTAGAATGCTTCAATTGTCACAAGATTGGACACTATCAAAAGAATTGTCCAGAGTTAAAGAGAAATCGCATAAATGAGAAATCAATGAGATGAGCATTTTCAGTCACTTGGGACAACTCGGATTCATCTTCTGAAAGTGATAGCGACAGTGATAGTGAGCAAGCAAACGTGTGCTTCATGGCTAAGGATAATGATGCAAGTGATTTTACTTTTGATGGATTAGTAGAAATTAATTCTAAAATTTTGGAGTCTAGGAAAATGTTTAAATGAAAATTTTAACAAGCTAATGAAGATAAAAATAAAGCAGAATTTGAAAGAGATCTTTTAAAAGATGAAAAAGAAATTTCAGAAGAAGAAATTAGAAAATTACAAGAATCTCTTTCAAAAGCAAATTCTCAAATTTCTATGTTGAGTCAAGAAATAGAGACTCAAAATAATAAAAATGATTTATTAACTTCTTAAAATCATAATTTAAACACTAAAGTTAAAATTATAAATTTAGAAAATTCTAGTTTAAAAGTTAAATTAGAAAGTATATCTGAAAACAAAAATAATTTTAACAAGTGTAGAGAGAATTTATCTAAAATTTTAGAAAATTCTCAACCGACTTTTAGTAAAAAAGGACTTAGGTATAATAAAGAAAGTAATTCGAAAAGGAAATCCAATTCTAAAATTAAACCAAGAATTTCTAGTAGTAAAATAAATATTTCTACTAATAAAAAATATTCAAAAAATATTAGTATATGGATTCCTAAGACAAATAATATTCTTATTAGGAATAATTATACTAAAAACTTCTTATATTATGTTCATTATAATAGTAATTGTTTTTTCAGAATCGAACCTAAGCCCTCTTGGGTTTGGCTTCCTAGGATTTAACCCTTAGGACCATAATGAAGGAAGTGTGTACCAATGAAAATTTTAAATTATTTTTTGTAGGTCCCACCCAACAAAAACATAGAAAAATGGATACTAGACAGTGGTTGCTCAAAACACATGACAAAAGACAAGGAAATGCTAACAAATATCATTTACTCAAAAAGGAGGAACAGTCACATTTGGAGATAATTCCAAAGGATACATCATCGGCAAAGGCGATGTGAGAAATTACGGTATATCTAATTCACCTCTTATTTCGTATGATTTATTAGTTAAGAATTTAAAACGCAATTTATTAAGTATTAGTCAATTATGCAATAAAGGTTTTGAAATATTATTTTCTGAAAATAAGTGTAGTATTTTTTATTTAAATCAAAACCCAGTTTTTGAAGGATATCAAGACAAAAATATCTATATTTTAAATATGATCATTAATAATAATCCATGTATGTGTTTATTAGCCAACGACAATGATCCTTGGTTATGGAACAAATGATTTTGCCACATTAATTTTAAGACTATCAATAAGTTATCTAAAAATGATCTTGTATGAGGATTACCTAAAATAAAATTCAAATGAAAATTTATGTGATGCTTATCAACATGGAAAGTTACTAAATCTTCTTTTAAATCTAAAAAGGTTATATCAACCTTACAACAACTAGAATTAGTACTCATGGATTTATTCGGACCAACACAAGTGCAGTCCTTAAATTATGGCAGATATGTTTTTGTAATTGTTGATGATATCTCAAGATACACTTGGACTATGTTTTTAAAGAACAAAAGTGATACTTTTGATTTATTTAAAATTTTCTTCAAACAAATTCAAAATGTAACTAATTTAAAAATAAAGAACATACGTAGTGACCATGGAGGAGAATTTGAAAATGAGAAATTTGATTTATTTTGTCAAAAGAAAGGAATTTTTCATAATTTCTCTTTTCCTAGAACTGCATAACAAAATGGAGTTGTAGAACGTAAAAATAGAACTTTACAAGAATGTGCAAGAACATTATTAAATGGAAGTATGTTGCCAAAACATTTTTGGGCTGAAGCTGTCGCAACAGCTTGTTATGTTTTGAATCGTATTTCTATCTGACCACTTACTAATAACAGTCCATATGAACTTTTTAAAATATATCTTATTTCAAAGTTTTTGGTTCAAAATGTTTTTTTTAAATACAAAAGATCATCTTGGAAAATTCGATTCATAAAATCTAACGAAGGAATATTCTTAGGATATTCTGAGCATAGCAAGGCTTATCGTAATTTTAATAAAAGAACAAATAAAATAGAAGAATCACTTCATGTTTTATTTAACGAAAATTTTATTCAAAATTCCTTAAATATAGATATTACAACAAATAACTCTTCTCATGATGATAATCTAATAATATATGGAGAAGATGAAAACATTGTTCATAACAACATACAGAATAATACCTTAGAAACTGAACATAATATCAGTAATCAAACTATTCTTGTTAATGAAGTCAAATCTCCACCAAGAATATTACGAGATCATCCAACACAAAATATTATTAGAGAAATAACCATAAATGTTAGAACAAGAAGTCAACTTAATTTGATAAGTAACGTAGCCTTCTTGTCAAATATCGAACCCAAAATCCTAAAGAAGCATCTATAGATGAAAACTGGATAATTCCCATGCAAGAAGAATTAAACCAGTTTGAACGAAATAAAGTTTGGGAACTAGTTCCAAGACCAAGTGATCAAACTGATATTGGAACAAAATGGGTTTACAAAAATAAAGCAGATGAATTGGGTAATATCACTAGAAATAATGCTAGACTTGTTGCACAAGGTTACAATCAAGAAGAAGGCATAGATTATGTAGAAACTTTTTCTCCAGTCACACGACGAGAAGCAATTCGGGTACTATTAACATACGCTTGTCATCATAATTTTAAACTATATCAGATGGATGTTAAAAGTGCTTTCTTAAATGGCTTTATTGAAGAACCAGTATATGGTGAACAACCTCTACTATTTGCTCATGAAAAATATCCTGATCGTGTTTTTAAATTGAAAAAGGCATTATATGGTTTGAAATAAGCACCTTGTGCTTGGTATGAACACCACAAAACTTATTTATTAGATTCAGGATTTCAAATTGGAAAGGTTGATCAAACACTTTTTAACAAAAAGGATAATAAAGATATTTTAAAAGTACAGATATATGTAGACCACAATATCTTTGGATCAACAAATGATCAATTATGTCAAGAATTTTCAAAAATAATGAATAATGAATTTGAAATGTCACATATGGGAGAACTTTCTTACTTTTTGGGATTACAAATTAAGCAATTGCCAGACGGAATTTTCATTAATCAAGAAAAATATTGTACTAAATTAATAAAAGGTTTTGGAATGGAAAACACGTTAAGTAAACCTACACCAATGAGTACATTGACACATTTAGATAAAGATGAAAATGGAAAAAGTGTCGATCAAAAGCTATATCGAAGCATGATAGGTTCACTTTTATAGTTAACTACAAGTAGACCGGATATTATGATGAGTGTTTGTCTATGTGCTCGTTTTCAGGCTAATCCGAAAGAATCACATTTGAGAGCAGTTAAACGTATATTACGTTATCTTAGTAGTACTAAAGATTTTTCACTTTTTTATCCGAGAGAATGTTCCTTTGAATTAGTTTCATATAGTGATGTTGATTTTGGAGAATCACGAAAGGATCGTAAAAGTACAAGTGGAACACGTCGCTTTATTGGTAAATCACTTATATCTTGGTTCAGCAAGAAACAACATTGTGTTTCATTACCAATATGTGAAGCTGAATACATATCTGATGCACTAGCATGTGCTCTAGTAATATATATGCAGCAAACACTAAAGGATTTTAACGTACATTTACCTAACTCTATACAAGTGCAATAAATTTGTCTAAAAATCCGGTAAACCATTCCAAAACATAAGATGTCGATATCGGACATCATTTCTTAAGAGGCAATATTGAAAAACAAACAATTAGCTTAGAGTTTGTAAAATCAGAAAATCAAATCGCTGATATCTTTACCAAACCCCTTTTATAGAACTCATTTATAAGACTATTACGAGAGCTAGGTATTGTATCTTTCAAAGATCACTAAAATATTATTCGATTATATTGTTCTTATGATATCTTACCTTCTTTTTAGTCGATGACAAAGGGGGAGAAATATCTCTCGTGTTATACTTTCTCCTTGCTAATATACTTATGTTTCCATGATAATGGAAATTTGTGCTAACATATCTTAATGCATGAATCAAATGGTAAGGGTACAAAAATTATGAACTAACAAAATATTGCAGAAATTCAGAGGAGTTAAACATTCAGGGGGAGAAAATCCAAAGAGTTTTCATCAATCAAAATAGGGAAGAATGTTGATGTTAACCACAAAATATGTTCCAGAAATTAATGAGCATGTTTTGGTTGATTTATGATTTTAGGTCGTTAGGCCCTTTAGGTCGTCTTGTCCTCTCTAACTCGATGGGCTCATTAACTCACATGAGTGCTCTAGGTCATTATGGCATCTTAGATCGTTCAATGTGACGATCATGAAGCTTTGGCTTAGTTGAACAACTTAAGTCGTTGGGGCATCTTGGTTCGCTCAAAGGCTAGCTCGTAGGGTTATTGGTCCGCCGGCTCATAAAAAGTTTTAGCACGTTTCATCAAAGCCGAGACTGCTTCATTCTGTTTTAGCTCGTTCCGAATAAGTTTGGATTGTGCCGCTCTGTCCAAGCCCGCGGTGTCACAACTTAGCCCGCTCTGCATCCTTTAGCTCGCACTACCTTCAGCTAAAACGAGTTGGGTCGCTTTGCCTAGTTTAGCACGTCACGCCTTGCTTTGGATCGTGTAACATCCATATTAGCTCGCCTATGACCTAAAAAGCAAGAGAACAGGATTTACATAATTTCCACTTGGTCTGAACTCCACCTATAAATACCCCACATATTCTTTTATTTTAGGGGAGGGGGCTTTTGGGGACACGAAGTGCTGTCGAAACTTTTCAACAACTATCCCAGGCAATTCTAAGCATGTATTCTCCGAAATAAAGTGAAGATCCTTAGTGAATCCGAATAAGACCTATGAGATAAAGAGAGACAAATTTTTTGTAAGAGAGAAGTATATCTGTAATTAACATATTGATAATGGAATCTCTGATGAAAGTGGGCGTAGATCCTCACTGGATCGAACCACTATAAAACTCTGTATTATTACTTTTATACTTTTTGCACTACAACAAAATGACCCTATTACAACGGTGGAACACCGTTGTAATAGGTTTTTACAACGGTCGGCAAACCGTCGTGTCTTAAGAAGTTGTAATAGCCTAATATCTTTTACAACTTTTCTGCATTGTTGCAAAACCGTTGTAATATGTATATTTTACAACTTTTTTCCACCGTTGTAATAAACTTTATTACAACAGTTATGCACCGTTGTGATTGATATTTGGGTTTTAAAAAAAATAAATTTTGCAAATGCAACAAAAGCTGAATAAACAGAAAACAAATTGATATAAATTCAAAGCAACAGATCCATTCATACAAAAAACATTACAACTTTATATTCAAAATGCAAAAAATGAATCATACATCATCACGTTAATATATCAATTCTTCATTACAAATAATGATTACAAATTAGTACCATCCAAAAACTTTGCTTCAACTATCAGCTTGCTTCATCTTTGCACTTCCTCAACTTCCCCACCAACACAAGACACCACCTGCACAATCACAAAACATGCATATATATAAACATAACCTTAAGCTTGTTGTAAACATAAAATGGTGGATATCTACTTTTCTTCCAAGTTGGATGAGGAGTTGAAACTATGTAAAATGCAGTGCATGTATTTTTGTAGTAAGCTAAGAGTATATAAGAGTTTTACTGGTTTAAGAAATACGTAATGACCATGAATTGCTTCGCTCTTTTAATGTGTTTAAGTTAATTAAGGTAATGAAAGATGATAGTAAGGATTAAGCCAAAAAGGCTATTAAAGAATTTTGTTTTAACTATATATATTTACTGAAGCAAATGAAATGAGATTTAAAGCATGGTATGTTTAGACAGTCATGAGAAATGTATCATTAGTGAAATTCTTAGTTTCAATCACTAACTTAAAAGTTTGGATTGGAATAGCTAAACGTATGTACTGGAAATGAATCATTCTTCTTACGTTAAAAGGGAGTTTTCATGAGGTTGTTTTCATTGCTAATAAACTGGAATTGAGTACAGTTGTATGTTAAAAATGAGTTTGCATGAGATTGATTTTATTGCTAATAATCTGAGACTGAATACAACCGTGAATATAAAATAAAGTTAAGAGATATTATATAAAAGACATGAGTATGTGAAGCTGCGTTGATGTGATAGCATTTAGCTGTCATGATAAGGTGTATGGATGTAGATAAATTCATATATAAATGAACGTATTTGGCAGTATGGCCATAGAATTGGACACAATTGTATATTTAAACCGGTGAGGTAATTATTTGGTACCAGTTACGAGCTTACAATACAAATATGATTACAATAGTGAAACTAGTTCCGTATTTGCACACAACTGCAAAAATAAGCAGCACGGTGTTTATTCTAATCAATACAACAATAAATTGAGCAAACAAAAGTAATGGGTATAAAGAAGTAGAACTAACCAGACAGAAGAATTGCTATGCTGCTTTAGCTGTTGAAGTACATCAATCTCGATCATAGCATCCTCACGATACTTATCTACAGCTCGAACAATTTTTACGGCTACCATTTCTTTACCTTCCCTGTCCCAACTCCCAACACTCCAATACTTGACCAAACGTGCCTTCTCCTATCTTATATATGAGAAGCGCAACAACTGAAAAAACAAATTAAAACTTATCATGTCTTCAAAACTTAAATAGTAAAAGAAACAAAATGACAAACAATAGCAATCCTCATTTACTCGTAGCCACCCTTTCATGGAACCATTATAACAACAACCTACTTTTTCTGTATAAGGAAAACATCTAAAAACTTATTGAACGACATCGGATTGATCCTCCTAGACTCGCTGCATCATCTTTCTTCTGTTGAGCATAGTTTAACAAGTTTTTATAATCAACACTACTCTTATCTCCAAATTATTAAAGACCCTTAACAGTATACCTTAACCAATTTTATTATTACTTGAAAAAAAAACGAACTACAAAGATTAAGTCATATGACTCCTTTCAGTGCAGTACAAGAGACCCCAACAAAGACAGCGTCGAAAAATTGAAAATGCACAGCCAACTCATCGACTACTCAAAAATTCAATGTCTAAAAAAAATTTGGGTTGATAAAGCACAAGTGCATAAATCAGACTCACGCTAATGTTTAAGCAATTCAGGCCAGGTCAACATGTAGTTAGCAAAAGCAACTTATGGCAAACATCACAAGTGCAGTAGGCAAGCATGCACGACATAAAGCAAAGAAAAAGTAGGAACTGTGCACCTGAATATCAGACCAAGGCTCACCAATAACATTCAAATAATAAAATGATCAAAGTTTTAATATAATCTGTACAAATTAGACGCTCTCAGGACTAAACAATCCTTGTGTATGCAAGGGACAAAGAGTAATGGCCGAAACATACCCTTTAACGTGAATCCTCTACAACAGACCTAAAGTAGCACTAACAATTATCATAATTTCTAATTATAGGTTGAGCGGGTTATCTAATACCAAAAGTTCTCACCCTTCATTTTAATTAAAAGAAGTAAAAGAAGTAAAGAAAATAGAACAGGAAAAAGTGATAGAAGCAAAATGAATTACCAGCGTTGACGACCGAGAAGCAAGAAGAGCGAGCAAGAGTTCACGGTGACTGAGCTCCATTGGGTGAAGTTGTGGCACTGGTCTGAGCTGTGCGTTGTCCGATGGCAGCTCTGGCGATTTGGTTGACTGACTATGGGAAGGAGGAGATGGCAGCGCGATTGCTGAAAGGTGAAGCGGAGCAATCGGTTGAAGGAGCGGCTTCCGATGAGGAGGGAGGTCGGCTATTGGTTCAGGTGGCGACGGTGGAAGAAAGCGAACGGGTAGTGCAGCAGAGGGATGACGGCGATGGCCATTTCAGTGGCCATTCATTTCGAAATTTTTGGAGGATTTAATTTTGGGGAAAAAATGCTGAAATCTCATGGGAACAAACGTGCCTTCTCCTAGACTCGCTGCTCTCGCCCTCGAGTTCGTCTCCATCACGAATCCGACTACAAATCTGATGCGAGGCATCGGATTGATCGATTTTCCCCCAATTTCCAGTCGCTAGGGCTTCGGCCATTATTGTTGCCTTTTATTTTGAACGAGATAAATGAAAATGACGGCTCGTTTCTCCTTTCTTACATTAACACGGCTAGGGTTATTTTCCTGCCAATTGACAGCTTTGGCCCTAGGGTTTTATTGGGCTTTATAACCCTTAAGCCATTTTATAATACTTAAATCAATATTTACAACACTTGGACGAATTTTAATGTCGCACACACACACAATATATAAATTAGCATGTATATTTGTTCACAATTTAAAAAATGTACAATTTTTATATATTCAATATGTACATAAATAAATGATTTATTTATTTATTCATTTATCCACCCTAAATATATATATACATAAATATATATATATATATAATTGAGATCAATATTTTTTTTTGAAAATTGAGATCAATATTATAAATTAACTATTAAATATAATCTTAGTTATTAATCTCTTCTTCTTAATTATTAATCTCTACTTCTTAATTATTAATAGCAATCATTGATTATTCATGATTAGCATTAATTATTATATTTTAATTATTAGTATTGAACAATGAATTATTATTTTATAATTTTTAATTAGTATTTGATTAATTATTATTTATTGAAAATTATTATCAATCATTAATTACTAGTATTTAACAGTGAATTATTTGTAAATTATTAATTAATTAATATTTATTTGTTTACTTATTATCGATTATTAATTATTACTTACTAATTAGTTATTAATTAAATGTTAATTATTAATTAGGATTATTTCATATTTTAAATTAATTATTAATTAGGATTATTTCATATTAACAATAGTTATTATTTAACTTTTACTTATTTCTACTTAGTTATAATCGAGTAATAACTATTAAAAGCTTATAATGTATATGTCACCTAAATATTAATTAATAAGCAGTTAACATTAACTATTAAACATTAATTACCACTTATTAACTATTAATTATTTAATAAATATTATTGATTCCTAAGTTTATTATTAATTATTAATTATTATTAAATATTAATATAATTAGTTATTAAATATAGATATTATAAACATGAAGTTTGTAATGGGCATCAATTACAACTAACAAAACAAAAAGTTGTTAAAAATACGTTTATTACAACTTTAGGGAATACCACCATTGTAAAAAACCATTTATTACAACGGTGCTTTTACCACCGTTGTAAAAAACCATTTATTACAACGGTGTCTTTACCACCGTTGTAAAAAATCATTTATTACAACGATGCTTTTACCACCGTTGTAAAAAACCATTTATTACAACGGTGCTTTTACCACCGTTGTAAAATTAAAGTTGTAATAGGGTCATTTTGTTGTAGTGTTGTATGTTTTTTTATTGCGGTCTTACTTTGTTCTTCCTTACCAATTTGGTGAAATTTTTTGACACACCCTTAGTGTTGAATACAATTTTGAGTTCAACATTTGGCGCGAACCGTGGGGCCGCGTTCACATCCCCTGCCTCTTCTCACACCTTGTCATTAAGGTTCTATGTCACATCCTTCTTCAACATTATGGCCAAATCTAAGAAGACCACAAGAAAAAATGTGTTAAAAGCCGGTGGTGTTGCTAATGAAGAAACATCACTTACGAACTGCTTTGAAGTAGACGAAAAGTCAGAAAGGGGAGCTGGTGTGACCAGAAATGAATTAAAAGTCACTATTGCCAATGTCAACAACCGAATGGATGCCTCTACTAAAATGATGATGGAGAAACTTACGCCATCCTTAATGCCCGATCAAATCCAGCTCCTCCGAAAGTGCATATAGATCTTGTAGGGAATGATAAATCGCCCACTTCTGACCATGACCGCAATAATAATACGGAATCCGATTATGATAGGGTAAGTGACAGAGACGAAGCTAATATTGGAGAATTGAGATCAAAAGCTAAGAATCGTTCTGAAGTGAACGCTTGAAAGGTCACTGACCTTGTCACGGGGGCATCCCCACGTCAAGGAGGCAAAGCACCCAAGCTCTTTGATCACGACCGTATTCCTGAGTGCTATGAAAAAGAATCAAGCTAGAAAAGAAGATGAAAGGGAATGAGACTTCTTCCCTGATAGGACTCCATTCACTGAGAGAATCCTCGAAGCAGAATGCCCAAAGAAGTTCAACCCACCAACTCTGCCTGCGTATAACGGCCTCGTTGACCCAAACTACTTTTTATTCGAATATGAATGGCATGTAAGTGCAGTTAACGCAATAGATGAAATGAGATGCACGTATTTCCCTCTCTACCTAGAAGGAGTTGCATCGCTCTGGTTCACAAAACTACCTCCTAAATCTATCGATCGGTTCTCCGATCTGACCAAAAAGTTCAAAGAGCAGTTCCGCTTATATGCAACCAAAGCCAAGGACGCTATAACACTTTCAGCCATGAAACAGAAGTCAGGAGAAACTGTCATATCCTTTCTTAATTGGTTCAATATTTTCTTATGTGAAGTGAGGAATCCAGAGCCACGCATAGTCCTCATGGCTCTACTCGATGCTATAGACAAAACAAGCGAATTCGGAAGGTGTGTAAAGATGAAAGAACCGACTACGCATGACAAGTTCTATAAAAAAGAAGAGGGGTATATGAGGATAGACGACAATCCTGTGCCCCTTCAGATCACTGACTGTAACGACCCGAAAATCCATACCAATTTGAGTTGATAAGTATCCTACATATTCAACTCAAAGTGCACGAAAATTCAGATCATTAATAGAAAGAAATAAGAGGATGAGAAAGATAAGATAGAACTAATAGAATAGAAGAAGAAGGAGAAGAACACAACTGAGCATAATCAGAGTAAACACGAATCTCACAGCGGAACGAATAAAATATATTATATAACATAACTTTGAAATACAAATCTGTGTGGATATACATACCATATCAGAGTACAACATAACATTTGATACAGCGGAAATAACTCTAAATAATCACCAGTGGAGCCACCTGCTTCGAGCTCCTCCAAGTGTATCTGTAAAACATGAAACACTTGACTGCCCGTACAAATTTGGGCACCCAAGAGTTTAGGAAAACAAACAAAATAAACTCTGGGTCAGTCATGGGACTGGTGTGAGTAAATTCCAACAATATGGTTTAACTTTGTAAATCCTTTTGAAACAAAAGGATAATAGTAAGACCAACCCACACATAAACATGGACGGTTTTTACCTTACTATAACCCAAAATTTTTTGATATCAAATCCATTGATATTATAATAATGTCTAATCAAGTAAATAATCAAATAGCAGAACGCTTGCATCTCACGCTCTACACACATAGTATAAAATCAAAACCCGCAGGGCGCTTATTGGAGATTGGATCCCAACTATGACAAGGTATGGGACCACCTGCCAATAGTGTATCTCTAGAGGCGAATACACTGGGTTCAACAAGAACGTCTTGCAACCCGGCCCACACATGACCGACCGCTCATTTCGCTTGTGTGTATCGAATGTATATCACCAACGGTTGGACTCAAACCACCGTTCCCGAATGGGCAGAATCGATAGATTAAGAAACAAAAGGAATTTCTCTAGATAGGTGATTATACACCCTAATGGGAGCGACCTACATAGCCATGCTGCCTGCCCGATTTTTGTCATTTCCCGGTTGTGAAGCTAGAGGCTACGTCTTTCTTCATAACATCTGATCACCATTCACTTTGAATGCCACATCGTCAAACCCGTCAAATCACTAGTAGATCTTCCCAAAAATATTACGGGTATAAAAGCTAAGAGAAACGAATTTCTCCGCCACCAGAAGTAATACCTTGAAAAGATCGTCTTATGTGACCGCTAGGAATACCCTGTCAGACATTCATCCATACAAGTTGTCCTGGGACTGGACAAACAGAAAACACCATTCTGGGATAGGACGACCCTTGCATTTCACTCCGTCTTCAATTGTCTTCAGCATAATCCAATTCGCAGCATTTATGCCTATACGGAGTGGTTTCGGATAATATATCCAACCGGTCTCTCCATATTAACAATGATGGTCAAAACACTTCGATAGTCGGTTATTTAACTATCGAAGTAAAAACAAACATTCATACAAATGTTCATCTAACATCACACAACCATGGCCACTTTTTATTTACAATTCGTTTTATTATTCGAATTCCCATATCTTACCAGATATTTCTCAAATCTCGTTTTAGCACTTTCACACTTCTTGGAAAATATTCTCAGTTATTATAACTCTTATTCTTATATTTCTTGGACAACATCATTACTTATTACTTTAAAATAAGTGGATTTCAAATCAAATTGTTTTCATTCCCTAGGGATAGTGCTATATATAAAAATCATGCTTAAGTTTGGTTAACAGCGTTGATTTATCGTTACAATGCAAAAACTTGTCATACGCTGTAATATTCTTCTTTATAACTAATCTCGACATAACAGTCACGCTTAAGCCTAGTCAATAGCGTTATTTTATCGCTATAGTTCTAGCACTTGTCATACGCTGTAATATTCTCTTTATAACTAATCTTGACATCCCTTTCCGTTACAAAAATCTTGACATCTCTTTCTGTTACAAAAATCTTGACATCTCTATTCGTTACAAAAATCTTGACATCTCTATTTGTTACAAAAATCTTGAATTCAAATTTATCAACGTCTAAGTCGAAACAAAGTGGCAGTTGGATTTCGTTGAGAAAACCAATCTCGGTCTCTTTGAATCAATGAACGTTAAAATCTTTTAAGGACAAGTGGTGCTTAAAGAAATCAGGTTATCATATTCAACAAAATTTCAATGTTTAAATATCTGTGCTTATTTACATAAATCCGGATTTCAATAGTAGTTTGATATTATCTAAATGAGACATGTAAATGATTAAATTAAACTAAACAAGTTCATGGGGTCATACCACACATTAAAATAAATTAAATCAACAAACTAAACATCACAACATATCTCATTTATCACAATCCAACAATTCAAATACAACTAGCCGTCATTCTAAAATTGGTTGGTCTTGGAAATTTATTATTTCCAAATCATATACATCTCAGGTTTAATTCAGTTTAAGAATCCATTTATTTTACTTGATTTTAATGTATCGTTATTATCCATACTTCAATATATATGAATTCAATATATAACTATTATTCCATTAATTCAATATATAATTAATTTAATGTATAATTTTATTTAGATCTTATTTAAAATGGAAAGCAAACGATACTTTCCCGAATTCAACTTAATTAATTCCCAATTCAACATCGCTTTCCAATTTACTTTATTCTATTTATTTCCTGAATTTACTAAATATCTCATGCTTACCAATCAACCAATTTTCCTCCACAACCATCCTCATTTGCAAAACATTTGCCTCTAACGTTATTCACTTTGAATTGTGAATATCGTTCCATCTGGACTCTTTGATCACAACAACCTGATTCTGTCAATCAATATTACCAAAGGATCAAATTCTGCCAATCTGGTTACTATAAAAAACTCATATTTCTATAGATTTTAATATTTAACTAACTTGTCGTTAGTTCAACCTTTAAATCACTTCTTGATATAAATAATTTTATCGACCTAAGACGATTAAGTAACATTTCATTATAACACAACGATCAGTCATCTTTTCATTGATCATAACATATTGTTGATTACCGTGTAAACCATATGATTTGAACCAATTATCTGAATTTTAATTCTAATTTTAATTAACTAGAAAAGAATATTAATTTAAATCTAATTATTTTTATACAATAACTTATTCAATTTCAACAACGTACGATCCTGTTCATTATTGTCGACCATTTGTCATATGTCCCCATGGCACTTCATTGTCCGATACTGACACTGCTTCCCTTTCATTTTTAGACGAATTTTATTTTTCTTTTAGTTATATATTTTTAATAAAAATCCTTTATTTTTCTAAGATTACTACCCCTTCCCTTTTATTTATTTTCGATTTTCCTTATCGGCCCATTTTATTTCCAGGCCCAAACACTTTCACTACTTCTTTTCTTTTGTTTTAGTTCAGCACATCAGCCCATACTCGGCCCATTTTCCTTTTATATATTAGTATACTTTTATTTTTCTTTACTTACCATTTTTTTTCCTTTTTTATAATATTTAAAACCTTAGGCCCAAGCCCAAATGCCCATACGCATGTCATTACCAGGCAATATGCCTTGCGCCACTACCCAGAAATGGTTACACCTGATGCCGCACCTCATATCCAATCCCACGAGCCTCTCTTCTTCGCGTCCCCTCTCTCCTTTGTGGTTTTTCCCTTCACTTCTTGTTGTCTTCTTCTACTACTTCTGGCTGTGCTTCATCTATTCCTCCTTTCATTCCTGATAAGTCATTACCCAGTAACTATTTTGCTTTAGTAGTATCATATCGCATCAACCAATGACAACCTATTCTTCCTGGTGATGCACTAACTGATGTTTCAGTATTTGCTTTTTCTTTTTGTATCCTTTTCCATTTTCATTACTACTTTTACACAACTAAGTTGTGCATGCACCGAACAATCATCCTACATCAGTCACTACCCCTGTTTCAAGTGAACTCGCCTACGCTACCATGAATGCTGACATGGCAGCCGATATCTTCCTTTCTCAGTTCATTCTCCACTGACATGCACGGCTGTGCATTTACATGCACCGTACTCGTGCACAGTCTCGCCTGGCCATCACGCCTTCGCCGTCACTACCGCAAAGGCCATTTCCATGGACCGACCCCAACCCCAACATTTTCGCTTCAGTAACTCTTCAATTTTCGACCCTAGTATACTCTATCAAGAAGCAACATTGTTCAAATGCTGCATAACAGTAAGAAGCCTTTACTGTTAACTCACCACATGCATCACTGTACTTACATCCTTAAACAACTTAGCAACTGTCATCATTTACCGCATTTTCAATGTGTTTTTAGTGATTTACTTTCACTTATATTCACTTGTATAAATATAGAGGATTACACAATACGACCAAGTACTTAAAGCATATAGATCTGGATCCTCTAGTATACAAGTTAACAAATAGGATTAACAATGGGATTTCTTACTCATATCCCCTGTTTTTTTTCTGTTTTCTAGTTTTTCTTCGAGGTTTCAACTTCAGGGTTTACAGGTAGATTGACATACATAAATAAGCATAGATAACATATAGATATTGGTATGATGCATATATATAATAATATTAATACTAGATGGGGACGAGTCTACTCACCAGATCCCGATGCCCGTACACCGTACATTTCCACCAACCATCCGAAACCCATCACACCTTGTCCATCTTCCCGCAACATGAATTGAAGCGTGCATCTTCCTCAATGATCACACTGCTACTTCGAACTTCCCCAAAACGCCACCTTATTGTTCGTGAAACCGCAGCTCTAGGTTAATGTGTAATTATTTTGTGCGACTAAAATTGCACTTCATGCATGAAACAATAGATGAGGTTGACTATGGTTTTACCCCCACTCTCATGCGTATTTATTTTATTTTCTTTTCAAGGAAAGAAAGAAAAATTTATTTTATGAAGGAGGCTCTCTGTTTAAATAAGATGGTGAAGCCATTAAAGGTGGAACTCTTAGTATTTTCGGAAAGCAAAGAAACGATTACTCTCTATATATAAGTGATGATCCTTGCATGCCAAGGATTAGGGTTGAATAGCATTGTAGATTAGGTTTGCGGCTTGATTAGAAAACTCATAGGAAGCTTGTCAACAAAGGCATAGATTAAAGACTATATTTTCTTTAGGACAGCTGCAGTTTCTTTTCTTTTCCAATGCCAGATTTGGTCATCACTTATGTAGTTGTAGAATAGAGTAAGCTGCTGTACACTTTTCTTTAATGGATTTTGTACGTTAGTACTGTTCTGTGGGGTTTGTACCAAAGTCCAAGGCTCTTTGCTATAAAGGAGTAAATAAAACAGTGTTGAGTTGGATGTATCATATAAGCTTGCACTAGGGTCATGTCTATTCATGGGTCTTCTTTCACAGGCAAGGAAAATATATGCTAAGGATATGAATAGCATAGGTGATAGTGTTGGAGTGATGGCATACGAAACTTAACCCTTACGTTTTAAATTCAAGGTACCATTTACAGAGCAGCTATTGTTTAGATTAGGTGTCTGCCAATGAGCTGTCATCTCCAATTTCTGTGTGTGTACACGTGATAGAATATATATATAAACCTATGTAGAAGGAATGGTCTTCACGTATAGGCTTTAGAAAAATAAAACTGTAGGCATGCTAAGTGTATATATATATATATATATATATATATATATATATATCGATACTTATACGTTGTCAATGATGTGTGCCATCGTCTAAACATTAACAAAGGCTAATAGTTAACTTGTTCCAACATTTATTTTATATGCTTGTTTAAGTTACAAAAAGTTTTTGGCATTCGTTATATAAAGCTCCGTTAATGATGGACCGCTATCGACAGAATTAAAAATACAGTGGTGACGAACAGTGTGTCACGATCCCAAAAATATAATAATATCTGTAAGTTGACTCATATTTTGAAACTCCAAAATATTGATATAGGGTGCAAAACACTCCAAATAAAAAGTTGCGTATTTAATTAATTAAAAATTACAGTAAAATTCTAAAAATTAAATTATCACTATGCCTCAAAAGAACCTTGTCTAAATTCGAAACCGATATCTAGTTATATCAAATAAACCGTTACGGTCGATAAACGATTCTATAGCGACTATTTGAAAATTTGATTTGGACATAACTCACAATCTGTAACACGAAATCTTGGTTTTCCACTTCCATTAGAAACATACAGTTCAACAGATTTCAACGTTTCTTGTTTCGAGGAAATCCGACTTATAACGGATCCTGTACGCTCAGTTGAAGTTCAAAACGTTAAATTACGAACTACAGCATCGTTATGAGCTCGATTATATAAAATATATGTTTTTATACGCTCAACTTCATTTTAATGAATATATAAATACACTTATATTACAAATTCAATATTTAAACTGATTTAAATATTCAAATACAAACCGAAAAAAAGCGGGACATTACATTCCTTCCCCCTTAAAATAATTTCGTCCTCGAAATTGCTAAGAAGTGAAGATGCTCTAATTCTAATTCCTCACAACCTGCTTGGTTGAAAATTTCATACTTCACATCCCCATAACTCAATCCTTGCGTCGAATCTTTTATCCTTATATCGATAATTCTCTTATACTCAAGCCCCATTTCGTTTCAACTTCCAGTTCCATCTTACTTCCAAATTCTTGGTCAACAATCCAATTTCATAACCAAACTCGGTTTCAATCCAATATCTCATTTCACAAATTCACTTACTTTACCAAGTTTAATTCTATCCAATTTTTTCCAACTTCGTTGAATTTCTATTTATTTACTTCATAAGTAAATTTTAAATTTTGGAATTCAAATTCCCAGGTTTTGTTTCAAATTAGTTTGAAATCATATATTATTCGAAACATCTGAATTTCTAACAACGTGTTTTCTCACACTAATTCAAAAACAAAATCTTTGGTAGTAATCCGTCACTTAGAAACTCGAAAATGAACACTGATAATGCGGCCGTCATCATCAGAATCTATTTTCCAGTGGTCAAAGTGAGTTCAACACTATATTACTTTCAAAAACTGATTTCTAAAACACTCCCATTTTGAATTTTTCTTTAAAATATCTTTCAAAGCACTTGGAAAACAATTTCAAATCTCCCAGGATTTAATATTCCCATATATTTAATCCAAATATTATTTCCATCTCCTTTCCAAGTTTCCAGAGTTTTATTTCACTTCTGGTTTTAACTCAGATTTAGTTCATCTGATTTTGCATATTATACTTATATAATATTCCGATTGGTTATTTAACCAACTCAATTATTATCTTATTTGATCATAATAACGATCAACACTTCAATATATATGCTTTCTTTATATCCAAATATATTTTTGGTAAGATTATTTCACTTACCCTTTCTTTCAAAACATACTGTGTTGAATTGCTCTGTTCAAGAGTTTAGAAACACCTATCGATACAGTTAGCAATCCAGTATCGACCAGAATTCATAAACCACTCGCCAAACCAACCAATACAATATAAAACAGTTTTTTATATAAATTTACAAATACGTGCTCATATATATACACTCAAACTCAATCTAAGGTACTACTAACCTTATCTCTATTGAGTCACGCCATAGAGCCAAGGTAATCACTTAACCTTATGCACTGATACCAACTGTAACGACCCGAAAATCCGTACCAATTTGAGTTGATAAGTATCCTACATATTCAACTCAAAGTGCACGAAAATTCAGATCATTAATAGAAAGAAATAAGAGGATGAGAAAGATAAGATAGAACTAATAGAATAGAAGAAGAAGGAGAAGAACACAACTGAGCATAATCAGAGTAAACACGAATCTCACAGCGGAACGAATAAAATATATTATATAACATAACTTTGAAATACAAATCTGTGTGGATATACATACCATATCAGAGTACAACATAACATTTGATACAGCAGAAATAACTCTAAATAATCATCAGTGGAGCCACCTGCTTCGAGCTCCTCCAAGTGTATCTGTAAAACCTGAAACACTTGACTGCCCGTACAAATTTGGGCACCCAAGAGTTTAGGAAAACAAACAAAATAAACTCTGGGTCAGTCATGGGACTGGTGTGAGTAAATTCCAACCATATGGTTTAACTTTGTAAATCCTTTTGAAACAAAAGGATAATAGGAAGACCAACCCACATATAAACATGGACGGTTTTTACCTTACTATAACCCAAAATATTTTGATATCAAATCCATTGATATTATAATAATGTCTAATCAAGTAAATAATCAAATAGCAGAACGCTTGCATCTCACGCTCTACACACATAGTATAAAATCAAAACCCGCAGGACGCTTATTGGAGATTGGATCCCAACTGTGACAAGGTATAGGACCACCTGCCGATGGTGTATCTCTAGAGGCGAATACACTGGGTTCAACAAGAACGTCTTGCAACCCGGCCCACACATGACCGACCGCTCATTTCGCTTGAGTGTATCGAATGTATATCACCAACGGTTGGACTCAAACCACCGTTCCCGAATGGGCAGAATCGATAGATTAAGAAACAAAAGGAATTTCTCTAGATAGGTGATTATACACCCTAATGGGAGCGACCCACATAGCCATGCTGCCTGCCCAATTTTTGTCATTTCCCGGTTGGGAAGCTAGAGGCTACGTCTTTCTTCAGAACATCTGATCACCATTCACTTTGAATGCCACATCGTCAAACCCGTCAAATCACTAGTCGATCTTCCCAAAAATATTACGGGTATAAAAGCTAAGAGAAACGAATTTCTCCACCACCAGACGTAATACCTTGAAAAGATCGTCTTATGTGACCGCTAGGAATACTCTGTCAGACATTCATCCATACAAGTTGTCCTGGGACTGGACAAACAGAAAACGCCATTCTGGGATAGGACGACCCTTGCATTTCACTCCGTCTTCAATTGTCTTCAGCATAATCCAATTCGCAGCATTTATGCCTATACGGAGTGGTTTCGGATAATATATCCAACCGGACTCTCCATATTAACAATGATGGTCAAAACACTTCGATAGTCGGTTATTTAACTATCGAAGTAAAAACAAACATTCATACAAATGTTCAACTAACATCACACAACCATGGCCACTTTTTATTTACCATTCGTTTTATTATTCGAATTCCCATATCTTACCAGATATTTCTCAAATCTCGTTTTAGCACTTTCACACTTCTTGGAAAATATTCTCAGTTATTATAACTCTTATTCTTATATTTCTTGGACAACATCATTACTTATTACTTTAAAATAAGTGGATTTCAAATCAAATTGTTTTCATTCCCTAGGGATAGTGCTATATATAAAAATCACGCTTAAGTTTGGTTAACAGCGTTGATTTATCGTTACAATGCAAAAACTTGTCATACGCTGTAATATTCTTCTTTATAACTAATCTCGACATAACAGTCACGCTTAAGCCTAGTCAATAGCGTTATTTTATCGCTATAGTTCTAGCACTTGTCATACGCTGTAATATTCTCTTTATAACTAATCTTGACATCCCTTTCCGTTACAAAAATCTTGACATCTCTTTCTGTTACAAAAATCTTGACATCTCTATTCGTTACAAAAATCTTGACATCTCTATTTGTTACAAAAATCTTGAATTCAAATTTATCAACGTCTAAGTCGAAACAAAGTGGCAGTTGGATTTCGTTGAGAAAACCAATCTCGGTCTCTTTGAATCAATGAACGTTAAAATCTTTTAAGGACAAGTGGTGCTTAAAGAAATCAGGTTATCATATTCAACAAAATTTCAATGTTTAAATATCTGTGCTTATTTGCATAAATCCGGATTTCAATAGTAGTTTGATATTATCTAAATGAGACATGTAAATGATTAAATTAAACTAAACAAGTTCATGGGGTCATACCACACATTAAAATAAATTAAATCAACAAACTAAACATCACAACATATCTCATTTATCACAATCCAACAATTCAAATACAACTAGCCGTCATTCTAAAATTGGTTGGTCTTGGAAATTTATTATTTCCAAATCATATACATCTCAGGTTTAATTCAGTTTAAGAATCCATTTATTTTACTTGATTTCAATGTATCGTTATTATCCATACTTCAATATATATGAATTCAATATATAACTATTATTCCATTAATTCAATATATAATTAATTTAATGTATAATTTTATTTAGATCTTATTTAAAATGGAAAGCAAACGATACTTTCCCGAATTCAACTTAATTAATTCCCAATTCAACATCGCTTTCCAATTTACTTTATTCTATTTATTTCCTGAATTTACTAAATATCTCATGCTTACCAATCAACCAATTTTTCTCCACAACCATCCTCATTTGCAAAACATTTGCCTCTAACGTTATTCACTTTAAATTGTGAATATCGTTCCATCTGGTCTCTTTGATCACAATAACCTGATTCCGTCAATCAATATTACCAAAGGATCAAATTCTGCCAATCTGGTTACTATAAAAAACTCATATTTCTATAGATTTTAATATTTAACTAACTTGTCGTTAGTTCAACCTTTAAATCACTTCTTGATATAAATAATTTTATCGACCTAAGTCGATTAAGTAACATTTCATTATAACACAACGATCAGTCATCTTTTCATTGATCATAACATATTGTTGATTACCGTGTAAACCATATGATTTGAACCAATTATCTGAATTTTAATTCTAATTTTAATTAACTAGAAAAGAATATTAATTTAACTCTAATTATTTTTATACAATAACTTATTCAATTTCAACAACGTACGATCCTGTTCATTATTGTCGACCATTTGTCATATGTCCCCATCGCACTTCATTGTCCGATACTGACACTGCTTCCCTTTCATTTTTAGACGAATATTATTTTTCTTTTAGTTATATATTTTTAATAAAAATCCTTTATTTTTCTAAGATTACTACCCCTTCCCTTTTATTTATTTTCCATTTTCCTTATCGGCCCATTTTATTTCCAGGCCCAAACACTTTCACTACTTCTTTTCTTTTGTTTTAGTTCAGCACATCAGCCCATACTCGGCCCATTTTCCTTTTATATATTAGTATACTTCTATTTTTCTTTACTTACCATTTTTTTTCCTTTTTTATAATACTTAAAACCTTAGGCCCAAGCCCAATTGCCCATACGCATGTCATTACCAGGCAATATGCCTTGCTCCACTACCCAGAAATGGTTACACCTGATGCCGCACCTCATATCCAATCCCAAGAGCCTCTCTTCTTCGCGTCCCCTCTCTCCTTTGTGGTTTTTCCCTTCACTTCTTGTTGTCTTCTTCTACTACTTCTGGCTGTGCTTCATCTATTCCTCCTTTCATTCCTGATAAGTCCATACCCAGTAACTATTTTGCTTTAGTAGTATCATATCGCATCAACCAATGACAGCCTATTCTTCCTGGTGATGCACTGACTGATGTTTCAGTATTTGCTTTTTCTTTTTGTATCCTTTTCCGTTTTCATTACTACTTCTACACAACTAAGTTGTGCACGCACCGAATAATCATCCTACATCAGTCACTACCCCTGTTTCAAGTGAACTCGCCTACGCTACCATGAATGCTGACATGGCAGCCGATATCTTCCTTTCTCAGTTCATTCTCCACTGACATGCACGGCTGTGCATTTACATGCACCGTACTCGTGCACAGTCTCGCCTGGCCATCACGCCTGTGCCGTCACTACCGCAAAGGCCATTTCCATGGACCGACCCGAACCCCAACATTTTCGCTTCAGTAACTCTTCAATTTTCGACCCTAGTATACTCTATCAAGAAGCAACATTGTTCAAATGCTGCATAACAGTAAGAAGCCTTTACTGTTAACTCACCACATGCATCACTGTACTTACATCCTTAAACAACTTAGCAACTGTCATCATTTACCGCATTTTCAATGTGTTTTTTGTGATTTACTTTCACTTATATTCACTTGTATAAATATAGAGGATTACACAATACGACCAAGTACTTAAAGCATATAGATCTGGATCCTCTAGTATATAAGTTAACAAATAGGATTAACAATGGGATTTCTTACTCATATCCCCTGTTTTTTTCTGTTTTCTAGTTTTTCTTCGAGGTTTCAACTTCAGGGTTTACAGGTAGATTGACATACATAAATAAGCATAGATAACATATAGATATTGGTATCATGCATATATATAATAATATTAATACTAGATGGGGACGAGTCTACTCACCAGATCCCGATGCCCGTACACCGTACATTTCCACCAACCATCCGAAACCCATCACACCTTGTCCATCTTCCCGCAACATGAATTGAAGCGTGCATCTTCCTCAATGATCACGCTGCTACTTCGAACTTCCCCAAAACGCCACCTTATTGTTCGTGAAACCGCAGCTCTAGGTTACTGTGTAATTATTTTGTGCGACTAAAATTGCACTTCATGCATGAAACAATAGATGAGGTTGACTATGGTTTTACCCCCACTCTCATGCGTATTTATTTTATTTTCTTTTCAAGGAAAGAAAGAAAAATTAATTTTATGAAGGAGGCTCTCTGTTTAAATAAGATGGTGAAGCCATTAAAGGTGGAACTCTTAGTATTTTCGGAAATCAAAGAAGCGATTACTCTATATATATAAGTGATGATCCTTGCGTGCCAAGGATTAGGGTTGAATAGCATTGTAGATTAGGTTTGCGGCTTGATTAGAAAACTCATAGGAAGCTTGTCAACGAAGGCATAGATTAAAGACTATATTTTCTTTAGGACAGCTGCAGTTTCTTTTCTTTTCCAATGCCAGATTTGGTCATCACTTATGTAGTTGTAGAATAGAGTAAGCTGCTGTACACTTTTCTTTAATGGATTTTGTACGTTAGTACTGTTCTGTGGGGTTTGTACCAAAGTCCAAGGCTCTTTGCTATAAAGGAGTAAATAAAACAGTGTTGAGTTGGATGTATCATATAAGCTTGCACTAGGGTCATGTCTATTCATGGGTCTTCTTTCATAGGCAAGGAAAATATATGCTAAGGATATGAATAGCATAGGTGATAGTGTTGGAGTGATGGCATACGAAACTTAACCCTTACGTTTTAAATTCAAGGTACCATTTACAGAGCAGCTATTGTTTAGATTAGGAATCTGCCAATGAGCTGTCATCGCCAATTTCTGTGTGTGTACACGTGATAGAATATATATATATATATATATAAACCTATGTAGAAGGAATGGTCTTCACGTATATGCTTTAGAAAAAGAAAACTGTAGGCATGCTAATTGTATATATATATATATATCGATACTTATACGTTGTCAATGATGTGTGCCATCGTCTAAACATTAACAAAGGCTAATAGTTAACTTGTTCCAACAATTATTTTATATGCTTGTTTAAGTTACAAAAAGTTTTTGGCATTCGTTATATAAAGCTCCGTTAATGATGGACCGCTATCGACAAAATTAAAAATACAGTGGTGACGAACAGTGTGTCACGATCCCAAAAATATAATAATATCTGTAAGTTGACTCATATTTTGAAACTCCAAAATATTGATATAGGGTGCAAAACACTCCAAATAAAAAGTTGCGTATTTAATTAATTAAAAATTACAGTAAAATTCTAAAAATTAAATTATCACTATGCCTCAAAAGAACCTTGTCTAAATTCAAAACCGATATCTAGTTATATCAAATAAACCGTTACGGTCGATAAACGATTCTATAGCGACTATTTGAAAATTTGATGTGGATATAACTCACAATCTGTAACACGAAATCTTGGTTTTCCACTTCCATTAGAAACATACAGTTCAACAGATTTCAACGTTTCTTGTTTCGAGGAAATCCGACTTATAACGGATCCTGTACGCTCAGTTGAAGTTCAAAACGTTAAATTACGAAGTACAGCGTCGTTATGAGCTCGATTATATAAAATATATATTTTTATACGCTCAACTTCATTTTAATGAATATATAAATACACTTATATTACAAATTCAATATTTAAACTGATTTAAATATTCAAATACAAACCGAAAAAAAAGCGGGACATTACACTGACAGTAACTCACTTCTTGAGGCTCCCACATGCGCATCCATGCAGTCTAACCAAAAGAGTATTCAGGGGCAGAAGAAGATTAGTAGCGGAAATGACAACAAGGCTACAAAGAAGTCTCGCCTTTTCAATTTGTCAGAGCTAACTCCTTTGAATGACACTCCTTAAAACATCTATTTGGCAAAAAATAATTCTGAGGAGTATGCTGAGCCAGACCCAATGAGGATAAGTTACAAAGCAGCAAACTCGGGAAAGTTCTGCAGATTTCACAACCAACTTGGTCACAATACTAACAAGTGCCGACACTTGAAGAACCTCATTGAGGAATTGATCAGGAAAAACAGGTTGCAGAAATATGTAAAGAATCTGCAGGCTTTTGATCCTTCTGCAATTCCTCAGGGGCCATGGCTAGGGAAATCAAATGATCAGTCTGGTCCAAGGAAACGTAGCTTCTGTTCAAGCTAATCCAAGACTGATTATTAACTAACACTTATTGAGGGTGCTCCAACTTGGGTGTCTTGGAATAAGAAATCATCATTGCTATATCCTTACTTCATGCTCTACTCTTTGCCTTAGTTCACGCTTTGCTTCGCATTTTACTTTCTGTTATATTCAAGACTTATTGTAAAAACAGACTATATTAATCTACAGGTGATATACTGAACATAAGCTCTACGACAAAGAGCATATATGTTTGAATGAGTTATCCACTTGTGAAGTCATATGTCAAATCGAAACTTTAATGAAAGTTGATTTCATATTGCAAGTCTGCTGTCCAGTGCTTGTTCCTATATCATAGCGACTCCGACAATACAGGTTCAAGGGCTGAATACTGTGAATTCCCAACATACGCGAATGCAAGAAAAATATATGGGAAGAACACTACCTTAAAAAGCAAATGAAAAAGTCGCAAAGATTCAAACAGTGAGAAAGCGCCACGACAAATAGATAAAAAGCTGCAACTTTTATTTAAGGGGAACCTCCCTATGTGAGGGGTCCAAAGCTTCAGCTCCTAAGCCAGAATAACTTGCTAATCAAGTATATGGTAAAGGGATTGATAGCCACCCCGCGAAGTGATAAAACAACCAAAAAATTGACTTACGTAGCATGTGAAATTTCAGATGTGAAAAGTGTCGAACTATTCGCGTAACATCTGACATGTCAGATGTGAAGAATGAAAAATTCACTTACATAGCTTCTGAAATCTCATATGTGAAAAGTGTCAAACTATTCACATAACATCTAAAATGTCAGATGTGAATAATGAAAAAATTCACTTATGTGGCATATGAAATCTTAGATGTCAAAAGTGTCGAACTATACATGTAACATCTGAAATGTCAGATGTGAAGAATGAAAATGTTTACTTGCGAAGCAGCTGAAATCCCAGATGTGAAAAGTTTCGAACTATTAGCTTAACATCTGAAATGTCAAACGTGGAGAATGAAAAATCAACTTACATAACATATGGAATTTCAGATACGAAAAGTGTCAAAAACACTCATATGAGTCTTTAAAGTGATAACGTTAAAGGCCTATTGTCAATCTAAGTTGACAGGTCAACTTTAAGCATTAACACAAATTTGAATTAGAATGTTATGACTATGCAAACAATATTTGATGAGTTTTTAACCATTAGATAAGATGTTCCTAGGCTAGAATTTAGGTCAATGCAAGTCAAAGTTCGTTATAGTTCTTCTATAACTAATCGGTTGTCAACATGAACAGTTGATAACGATTATAAGTCTAAAATCATGTTAAGGTTTGTCTTAAATTCAGAACACGAAGCATGAGACGAATGAATCCAGAATCAAAAGATCGCCACAACAAATTGTTTTCGATCTTAATATAAAGGCTTGAGGTGCATCGGGGAAAATACAGTTCCATCGCCACATCACAAGTCCTATTCAGAGACTAGACGCAAAATATCATAAGTGTGTTAAGCGAGGACCGGCACTCGCATATACAACCGGTCTATAATATGAGCACGTAAAAGTTAAATAGCAAAAGACAGGTAAGGGAAGTACTTCCTTTTATCAATAGATCATTCCCCACCTTAAGCAGGAGGAGGAGTACCAGTCATCTCAGCCTTGCATCCAGGACTTCATAGTTCAGCAATGATCTCATCTTGAGACCTAAGAGCCTGAGTAAGCATGGCCTTGTCCTTCTCCAAAGTGGTGATGTGTTCAATGTTCTCCCTATTCAGCCTCTGAAGCTCGCAAGCAAATGTGTTCCAGGCTCCCAATTTGCGCGCGTAATATTGACCAATTTCATCAAGGCACTTATCCGTCCAAGTCCTAATAGCGTCGAGTTGCGTCAGCAAATGATTCTTCACAATGTCCAAATCTTAAGAGACTGTTCGATTGCCATACGGATATATATATCCAAGCTAAACTGGTCAAAGTTCACTCCTTGAAGACAACATCCTTCGAAGCGATCAGTAGGCTCAGAGGTGTGGGGTTTGGAAGCATAACTAGGCTTGTCTATGATGTCTTTTTGCTCGGCAAAACTGGGGGACACAGGGGCAGTTTCAATTTCTGACATCGGGAGTTTTTCCAACCTACGATGCTTGCGAGTTGGCTCATCACATGAAGTCCCTTCGGTTCTTTTAGACATCTTGTGAAAATAGCAATGGTGAGAAGTAAACAACAAAGGCATCTTATTCAAGATAGTTTAGATCATTCCTACTAGCCTTGGAATCTTGGGTTGTTCTATATGGTATTAGACTTTAGGTTGTTCTATACAACAAAGGAGTTTTAGGTAGCTGTAACAATCTGGTTCCTCATGAAGTTTTTTTTACTTCAAATTGTTAGGTCATGAACAACACAAGTCCGCTAGGATTTAGCGACCCAAGGCTTATGATTGAATTGATGACCTAAAGCCTTGAATTGCCACAACGACCTAGAGTAGGGTTGCGGCCTAAAACCTGAAAGTGGTTACAATGACCTAATTCAATGCGAGCCATTACAAAACAACGACCTAAGACGTACAACCAACAGAGCCACTTCAACTTTGAAATGAAAGGTTCGGCATGATATTGCAAATTAAGGACTTCAGTGAGCTATGGAATTGAGCAAGGTTATTATTGTAGGATACATAATTCTCCACAGTTAGAGCAAATTTTGAGCATTTGTACATGAAAGTTAAGATAAAATCATCACAAACAATCAATCTCAAGGTGGCTAAACCCATCAACATTGTTGTCAAACGCACAATCGAAATTGTACCAAACAATATTCTCACAAAGTCTAAGAACATCAAGTTCAACTTGAAATGTGCATGTATACGTAGTCAGTAAAAGCCTTGAATCGCACCTGGTTCTTGGTGATGTGGAGCTTCGAACTTGGTTATAAGACTAAGGGATTATTCGAATTTCAGTTCCACAATATTGACGTGAATCGGTGGATTTAATTGATGTTGTCCTCCATTGATGAGGGTTTTTAGCTTAAGGAAGGATTTTAAGAGAATGATGACTTAAATAGGAGATAAAGGGAGGTTAAATAAATGGACCAAGTTTGTAGGGCCCTATAGTTGTCTAACCCCAAGGAGAATACCAACGGACTTTTATCGGCATGTGACCCAGAAGCCGTGACGACTTGAAACCATATCGCGACCTAAGAAGCTGGGCGACGTAGGAATAAAATATTCTAAAGGATCATGCGGTCTGAAGGCCCAAATGACTTATTAAATTGCACTCTAATCTTTCCAAATTCGAAGCACGTATTATTTTGAATAAATACGAACTTCGAGGGGAAAATGTTAACCCATAAAATATGCTTCCAAAAATAATGAGCATGTTTTGGTTGATTTATGATTTTAGGTCGTTAGGCCGTTTAGGTCGTCGTGTCCTCTCTATCTCGATGGGCTCCTTAACTCATATGAGTGCTCTATGTCGTTATGGCATCTTAGATCAATCAAATAATATGTGATGATCACGAAGCTTTGGCTCGTTTGAACAACTTAAGTCATTGGGCCATATTGGTCCGCTCAGAGACTAGCTCGCAGGGTTCTTGGACCGCCATCTCGTTGAAAGTTTTATCCCATTTCATCAAATCCCAAACTGCTTCATTCTGTTTTAGCCTATTCTGAGTAAGTTTGGATTGTGTCGCTTTGTCCAACCCCGTAGTGTCACAACTTAGCCCACTTTGCATCCTTTAGCTTGCACTACCTTCAGCTAAAACGAGTTGGGTTGCTCCGACTTGTTTAGCACATCCCCCCTTGCTTTGGATCATGTAACATCCATATTAGCCCCCCTATGACCTAAAGCAAGAGCACAGTATTTAAATAATTGCCACCTGGTCTGAACTCCACCTATAGATACCCCCTACATTCTTTCATTTGGGGGGGGGGGGAGTTTTGGGGACACTAAGTGCTGCCGACACTTCTCAACAACTATCCCAAGCAATTCTGAGCACGTATTCTCCAAAATAAAGTGAAGATCCATGGTGAATCTGAATAAGATCTATGCGAGAAAGAGTGATAAATTTGTTGTAAGAGAGAAGTATATCTTGTAATTAACATATTGATAATGGAATCTCTTATGAAAGTGGACGTAGATCCTCATTGGATCGAACCACTATAAAACTCTATGTTATTACTTTTATGCTTTTTGTATGTTTTTGATCGCGTACTTACTTTGTTCTTCCTTACCAATTTGTGAAGCGTTTTGACACACCCCTTGGTGTTGAATCCAATTTTGAGTTCAACAGTTGATAACAAGATTTTGATCGATGCCAACGAATGAAGTTGTAATGGGAATCATATCATAGATATATGGTTGTGTGTGTATATATATATATATATATATATATATATATATATATATATATATTGTAACACCCCACCTCCGTTAACGTCACTCACAAAGGGAATGCATTAATTTCAGTGGAGCGTCATGAGTGTATAGAACAGATAAATTACACAATAGACAAAATTTAAATAGCAGAATATAAATAAAACTTTATTGATAAAACAACATCTTGGTAAAACAGCTTGATGGAAGATTGTTTTCCAACACCTATACACATTACAAAAAAGCATCTATCTTGTTTAACACAATAAAGAAACATAAAATGACAATGATATTCCCCAATAAAGCATGAGCCAGCCATAGCAGTGGAAAAGAGAGTCCAAAGAAATAAATCGTCTATCTTTAAGCTTGGAAAGAAAACTAAGCTAAGTGGTAATATTCCCTCCCGGTGAACCTTGGGGGGAACGAAAGAAAAGAGAGAGAAACAAAACAGGGTCAGACATAAAGCCTGCTAAGTCCAGTGACTTTCAGCATGTAAATAGGTAAAAGCATCATGGCATGAATAAACTGGATACCAGGCGATTACTAGGATAATAAGCATAGCAAGACAACAAATGATGATCGTTAGATATGATAAGGTAAGATACACTGAATCCGCTTCAATTCCTTCTCTGATTTCCTATTTTCTCTACACCACCCAACTAGCATCCTAACTAGTGTCTTTTATAGAACGATTTGTATTCCTTACTAGTGTCCCAACTAGTATCCTGTGAAAAAGGATCTGTATCCCCTACTAGTGTCCCAACTAGTATCTTGTGTTATAAAATAAGGTGATCCCAACCCCGCAATTGTGGTAGCCTTCAGGTGTACATATTGTATGAGGATCTTACCTCAATCAGCCTAATTGCCATGAAGATGCTAGATGTACCCTTACTACCCTATCAGTCGGCTATCTACTTGTATTAATTTTCCTTGTGTCTGTGTCAATCGACCCTCTCTTGCATGTAGATACCCTGTGCTGGTCCCACCATAAGGTGTATCAATCCCTATGGTAGCAACTTGACACAAATTCTAGATGCACAGTGCATACTACTGATGTCCAGTGCTCGCTTTATCCACTCCAGAGTACGTGAACGCCCATACTCCGCCAGAACCAAGACTGTTGTGCCCCCGCCGTTATTTTGACCTTTTATAATCAACCAGTAATCGTGCCCCACCCTGCCTAGTTTCAGGGTACCGTCATACATCTATGTGGGTTACTGCTGAATTGGGCCCCCGTTACTAGGGTTTCCTAGGGCCTATTCATATACCCCCCAAATTGGCTAAGTGTTATCCATCCATTCAAGTTAACTTAACCCATCCACACGCCATGTCATGTTGGTTAAGTGTTTCTTATTAACTTAACCCTTCTCATTCATCATCTTGTAATTGGTTAAGTGTTTTCTATTAACTTAACCCAGTTCATTCATCATATTATATTGGTTAAGTGTTTCCCCTTAGCTTAACCCCATTCGTTCATCATGTTATATTGGTTAAGTGTTTCCCATTAACTTAACCCCACTCGTTCATTGGTTAAGTGTTAACTTAACCCTACCACTTGTCATGTTACATTGGTTAAGTGTTGCCTTTTTATGATAACTTAACCCAACCATTATTAGCACGTCCGTTTATTAGCATTAATTCATTCATTAATGCCTCAACCTCTCACATTAGAACTGTTGTTTGCGTTTGCTGGATGTGTCGGGCGGTTCCGGGCCGACTTCTACCGCAAACTCATTCTAACCTTGGATTTTGGGCTTAATGTGCTAACCTCTCACATTAGATCTATATTGTTGCGATCGTTGGATGTGTCGTGCGGTTCCGGGCAGTCTTACACTGCAACTCAATCTAACCTCGGGATAGGCACGTTCATCTTTAGTTAATTTACATTTTTACCATACATGTCCAAGTCTAGATTTTATATGCTAATCACCCAAATTCACAAACTAGTCATGTTCCAATTCCCAAGTTATGCCCAACAAATTCAATTGCAAGTTATTACTCAAGATAGGTAACACCCAATCTTCCCAAATTTGCAATATTAGTCATGCCCCAAAATCGCAATATACATTATGCTTGGCATCCCAACCAATAGTTATGCCCAATCTAAATTTAATATTCCAATTTGCAGTTTTTGCCCAATCTAGATTTAATATTCCAATTTACCCAAAGTTTGACAATAACAATTATGCCCCAAATCACAAGTTACAAATTATTTTCCACTATTACCAAATAGATTATTCCCAATATCCATGCATTCCAATCGCACGTATAATTAGATTTAGTCTAGATTCTAGGTTATTCTAGATTCATAAAATAAAGGGGGAAGAAAGAAGGAACATAAATGAGAGTAGGCATAAAAACAGCATTATAATGAGAGATCTGTCAAATATAACATCATGGATCTAAGAGGATTACATATCCGTTAGAATTGAGGTATAATAAAGATAGATCTGAAATAAACTGATAGAAATAACCTCGTAGACATTTAAATTGGATATGAATAACATCATGAACCTAAAAGGATTATATATACGACGTTCAACAAAGATAGGCGTGATTAAATCGATATAATAACCTCTTAGGCATGTAAAAGCATAGATTAAATAGAAGGATAGAGATAAATATATAAAGATTGTCTTACAACCAGGCATAAACTTCAATTCATTTTATTACATGTTGTTTGCGAACAAATTAAACAATTGTAAACAACTGTAAAATCCGTTCGGTTTTCCTAAACAACAAGGATTGTTGTAGAGGGTGTCGAACTCTGGGACCAAAAATTATTTTATTAATAAATCCAATCAAGTTATTCCAGAATTTTGATTGGTTGAAAACACAGAAAATATATGAAAAATCGAGTTTTTTAACAATAAGAGAAAGCAATTAGGGGATAATGACATAGATTAGATTCATACTCATCAATAGCCAACAAATAAATATAGATCTAATTCATGTTTCTATCACAAACATGAATCAACGATAATTAGGTTCTTAGAAACAAATAAGTGAATAACGACAAGCATAGCCTATGCAGGAGCTGGGGTCTTAAACAACGATAGGCTATCAGGACAGATTCAATAATTAATTTCTAAAACCATAAAATTAGATCTAAATCTGATAATTGTTAGACCGAACACGAATATACCCTGTGAAGGAGCATAGCTCTTAAACGACACAGGATATTAAGGTTCAAATCTAACCCTTGGTTCAGATCTAGATCTATATACATGAATTCCTCATCCTTTGGCTATGTGATTCATATCGAATCATATCTATTAGCGTCATCACCCCCTAATCAAAGGGGATTAGCTAGACATAGCTAAAGAAAATGAGAAAAAGAAAATAAATAACATAAACATAAATAAAATAAAATAACAACAGAGAAGAGAAGGAGAAGAGTTTTATTCCAAGCAGAGGATTACAGAATAAAACTAAGTGTGTTTTTCAATGAATGAGATACAAGGTATTTATAGCTGATATGACAAAGACTAACTAGCTAATTACACAATGTGGGACTAAAGAATTAGCCCAAATAACACATAAGCTAGTGTGAACGCAGTTGTAGAGTGAGAGGCCTTGCAAATGAGCTAATGTGAACGCGTGCAGTGCGTGAATGAGAAGCCTTGCAAAGGGGCTAATGTGAATGCAACATGAGTGAGATGGCCTGCGAATGAGCCAATGTGAACACAATATGAGTCTTTAATGAGCCAAATCTACCCAACTGAACTCTATTTGCAACCGTTCTTCAAGCTTTAAACTCGTCAAGCTTTAGTAATTTTAACTTCACTCTTTTTCAGCAAATTCTTCATGCTTTATTCATCAAATGCTCTAAACCATGATTCTTGTCAACAATCTGAAAACACAGCTATAAATACACAATATCAATTATTTAAAAGATAAAATATACACATTTACGTGTATATCAAATACCCCCACACTTATCTTTTTATTCTTCCTCGAATAAACTAAACTAAGATATGTCACACTTTCGTAGGAAACACGATTGCATTTAGCGTGTGCAACAAGCCGTTAAACCTCTGGGTGTCCCCAGTAGGACGAGTGTTGTCTCGTGAGGGTTTTCAGCGATACTACCCACAAAATCCAAAGCGTCTTATGTACGCAGATTAATCAAACAATATATTTAAGGTCTTTCACATTCCAAGGATTTTACCTAACTTCAATAATAACGGTTTAGCCCCAAATTGTCCATCCCATAATTAGTGCAAAAATGAATAAGATTTTTCAAGCTGAATCGTAATTCCTTGATAACACTGTAATTGTCTTGAAGGTTAAGAGCGTGGTGTCAACCAAAGTTCTACACATCGACAATGTGCACCCAATCATTTCTTTATTCTTTTTTTTTGAATAATTTTTGCACCAATGTAACTGTAATGTATTGGATATGAGTTATGCATAGATGAAGGAAAATTTTGTAAGTTCTAAAAAATATTCTAGATAAGAGGGCAAGTGTATTAGTTGAACTTCAAATTACAAAAGATAAAGTAATACTAAGGCACATATGCACGTTTTGTTTCCTTTCATCTCCTCAACTACAATCCTCGCTTCTAAGTACGGTATGATGGATGTGGATGGAATGGAAATGAATGCTTTATAGTCAAGAATGATGAATGACTATTTTATTCAGAGAGACTCTCTCTTTATTTCATTTTTTTTCTTTTCTTTCTCTTTTTTTTCTTCTTCTTTTTTTTTCACTTTTTTTTCATATTTGCATGATGAATGATGAGTGGAGATGGAATGGAATGATACCGTATTATTTCATTTGATTCCTCCTCTACAAAACCAATACTTCATGAAAGGAAAGTTTTGTGCCCTAGTTACTCTATTTCTATAACCCTAATTCAACACACAAGTCTGGATTGATGTTATATAAAAAGCTGAAAGGAATGATAAACAAAGTTTCGTAAGATAGATAACCCATATAAAATAAGATGTGGTATATGGTTATCCTACCTTAAAACAAGTACGGAGTGGGTAGTGTAATATTGGTATAAAAAGTGACGTTTTTGACCTTTAAACAAAGGTTCTTGAGTATACCAATATAAGAAAAACTTGTCGAAACATGGATGTAATTCGACTAAAACTTGGGTTTGAATAATGTGAGGTATCGAAGAAGAACGCTACAATGAGTCATTTCTCCTTTAATTGGGCCAAGTGGAATTCAGAACTTACAAGTGTGAAAATTTGAGTGAGAAAAATATTATGCATGAAAACGAACTCATAAAATCCAACAAATGTAAGTGCAAAATCATTATTATTTGATTTTTTTTTTGATTATTTTTACTTGCACATTCTAACATGTATAACAAAGGTTGACACGCTTACTCCAGAACACGACTAACGTCTGCACAGTCTCAAGCTAGCATCTTAAAAAGACACATCACGATTCAATGAATAAATAATGTTCATTCTCATCACCCAAAAATTCAACTTGTCAAACAAGAACCAAGGTGTTATTTATGAGTTCAAGTTAATCCTTGTTCAATGAATGACCTAGTTCATAAAATTTGATTGCTGATGTAATGTAAATCCCCCCCCCCCCCCCACACACGAGTGTGACTGTGTCCTCACAGTCGTTAATCAGACATATCTTAGTGAAAGGGAAAAACAATTAAGAGAATATGTACATATGTACAAAAGAGGGTTAGTGCGACTTACCGAATGTAATGTGGCTCATGGAGGACCATGAGCTCTTCCTCTTGGTTGGGTATTGGTTCCAAGTAAGGTTTAAGGCGTTGACCATTGACCTTAAAGGATGATCCATCAGTTGGATTCTCAATTCCTAACGCACCATACGGAAAAACAGTCCGTACAGTGTATGGTCCTGTCCATCAAGATTTTAACTTACCCGGAAATAAATGCAGTTTTGAGTCATACAACAGAACTTTTTGACCTGGCATGAAGGTTTTACGTAAAATTGATTTATCATGAAAAACTTTTGTTCTGTCCTTGTAAATTCGTTCATTTTCATAGGCATCATTTCGAATTTCATCAAGTTCATTAAGTTGAAGCTTTCTATGTTCACCTGCTTGCTCTAAATCAAGATTCAAAGTTTTTATTGCCCATAACGCCCTATGTTCTAGTTCAACTGGCAAGTGACATGGCTTACCAAAAATCAACCAATAAGGGGACATACCCAAGTTGATTTTGAAAGCGGTGCGGTAAGCCCAAAGAGCGTCGGTTAACTTTTGGGACCAATCTTTACGATTTCGATTCACAGTTTTCTCAAGAATTTGTTTAATCTGCCTATTCGATACTTCAACTTGCCCACAAGTTTGAGAATGGTAAGGAGTAGATAACTTGTGGGTTATCGAATACTTTCTCATGAGAGCTTCAAAAGAACGATTACATAAGTGTGTACCATTATCACTGATTATTGTGCGAGGTGTGCCAAACCTAGAAAAGATGTTTTCTTTCAAGAAGCGCACAACAGCCTTGTTATCGTTTGTTTTGCATGGAACAGCTTCGACCCATTTGGAAACATAATCGATAGCTAAGAGGATGTACAGGTTCCCAAAAGAATTAGGGAAGGGTCCGATGAAGTCTATACCCCACACATCAAAAATTTTGACCTCTAGAATGGGGTTTAGGGGCATCATATTCCGTTTAGAAATTTTCCCTAAGAATTGACATCGATCACAAGTTTTACAAAATTCATACGCGTCTTTGAAAAGGTTGGGCCAACAGAAACCCGATTGGAGAACCTTTTCGGCTGTCTTTTTGGGACACGAAGTGACCACCGCATGCTTGGTCATGACAGAAAGAGAGGACACTGTGAACTTCAGTTTCAGGAACACATCTTCGAATGATTTGGTCGGGACAATACTTGAAAAGATAGGGGTCGTCCCAATAAAAATGTTTCACTTGGGAAACGAATTTGTGTTTATCCTGCTTAGACCAAAAAGAAGGGATCTGCTTGGTGACTAAGTAGTTGACAATGTCAGCAAACCAAGGATCAGTGGATAGAGAAAACAGCTGTTCATCAGGGAAATTCTCGTTGATTGGAAGAGAAGAAGACGGGGCATTTGGAAGACGAGACAAGTGGTCCGCAATAACATTGTCGGATCCTTTTTTATCCTTAATGGTAAGGTCAAATTCTTGAAGTAGAAGGATCCAACGAATGAGACGAGCCTTAGCATCCTTTTTAGAGAAAAGGTACCTAAGTGCGGAATGATCGGTATAAACCGTGATGTGTGAGCCAACTAGATAAGGCCTGAATTTTTCTAGAGCAAAGACAACTGCCAAGAGTTCCTTTTCAGTGGTCGTATAATTAATTTGGGCATCGTTCAAAGTCTTACTCGTGTAGTAAATTACATGAAGAATTTTATCGATGCGTTGTCCTAAGACAGCGCCAACAACGAAATTCGAGGCATCACACATGATTTCAAAAGGCAGCTTCCAATTAGGAGAGCAAATGATCAGGGCAGAGACAAGTTCATTTTTAAGACGCTCAAAAGATGAAATGCAATCAGAATTGAAGTCGAAAGGAATATCCTTACCAAGAAGATTGGTCAAAGGTCGAGTGATTTTGCTAAAATCTTTTATAAAGCGACGGTAAAAACCAGCATGACCTAAAAAGGATCGGATGTCCTTAACTGATTTGGGAATGGGAAGATTTGAAATAACCTCAATTTTGGCTTTGTCTACTTCAATTCCTTTATTAGAAATGACGTGTCCTAGGACAATGCCATGTTTGACCATGAAGTGACACTGTCCTAGGACAATGCCATGTTTGACCATGAAGTGACACTTTTCCCAATTAAGCGTAAATTGTTTATCTTTACAGCGATTAAGAACAAGATCGAGATGATGTAAACACTCAGAGTAAGAATCACCAAATATGGAAAAATCATCCATGAAAACTTCTAAAAATCGCTCGATCATATCAGAAAAAATGCTAATCATGCACCTTTGAAAGGTTGCAGGTGCATTACAGAGACCAAAAGGCATACGTCGGTACGCAAATGTACCAAACGGACAAGTGAAAGTGGTTTTCTCTTGGTCCTCAGGAGCGATAGGGATTTGATTATAGCCCGAGTACCCGTCAAGGAAACAATAGTACTCGTGACCAGCTAATCGTTCTAACATTTGATCGATAAATGGCAAAGGGAAATGATCCTTACGTGTTGCAGCGTTAAGTTTCCTATAGTCAATGCAAACACGCCAACCGGTCTGGGTGCGGGTTGGGATAAGCTCGTTAGCTTCATTTTGAACCACGGTAATCCCTGATTTCTTAGGTACAACATGAATTGGACTAGCCCATTGACTATCGGAAATCGGGTAGATGATTCCATTATCAAGACATTTAAGGATTTCAGCATGAACTTCTTCTTTCATGAGGGGGTTTAGTCGACGTTGGGGATCACGAGTGGGTTTGGCATCATTTATAAGGTGGATTCGATGTTGGACAATCGAAGGACTAATCCCCTTAATATCAGCCATGGACCAACCAATTGCTTCCTTATTTTTCTTAAGGATGGGAAGGAGCAATTGTTCCTGCTCTAAAGTAAGGTCAGAAGCGATAATGACAGGAAAAGTTTCACTGTCTCCTAAGTAAGCGTACTTAAGATGACTGGGCAACACTTTGAGTTCAGATTTTGGGGTCGACTCAACCGAAGAAATTGGTTGAGGGATAGACTCATTTGTGAGAGGCTCGACAGGAATCAAATCAGAGACATTTTCGGGAGTATCTTGAAACAAAGTTTCGTAATCTGATTCAATTTCGTTATTCAGATGGTCGAGCTCAGATTCATTATCATGGACGGCATGGATTTCAGAAAACTGGTCCACATAAGAGTTAGGAGAGTTTTCGGTTCTAAAGATGTTTAGCTCGACGGTCATGTTACCGAAAGAAAGTTTCATTGACCCATTTCTACAGTTGATGAGAGCATTAGAGGTTGCTAAGAAGGGTCGTCCTAGAATCAAAGGGATCTGGTTTGCAGGATTGCTAACCTGTTGAGTTTCTAAGGCAATGAAATCAACTGGAAAGATGAATACGCCTATTTTGATCAACACATCCTCGATTTCGCCCACAGGTTTCTTAATTGACCGGTCAGCAATCTGAAGGGTAACCTTGGTGGGTTTCAGTTCTCCTAGCCCTAATTGGCGATAGACGGAATATGGAAGCAAGTTAACACTAGCACCTAAGTCTAGCAGGCATCTATCGATTTTCTTGTCCCCAATAGTACATGATATTGTGGGGCAGCCAGGATCTTTGTATTTCACTGGCATTGATTGGGACAAGACCTCACTTAGAGTTGCCGCTAGAAACACTTTCTTAGGTACTTGTGTATGACGTTTTTGAGTGCACAAATCTTTTAGAAATTTCGCGTACTGTGGAACTTGCTGTATAATATCTAAAAGAGGAATGTTCACTTTAACTTGCTTAAATATTTCAAGGATTTTTTCTAGCTGATCCGTCTTTTTCCTAGGTCGGAGTCTATGAGGAAATGGAGCAGACAACTCAGTAGGTTGGGCTAATTGAGTTTGAGGATGGTCCATGTCAGAAATTGGCTCAATGTTTTGATCCGAGTTGGTCAAATTTTCGATTGGGTTTGGAAGATCGTCCGGTAAAGCATTTGGGTTGACCATATGGTTGTCAATCTTTTTGCCAGATCTAAGAGTCGTGACCGCATTCAAGTGACTAACGTTTGAATCTTGAATGATGTGAATTTGGTTGGAGTTAGGATTTTGACGGTTGGGGTTTGGAATGGGTTGACTCGGGAACGTGCCTCTTTCCTGTTCGCTCACCGAAGTGGCTAACTGACTCATTTGCATTTCAAGTTTAGCGATCGATTGACTCGTGTTTTGTATGTGAGAAGTCAATAAATTTTGAAGATTGGTATTTGATTGGAGATTTTGAGTCGTTGCTTTAGTCAATTCTTCGAGAGTTTTCTCAAGTGATGTCAATCGTTTATCATCTTGGGGAACAAAAGATTGTTGCGCTTGGTTTTGAGAAGGTGGCGCAGGATGTTGGAATTGAGTTTGTTGAAAGGGAGGTTTCGAAGGATTATTCGAAAATGATTGAAAAGGAGGTCGAACCACATTCGAATTTGCATTGTTTTGGGTCCAAGAGAAGTTAGGATGGTTTCTCCAACCTGGATTGTACATTGGGGAGAATGGGTCATTCCTACCTTTGTTAAATGCGTTGAGTTGTTCCAATGAATGTGGGCATTGATCAGCTATGTGGTTAGGATCGTTACATTTGTAACATGAGGTCTGAGATGCTTGAGCTTGATTTATTTGAGTTAATGAAAGGACATTATCGAATTTGGATATCATCGCGTCAATTTTTGCTTCTAAGGCTACTGATGAACCTACCGAATGAGCGTTAGATCGGGAATAAATCGATTTCTCGTTAGATCTTTCCCATTGAGCTGATATTTCGGCCAAATTTTCGAGAAATTGCCAAGCGGCATTGTGATCTTGGGCTAGAAAATTTCCTTGGCACACCGATTCGAGCATGGTTCGAGAGTTATTTTCAAGTCCATCGTATAAAATTTGACAAAGAGTCCATTTTTCGAAATTGTGATGTGGACATTTGACTAGAAGCTCTTTAAATCTTTCAAAATATTTTGCAAAGGATTCACCCCCAAATTAACGAAAATTGACGATTTCATTTCGAATTTTGGATGTTTTTTCCAGAGGGTAAAATTTCTTTAGAAAAATGTTCACAAATTCACCCCAAGTTCCAATCGTATTTGAAGGCAAGCTATACAACCATTTCTTAGCATAATCGATAAGTGCAAATGGAATTAACCTAAGTTTGATTCCATCGTCACTTAATTGTTGAAATTTCATGGTTGCACAAACTTGTTCAAATTTGGTCAAGAAAATATACAGATCATCACATTCTAAATTGCCGAACTTTGAAAGAGTATTTATGTGATTCGAATGAATTTCAAAGTGATTACCCGTTGGGGCGGGCAATATGATGCAAGAAGGAATAGAAACCCGATCGGGGAAGTATCTATCCATAAGAGATCGAGGGGGATTTTCTTCGGCCATGGTTAAAGAAATGTTTGTTCGAACTAAACGATTGTCTGAAGGATCACGAGTCCAATGACGCATGCACTAGCGAGAAGAATAAGGGAGGACGAGAAAAAACAAATTTGAGAGAATTTTTTACAAAACGAGATATTTTTTTTTTTTAGAGAAAAAGAATTAGACACAAATTTTTTTTTAATGAACCTAATGCAATTTACAATTTCTAGAATTATATAATGACGGTTTGATTTATTTCAACAAAAGACTTCTCAGCCAGTTAACGGATAGGAGTTATCGGTGCACCAGGAATCACCCTAGCAATGCAGCCGAAGGTTTAAGTACCTTCAGAGGAACAACCGATATAATATTTACGAATCACCATAATATTTATAAACAGTTATTACTCTGCCGTAGTCTAGACACCGAGAAATAATCCGTTAGAACTAAACCAAATTGTCAAAATATAATGAAGTCCTTAGAAAATAAAAACAAAACTAAGATGAATGCAAATTTTTTTTTAATCAGTCACAGAATGAACAGTCTCAGAATAGTCACAGAACAGTCAATTGCAGAGATAAATTAAAAAAACAAATTTTTTTTTTACAAGCAAGCCGATGCCCTGTAGAAGAGTTTTTCAAGCAATGTCTATATTTTTTTATGTGCAGCAGCGGTCCCTGTAAAGTTAGAAAATACTCACCTTGATCAGCAGTCCGTCCAGTGTAGTTGAGTCACGCTAGCGCGTTCACACCCCACTTGGTGTGCAACCGCTCAAGCGTTCAAATTCAACAATTTGCTTGCTCTGAATTTCTTGTATCGCTTGGTTGAATCTTCACTTCGTGTTGGCCTTTGTTTTTGAAACTTCTTCCTTTATTTTTTATTTTTTTGAATAAAAGAAACAAAATGAAAGTAAAAGAAGATGAGTGAAAATCAAAAGAAAAAGAATGTGATTTTTTTTATATGTGTACTAAAAAAATAAAAACTAAACAAAATACTCGAAGCAAGAAATAAAATATGTCCAAACACAAACAATGTCACACCTAGCTAAATTAATTTGCAAAAGATGCAAACAAAATCCAACCAGATAACCCACAATGTTAAAATGAAAACAAGTATCCACGCGGCCCACAAGAAATATATTAAAATACAGCCCAATCTAGAGCCCTTTCAAATGACTGAAACCCCCTTTCTTAAGCATCAAACAAAAATCGAGTTAGTCAAGATTAAAACGAAAGCTCAGACGTCAAATTAAAACCCACCTCCTCCGATTAAAACTCTGATAATATTCAATTCAAAGCAGTCTGTTCTTAGTCAAAACCCGACGGTTTCGGAGGGGATTTTCATGGTTGCAGAGTATCTACGCGATTTAAAGTATGGTTGTCAGGAAGCTGCGATTGAGGTTCTGGCTTTTGGGTAGATTGAGGTGGATGTTCGGTCGTTTGCTGAAGCGTGGACTGTAGGTAATTGATGTAGGGAAAATTTGTGGTAGTTCTGGAAGTCGCTTTTGTGTTAGCTGTTTGGCGAGGCGTGGATGGGTGCTGCGTTTTTGATTTGAGTGGTGGCTTTTGGACGTGATGAGGGTGGCAGCATGGTTTGGTGTATGGGTTTTGGTTGGTGAGGGAATTATGGTGGCTGTTAGTTTTGTAGCTCTGTGGAGGGTGAGTTGAGGTAGGCGTGTGGTTTTGGTGCCAGTCACGAAGAGGTTGGGGTTGATTGTAGAGCAGTATGTTTGAGTGAAAGGGTTATGGTATGACAGTGGGGTAATGAAGATTTGTTGTCTGACTTGGTTGTGAGGTTGGTACAATAATGAAGCAGTGGAGTATTTTGTTTGAATGGATGGTCTGGACGGAAATGAATATGTGATGTGTGATATGGGGGTGAGTTTGTATAGGAAGGTTTTGTTATGAAGGGCGTGTGGTTTTTGGTTATCAGTGGTGTACTGAAATTTGCGGTGGTGGGTATATGCAGAGGCTTGGATTGGTTGAACTATTGGAGTAGACGCAGGTTGTTTGGATGGTTTTTCTGACAATATTGGATCTGTGAATGGATGGTGATGGTATCGCGGACATGGTTTTGGTTGATGACTTGAAGAAGAGATGCAGTAAACAAGGCAGTGAATAGAAAAGAAAACAGAAAAAGAATTTGTCTAATTTTTTTTCTTCAGAAATTTGTAAAAAGGAAAGAGATGAATGGAAATAAATTAGAAAAAATGGCAAGCAATAGGCAAGGAAAGGGAATCAAAGAAAAATCTTTTTTTTTATAGAGATTTGTTGAAAAATGGAAGGCGGTGTAATGGGAAAGAAAGCAAAAGGCAATGAAAGGAAAGAAATCAAACTAAAAGTTACAAATTTTTTTTTTCTATCTATGCTAGGAAACAAAGGGGAAAAAAATAAAAATATTTTTGTGCTTTTTTTTTAAATAATAAAATAGAAATAAAACTATAACCCGAAGAATTTAAAAATAAAAATCTTTTTGGTCCCCGGCAATTGCGCCAAAATTTGTTTGCGAACAAATTAAACAATTGTAAACAACTGTAAAATCCGTTCAGTTTTCCTAAACAACAAGGATTGTTGTAGAGGGTGTCGAACTCTGGGACCAAAAATTATTTTATTAATAAATCCAATCAAGTTATTCCAGAATTTTGATTGGTTGAAAACACAGAAAATATATGAAAAATCGAGTTTTTTAACAATAAGAGAAAGCAATTAGGGGATAATGACATAGATTAGATTCATACTCATCAATAGCCAACAAATAAATATAGATCTAATTCATGTTTCTGTCACAAACATGGATCAACGATAATTAGGTTCTTAGAAACAAATAAGTGAATAACGACAAGCATAGCTTATGCAGGAGCTGGGCTCTTAAACAACCATAGGCTATCAGGACAGATTCAATAATTAATTTCTAAAACCCTAAAATTAGATCTAAATCTGATAATTGTTAGACCGAACACGAATATACCCTATGAAGGAGCATAGCTCTTAAACGACACAGGATATTAAGGTTCAGATCTAACCCTTGGTTCAGATCTAGATCTATATACATGAATTCCTCATCCTTTGGCTATGTGATTCATATCGAATCATATCTATTAGCGTCATCACCCCCTAATCAAAGGGGATTAGCTAGACATAGCTAAAGAAAACGAGAAAAAGAAAATAAATAACATAAACATAAATAAAATAAAATAACAACAGAGAAGAGAAGGAGAAGAGTTTTATTCCAAGCAGAGGATTACAGAATAAAACTAAGTGTGTTTTTCAATGAATGAGATACAAGGTATTTATAGCTGATATGACAAAGACTAACTAGCTAATTACACAATGTGGGACTAAAGAATTAGCCCAAATAACACATAAGCTAGTGTGAACGCAGTTGTAGAGTGAGAGGCCTTGCAAATGAGCTAATGTGAACGCGTGCAGTGCGTGAATGAGAAGCCTTGCAAAGGGGCTAATGTGAATGCAACATGAGTGAGATGGCCTGCAAATGAGCCAATGTGAACACAATATGAGTCTTTAATGAGCCAAATCTACCCAACTGAACTCTATTTGCAACCGTTCTTCAAGCTTTAAACTCTTCAAGCTTTCGTAATTTTAACTTCACTCTTTTTCAGCAAATTCTTCATGCTTTATTCATCAAATGCTCTAAACCATGATTCTTGTCAACAATCTGAAAACACAGCTATAAATACACAATATCAATTATTTAAAAGATAAAATAAGATAAATATGCGGATAAAATATACACATTTACGTGTATATCACATGTCAATATTACAATCAGGTATTCAGATCTGAATATAACGTGGAATTACACTACTAGGATTAGAAAGGATAATTGAATCATTGCTGTTGCAGAAACTCTAATTTGATGTTGATTAATCTTCAAAGTTTATTGTTGATGAAGAACTTCCATTATGATTTAGGTTTTAGAGGCGGCGGCTAAGAGAATTGAGAGTTCAGCAGCATAGATGCATCATAAGGAATTGACATGTATTAGGGTTTAGGTTTAGAGATGTATATATGGATGTCTAGGATCAATTTGAGCCTTTAGATGAACTAGGAGATCATCATAACCCCACAGCTCGAAGAAAGGTCATCCGGCAAATAAAGAAGACATGTCATCACAGAACACTCCAGAATGCTGTGTTGGACTGCCCTCTGTATGGGCTCAATTGGCAGGTGCGCCAGTGCATTTTTTTACTGGCACACTTCACAAGTGCACCTGTGCATTCTGGTCTATTTCCGGTTTTTCTACCTAACTTCGTTCGTCCATATCTCCTTCATACGTTATCTGTTTTACGCAAACTCGGACTCTATCTCAAGAAGAATTCTGACACAAACACAATGGCATAACCCGTTTCACCGAATTCTTTTTTTAATAATTAATTATTCTTTAATTATCTCTTATGTACCGTTTTAAAATTACAGGGTGTTACATTCCCCCAACTTAATGGATTTCGTCTCCGAAATCTCCAAGTTAAGAAGAATGTATATCCTACCATCCAACGTCCATCTACTCAACCATTCAATCACAGGCATCCATTGTCCTTAAAAAGGTTTCTAATGTTTTTCATGAACATGTGCATAGAGCACGTCCTTGCCCAAGTGCAAAATATGGCGGCCTACTGATTCAGTTGACCTCCTTAATGCAATTCATGATAGTGTGATGCGTCCATTATGTATGCAAAAGAACCATATTGATACATATCATTTCTATATGAGTGCACAACCATACATTCAAATGCAACATCCATATGATAAAACATCACGTTTCAATCCATACATATATTAATCCAATCATGCATATGCAATATGGTAGTGATGGAGCCGATCTAGTGCCTAATGCGTATGTATATGCATCCACGAGTAACCACTAGCGAACACTTACATCCACTTGCATCCACCAAACATAACATGTCTTAAACACATGTTTACATCCATTGGCTTCTACCTAAGGATCGAGGATAGGACCGAGAGGATATACTTTAGCATGCAAATAAACTTTACAAAAAAGAGAGATCAAGCATATACCCTCAAAAAGTGTATGATGCGCCTATCTAGTCTTCTGTCTTATAAGTCGCATCTTCTTGAGCTTCACTCCATTGTTCTCTGACTGTCTTAACTTATCCATTGCGTCAACTATCTGAGGGTCTTTTCTTTGTGAAGTCCCTATTTGATTCAAAAGCGTAGGTCTTACTCCTAGCGATGCCAACTACTAACTTAACCGAAGGTTTTAAAATCAAATCTTGATATGTATTCTGTACTTTTACTTTTCACATAAAGAGGACTCGAAGTCAACCTTTTTATTTTTAAGGCATCCGCCACGACCTTATCCTTCCTTCTAACATCAAAATGGAGCCTAGTCCCGTGCCGCATGCATCTGTGTATACCGTAAACTTTTTACTATCGTAAGGTAGAAGTCAAAACTAGGGCCGTTGTAAGAGCCCTTTTCGATCGTTGGAAAGAGACATTACAAACAATATCCCGACCAAAGGTTAAATTCTTCTTTGTTAATCTAGTAAGTAGGGCTAATACCTTCGCAAAGTCCTTAATGAACTTCCTATATTAGCCCCGCTAGTCCAAGAAAGCTTCTTACTTCTGTTGCATTCCTTGGGACCTTTCAGTCTTGCACCACAACTACATTTGCCAGATCTACTGCTATCCCTTCTTTGGACGCCACATGTCCTACAAACCTTACATCTTCTCTCCATAAATGACATTTTAGAGAACTTCACCTTAAGTTGATGTGCTCGAAGTGTATCCATGACTTCTCTTAAATGCAAAGCATGTTCTTCCTCACTATTAGAGAAAACCAAAATATCATCTATGCTCAAGTGAAGTGAACCATCCTCCTTTGTAGCGAAAACAACTGGAGCACCCCATTCAGAAATACTTTGCCTTATGAACTCCTTTTTAAGCATCTTTTTATTTTTCTGGCTGAGCTCCTTCGTCTCCCTAGGAGCCATGTGTCGTATGGGTAATGCAACTGGTTTGGCGTTATCCACTAAGTATATGCGGAAATATATTTCGCGTTTTAGGGGTAAACCCTTCACTTCATCAAAGACTACTTGAACGAATTGCAAATTATCAATAGATGCATCAAGAGATTCTAGGCAGCTAAGCATGACAGAACCCTTAGGGTTACATGAGATTTCGAGGGTATTACCAAGAGAAGTCAAAAGTCTAACTACCCTCCTTTCAAAATTGAGAATGACACCGTTACTGGATAAACAATCTATCCCTAGAATCAACCCATATCCAATGAAACAAAAAACGTAAGAATTACATCTAAACTCAACGCTTAGTATAGATATTCTCAAGTCCGAACAAATCATAGATGAATGAGCCGAACCCCCAATAGGATCAACAATGGGATCCTCTACCCTACTAGTACTAAGGTGTAGAGACTCATCTATGGAAACAGATAGACAAGAATGTGAAACGCCAAAATCAAACAAAGTTCTAAAAGGATGATTGAAAAGAAAAACTAAACTCTCAACAGAAACGTTCCTACCTCTCTTAGGTACACTAGCAGTGGGAGCATGCAATTGCCCACTAGAAGATTATGTCCTTTGCCCTTGTCCTTCGACAATCCTTGATAAGATGCCCTGCTTCACCATGCTAAAAACAACCACCTGTCTTCTTCTTCCTACAATAAATGACCCACTATACCATAGGAAAGACACTTCCTCTTGTCGCTGGACCTATTATTTCTTCCACCCTTCTTATATTCCAATCCCTTGTTTGTGATTCTTCCACTTTGGCCTCTTTCTTTTCACCTTTCTCCTTCTACGTGGATTAAGCCGTTTCAACAAGCTTCTTATCCTTGGGCTTGTGCTCCCTATCCCAAACTCTCTTATTCTCATCCTTATTATCCTTGCGTAGCTTGTTGACAAGTTCCTCGAAACTACCTACATCGCACGACAATCTACAAAGCCCGAAAGAAGATTAGCCACAGGTGAAACTATGGCGGCTACAGATGGAGGTTGGGCACTACTTTGTGCTCGACATGCGTCGTACGCCTAAGAAACTATGGCGAAAAGAAAGGAAGAAGAGATTCAAATAGAGAATCGAAAGGTAGTGCATATGGCTTTGGGGAATATGCCATTTAAAAACAATACTTTTCTCTTGAAAAACGCTTCTTTAAAACATGTTTTAGAAAACACCCCTTTTAAAATATGCTTTTTGAAAAATCTTTTATCTGTTCTGGTAATCTTTAGCTCTGATACCACGTGTAACACCCCACCTCCGTTAAGGTCACTCACAAAGGGAATGCATTAACTTCAGTGGAGCGTCATGATTGTATAAAACAGATAAATTACAAAACAAACAAAATATAAACAACGGAAAATAAATAAAACTTTAATTTATTGATAAAACAGCAGCTTGGTAAAATAGCTTGTTCAAAGATGGTTTTCCAACACCAAAACACCTATACCCATTACAACAAAGCATCTGCCGTGTTTAACAAAATAAAGAAGCATAAAATGACAATGATATTCCCAAATAAAGCATGAGCCAGCCATAGCAGTGGAAAAGAGAGTCCAAAGAAATACATCATCTGTCTTCGAGCTTGGAAAGAAAACTGAGCTAAGTGGTAATATTCCCTCCCTGTAAATCTGGGGGGAGAAACGGAAGAAAAGAGAGCGAAACAAAACAGAATCAGACATAAAACCTAGTAAGTCTAGTGACTTTCAGCATGTAAATAGCTAAAAGCATCATGACATGAATAAACTGGATACCAGACCATAACCATGATAATAAGCATAGCAAGACAACAAATGATGATCGTTAGATATGACAAGGTAAGATACATTGAATGCGCTTCGGTTCTTTCTCTGATTTCCTATTTTCTCTAGACCACCCGACTAGCATCCTAACTAATGTCTTCTGTAGAACGATTCATATTCCCTACTAGTGTCCCAACTTGTATCCTATGAAAAAGGATCTGTATCCCCTACTAGTGTCCCAACTAGCATCCAGTGTTATAAAATAAGGTGATCCCAACCCTGTAATTGTGGTAGTCTTTAGGTGTACATCTAGTATGAGGATCTTACCTCAATCAGTCTAATTGCCATAAAGATGTTAGATGTACCCATAATACCTTATCGATCGGCTCTCTACTTGTATTAATTTTCCTTGTGTCTGTGTCAATCGGCCCTCACTTACATGTAGATGCCCTGTGCTGATCCCACCATAAGGTGTATCAATCCCTATGATAGCAACCCGACATAAATTCTAGATGCACAGTGTATACTACTGATGTCTAGTGCCTGATTTATTCACTCCGGAGTATGTGCATGCCAATACTTTGCCGGAACATACACTGCTGCACCCCCTGCCGCTATTTTGACTGCTTATAATAAGCCCTGTAATCATGCCCTACCCTGCCTAGTATCAGGGTACCGTGATACATCTATGTGGGTTACTATTGAAATGGGCCCCCGTTACTAGGGTTTCCTAGGGTCTATTAATATACCCCCAAATTGGCTAAGTGTTATCCATCCATTCAAGTTAACTTAACCCATCCACACGCCATGTCATGTTGGTTAAGTGTTTCTTATTAACATAACCCTTCTCATTCATCATGTTGTAATTGGTTAAGTGTTTTCTATTAACTTAACCCTGTTCATTCATCATATTATATTGTTTAAGTGTTTCCCCTTAGCTTAACCCTATTCGTTCATCATGTTATATTGGTTAAATGTTTCCCATTAACTTAACCCCATTCGTTCATTGGTTAAGTGTTTCCTATTAACTTAACCCCACTCGTTCATTGGTTAAGTGTTAACTTAACCCTACCACTTGTCATGTTACATTGGTTAAGTGTTTCCTTCTTGTTTTAACTTAACCCTACCATTCTTAGCATGTCCTTTTATTAGCATTAATTCATTCATTAATGCCTCAACCTATAACATTAGAACTGTTATTTGCAGTTGCTATATGTGTCGGGCAGTTCCGGGCAGACTTCTACTGCAAACTCATTCTAACCTCGGGTTTTGGGCTTAACGTGCTAACCTCTCACATTAGATCTATAATGTTGCAGTCGTTGGATGAGCCGGGTAGTTCCGGGCAGTCTTACACCGCAACTCAATCTATTCTTGGGTTAGGCACGTTCATCTTTAGCTAATTTACATTTTTACCATACATGTCCAAGTCTAGATTTTATATGCTAATTATCCCAAATTCACAAACTAGCCATGTTCCAATTCCCAAGTTATGGTCAACAAATTCAATTACAAGTTATTACTCAAAATAGGTTTCACCCAATCTTCCCAAATTTGCAATAATAGTCATGCCCCAAAATCGCAGTATACATTATGCTTGGCATCCCAACCAATAGTTATGCCCAATCTAAATTTAATATTCCAATTTACAATTTCCGCCCAATTTAGATTTAATATTCCAATTTACTCCAAGTTTGCAACAATAACAATTGGCCCAAATCACAAGTTACAAATTATGTTCCACTATTACCAAATAGATTATTTCCCAATATTCCCACATTCCAATCGCACGTATAATAAGATTTTGCCTAGATTCTAGGTTAATCTAGATTCATAAAATAAAGGAGGAAGAAAGAGGGAACATATATGAGAGTAGGCATAAAAACAGGCATTATAATGATAGATCTGTCAAATATAACATTATGGATCTAAAAGGGTTACATATCCGTTAGAATTGAGGTATAACAAAGATAGATCTGAAATAAACAGATAGAAGTAACATCGTAGACATATAAATCGGATATGAATAACATCATGAACCTAAAAGGGTTATATAACCGACGTACAACAAAGATAGGCATGATTGAATCGATATAATAACATCTTAGGCATGTAAAACCATAGATTCAATAGAAGGATAGAGATAAATCTAAAAAGATTATCTTATAATTATGCATAGACTTCGATTCATTTTACTACATGTCAAGATCACAATCAGGTATTTAGATTTGAAAATAACATTGACTTACATAACTTGGATTAGAAAAGATAATTGAATCGTTGTTGTTGCAGAAACTCTAATTTGATGTTGATTAATCTTCAAAGTTGATCGTTGATGAAGAACTTCTAATATGATTTAGGTTTTAGAGGCGGTGGCTAAGAGAATTGAGTGTTCAGCAGCATAGATGCGTCATAAGGAATTGATGTGTATTAGGGTTTAGGTTTAGAGATGTATATATGGATGTCTAGGATCAATTTGAGCCTTTAGATGAACTAGGAGATTATCAAAACCACACAGCTCAAATAGAGGTCATCCAGCAAATCAGAAGAAGACACGTCAACACAGAACACTCCAGAATGCTGTGCTAGACAGTTTTATGTATGGGCGTCTATTTCCGATTTTTCTGCCTAACATTGTTCATCCATATCTCCTTCATACGGTATCCGTTTTATGTAAACTCGGACTCTATCTCAAGCAGAATTTTGAGATGAACACAATGGCGTAACCCGTTTCACCCAATTCTTCTTTCAATAATTAATTATTCTTTAATTATCTATTATGTCCCATTTTAAAATTACGAGGTGTTACATTCCCCCTACTTAAAGGATTTCGTCCCCGAAATCTCCATGTTAAGAAGAATGTACATCCTACCATCCAGCATCCATCTACTCAACCATTCAATTACAGGCATCCATTGTCCTTAAAAAGGTTTCTAATGTTTTTCATGAACATATGCATAGTGTGTGTATATGTCCTTACCCAAATGCAAAATCAGGCGGCCTACTGATTCAGTTTACCTCCTTAATGCAATTCATGATAGTGTCATGCATCCATTATGTATGCAAAAGAACCCTATTGAATGATATCATTTGTATATCAGTGCATAACCATACATACAAATGCAACATCCATATGATAACACATTAAGTTTCAATCCATATATATAACAATCCACTCATGCATATGCAATATGGAAGTGATGGAGCCAATCTAGTGCCTAATGCATGTGTATATGCATCCACGAGCAACCACTAGCAAACACTTACATCCACTTGCATCCACCAAACATAACATGTCTCAAACACATGTTTACATCCATTGGCTTCTACCTAAGGATCTAGGATAGGGCCGAGAGGATATACTTAAAAGATAAAGACTAGCATGCAAATAAACTTTACAAAAAAAGAGAGAGAGATCAAGGATATACCCTCAAAAATGGTATGATGCGCGTATCAAGTCTAAGCCGCATCTTCTTGAGCTTCACTCCATTGTGCTCTGACTGTCTTAACCTATCAATTGCGTTAACTATCTGAGGGTCTTTTCTTTATGAAGTCCCTATTTGATCCAAAAGCGTAGGTCTTACTCCTAGCGATGCCAACTACTAACTTAACCGAAGGTTTAAAAATCAAAGGTTGATATGTATTATGAAATTTTCCTTTTCACATAAAGAGGACTCGAAGTCAACCTTTTTCTTCTTAAGGAATCCGCTAAGACCATACCCTTCCTCCTAACATCAAAATGGCGCCAAGTCTCGTGCTGCCTGCATCTGTGTATATCGTAAACCTTTACTACCGTATGGTAAAAGTCAAAACTGGGGCCGTTGCAAGAGCCCTCTTCGATCATTGGAAAGTGACATCACAATCAATATCCCGAGCTAAGGTTAAATTCTTCTTCGTTAATCCGGTAAGTAAGGCTAATACCTTCGCAAAGTCCTTAATGAACTTCTTATATTAGCCCGCTAGTCCAAGAAAGCTTCTTACTTCTATTGCGATCCTTAGCACCTTTCAGTCTTGCACCGCAACAACTTTTGCGGGATCTACTGCTATCCCTTCTTTGGACGCCACATGTCCTTGAGACCTTACTTCTTCTCTCCAAAAATGACATTTTGGAGAACTTCGCCTTAAATTGATGTGCTTGTAGTGTATCCATGACTTCTCTTAAATGCAAAGCTTTTTCTTCCTCACTCTAAGAGAAAACCAAAATATCATCTATGCACAAGCGAAGTGAACCATCCGCCTTTGTAGAGAAAATAACTGGAGCACCCCATTCAGAAATACTTCGCATTATGATCCCCTTTTTAAGCAACTTTTTAATTTGCTCGCTGAGCTCCTTCCTCTCCCTAGGAGCCATGTGTCGTACGGGTAATGCAACTGGTTTGGCATTATCCACCAAGTATATGCGGAAATCTATTTCGCGTTTTGGGGGTTAACCCTTCACTTCATCAAAGTCTACTTGAACAAATTGCAAATTATCAATAGATGCATCAAGAGATTCTAGGTAACTAAACATGACAGAACCTTTAGGGTTACATAAAATTTCAAGGTTATTACTAAGGCAAGTCAAAAGTCTAACTACCCTCCTTTCACAATTGAGAATGGCACCATTACGGGATAACCAATCCATCCCTAGAATCAACCCATAGCCCATGAAACCAAAAACGTAAGCATTACATCTAAACTCAACACTTCTCATTCATCATGTTGTAATTGGTTAAGTGTTTTCTATTGACTTAACCCTGTTCATTCATCATATTATATTGGTTAAGTGTTTAGCTTAACCGCATTCGTTCATCATGTTATATTGGTTAAGTGTTTCCCATTAACTTAACCCCACTCATTCATTGGTTAAGTGTAAAATTAACCCTACCACTTGTCATGTTACATTGGTTAAATTTTGCCTTCTTGTGTTAACTTAATCCTACCATTCTTAGCATGTCCGTTTATTAGCATTAATTCATTAATTAATGCCTCAATCTCTCATATTAGAACTATTGTTTGCGGTTGCTGGATGTACCGGGCGATTCCAGGAAGACTTCTAACACAAACTCATTCTCACCTCATGCATTGGGCTTAATGTGCTAACCTCTCACATTAGATCTATATTGTTGTGGTCGCTGGATATGCCGGGCGGTTCCGGGAAGTCTTACGCCGCAACTCAATCTAACCTCAGGTTAGGCACGTTTATTGTAACAACCTGTAAATTTAAATATTAAAGTTAACAAATTAAATAATACTTAATTTTAAATGTAAGAATCAAGAGAAAGGGGTTACGCTATTGTGTTCGTCTCGGAATTCTTGTTGGGATAGTGTCCAAGTTTGCATAAACTGGACTTTGTATGAAGAAGTTATGGCTGTCGGAAGTTTACAGAAATTTAAATTTAAATTCAAAAACGAATTCAGACACAAAACTGGGCAGGGCGGGAATTTTCTCGCCCGAGCCCAGGTCGACCTGGGGGTTGACCTTAGTGTCGACCTCCCCTATACAGGTCGACCTTAGTGTCGACCTGGGGGTCGAACTCCCCCCCCCCCCCGGAAGATATAAGAGATGACGAATTTGTCACTCAATGCCGAGTCATTAGGGCAGAGGTGTCACCCTATCTTGGCTGGATGGTCTTGATTTGATTCTAGGTTAACCGGATGGCCTAAATTAATCCTAAATTATATAAACACATGTAGACTCAAACCCTAAAACCAAAAAAAAAAATTGAACCATGGTCGTCATGCTATCACCTTGCAACCTAGAGTAGTCACCACCAACTAGAGGGATAGTGAAGCTAATCAACTCAATTGAACTCAAATTTATAACAACAACAACGAATTTGTCTACTCCAAGGGCGAGCTAAATCAATTTCAGAACTCAGATTCCAGAACTCAAGACCTTTGAGTTGTGAGTTCAATATCTTTTATAAGATAATTAATAAGTAAATTGAGTTAAGCTATAAATTGGGTTATATGGCTATGTTTGTGAGACATTGAAAAAATGTGATATTTTGTGAATATACGCTAGTTGTTCATAATGGTAGTTTTGTTGTGGATCCCTTTTCATATGCCAAATCACCTATGTTCAACTTGATTCACGTTTGATATCATTTTATATGCAAGTTTGGGTGTAGATTATATGCTAGTTTCTATATGAATTATACACAAGTTTACATGTGAATCAAATAAAGTGACTATATGCAAGTTTAGGTAGAAATTGGATTCACATATATGCAAGTTTACACCTTTAGATTTAGATCTATGATGTACATAGTTTTATGCAAGTTTATGACTATGGCCTAAAACCGTATTTTGTGTATATATATATATATGCAAGTTTACACCTTTGGATTTAGATCTATGATGTACATAGTTTTATGCAAGTTTGTGATTATGGCCTATGCAAGTTTTGGATTAAAATTATATTACATATATGCAAGTTCACACCTTTAGGCCAATGTTTAGATTCAGGACAATAACAAGTTTATGCAAGTTATGTTGTAATCCTTATTTGCAAGATTAGATCCATTTTGTGTGTTATGCAAATTTGCGATGTTTCTTCCCTTTTATGAGTTAGACTAATTGCTTGTCTAATATACATATATGTCATGATAAACGAACGAACAACGTGGGGACGATGGGGGTAATATTGAATACACAGATTAAGAATTGGCATAATGGCCTTGAAAAAGGCATATAATTAAATTATGACATTAATTGGAAAAATTGGCATTTATGGACATAATTGAGACAGTTACGGACATAAGTGTATTTGTAATTTATTTACAAATTTTGAATGGGGATATTAATCCACTTTGGGGTTAAATAAAGATGTGTAATAATAAACCGCCGAAGACACGAGGTTAGACTAGTTTGTGGTGTAAGACTGCCCGGACCCGCCTGGCAAATCCAACAGCCACAAATGCCAGTCTAATGTGAGAGGTTGAAGGCATGAAATAAATGCGTAACAGTTGTAAAGACACGAGGTTAGGCTCGTTTGTGGTGTAAGAATGCCCGGACCCGCCCGACAAATCCAGCTGCCACAAATGCCAATCTAATGTGGGAGGTCTTTACAAAGTTACGTTGTTAATGAATTAAGAAACACTTAACCAGATAAACATGTAGTGGGACATGAGTGGTTAGGTGGATGCCTTTGGTGGCATGTGAAAATCAAGTGAGTGCCTTGGGTGGCATGTGAAATACAATTAGATACACTTAATCAAGACTGAAACATGTAAGAAGACATGGTTAAGAATGGGGTTAAGTGGGGAAAAACCTTAGAGGGGACCAAGCATAGGTGGAAAGCTTGTGTCATGCATGGGGGGCCTTTTCAAACCGGTAATCCATTAAGTATATTTGCGGGCTCGACCCAAGTCGAGGACGGGACACGTGTACTGGATTTGATTGTAAGAGGTCAAAACGGGTTAGCGATGGCAACGCTAGTCCAACGGTTTCATATGCGTGTGTGGGCCCGGGATGGTAGATAAGACGTTGTTGCATCATGTAGATATAATCCGTGCATTTTGGTGGTATCGGGTTGCAACTTTGGTGAGTGATACACCCCACTGTGGGGCCAGCACGGGTATCTACGAGTTAGGGAGCCAATCAAATGGGGGTAGTGGGTACATCTAGTGGAGGTAGGGAAGGCGGCACCTATGAAGGCAGCTAGGGGTACACGAAACTACCATTATCATTATTAAGTTATGTCGGCGGGATCAACTTTTAGGGTGTTTGGTGTGGTGTAGTGTAGTAATTATCCTATAGTGATTAGGTACGCCTTTAACATTATCTTTGTTCATGTTATTCCCTTAGTCGGCTCTGTCATACCTATTGGTTCACAGTCATTTCCTTATTTTCCAGCTTATGCCTGTCCTAGTTGCTTAATGATTATATTGTTAAAGTTATTGCACTCGCCAGACTTTATGTGTGACCCCTTTGTTTCCACCTCTTTTCTTCCTCCTCCCCCCCCCCCAAGGTGCTCAGGGTGGGACTAGTACTAGTGGAACTTGATTTGGACGGCTTTATCTCTTTATCTGGAAGTTTTCTTGGATCGCTGAAGTAAAAGTTCAGCCTATCTTACTTATGGCTATTTTATGTGGGTTTATGTCTTTCATTCTATGTACTATGATTTAGACAAGATGGATATTATGTACATGACTCTAGTCTTGGTTTTTGATGATGTAATCAAACTTATTTGTTTACCCCTGCAATAAAAATGAAGTTTTAAATTTCTGAGTGTTGTTTTATATCTATCTTGCTGTTAAGTTTCTGTTCTACATACACATAAAATGCTCCATGAAAGTAAATGCATTACCTTTGTGAGTGACATTAACGAACATGGGGTGTCACACGTGGTATCAGAGCTGAAGGTTACCAGAACAGAAAAGATATTTTGAAAAACTATTTTTCAAAAGCATTTTATAAAGAAATACTTTCAAAAGTATGTTTTAAGGAGAATATCTTCAAGAGAAAAGTTTATTTTAAAAACCTAACCCCGAGAGCCATATATCTTTCTTTCGAGTTCTTCGTTTGAATCTCTTCATTTTCTTTTCAGCATGTCTGGAATTCCCGAGATACCCGAGGGGATGCCGATACCAGGATGGTTTAGAAGGTAAATGGAAGATGGAGCCCATGTCACAGGCCCAGCAAATGCTCCTCCTCCTCCTCCTCCCCCCCCCCCCTCCCCCCCGCCTCCTCCTCCCCGTGTTGACACTTTCGCAAAGATATGCAAGGACTTTGGGGCAATGGGCGGGAAAACTTTTCACGGGTCGGAGACGTTTATTGAAGCTCAAAATTGGCTAATGGAGGTGGAAGAATTGTTTGGAATCTTCGAGGTTGAAGATGGAAGAAAGGTCCAGTTTGCTGCTTGGTTAATGAAGGATGAGGCCTCATTTTAGTGGGAGGTCACTAATGGAGAGCGTCCAGTTGATACATGGCCGGATTTCAGGCATAGGTTTGAGGCGAAGTTTCTCTCACGGGCTGAAGAGAATCTATACATGGAAAGGTTTTTGGCATTGAGGCAGGGGAATCTATTAGCGAAAGAATATGTCAACAAGTTCAATCAGTTGGCAAGATTTGGCTTGGACTTGGTGAATACGCCCGAAAAAAAGGCCATAAGATATGTTAAGGGTTTGAACGAGCCGCTACATGGGTTAGCTATGACCCACATCCCTATGGGGGCCACCTTGAGAGACTAGTTGACATGGCGCTTATGCATGAAGAGGAGAAAGGTAGCAACGCTAATAAGGCACCTGAGAAGAAAAGGGATCAAAATAAACTACAACAGCAACAGCAGAACAAGAAAGGTGGTAAAGACAATAATGGTAAGGGAAAGAAAAGATGCTTAAACTATGGGACACCAGGACATCTAAGCAAAGACTGTAGGAAGAAGAAGAAGAAGACTGGGTGTTTCCACTGTGGCGAGGCAGGACATCTGATTAAGGACTGGCCAAAGAAAGGGCAGAGGGCAGGGCCTACCTCTGGAGGGCAGATTCAGGCTCTCATGGCACCAGGGCAGTCAAGAGGGCAGGTCTAGACTCTCGTGGTCCCACCGCTGCAAGAACGAGGTAGAGCGATTTCCGTTGAAAGTTTAGTTTATCTTTTTGATCATCCTGTTCGCACACTCTTTGATTCCGGCGCATCGCACTCTTTTATATCCACTGCTTTAGTTGAGACACTACACCCAAACACCAGTATAGTAGAGGATCCCTTAGTTGTTTCAAATCCAATTGGGGGCTCAGCCTATTTGTCGATGATTTGTTTGGATTTGGAATTTCTATACCTAGCGTTTGGTTTAGATGTGCTGCTTATGTTTTCGGCTTCATGAGCTATGGTTTAATTTTGGGCATGGATTGGCTATCCAGAAATGGAGCCATCCTAGATTGTGAAAAGAGAGAGGTTAGGCTTATGACTCGCTTGGGCAACACACTCGAAATCTCTTGTAATCCCATGAATTCTGTTATGCTAGTTATCTAGAATCTCTAGACGCGTCTGTTGAGGATTTGCGGTCTGTTAGAGTGGTCCGTGAATACTCGGATGTCTTCGATGAAGTTCGAGGTTTACCCCCGAGGCGTGAGATAGACTTTCGAATATACTTAGCAGATAATGCAAAGCCAGTTGCATTACCAGTGCGCCACATGGCTCCGAGAGAGAGAAGAGAACTCAGTAAGCAAGTGAAAGAATTGCTTGAGAAGGGGTTCATAAGAAGAAGTATTTCGGAGTGGGGTGCTCCATTCGTTTTTGCTACAAAAGCTGATGGTTCACTTAGATTGTGAGTGGACTATAGAGAATTGAATAAGCTAACAAAGAAGAACAGACACCCGTTACCGAGGATAGATGATTTATTCGATCAGTTGATGGGAGCTTTGGTTTTCTCGCAATTGGATTTGGCTACAGGGTTTCATCAGATAAGGGTGACTGAAGATAGCATCGAAAAGACTGCATTTAGAACTCCTGACGGTTTCTTCGAGTGGCTCGTCATGCCTTTTGGTTTGACGAATGCACCCGCATACTTTGTTGACTTAATGAGTAAGGTGTTTAGGGAGTTTTTGAACAAATTTGTGGTAGTCTTTGTAGATGATAATATGGTTTTCTCTAAAAATGAAGAAGAGCATTCCCTACATCTTAGGGAAGTCTGAGAGACCCTACGAGCATATCAGCTAAAAGCTCAGTTCTCCAAGTGCCATTTTTGGAGAAAAGAAGTGAGATTCTTAGGACACTTGGTCTCTAAGGAAGGGATAACTGTGGATCCCGCTAAGATAGTGGAAACCCAAGATTGGAAATCACCTAAGAGCGCAACCGAAGTAAGAAGCTTTTTAGGGCTGGCTGGCTATTATACGAAGTTCATTAAGGACTTCGCAAAGATATCAGCCCCTCTCACTTGATTAACGAATAATAATTTGACTTTTACTTGGGACATTGGCTATGATGATGCTTTCCAACGTCTGAAGAGAGCTTTGACGACCGCTCTAGTTTTAGTTCTTCCAGATAGGTGTAAGACATTCACTGTATATACCGATGCTTGCGGGACAGGGCTTGGCACGGTTTTAATGAAAGGGGGGTGATATGCTATGGTGGAAGACAGTTGAAAACGCACGAGAAAAATTACCCTACCCACGACTTGGAGTTGGAGGCCATAGTTTTTGCGCTTAAGTCGTGGCATCATTATTTGCTTGGTGAGAGGTTTGAGTTGTATACAGACCATAAGTCGCCAAAATATTTATTCTCTCGGAAGGACCCAAACTTGAGGCAACAGAGATGGATGGAGTTTTTGGCATCCTACGATTTTGAGATCGCATATACCCCTGGCAAGGGTAACGTTGTAGCTGACGCCCTAAGTAGAAAGAAGTTAACTTTAAGTCCTTTGTTTGTAGAGCGGCAGAGTTTGGAGTATATATCTTCCTTTGACTTCAGACCCTCTGTCGATTTTGTACCCGGATTGTTGGCATCTTTAGAGGTGCAACCTACACTTTTGGGTCGAGTTGGAGAGGCACAGCGAAACGACCTACAATTGGTTGAGATAGTAGGCAAGCTTATAAGAGGGGAGTTCTCAAGTCATCTGAATAGATATGGTATAGATGAGAGAGGTTGGCTACGTAGAGCATACCACAAGACGAAAGTTTGAAGAAGGCAATTCTTGAAGACTCACATCGCTCGAAGATGACCATACATCCTGGTGGTGATAAGATGTATAGGGATATGAAGTGAGTTTTCTTTTTGTCCGGAATGAAGAAGGACGTGGCCGAGTTCGTTGCTAGATGCTTAGTGTGCCAGCAAGTCAGGGCGGAGCACAAGAAGCCCGGAGGTTTGCTCCATCCCTTAGAGATTCCGCTTTGGAAATGGGAAAGCATTTCCATAGATTCTGTAGATGAGTTACCAAGATTGAGGAAGGGTAATACGGGGATTTGGGTAATTATAGACCAACTTACTAAAAGTACCCATATTATTCCCGTCAAAAATAAAAGGACCGCCGCGTAATTGACATCGATTTACCTTCGAGAGATAGTCCGTTTGCACGGCATACCCTCCAGCATTGTGAGCGATAGAGATCCTATTTTCACAAGAGAATTTTGGAAGAGCTTACAAGTGGCATTTGTAACGCAATTATGCTTAAGTACCACTTATCATCCTCAGACAGACAGCTAGACCGAGAGAGTAAATCGGGTTCTAGAAGACCTTCTGAGACTATGCATCCTAGACTTTGGAGAAACATGGGAAGAACACCTTCCACTAGTAGAGTTTGCCTATATAATAGTTTTTAGGATAGCATTGGCATGGAACCTATTGAGGCTCTTTATGGACGACCGTGCCGATCACCTACATGTTGGTGGGAACCCATAGATAAGGTTTTGCTTGGACCCGACATGATTAGGGAGACTTCAGAGAAGATAGACCTGATTCGACGGCGAATGAAGACGGCGCAGGACCGACAGAAGTCATATGCTGATAAGGGACGAACCGATGTTGAGTTCAATGTTGGCGACATGGTTTTTATTAAGGTGTCACCTATAAGAAACGTAGGCCACTTTGGATCAGTAGGGAAGTTGGCACCAAGGTTCGCAGGACCCTTTCCAATTACAGAGAGAATTGGGCAAATGGTGTACAAAGTAAAGTTATCAGAGAAGCTCAGCAGAGTTCATGACTTGTTTCACGATTCACATTTGCGTAAGTGTTTACACGATATGGCGGAAGTGGTAGAGCCAAGCACGCTCGAAGAAGTGGAAGTAAAGCGCAATGCCACGATCAGACGAGCTCCTACATGCATTCTCGGATCGGAGGTCAAAAATCTTCGCAACAAAGAGGTCAAGTTGGTCAAAGTGCAATGGGGCGATGATCAAAGAGACGCGACTTAGGAGACGGAAGATAAGATGTGTATGTTGTACCCTTTCCTTTTTGAGGGTATGTTTTGATTTCTCTTTTTTTATACCGCTTTGTTGATACTTGTCCTATCTTTTACTATTATCTTTGCGATGACATCTTCGGTCTTTAGTTAGGAAGAACCCTATGGTTGAAACATGTGTTTGAGACATGTTATGTCTGATGGATGCAAATGGATGCAAGTGGTTGCTAGTGGTTGCTGATGGATGCATATACACACACCTTAGGCACTAGATCGGCTCAGTCACCTTCATGTTGCATATAAATGTGTGTGCATATTTAATTTAATGGATGTATAACGGTTGTGTTATCATATGGATGCTGCATTTTGATGCATGGTCGTGCACACATGTAGAAATAATATGTATCGATAGGATTCCTTTGCATAGATAACAGACGCATGGCACTATCATGATTCGCATTAAGGAGATCAACTGAATCAGTAGACCGCCTGATTTTGCATTAGATAAGGAACATACACACACACTTCTTGCATATGTTCATGCAGCATTAGAAATTTTGCAAGGACAATGGATGCCTGTGTTTTATGGTTGAGTAGATGGATGATTGGATGTTAGGATATGCATTCTCCTTAACTTGGAGATTTCGAGGGCGAAATCCTTTAAGGAGGGAAGAATGTAACAACCCGTAAATTTAAATATTAAAGTTAACAAAATAAAGAATACTTAACTTTAAATGTAAGAATCAAGAGAAATGGGATACGCCATTGTGTTCATCTCGGAATTCTAGTTGAGATAGAGTCCGAGTTTGCGTATATTGGACTTCGTATGAAGAAGTTATGGCTATCGGAAGTTTACACAAATTTAAATTTAAATTCAAAAACAAATTCAGACTCAAAACTGGGCAGTGCGGGAAATTTCCTTCCTAAGGCCAGGTCGACCTGGGGGTCAACCTTCCGTATACAGGTCGACCTTAGTGTCGACCTGGGGGTCAACCTGGGGGTCGACCAGACCTCTCCCTCCCTCCCCCGCCCCCCCCCCCCCCCCGGGCAGATCTGAGAGATGTCGAATTTGTGACTCAGTACTGAGTCATTAGGGCTGAGGTGTCAACCTATCTTGGCTGGATGGTCTTGATTTGATTCTAGGTTGATCGGATGGCCTAAATTAATCCTAAATTCTATATAAACACATGTAGACTCAAACTGTAAAACCAAATAAAAATTAGAACCATGGCCGTCATGCTATCACCTTTGAGTTGTGAGTTCAATATCTTTAATAAGACAATTAATAAGTAAATTGGGTTAAGTTAAAAATTGGGTTATATGGCTATGTTTGTGAGACATTGGAAAAATGTTATATTTTGTGAATATATGCTAGTTGTTCATAATGATAGTTTTGTTGTGGATCCGTTTTCATATGCCAAATCACCTATGTTCAACTTGATTCACGTTTGACATCATTTTCTATGCAAGTTTGGGTGTAGATTATATGCTAGTTTCTATATGAATTATACACAAGTTTACATGTGAATCAAATAAAGTGACTATATGCAAGTTTAGGTAGAAATTGGATTCACATATATGCAAGTTTACACCTTTAGATTTAGACCTATGACGTACATAGTTTTATGCAAGTTTATGAATATGGCCCAAAACCATATTATATATATGCAAGTTTATACCTTTGGATTTAGATCTATGATGTACATAGTTTTATGCAAGTTTGTGATTATGGCATATGCAAGTTTTGGATGAAAACTATATTACATATATGCAAGTTCACACCTTTAGGCCTATGTTTAGATTTGTGACAATAACAAGTTTATGCAAGTTATGTTGTAATCCTTATTTGCAAGATTAGATCCATTTTGTGTGTTATGCAAATTTGCGATGTTTCTTCCCTTTTATGAGTTAGACTAATTGCTAGTCTAATATACATATATGTCATGATAAACAAACGAACAACGTGGGGACGATGGGGGTAATATTGAATACACATATTGAGAATTGGCATAATGGCCTTGAAAAAGGCATATAATTAAATTAAGACAATAATTGGAAAAATTGTCATTTATGGACATAATTGAGACAATTATGGACATAAGTATATTTGGAAATTATTTACAAATTATGAATAGGGATATTAATCCACTTTGGGGTTAAATAAAGAGGTGTAATAATAAATCGCCTAGGACACGAGGTTAGACTAATTTGTGGTGTAAGACTGCCCAGACCCGCCCGGCAAATCCAGCAGCCACAAATGCCAGTCTAATGTGAGAGTTAAAAGGCATGAATTAAATGCGTAACAGTTGTAAAGACACGAGATTAGGCTCGTTTGTGGTGTTAGATTGCCTGGACCCGCCCGGCAAATCCAGCTGCCACAAATGCCAGTCTAATGTGGGAGGTCTTTACAAGGTTACAGTGTTAATGAATTAAGAGACACTTAACCAAATAAACATGTGGTGGGACATGAGGGGTTAAGTGGGTGCCTTGGGTGGCATGTGAAAATCAAGTGGGTGCATTGGGTGGCATGTGAAATATGATTAGATACACTTATCCAAGATTGAAACATGTAAGAAGACATGGATAAGAATGGGGTTAAGTGGGGAAAACCTTAGAGGGGACCAAGCATAGGTGGAAAGCTTATGTCATGCATGATGGCCTTTTCAAACAAGTAGCCCATTAAGTATGTTTGTGGGCTCGACCCAAATAGATGACGGGTCACGCGTACTGGATTTGATTGTAAGAGGTCAAAACGGGTTAGCGGTGGCAACGTAAGTCCAACGGGGTCATATGCGTGTGTGCACCCGGGCTGGTAGATACGTTATTGCATTGTGTATATATAAGTCGTGCATTTTGGTGGTATCGGGTTGCCACTATGGGGAGTGATACACCCCACTGTGGGGCTAGAACGGGTATCTACGAGTTAGGGAGTCGATCGAATGGGGGTAATGCGTACACCTAGTGGAGGTAGGGGTAGGCGGCACCTATGAAGGCAACTAGGGGTACACATAACTACCATTATCATTATTATGTTCTGTAGGCGGGATCAACTTTTAGGGTGTTTGGTATGGTGCAATGTAGTAATTATCCTATAGTGATTAGGTACGCCTTTAACGTTATCTTTGTTCATCTTATTCCCTTAGTCTGCTCTGTCATACCTATTAGTTCACGGTCATTTCCTTATTTTCCAGCTTATGCCTTGTCCTAGTTACTTAATGATTATATTGTTAAAGTTATTGCACTCGCCAGACTTTATGTCTAACCCCTTTGTTTCCACCTCTTTTCTTCCTCCACTCCCCCCCCCTCCCCGGGTCGTCAGGGTGGGACTAGTACTAGTGGAGCTTGTTTTGGGCAGCTTTATCTCTTTCTCTGGAAGTTTGCTTGGATCGCTGAAGTAAAAGTTCAGCCTATCTTACTTATGGCTATTTTATGTGGGGTTATGTCTTTCATTTTATGTACTATGATTTCGAAAAGATGGATATTATGTACTTGACTCTAGCCTTTGGTTTTTAATGATGTAATCAAACTTATTTGTTTATCGCTGCAATAAAAATGAAGTTTTAAATTTCTGAGTACTGTTTTATATCTGTCTTGCTGTTAAGTTTCTACTCTATACACATATAGAACGCTCTATGGAAGTTAATGCATTCCCTTTGTGAGTGACATTAATGGACATGGGGTGTCACATTCATCTTTAGCTAATCTACATTTTACCATACATGTCCAAGTCTAGATTTTATATGCTAATTAGCCCAAATTCACAAACTAGTCATATTCCAATTCCCAAGTTATGCCCAACAAATTCAATTACAAGTTATTACTCAAAATTGGTTACACCCAATCTTCCCAAATTTGCAATAATAGTCATGCCCCAAAATCTCAATATACAATAAGCTTGGCATCCCAACCAATAGTTATGCCCAATCTAAATTTAATATTCCAATTTACAGTTTCCGCCCAATCTAGATTTAATATTCCAATTTACCCCAAGTTTGCAACAATAACAATTATGCCCCAAATCACAAGTTACAAATTATGTTCCACTATTACCAAATAGATTATTCCCCAATATCCCCGCATTCCAATCGCGCGTATAATAAGATTTATTCTAGATTCTAGGTTAGTCTAGATTCATAAAATAAAGGGGGAAGAAAGAAGGAACATAAATGAGAGTAGGCATAAAAACAGGCATTATAATGATAGATCTGTCAAGTATAACATTATGGATCTAAGAGGATTACAGATCCGTTAGAATTGAGGTATGACAAAGATAGATCTGAAATAAACTGATAGAAATTACCTCGTAGACATATAAATCGGATATGAATAACATCATGAACCTAAAAGGATTATATATCCGACGTTCAACAAAGATAGGCATGATTGAATCGATATAATAACTTCTTAGGCATGTAAAATCATAGATTCAATAGAAGGATAGAGATAAATCTAAAAAATTATCTTACAATCAGGCATAGACTTCAATTCATTATATTAAATGTCAAGATTACAATTAGGTATTCAGATCTGAAAATAACGTGGACTTACATTGCTAGGATTAGAAAAGATAATTGAATCGTCGTTGTTGCAGAAACTATAATTTGATGTTGATTAATCTTCAAAATTGATCTCTGATGAAGAACTTCTAATATGATTTAGGTTTTAGAGGCGGCGGCTAAGAGAATTGAGAGTTCAATAGCATAGATGGGTCATAAGGAATTGATATGTATTAGGCTTTAGGTTTAGAGATGTATATATAGATGTCTAGGATCAATTTGAGCCTTTAGATGAACTAGGAGATCATCAGAACCACACAGCTCGAAGACAGGTCATCCAGCAAATCAGAAGAAGACACGTCATCACAGAACACTCCAGAATGCTATGTTGGACTGCCCTCTGTATGGGCGCACTTGGCAGATGCGCCAGTGCATTTTTGTACTAGAGCCCTTTACATGTGCGCTAGTGCATTCTGGTCTGTTTCCGGTTTTTCTTCCTAACTTCGTTCGTCCGTATCTCCTTTATACAGTATCCATTTTACGAAGCTCGGACTCAATCTCAAGCAGAATTCCGAGACGAACACAATGGCGTAATCCGTTTCACCAAATTCTTCTTTTGATAATTAATTACTTTAATTATTTCCTATGTCCAGTTTTAAAATTATGGGGTGTTACATATATACATTGAGTCGTGTTAGAAGTATGCTAAAATCTATCCTCAAGTATACACGAATATGCAAAACAAAGTAATATATATACATACACACACACACATATATATAAGCCTTTATAAAAGCCAGGAATATACAAAAACTGGCCTACCAGTCGACTAGTAGAAAAAGGACCAGTCGACTAGTCAGCCTGTTTTTGTATATAATGGCTAGTTTTGAAATTTTTTATACATACGATATATTTCAACAAATCAAATGATGATTTTTAACTAGTCGACTGATTCGACCCAAAAACTATTTTGTGAAGAGTCACCATCTTTCATGAAGAGATTCCTCTTCATCAATAAAAGGAAATGGACATAACTTTTTGTAGAAACTCTTCATGAAGGATTGCTACTTTTATACTATTATATAAACAACTTCTAACATGTTTTACAATAGCCAAATTTTACCGATTTTACTGATCATCATTCTATTCTCTCTATTTACATTATTTGCAAGCAAAAGCTCTCCTAATTCAAATACTTGTTGAATCCTTGATTTAATTTTAATATCACTTGATTCAACAAGAAGTTTTCTTACTTAAATCTTCGCATTCAAATCAGATACTTGAGGATCAGATTATAGGAAGGTTGTACTTAAACTATTGACTATCCGTGTTGATTCAAGAACAAAAAGCAGAAGTCAAATACTTGTAATGGTTGAAGTTTTGTGTAGTTACTCAGGTGAGAGGCATCCTTGTTGTGGTTTGGGTGTACTGACCTATTCCTCCGGATTAAGATAGGGCGTTGTTAGTGAATTCCGAAGAGCAGCTTCGGGACTGGACGTAGGGAGGGAAGTCCGAACCAGTACAAAATTCCAAATGTCACTTTACTTTATTTACCGCATTTATTTACTTGTGATATATCTTTATAACTTAGGTTTACCTGCGTAACTATTGCATATTAACAAGTTAGTATATCGTCTACATTTCCGCTATATCCATACTGATCCTGCTTAAGTCATACACACCAACTTTTCAAAAGGTAGGCAGTTTTTCATGGATGTTTGGCCTGTCAAAATTTTATAATTTCTCATTTATGTTAATATTAACTATTAATATTTTAGTATTTTATTTAAGTTGGTTTCCTTGAAATAAGTTAATCCTGACTCGACTGTTTTGTGTTTTGCATGGAACGCACAGATCAGACCGAGTGTTGTTGATTTAAACATTTCAGCTATCGAAGTTAGAGGCACGTGAAGGGGTATGCGCACTAGCTCGATAAATCTATAATTTCTGTATAAGTTTACTTTCTTTTAAAATTTATGTATTATTTTCCACTATGTAAAATCTATTGTATAAACTCTTATATTTATATAAAAATTATTTGGCTGCAAGAGATTGTATTATGTGATTCTGTGTCAGATTCTGATTAAACCCATTAAGCAATAGCAATACTTCGTTTTGAACAATTTGAGTTGGTTTTATTACTGACTCGAAGTGGTCAAAAAGAAAGGTCGTTACACTAATACCCTTCCCTTAAATCTGATCTATGATTATGGAGGCAGAGAGAAAATTGACCTTTAAACCTGACTTTTGCTAAATTTCTTTAGCAAGCTCTTCAATACATGCTACAAATTATTCATTTGATTTCTTGACAGCCAGTTTTGGGCAGTTTGAAGCAATTTGGATATTTAAAGTATTAGATGAGAAATGATTGGTTTCTTTGGAGTTATTTTACTTAGATCTTTTGAGATTCTTTGTTCCTGTGGTAGATTGTTGATTCTTTACATTGATTGTTGTAACCTGGTTAGATCATATGGATTTTCTGGTCTCGATTAACTCTTAATTTCACTTGGCAGATCAGGCATACGCGTTTTTGGGTTGTATATTTTTTGTGTAACTTTCGTACATGCCTTATTGAATGGAAATTCCCTTTCATTGAAAACTACGTGTCCGTACATATACACCCTTCCACTTATGTCTAGATATTTGTATCCTTTTTTATTAATGGCAAATCCTAAAAAGGTGCATGGTGTGGATTTAAAATCTAACATGTGAGAATTATACAGCCTTAAGTATCAAAAACATATACATCCAAAAAAATTTAGTACATTAACATTTAGCATGACTTCCAACGGAACTTTGTATTTAAAACTTCTGTAGGAAATCTATTTATTAAGTATACATAGGTATATAATGCATCTAGCTAAAACTATAAAGGCTTATATGCTTAATAAAAGGGTGTTAAACCTTTTTCTAAAATTTGTCTGTGCACTCTTCTAATAAGTCAATTTTTTTATGATGTGTGTGGACATTTGTTCTATGAATTATATGTTTTTGAAATAAGTCATCTAAAGGTTTTAATTTAGATTCACCATTAGTTTGGAGTACCTTAAGTTGACAATAAATCTATTTCCATCTTGATTTATGAATTGTGACATAACATTATAAGTTTCAGATTTAGATTTTAGAAAATATATCTACATATGTCTTGAATGATTATCAACAATTGATATACAAAATTTGTACCCAACTGAACAGTATTGGTCCTCATAAGTCAGCAGCCACTTGTTTTATAAGCTTTTGGTACACTGTTTATGAATCACGAACAAGAAATTTATGAATATTTACATTTGACAATAATCATACACATACTTCTTTAATTTTACCAGCAATCATTCTAGAAATTGTTAATTATTTGGTATTGAAAGCACCGTTCTGTATAAGGCAATCAATTTTCAGATTTTTTCCTCCACAAATAATCAAAAAATCCATCCCAACAGGTTCACCAGAATTTCATTATTTATCCATGGTTCAAACCACAATGCCGTATCATAACCTTTTGCAATGCCTATATTAATACATTTCAGCCCCAGCGCTCTATTTCATAGCATAGATTCATCCATGAGTTGTTATTATCTACTTGCAAAATCTAGAAATTATTCTCCCTATAGTATTTACTCTTTATACAATTTTTTCACATGTTATCTCTACTCACAAAGTGCCAAATGAACTTTATTGTAGCAGCAGATTTTAAATTGCTAAACTTCCTTAACCCCACACCACCCTCATTTTTCGGGCTACATAAAGTGTCATATGCAATCTTTTCACTTTCTACCCCAGACAAAATTAGCACAAATTCTGTTAATCTTACGAATAGTCGCTGCAGGTAATTGATAGATAAGCAACCAATACATGACCATAGGAGTAATTACAGATTTAATTAATTCAATTCTCCTTGCCATCGATAGAAGCCTACTGTCCCAGCTATCCATTTTTCTCCTGATTTTATCAAATAATTCGCCGCAATCGGAGAAGTGTAAATAATTATTGTACAGTGGAATGCCGAGATATTTAATAAGCAGGTACCCTTCCTTCATATCCATTTGATCTATAAGCCCCCTTTTGTTATTCATAGATTTTCTAAAAAAGATATTTTTGATTTCAGACTATTTACTTTTAAACCTGCCAATTCTTTCATGTTGTCTAAAATCTTGGTTATTTCTTTGGCATAATTTAACTTAACTTTAGAAAAAATCATCAAATCATCAGCGTAAACCAAATGATTAATATGAAGCCTATTTTTAAAAATTGGCGGGATCAAATCCATTATACTCGCCTTGTGCATTAAGAATGAAAAATATTCCATAATAATGCAAAAAAGATATGGGGATAGGGGATCACCTTGTCTCAAACCTCCGTTGCTGTGAATAAACCCTATTGGGCTACCCTGCAATAGTGTAGAAAAAGTAGGCATATTGGTACAAGTTTTAATAACTTTAATAAGACTAGACAGGGAACCCATCATTTTCACCATATGACACACAAAATCCCGGTTAACCATGTCATATGCTTTTCGTAAATCAATCTTGATACACATGTTACCGCTCCCGTCTCTCTTAAAATCCTTAATTTGTTCCTGAGCAAGTAGAACATTTTCTGCTATATATTTATCAGGGATGAAAGCTGTTTGATTATCCGATATTAGATGCATAAGATTTGGCTTAATTCTACTGGAAACGACCTTTTAATAATTTTATAAATAACGTTGCAACACGAAATTTGTCTATAATTAGCAATATTCATCGGTTTTTCAACTTTTGGGATAAGAGTGATGAAAGTGTGATTTATACCTTTGGCAAGCTTCCATGTTCTGAACATTTCTTGAATTAAATCAATGAGATAAAACTTTATATCTTCCCAATGAGGCTTGAAATTTTTTGCAGTGAAACCATCTATCCCTACACTTTTATCATCTGAAATAGATAAAACAGCCCTATGCACTTCGTCTATAGAGACATCAGTCATTAGTTGTTCCCTTCCTCAGTCATTTATCTTGAATTTACAATTTATATGTGGAAAATGGTTTATTTGTGGGTTGTCAGAAAAGAAGATGTTCGAAAAAAGCCTAAAAGCCTCATTTTCAATCTTTTCAGAGTCATGTTAAAGTTGACCATTCGCAAAAATAAGGTTACCCTAATTATTTACATGTCTCCTCAAAGACATTTTGGCATGAAAAAATTTGGAGCACATATCACCGTCATTGAACCATGAAATCTTCGCTTTTTGCCCAGCATTTCTATATTCTATATTGCATTGAGATTTCCAATTTTGATATGCATTTTCAAATTTTCCAAACAAAGTATCGTCAGTCGGATTTTCGTCAATTTCCTTCAAAGAAACATAGTAGTCCTCTTCCAATTTCTTGGCACTGATTTTATATTCTATGTTGCTATAGTTCCAATGCTTCAAATTGAATTTACAGCACTTAAGAACATCTGAAATATGTACACCTTTGATCTTTGCCATTGCATCAAATCCATCTGTCCCTTAGCCTAGTAGAAAAAGTCCCTGTAACCATCAAGTTCATGCCAAGTGTTGACATATTTATAAGGAATGTTCCTTTTCCTGCACACATTAGGACTAAACTTCACATATACATGGATATGATCAGTAAATGAATTCGCTTCTCCAAAAATAGTCAATTCAAAGAATATTTCTAAAAATTCATCGTTGCACAACATTCTATCCAGTTTAGTTGCTAAGCCTTTTCTTCTCCACGTTTTTTTTTTGAAAATGGGTAAACCGCCTCATTAAAAACCTATACTAGATATTAGTGTGATATCTAGCCATGGAAAAAGAGTGCAGTGCTTTATTGCAACTCACTAATAAAATGCACGATAATCAGTACAATAGGCAAGCAAAGCTTCATAGAATTTATGTGCCGCCTTTCCTATTTAAGTAAATAAACAAAAAAAAATCAAAGAAGCCCAAAACGTCATGAAGCAAAAATAAGAGAAAAACCACGTGCCCACCGATTAACTCATAGCTTGAAAAAAGAAACATATCGGTTGTATTCAAAGCATCCCCAAAATTAGGTCTTCTTCTCCAAAATCGAGTAACGGTTGAGAAATCAAGCATTATCCTTCATCTAGGCTTTCGATAACCCATCTACTTGCATCGACTGTTCTCCTCCTCTTCCTGGACTTCCCCTGTAAGTATTTAACGTTTAATTCAAGTATATCCCACCTCCGAAATTTGTGAAGTTGCCGATTATTGTGAACTCAGTTGTTTCTCTTCAACCAGATATGGTATATTGTCACCAACAAGCTGCAGAAGGCAGCTTCCTATATGAAATAAGCTATGTTGAATGCAGTCTTCAATTCCTCCGGTTCATCTTCCATAGTCAAAGGCCTGTCAAGGGATGGAGGCATACCTATCTTAATCATGCATCTGGTCCAAAGGTATGCCGAGTATGAATATTTAAAGAATCGGTGATTTTTTATTTCAGTTTCTTCGTTACATGGTACGCAGTTAGGTTCAATCTCATAGCCCCAACTAATCATCATGTCCTTTGTGCTAAGATGGTATAGATATGCTTTGTATGCCCAATTAGACATTTTGGGACTGTTAATTTTATGCCAGATAACTTTACACCAATCTAGTTGAGATTATGATTTATTGTTATGTCCCAAGCTGAGTAAAAGGAAAATCCGTTAGGTATACCATTCCAACCCCAAAAATCATCAGTCATATTCGTGTGAATTTGTAATTTCTTAATTTGATTTGAAAGTTATCTCGTGGCTGGTAAAAGGTTAGGATTAAAAAACCCACCTTGAATAATGTTGTCAAGATGTATGTTCTCACCACCAAACAAATCTTGTTTATCCCATCATAGTAAATTTACCATAGTATTGTTATTAATCCAAGGGTCAAACCAAAGCGACGTATTTTCTCCATTGACGACGCACCTATTAATGCATTGGAGACTCATGTTTCTTTGTCGTAGAATCGTTTTCCATGCGCAAGGGCCGTTATTTTCAATTCCCATCACCCAAAAATTTTTCCCGAATAGTATTTATTGACCATCCATTTTTTCCACAAATTATTGCCATTGACAAAGTGCCAAAGTAATCTAAGGGCTGCCCCACTTTTAATGTCTTTGAAATTCCTCAAGCCTACACCCCCCTCTTTATTCGGAGAACATAGAGTGTCCCAAGCAACTTTATGTTTTTTCCCTGCCCATATAAAATTAGCACATAATCTATTGATTTTGATAATTGTGGCTTCAGGGATTTGATAAGAGAGCCTCCAAAGGAGCACCATAGGTGTAATGACCATTTTGACAAGTTCGAGTTTTCCTGCCGTAGATAGGAGTCTATTGTTCTAGTTGTCCATCCTCTTTCTAATTATGTCTATCAGTTCACCACAGTCAGAAAAATGTAGATAATTATACGACAACGGGACTCCTAGATATTTGACCGGAAGATTACCTTCTTTCATGTTTAATTCCTAAACAATTTGATTTTTGTTCTCTACCCCTCTGCTGGAAAAAACTTCCGACTTCAAACTGTTAATTTTTAGGCTTGCATACATCTTCAGTTGTTCGAAAATCTGATTAATGGCCCCCACACCCTTGATCTTGGGTCTACAAAAAATCATCAACTCATCCGCATATATATGATGATCAATATTGGGCTCTACCTTGTTTATAGGTTGTATTTGTTTAGCTTCTACAGCTTTGCACATCATGATAGAAAAAAATTCCATTGCAACACAAAAAGGTATGGAGATAGTGGATCCCCTTGTCTAAAACCCTTTTGCTGAAAATAAAGCCCTTTGGACTGCATTGAGCCAAAATAGAAAAGGTAGGCATTGCAATACCTTTTTTAATAATCCTTATGATTTGTCTAGGAAAACCCATCATCTCAAGCATGTGGCAAATAAAATTTCTGTTTATCATGTCATAAGCTTTTTGCAAATCTATTTTAATGCAAATTTTCCCGCATCCTTTTCTACTAAAGAATCTTATTTGTTCATGAGCCTAAAGAATATTTTCAGCAATATATCTACCCGAAACGAAAGTAGATTGGTTGTCAGATATCAAATGCTTAAGATATGGCTTTTTCCTATTAAAAATAAACTTTGATATGATTTTATAGATGACATTGCAACAGGCAATAGGCCTGTAATCTGAAATATCTTTATGGTTATCATTTTTGGTTATAAGAGTGATAAAAGTGTGATTTATGCCCTTTGCCCCAATTCTAAACACATCTTGCACCACCTCCAAAATTCCCCCTTTTAAAATGTCCCAATTGTATTTGAAAATTTTGGATGTGAAACTGTCCGGGCCTGGGCTTTTGTCATCTGGTATAATGAAAGTAGCTTTGTGAACTTCAACTAATGTAATACATGAAGTAAGATGTCTTATGCCTCTATCATTGACAATGAATCTGCAATTAATATGTGGGAAGTTAATATTCAAAGGAAATTCAGAATTATATATATCATTAAAGTACTGAACAGCTTCCCTTTCAAAATAACCCACATCAAAGGTAGGATTCCTATTGCTTATGAATAGATTGCTCCTATTGTTTAAGTGTTTTCTCATCGACATTTTAGCATGAAAAAATTTTGTGCATGATTCACCGAATGTAAGCCTGTTAATTTTTGCCTTCTGTTTAGCATTCATCATTTCTGTAATGCTTTGCTCATTCCAGTTGTTATATGCTTCACTAAGCAAATTATATAATCTGTTATCGTCTGGATGCTTATCAATTTCAACAAGGATACTGTTATATTTTCTTTCCAATATATTTAGCACATCTCATTCCTTATAACTGTAGTAATTCCAGCTCTTCAAATAGTATTTACTCAGCGTAAGAAATTGCGGGAACTAAAAAAATTTGAACCCTGAAAGTTAGAGAAAGCTGTAATATACATCACCAAATCCATAGTATCCTGGTAACCCTCCTAAGAACACCAAGAATTAACAAATCTGAAGTGTATGTTTCTAACTCTTTGCACCTCATTTTTTAATCTCACACAAATAGGGATTTGGTCACTTAAAGGATTAGCCATTCCATACGCAGACAACTAATAAAAAGGTGATTACATAAGACATTACCAATTTTTGTAGCCATAGCTTTTTTTCTCCTTATATATTTGAATCCCAAAATAGGAATATTCATCAAACCTGAAAAAACTATATTGTCAAATTAGCCTACAAGATGCCTAAAAGGGACGGTGGCTCCCCTTTTTTTGTCATTATTCAACAAAATGTTATTGAAGTCACTTAAGAGTAGCCATGGGATATTCACATTATTAGATTCTTTAGCGATTTCACACCAAAATTTCTCTCGATCTAGCAGGAAATTACTGGCATATATGAAGGTAGCTCTGCAGCAAAATCCCTCGATATTAGTTGCAGTGATAGAAATATGTTGTACTGTCCTGCTTTTAGTGTTAATAAACTAGCATGTGGAGTCCTAAACAATCAGAACACAACCTTTGCTACCACAACAGTTGTTATCAACAGCTTTCCAATTATTTTGCATGTAGCCTTTCAAATTAATTATCATATCATCACTTAGCTTATTTTCATGTAGGCCTACCATAGAAGGCCTAAATTTGTGTAGGAATTTAAGTACTTCAAACTGTTTTTTGGATGCATTTAAACCCCCAACATTCCACGTTGGAATATTCTTTTAATACTACTCTGGCTTCTTGTTGATACTTTATGAGGAGCATGTAGTGTGATTTTGGGATTTCTTTTTTTATGTTTCATGCTTAGTATATCAATTTATCCTTTGAATTTACTATTTTCCTCTATGTTATTTGATACATCAGGATCAATATCCTTTGCAGGTGGATTCTCATCGCTGTCAGTGCTATCAATTTGTTCTGTAAACGTATCATCCTCGGATTCATACCAGTCATCAATAAAGCCTTGCACATTATCATCCAGATTTGGTGGATTCACCTTATTAATGTCAGAGACACCTGCCATATTTGACTCATTAATTACAAAATCTATTTGCTTGTTTTCATAAAATTTTGCATTGTGCTCAAAGCTTATTACATTATTCTTGCATAAACTAAGGCTATCGTTATTCAAATGAGATGTTTTCGTAACTATATGCTCCTGTTGTTCTACATCAGTTCCTCTGGATTTGTTAGTGGTCGTGTCAGGACTTTTATTTGCATTTGATACTGTAACACCCTGTAATTTTAAAAACATGACATAAGAGACAATTAAAGAATACTTAATTATTACAAGAAGAATTAAGGGAAATGGGTTGCGCCATTGCGTTCGTCTCGAAATTCTGCTTGGAATAGAGTCTAAGTTTGCATAAATCGAATATCATATGAAGAATTTATGAAGCTTAGAAGGTTTTAGCTTAAAGCAGAATTTAAGTTAAAATAATAATTAAAAATCAATAATGAATTCAAAAATCAAAATCATCCAAATTTGGGTGGCGGGAAATCTCCCACTCTAAGGTGTCGACCCCCCTATAGGGGTGTCGACCACCCATCTGTCCAGATTTGGACGACGTATTTTGATGGTCTAGGGCTTATGTGTCCTTCTGGGATTGGCTGGATGACGCATTTTTCTGGTTTGGAGGGTTCAGAAGGATCCTAATCTAAGGGTCCTAATTCACCTAGAGCATCTATAAAATACACCTAAACCTAACACTAATCTCATTGTTATTCATCAATGGCGCCTCCGTGCTGCTCTAATCTAAATTATCCAAGCCTTTCTTCTCCAACCAAAATCAAAGTAAAAATTCAGAGATAGTTCTCCTTCAACAATCAAATTAGAAGATCAGATCTACATCAATCAAGTAGAGATTGTTCAAGATCCGAATGTGTGACGACCGCCCATAACCCCCGCGCTAAACAAGAGGAATAATGCGCTGAAAGGCGTGCCAGGCTGCTATGGACAATCATCATAGTAAGTGAACACATCGAAACCTGTCGTAGAACTCACAGCGCAAGGATAAAATATAATAGAACATATACAACAGGTGATAGTAATGAGGTATCATATAGCAAACTTTTGAAACTCTTTCAACATCCAGAAAGATTATCCAACTGATATCCAAGTTTGTACATAAGGCCTCACTACAACTCTCAAGCAACTCAAACAGCGGAAACAGAAATACTAGATAGAATAAAACTGGTACGCTAGCCTCCTGCTCGTCATCGCTCAGCTTCCTCGTATCACTAAGCTCCATTACCTATAACCTGCTACTTAGTCTGCCCATCCACAACCGGATGAACAGCCCAAGGTAATAAGAGGAGACATGAAACCTTGAGTCAGACAAAATACATCTAACAAACTTCAACAAGAAAGTATATGAGAATGGGTAAATGAAAAACTTATCTACCCACAACACCAGAGAAGAACTCATCCTTAACTTCCCCACATCGGACAGTGATAGCCTTTACGACAAGCATTTCAACCATTCATCCATAGAAATCAGAACACCCATTCAATCATAGAAAACACACATGACATCCAGATAAGTCTCACGCAGACAACCCTAATCGAGTTTAACATTCCTCAAGTACTCTCGCCAGAGGCCTAGACCAATATCACTTAAGCACTCAAAGAACGTCTCCCTCGACTTTGGATAATCTATGTGAGATAGTACAAACAGAACAACTAATCATCCATGACTGACTCTGGCTATCACTGCCAATCCTGCTTCAAAACCATCATTATCGTATGACGGCCAACCTTGCCATATGTCAAGGGCTAATGATAACCCCAGTTCTAGCATGAACTCCATATGCCCAACCTTGGCAATGTCCAACCTTGACACTAGGCCTTTCCCCAACCAGAAAGACCCAGGGTACTCGACCAACAACCGGTCTTTTGGGCCTTTCAACGATACCCATCGTACCCCTGCTTTGAGCCTGCTAGAACTTACGACAACGATGACTTCTCGGCCTTCGCATCTCTAATCGTCCAACCTTGACGATGTTTCATAGCTCAAGCAACCTTCTCGAGCAGCCATTATCCACCAACTCACGACCTTTGAGTTGTCTCCGCATTCGTTGTTCCACCTTGATCAACGAACGCATTCATCACCTCGAGTCTTCCTAGTTGAATCACCTCGAAGTCACGCCATCACCGAACCAAAACCTTTGGTTCGTACCCGAGTCATACCCGAAAACGTACTTTTTCAGAAAACGACCCTGCCAAAACCGACCAGAACCTTGCTCCAGAATGACCAGCCAAAAACCGACCAGCCTTGCTCCAGAACGACCCGCCAAAAACCGACCAGCCTTGCTCCAGAACGACCCGCCTCCATGCAGCTTTGGATCGACTCGACCTCCTTGCAGCTTTGGATCGACTAGACCTCCTTTTGCTCCTCCTGGACTGACTAGGACCCTCCTGAGCCGACCAGACTCCCTCCTCAGCCTTCTGGACTGATCAAACCGACCAGCTCCAAGACCCAGTCAAAACCGACCAGAATTGCTCCAGAACGACCAATCAAAACCGACCAACATTGCTCTAGAACGACCAGTCAAAACCGAACCCGTTGCCTCCATTCCAACCAACCAGCTCCCTGACTTGCTCCCCAAGCCATAACGTGACCGACCACCTCAGTCCAGACCCTTCTGGACCGACCAGAGCCATCAGACCGCCTCAACCGACCCGACTAGCTCCAAAACTGACCAGAAACCTGCACAGCTCCATTTCAACTTCGATTTCGACCAAAACTTCGCCAAACGACGAATCCGACGAAACCGGCTCATCCAATTCATCCAAACGCAACCACAAACATGTTATGCAACCAACAATACCACCAATCTAACAATTTCCATCAAGACACATAAATTTCCCAAAAACATGATAATTGAACATATGAACACAAATATAGATCTAACTTGCATAAACTCATGAAATAACATGAAAACTTACCATTTAAATTATCTAGATCAGATCCTAAAGTGATTCACATGTAAAATAAACTTAGCATGGTGTAGATCTAAGGAAAATAACATGGAAATGATGAAATTAACAACATAAGACCCATATACTTGCATGCATCCGAATGAGAGATGTAAATCACTCACCAATTATCCAAATCTAAGCAAAAGCAATGAAAACGCAATCCGGACAGCGAACACTTCGAATCAAACTCTTCAATCCGATGAATTCGCCCTTGAGACGATGTAGATCTAGCCTCTTATGGTGTAGATCTTCGATTTCCCTCCTTGGATTTTGGAATTTTAATGGTGGAAAGATGTTAGAGGAAGAAGGAGATCAAAGCCTCCCCATAAGAGAATGGAAAATGCCAACCTTTCTCCATACCCCTTACCCCCTATTTATAGTCTCCACCCACCCTCTAATGGGCCTTCTCCAAATCAGCCCATTAGCCTTCCAAAACCTGAACAACCAAATGAAAAACCTTAAAACAGCGATTTCTCCCAAACCGCTGAACCAAATCCTTAATGTAACCACTCTACGGAAAGGGAATCATCAATTCCTTTCCAATGGCACAGGTCTCACCCTCTAATTCGACCTGAGTCAAAAGTTATGCCCAGTACAAGACTGACAGGGGCAAAATGGTCACAAACAAAATCGGTAAAAATTATGGACATGTCACACATCCCCATAAGCAACATATCAAAAGATGAGAATGATCCAACCCTCAGGGAATAAAATAAAAATATTTTACGATCTTCCGATCCGTAAAATGCGGGCTGTTACAGAATGGCTACAACAACGCCTAATTTTCTAAGAATCCTATCGCTATGAGTATATGTCACTTTCACATATAATTAAATTAAAAGTAATTGTGATAGGGTTGTAAAATGGATCTAATGTATGTGCCTGTGACTGGGATGAATCTTATCAGGTTTGTAAATCATTATCTTTTAGATCCATATCCTTAAGACTGCCATATGCCATTTTGATTCAGTTTATCGTTATATGCCTGTTTATGTTCCATATGCTTGTTCTTATGTTTACGCTAAATTTGAATATTAATTCTCTTCTCCTCTTCTTTTCCTTTTCTTTTATCAGATTTGGCTAACTTTGAGCCTAACATATTGTATTGAGATTTGCGTACGAATAACGTTTGGACAATTGGGAAAAGTTGGGGAAATTTGTCATAAAATGAGATTATTGGCTTAAATCAATTTGAGCATAATTGTGTATAAATTATATACATGAAATTTGGCATAAGTTGGATTGGGCATGATTGGATATAATTTGTATACATGAGGTTTGGCATAAATTGTTAATAACAATGAATGCAAATTAATTTGGGCGTAATTTGGCATAACATGTATACATAAGATTATAGGCCTAATTTGGATTATAAACATAATTTAGAATGGAAATTATGGGTAACTGGAATATATTTTAATCCAAGATTTAAAATGGGTATTTGAATTAAGAAAGTAATAATGAACGCCTAAGACACGAGGTTAGATTCGAATTGCGGTATAAGACTGCCCGGAACCGCCCAGCACATCCAGCAACTGCAATTTAGTAATCTAATGTGAGAGGTCAAAGGCAGAAATTGGATGCGTAATTGTGCAAAGACACGAGGTTAGATTCAGATTGCGGTATAAGCCTGCCCGGAACCGCCTGGCATATCCAGCAACCGCTAAAAGACAATCAAATGTGGGAGGTCTTGCAAGATTACAGTTATAATGACTTGATGAACACTTCACCAAGATAAGGCATGTGGAAAGACATGGGTATGATAAAAGGGTTAAGTGGGTAACATGGGTAGCATGTAATACATAGTTAAAACACTTAACTAAGATGAGACATGTGATTAGACAAGGGGATAAAGGGGGTTAAGTGGGAAATTCCTAGTGGGGACCAAGCTTAGGAGGGAAGCTTGTGTCAAGTGGGTGGACCCTTTTCAACCAGTAACCCATTTAGTATCTATATGAGCTCGAATTAGGTTGAGGATGGGACATGCTTACTGGGTTGATGGTAAGCGGTTAATAAAGAGTTAACGATGGCAATGCAAGTACAACAGAGTCATGTGCATGTGTGGGTCCAGGCTAGTAGGTAAGACGCTCTTGCATTGTGTAGGTATAAGTCGTGCCTTTTATTAGTATCGGGTTGCCACTTTAGGGAGTGATACACCTTACTGTGGGACCAGCACGGGTATCTACGAGTTAGGGGGCCGATCGAATGGGGAGGGTAGTGGGTTCAACTAATGGTGATAGGAGCAGGCAGCACCTATGACGGCAGCTAGCCATCATTATTATTATTTTGTTTAGTAAGAGGGATTAACTTTCAATATGGAACTAGTATTGGTGCGGTGTAATAAGTAACTTATAGTGATTAGAAGCGCAATCAACATTATATCTTGTTCTATCTCACTTACCTTGTTTACCTTGTCATATCTGCTTATGTTACACTCATCTCTTATATCCAGTTTATGTTCTTATCTTGTTACTTTTCTGATTATATAGTTAAAGTCAATAGATACCCCAGACGTATGTCTGACCATTTTTGTTTCGCCTCTTTCTGTCTTCCACCCCCCATCCAGGTCCTCAGGGTAGGACTAGTGGAGCTTGACTTGGATTTCTTTCTTCTTGAAGTGCTTGGAAGTGTTGAAAGTAATGCTCAGCTTTATCTCTTTTCCATAATGGCTATTTGGAGTGGGATTATAGTTTTACTTTTATGTACTCTGATAATAATTTTGTACAAGATGGATATTTGTGTACTTGGTTTAGCTATGGTTTTAATGTTGTAACCAGACATGTTTTCCTTTTTCGCTAAAATGAATAAATTTTGAAATTTCTTAAGTACCATTTTATATACCTGTCTTGTGATATTCTGTTCTATACTCTTATAATACTCCATGAAAGTTAATGCATTCCCTTAGTGAGTGACATTAATGGACGTGGGGTGTTACACGTGGTATCAGAGCGGAAGGTTACCAGAACAGATAAAAGATTTTGAAAACTGTTTTCGAAAGCATTTTTAGAAGGGAAGTATTTTCGAAAACATGTTTTTAAGAAGGTGTTTTCAAGAGAAAAGTTCATTATGAAAAACATAATCCCCAAAAGCCATATATCTATCTTTCGATTCTCTGTTTTGAATCTCTTCCTTTTTCCTTTTAGCATGTCTGGGGAACCCGTTATACCCGAGGGCGTATAGATACCGGGTTGGTTCAGAAGGTATCTAGAGGCTAGGGCTACTGCTGCAGACCCAACAGATGTTCCTCCTTCCCCAACTGCAGCTGCTCCTCCTCCTCCTCCTCCCCGTGTAGATATTGTTTCTAAGATATGCAAAGACTTCCGTGCGATGGGCGGAAAGCCATTTTATGGGACTGAGATGTTTGTTGAGGCTCTGAATTGGCTAAAGGAAGTGGAGGATTTGTTTGGTATCTTTGAGATAGACGAGGGAAGAAAGGATGTTTTAATTATGGAACACTGGGCCACTTAAGCAAGGACTGTAGGAAGAAGAAGAAGAAGAAGATGGGTTACTTCCAATGTGGTGAGGCAGGACATATGATTAAAGACTGCCTGAGGAGACAAGGACAAGGGCAAGGGCAGATGACAGGACCTACTTCTGGAGGGCAGGTTCATGCTCTCATGGCACCAGGAGAGAGGTAGAAGCATTTCTGTTGAAAGTTTGATTTTCTTTTTTGATCATCCTGTTCGAAATCTGTTTGATTCTGGTGCTTCACGTTCGTTTATATTTGCTTCATTATTTGAAACACTGCACCTAAATGCTAGTCTAGTTATGGATCCCGTTGTTGTCTCAAATCCTCTTGGGGGTACGGCTTATCTTTATATATTATGTCAGGATTTGAGAATATATGTGTATGGCGTTGAGTTTGAATGCAATGCTTATGTGCTTGGCTTCACGGGCTGTGGGTTGATTCTCGAAATGGATTGGCTAACTAGGTATAGTGCGATTCTCGACTGTAAAAAGAGGGTAGTTAGATTTTTGACTAGTTTGGCCAATACTCTCGATATTTCTTGTTATCCTAAGGCTTATGTTATGCTTAGCTACCTAGAATCTCTTGACACATCCATTGATGATTTGCAATCTGTTCAAGTAGTCCGTTAGTTTGCAGATGTCTTTGAGGAGGTTAGATGCTTACCTCCAAAACGCGAGATAGATTTTCGTATATATTTGGTGGACAATGCAAAGCCAATTGCATTGCCTGTGCGCCACATGGATCTTAGAGAAAGGAGGGAGCTTATTAAACAAGTGAAAGAGTTGCTTGAGAAAGAGTTCATAAGAAGAAGTATCTCGAAGTGGGGTGCTCCTGTTGTTTTTGCTACGAAGGCTGATGGTTCGCTTATATTGTGCGTGGAATATAGGGAGCTAAATAAGCCTACGAAGAAGAACAAACACCCATTTCCGAGGATAGATGATTTGTTCGATCAGTTGGTTGGTGCTTCGTTTTTCTCGTAGTTGGACTTAGCTACAGGATTTCATCAATTGAGGGTAGCTGAGGATAGTATAGATAAGACTGCCTTTAGGACTTCCGACGGTTTCTTCGAATGGTTTGTCATGCCTTTTGGTTTGACGAATGCACCCGCATATTTCATAGACTTGATGAGTAGGGCATTTAGGGAGTTTCTAACCAAGTTCGTGGTGGTTTTTGTGGATGATACATTGATATTCTCTAGAAGCGAGGAAGAACATGCCTTATATATTAGGGAAGTCTTAGAGACCCTTCGAGCACATCAACTCAAAGCTAGGTTCTCCAAATGTCATTTTTGGAGAAAGTAAGTGAGGTTCTTAGGGCACGTGGTCTCTAAGGAAGGGATAGCAGTGGATTCCGCGAATGTGATAGCAATCCAAGATTGGAAGATTCATAAGAACGCTACAGAAGTAAGAAGATCTTGGTTTGGAGGGATATTATAGAAAGTTCGACAAGGACTTTGCTAAGATATCAGCCCCACTTACACGGTTGACGAAAAAGAATTTCACCTTTTCTTGGGATGTTGACTGTGACGATGCTTTCCTACGTTTGAAGACGGCATTGACGACGGCTCCAGATTTAGGTTTTCCTAATGGGAGTAAATCATTCACAGTGTATACCGATCCTTGTAGGAGAGGTCTTGGCGCAGTTTTTATGCAAGAAGGAAAGGTGATATGTTATGGTGGAAGGCAGTTAGAGGCCCATGAGAAGAATTACCCTACCCACGACTTAGAGTTGACTGCCATAGTTTTTGCGCTTAAGTCTTGGCGTAACTATTTGCTTGTTGAGTGGTTCGAGTTGTATACAGAACATAAGTCACTAAAATACCTGTTCTCTCAAAAAGATCTAGACATAAGGCAACAGAGGTGGATGGAGTTCTTAGCATCCTACGATTTTGAGATGGCATATACCCTAGAAAGGGTAACATTGTAGCTGACGCCTTGAGTAAAAAGAAGTTGACTATGAGTCCTTTGTTTGTCGAGCGGCAGAGTTTAGAGTATATCTCTACCTTTGACTTTAGACCCTCTATCGATTATGTACTCAGTTTGTTAGCATCGTTAGAGGTGCGACCTACGCTTTTGGGACAGAAAGGTGCGGCACAGCGAGATGACCCATAGTTGATAGAGATGGTAGACAAGCTCATAAGATGGGAGTCTTCGAGCCATATTAGTAGGTATATTATCAACGACAAAGGTTGGTTGCGTAGAGATGGGAGACTTTGCATATCTCGAGACAAGAATTGAAAAAGACAATCCTTGAAGAAGCACATCGTTCTATGATGACCATACATCCCGGTGGTGACAGGATGTATAGGGACATGAAGCGAGTTTTCTTTTGGGCCGAAATGAAGAAGGATGTGGCTGAGTTCGTTTCTAGATGCTTGGTGTGCCAGCAAGTCAAGGCTGAGCAAAAGAAGCCTAGTTGTTTGCTTCACCCTTTAGAGTTTCCACAATGGAAATGGGAAAGAGTTTCCTTGGATTTCATTGATGGTTGCCGAGGTCAAGGAAGGGTAATACGGGGATTTGGGTAATAGTAGATAGACTTACCAAAATCGCCTATTTCATTCCCATTAAAAGTAAAAGAACAGCGATATGGTTAACTTCTGTTTATCTCCGAGAGATAGTTCGTCTACATGACATACCTTCTAGTATCGTAAGTGACCGAGATCCCATTTTCACCAGTGAGTTTTGGAAGAGCTTACAAGAGGTGGCAGGAACGCAATTGTGTTTGAGCACCGCTTATTACCCTCAGACTGATGGCCAAACCGAGAGAGTGAATAGGATCCTAGAAGATCTTTTAAGGTTATGTTTCTTGGACTTTGGAGGGACACGGGAGAACATCTTCCATTAGTACAGTGTGCCTACAACAATAGCTATCAGACTAGTATTGGCGTGTCACCTTTTGAGGCTCTATAGGAAGACCTTGTCGATCACCGACTTGTTGGTGGGAATCTACGGATAAGGTTTTTCTTGGGCCCGAGATGACTAGGGAAACTTCAGAGAAGATAGACTTGATTCAAAGACGCATGAAGATGGCACAGGACCGACAAAAGTCATATGCTGATAGGAGAAGAACCGATCTTGAGTTCAGTGTTGGAGACATGGTCTTTATAAAGGTATCACCGTTAAGGAATGTAGTTCATTTTGGATCTGTAGGTAAATTGGCACCAAGGTTCGTAGGGCCATTCCCCATTACAGAGCGAGTTGGACATATGACTTACAGAGTGAAGTTGGCCGAGAAGCTTAGTGGTGTTCATGACGTGTTTCATGTGTCGCATTTGTGGAAGTGTTTACATAATAACGCGGATGTAGTAGAGCCTAGCATGCTTAGGGAAGTGGAAGTGGAGCGAGTTGCCACGATTAGACGAGCTCCTACATGCATCCTTTGATCGGAGGTCAAGAAGTTACGCAACTGAGAGGTCAAGTTGGTTAAAGTCCAATGGGGAGATGATCCAGGAGACGCGGCTTGGGAGACTGAAGACAAGATACGCACGTCGTACCCTTTCCTTTTTGAGGGTGTGTTCTTAACTTTTCCTTTTTCTACTTCTTTGTTTATACTTGTTCTACCGTTTAGTGTATCCTCTCGATTATATCTTCGACCCTAAGGTAGAAAATCATTTGGTTGTAAACATGTGTTTGAGACATGTTATGTTTGGTGGATGCAAGTGGATATAAGTGTTTGTAGTGGTTGCTCATGGATGCATTTACACACACATTAGGCCCTAGAACGGCTCAATCACTTTCATATTGCATATGAATAAGTGTGCGTATTTAAGTTAATGGATGTATATTGAATGTGTTGTCATATGGATGCTGCATTTGAATGAATGGTTATGCACTCATATAGAAATGATATGTATCATTAGGATTCTTTTGCATACATAATGGATGCATGGCACTATCATGTTTCGCATTAAGGAGGTCAACTGAATTAGTAGACCGCCTGATCTTTGCATCAGATAAGGAACATATACACACACTTTTGCATATGTTCATATAGCATTAGAAATCTTTTAAGGACAATGGATGCTTGTGGATGATGGATGAGTGGATGGATGATCTGATGGTAGGATACATTCTTCTTAACTTAAAGTTTTTGGGGACGAAATCCTTTAAGGAAGGGAGAATGTAACACCCCGTAATTTTAAAAACAGGACATAAAGGATAGTTAAAGAATACTTAATTCTTACAAGAAGAAATAAGGGAAACGGGTTGCGCCATTGCGTTCGTCTTGGAATTATTCTTGGAATAGAGGCCGAGTTTGTGTAAATCGGATATCATATGAAGAAGTTATGAAGCTTAGAAGATTTCAGCTTAAAGTAGAATTTAAGTTAAAATAATAATTAAAAATCAAAAATGAATTCAAAAATCAAAATCAGCTGAATCTGGGTGAGCGGGAAATCTCCCGCTCTATGGTGTCGACCCACCTTATTGGAGTCGACATAGGTGTCAACCCCCCTATAGGGGTGTCGAGCCCCCATCTGTCCAGATCTGGACGACGTATTTTGATGGTCTAGGGTTGATGTGTCCTTCTGGGATTGGCTGGATGACGTGTTTTTCTGGTTTGTATGGTTCAGATGGATTCTAATCAAATCTAAAGGTCCTAATTCAACCAGAGCATCTATAAAATACCCCTAAACCTAACCCTAATCTCATTATTATTCATCCATGGTGCCTCCATGCTGCTCTAATCTAAATTAACCTAGCCTTTCTTCTCCAACCAAAATCAAAGTGGAGATTTAGAGATAGTTCTTCTTCAACAATCAAATTAGAAGATCAGATCTGCATCAATCAAGTAGAGATTGTTCAAGATCCGATTTGCTACAAAAACTCCTAGTTTTATAAGAATCCTATCGCTGTGAGTCTATGTCACTTTCACATATAATTAAATTAAAAGTAATTATGATAGGGTTGTAAATTGGATCTAATGTATATGCCTGTGACTGGGATGAGTCTTATAAAGTTTGTAAATCATTATCTTTTAGATCCATACCCATAAAACTGCCATATTCCTTTCTGATCCAGTTTATCGTTATAGCCAATTTATATTTCATATGCATGTTCTTATGTTTATGCTAAATTTGGATATTGATTCTCTTCTCCTCTTCTTTTCCTTTTCTTTTATGAGATTAGGCTAACTTCGAGCCTAACATATTGTGTTGAGATTTGCGTACGAATAACGTTTAGACGATTGGGAAAAGTTTGGGGAAATTTGTAATAAAATGAGGTTATTGGCTAAAATCAATTTGAGCATAATTGTGTTATAAATTATATACATGGGATTTGGCATAAGTTGGACTGGGCATGATTGGATAAAATTTATATACATGAGGTTTGGCATAAATTGTTAATAACAATGAATGCAAATTATTTTGGGCGTAATTTGGCATAACATGTATACATAAGATTATAGGCCTAATTTTGATTAAAAACATAATTTAGATTGGAAATTATGGGTAATTGGAATATATTTTAATCCAAGATTTAAAATGGGGATTTGAATCAGGAAAGTAATAATGAATGCCTAAGACACGAGGTTAGATTCGAATTGCGGTATAATACTGCTCGGAACCGCCTGACACATCCAGCAACCGCAATTTGGTACTCTAATGTGAGAGGTCAAAGGAAGAAATTAGATGTGTAATAATGCAAAGACACGATGTTAGATTCGGATTGCGGTATAAGGCTACGCGGAACCGCCCGGCATATCCAGCAACCACAAAACGACAATCTAACGTGGGAGGTCTATTAGGATTACGGATATAATGAACTAATGAACACTTAACCAAGATAAGACATGTGGTAAGACATAGGCACGATAAAAGGGTTAAGTGGGTAATATGGGTAGCATGTAAAACATAATTAAAACACTTAACCAGGATGAGACATGTGATTAGAAATGGGGATAAAGAGGGGCTAAGTGGGAAATTCCTAGTGGGGACCAAGCTTAGGAAGGAAGCTTGTGTCAAGTGGGTGGACCCTTTTCAACCAGTAACCCATTTAGTATCTATATGGGCTCGAACTAGGTCGAGGACGGGACATGCTTACTAGGTTGATTGTAAGAGGTCAATAAAGAGTTAGCGATGACAGTGCAAGTCCATCGGAGTAATGTGCATGTGTGGGTTCGGGTTGGTAGGTAAGACACTGTTGCATCGTGTAAGTATAAGCCATGCCTTTTAGTTGTATCGGGTAGCCACTTTAGGGAGTGATACACCCTACTGTGGGACCAGCACGGGTATCTACGAATTAGGGAGCTGATCGAACAGGGAGGGTAGTGGTACAACTAGTGGAGATAGGGGCAGGCGACAACTATGACGACAGCTAGGAGTACAAGAAACTACCATTATTATTATTATGTTTAGTAAGAGGGATCAACTTTCAGTATGGAACTAGTATTGGTGCGATGTAGGAATTATCTTATAGTGATTAGAAGCGCAATCAACATTATATCTTGTTCAATCTCACTTACCTTGTTAACCTTGTCATATCTGATTATGTTATAGTCATCTCTTATATCAAGTTTATGTTCTTATCCTATTACTTTACTGATTATATAGATAAAGTCACTCGACTCGCCAGGCGTATGTCTGACCCTTTTGTTTTGCCTCTTTTCTTTCTTTCCCCGTCCCCCCAGGTCCTAAGGGTGGGACTAGCGGAGCTTGACTTGGATTTCTTTCTTCTTGAAGTGCTTGGAAGTGTTGACAGTAATGCTCAGCTTTATCTCTTTTCCATTATGGCTATTTGGAGTGGGATTATAGTTTTACTTTTATGTACTCTGCTAATAATTTTGTACAAGATGGATATTCGTGTACTTGGCTTTAGCATATGGTTTTAATGTTGTAACCAGACATGTTTTGCTTTTCCGCTGAAATGAATAAATTTTGAATTTTCTTAAGTACCATTTTATATACCTATCTTGTGATATTCTGTTCTATGCTCTTATAACACTCCATGAAAGTTAATGCATTCCCTTGGTGAGTGACATTAATGGACGTGGGATGTTATAGATACCAAAGAAACATTTGAGCAAGTATTCACGTTTTCTATATTCTTGTCTGTATTGCAAGTTGACATAATGTTTCCAGAGTTTAAATCTTCATCCCGCACTGTTTCAGTTTCCTGCATGTCATTTGAATTCAAGATTGCAAAGACTCCATCTTCAGAGTCTATGCCATCAATGGTAATGTCATTGTCATTCACGTCCACGTTAATAATAGGAATAACATTAGTTTCCTCTTCAGCATTATTCTCGCGTACGTTTTTATTAGCATTGTCCTCATTCTCTTCGTTGTCTATACTAGAGATACCACACTTTTGAACCCATATCTCTTTCGGTTTAGATTTGCATTGAGGATTGGTATGTCCAAATACCCCGCAAACTTTGCAGCTCATCAGTTTATATAGATATTCGACGTTAACCTTTAATTCTTCTCCTGTGTGCATGATTACATCAACTCATTTGGAAACTCGGATGTTGCGTCCATCTCAATTAGAATTTTTGCAAAAGCAACTCTGGATCCATCTGCGGTGCTTTTTTCCGTTTAATTGGTCTTCCTAACACGCTGGCAATGGCACTTAACGCCTCTTTATCTCATAGTTCTAGTTCAATATTTGACAATTTAACCCAAAGCGGTATTGTGGATAGTAATTCCTTTTTGAATCTCATTCCCATATTCCATTTTTTAAAAATTATTATTTTACTGTTGAAAAAATATGGTCCTCCTTTTAGAATGTTATAACAATCTAAAGTGTTGTCAAATCTAATTATAAAAAATCCATTATCCTTCGATAACAGTTCAAAGTTTCCTATTGGTTTCCAAACGCGTTCAACATAATTTTTCAAATGCAGATGGTATGGCCTTGTTCCATATACATAGAAGATGATTGAGTTTTTCCACTTTTCCACCGATCTATACACCGCGATTATAGGGATCGATGCTTTCTTTTTTGAGTTTATAACATTGGGTTGAAACTCATATCAACGTATTGATTCTGTGATTGCCCAGTCCAACCTGATGCCGCGTGTATCCAGATTTGGGTCTCCTTGCCGACACATCTGCCTTTAGATTTGTCCAGTCAAAGGTTGTCTGTCCCACTTTCTTAGTATGTTGAAACTATAAAACATCACATCCAGGTCGAGCAAAATCTTCCCTCTTACTCTGAGATCTAGGGGGTGCACCACCTCTAGGGAAGTATTTTGGCGATCAAATGATCTTAGTTCATTTGCACCATGCTGCATCATAACCCGAATCGGATGACCGCTCTTTTCGACCTCGGTCTAGTCATCTTTGGTCGTTGATCCACTCGACTCCACATCTATCCACGAAATCTCCTTTCCAGGCCTCTGATCTGAAGGTCGACCATTATCTTTGTTAGATCTCATCGCATCGGCTAAAAGTTTCGTGGAAGCCATTTTTTTCTCCATGATTATTTAAATCCCTTGATAGGAATATCCGTCAGCCCGGCCTCTGCAATACAGTTAATAAATCTCGAGATTTGTCTAAAAGGAACAATAGATCCTCCTTTCTTCTCACTAGCAGATAAAATATTATTGAAATCCCCAATGACGAACCATGGAATGTCAATAAGTTTATCATCGTTAGCCATATCTACACATAGTTTCCCCCTATTTAGCAAGAAATTACTAACATATATTAAAGTCATATGACATTTCAAACCACCAGCAATTGTTGCGATACAGATTGGTGTTCATTTAACTCGGCATGGGATAGTTCTAGAATTCAAAAGCCTAAAATAGACTGGTGTACTATCACATGGAACTATATTAACAGCCTGAAAATGTCGATATGCCTATATAAAGCGGTGATGAATAGACTATCTGTAACATCCCAGATTCCGACGGACCGATTTTTTTTCAAAATCCAATCCCAGGAAACCTTAGTTGGTTGCTCTGGTATCCTGCAGAAAAAGACAGAGAAAAGAGATAAGTCAAAGTTCGGAAAACACCTCACAGCGGAAGGAGTAAAATATAATATATTTAAAACATAGCTTTACCTTAATCACAATACTGCTAAAACAGTATTCCCAAAGCTAAAAATCTCCGTCTAACCTGCGAATGTTTTGAGGAGGGGGTCAGAATATAAGTTCTATGTGAATGAATTTAAACTACACTTCTTGAATAATCCTACATATACCCTTCAGTTACACTTTCTAATTTATTAGGTTATACGTGTTATTAGCACTCAAAGCTTACATACACGTCGCACCCATCTACCCCCTAGTAGATTAACCTAATATAGTGTATATGTAGCTATCCCCAAACTGAGGTACATCCCGTGATACCCCACTCGCACGGTCTCCTTCGTATCGCCACAGTAATATGCACAGTCCCTCATCCTATGCCATAATAACGTACAACACTACATCCGCATAGAACCACTACCGCTGTGCTACGTAAGCATACTGACTAATATGCTCGAACTATTCGATCGAGTTTGGTTCCATCACCGAATAAGGCCATCTAGTCTACGATACACCACCCAGAGCAGACATGGTTGTACCTAGACTTTCCCCACGTATGTATCATTAATCGTACTCGATGTTTCTACTGCACATAACTTCTACTTGTGCACCCAAGTTCCGTGGCAGGGCTACATCAGAAAACACGGAACTCGGTCGGGAGCTTTTCTATATCTGTATGGGCCCGCCTCTAAGAGTGTCCAATGTACAGATATCCCTCCAGTCTGGTTTATCTATGCTGGCTATGGCCCCACCTCAGCCCCTCCCTCAACTAGTAAAGACCACACGAGCTAAGCGACCACCCCTAACAAGCAAACAATCTAAACATCCATGTAGGGTCTCCTCGCACCCGTCCCTTGATAGCAAAGATTAACGATCTCTGGGGGTTAGTTCTTATCTTTTTGCATTCCTTAGGATGCTGGTTATAGGCATCTGACGATCTTGCTATCGTTTGGTCTTGACCCTCCCCCTCCGCCTGAGGCAATCGTCGAACCACCCTTAATGCAACCGCGTACAGCATTCTGACTACCCCTTACTTCTACAGTCAACGCCCATCCACCTGGTAGTTCCGCGCAGACCCAACCTCTGTAATCCAAGCCCAAAGCTAAACCACTACAGAGGACTACTAGGAGCACCTTTAACGTCTCAGGAAGCTGCGTGCTTCCCCTTCCTGTCCGCTAGAGCCACCAAAATAGCGAATGTGCGCTCTCCTCATGCCTCATGACACCATTATGATCTACCTCGTTGAGTTGTTCATCCTACAACATACGGACTGCTTCAAGCGCCTTAGTTTTATATGTCATTAGACCCTAAGTCTAATCATTTATTTCACGCTTATGCCACCTCGTCAACTTTCTCATTTAACTTGGTTATTTACATTAGCTTTTCTTTTTTTCGTATTCACCAAGTTACCCTTGCTTATTAATCCAACATATACTTAACCCACTTAAGTCCATTAATAAGCCCACAAAATTTTATTTTCCAATTTCATAAACTATTCCCTTTTTGAGTTACAACAACATGTTATACTTAATTCATAGTTAAGCATGCCTTATCCCACATACATACTGATTAGGAGAATAACTCTCTAAACACCAGCCCCGAAGACCGAAATCAACATCAGACTGGCACCCAGAGAATTACTCAACCCAACCAACATATATGATTTTAATTTACTTCTTTTCCACTCATATAACTTATATCATTTTTAATTTCACATTTCTCCTTTCCAAACCACTTAATTTAAGTATATCTTTACATATTAGTTATCTCATCTTCCTTATCGTTTCTTATAAATTATCTTGTCCCATAAGTTATTATTTCCACCTATTACCCTTTCTTGCCTTATTCAAGTTTATTCGTAATAGGTTATTTACCATTCCCCATTTCCTGTCATTAATATTAGATTAACTTATTTCATAGTATAATTCGTCCCACCCTTTTTTGTCTTGTATTACATCTTAAGTCATAACCTTCCCTTGTCCCTATGACAAGTTTGCCTATTATTTAATTTTACATCACCGCAACTCAAGTTTATAATAGGTAATTATCATTCCCCTATTACTGCGTCATTAATTTTAGATTTGACTTAACCCTTCCTTTTACTTAACCCGCTACTTAAATTTTCCCAATTCAATTAATTTATGATACCGTTACGAGTCCCATTTGGTTAAGCATATCTAAATTCTGTTTCACATGTCACACATGTCCCAATTAACCCCCTTTTTATTATAGTTTCCATGTCTTACACATGTTTTACTATTGTTAAGTCTACCTTGGTAATGTCTTACATCACATGTCTCACAACAGTTAAGTCCACATTTGTTATGCTTTACATGTCATTTATATCACCCACTTAACCCTCTAACCATACCCATGTCACCCACATGTCTTATTACGGGTAGTATTTCTTACTTTATTTATAATGTTGTAACGAGGTATGACCTCTCACATTAGACGTTCGTTCGTGGCTGCTGGATTTGCTGGGCGGTTCCGGGCAGTCTTGCACCACAAAACGTGCCTAACCTTGTGTCATAAACCGTTACGCCTCTAGTTCTTGTCGTTGACCTCTCACATTAGACGTCCGCTTGTGATTGTTGGATTTGTCGGGCGGTTCCGGGCAGTCGTACACCATAAACGCATCTAACCTCGTGTCATAGGCGTTCAATAACCATCGTCTTTCACCCAAACCCCAAATTCATGTCATATGTTCCAAATTCAACTTAATTACATTTCATTTTTATGCCTATTTCCAATTTGCCATTCACTACATCAATTACATAATAGTTAGCCAATTTTCATTTTACCCGAATTATCCAATTATAGCCAAATTCACTAATTCCATGTTATTCATACTCAAACATGCCAATTTTCAATATCCAATTATAATCAAATTCATATAATCAATATTTTCCCAATATATGTACCCCAACATTCCCACGTTCATACATATAATCTAATTCACACTCTAAGCTTACATTTCAAGTCACGAATAAATTTCACCAATCCATGTTATCCAATTACATGTTGTTAATATTAAATTATACCAATTCCATATCCAATGACAATTATGTCAAACTTACATAAATTCAACAGTATAGATTATATTCCTCGACTGCATAAAATAGATTTTGCCCAATATACGCAGTAACAATTGTTATGCCACAAACCCAAAAATTACAGATTATATTCCAATATCCCCATATCCCAATTGTGCGTATTGTATAATAAGATTTCGTTTAGGTTCGAGATAACCTAGATCCAAAAATAAAAAGGGGAAAGGATAAAAAAGGAGAGATCTCAAACATGGGCATAAATAAAATAATGGATCTTATTAAATTAACACCATATTCATTATGGGGAATGGTAAACGATAGAAGCAACATTATACAACTAATGTAGTTCAAATCCACTCACTTTGACTGGATTGGAGAAATAAGTGATTTGTCGTTAATGTAGAACACTGATTTAATCTTCTTATTCGATTATTGGTGAAGAGCATGAATTGTTGATGAAGAACTTTGCTCCTTGATTTGATTAAACTCCAAAGTTGATGAAGAACTTGCAAATTAATTTAGGGTTTTGAGGCGACGGCCATGTTTGGTTGAAGTTTGGCGGCATGGAAGCATCAAAAGGAATTATTTATGAATTAGGTTAGGTCTAGGCACTATTTTATAGGTGTAGAGAGTGTTTTAGATCCATTAGATCGCCCTAGAAGCCATCTGGTCCGTCCAGCACATCAAAAATCGTCACTGCCTAGATATGGAAAAATCGGGGGGGGGGGGGAGGGGGGGAGGTCGACACTTAGGTCGACCCTTAGGTTGATATCTTGGGTAGGTCGACCACCAGGTCGACCTCCTGGGTATTTTCCTATGTAAATTCTGAATTTTTGTTGAATCTTCCGACATAGCTCTTTCATACGGAGTTCGATTTTCGAAAACTTGGACTCTATCCCAAGCAAAATTCCAAGATGAATGCAATGGTGATGTCCCTTTTACTTAATTCCTGATATTTAAATTAACTATCCTTATTTTATTGTCTTCTCTGTTATGTACACTATTATCGAATTAATTTTTTCTTCTCTTCCATATATTATTAAATTTTTCACTATACATCACCATTATTTACCTATCTATGCATATACACATATTTTTACATATTTTTAATTATATTATAAAAGCAGGGTGTTATATTCTCCCTCCCTTAAAGAATTTCGTCCCCGAAATTCGATAAGAGTAAAATAGATAACCCCTCGCAATATCCATCCATCAAGTGTGCATCTAATTGTTGCAAACATTGTGCACATGTGCAAAGTGAGATACATTATAGTAAAGTATGTATGCCTAATTTGGATCCACTTATATGTTTGCAAACTTTAAAAACTCTTTCAAAACATGATGCTCACATCCTAAATATACTTGCAGTTCTATATGAATGTAATATTTTTGTAAAATCAAAACGTTTTTCATCCACATTTTCCTACACTCTTACAGAGTAAGAGCATAGTTCATCCAATTTTCGCATCCAAAATCCTACCAACCATCATTAAATTCGAAATTTAGAAAAAACTAATTTTCCAAATTCGATTTCTTATGTTACGAAAAGGTGTAAAACGGAAAAATTCACATCCTTCATTTTTCTTTTCTAATCGTACTTGGATTTTTATATGACTATTCGATGAAGATTTCCTATTTTCCTATCCAAGCACAACCACATAAGAAAGCTTTCTTTTCTATTTCATCCTATCTTGGAGTAATTTCATATTTATTCATCTTTTTCTTAAGATTTCCATTTCCTTTTCCCATCTCATTTTGCTTCTTGATTGATTGTGTTGTTTTCTTTTTAGTTAGGCTAGTTTCTTACTTAGCTTATTTGACTTAATCAAATTACTTAAGTTTATTATTTTCAAAAAAGCCTTTACATTTTCAACTCAAACAGCATCCTACACAGCTACTACTATTGGCCAAGAATCTTATGACTTATGTCACGAGTCCACTCAACAGGATCTATATACTTGCTTGCCCTTCACTACCTAGTAGTAACCACTAGTCCATGCTGTGTATTACTAGCCTATACTTCTCTTTCAAGTAACAATCCTTTTTCTTTTTCTCAAGCAACAAACCTAGGTTTCTCAATGCTTATGCATTCTATGGGAAATTTTCCATTAGTTTAATATTATCTAATCCCTGACTGTAAATTGGCAAGAAAATAACTCTTTAATTATCAACCTCGAAGACCGAAATCAACATCAGATTGATGCTCACAGAGTTTCTCATCTCAACCAATTCCCAGTGGGTTCTAATAGCTTTAACTTTATCTCGTTCTTACTAGGCCTTAATCCTTAACTACTCTATTTTGAAACATGGTTTGGCCTTTTTTAAAATTACATTCTTCTTTTCAAAAAAACTAAAGTGGTAAAACTTTTATTGTTTTCTCGAAAACTTGCTTTTGCCTAACCATAAAAACATGTTAAAAAGTAAAATTGCAAAAAAAAAAAAAAAATTCAAATCACAAACTGGAGTAGACAAGGATGACTAATGAGTTACACTGTTCCTATTTGCAATGTTAACTTTGGCTGCTAAGGTGCAAATATCTACTCTATTCTTGCACTCTACCGCTTATTTTGTTTACCCAAAATAATCAAAATTTATTGTTAGCGGAATAGATATTTCAAAACTTCTTTTCAATCCTTTCATATACTATAATACGAAAACAAGCGAGCTATATATGCTCTATGCACCTTTTTAATGAGAGAATTCTTTTAAAACAAGAAATCATTGTTTTTACCCAGTACACCTCATTTTACTTTAAAACCCATCATGCACTAAAAACATCAAAGTACTTTTAAGATCAAAACTTGGAAAAATACTACAAACTCTCTTACAGATTCTATTTCTTAAAAGCTTATCATTGGGTTAGACTCAAAGAGGTTCTTCAACTCGACTAGGCTTTCCTAGGCACTTATGCAAATTCAATTCTCTCGACTATATATATTCCTAATCCATTTTCCACATCTTAACCATTTCCAATCTATAAGGCTTCACTTCCAAACCCACTATTCTGAAATAACATTCCAGTTTTAATTCTATGGGATACTTTCTTTCTCAAATCCCAATTCGTATTGTACACTTTCCAACCAAACCACCTAAGGGTCTCAAAAAATTCTATGTTTATTACTTTAGTGTACAAAATAAATATCCCACCTCTTTCCCTACCTAGTGGGCTACTTTATGGATTTAGGTTTATATATATATATATAATATTTATATTTTAGAAAATACAAATACGTTCACTCAATATCTCCCTAAGATCACTAAACCGAAGCTCTGATACTAGATGTAACAACCCAGATTCCCACGGACCGTTTTTTTTCAAAAATCCAATCCCCCAAAACCCTAGTTGGTTGCTCTGGTATCCTGCAGAAAAAGACAGAGAAAAGAGATATGTCAGAGTTCAGAAAACACCTCACAGTAGAAGGAGTAAAATATAATATATTTAAAACATAGCTTTACCTTAATCACAATACTGCTAAATCAGTATTTCCAAAGCTATAAGTCTCTGTCTAACCTGCGAATTTTGTGAGGAGGGGGTCAGAACATAAGTTCTGTGCGAATGAATTTAAACTACACTTCTTGAATAATACTACATATCACGTTCAACTACACTTTCTTATTTATTTGGTTATACATGTTAGTAGCACTCAAAGCTTACACACACGTCGCGCCCATCTACCTCCTAGTAGATTAACCTAATATAGTGTATATGTAGCTACCCCCAAGCTGAGGTACACACCGTGATACCCCACTCGCACGGTCTCCTTTGTATTGCCACAGTAATATGCGCAGTCCCCCATCCTATGCTATAGTAACGTACAACGCTACATCCGCATAGAACCACTATCGCTGTGCTACGTAAGCGTACTGACTGTTATCCACGAACTATTCGATTGAGTTTGGTTCCATCACCGAATAAGGCCCTCAAATCTACGATACATCAACCAGAGCAGACATGGTTGTACCTAGACTTTCCCCACGTACGTATCATCTATCGTACTCGATGTTTCTACTGCACATAACCTCTACTTATGCACCCAAGTTCCGTGGCAGGGCTACACCAGAAAAAACGGAACTCGGTCCGGAGCTTTTCTATATCTGTACGGGCCCGCTTCTAAGAGTGTCCAATGTACAGATATCCCTCAGGTCTGGTTTTTTGTGGGGGCTATGGCCCCACCTCAGCCCCTCCCTCAACTAGTAAAGACCACACGAGCTAAGCGACACCCCTAACAAGCAAAAAATCTAAACATCCATGTGGGGTCTCCCCGCACCCATCCCTTGATAGCAAAGGTTAACGATCTCTAGGGGTTAGTTCTTGTCTTTTCGCATTCCTTAGGCCGTTGGTGACAAGCGTTCAACGATCTTGCTATCGTTTGGTCTTGACCATCCACCTCCGCCTGAGGCAATCGCCGAACCACCCTTAATGCCACCGCATACAACATTCTGAGTGCCCCCTACTTGTGCATTCAAGGGCCACCCACCTGGTAGTTCCGCGCAGACCTAACCTCTGTAAACCTAGCACAAAGCTTAACCACTACAGAGGACTACCAGGAGCACCTTTAATGTCTTAGGAAGCTGCGTGCTTCCCCTTCTAGTCCGTTGGAGTCGCCCAAATAGCGAACGTGCGCTCTACTTGTGCCTTATGACACCAACATGATCTACCTCGTTGGGTTATTCATCCTACAACATACGGACTGCTTCAAGAGCCTTAGTTCTATATGTCATTAGACCCTAAGTCTAACCGTTTATTTCACGCTTGTGCCACCTCGTCAACTTTCTCATTTAACTTGGTTGTTCACATTAGCTTTTTTTTTCGTATTCACCAAGTTACCCTTGCTTATTAATTCAATTTATACTTAACCCACTTAAGTCCATTAATAAGCCCACAACATGTCATTTTCCAATTTCATAAATTATTCCCTTTTTGGGTTACAACAACATGTTATACTTAATTCATAGTTAAGTATGCCTTATCCCACATACACACTGATTAGGAGAATAACCCTCTAAACACCAGCCCCGAAGACCGAAATCAACATCAGACTGGCACCCAGAGAATTACTCAACCTAACCAACATATATGATTTTAATTTACTTCTTTTCCACTCATATAACTTATATCATTTTTAATTTCACATTTCTCCTTTCCAAACCACTTAATTTAAGTATATCTTTACATATTAGTTATCTCATCTTCCTTATCGTTTCTTATAACTTATCTTGTCCCATAAGTTATAATTTCCACCTATTACCCTTTCTTGCCTTATTCAAGTTTATTCATAATAGGTTATTTATCATTCCCCATTTCTTATCATTTATATTAAATTAACTTATTTCATAGTATAAGTCGTCCCACCCTTCAAGTCTTGTATTACATCTTAAGTCCTAACCTTCCCTTGTCCCTATGACAAGTTTGCCTATTATTTAATTTTACATCACCGCAACTCAAGTTTATAATAGGTAATTATCATTCCCCCATTATTGTGTCATTAATTTTAGATTTGACTTAACCCTTCCTTTTACTTAACTCGTTACTTAAACTTTTCCCAATTCAATTAATTTATGATACCGTTACGGGTCCCATTTGGTTAAGCATATCTAAATTCTGTTTCACATGTCACACATGTCCCACTTAACCCCATTATTATTACAGTTTCCATGTCTTACACATGTTTTACTATGTTTAAGTCTGCCTTGGTTGTCTTACGTCACATGTCTCACAACGCTTAAGTCCACATTTGTTATGCTTTACATGTCATTTATATCACCCACTTAACCCTCTAACCATACCCATGCACTACAACAAAAAACACTTTTCGCAACAGGCAAAATCTGTTGCAGTAGGCCTATTGCAACGGGCCAGCGCCCGTTGGTATAGCCCAAGTTGCTAAAGGTCTGCAACAGTTTTTGCCCGTTGCAATAAGATGTTGCGGTATCCTTTTTTGCAACAGGCTTTTGCTGTTGCAACAGATCATTTTGCAACAGTATATGCCTGTTGCAATAGATCCACAAATCTGTAAAAAAAAAATACAGCTTATATATATTACATATTAAATGTATTCGTTATAGTAATAGTGTATATCACAAAATAAAATAAACAAATAAAAATTTTATTTTCACAAAGTTTTAATACTACAAACAATTACAACAAAAATTTCTATAATTTTCATACACCGCTCATGTATAACAATTTCTCTCATACAACACATTTTTTTCGAATAGAATATTTTCTAATCATATTTCTACTCTATCATCTAGTGTATATCTGAGACATCAGCAAAAGGCTCTCAGCTTGTTGCACCATACTGGCTAGGTCCATATTAGTGTTTAGGCTGCTCTTTGAGTAATCTCCTGACATTTTTTCCCTGCAACATGCGAAGCATAAGTAAACTCATTCATTTGAAATGAAGTAATGCAGTTTTTTGTTAAACCAACCAAAGAAAAAAGATTAACGAAATGAAATAAAAGATAATTAAAACCTCTATTAGGGTTAAATAGCACACAGCTCACATGACTATCACGTTGATACCACAATTATATTTAGTTATGTTGTGAATTATGGAACTCTATGTCTTTGTCAAACTGTATTTTGTAGGACTAAAAAAATTGAGGTGGTCGAAAAGGTTGGTGGAGAAGAATTCAGCAAGCTAACATGGTATATAATTTTATAGTTGAACTTGGACATGGTGATTGTATTCAAGGGAAACTGTAAATAATAAAAGAACATGATCATTTCATAGTTGAACCAAACCAAAAAACTGTACATCTATAAGCTGACATATCCTACCAGAAGAGGGGAAACATTGAATATAACTGTAAAATATTAACATGCTATTTTCAAGGTTATAAAAGACAAGTGTTTGCTATAGATAATTGTCAGCTGTTTATCCTGTTGAAAATAGCAAGCGCTATAGGAAAATAGCAAACACAAGAAAATATAGTTTTCAGGAAAAATGATCAATAATGGAATTCTTAGTTTCTTACAAAGCACGACATTATGAAATTAATACAAAATCTCAATTGCAGATGGCACTTAAATCAGTTTTATACCTCTCGGCTTTTAACAATATTTAATATTATACAGAGTTATAATTGAACCAATACATGCCACTCAAGCATTTTAACAGCGAATTTACAACAGATTTAATTGATACCTAACCTATATGCAGACGACACTAAAATCAGTGAAGACTCGACAGGGTCAGACATAACACATCTTGTATGAGTGTATTTATAAAATAAGTGGCATTTAAAAATTGGTTTACAATCTTCGTGTATTACATTTTACTGTTTACCTTACAATTATAAGAAAGTAAGACACCAAACTAAGTATAGTTCAAATGCAGTATTTTTCCCCAAAGAACAGTTGGCATTGGTGTAACAACATTAACTGATAACATCCAGATTAATATAAATATACATATGTCAGGGGTTCCTCAAACAAAGCACATTTGTATTAAACTGTATATACAATTTATATAACCAGTTAATAAATTCACTTTCAGTTTAAATGCATTCAACCCCTTGTAATGAATTAGCAAACTTACGCACAGATTAATCATAACATATATATATATATATATATATATATATATATATATATATATTCAGAGCCCCCCCCTCCGCGCTATATAAATATATATGATCACTTCAGTTAATCATCTACACTCTTACTGGCCAATTTATCCTATACGTCATTTAGCAATTTCAACACTTCGGCGCATAAATCTTTATTGTAATTCTCAGTTTTAAACTAATCATTCCATCGACAGATTGAGCTGTCTAAACCATGATATAGTCCAATTATTCATCCACGAACAAAGCACATATTTACCACCATAGTAGTTAAGGCGCTAAGGCGCACGACTTGAGCCTTGGGCTTTTTTGTGGGACTTTTAAAAAAAGGCGCACTGCATATATTTAAAAAAAAAATCCTGCAGCATATATATATTTTTAAAACATAAAAAACTGCTGCAAAATAAAAAAAAACTGTTGCAAAAAAAAAATCCTGCACATATATATATATATATATATATATATATATATATAGCTGCATATATTTTAAAAATAAAAAAATGCTGCAAAACCAAAAAAACCTGCTACATATATTTAAAAAAAAAACTCTGCTGCATATATATAAAAAAAGAACTGCTGTAAAACAAAAACCAAAAACTGCAGAAAATTGATCAATCGAACAAAATGGTTGAAACCCTAAGTCGAATTGGATGTCGACCTTGCTCAAATTCAATGTCGAGTTCGAATTTGCAAACCCTAAAGCGAAACCCTAAAGCAGCGACACTTTTTTTTTCGTTTTTTCGATGTCGAGTTCGATGTCGACCTGATTGAAAACCCTAAATCAATTTGAGGCGCGCCTTTCTGTGCCCCGGAGCCTCAGAAAAAGGCTCCAAAGGCGCGCCTTTTGTGCGCCTCCGTTAGAGGAGGCGCCTCAGCCACCAGGAAGGCGCAGGACCTGCGCCTGCGCCTTAGGCGCGCCTAGGCGCGCGCCTTAACAACTATGTTTACTACTGTCTATATAAGCATATAGCAGCTGGTAAACTATACTATATGACTTCCAAATGATGATATGGTGGTATCTAAGCTAACATGATCATAATAACCTTCACACTTGATGATTTCTTTATGACTAGCACGATATACAGAATTATATCAGTAAGCACAAAAACATGCACAACAAAGTTGCATATACACACATGCAGTATATTTATATAACAATTTATGTGTTGTCAATCAAGGTGTGTACTTTTTCCAATATATATATATATATATATATATATATATATATATATATATATATATATATATATATATATGTATATGTATACACACATCTTCATGCATGCATGCATGTATACATATATACATATCCATTCAAATTTCCGAATAATGAGACAGATCATCCAATATATATATATATATATATATATATATATATATACACACACACACACAAACACACATATATATATATACACACACACATACATCTCTTTCCATGTATATATATATACACATTTCAACTTAATTCCAGTTTCACTTAATTGTTTATACCCGCTATTCACAGCTATATTTAAGAATTCATCTGCCTGTACTATTTAGCCAAATATTAATACTAATTAGCATCTGACTCTTTGATATACATGTATATACACACATTTACATGCATATATACATATATATATATATATCCATTTCCATTTTCATCTAGCATAATGTTGAGTCAAAAATGTCAATGCTAACAGAAATACCAAGGCCAGGAAAGTCAAACCGTCAAGTGGCAACTAAGTGGGTTCATGAAATGTATATGACAGCATGCATATAGTACGAAATATCATGAAGACTAAAATATGGGATGTCATGAGATTCAATATTCACTGGTGTCCCAATTTTCACAACTTAGCATGATTTATTCTCGGCAAAGTTAAATTCAAGAATTTAAATGTTTCCAGGTAACCGTATGACATTTTCAAATCTTACAGTAGGTGTATTGAGCATGAAGACAATCAAATGTTTCCAGAAAATGTCAAAATAACACAGATTATTTTCCAGATATCTAACAGGTGGTTCACGGCAATAAATCAACAATCACGCAAGTGCAAAATAGACAAGATTAGTTTTTATTAATTTCTACGGTTTCAAAAATTCAGCAGCGTCCAAAACAAGGTAACTAAATCACGTAGAGCATTCAATGAAACAGAATACACAAATGAGCTGCCTATAAAAATGTCCTATTGCCTAGAGGAGGGAAAATACACTCACCTAAGTCTCGATTTCATCCTCTCAGATTTTTGATTGGCTCTCGAACCCTTAGATTTGGCCTCGAAGTCTCAGATCCGATGTTGCTTTCCCCTCTAGCATCCATCTCCCTCACGAATCGGCTCCATCGATGCGAGGCGGTGGATTTTTATTGATTTTCCCTAATTTGTTCTCCTAGGGTTCAGCCATTTTTTTTCTTTTTATTTCTGGTGAACGAGAGAAAATGAAAAGGGTCAGCTTGTTTTCTTTAGTTTGCATTGGTGCATACGGCTAGGGTTTCATTTCATAGCCAATTCCCATTTTGCCCATATTTATTTTCAATCGATTTACAAGGAAAGAAAGATATTGGGCATTTAAACTGAAAGTGAATGGGCCCAATAATACAAAGGGAGAAACACTAGAAAGGCTGACTTGCTTGTAAATATATATAAATAAATTGTTTTTAGCAAAGCATTTAGATTATAGGGTTTCAGATGTAAAAGCGTGAAACAAAATTATTGAGGTAAAGACAACGGGAATATATAGTTACGAACAAATTAAAAATAAATTATTGTAAACTTATTTGGAATTAAAGCATTTAGATATGAAGCCAAAAAAGCATGTTGAATTAAAAAACTTGTAGTGTCTTCTATAATCCAAACTTGTAAGGCTTCAATACACGTTAGAACAAATTTTGTTTTAAAATGTAACTTCTTATAGAAAATTTAAAACTCTACTTTAAAATTTTATGAATATTTCAAAATTGACGCTCTCTCTTAATGTGTTGTATTATATTTTAATAATTTTTAGTTTAATGAAAATTTTAAAGAAAAATTTTAAAATTTTGTGAATATTTTGTAGTTTTGTTTTAGTCATAAGTTTAGAATTATTTAAATTATTGAATATTTGATATAATTATCAATTATAATTATTAAACTAAGTAATAATTATATTTATTATTTTTTAGCTATTAATTATTATTATTGGTTAAATATTAATTATTATTTTTAATTATCAATTATAAATATTAATTTATAATAATTAAATTTTATTATTAATTATTAATCTTTTACAATAATTACTAATTGTTAATTATTTAATAATAACTGTTTAAGATTAATTATTAAAAGTTAATAGTATGTTTTTCGCAACTGGCTTTACTAGTTGTAAAAAATACAGTTATTGCAAGTGGTGAAAACAGTTGCTAAAGATATTTATTCGCAACTGGCTTGGAAGTCCAGTTGCAAATAATATGTTTGTTGCAACTGTTATAAAAGCACAGTTGCGAAAAGTATGTTTTTGCAACAGGAAGGGAAGCACAGTTGCTAAAAATATGCTTTTTGCAATAGAAATAAAAGGCCTGTTGCTAAATCTAATCTATTGCAACTGCTATAATAGGTCTGTTCCTAAATATTGTTTACTACAACTGTCGTTTATCGCCTGTTGCAAATAGCTAGTTGCAATAGGGTATTTTTCTTGTAGTGATGTCACCCACATGTCTTATTATGGTTAGTATTTCTTAATTTATTTATAATGTCGTAACGATGTATAACCTTTCACATTAGACGTCCGTTCATGGCTGCTGGATTTGCCGGGTGGTTCCGGGTAGTCTTACACCACAAACGCGCCTAACCTCGTGTTATAAACCGTTACGCCTCTAGTTCTTGCCGTTGACCTCTCACATTATACGTCCGCTTGTGGCTGCTGGATTTGTCCGACGGTTCCTGGCAGTCTTACATCGCAAACGCATTTAACCTCGTGTCATAGGCGTTCATTAACGATCGTCTTTCACCCAAACCCCAAATTCAACTTAATTACATTTCATTTTTATGCCTATTTCTAATTTTCCATTCACTACATCAATTACATAATAGTTAGCCAATTTTCATATTAACCAAATTATCCAATTATAGCCGAATTCACTAATTCCATGTTATTCATACCCAAATATGCCAATTTCCAATATCCATTTATACCCAATTTTATATAATCAATATTTTCCCAATATATATACCGCAACATTCCCATGTTCATACGTATAATCTAATTCACCCTCTAGGCTTACTTTTTAAGTCACGAATAAATTTCACCAATCCATGTTATCCAATTACATGTTGTTAATATTAGATTATACCAATTCCATATCCAATGATAATTATGTCAAACTTACATAAATTCAACATTATAGATTATATTCCTCGATTGCATAAAATAGAGTATGCCCAATATATGCAATAACAATTGTTATGCCACAAACCCAAAAATTACAGATTATATTCCAATATCCCCATATCCCAATCGTGCATATTGTATAATAAGATTTCTTCTAGGTTCGAGATAACCTAGATCCAAAAATAGAAAGGGGAAAGGATAAAAAGGATAGAACTCAAACGTAGGCATAAATAAAATAACAGATCTTATTAAATCAACATCATATTCATTATGGGGAATGGTAAACGATAAAAGCAACATTATACAACAAATATAGTTCAAATCCACTCACTTTGATTGGATTGGAGAAATAAGTGATTTGTCGTTGATGTAGAACGCTGATTTAATCTTCTTATTTGATTATTGGTGTAGAGCATGAATTGTTGATGAAGAACTTTGCTACTTGATTTGATTAAACTCCAAAGTTGATGAAGAACTTGCAAATTAATTTAGGGTTTTGAGGCGGCGGCCAAGTTTTGTTGAAGTTTAGCGGCATGTAAGTGTCAAAACGAATTATTTATGAATTAGGTTAGGTCTAGGCACTATTTTATAGGTGTAGAGAGTGTTTTAGAGCCATTAGATCACCCAAGAAGCCATCCGGTCCGTCCAGCACATCAAAAATCGTAATTGCCCAGATTTGGAAAAATCGGGAGGGGGGGCAGGTCAACACTAAGGTCCACCTCTAGGTTGACTCCTGGGTAGGTCGACCCCCAGGTCGACCTCCCTTGGTAGGTCGACCCCCAGGTCGACCTGCCTGGGTATTTTCCTGTGTAAATTCTGATTTTTTTGTTGAATCTTCCGTAGGCCATGACCCTTTCATACGAAGTCCAATTTTCGAAAACTTGGACTCTATTCCAAGAAGAATTCCGAGACGAACGCAATGGTGATGTCCATTTTATTTAATTTCTGATATTTAAATTAAGGATCCTTATTTTATGGTCTTCTTTGTTACGTACACTATTATCGAATTAATTTTTCCTTCTCTTCCATACATTAATAATTTTTTCATTATACATCACCATTTTTTACCTACTATGCATGTACACATATTTTTACATATTTTTAATTATATTAAAAATGCAGGGGGTTACACTAACCACTAAGGACCATCTCATAAATTCAGGATACGATGTTAACCTTATTTGTGTTTTATGTCAGGAAAGTAATGAAACAAGAAATCACCTTTTTCGATGGCCCTTATTGCTCAATTTGTGGACCAAATGCAGGCTCAAGATGAATAATCCTCCAACGTCAGCTCATCCATTCATCCTGACAGAAGAAATGGAACTTCTGAAAGCCAAATACACATCAAATGACGTCTCTAGAGACTTGGCATTCACCAGCATTGTCACCATCGTTTACCACATCTAGGCTGAAAGAAACGCACGCAAGCATGGAAATGGAGAAATGGACAAATTCAAAAGATGGGAGTTTATTGAACTAGAAGTTAGATATCTGATGTTAAAATCGAAGATGAAGAATATAACTCGGCATGAGAAGATTGTACAGAATTGGGCATTCAGTGCTTGGGTACATGCTAATTTATGTGGTGCCAGGGAAGCTCGAGTTTAGGTTTTAACTGGTGACTTTCCTTTTTTCGATCCAGTTCCGTGTTTAGATGGAGAAGTTTGTGGAGTTTGGTTCCAGTTGCGGTACATGTGGTTTTCATTTACATTTTTCTGGGCCTCAAAGATTTGGTGGGCCATGGTTTTTATTTATATTTCCTTCTAGGTTTTATTTTGAGCACGGATGCGAAGTTTACTTGACTCTGTACTCTTCATACATTTTATTGATGCGTTATCAATAAAGGGCCACACTCTTTTTTTCCTGTCTTTGTACTCACATTGAGTACTTGTACAGGTTTTTTACAAGGCGGTTTACCCAGTTTCAAAAAAATAAGCAAACACATATTGCAGAGGAAATTAATAAATAGAAGTATTATTATTTTTCAAAACATGTTTCACAACGATTACAATGGGATGCCTAGTTTGTAATGCCATATACCAAAACTCTTGTGGCAAGTTTATTCACTTATTACAGAGAAATTTCAAAAATTCTTGATATGTCCAGAATTTCTTGAATTAGACGTTGTACATTGAAAGCGTACAATCCCTTAAATTCTCTACCCTTTGACAAAATTTCTTTTGTCAGAATATGTTTTACCAATCAATGATTTGGAATACATTGTTATCCCTAGCAAATTGTGGTACAATTAAACTTTTTTCTTATTAAGGGTTCTCTTAGCAAATTGTTGAGATAAAACTGTTTTCTTTTTCCAATAAAACTTGCTTTTCCTGTTTGTGATTTTAGTGGGTTTACAATTGCCTATATATAAAAGTTGTGTACCATTCTATTTGCTACTCTCCAAATTCAGATAGCTTAGGCCGCATGTGACATGATTTTTAGCACCTGAGTCTAGATACCATATTTCTTCATGAATGTTTTCTATTTTTGTAGGTTAAGTTATTCTAGTTTCAAGCTGATCATCGTTTTCTTGAGAGTTGCTTCACTTTTTCGTTTGGTTGATAATTTCCTGTTTTGTTTTTGTTTTTGTTTTGTTGAGATGGTGCATAGTTAGAATCAAATCTGAATTACCATTTATTTGCAGTGTGACTAAACTTTGCACATTTGACAACTAATTTAATTGTTGCTATTGAATCTTCCATCTCTTCCCTGGTAGATGAGCCGCCTCTCTGTCCAAAATTTTGTCTTCTACCAGTGTTGTTTCAGTCTTGACTCTTGAGTCTGGTGTTACTAATTAATGTAGTTGGTAGAGAAATCATTCACAACAACTTTTTTTGCTATATGCTTCCTTCATAAGAAAGAGGAATAGAGTGAACAAACTGCATAGTGGGTGTTGTCTCTTTTGAGGATATCACAACAATAATGGCTTCATACTCTTCTTCCAGACCACTTAAAATGTACAATACTTGATCTGCATCTACTGTTTTATAGCCAACGGATGTTAATTGATCAAACAGTTTCTTGACTTTAGATAGATACTTTCTCATTATCAAACCTTCTTTCTATATATTTTGAAGTATTCTTTTGTGAAACGTTACTTTTGCACCACATTGTCTGCTAAAGATCTATTCTATCGCGGACTATATTTCATAGAGGGTCTTGCAGCCTATTAACTGTGACAGTAAATTTCTACTGATTGTCAATAATAGCCAAGAACAAATTATACTGTTTGGTCTCTAATGTGTGGTAAATTCTTGATTGTTAAAAAGCTTCCCTTCATTAATAATATTTTTAGATGGTGTAATAACTGTTCCTAGATTATACTGCTCAATACGGTAGCCTCTAATGGCTGTTTCAATCAGGAACTTCCAAAGTAAATAACTGTCTTCATCCAAATTGGATGTTAATCAATTGACTTTGAGGTTTAATGGCTTTGATAAGGTCTTATGTGGGGTTTCATAGTGCAGTTTGATTGGTACTTCTTGAAGATGGAGTGGTAGTGGAGTTATCAACATCTCCTTCCGCCATGAAGAAAACCTATGTCGATGATTTGATACAACACGTAATAACAGGGATTTTGTTGCAGCCAAATGAGTATTGGATCATAAGGCACAGATCAAGTATGACTAATCTTCAAAACAATCAAGTGATGAGAAAAATTAAAATTTCTCTGATGATCAATAACTTGTAGTCTAATCTCGTTGATGAAATCAGACATGAGAGTGTTCAGGCGAGGTAAAATTTATCTTGTGTTGTAAAGCATTTGAGGCTACGATATGAAAACATAAATGGGATGTTTCGATTTGGTGGTTTGAATGTCGAAATGTAACCTCTATACCAGCCAGCACACAAAAATCGAGAGTTTTCAGTTCAAACTCAAAACCAAGAAAATTAAATAAGTGAGTAGTACGCCGTCATCTCTCATTAAGTGCCTCTACCGCTGTGCTCGATGGTGCAATTGTAGGTAAATCTTGAAATCTAGCAAAAGGTGATGCATTAATCCCTAATCAAGTCATGTTTTGTGATAAAATAACCGACAATACACTTTTGTCCATTACTCTGTATAGTTATGTAACCAACATAAATAAGTAAATATTTAATATTAGCAGTAAACTAACAGAATCACTAACATACATTGTATATTATAGACATGTTAATTTAATGGGTATGAATGAATATTATGTTGAGAATTAATCTCAACCATTTTAGCCAAATTTTTAGGAATAGAAAGTGTCAAATCTCTATTATAGCATGATTAGTAATAATTCAAATGTATGATCCTATTTTTATTGAGAGAGCTTTTAAAGTTGCTATTATTTAGGAAAATATATTTTTCCACATATATTTAGATATATTCCTAGAATATTGCAAATCTTGAATGGTCCATTGTATGTTATAAATAGAAGAGCTCTCTCCTCATTTGTATCAAGAAAAAGGAAACGAAAGAAAAAGTAATAAAAAAAACTAAGTTTGTTTTCCACCTGTGTTATTGTGAAACCTCTGCTTGTTCAAATAAATTAACAAATTAGTATCAGAGCTAATGGCAAGTTCCGGAGGCACGTCGTTGGGGCATATGCCGCTGCCTCGGCTTACAAAGACAAACTATGACAACTGGATTATACAAATGCGAGCATTGCTAGGTGCACAGGATGCATGGGAGGTAGTAGAAAATGGCTACACGGAATTGGAGAATACCGCTAACTACACGGAGCCCAGTTAACCGCACTCGAAGAGTCACGTATGAAAGACAAAACGGCTCTTTATATCATGTCTCAAGCAGTGGATGAGTCAGGTTTTGAAAAAATTACCGATGCAAAAACGTCAAAGGAAGCATAGGAGACTTTGCAAAAGGCCTACAAGAGTGTCGATCGTGTTAAACAAATTAGACTTCAAACTCTACGAGGAGAATTGGAAACCATGTAGATGAAGGAGTCTGAAGCAGTATCTGATTACATCAGCCGAGTTCAAACGGTGGTGAATCAACTCAAACGTAATAGAGAGACTATGACCGATGCTCGAGTTGTGGAAAAGATCTTGCGATCATTAACCGAGAATTTTGAGAATGTCGTCTGTGCTATTGAGGAGTCGAAAAATTTAGGAGAGTTAACCATCGATGAACTCGGGAGTTCTCTCGAGGCACATGAGCAACGTAAAAAGAAGAAACATGCGTCACTTGAGGAAGCTTTACAGGCCAATGTGAAAATCAAAGATGAGGAGTCGTTACTTGCACAGTAGAACCAAGGAAGAGAACGCGGCCGTGGAGGATATAGTTTTGGTCGCGGGAGAGGTCGTGGCCGTGGACGTGGAGACAAAGTTTGCAAAATCGAGGACGCAGACGTGGAAATGGTGGCTGGTCGGATCGATCAAATATTCAATGTTATAACTGCGGGAAGTATGGACATTATGTTTGAGAGTGTTGGTCGCATAAGAAGATTAAAGAAGATGCTAATCTTGTCAAGCAAGAGGAGACAATAGAAGACGGTGTTCTGATGATGGCCTATAGAGATACCGACCAACTCAGCGACACAGTCTGGTATCAAGACACCGGAGCGAGCAATCACATGTGTGGACACAAACATCTATTTATGGAGATGCAAGACATAGAGTTCAGAGAAGTATCGTTCGGAGACGCTTCAAAGGTCCAAGTAAAGGGCCGAGGAAAAATTCGTTTTTTCTAAGAAGACGGCCGAGTAGTATTGATCGCACTACAAGAAAAAATATATATGGTAACATTCATTGGTTGCGTTTGATATGTAAAAGCAACCAATGTAGTTTTAAACTTTGTTTTTTGGGTTTTGGTTACATTTATTTAGCAATTGATCAAAATATTTGTTACGTTTACCGCTTTCCTCCCACTACGTTTCGTTTCCCTCTTCTATTTCATTTTTTCCGCCTAAACCTTTTCTGCCTAAACGTGAAATTGCTTTTCCCCTGGTTTTCCCTTAAATAATTTCCTCATTTATCGTCTTCCTCGTTTCAACCTTTGATTTCCCTCTTCTCCTCCAATCCACATGCCCACGTTTCGTCTTCTTCTTCTACCAATAAATCTCCCCGTTCCCGTATTCTCCTTAGATCGACAGATCTGCATAGGTATCAAGCTGGGTTTTCGTATGAAGCTTCGATTTAAGGTAACAATTTGCTTTGTTTTATATGGATGTATCTTGCGTAATGTTATGGGCTGCGGTTGTTTCTTGCATTTGTCTTCCATTGGTTGTCGCTGCAACAGTCAGTAGGTTTTTGTGGTGTTCGATGGCATGGGTTGTTTTCATAAACTACCGCCTCTTCTCAGGCGATGACATTGAAAATCACTGCTGGCGTTTTCTTTTTGTCTGCCATATGCTAACATTGAAAATCTCTTTATATGGGTACTGTTGTTTTGGGAATAAATTTCCTGACCACTTTGGCTGCCATTTTCTTTTTGTCAAACACAAAAATTCAGTTTATGTTTACTTTCTGAATTCTTTCACAAAAATGTAATGTTTTAGTTTATAATCTTTGATTAACGAATAGATCTGTCTTATTAAAATATGATCTGAATCTGTACAAATAGAAATTGACCAGATCTTGTCACAAACAAACATAGGTAAGTGATACCATATAGAAGTACAAATTCTCAACTAGGTTACTTCATAGTAAATTTGGTTACAATAGATAAAATAAAAGTTTCACATTGTAGTAAATTTGGTTTGTTTCGCATGTTATATATACTCATAAAAGTAAGCATAAAATTTAAAAAATAGAAGATGTTAAAAGAACAAAAAGTTGTTGACATTAGTTGTCGATACTTAAAGCTTGAGAAAGTATAATTGCAGATGCTATGTTAACATTACACATACAAAAATAAACTGCTATATAAACACTTTTTTTTGCATGAGATTATTTTAACAATTTGTAAAAGTCAAAAACTTAATATAATATATATTATTTTCTTCCTTAGAAGCAAATTGTTGCTTGAGTCAATTTGTAACCAAAGAAACAATAAACTTTCAATCATAATGGTAAATCTTGCTAAGTTCTCAGGTAGCTGAAAGGAAAATAAAATATTAGCTGGAAAAAAGGTAACAGGTCCTAAATGTCTTAATGATATAATTGCTATGTTAATATAGTGAACACAACTATTCCCTTAGCTTTTATGTTTTAAATTCTTAATGATATAATGTTGAATGTCGCACCTTAAGGCCTGGGACATAACATAAAAAGGCTTTGGGTGATTGTGATTTGTGAATGATAATGTCCAACAGCCGTATAAGGAGATCTTATTGTTAATCATGAAAAATAAAATTTGTTCAATGTGAAAATTTGAATTCAGAATTATTTTAAACTACTGTGAAAATGCACACCTCGACAATTAAATTCATAGCTGCTCCATTACCTAAGCTTAGCTGCCTCATTGACTATCTGTAAAATAACTCAAAGAAAAAAAGCATTTAATTCACTATACTATTTTAACTCTGAAAGAGAATAAACCGAAGAATATGATCTGCAAATTAGGATTTAGATTATCTGCCTAATATTAAAATAACAATTTTTTAAATGTAATGTTGTTTTGAATTACTTGGCACTATAAGCAGCTCCTTGTAGTTCAATGGCTCAGTGTCAGCTATTCAGTTTATAACTTAGTGTAGAGCACTGAGTTGAAATTCAATGGTTGTGGACTGAGTTTCAACTCAGTGCACCTCACCGAGGATACTGCTATGAACAAAGTACTAACTAAGTATTACGATCCCAGCACGTAGCACTATGCTGAAAACTCAATGAGAAGCACTGTGTTCAAGCACCGACTTTCAACTCGGTGCATTCGCCGAGATCAACTCCGTGTAGCTTGAATTCGTTTTAGGAGAAGACAAAACTGACTATTAGCTAAGGCCTTACGTTAATGATGATATTATATTTTATTGCTTAAACCATGATATTTTAAAATCTATGTCGAAGATAGAAACCTATACATAAATTCTTACCATACATGCAACTAACAAAGAAAGAAGCATAACATGTTCTAAACAATGATGCAGTTGGCACTGATGTTATAGTCACATAACAGGGGAAATTGATAGTGAAGGCATGGTTACTGGATTCAGACTACAAGAGTATCAACGGTTTTCTACATTATGGATGGATTATTGTGTACTGTGCTAAGGTATGCTCTCCATGATTATACTTTGTTGTCTTTATTGGTTTTATAGTTTTAAGCTTCAAAATTTGTGGGATGCATTTACAATAAAATTTGGAAGGTTTTATGTTTGAATTGACATTAGACTTTTTTTTTACACTGGAATTTTATACGGGTTTGTTGTCTTAGGCTGTTGACACAAACTCTTGCATGTATTGCTAGAGTATATTAGTTATGTTGATCGTATTTCATAAAATTTAGATCTGCATTATTATAGTTTCAGAGAGGGCAACAACATAGAGAAGAACGTACTTGTAATCAGCAGGGTCGGCTTCATAGGAACTCACACTATGCTCCAGGTTCTCAATGAAGAATTCCATGTCACCATCATCGACAATCTCGATAACTTAGCTCTAGATGTAGTTGATCGTATTCGTGATCTTGCTGGTCCTGAGCTTTCTAAGAATCTAAACTTTTGCATTTTATGTCTCTTTACTATTTCAATTACTTCCTTCCTTAGAAGGAATTTGTCTGAATCATGCTCGCTTCTATAGGGAGATTTGTGAAATAAGAGTGATCTTGACAAGCTATTTTATGAAAACAAGTAAAATTCATATTGCTGCTTTAACTTTATATTTCTATTGCAGGAAGAAATAGTTTTGTTTATGTTGATTTTTGTGACAGGTTTGATGCTGTGATCCAGTTTGCTGGGTTGAAAGTTGTGGGAGAAAGCGTAGCTAAACCTCTCAGTTACTTTGATAATAACTTGATTGGCACTTTGAATTTGTATGAAACCATCCCTAAATATAGTTGCAAAAAGGTTCCTTTTTCTTTGGTCTCTACTTATCTACTATTTTGTACACTAAAGAAGGTTTTTATGTATTATTTTTTTCTTACGTATGTGTCAATTATGCACATAAATGGTGTTTTACTCTTCTACAACTATGTATGCCCAACAAGAAAAAAAATCCCCTGTATGGAGTACTTTGAGCTCAAAGCCATGAATCCTTATGGTCGAACTAAGGTAAATTAATTTTCTTAACAGTTTTTACCTACTCAAGCTACTTTTAAAAACAAACTAAACTACTCCCACAACTATTGAAAATAAACAGACTACATGGAAGACACAATGATAATTGTACTGAGGTTGTTCGGGACATCACTGCAATTTTTTCATTGTTATAATCATAGAGCAAAGTATGAAATAGAAGAGATGTGCAGAGATCAATGGAAATGGGCAAGCAAAAATCCATTTGGTTACAAGTCCAAACCTTGAAAGTAACCAGTTGCTGAAATTTTAAGTTCCATTTTAGTTCAAATAATTGTGCATATGCAAATTAATTACCTTTTCATTTCTAAGAACTCACTATTTTACTTGCAATGGACTTAAATGTTTCATTAAGTCAAGCAATGTTTCATTAATTTACTTGGAATCATTTTTCTAGGATGATGCAATTAAAAGTGCTTTTGGGGTAAGAGTAAAAGTTTTAAACTAGCTAAATATTTGTTCTTCTATTTCTCGTATATGAATGAAAAATAAATTATAAGCGCGAACCTTTTTTACGATCTATATTACATCGACCTGAGTTGTTTTTTATTTGATCCTTAACAACTTTCAAACAAAAAAATGTCATCCTCATTCAAGCATATATTCTTTAAATTTGAATAAAAAAAAAAAACAAAAAACAAAACCTAAGTTTCATTTTAAACACATGTTGTGCACAGAATTATCAAAGTAGTAAATAAACAACTCGAGGCGAATAAAGTTTCAATAAAATATTTTATATCAAGTAAGAATAATTGTATGGTTAGTATATAGCCTAACTACATTTTTTCTATCTTCTTGAAATTCACACTACATTACGTACTCTCATCTTTTCTTTTTTCATTTCATAGAGAGATTTTGCGAAAATGAAGGCATTGATTCTTGTTTGGCGGTTTTGGTACCTATTTGCGCCCATTAACCGTCATTGTCCCTAAACTATTAGTCGATTTCGCTAACAAGTAAGTGATCCTGCATTATGTAACAAAATATTCTTATAGATATACATATTGTATACATACATATATATATATATATTGTTGTTTTATTATTTCAAGCTTGTGATGATCAGATTGAAGCTCTGAAAGAAGTTGGAGTTACTGAAGTTGTTCTTGCAATCAACTACAGGCCAGAGGTTTGATATCTAAACATTTGGATGCTCATATCATAAAAGTGAATGGTTCAGATAATAAAATGCGAAAATGTATTCAACTCTAATGATGGCATGTTGAATTTTTGCAGGTGATGCTAAACTTCTTGGAGGATTTTGAGGAAAAACTAAACATAAAGATAACATGTTCTCAGGAGACAGCCATTAGGCGCAACTTTTCAATTGCACTCATTTCTCTCCATAATACTTTCTTCTTCTCATTTCAACTCCTTCACTGCTGAATTAATTTTGTATCCTTTCCTTAATATCTATTTTTTCTATACGAAATACATGGCCCTTTTCTTCCAAAACTGCCCTTCCATTTCCCATTTTGCCCCTACCTAGAGACTAGCTTTGTGTCCGTCGCTCAATCCCGCACCTAGACGATTTTCTTTGGAATGGGTATGTTCTGATTCCTTCAAAATTGGTAACTTGTGCGTTGTAAATGCTCAAGAATGTTTGTTCCCAACTGTATTTTTAGTTATGGATTGTGAATTTGATCGATAAGATAGTTTTGGATAAGCTGTTTTGTTAAAAAAAATTGACCTTAGGAAACATTTAAGAGGTTTGTTTGGATGTCTATTGCTTACGTTGGGTTGCTTTGTAATTGAAGGCATTGTTATGGTTGAATTTTACTTAGTTAAGTTAGTTAATTCCACCTTGTTTCTCTACCATATCTAAAACTGGTTACACTAAGTTTCGTCAAAGGTTATAAATCTTAAAGATTTGCCTAGCTTTACTAGTACACCATCCATATCATATCAAATATAACCGTGCTTCTAATGAAGCTGAGTGCACTGTAAATTTAAACGCTTTGACGAAAAATAAGTTTGTCAAATATAATGGTGTATGCTATGAAGTATAATACACGTGAACAAGTTGTAGCAAAAAAAATAGGTGTCCGTGTAGCTGAATAATTAGAACTGCATGTTTGCAAAATAGAGTCCGTGTTGTCCAAGTCAATGCTCAAAATCCTGTTGTAATTAAACTACCAATGCACTTTAGAATGAACCCCGGTTGTAACTGGTCATTGGCAGTAGTGTACATGTCACTGTAATTTTTCAATTGCATTTGACAGCCTTTAAGCCATAATATCTAACATATTTAGTGTTAGTTTACTCATACATTATGGGAGCTTATATTTATTAGTTAATGGTAATTTCCTTTCACTGCTTATATTATTAAATTATGGCAGCCATAATATCTAACATAAGGATAACATGTTCTCAGAAGAAAATATTTGCAATGGTCCTGCCTGGCTTTTGGAGGGACGTAGCTCAGTCGAGAGACTACATAACTGGACTGAGACTTTACCTCAACTCTCTAAGAACAAACTCCTCTTCAAAGCTTGCTAATGGATCCCACATCGTAGAAAACGTGTTGCTCCATAACATGGATAATTCACGGTATGTGTGTTGTTCCCCCTTACTCACTACACCAAAAATGCCAATTTGGCAGTGCTCATGACCGTATCAAAATCGATTTGATACGGTTTTAAGCCGTATCAAAAAATGGCGTCCTTGTTGCTTTGATTCGGTTTTAAGCCGTATCAAAATCATAAATTGATACGGCTTAAAACCGTATCAAATTACCAATTTGATACGGTTTTAAGCCGTATCAATTTATGATTTTGGTACGGCTTAAAACCTTATCAATTGATGTATTTGATACGGCTTAAAGCCGTATCAAATTTTTAAATTGATACGGCTTAAAACCGTATCAAGTTAGCATGCTGGCACTATCAACTTCATAGATCAATACGGTTTTAAACCGTACCTAATTTAAAAAAAACATAAAAAAAAATACAGCAAGAGCTCCAGAATTAAAACAATTTGAATACAACAAATATCACAGAATTTACATCAGAACAAATCTCACATAACCGATCAAGACCAAATTGAATGAAACATGATACAAATCAAGGACCATTGTCGAAGTGAAAAACTTGAAACAACAATTGAAATGAGTATTCGGTCGATATTATTCAACAATGTATTAAGCATATACAATAATAATTTAGCTATGACAAAAAAGAACCAGTGGCCTTCGATCAAGTCCTCTCTTTTCTAAAGATATAAGCACACAAACACTCTTTGAATGTATAATTACACCTGACTGTTCAGCACCGTAGATTTCCCTTTGCCATCTTCATCTTCGTCGTCGTCATTGTTGTCACTATCATGCATCATATTCTTCCCTCCCCTGCCAATATAAGTAAATTTACAGTGAATACATATTTATTTACAGAGGAAAAAACTTGAGAAGAAGTATAATAACTATTCATGATAATACTGCAACTTTAAATAGCTTAATGTAACAACAATGCCATAACTATTCACAGGTGAGAGTTAGTTACAACATGAAAGAGTGGGAGGATGTTTACATCAATCTGCAAAAGTGATCACACAATATAAATTTGAATTTTGAACCATACACGGCTTTCTAATGCTTACAATTATGAAGCTTTTTGAAAGATAAATAAAGTATTGAAAAGATAAATTTTGAACCATGCCCTATCAATGTGTTTCATCTCAAAATCGCCTTCCTGCATTAATATGATGTAATAAAGTTAGGTAAATAGATGATGAATATATTGGACTAAACCGAACTAAAGTGTATACAGTGAGAATACATTGATCAGATAAGGTCATAAGTTTTCATTATCCATTCTCTCTGAAACTGGATCTTTAAACTCAAGTATCAAGTTGAAATTTCACGCTTAAAAAAGATTTCAAAAACATTAAATATGAGGACCACACCTGAAGGTTCAACGAGACATCTTGAGAAACCAATAGTTTAAAAAGAAAGTAAGTGTGAAATTCAGATGTGTATTTGAGTCCAAAAATATAATCCTAGAGGGTGGATCTTAGAACTTAAGTTTGACACTTACAGATTTCAAACAATTAGATATGTAAACCATACGAAGATTCAACGGGATCACTAGAAAAATCAATTCGTTTAAGCATGAAATCTAAGTGTGTATTTCAAAAGACATGTTCCACTTTTTATAAATAGTTTAAACTCAGTCCGGAACTGAGTTTGTACTCAGTCCGGAACTGAGTTTGGACTCAGTCCGCGACTGATTTTGCAAACTCAGTCCGTGACTGAATTTGCAAACTCAGTCCGCGACTGAGTTTGCAAACTTAGTCTGGAACTGAGTTTGAACTCAGTCCGGAACTGAGTTTGCACTCAGTCCGCGACTGAGTTTGCACTCAGTCAGCGACTGAGTTTGCAAACTCAGTCAGCGACTGAGTTTGCAAACTCAGTCCGGAACTGAGTTTGCACTCAGTCCGCGACTGAGTTTGCACTCAGTCCGCGACTGAGTTTGCAAACTCAGTCCGCGACTGAGTTTGCAAACTCAGTCCGCGACTGAGTTTGCACTCAGTCCGCGACTGAGTTTGCAAACTCAGGCGCGATACCTCAGTCCACAACTGAGTTTGTAAACCCAACCCACTATAATTTTGCACCCACTTCAATTGTAGCTCTATGATTTTAAAAGACAATTACAATTCATATTGCATCTCTAATACTTCAACCGACAAAGTATCTATGATGATTGGGACGCTATATACACCTCCCCAAACATGCAACATCTATTAGAATCTTCATATCCCAAAAAATTAAGCAGACAAATATGTTTATATGGTTGAAACAGGTACCTCCTTGCAATGGCAAGAATTACTCCAATATCAAATCCCTCTGAAGGATCTGCACGAATATTACGAAGTCCATCATTGGTTTCACAGGCAACCTATGCAGATGAAGCATGGCATTTTGTCAACATGCTCTTGTCATAAAATTTTGTACCTATGAGTTAATAAAAAGGTATCATGTGTACCACTGTGATGGATGTGTAAACCAAACGAAGATTCAACGGGATCACTAGAAAAATCAATTCGTTTAAGCATGAAATTTAAGTGTGTATTTCGAAAGACATGTTCCACTTTTTATAAATAGTTTAAACTCAGTCCGGAACTGAGTTTGTACTCAGTCCGGAACTGAGTTTGGACTCAGTCCGCGATTGATTTTGCAAACTCAGTCCGTGACTGAATTTGCAAACTCAGTCCGCGACTGAGTTTGCAAACTCAGTCCGGAACTGAGTTTGCAAACTTAGTCCGGAACTGAGTTTTTACTCAGTCCGCGACTGAGTTTGCACTCAGTCAGCGACTGAGTTTGCAAACTTAGTCCGGAACTGAGTTTGCACTCAGTCCGTGACTGAGTTTGCACTCAGTCCGCGACTGAGTTTGCAAACTCAGTCCGCGACTGAGTTTGCACTCAGTCCCCGTCTGTGTTTGCAAACTCAGTTCGGACTGAGTTTGCAAACTCAAGCGCGATACCTCAGTCCACAACTGAGTTTGTAAACCCAACCCACTATAATTTTGCACCCACTTCAATTGTAGCTCTATGATTTTAAAAGACAATTACAATTCATATTGCATCTCTAATACTTCAACCGACAAAGTATCTATGACGATTGGGACGCTATATACACCTCCCCAAACATGCAACATCTATTAGAATCTTCATATCCCAAAAAATTAAGCAGACAAATATGTTTATATGGTTGAAACAGGTACCTCCTTGCAATGGCAAGAATAACTCCAATATCAAATCCCTCTGAAGGATCTGCACGAATATTACGAAGTCCATCATTGGTTTCACAGGCAACCTATGCAGATGAAGCATGGCATTTTGTCAACATGCTCTTGTCATAAAATTTTGTACCTATGAGTTAATAAAAAGGAGAAATAAAAGAGATCAGATACCCACTTGCTAATTTTTATTCTCGCAAGGGAGTAAGATCATAAAAGAATTTTCATTAAAAAAAAAAGTAGTAACACAATCTGGTGTCTTACCCATGTGATGGATGTCAAACGAGTAAATGCATCAGGCGAACTGGCCCTTTGAACCAGTATTTCAGCCATATGACCATAATCAACAGTCTTCAGATGAATGCCAGTTTAATAAGAAATGTTAGAAGTAATCCTAAGACTGCAAACATTAGTTCGTGAAAATGCCAGATAATTTTCTAATATCAAGTCCACACATAGCCTAGTTATTACACATGCAAAGAAATCACAAAAATGAAATAGAACACTTACAGGGGAGTTCTTTATCTCTTGGAGGAACTCAGAAAGTGCGGAATCAGCTTGCTGTCGTATTTCATGATTGGAGTCGCTTAACATGTTAAATAAACCTATAAATCATAAGGTACAGTAAATTAAAATGAAACAAGCCCGTACTTTAAAAGATTGACATGAAACAACACTTTGCACACTAGGATCTGAATCTGTAGAGAGTCTGCAAAGTGCATCAAATATCTTGTTGAAATACACAATGAAATCTCCTCTTACAACCTGCAATTAGGAAAGTAATCATGTAAATATATTTAAGTGGTAGAGAATGAACTTAAGTTGAATAGGAAAAATAAATTCAACTACAAATATATTTAATTATATATACCATGGTATTGAAACATGATTTATTACTGATAGTTTATGTCAAAAAAGTAAAAGTTGTGGTCACAGTGCGGACTCTTTGTAGTTGGCATAAGAGACTACTTAGATTCAAATTCTAATATTATCTTGACTAAATTAGTATAACTAATTAGTGCATCCCTATGGGGTATGGTACTGTTACACATATAGCAGTTGTAGTTGTAGGTGCTTGTTATAAAACTCAGGTGATGACACAAATTATATTCCAGTTCATGTATTATGTGGCAATGCCATAAACTAAAGTATAATTACATCTGATCAGAATAAATTTCAATTTATCTATTGTAAAAATGATCTAGTCAAAAATAAGTGAGAGAGAATGAACTTGAACTGAACATGTTAGACATTTTGACAAGCTTATTTATTATAGAACAAAGTTTATCTTGTGGATACTGATAATAGATTTTAAACTGTATTTTGTCATTCTTAAAATGTTTTCAAACCAATGAAGATAAACAGTAGCACAACTATAGCCATATTTAAGTACATACGATCCTTGCTATGCAATTGTCCAAGGTAGTAATAAAAAGAAATTTTTGAAAAGAGAATGTAGAATAGTCTTTGCATGTTTGACAACAATAATAATAAGAATCCAGATAAAAGGCTTGAATAGCTAGATAGATGAAGATTCACCTAAAGAGTGTAAATAATTGTTTCAAACAATGCTTTTGCACATTATTGTAGTCTTGCACATAATAAAGTGATACATCTGCAACTGCAATAAACGACCAAATATTGATAAAAAGCAATATTGGTATTAGTGGAAGAGAGTTAAATAACCAATTTTAAGCACACTTCCCAACATCTTTATAGTTATCTTCCTTTTTCTTTTCACCAAAACTAAAATCATTTACACGTTTTTACGGTCTTGGATAGAACATAGTGTTTGCTCTGCAACTGGAATCGACAGTCCGACTACTGATAAATTCGCTAATGAACATAAATAACAAAAATATACTTCAAAAGTGCATGTAATTGTTGTAATCCCATTTTGCTGATGGTCAAAAATGGGCACTTTGTGATTCATGTGCAGTGCACTTAGTGATACTTAGAGAAAAAAATAGCAATTTAACTTGAGAAATTTATAGTAGCATGTAACATATACACAATCAAATAACTGATATTTGTATATTGTCTGTCCCATATGTTAGCAGATTAATTTATTTATTTTCACCATATAGGTTTTCAAAATAAACAATATTGAACAGAAAACGTTACAGAGAAATTATGCAGGTTGGTAAAATAAAAAATGAAAATTGAAGAGCAAGTACACCGTACTTTAAAATTATTTGCAAAGACGAATGACTTATCATCTCTTTTATCCATTACAAACTACATGGAAAAATTATGTATACTTGAGTGCTTCTAAATAGTAGGAGAAGATGGAAAATGTCTTGCATTACATTGAAGTGACGATTGAAATACTTCACAAATAGAATTTATGCTACTGAATCTCGGTTATGTAGGGAAAGAAAAAGGATAAAATGCAGCAAATATGTAAACAGAACCAAGATCCAAAGCACTTACTGAAACAGGAAATAACAATAGGAAAACGTTTTGGAAAAAAACAAATGTGCATGAAAACATTTATTGTTTGACAAATCGAAAATTCTATGCAGGCGTTGTACAATATATATCACTTATGGGCTATTTTCAACTCTTAGACGAAAATTATCCGAGTTAAATTATGGTAAATTAAAAGTAATATGTGCATGCCTACCTACTTTTGAAATTTATTCCTTAGCAGATTATAATATTTTGTGACAAATATGCATACATATTTCTTTTGAAGTTGTACAAATATGTAACAACATCTCAATAATGTAATAAGTGTAACAAATACCCATGGTTTCTTAGAAACTGCTTATAGATTTGCTTAAATTTCTATCATAAGGAATACAACTTAATAACCCACAAAAGTACTTGTTTTCTGCACTTTATCAGTGTACTCTTACGCATAGGTTATTGTACTAAAAATGTTTGGACCCAGCTTAAGTAAGAACACATTTTATATCAATAAGGCAAGTTGGAGTCATAAACCAACAATATGACTAAAAAAATAGCATACTCAAATCTTACAAATAAGTAAAACAGGTAAGAAGTAACGTTAGCAGTTTGAATAATGATTCCAATCATTAGTAATTGCAGTCGAACCCAATTAACAATACGAAAAAAGGCTAATATAAAATAAATAGGTCATAACCTGAAATGATTGGAGAAGACTGTTGTTTGGCGTCAATGTAATGACGAAGATTCAAGCCCTCCCAGGAGAAGACTGCTGTTTTTCCTTTTTCTTCCATTCCCTAAAATTCAAATCAGATTCAAGGAAAAACCACAACCGTGATTAGGTATTAGCGAAATAAGCAAAAGAGAATATGAATAAATTCGTATAACTCATTTAATTTGCTAACTATCCAGAGACTTCAAATTTAAAATTCCGCAGAACGCCGCCAAATCCATCGCTTGAGATAGATGAGATGATGGAAGCCTGCAGGTGGTTAAGAGAGATAACCTGAGCGCTATCTTCGTAATTTTAGGGCTTTACCATTTTTTCTTTTTGGTTTGGCAATTCCTTTTGGTTCGGCCGAAGTAGAAAAGAGGAGAGGGAGAAACCACAAAAAAAAACACGGAAAGGGGAAATTCCCACTCGAATTTGATACGGGTCCAAGCACAATCAAAAAGAACCAATCTGAACCCTTCAAGATCTAGGGTGAGATTTCAAGCATTGGAGATGATGTGGATTGCAAATGAAAGTTTGATACGGCTTATCAAATTTGGTACGGCTATAAGCCCTATCAAATTTGATACGGCTTAAAACCCTATCAAATACCCACATCCTGGTGCGCCAAATTGGTTGTTTTGGTGTAGTGACTGTTACTTTAACATATTTTTTCAATTGGTCAAAATATCAAAACCATACATACTGATGACTCAAAACCACACAACCGATGACTTCAAACTGATGTAATTAAGGACATACATACTGTATACCATACAACTGATGTAATTACTACATCCTTAAGTCATTATAAAAGTTTCTCAATCGATTAGTATGGGCGTAATTACCGATTAACCGAAAAAGGTCTGAGCTATTATCTATCGAGTTGCAAGTGTAGAATTAATAAGACTGATAACGTGATGCTTCAATCAGAGATGATTAAATTATACTCCAAAGTATTTTGAAATTTTCAACATATAGTTTACTAGTTGCTAGGTACTGGATACCTGAATTGATATAAGGAGCTGTACTATCATTTTTAGCTGCTGTTTCATTTAGCTAACTAGAAATTTCCCCATGTTTGGTTCTGCACATCATAGTCCACATCTAAGTTATTACACTAAAAAAAGAAACTGATACACTAGAAAAGAAATGTATGAGTTGCGTGCAGACCGTCCATAACTGAACCCATTTCCCTTTCAGCCAAAATGATTTCCACCCAAACATATATACGTTGGCACCCTTCCTTCATGATTTAGAACCTTCGCTCACCCATCACGAGACCATTTGACCGATCTCCTCTGTACATTCCCCGCGTCCCATTTGTATTTTCTTCATTTGAAACATACTGTCAACATATTGCTTTGTTCAGTTCGAAGACCAAACTCTTATATTCGTAAATTCCAAACTGCTCCACGTTGGTTCCTCATTCCTGCATGCTTTTCATTTACCAAGACTTCACCATGCACAACTTCTCAACCACGACTTCCACTTCTGCGCCGCCAATGCCATCGTCCTGAAGCTAATCGGAGACCGGCACATTCCCTCCTCAATGTTGCCTGCCAACGGCCTGAGATTCAGGCAACTCGGCCTCTCCAAGAACCATTATTTCATCATGAACCATGCTGCCATCATAACCCAAAATCACCACGCCAATTACCGACCATCAGGGAGTGATCGGAAGCCGCTCCATTGAAGCCCTCGCGTTGCCTTACCATCGCCAGAGACCGGTAGCAGCTCGGTCAAGGCTTTGCTCCCAAAAACCCCATCAACTCTCGCTCCTTCTACAGCCGATCCAAGCCATCTCACTAGAAAAGAAACTGATCCAAGCCATCTCACTAGAAAAGAAACTGATCCAAGCCATCTAAATTATATCTGACAAGGAAACTGAATGCGGCCGGTACAGCCGAATACCAGCTACCTTGTGAAACGATGGGAAAGGACACGCGAGGGTGAAACTGTAATTATCAGTGGAGGATAAGGATGCATTGAAACGCCAAACGAGGAATGTGTAGACCGTCCGATCAACTAGTGCAGAGACATGATTGTACTGCAGCGGTGTCAGAGGTAGCATGATTAGACCGGCTACGATTTTATTATCTCTGATGGTTTACTTTTTTAAAACCTCAGTTTAAAGTTTGAGTTTCTCAAACCCAGAGCCGTGATTGGACTGTGGGTTCGTGAATTAGGAGCCGTCTGAAGACTCTTAACTACAATCTGGTGATACACTAGAAATCGAAGAAAGTAGAAGGTCTTTTCTATTGCTTCTGTTTTCCATGAATATTATAGCAATCAACTTGAATGTATTTGAGAAGCTCGGAGTGGAGCTTGACCAAATTGCAGGACGAAAAGAAAACTATTATCTTTTTTGATTTGTTTCTCTTCAGAAAAGCGTAGAGAACAAGAAATCTTTTGTCACTACGCACAATACAATTATCTTTTTTGAATGATCTTTTGTCACTAGGTAAGCGCTTAAAAATTTCCATAGTCTGAGTAGTTGAGAAAAGAGCAGTCTGCCTATCCTTAGGTAAGTCCTTAAAAATCGCCTTCATATCCTCCTTACGGTTGGCTTCAAATATTCGATCTTCTTCGTCATTTATAAGACACATCAAAATTCTGAAAATGAATCCTTTAGTATTTTGGATGTGATCAAGTAGTCTTCCAGGAGTGGCAACTAATACATTTACTCCCTTGACAAGATGTTCTGCTTCTCGATTTCGTGTAGCTCCACCCAAAACCATTCAAACAGTTTGTGAATGGTATTTAATAGATCTTTTGCCACAGCATGAGTCTGAATAGCAAGCTCCCTGGTTAGGCAAATAATTCAGCACTGTACACCATTTATTTGGAGCTTCGGATAGTAAACTCTCTTTTATACAAATAAATTTAATGGTGATCAGATTAGCATCAAACTGATATAAAGTTCAGTGCCTGAAACAACAAATATGATGCCATATTAGCATCAAACTGATATAAAGTTCAAGAACAGATAAGTCAGAGACTCAGAAAGAAAATGTAGATAATGACAGTAATAGCAATATCTTTTGGTTGGTAAAACACAAAGTAACACAGAACGACAATAGAGTTAATATATGATATATTTGAGATATGATGGAAACAAACATGTGGCCCAAAATTATTCAACAAAATTAAGTTATATGCTTGAGTAGCATAAAAGAATTCTTCAAAGTTCATTTACTAGTATAACTTATATGCTTGGGTTACTACAACTTTATAAACAGGTATATATCTACGTCTAAGTGAGCCTTTTATCCACAAGAGCCTGCATTATGCAATTCTTAAACACAATTGAAAACATTGCCTGCTTCACATTACCCACAAGAGCTTTTATGATTCTTGATAGGAAAATTTGCATCTTTATACCAGTATTTTGGTGCTTCACATTACCCACAATTGAAAACTTGCATCTTCATGATTCGTTTATTTATTGTTTTGTAGATGGATACATAGGAACACCATATTTTAAATGCACCATATCTATCGTCATAACGTACAATATTGTTTGAATGTTATTTGATATTCAGCTTAATTATTTATGTGTTTGTTTTAATAACAATCAATTAACATTGTTTGAATGTTATTTGATAATTCGTGACAAATACTTATTGTTGATTATTGAATGTGTTTACAGGTAATTATCTTTTCCGGACTAAAGACCATCACCAACCATGGACACGTGACTTCAATTGTTATATGTATTATGATATTAGTCGGTACTTAAGTAAAACTCTTTGAGAATGCTTGTGGTATGTGAACTTGCTCCTTTTGTCAAACAACTATTATCTAAATGGAAAAGGATAGTACTTATGTAATTAATGTGTTTTCAATTACTTGAATATGATGATTATATGATTGGTTGATTGTTGGTTTGAATATGAGAATTATACGATTGTTGCTTATTTTGGTATGACTATTATAACGCTGGTTGCTGTAAACAATGTGAACCATTAACAGTATATAGTAGCATTTAAAAAATGCTATAAAACAATCATTACATTTCAGCAGCGTTTATGAAATGCTACTGAAGCAAACGTAAAATATTTTATGAATTCATAGTGGCATAAAATAAATGCAACAAAAAGTTTTTAGTTACATAAAATAAACGCTACGGAAAATCAAAAAAAAGGACCAAGCATAAACGCAACTAAAAAATGTTAGTTTTGGTTGGATTTTTTAAACGCTACAGAAAATCTTTGGTTGCTTACGTTTGGCAGCGTTTTTCAAAATGCAACCAAAAAAAGCAGACCTTTAGTTGCGGGACCTGTAGTAGCGTTCTTTAAAACGCTACCAAAGGCTTTGGTAGCTTTTTTTAAACGCTACCAAAGGTTATTTCTGGTGTAGTGTCGATAATGTATATTACGTTCCAGACATGAAGAATAATATTATCAGCATGGGGCAACTACTTGAAAAGGGATATCTAGTTATCATGAAAGACAGGTTTATGTATTTGAAGAACAAGAAAGGTCGATTGATCGTGCATGTAGAAATGGCCAATAATCGTATGTTCAAAATCAACTTGAGAAGCATACGAGAAAAATGCCTACAAGTTGACCTAGAGGACAAATCTTTGCTATGGAATTTGCGGTTCGGGCACTTACACTTTAGCGGGTTAAGAGAGTTAGTCAAGAAGGACATGGTCCATGGGCTACCTTGTATGGACTATACTGGAAAATTTTGTGAAGGCTGTATGATTGGCAAGCATGCGAGGAGTACTTTCCAAAGGAAGGACGGATATCAAGCACGGAAACCTCTTGAGACAATACATACTGACATATGTGGTCCGATCACAACTAAGTCATTTAGCAAGAAGAGATATTTTATCATGTTCATAGATGACTACACGAGGAAGACATGGGTTTATTTTCTGAAAGAAAAGTCCGAGGCTTTGGAGGCATTCAAGAAGTTCAAGTTGTCAGTAGAGAAGGAAACCGGCTGTTATATAAAGGCTTTACAATTGGACAGAGGAGGAGAGTACATGTCAACATTGTTCATAAGGTTCTGCAAAGAGCAAGGCATAAAGCGGTTCTTGACTGCAGCCTACTCACCACAACAAAACAGTGTGGCCGAGAGGAAGAATCGGACTATTCTTGATATGGTTCGGTCAATGTTGAGAACTAAAGGCATGCCGAAGTAATTTTGGGCTGAGGCGGTATAGTGTGTTGTGTATGTACAAAATCGTTGCCCACATGCAAAATTGGTGAATCAAACACCACAAGAAGCTTGGAGTGGACAGAAGGCAACTGTGTCACATCTCAAGATACTTGGCAGTGTGGCTTATGCACATGTACCAGATCAGAAGAGAACTAAGCTAGACGATAAAAGCAAGAAGTTTGTTTTTATCGGATATGACACAAAGACAAAAGCTTTTAAGTTGTTTGATCCGATTGAGAATAAAGTATTCGTAAGCTGAGATCTACATGTTAATGAAGAAAGTGCGTGGGATTGGAATAATCAAAAAGAAATATCGTGCAAGGAAGAAAAAGATGAAGCATTAGTTCCTGTACCAACATTTACACCTGCCAGCCCGTGTACATCCGATGACGGGGATCAACAAAGACAACCAAGAATGCGGACTTTACAAGATTTGTATGAATCAGCGCCAGAGGTTCACTTAGTATGTCTTTTGGCAAATGCAGAAAATATTACACTTGAACAGGCAGTGCGGGACAAGAAATGGTAAGCACGATGGATGAGGAGATCAAATCCATCTAGAAAAATGAAACTTGGGACTTGGTTGAGTTACCGGAAGGACATAGTCCGATCGGAGTGAAATGGGTATACAAGAAAAAGATGAATGCCCAAGGTAAGATAGAAAGATACAAGGCGCGACTTGTTGCTAAAGGCTATAGGCAAAAGGCAGGGATCGATTATGACGAGGTTTTTGCTCCAGTTGCAAGGTTGAAAACAATTCGACTTCTCATATCCCAAGCAGCACAGTCCCAACGGCCAATCTATCAGATGAATGTGTAATCTGCATTTCTTAACGGTATGCTCGAGGAAGAGGTATATGTAGACCAACCACCCGGGTACATGAAAGCCGGCGAAGAGAGAAAAGTTTTGAAGTTGAGAAAGGCACTCTATGGACTGAAGCAAGCACCGCGAGCATGGAATAATCGAATTGATACTTACTTCAAGGAGAATGGATTTATGCAATGCCCTTACGAGCATGCGTTGTATGTGAAAAAGAAAAAAAAAAAAATTGTTTGTTGGTCTCTATGTTGATGATCTCATCTTCATGGGAAATAATGAGGAGATGTTCAAAGATTTTAAAAGTGCCATGACTCGTGAGTTTGAGATGACGGATTTGGGGCTAATGAAGTATTTCCTTGGTCTTGAAATCAAACAAGGAAAATCAGGAATTTTAGTGTCGTAGAAAGCTTATGCTAATGATATTTTGAGGAGATTCAAAATGGAAAATTGCAATCCAGTTGCAACACCAATGGAATCAGGTGCAAAGCTCTCTAAATTTGATGGAGGAGGAAAAGTCGATGCAAGTAGATATCGAAGTTTAGTCGGAAGTCTACGATACCTCGTGTGTACAAGACCGGACATAGCATATAGTGTTGGCATTGTAAGTCGATTTCTGGGAAACCCGTGCTACTCGCATTGGAAAGCTATTAATAGAATTCTTCGATACATTCAAGGAACAAAGTCACTCGGGATATTTTACTCGAAAACAGATGAGTACAGACTGGTCGGTTATTCAAATAATGATTGGTGTGGTGATATTGATGACCGAAAAAGCACATCCGGATATGTGTTTTACATCGGCGGCGCAACTTTCACATGGCTCTCAAAGAAGCAGTCAATAGTAGCACTGTCAACTTGCGATGCAGAGTATATTGCAGCCTCTTCCTGTGTGTGCCATGCAATATGGCTAAGAAAGTTGTTATCTAAGTTACAGCTCGCACAACATGAGCCGACTGAGATACGGGTCGATAACAAATCTGCGATCGAGTTAGCAAAGATTCCAGTTCATCATGAAAGGAGCAAGCACATAAATGTTCGTTTTCACTTCATCCGGGAGCATTGTCAAGGAAAAGGATGTGCAGTTGAATGATGTTACGAGTCGTGATCAGGTAGCAGGTATTTTTACTAAGCCGTTGCCAAAGCTGTTCTTCGAAAATTGCAAGAAAATGATTGGAATGAAGGATGGTAAGTGCTTGAGCTTAAAGGAGGGATTTGTTCAGAATTAATCTCAAGCATTTTAGCCAAGTTTTTAGGAATAGAAAGAGTCAAATCTCTATTATAGCATGATTAGTAATAATTCAAATTTCATGATCCTATTTTTATTGAGAGAGCTTTTAAAGTTGCTATTATTTAGGGTAAGATATTTTTCCATATATATTCAAACCGACCGTTAGGGAGGTTTCCCTACTGTAAGAGAGGCTAAATCAATTTGTCCGTCCCAATGAATATAGCCTCAAATATAGCAGCGTTGTCCGACATATAAACATTGTCTTCTTTCTCGGAATTGTTTTCTCTAATGTCTTTAACAGTTCAAATTCTAATTCCTAAAATTTCTCTAAAATATCCATTATATTTCAAATGTACTTCAGATCCACTTTTTACTACAATATCTTTTGATAAATCTAAATCTAAACAAAATTTCTAGTAGGACAGAATGTGAGCATGACACATGTAATGTGCACTCAACAGTCTCTGACTTTTCCACGATTACCGATCTCTTTCCCGTTTTCCTCCCAATACGTTCTCTTTCACCTGATTCTTTCCCTCATCTGCGCTCTGCACCTTCGCCTTCCCTATCTCCTGCTTCCTCTCCGGCGTCGTTTTTCCCTTCTTTGTCATACATCTCCCTTCTCCATACGCCCTTTTACTTAACCCTAATTTTAATTTAGGGTATCGATTCAAGTTAATCTGAGGAGGAAAATGGTGTCCCGAGCTGATTTTCGTGGTAAAGATATACCATTTGATTTTACCTAACCGCTCCATCACTCAATTGATTTGTGGTCATTCTTCCTTCCCCTATCGGTGGCTCCTACCAATCATTTTCAGCCGCCCTTCAAATTAACCCCAAGGTCTATTGAATGATCATCGCGTGTAGGTAATTTACTTTGCCTTTCCCATTCATTTTCTTTTTTCCGGAAGATATGTATGAATCATGGATGATTGAAATGATTTTTTCAAGTTGAGAAGGACTTTGTATTCTTGCTATTTAACATGAAACCCATGTTTGATAGGTTAGCATAATGTGTGTGTAATACAATCCTATTTGATGATGAAAAAAGTTATGTTTGTGGTTTCTGATACTGAAAATCTGATGTTATGCACAATTCCCTTGGTGTTTAAGATTTCAAAATTATGCCTGATAATACCTTCTTCCCTGGCTGCAGTTCTCATTTTTCCTCAATGGCTTCTGTTTAATAACTTGAATTTTGTTTTTTCATGAATTAAACCTTTTTTAGATACACACTTGATTGTAATCTCACTTTATTAATCCTTCCCTAATATTTTGCTCCCTCCTTAATTCTTATTTTTAGAAAATTTCTAAAATAACATATTTTGATTTACTTAATAATTAAATTTAGCACACTTCAGCTTTTAAAATCAGGTCAAAGAGAAGATTTTTCAATTGTACCAGCATTTAGCAACATATGATGCTTTAGCCAATTGAACTAAGCATGATCCTTCCAGCATGTTGTTCAGTTATGAATGGAATAACTTGGTAAACTACAAAAAGTGACATAAAAATGAACTCTAAATACCAGCTCACCTGAGTTTTATTTTTTATATTCAATACAGCACAGCTTAATGCAAATTCATATAAAAAATTGATTGTAGTATTTGATACTCACTCACTCATAGGTGTATGTATAATATATGTATACTTTTATGTTGGGTTTTTATTAATAAAAAGATGTGTTAAATTGTCTTTTTAATTGTTTTATGTTTTACTACTTTAAAAATCCAGTATTTCCCCAAACCATTGTTATCATTTTGCTATTTTATTTGTTTTAGTTGTTTATATTCTGCATCTTAAAACTTTTACTGGTTTGACTGGACTTCAAAAGGTCTCTCTTCGCTTTTGTATGTATTTTAGTATAGCTACCGATAATCAAAAACATGTTGAAGATTTAAGAATAAAAACTTCCTCTTTAGTGCGCACTGCTGACATCGCTAACCTGGTTTTTGAAGACTTCTTACAACCTTTTTTTTTTTTTTTACAGTTCTAAATATAGATATAAGTATAGTTTCTTTGGAGTTTATAAGGTTTTAAATTGTAAATTTATTGTTTGTGTCATTTTAATTTGTGAGTTTCACTTTGGATTATACTTCCCGGTTGTACAACTTAAAACCATGATTTCTTAAGTCAATTATGATAATGAATTGTATGATTATTGGTATCAGATTAGGTATTGATTTTCCCTATGTTGTTTTCCACTGTTCTGGATCTGAATAGGTAAGTTCAAGAACTGTTCTATTCAAGTCAATGGAGTTATTTCATCAGTGACCATATGCCTACTAAGGAGACAATGAAATTCATCGTAAGGGCCATACATAGTTGATATGAATTTAGCAAATATAATAATGAGAATAATGATATTCTATCAGTTTAATCTACGAGATGGTTATGTCTTGTATTTTATGTTGAATGATATTTTTGTACTATAATCAGGTTATAAAATCTTTTTTGCTATCACTCTTTGTGTGTCGTCCGTCATTATATGTTCCCAAGGCATGCAAAGGAAGTCGCAATTAGCTAGCATATTCAACCATCTTCCCCTCTTCACGTAGTTTATTTATTCAACTGGTACTTGTTTGCTTTCAATTACCAATTTTACTTTTATGACTTAAGAACATCTATTGTTATATTGCTCTTTACACTGATAATTTTGTTGCAATTAGATTGCTGCTAGCTGATGGTCCTAACATTTAAGATAATGGACATATGATGGTATTGGTAGCGATAGCAATTGTTTCATTAACATGAATGTATGTGTATTACAGTTGCACAGTAGAACTTTCATTTTGACCATACATCACTGTTACTTAAAGGAGAAACATAATTTACAAGATGAATGAGTTTTCATGTAATCAAGGATATGTAGTTGTTAGATGAATTTTCATTATTATTTAATAATCAGGTTTTGTCTCTATAGCACAGTTTTTAAAAATATTTTATCCACTGAAGTAACTCTTAAAAACAATAGCCTATGTTGGAGCGTGTATTCAGCTTTCCTATGATTACTTTTTTTTTTATAACTATTGATCAATTACTGATTTGTAGAATATTTTCCTTGATAATAGCTACTATTACTATCATCTTTCCACATATGAATGATACACATTAATCATGAATCATGAAGTTGTTTAATACGTAGATAAGTATTGAAGACATTAAATTCTTTTTCCTTAAATATTGCACTTAACATAGCCATCCAGGCTATTTCATTCCGTTCTATTTTCGATAAGCTAATGTGACAATTTTCTGCTAGCACCTCAAGAATTACTCGATATTCGTGCATTAAACAATTAGTGCTATGGAAAATAAATTTCTTTAACTCTCAAAACACAATAAGATCATTGTAATGAAACTATAACTACATAAATAACAAACGACTTTATTTTACCTTTTAAGGTTTTTGTTTCATCATTATAATAAACGTTGCAAAATTATCAAATTGCACTTGGGCTAATTTAGCAATCATGTTTTACAGATTATGTTTTATTCATGCGGTGTTTTATGTACCAAGTATAGTCTTTGTTTTGAAAATATTTTTCAAAAAACTTTCAGTTTGGTGAACTAATTCCATATATGCTTATGCAGACACCTTTGTCCTCACGCAGGTTTCAAAACACATTGTTTTTTTAATGTAAAGAATAATAACTGCTTTGTGCAAAACAAAATGCTAATGAAAATCATTGGGAATATTGATTGGCATGGACGGATATCACATCATTTTTATTAATATTACAGTTAGTCAGTCTAATTGTTGTGAAGTGTATAAACAAACATACATATACATGCATACATACATATTGGACGTAACAGAAATTTGATACACTGGGGGCGAAAGATCAAAATTTGAAACAATCATTCATCAATTTGGCTGCTAATCTGTTCTGTGATGTTTGCATTATGATAATGAAAAAAATGCATCAGTTTCTTGATTTTATATGATAACTCAATAAGTATTATGCAATGAGTTGAAGCGGATAAATACAACTTAGTTCTTCTCAGAAGATTTTAGGTCCGTCTAGTTCTTTCATATGTGTGTGTGTGTGTGTGTGTGTATATACGAGCGTCACGGCACGCGCTTCGCGCGTGATCATGGCACACACTTCGCTTAAGGATTATTGTTCCTTAAGTACTGCGTATTTTACATATATGCAAAAAAATATTTGTATTAATATTTGGTTTATTATTCTCATTAAACGTGCTTTATCTGTTGAGGACAAAACATGTTCTTATTTCCTTTACCTTCCTAACTTCTTTCAGACAACATTCACTTTTATTTACACATATACTAAGACATTCACTTTTATTTGAACATATACTGAGACATTCACTTCTCACGTTCATGGTCTCACGCAAGCAACAGGGGACAATGCTCCCATTTACTTTACTATTTAAAAGGAACATAAAACATTATTTTTCATACAAATCATGAAGAAAAAACTTAGAAACAAAGTACATAGGTTGAGGGCAAAGAACGCTGGTTAAACTTAAATGTGGTGTAATCTTATTTATGCGTTTACCTGGGAAAAAAAATCACCTTTTGAATGAGGTGAAGCTTCAAAAATTTAAACCCAATAAATAAAAAGTAAATTTGTTGTGCAGTGTATTCAATTTTATGAGGCAGTGAGTATTGGGAAGATAGGTATGAAAGAGGAGAGAATTTCAAGCAAAGCGTAGAGGAAATGAGGAAAGGAGCTTGAAAATTAATTGGATGGTGTGCCATATTTGAAGGTGAATGGCTGTTTCTAGAATAGCGCATTTGCAGGGGAGACTGACCTTTCAAATGCACCTAAGCTGATGTCAGATTTGAATAAAAATCATTAAGATTTTATTTATTTGACTTTAGCACGTTCAACTATTTATTAATTGCTAATTTATATCGTAATACGCAATAATAAATGTCGATATTCAAATTTAAATGCCTATTCAAATTATCGTTGGATATGGAAAGAGTAATCTAATTATATTAATTGCCTATTTATAAACGTTACAACACTTATTTTATAAACACATATATTTTTTTCAAATAATTTCAATTAGAGGGTAATAGGTGACAGTGAATAATACTGGTAATGTTAATATAAAAATTCAAGGTTGTATACTTATAGCTAACAGAATAAGCAATGAAACATTCAATGCAAAATTTATATTAATTGGCTATTTATTAATTGCCTATTTATAAACGTTAAACACTTATTTATAAACACATATTTTTTTAAAATAATTTTAATTAGAAGGTAATAGATGGCAGCGAATAATATTGGTAATGTTAATATTATGTTAAATGCGTAAAGGATTTAAAGTCTGGTAATAGTGCATAAAGGAAACAAATTCTAGTATGCTGGATATGGTATTCTTGAATAAGATGGAGTAATTATTGCCGATGCAATATTATGTTAAATTGACCTATTATGTCGCTGATGCAATATATTACGAAGTCAGTATGATTTTTTTTCAAATATTTTAAGGGGCATTTTCGGTAGTTTGTGTGTACACCAAAAAAGTGTGACACCAAACCTATTCCGATTATTAGTAAAAATAAATAAATATATATATATATATATTTAATCTTTTTAGAAATAAATTGAATTCAAATAATCAACTTGAACCTTTGAATAAAGTGCAACTTTTGGTGGAAATTATATGATTTTATCTTTCAAAATAGTGTATTAAAGTTAATCATTACAATGTACGTTGATTATTTTGGACAAAGATCAATTAATATGAAAAAGCATATAGTAAAAAGAAATGAACTCATCATGTCAATGTAATAGAAGCATGCGCAAAATGTTTACTGTCCTATGTATTTATTAGTTGAAACTAAAGAAAACAAGTTAAGTAAATACATCTAAATACAATACTGTAAATGAATAAAAAATAAAATGATAAAGTTACTTACAGCATGACATACAAATTTATGATCCAAACAGCTACATTAAATTGTTACAGGATGATAACAAAGCAACCAAACTTAACTAAGCTTATTTGCTTTTAATAAAAAAGTGAGTGGACCATTTAAGCTTTTTCTTCATCTACAATGGTCTCGCCGCTTTAGGTTTGTGCAGTTTGTAAGTTTTCCTTGCGGACCATTTAAGCTTTTCCTTTCTTAAATAAATAATTTGAAATGGATGTCCAGGTCATACATCTACAGAGTTACTTAACATTTGGTACCTCCTTTTCTTCAATCTTTTTATAGATTATGAAACCTTATTGACATGAATAGTTATACGTGTATCAGCTCTGAATATCATTGATCTTGAAATTCAACATGTATAAAATATTAAAAATAAATATAGGCAAGAACAGTTAGGTATAATCTTCTCATTCTCGGATACTGTGAAATTGTATTGTAGGTGCCTACGAAAAAGGGAGAGATTATGGATGTGGAGGTGAAGAAAAACTGAAACTTTAGCTACAGCTATTGCAACATTGTATGTCATTTACTTATATGCAAATCCCTTATCTGCATACTTTACTATCATTGTGACTGCATGCAACAGAATATTACTTGACATATGAATTGGTTGAGTCATTCCTTCATATAATGCAACGTACTTGAGATTTTCTGTTAAATAAAAAGATGAATAATAGATAATTTTATACTGACATTCAGTTAATATTCGTTGTGTGCTCTGGCTAAGATATTCTCAGGTGGAAGAATTATATATCCCACCTGTAATAATTATCTATGTGTGCAATACCGGGAAATGGATGGAAAAAATGAGCTGACTGGATTAGCATCGGCTTTTCAAGATGAAGATTGTGTCTTATAAAAATAATAGCAACTTAATAGAATTTTATAAATTAATCGGTCTTCAAACCATACAAATTGATCATTGTCCAAAAATTTATCATTATATCGTGTATTCCTCACATTATCAACTTTGTTAATTTTGAATTTAAATGGCCAATGGAAGAGCCAAACAGTTGCTATTTTTAAATTCCTTTCAAAATACAGAGAGTTTTGATCATTATTTTTTGTTTGTGTGAATTAAATGACCTTTGTGGTGGCCTATCAATTAATTGACCTTTGTCGTTTATATGATAATAAACATAAACTGGGATTTATATATGTAGTTCATACCTATAGATTTTGGTAAATCCTTTATGACCAAGCATTTGTGCTTTGGTTACTTGATATGACCAACTTTTTTTGGTTCAAAATAATCCATTTTGCAAAGGTGTAAACCATAATAAATTCATTAACAAAAATAGTCTGAAGAATTCTAAGCATAAATTCCCAAATAACGGAAGCATTTCCTTTTACAAGCATGTTTATTAAGGTACAGTTTTCTCCTATTATGTTATTGCCATTTTCTCCCAATATGCTATTGCCAATTAGTAATTCATGTTTGAACTATTAATCCAGAAACACCTATTCAAAAATCTTGCATCATTTTGAAACATTTGTATATTTATCATTTTATGTGATAATGAACATATTAGTTACCTTATTTAGTTTAAACACATGATATTAATAATCATTTTATTGGCATATCGTTTCTTAGACAATGAAAATATTATGTTCCAAAATTAACTCAAATCTTTTTTTTTTTTAATTTGACAAAAGTAATGATTGCCTTTAATAGCTATAAAGTCATAAACTATCGTATGATCTATGTAATCTTTTTTTCTCATAACATTGACCAATATTGAATTTATAAACCAATAAATTAAGGCACAACATCAAAAAATCTAAACAGATTTGTACTAGACTTTTTTTTATTGGAATACTCTTATTAATTTAAACTTACTGATTTTAGTATTCCATAATTTCAACGAAACTGGCTTTCATAGATTGGTGTGGAAATGAACTAAATAAATTACAATGGCCAAAGGTGTTGTTTATTCGATTATTTCTAATGGGGACTTGCACCTAACTTACAAAATATGTACCAGTATTCACGATAAGGTATGGAAAGAAATCCAAGATATTTCATCATGTTCAAAACATAACATACATACCCATATTATGTGATTAGTGATAAATCTTAAATTATCGGTATGTTATGTCTGTCTAATTTCTATTTTTTTACCCATGTATATATTATTATTATTATTATTTTCGCAGATCGCTACAAGCCTACAACAACAACAATAATATATAGATCTTTGATTTTTTTTTCTTTTTTTTACTTCATTACTTTATAAGGTATAAATCTTCAGCTACAATTGACTGTTTGATTATTTATTAAGCAACTCTCAGTTTTCAATCTACTAAAGCTACAGTTATTTTATTTCTTTGTTTGTGATTAAAAAGAGTTGAGAAGTTTTATAGTGTTCAGTTTCGTTGATATAAAAATGTTACGAAATTGAGACGTTTACCTTTTGTTCTTCGCTATTTCAGTATTTTCCTTTCGCATGCGGCTATAAATATTGGTTATATGAATATTTTATTACTACTAAAAAATTGAAAATTACTACAATTATGACGGCTAGATGAACTTGACTATTGGTAATAACTAAATATATAGTGAAATTAAGACGTTCTATAAAAGTTAACAAGCTTAATATGGCTTAAAATTAAGTTCTTTCAAATAAAGTTTATTTACAAATTCAAATTCAAGATATGCAACTTAGAAATAAAAAATAAAATCACATGATTTTAACAAGAAAAAAATTGTAAATCAAATAATTTTAAATATATTAGATTTGTAAAAAAAGAAATAGTTCAATCCGGTTTTAATGCAAGCATATTTCAATTAATAGATAGAACTATAAAATGCATATACTGATTTTATTTTCATGCCACGAAAAACGGTTCAACCTAACTTTAACGAATGAATATTTCAATTGAAAGATATTTCTATGCTTAGGTGTCAAATTTCTCCAGATAACTCTAGTATCGCTATGAATAGCTTACGCATTCCTTTTCACTTATTCATATCTTCTTTTGTTCAAACTTCATTCAACCATACATTGTTCTCTAACACCACTAAGATACAAATTAATTTTTTTCTATGTGTAGGTTTGGTTTACTTTTACGTAATAAAGAGAAGTCCATTCATCACGTGAATGTTGAAGATGACATTAACATGCTATTATATTGTTTATTCTACGTTTGCATGATAAAGTGCATTTATTCTCTATTTTGCATGATAAAGTGTATATATTTTTCAAGATACAAATTAACTTACAAATATGTTGTATTCTACTTTTTTTTTTTTTGGGTACGTTGGGTTCTATGTTGTCTTTTTTGTGGTGCTTACCATATGCAAGCAGCTACTTTTGTTTAGCGTCAGTCTCATTTTTATGGTCTGCATTTTTTACCATATGCAAGCAGCTGGGCGATATATGGTGTTTTTTTACCCTTCTTCCCCCCCCCCCCCCCCTAACGCATATAGAATACTGAGATTTATATCCATTCTACTTTAAATTAGTGTTCAGCTGTACTATACAAAATGTGATTTTGCTCTAATAATTTAAACAAAATTTATAATATGCCGTGTGCGTAGCACGGGTTCACATTAGTGTTTTCTAAATGGCACATCAAATATAAGACTGCAATAAATAGCTGGTAAAAAAAGAATAAATAACTAATGCAAGCTACTCATAAATCAGCTTAACAAAACCAATTTTAAAACATTACAAATGAAATTATAATAGAAATTTAGGAAATGCTTATAACAAATTTATAAAGCGCATGAGCGACTACATTCACAAGTTTTTGAATCCACACAGGCACCAACAAAATCTCGTTGCATATTCCCACAAGCGACTTCGCATGCACTTGCTAGGCAGGGGGATAGGCTAATATCAATTGTGCATTGACACGGTTGTGTGCCAGGATCATCGCAAGTCATCGGTTCGCTACCAAACCCTAAAATACTTAATAAGAAAAAAAATCATTCATATAACTCAAAATATTAAGAGAAAATATAGTATTTACTATCTTAGGATTAGATGAAAATTAATATGGATAAAGAATACCTATTGTTTTGTATTTTATATTTAATCTTTAAAATAACCCTTATTTAATCACTGTAATATAAGAAAGGTTAAAAAATTCCTGGATGTAAACCAATGCTATTGAATTAAAGGATGAATTCAGAAGAAATGAGAGTTTAGACTAAATTTCATTTTATTTATTTCTTAAAAATTGAATTAGCTGTACAAGATTGATGTTTTATTGAATAAGGTATATGTTCTATAAAGTGTGTCAATTTATTAAAATCTAAAATTTACTTATTTATAGAATGAGGCTATTACATCAAATATTTTGCTTCTATCGTAAGATAATAATAAAGAACATCTTTCATCTCAAACAATTGTTCACCATTCAACACAATAAAAATCCAAATTGAAAAAAAATGAAGATTATTAGAAATCGTTTAATTGGTTTTTTGCATTGAGACAACAAGTTATGAAAGGCTGCAGAGAATCGAAAAACATATATACGTAGAATGAAAGTATTAAAAATCTTGTAAAAACAAATACTCAAAAAATAAATTTCCATCATTACTAGGTCAATTTCTTTACCGTATGGAACAACCAGGAAGAATAACAAAAAAAAGGTTGAAATTGAAGCCATCTTCATTCGTTATTCCAATTCACTGGTTGGGCGTATTTTCAACTTCCTTTGATGTTTGAGTAAGTTGAACTAACATCTTGTTGTATATATAGTTGTTAGGAATATTGAAAAAAGTAAATTAATCAATATTGTAACACCCCGTAAATTTTGACACTAATGTTGACATTAATAATCAAATAAATCATACATATAATTTCACCTCTCAAACAAATTTCATGCAAGCTTATTTTCTTTCCCATTCTTTATTTACTTTCCCCAAATTCACAACCTCATTTCTTTCCACTTTATTTATTCATTAATAATGCATTTATTTCCTTCCTTCCATCTATCAATTTACTTCCCTTCAATCTATTAATTTCTTTCGCTTCATTCTATTTTCATGCATTTTATATCATTTATTCATCATAATTCCTAAAATTTCAAAGCCTTTGTTTTTTCCTTTCTACTTCTATTTCCTGTTGTTTTTTTTTTGCAAAAGAAAAACAATCTCAATGTATAACTAAATATATACATTCCTTCTCTTCTATATACCATTGTTTATATTTAGAAAAAAAAGGACAATAAAAAAATCCTTAACTATCAACATTATCAATTTGTATTTCTAGTTATTTTCTTTGCTTTATTCTTGTCTATCCAATTGAATATATCTTTCTTTATTAATAATCGGAATAGGTTTGGTGTAACACTTTTTTGGTGTACACCTGAACCGACGAAAATGCCCTTCAAATAATTAATTGTCCAAAATTTTAGGCAACTTTCCAAAGAATATGCATGTGAGGAAAAACGAATAAGCATACGTAAATATAAATATCTTTATTAATAATCTTTATTAATAATCGGAATAGGTTTGGTGTAACACTTTTTTGGTGTACACCTGAACCGACGAAAATGCCCTTCAAATAATTAATTGTCCGAAATACTAGGCAACTTTCCAAAGAATATGCATGTGAGGAAAAACGAATAAGCATACGTAAATATAAATAGAAATAAATAATATATATCTTTATTAATATCTTTATTAATAATCGGAATAGGTTTGGTGTAACACTTTTTTGGTGTACACCTGAACCGACGAAAATGCCCTTCAAATAATTAATTGTCCAAAATTCTAGGCAACTTTCCAAAGAATATGCATGTGAGGAAAAACGAATAAGCATACGTAAATATAAATAGAAATAAATAATATATATCTTTATTAATAATCGGAATAGGTTTGGTGTAACACTTTTTTGGTGTACTCCTGAACCGACGAAAATGCCCTTCAAATAATCAATTGTCCAAAATTCTAGGCAACTTTCCAAAGAATATGCATGTGAGGAAAAACGAATAAGCATACGTAAATATAAATAGAAATAAATAATATATATAGAGAGAGAGACAGGGGGAGAGAGAGACACGGTGAAATAGCATGAAAAAAGAGAAAATAAATCAATGCAGACCAAAATGATAAATCTGGACTATAAATTCACACGTTTAAATATCGCCTTTTTGAGCATATAATCCAAAATCAAACAATTAACTTATGAAAACTTTCCTTTTATGGTAACATAAACATATATGTATTGTATTAATAACTCAATGATTATAATTAATGTATAATTTTTTTTAATCTAAAAGATTCCAATCAAGTTAACAAAATTAATGTCAATTTTAAAATATACCTAAATAATGCATTTTTTATCAGAAAAGAATGTAATAGGTACAACATTAAATCAAATGAGGCAACAAATGCAAACTTTTAGACAACTGGCCAAAGAATATGCATATGAGGAAAAAGGAATAAGCATATGTAAATATAAATAGAAATGAATTACATATAAAGAGAGAGTGAGAATTGGGGGAGGGAGGGGGAATAGCATGAAAAATGCGTAAATAAATCAATGCCGAGAAAAATGGTAAGGAAAAAAAAACAAAATGAGGTGATCCACAATAAATCTTTACTAATAATCGGAATAGGTTTGTTATAACACTTTTTTGGTGTACACCTGAACTGACGAAAATGCCCTTCAAATAATTACTTTACCTATTCAAATAATTAATTGTCCAAAATTTTAGGCAGCTTTCGAAAGGATATGCATGTGAGGAAAAAACGAATAAGCATATGTAAATATAAATAGAAATAAACAATATATATATATATATATATATATCTTTATTAATAATCTTTATTAATAATCGGAATAGGTTTGGTGTAACACTTTTTTGGTGTACACCTGAACCGACGAAAATGCCCTTCAAATAATTAATTGTCCAAAATTCCAGGCAACTTTCCAAAGAATATGCATGTGAGGAAAAACGAATAAGCATACGTAAATATAAATAGAAATAAATAATATATATATATATATATATATATATATATATATAGAGAGAGAGAGAGAGAGAGAGAGAGACAGACAGGGGGAGAGAGAGACACGGTGAAATAGCATGAAAAAAGAGAAAATAAATCAATGCAGACCAAAATGATAAATCTAGACTATAAATTCACACGTTTAAATATCGCCTTTTTGAGCATATAATCCAAAATCAAACAATTAACTTATTAAAACTTTCCTTTTACGGTAACATAAACATATATGTATTGTATTAATAACTCAATGATTATAATTAATGTATAATTCTTTTTAATCTAAAAGATTCCAATCAAGTTAACAAAATTAATGTCAATTTTAAAATATACCTAAATAATGCATTTTTTATCAGAAAAGAATGTAATAGGTACAATATTAAATCAAATGAGGCAACAAATGCAAACTTTTAGACAACTGGCCAAAGAATATGCATATGAGGAAAAAGGAATAAGCATATGTAAATATAAATAGAAATGAATTACATATAAAGAGAGAGTGAGAATTGGGGGAGGGAGGGGGAATAGCATGAAAAATGCGTAAATAAATCAATGCCGACAAAAATGGTAAGGACAAAAAAACAAAATGAGGTGATCCACAATAAATCTTTACTAATAATCGGAATAGGTTTGTTATAACACTTTTTTGGTGTACACCTGAACTGACGAAAATGCCCTTCAAATAATTACTTTACCTATTCAAATAATTAATTGTCCAAAATTTTAGGCAGCTTTCGAAAGGATATGCATGTGAGGAAAAAACGAATAAGCATATGTAAATATAAATAGAAATAAACAATATATATATATATATATATATCTTTATTAATAATCTTTATTAATAATCGGAATAGGTTTGGTGTAACACTTTTTTGGTGTACACCTGAACCGACGAAAATGCCCTTCAAATAATTAATTGTCCAAAATTCTAGGCAACTTTCCAAAGAATATGCATGTGAGGAAAAACGAATAAGCATACGTAAATATAAATAGAAATAAATAATATATATATATAGAGAGAGAGACAGGGGGGGAGAGAGAGACACGGTGAAATAGCATGAAAAAAGAGAAAATAAATCAATGCAGACCAAAATGATAAATCTAGACTATAAATTCACACGTTTAAATATCGCCTTTTTGAGCATATAATCCAAAATCAAACAATTAACTTATTAAAACTTTCCTTTTACGGTAACATAAACATATATGTATTGTATTAATAACTCAATGATTATAATTAATGCATAATTCTTTTTAATCTAAAAGATTCCAATCAAGTTAACAAAATTAATGTCAATTTTAAAATATACCTAAATAATGCATTTTTTATCAGAAAAGAATGTAATAGGTACAATATTAAATCAAATGAGGCAACAAATGCAAACTTTTAGACAACTGGCCAAAGAATATGCATATGAGGAAAACGGAATAAGCATATGTAAATATAAATAGAAATGAATTACATATAAAGAGAGAGTGAGAATTGGGGGAGGGAGGGGGAATAGCATGAAAAATGCGTAAATAAATCAATGCAGACAAAAATGGTAAGGAAAAAAAAAAAACAAAATGAGGTGATCCACAATAAATCTTTACTAATAATCGGAATAGGTTTGTTATAACACTTTTTTGGTGTACACCTGAACTGACGAAAATGCCCTTCAAATAATTACTTTACCTATTCAAATAATTAATTGTCCAAAATTTTAGGCAGCTTTCGAAAGGATATGCATGTGAGGAAAAAACGAATAAGCATATGTAAATATAAATAGAAATAAACAATATATATATATATATCTTTATTAATAGTTGGAATAGGTTTGGTGTCACACTTTTTTGGTGTACACGCAAAATACCGAAAATGCCCCTTAAAATATTTGGAAAAAAATCATATTGACTTCGTAATATATTGCATCAGCGACATAATAGGTCAATTTAACATAATATTGCATCGGCAATAATTACTCCATCTTATTCAAGAATACCATAACCAGCATACTAGAATTTGTTTCCTTTATGCACTATTACCAGACTTTAAATCCTTTACGCATTTAACATAATATTAACATTACCAATATTATTCATTGCCATCTATTACCTTATAATTAAAATTATTTTAAAAAAATATGTGTTTATAAATAAGTGTTTAACGTTTATAAATAGGCAATTAATAAATAGCCAATTAATATAAATTTTTCATTGAATGTTTCACAGCTTATTCTGTTAGCCATAAATACAAAAACTTGACGTTTTATATTAACATTACCAATATTATTCACTGCCATCGATTACCCTCTAATTAAAATTATTTTAAAAAAATGCATTTATAAATAAGTGTTGTAACGTTTATGAATATGAAATTAATAAATAGGCAATTAATATAAATTTTGCATTGAATGTTTCACTGCTTATTCTATTAGCTATAAGTATAAAACCTTGAATTTTTATATTAACATTACCAGTATTATTCACTGCCACCTATTACCCTCTAATTGAAATTATTTGAAAAAAATATGTGTTTATAAAATAAGTGTTGTAACGTTCATAAATAGGCAATTAATATAATTAGATTACTCTTTCCATATCCAACGACAATTTGAATAGGCATTTTTATTCAAATCTGACATCAGCTTAGGTGCATTTGAAAGGTCATTCTCCCCTGCAAATGCGCTATTCTAGAAACATCCATTCACCTTCAAATATGGCACACCATCCAATTAATTTTCACGCTTCCTTCCTCATTTCCTCTACGCTTTGCTTGAAATTCTCTCCTCTTTCATACCTATCTTCCCAATACTCACTGCCTCATAAAATTGAATACACTGCACAACAAATTTACTTTTTTATTTATTGGGTTTAAATTTTTGAAGCTTCACCTCATTCAAAAGGTGATTTTTTCCCAGGTAAACGCATAAATAAGATTACACCACATTTAAGTTTAACCAGCGTTCTTTGCCCTCAACCTATCTACTTTGCTTCTAAGGTTTTTCTTCGTGATTTGTATGAAAAATAATGTTTTATGTTCCTTTTAAATAGTAAAGTAAATGGGAGCATTGTCCCCTGTTGCTTGCGTGAGACCATGAACGTGAGAAGTGAATGTCTCAATATATGTTCAAATAAAAGCGAATGTCTTAGTATATGTGTAAATAAAAGTGAATGTTGTCTGAAAGAAGTTAGGAAGGTAAAGAAAATAAGAATATGTTTTGTCCTCAGCAGATAAAGCACGTTTAATGAGAATAATAAACCAAATATTAATACAAATATTTTTTTGCATATGTAAAATACGCTGTACTTAAGGAACAATAATCCTTACGCGAAGTGTGTGCCATGATCACGCGCGAAGCGCGTGCCGTGACGCTCGTAAACATATATGTACTGTATTAATAACTCAATGATTACAATTAATGTACAATTCTTTTTAAACTGAAAGATTTTAATCAATTTAACAAAATTAATGTCAATTTTAAAATAGACCTAAATAATGCATCTTTTTTATCATAAAAAAATTAATAGGTATAACATTAAATTAAATGAGGCAACAAATGCAAAATTTTAGACAACTGACGATTGAATGTGCATGTGACAAAAAAGGAATATGCATATATAAATAGAAATGAATAACATACAAAGAGAGAGAGAATTGGGGGAGGGGGGAATGGCATGAAAAATGCGTAAATAAATCAATGTAGACAAAAATGGTAAGGGAAAACAACTAAATGAGGTGATCCGTAATAAATTAAAATGACATAATATGACCATTATTACATAACATAAAGATAAATCTGGACTACACATTCACATGTTTAAAAATCACTTTTTTGAGCACATAATCCCAAAATCAATTAATTAATTTGTGAATGTAAATTTGTAGCTTAATATTTGTACTAATAAGGATACAAATAATTTTTGTAGCTTAAGTTTTGTAGCCCAATAGTTTGGGTATGGGTGCATGCACATTTGTTTGACCATAGGATATAACATTTAACCAACTATGAAAGGTTTGCTAGATACTCATTCTATATATCCGAGGAACAACAATCTACGCACGAAGCGCGTGTCAACACCATGCGCAAAGCGCGTGCCACGACCATGCGCGAAGCGCGTACCGTTACCACGCGCGAAGAACGTGCCGTGACGCTGGTTAAATAATAGTAAAGCAGAAGCTTTTCAAGCCATCTCCTTAATTCTCTCAATTATCTCAATTCTCCTTAAATTTCTCAATTCTTTCAATTCTCCTTAAAACTCTAAAGATACTTTTATTTAAATTTTAATATGATATCTATTGTCCCAATGTTTCTTCCGTAACCCTTCAGTTTCGTTTCTATATATTTTTTAAAAAAATGTTGACACATGTCCTAAATCAATGTTGGATTTTGGATTTGCGATGGAAACAACTACTATATTTGTTCGTTTTGTAAACCTAAACAAAGTCAGCCACCGCTGTTATACCGAAATCGTTTTCAAAACCCTAGAAACAAAATACATTCACCTCCATTTTCCTTACAATCCTCTTATGACATTGCTCAACCACAAAATCCGTCTTTCTTGAGTTATCCTGCTGGATTTGCGTTGATGTATTTCATTTAGACCTATTCCGGCTAACATAACATGATCATAATGCATCCCATGATTGTAATAATTGAATTGATGTCATTTTCATATTAGGATTCGCCTATGTTCTCTCCTTCAGGTGAATTTTTTCCAGTCTTTAAAGCGATAAAATCGTCAATGTTTGATTCTAATCATTGCTTGGGTTTGCTACTTCAAGTTTCAAAGTTTGACCCTTTCAGGTATCCATTATTTTTCTGTTTAAGTTTTCATTGTTTGCTGTTGTTCCATCTATATAATAGGACGTCTGATTAACTTTAATGGAATATAATAATTTGATTAATTTAAGATGATATCTTCGTTCTGCTATCAATGTTCTTAAACATTTTTCAGTTCAACTTTGTTACGAAACTGAAGTTTCTTAGCGTAAAGAAATTATATGCTTGCTGGATTAGTGGCTAAGTGAAATGTAATACTAAAGCACATGCATTTAAAATTAGCAATATCAACATGTTAACAAAGTTTTGTAGATAATACATTAGATGAAAGTTTGGTCAATACTGAAGACTTAGTTGTTTTAGATGAAACTAATACTAAAAGACATCCATTGCAGAAGTAACCACGAAGCAGTCGTTTAGTAGCTATAGAGAATAAATGTTAGTTTCTACTTTTTCTGCTTCGTGCTGAATTTTTTGGTATTCGTTCTCTTTTACTTTGTGCTATTTGTTTTCTTTCTTTCCCTGTTTTACATCTTGATTTTCAAAAAATTACATTATGCTTTGGTTCTTACATGTATGTATAGCTTTGTTCCTAGCATTTAACCTTACATCTTAAAAAGTCATATCACATTGGGTTTCTTTTGAGTAGATATGGCTTCATGTTTGCACGATCTAAGTTGATATTAAGATAGGCTAATTTTCATTTGCACAATTATTCTGTATCGTTCCCGAATTGGCTTTAAATGAATTTTCGTTTATTGTCCTGCATATTCAGAAATGACAATGATTAGTATTACCCTTCCATGCCAAGCTTTCAAATTTTGAAACTTTCGTTTTTTGGAATATCTGTCCTTAATGTTTCATAAAAATATAGGGATATTAGCTGAAGATTTTGGAGAGGAGAACATGACTTCAGTTTCAGACTTGATCATCTCCAAGTAGTATTTGTAAATTGACTTTCTGGAGCTAAATCTGAGATGAAGGTTATCGAATTACTTCTTCCTAGTGCACCAGTTATTACAGAGTTGCGTATCTGCCTATTACGGTAATCACTATCATAACATTAGCCTTACTATGTTAATTCTATATTTAATTACCAAACATAGTTGAAAATTTTAGACGCATTTCAACCAAGTCTATATGATACATGCATGTTGTTTTTCAATTGGACTGTGATTTTAATATTTATCGATAAGCTAATTTATATACTGTACTATAATTACTGAGTTCACAATTCAGCGCTCACAGGCCTTCTCACAATCTCCCCAATATATCGACAGTAGAAAAATCAGTGCTCCTTCCGCATGAACAATCTACCTTTCAACCCTACTTGCACTAAACTACCCTCTCCCTACAACCTAGGCCTAAATCGACGGCGATCAGATTTGCTCCCAGCGGATCCTCGCTCCACTGCTGTGAACTTGCTAGCTCTTCTCTTGAAGTAAGCACCTATTTACTAATTATTTTCAGTGCTTGGTTTAGATTAGTTAGGTCTATCTTATTTTCATATATATTTTTCGATGAGGGTTGTCGGTTTTTGTTCTCAGAAACAGATTTGTTCGCTTCGTTAGGTTATTCGATTAAGGTTCACGATTTAAGGTTCACCAATTTTTAATCATATAATATTAAGCTGTTGTTAGATATGTATTTAATAAAGAAAAAAGGCTTGGTGCATCATATTGGCTACAATAAATGACCAACTGATATTCAAGTTATTTATGAAATCTTATTTTAATGTAAATATTTAAGTTATAGTATGTGTTAACACAAAATATATTATGATTAAAAATCTTATAACATATTGCATTGTTCAGTTATTTTCATATTGAGGTATAAGTCATATTAGATGCTCCTTTTTCAAAAAGAAAAATATTTGATTGTCATTTACTATGCCAAATCATACCAACTAAAATGAAAGTTGATTATATTTGTTCGAATGCTGCTCCATATATTTTAAACTATAGGTAGTATATATATATATATATATATATATATATATATATATATATATATATATATATATATATATCTTTAATAATAGTTGAACTAGGTTTGGTGTCACACTTTTTTGGTGTACACCTGAACTGACGAAAATGCCCTTCAAATAATTAATTTACCTATTCAAATCTTTAATTGCCCAAAATTTTAGGCAACTGTCCAAAGAATATGCATGTGAGGAAAAAATGAATAAGCATATGTAAATATAAAGGAAATAAATAATATATATAGAGAGAGAAAGAGGGGGAGAGAGAGACAGAGACATGGGGAAATAACATGAAAAAACGAACAATTAATGCAGACAAAAATGGCAAGGGGAAAACATATATGTACTATATTAATAACTCACTGATTATAATTAACGTACATTTCTTTTTAAACCGAAATATCACATTATACAAAATATGGTAATATATTATCAATTAATATGGTAATATATTATCAATTAATATATATCTATTATACAAAATATCACATGGCAAAAATTATTCCAATCAGCCTAAATTTAGATAGGCAATTAATCAAATTTTTGAAACATTTATCTTTTATAAAAGCTATGTGGAGCACTTATCCAAATCAAAAAAATAGACAACAATCTAATTAGCTGTCACACATTGTGCCTCATAATAAATATGGTAATATATATTATCAATTAATATATATTAACAAATATCAAATATTCTAACACAACCTTATCATAATTCATGTAATTCTAGAAAAACCCCATTCGTTCTATAAATACCACTCAGTATAATCTATCTTCATCACTCTTCGATCTTCAACCTTTCTTGCTACTCCTCCAGCGTTTCAATCTCATAGCCACTACTAATATCTGTCTAAGGGTAGATTCCCTATTTAGGTTGAGATATATTTCTATTTTCCTTTTGTTTTATATGTATTACAGGATGATTTTATTTGGAACGCTGAATTTAGTGCAACAGTCGTATGAGTTTTCTTCTCTGTTTTGATGAGCGAAACAATAATTATATAACCATTCATTCTTCTATAATGAAAGGTTTGCTAGATACTCATTCTATATATCTGAGAAACAATAATCCATGCGCGAAACGCATGCCATCACCATGCGCGAAGCGCGTGCCACGACCACGCGCGAAGCGCGTGCCACGACCACGCGCGAAGCGCGTGCCACGACCACGCGCGAAGCGCGTGCCGTGACGCTCGTATATATATATCATTGATTCCTTAGGTTTGTAAGGTATCAATTGGTATCCAATATAAAAGATTGCCGGAACAATTTAAACTTGACCAGCTAAGGTTAGTGGCCTCTTAGTTAAGAATGTATAAGCAAAGTGAAATGAAAAGCGCCCTGTATATCTTACTTTTTATCTGTTCCAAATATATTTTATGTGAACAATATTTATAGCTGAGTACATGACTTGAAAGAAAGTGTCAGCTGAAGAGCTTATATTAAATAATAGTTTTAAACTTAGCACATGTATTTAAGGTTAGAGCATGATTGATCAACTGGCATGAGAGAAGAAATATAATAACCTATTAGGTAACATTGTTTAAGTTTTCTTCCTCACCATTAATTTGTGTATGAGATTACCTATATTATACTATTAAGATTAGGTTGCTCAACCTTGGCTCTCATGCATTCTCCCAATTCAACTTTTGATGGACCTTTGACCTAAAATTTAGTGTGGAATGACTAATTTTTTTTGTTAATAATAAGTGTTGAAAAGCATTTGATGAACCATTGACCGAATTTTTTTTGTGAGTGGACTATTTTTCTGTTACTAAGAAGACTAGGCAATGCCTACGGTTTGAGATCCTTAATCAGGTTAATGCACTCCAGCTATAATGGAGTATTGTACCGGTATAGCTAAGTTTTACAATGATAGCATGGTTAATTTCGCCTTTTTATATGGATACACAGAGTGCACTGTCTCTATTACTATATATAAGCGGTTGCTATTATACGTGAATGATTACATTATATTAATTATAATTTATTCTATTACAGATACCCGCTTGCCACTAACCGCATTTTCCTTGACTGTGGTGTTGCCTCTTTTCCTATCGTTGTTTCTGGTTGTTGTGCTTCCTTGCTCTGGCTTATGTGTGAAGCGACTTGATTTTTATCTTGGTCAACTGTCCTACGCTCTGTTATTTGTTGATGCAACCGTCCCGAAATTCAAAATTACACTCCAGATGAACTGTAGATGCAACGTTTCCTACATCTGGTTTTCCCAACTGTGCTCTAACTCATTGACCGGTAATTCAAGTATCCTATGCTGCTTAATTCTTATCAACTGCAATGATTGAATAAGATTTTTTTTCGCTGGATATAACTAGACTTAGGGCACTGGAACTCCAAAATTATCATTAAAAATTGTCAACCTGATGTAACAATATCGGTATAAGATGTAACTCACGCGCTTGTAATTCACGCAAACTTTTTTTTTTAATACCTTGACGGCTCCTTTGCAAAGAAAAGGGCCAAGGCCGACCTATGCTCCCTCATACAAACCATAAAGATAAAACTAATGATGGTGGAGGCACTTAGTCTCCATAGTCAAATCAAGGCATTGCAGGTTGATTCTTTTTAATTTCAGAATCGAATTTGACTAAGTTGAGTGATGAATTCTAAATATATTTTGAATAAACAACCTTGCTTCTTATCGACAATATTGTTCCAGAAATTCTAATCTTTACCATTAATTTCCAAAGTAAATATAGTATCACAATGGGAATAAAACCAGGATCTAAAAGCAGAAATCAAATAAATTATTAGGATGTGGGTGAGTGTAAGACCGATGAACCTGTAATTATTGTGCAACCTAGACCGAGATTCGTAGAAAAGAAGAAAAGCTAAAGAGGATAATATTTGAAAAAAGATAGTGATTAGTTAAAAGTGATTTGTTGGTTTTTTAATATGGCTTTGTTCAGAATTGAAAAAAAAATACAAAATAAGAGATTAATACATTCAAAACTGGAGAAGAAGAGACATTTTATCCAGGGAGAAAAAGTGAAAAGTTAACTGAAAAGTTAATATGGAAGAAATACGAAATGACATTGATTGTACACATGTACCATTGAGAATGCTATTTTAATGGTACGCATGACTGTTCATTTCACAAAAGGAACGTTTCTTATGCAAACTCCAATTTTCGAATGTTGAATTCCTTTAAATTGTCATTTATTGCTGCCAAATTTAATTTGTGAACATTTCAATAGCTTAAATTATACAATCCTAATTTTCTTCTCACGTTCTTATCCCTTCTTATATAATCATCCGACCTTTACTTCATGTGATGTGCTTACTCCTTCAGATTATTTTCTGAGTGTGTTATGATTTTTTTTTTAGTCCATACTAATTTAAACAAACTGTTTACGTTGCTCTTTTCTTTGACTCGAGGTTAAAGTGGTTTGCTGGCTTTACGTGTTTCTCTGGAAGGAAAAATGATATCTAAGCAGTACACTTTTTTTACTTCATTTTTCATCCTCTTAATTAGTTCTTGAACTATTAAAATTAAAATTTTGATTTCTTCATTTACATGCCACATAACTTATGCAGTGTTGTCCACTGTATTGTTGATACTGAGGTATAACAGAGCACATAATGATTTTAGTTTATAATAGTTGAGATTATTTAAATCATCAAACTTGTACAACTGGCGATCCATCATCCATTTAATGTGTTATTGTTCTCGTTTGATTTGATTTCCAAATAATTCGTGTTATGTTTTCTTTGTCTCTTTGAAGAACTTTGCTTTTTCTGACATTGCATCATTCATCTGCACCATTGGATGACAAAATTGAACAAATGCCTGAGTTGAGCCATTGCTGTATCCTTGCAAGTTGAAGCTTTTTCTAAAAGATCTTCATTCTTGCTTCATTTTTTTCAAAAACCAGTCAATTTTTTTTTTTAGATCCAATTATCAAATTTGTCATTTATTGTTGATCTACTGGTTGTGGTGTTGCAGTTGAATTTTCACTATGGATTTGAAGATGTTTCAAAATATGTAGATGCGCATTTTTGAAATTTACCAATAACTACAATTTTCCATTTTCATATTGAGTAACTTGGAGAATGTGTTTCATGAGAAATTCAAACTCACGTACTAGAGCTCTGTTCTTCATGTTGTAGTTGCAGTGGACTCACTTGGTGGTTCCTACAATTTTCCATTTTAAGCACATCAAGTATGCAATTTAACTTTCTTGCCTTGTATCAATTAGGTTGAAGTTTTTCTTATTAAGTTTTAATGCTTAGTTAGGATGCTTCAAACCAAGAAACCTCAAGTGAAACGCTTTTTTCTTCTACTATAAGTTTTATTTTTATTTTTTTTATTTTGTACAGTCAAGATGCTGTGTTAAAGGATGCCCACCAAACAGGGTTTAGCCTTGAAGTATTGATGCTTTGAGAAGTTCAAAAGCTGCAGAGGATAATGGCATGCACAGTCAACAAGACATATGATTCATTCTTATGACTATAGTAAAATTTTGATGATGAATATTTTTTAATTAATATATTTCCTATAATTTAGGTTTCATATTTGTATTTTTCATAGGAAAATGTTATTATATACCCCAAGGACACATGCTAAGACTGATGAAATTACATAAATGGCAGTCTTGAGTCCTTCCTGTATTTAGTATGTAGAGATAAATTATATACTTAAAATGAAAAAATTCGATCTTTAGTGCATAAGTGCTAACATTAACATGTGCCTGGTACGTATTAGCAAAACTCTTTTTAATATATATATACGAGGAGATGACTAGCTAAACCTGACTGTTTGGTGTAAGACAATTTTTCCTACATATAATATGATGCCATTGTATTAGATGAGTTTCTTCTGATTTTCAGAAATTCACTTTGGATAATGTTTTCTATACTGGTTTGAACATGTCTCTATAAATGGCATTTTGTATAATGTTATTTTTGTACTGACCTGTGTATTCTAAATTAATAAGAAAACACAACAAATGTATGTGAAATATGTAGAACAATAGGTGAGGTTTGCTTTTTTTGTTTTAATATCTGCGTTATTGTCACCTTTCCTTCAACCATGGTCCAATTTGAAATACAGACCTTGAAATTAATACCCAAGAATTGAATACATTAAATCCAAATTATGAAATTTCCTACCATAAATGTATTGAAGCCAACAATTAAATTCTTTTAAATTCTATAGTTCTACCTTACATGTATTACAAACATATTATTACTTTAATGTAGAGCACTTTTCACACGTACTATATATGGAACACGAAATTATAGCATGTAGGTTGAGCATAATGCTGATAATTATCTTTATCTTGATCACGGTTTAAGAAAGGTCACAAGCTAGAAATTTTTGAAAACTTTTGGAAATTCAACCGTCTCTCCTTTTCCTATGATTTATTGTTTGTAACTAGCTCATATGAAGCTACGTAAGCGTATAAACCTAAGTGAACATTCATGACATTGAACTCTGCATTATTGAAAAACAATACGTGTTGTCTAATGTCACTGCTAATATTGGAATTGTTTTTTAGTCCAAAAATTATGATAAAATCATGTTCTTATATGCCACATTTATTTAAATGATATGAAAATGAAATTATTTACTAACGTGGATTGTATTCACCGTATGCATATTTTATTTTTATGTCAATGGGAACATTTAACATGCTACAAAATCAAAGCTTATAATGCTAAATTGATTGATTGCTTAAGGAGTTTGATGTTCGGAGGGGACATAATTTTGGTTTCCATCCTTCAAAAAAATATTTAGAAACTTTTTACTTGACAAATACTATTATTGCTATTTGAATATTTTTGTTTTAGTTCCTTTTGTACTAAAATCTTTTAGCCATTACAATTTTTAATATGGTTGGTACATCAGGTTTCTTCTTATGTTGCTTGCTGCCAGATAATTGATTGCAAGTGACTCCTATCAACGTGCTCACTTGCAAAATCATCACTGATCATTTAGATCACTAATCTCATTGTTTCATTTGATTGGAATTTATCTCTGAAAGTATTGGTTTTGATTTAATCATATGTTGGAGCTGAGTTATTTTATGTTTACTGACCTATTTTAATCTAACGTTAGATGTTTATATCCATTTGGTTATTAGATTATGGACAATTCTTTTACTTTTACTTGTGATATTTTATAGTTACCTAATAAAATGGACAAAGATTATATTTGCAAGTATAGGTATACATCAGTTGCGCATGCTTTACTTTCATTTTATAATTTTTTTTTTCTTATTCATAATGCATCTGTTGTCTAGAACAATGGATTAGGGTTTTTTATTATGTTATGAATGCAAACCCGAGCTACGTAACATGCCAACATGTTTGTTAATTATAATTTTTAGCATAGATTGGTGAACTTCATTCATAAATATTGTATTTTATAATCAAACATAACATTGTTATTGACCATGTTCGAATAAGATTATTTTGAGAATTCGTAGAGAGCTAGCTTTACAGTGTTAATACAATTAATTATCACAAGTTCAAAGTTGAACTCATTTACAACAATATATTTACTATGAATTACATTGTAATATCAATGTCAAATGACTACATTTTAAAACTTATTTTGTTATTTATAAAACACTACATAATATCACTTAATATTATGCATTAAGTCAACATGTTTAAATTAATTACGTGATTGTGAATTCAACAAATGAATTCAATTAATAAATTGTTGTTAATTCATATAATTAACGCTAAGTGTGATGTTTTAAAATGTACACTATGTTCTTATCAGCGAAAGTGGCAAAATTAGTTTTTCTTTGAAATATAAAGTTAAATAAGTCACACAGTTTTGATAATATATGTAAACAATAATAAAAAGTTTTATATATTATACACTTATCTCCAAAAAATTATCATAAATTGAAGAAAAGAATTTCCACTTTAAATACCTACATCTTAACATTTCTACAATTATTTGTTGAATCTACTCGATTCTTTTGTGATATTTTATATTTCAATCCATAAGTTTAAAGTAATCTTGAAATCTTAAATTCTATTTATTTAAATAATCTTATACAATATTGAATTCATTTTTTAGACCTCTTGAAATTTTACACTAATTTTACTATGTTTATTATTAAGAAAGGTAGTTTTCCATGCAATTATAAAGATGTATAAATCACAAAAAATGAACTATGTATATCAACAATAACGACAAAGTTAATTTGTAAATTAGTTATGATTCATTTATATAAAGAATTTACCATACATTTTATCACAAAATTCCTTTTTAAGCATTAATAACTTCACAACAAATTAATACCTTTTTTTAAAAAAATCTTCTCAATTCTACCTGCTATGCTATAAAGTTAAACTATCTTCTTTACATTTAATTTATTTATACATATTCTATTAAATAATATTTGTTAATTCATCGAATAAATTACTAACATACTCCAATTTCAACATCTATATTTATATTAACACACATATACAGACGTAATGTTTGTATAAGCTACGAACTTAAATTACACAAATAATAATAATTTTAATTTGTAGTTATGTATTTCACATCAAAATTTATCATATATCACATAATAAAATTCTCTTTTAAATTTAAAATAATAAATATTATTTTTGATAACATTATCGTGTGCAACGCACGGGTTACACACTAGTATTAATTATATGAGAATTTAATTAAATAGTAATCTATAAAATAATATTCATTTCTAGCTTTCTCCTTAATTCTCTCAATTCTTTCAATTTTCCTTAATTCTCTCAATTCTTCTTAATCAAACCAACCATTAGGGTGGTTTCCCTAATCTAAGAGAGCCAAAAACAAATTGTGTGAAGCCAATTTTATTAACACGGAGCATTTTTTTACGTTTGTTCCTCTGTCGCTTTCCTTTTCTTCGCAATTGTTTTCTCCTTGCTTATACCGTTAGGGTTTTGAGCAATTACGATGCCTATACCACTTCTCCGACTCTATAGATCGTCATAATACCCAAATACAAAGCCCAAATAAATCTGGGTTGCTTTTTTTCCCAAATCTCCTTCATTTGGTTTCATAATTTCTCTTCATACAAACCCCAAATATCTACAGAAGAACATCCTCATCATCACGCATCCCCGTAGCCGACGATCATCTGTAGGTATGTAAAAATTAGTTTTCCGTCAATAAAAATTATTTGTCTTGATTAGAAATGAAGGTTATTCCTCATTAAAATGCCTTTAACAGCGAGCCCTGCGGTCTTGAAGGGCTTTGTTGATGATGGATTTAATTTTTACGTCTCGGATTTGTTAATTTTCGGTGGATCCTTTACAGGTCAGTCTGATCTCTCCCAATCTTTTTAGGTTTCTCATTTTTCTCTTCGTATGCTATTTCTCTTAAAATCTGAAATTCAGAACATGGAACTTGGTCCTATGTGAAAATGTAAATGATATTGTACTGTAGTCATGATATTCAATAAAAAAATTGGATCATATGATATATTTAAGACAGAAGATTAGCATTCCATAGTACTTCAGACAAAACATTAATCATTTTAGCTGTTGTGTTCGAGCATTATAATTATTATTTTTTACATTCAACTACTTTAGAATGAACAATAGAAAAATGGGAATATGTACTTATCATGCTCTAGTGACCAGAGTAGAAGCAGACCAAAACAAAGTCGATATTTTTCATCAATTTCTCCAAAAAAAAATTTAAAAAAAATATCTTGGAATCTCGAACACTGAATGATGTTTGCTTCAGTTAAAATTGATTTCTAATTTTGTAGATATTGAGAGTTTGCTAAAATTTAACTTCAGTTTCACGAAATTATCTACGTTGCAACTTATGTAAGTGCGCTCTCCAACTTATATAAGTTGCGATTTGTATGAAAAATTGCTATTTGTTTAGAATCAATTTTCTGTCGTTTGTAGCTATCAGAAGGTTCTCTTGTGGTCTTGACCAAGTATTACTCTCATTCATCTTTTGATAGTCTGAAAGATTAAATTATGTTTTCACTTGCAAAATCTGATTTTCGCAACAATTTGGTTGTCTTATTTTTAGCAATTTTGATGTTAGATAGATAGTAGATATTTTGAACAACCGATGAATTTGATCATGTAAATATTTTGTTTAAGTAATTGGCTAAACATTGCTTATTTTGATTGTTTACATTTTACACTGTCTTTGTTTAAATAGTTTGAAAATTTGATTATGGTTTCATTTCATTCCTTTTTGTTGCATTCGTTGCTTATTTATTTATATTTTGGTCCTTTGGTATGTTACATCAGGACAACTATATCACTTATACACAGCATTTTGGAGGCAAACAATGGAATGACTGCAGTTAAATTCATTAGAAGCTGAACATATAAGAAGCGTTGTAGTTAAATTCATTATACACGGCATTTTGGTGACAGCTCCTGAGGATTTTAGGAGTAATGCTGAACACATAAGAATTGCTGATTAGTTTATTGAGGATTTTAGGATTAATCTTAGTTCCTCTTTCTAGAGAATATATAAATCGTTATGGTGAGTAGCATCTCAGTTTGTCTAGACTTTAAAGTACATGACTTATTTGCTACTAATTTATTTTTTTGTCTGTCAACAATTCTTGCACATGATTGATGGCAATGCCATATGTTACGCTATCAACAATATTGTAGAAACTATTCTCCAAAATATCCTTTATAAATATCAAAGGTCGTTTATAGGTAGATGAATTAGATTAGGTTGTGCTCAGAAGCCAAGTGGCCTGATGCTGAAAAATAATACGAAATTAGAATGGATGTACCTGAAATTAGCAGAAGTCCTAAATTTGGAGGACTGATGGCTTTGGATAAGAAGCTTTCGTTTACTACATTTTCAATTAATAAAATCTCAATTGCAATCTTACATGTTATTTTGATTCATTTACGTTGATAGTTAATAAAGTATCATTCATATATCCATTACTTTTCTTACCAATTTCAGAAGTAAGGTCTGTCTATTTAAATGCATTAAATTTTACATTTATTAGGTAGATGATTCAGTTTTTTTTATAAAGGGTACATTCAAGAATTAATATATGTGTTGATGAAGGAGAATTGTGAGCATGCAATTACATTAAATCCATGAATATTTTAGTAGCAGAACACATATTAAATTATAATTCCAACAATTTTCATATTTTGAGTTTCGATTTCTGTTCGAAACTTCAAATTGTTCTACAATTCACTTAAATCACCATAGCAGTACAAATATTGCCATTCTTGTTCCAGCTCAGTTTTCAAAATTCTAGCTGACATTATTTATATATGTGTGCTTCCTTCTTTTTAGAAAATCACACATTTTTGCTTTCAAAAAAATTCTAGCTGACCAATATCTAGTGAAAGTATTTGTTTGATGAAAATATGTCATTTTTTATTTTGTTTGACAACATCCGCTGACATTAATTTTGTCACACTATGCACTGTGTTTTATACGAGTATGAGGTATGCTTATGTAAACAATATCATGTTAGCTTGTTGTCAAAGATATTGTTTACTATTAAAAATTTGATCTGGCTATGAAAGACAATGACATTTATCTTTGACATGTTATTTTTTTCTATTATATACAAGGAAAATGCACAAAGACTTATATATTGTTAATGATCATACACACTCATTCTGTAGGGTACTATTGGTAGTTGAGACAACCAATATTTCGTTTGGTTGCATGTGTAGCTAAAGAGAATACTGCATTAAATTGTTTAATGAGTTTGATTGGACAAAATTGTGAAAGTTTTTAGCTTTTGTTTCTGAAACTCTGCCTATATCCATGAATTAAAGTATGCTTTTGAATGTAATTGTGTACCTATATATGAGTTTGCAGTGTAATACTGTATTAAAAAGTCAGTTTCAATGAATATTCTTGTTCTATTAGCTCAAGAGTGTTTTCATTATAAGGTTAGTTAATATTTCTTTTATAACATTTTTTTCTGAATTATATCATTAAAACATGTTCTCGTTCCTCTAATTGGACCTATGAAAGCATTCCACTGAGGAAAGGATGTGAGCATAGAAAACATGCATCTAGGATTCACTCATGTGTCTGAGTCAACATTCGAGAGCATGAAAGGCATTGCAGAATATATTGCACACCCAACTCATGTACAATTTGCGAATGAGTTCCTGAATGCACTTGACAATGTTATCGTGCTCGACTACAAACCCACTGTTGTTCGATTGTAGAGTAGTTATGTCCGAAGAAGGTATCATTTCCATTTGCTATGATTGTATTTTTTTTGGAGCTTTTCATGTGCTTGATGTATTTATTTAACATGTAGAGATCCGTTATTCTTAAAAAAAGTAATATTATTATTATATGATACCATATGCATGTCCCTACGTATTATTTCCTTATGTAATAGTTAATTGTTCACTGCTATAAGATATTGTTTTTAAAAACATATTTTTCGCTTTAAAAATTCAGTAAATTTTTACTATGCATATTATCATTATGTGTTTAACTAAGAGTAGTGGTGAATTGCTTTTTTTTTCAAACAACGCATTTAGTTTTTCATCAAATTCATAATTAAAAAGAATTAACAAAGATTTTTTTAATATTATATAACTTAACGGTCGGTTTTCCTCACCGTTGTACGGTAATACTAGTTAGATATATTCCTAGAATATTGCAAACTTAGAATGATTTATTGTATGCTATAAATATAAGAGCTCTCCGCATTTGTATCAAGAAAAAGGAAACGAAAGAAAGAGTAATTAAAAATAATAATAATAACTAAGTTTGTCTTGCCCCTGTGTTATTGTGAAACTTCTGCTTATTCAAATAAATTAACATATTATACATGCAGCGTTACTATGGCTGAGGTAGTCGCCACTGTTCGTGTAATATTTGTAGATCATCCATATGGTCACATCGGGACCGAGAATAATACGAGCGAGACCAGCATTCTCCGGTTTATGTAAAGAACGATTCACCTACTAATTATGACGTGATGACATTTGAATGTTTTCGTAATTAAAGAGAGATGTTAGTAAAAAAATGATGGAAAGATAAAGAAAAATAAATGAAAACGAGGTTTTGCCACTGACATAGATAAGTACATGGGTTCCGCTCAATATTGAAGCAAACTATCAATTACATTTTTGAGATGCAAATTTTGTAAATTTCGCATCCCAAACGGTTCTAGCTCTAATATATTCGCTGCTAAAAGAATACAAAACAAATGCAAGCGTGTATAAAAAACATGCAGTGCTGGTTAGTAGTTTGTATAAATTACGAGAAGCCCAACGCCACCTTTTATCAATTTCGGGACTCGAAATTTGCGTAAATTATTACTGAGAAGAAGACTTGGCCGTTATATAAGTTGAAATCTTCGTCTGTCTTATATATATATATATATATATATATATATATATAAAGTGTTTCATTGCCTATTTTACGATTTGAGCTATAAATTTTATACGAACGTCTGACGTCCGTTCGTGTTCGTGATCGAAATGCGTTCGTCTGAATTCGTTTATTTCTCATTTAGGACATGAGTTAGAATAATAAAGGTTGTATGAGAAAAAATCGCGTTCGGTCCGTGTTCGTTTGAATTTGTCCGATTTTCTTGTAATTCGATATATGCTTTAGAGAAAACATAATAAAAAGTATAAAATATGATATAAATGGTCATGTCCGATCGGATCCGTTTGTGTCTGCGTCCGAAAAATATATGTCCATGTTGTTTGGATGCGCAGCTGTTTCGTTCAGTGCAAAAGCATGATACCTATATCGGCAGGTGAGTACATAGTGTTCTGATTTATAGCATGTGACATGTACATAAGGTTTTCATGTATTATACCAGCGCCAAACGAGCATATATGTTCTTCTGACAGTTCATCAAATTGTACATTAACCGACAATGATCATATCATAGTCTTAAGCAATATCATACAATATGAATATTGCAGATGCAACCAGCAAGTAGTGCCAAATATACATAATTAATACAGGATAACAACTGACGTAAGTACAGCATCACCATCACGCACACTATTCATTAATTATTCAAACTAAAAACATGCATGGAACTCATCTCAAAGCTCAAGCAGCACTGGCACCAACCTTTGGGACAGCAGTGACATTTTGATTCACGGTTACGGGTCCGACCACGGAGCCTCCGTCAACGGTGCCATTCATGGCCGTAACAACCGGTCCGCCAGCACTTCTTCTGTAGGTACCAGTAGACCAAATATCAGAGCCGTAAATGACAACATTCCTGTCCTCCTGAAGCACCAGGATATAGTTTCCGTTTCCTCTTACACTGTTACTCGCCCAAACGCGACGCCCGTTGTCATCGTAGACCACAAAGTTGCCATCCTTCTGCATGACAGCCCGGCACCCATTTTTGCCCGTGACACCGGTGTTTGAAGCCCAGATGGGGGTGCTGTATTCGTACAACACAAGGTTACAGTCATCCTACATTATAAATTTGTACTGTTCCACATCTAGGGATTGGCCTGCGTAGAGTCCTTCACCGTTCGTCCTAGATTCCTGGCCATGCATGTGGATGCCAATATGGTTAGAATAGCGGCTACAGTGGTTATTATCATTAGTTTTGGAGATGGAGTAGCCATTTTTTTTTTTTTCTTGTTCTTTTGTATTTGGTGGTTTGTGAATTTTGCTGTACAAATGCCCCCTATTTATACTTGCAAAAGCAGATAATGCTGTGTGTAATCACTGGCTATATTTATTTATTTCCACCATACGTACATTTTTACAACATATGATCATGTTATGTATTATCATTACAAAGGGCCCAAATTTAGAACTTATTCTCCCTTAATTTGCAGTAACATTATCCAGGACCCCGGTGCCTTGCTGGACCTGGTCTGGATTCAACCAATTTTATTCTCGTTATGACCTTTCTCATCAAACATTGTTCTCATAAAATTTAAATTGTTAAGTCATTAACGCTTTCATACGACATTTCGCATCAAAGGTTTGTTATCTTAAGATGGAAAGCACGCCCTCTGTCCTTCGTGTTACTTTGCAAACTTGTGGCCTGGAAATCAAAACGTGGCCTTTAAACTAACCGCTTATTGTTCTACAATAACTCTCTACAAAGACGGGGTTCCATTTCAGAGGCATATCTGAAGATCTCAATTATGAACTAACAAAATCTTAAGCACAAGCAGTTCCATCGTTGATCATAAAGTTAGTCTCCGATTATCATTTGGTATTAAACAAAAATGAATAACCATTATATTATGCATGTATTTCATTGTTTGAATGAAGTTAATGATCAAATCCTTTAGATGATGCTAATTAATAGTTGAGTACATTCATGTAAAATGACTAGTTTATAACTAAAATGGCACAGACAAATATATAACCTAAAACGGTACAACGGATGTTAGAAAAAGATTATGGACAACGCATTTATAAGACTGATTAATAGTTCATCCTAACACTGTCCTGTTAACTATTGCAATGAAGAAAAGGACAGGCAATGTGAAATGCAAGGCCCATGAAAATAAATTTGGATAGATCTTTTCTATCTCTTTGTCTGGTTGCTTCTATACAATTAATGGTGCAAATACTACCCTACTTGCCTGCAATGTGCATGAGATTTTTGACACAACCCGGAAGGTTGTAAATTAATCGGTCCTAGACGAACAGAGGTATATTCATTTTTTTATTTTTTTTCTTAAAAAATTCGAATCAAACATGGATCGGACAAGATATATACTTGTACATTTTATTTTATTTTGTTCTCAGTCGTGTCCTAGATGAAATCAAATGAACACAGGCACAAGTTTTTCATATACGGTCATGGATGGATAATGTTATTTACATCAAGTTTTTTCAGCTATACTTTAATTATTAAAATTTCACACTAATTCTAATGAGCACGCATTGAAAGAGATTTTTCCATATATAAATTTTGTTGTTCTATCTCAAGTACTAAATCAAAATCGAACGAACCCGAGCATATCTATTCCAATTTCGGAGCGAATAACAATCGAAAATTCATAAAAAAAAACTAACAACCGTACATGGCGCAGCAGCATTTGTCCGATCACAACAATATAATCCAAATATCACGAAAGGACCAAACTATTATTATTATGAGAAGCATCACAATTCACACTTGACGATGGAACGGAAAGCTCTTTGTAAATAAAACGTTTTTTTTTTTCAACTTAAAGATTTTAATACATTCAAAAGAAAATGATTTTCAGAGAAAATTAACCATACTTTTACGTTGAAATCATCTGTAATTGGTTTGATTTTTTTATTTTTCACGTTACAACTTCTACCCTTTATTAGTTTACTTTTATTTATTTATTTACACTATTAATTTATTTATTAAAAAATTAATTGTTAGACGTCATTTCTAAGTGATACGTTATTGCAATAATTTTGATGAGCTTCCAAATTCGTAGGAAGATTCCATTGTTAAATCGTGTTTTTAAGTTATTAGTATTTATTGTCGTTTGGAATTTGAAATGGAAATTTAATCAGTAAAAACCTACGGGTTATGTTTTTGGTCTTATTGTATGAAAAGCCTCTACGGAAATTATTTTGTAAACAAAAAACTAGTTTTGAAACAATAGAAAACGCAAGATATCTTGTACTTTTTTGATAAAAAACGCAGCGGAATTTGTAGATTTAAAAGAAATTTGAAATTCAATAATGGTGAAAAAAAATACAGTTATTGACTAAAATACTTAAATAGCAATTGTTAATATTATTCGTGTTGGGAAATGTTGATTCAGGGTTTTAAGCCAAACTTAACACTAGAGTGGGGGTGAACAGTGTTTAGTGGAATCTTATAGTTTTTATGGAATCTTTTTGAATGAATCAGAAATAGATACAAATCACAAATATATAATAGCCATAGAATCAAATACAGATGCAGAATAAAAAGTAAAAGCAGTAAAGACAAGAACACACCCGGATTTTCATATTGGTTCAGAGTTATCCTACATCCAGTTTCATATAACTCTTGGTTGATGCTGATTTCTTTTCAATATAATCTTCAGATACAGTCATCGATTTCACAGGCCACATGGTCCACCCCTCCTGTTTACAAAGTACAGTGAGACTAAATTGGTTTCCATACTACAATCGCACCCAACTGATTTATATGGGCTATAACAACACCTTTTCAATCTCGGTTTTTGGAAGGAAGACTCGATACAACTTGATCTTGGGATCTTTGATTACAAAAATCCCTATAACTCTGAATAGCACTTGAAATCTTGAGAGAGTTTGATAGAGAACCAATCTAGAGTAGAATTGGTTTGAATTTTTTTTTTTAGACTTGATAGAGTTCGATTGTAGAATTTAGAAAACTAAGAATATAAATGGAGAGATGAAAGGAGAGAAGAAAATAAATGAAATTAGTTATGAAAATTCGAATTGGAAGTCTATTTATAGTTGTTCAACAGTCATATCCTTTGATGGAAAGGATTCAAACCAATAGACACAACTTTTGAAATCCAAAATTTAAATATAACAGTAACCATGTCACTACAAGAGAATACAACTATTCCAACGCCTCTGAGCCATTGGCGGCCGTTTGAAGCCGTCGGAATAGCCATTGGAATATAGTTAACATAATGAAACGATTTTCAATGAAAACTTTCTAATGGCTCTTCCAGTGGCCTCCAACGGTTTGTAGCCATTAGAAACTGTTTGAAACATATGACCAATAAGCCATTGGAAATCGTCTGAAACTTATGACCAATAAGCCACTAGAAACCGTTCCTAGTAGTTGGAAATTTGGGTACTTTTTTTATAACAGCAAGCGTATTACCTTCCAGCCACACCATTCATTTTCCTTTCCATTTCTAATCTATTCCACACATATATAACACGTATATATTAATAACAATATAAACAACCAACATAAATCAAATAAACACTAATATAAACAAAATAAACCATCCAAACATCAGAAACTCATTCTTCAACGTCACATGTCAAACAACCAAATACTTATCATTAAAATATATCCAAAATATCATCCTCACTCACTCCAAACCAACATATACAACATCAAAACACAATCACCACCATCTCCAAGTCACCATATACACTGTGCAAAAACAAAACAAAAATACCTTAAGCATCTTCGTCGCCTTCGGAAGCACTAGACGACGAAGGAAATGAATCATGCTGAAGCACATACTCTACTACTTTTTGATTCAGCTGCTCTATCTATTTAGCATGAAGACGATTCTTCTTCTGTAGCTGTTCAATCGTTATTCTAAGCTCTTTTATATCAGTTTTGTTTGGGCTTTTTGAGTTGCTCGAGCCTTCAAATAGAATGAGTAGCAAAATTGTTGTCAGTACATGAAAAATAGCACATACAAAATACTATCAAAATTTGAATCTCCATCCATGCCGACTTATTTCAATCATGTATATATCTTTTCACTTTATTTCTAATTGGGTTGGCAGCATATAAAATATTATAACACTATATGTCTACATGCTAATTTGTTGTATATATGTAAAAGGATTAATTCCTGGTTGATTCCCGTAGACGTTGTCTACTCTGCTGCGTCGAGTTCATAACAGTGTTGAATAAGTTATCTTCCTCATCCCATGCCAACTCATCGCGACTAAATTCCTCAAACACATGAGCTCGTGCCTTCTAAAACTTTTCTTATAATGCAAAAAACAATTATAGTTGAAATATAGTAGAATGTAATTTTTGTTTTACATAGCTAGTAATTAATAAACTTACCGATGTGAGTAATAGAATTTAAAATATGCATACATATTCACATGTCGCCCTATCCTGATTATCCCACTGGTATGTGATGTTGTCAGCCTTGTCTGCTTGCCTTGATGCGTGCGTGTGAGCAAATGCGTCCATGTAGGACACCAGATGTCCAGGAGTTGTTCCCACAATAGACAATTTATGTAATTCAATTCAGCATAGCTAATTACTGGTCTGATTAATATACAAATCTAATAATTGATAGATTTACCAAGTCCTCGCGGGGATGCTAGAAAGACTTGGATCCTCCATGATAAGTTACCGGGTTCCGGCTTCTGTATGTTGAGCTCCTTGTTGACTCCGCCTGCAAATTTACATAGATTAATTATTTAATAATTGTAGAATAATTAATAAGATTTTTGGTAGATTTACCTTGAATTCTTCACTGTTCCACCAGTCAACCTACTTATCTCATACAATCGCGTTCATCCATTTTGGTTTCTTCCCTTATTTTATCTTTGACATTTTCTACTTGTAATTCTTAACGACCATTTAATTCCAGTTACGCTGAACTAGGATGACATCAACCTCCTGCCGATCTATTTCGTCCTATACAATGAAAAAATATTACTAATTATTTATTTGTATTTATTAATCATGTTGTAAGGTTGTATAAACTTACAAGAAAATCTTGTCAATTGACTTCCCTAATGGTGTCAGAGATCTTGTCCATTTAGGCCAGAAGTTGCTCATCCTACCCATATATGCATTCTTGGAAATGTTCAGAACCACTCCCAACGGATCCAACTCGAATTCCATATGTTAAATATAAAACATAACTTTAGTCAATTGAAAATATATCATGTACAAAAAGTTATATTGCTATGTTGCTAATTTTGATACAAACGCCTGATCAGCCTTAGGCTGCAAGTAAACGACTGGACGAGCTGGTGGCTCGCCACTATTCTCCGCAATGCAGCGAGAAGAGCTACATCATCGTGAACCAGACATAATACCTGTCGCACACATGTGTATATACAATTCACAATAATTATGATATAATGAACCACTAAAAAATGTAATACATGTTATACATGTGTCATGTTTTATGTGTGTGTGTATTGTGTGCATGACTATACACTTATTGTCATTAAAATCATATAACTTGGATAAATGCAATGATAATGAGAGAAAAATGTAATGTGAATAATTGTAAAAAATATCGGATATTACTTAGTCCTCGTCGTTTTCTAATCAGACTCGATTTCGTGTTTTATTCACTTGTACGCATAAATTGTAACAAAATCATCCAAAACTTTTCAAACACCAAATCATTTCACGCGAACGCATAAATATACAATTTATTTTCACATAATTATCCAAAACTACGATCAATTCTAGCATAATACATATTCGTGTTCACATAAATTAAAATGTTTGCAAAACTTATCATATGACTACGATCAATCCAAACAAAATCATCCTATACATAGGGCTGTCAATGGGTCGTATCGGGTCAAGTTGTGTTCGGGTTGATTTAAAAACGGGTCGGGTCAACCTATTTATTAAACGGGTCATTTTTCTCAACCCTAACCCGACCCCTTTATAAAGGGGTTGACCGACCCAACCCGTTTAATTAAACGGGTCGTATTGGGTCGTGTCGGGTAGGGTTCACCCGTTTGACCCATTTGAAAATTTTGTCCGCTAATATGAATAGCGAAAGAACCAAATTACGAATAGGCAGTCACAAAACTATTATATAATCACCAACAGGCAACAAACTACAAAATTGCCAACAGGAAACATGTTAACAAATCATTAATAGGCAGCATATATATAAAGCATGAAATCACCATTTCCAAAATTCATTCTCCATACATAAGAATATATGAGCATACTGCATACGTAAGAGATGCATTTGTCATAAGTAAAATATAATTAAAGCATATGAAAATAAACTAGTAAAATATAACAGCTTGCACAAGCATATATGAGCTTACTGACACTAACATCATACATAAAAGACTAACAGTATGGAAGAGATACAACATATAACCAGGTTTGGCGGTCAAAATCGAGTTAGCGGGTTAACCCTAAACCCACGTGTTTGTAAGTGTGTCAAATTCAGGTTAACCCAAAAATGACCTGCCAACTAAACGGGTTGGGTTGACTTGCTAATTTCTGTGTGGGTTTCTGGTCGTGTAGAAAATTGACAGCCCTGCCTATGCATATATAATATATATAGTTAACCTAGTTATTAGTAATAATTTGAACATTTTGATGATAGCAATAGTAATTAACATACAATATGATGCAATAAACATTCGTAGCTATTAGGAATAAGTTTAATACAAATTTAGGCCTAAATTACAAAGCATAAATAATTAGGGTTTCGTTGAAAAACCTCATTTTGAGAGGTTGGAGAGTGGAAGGGCTGTAGAAGAAGCTTGGTGGAAATGACAGAGGTGATTTGGAAGCAGTTTGAAGGGGTGCAGCGTTTGGGGAGGTAGAATGGAATCTGGGTTTTCTTTGTTTTGGTTAGGGGAAGATAATGAGGAGCAACTTACGGTTTCCAGAAAATGTATACAAGTGAATTCCAACGGCTTCCAAAGTCCGCAAATGTCTTATATTGCAACGGCTTCCAACGGCCAGCGTGTCGATCTAGAATTTTCGATGAGTTAAATAATTAATTTACAACCTGGAAATATAACAATAAATCATTGATATCATTTGTTATAAGTGTTACCTATTAGTTTTCATAGAATTTTAAAGAGAAATACTACAAAAAGTATAGGAAATAAACTACGTTCTCACCATCCATGGTTTTATGTTAATGATTTTCATGGAAAGTGGTGCTAGGACAATTATATGGCACTGTATTTTTACATGCACCCTTTCATATGTGAATACACCTCCTTTACTACTATATACAGACCCCCTTCCTCCCATTTTTCTCCACACTCTATTCTCACTACTCCTTTCCATCTTCTTCCTCTTTTCTCCACATATTCTCTTCTCCTCCTTCTCCTTAATACCCAGCCTAGGCGCCCCTTTCCCACCTCCTTCATTTTGGTCGCGAATTCCTCCCATTCTCCTCCCTTAAAGACCTCATCCTTCCTCCCCTTGTTCGGTTGCACACCACCCTTCCCTTTCTTCATCCTAAGCCTCCATAACCTACACATAAGTCACACCTTCATACTCCCTCTCCTCAGCCGTAAACCCCCATCCAAGCTCCACCACATCTCATCCATACGTCCTCCCTTACACCACCATATCTCGCCCATATGTCCTCCCTTACACCACCACGATTGCGCCCTTCCTCTCCCTCTTTCCTTGCTCCTAAACCACCATCATCCCCTTGTCCAAGCTCAGTCACCCCATCACTACCCTTGCACCACCTTCTTCAAATAAAAAAATTATTTAATATCAATGACATTAATTTTATCGTCAAAAGTCGGTGAAGGTCTGAAGTTAGTTCGTAGTCGTCTAGTATAGCTAAGCAGTCCTACAGTAAAGATTGCTGGAGTGGAACCTTTGGTGAGAAACTCTACACTCATATTTATTTATTTATTTGATATGTTAATGGATGGTTAATTATCTATTAAACATAATGTAAGCGTTGATTATCGAACGCTTATACATACATATATTGTGATGCATATGCTACGTGATGGATGAATTGATGATGTGAATGTTATAATGATTGTTAGTAGTGATACTAGTTCATACTACATATGTTACGCCCACCTATTTGGAGATACTGGGATATTGGTTAAGCCTCATGCTTATCAGGTAATATAAAAGAACATTTTAATTGATTAAAAATAATGGAAAAAATAAAAGTTGGAATTTTATATCCAAAATTTGATAAGAATGAAATTGAAGTGATTTCGAGAAACTTTTGTAAAGGTTGGAATTTTATTGAATAAGGTTTTGAAAATAAACGGTGTGTTTAAGTTTAAAATAATTAAATTGAATTCAATTTTGAAATTGAAGTTTAGTTTGGCTGTATGGAAAGTGTTTTAACTCAAACCGATTGTTCCGTATAGATTATATAATATTTAATTCGAGTTCCGGAAAGTATGGTTTTTAAAATATTAATTTTTGAAAAGTAATAATATTTTAATAATTTAGGAATACTATAATATTAATTAGAAATGAATACTAGAACTTAAAGTTGAAAATATGAAATATTGTTTTGAATAATCTTATATATGTTTTAAAAGGTTTACTAAACTATTTTGAAGTAAACGGCTTATTTTTATTATAAATATAAAATACGATTAGAATAGTGTTTGCCATGCAGCGGTAGTTCGCAAATTTCAACCGTAGACTTTAAACTATCATAGAGATTCGTTCTAAATTGGATTTTCCTCAAAGGAAAAACGTTTTCTTTCTTATAACGATAGTCTCCAAATGAAAAAAAAAAATCCGATTTCCATGAATAATTTTCAAGTTATGTCCAAAAGAATTTCCAATAAAAATCGAGGTAGTGCAGTTTTGTGACCAAATTTAGAAATCAACTGAAATGGCTTTATAAAAACTACTAAAAATATGCTAAATTTTTGATAAATCATAATAAATGATTTCAAAGTGGTTTGGATAAAAATTATCAAGTTTCAAAGTTATTTTTATTAAACTAGTTTAAATAGCCTATTTGTAATGCTTTTTACTCAATAATTGATTTTAAATGGTTTAAACTTAATAATTGATATCTAACCTTGGTTAAACCATTTAAAAGGAGTTAAAAAATGTTTTTGATGATAAATAGAAGCTTTTAAAAGTTAAGATGCGTTAAGACTTAATAGAAATCCAACATATCCATACTATTTTGAAATGACATGTAACGACCCAGATTTTATTAAGTAATATTAAATATTTCAAATGATTTATTTTAAAATTTAAAGATTTTAAATTTATATAAGTAAGAAATTGAACGTTAAATTAACTTGCAAATGGAAGTATCAAACTTAAAATCCGAGATAGTTTATTTTGAAGTTATGCAAGATTCTGTTTGAGTATATAAAATGAAAATAATTTATTTTCAATGAATTTGATTATTTTGATATAAATTTATATTTTATTGATTTAATTGAATATTGGAAAATACCAATTTTGCAAACGTTCTCGAATTTCGATGAAACCAGTTCCATCGGATCCCTAATGTAACAAATTGTTGATGATTTCAACAATCAGAGCTAGTAGGTGAGCGCACACAGTTAAAATGTGTGTCGAAAGTCGATTTGAAATTCGATTTGGAAATCAATTATAGCATATAATTTAATTTCAATATAAACTAATATAAACAATTGAATCAGCTTCCGAAACATAATCCATTTTGTCCAGAATATGGGTATTTGGCTGGGTACATCACTCGTTGGGTTTCGTTTGGAGTTCTGGACATTTAACCTCATAGCCATGTAAACACACAAATAAAATAATAATAATAAATACCCCCTATATAATATCATTTCCAAGCCAACTCTCACCCAATTTATCATAGCCTCCGTTCATAATTCGAAGGCCGAAAATGGCCGATTTTTCTTCATTAATATCTCTCGGTCCGTAAGTTTTTAGCAAAAACCTCTAACATGAAAGCTGTTGAGCACTCTCTCCTCTTCAAATCCCTACGGGGATGATGATGTTTGGTGTTGTGGTTTGTTCTAGACCTTGGTTTAAAGTCGAACGGACAATTTTCAGCTTTGCAAAAGTGGTCACTTTTAGGCAAGGCGTTCAACTTGAGAAAGGTCGGGGTGGTGAGATCTTACTGCTGATGGAGTTTAGGGGTCGATGGTCGTCGGTGGCGGTCTGGGGACGAGCTCGAACATTTTCCATTCGAGGGGGATTGTCTAGTCAATGGCCGCACGAGGGGGACTGGGTTGGCCGACGATGGCGCGCCGGGGAACGCCCGTCACGGCAGTGGGTCGGTCGAAGGGTCCGGTGCACCTAGGCGGCGGCGATGAAGAGAGAGGAGGTGGCACCAGTGTGATGGCCCGCCCCGGACATGCCGACATTTCTCCAAAATGCGTTGTGCCGATGTCCAACTAGCACAGGACGGTTGCCAAAGAAAAAGGGTATGGAGCTAAAACTACCAAAGGAACCTATAGTATGTCTCACAGTGCATGGAATAAAATATGAAAACAACATAACTTTAACATAAAATAGGAGAGACAGTACATAAGCAGAAAACTAAATCATCGTAGCAGCGGAATCCATAATACAGCTTATGATCCAACATCATTATTACTACTTCAAATTACTGTCTCTAAAGTAAAAGAAGGAAAAGGTACACTGCTAATGCCTAAGCAGTGACAAGCTACAACACAGGGAGTATATATATATATATCATCTATTCATGCCTTACAATATAACCTGTCTCTAGTCTGCTCATTTAGGAGCACCCAGAGTAATAAGAAGAGACATAAAACTCTGGGTCGGACAAAAGTCTGGTATGAGCGATAAGCAACAAAACAGAACAATAATAGGTATAATCCAATCATAACTGAACCTGGACCTGCAACCAAAGATTTAGCACAACAGGATGTACAATACTCTATGGTGACACTAACACATGGTGTGAAAATAATGGGAAGGAAGTTTGCACGACATGGTGATAATAAACATCAAACATAGCAATTATCCTCACATCTCTCACTCAGTACGTAAAGCATACGATATCCACTACTTTAGCCACATAATCTTTGGGCCATGACAGAGTCCAACCCCGTACAACTATCACTACGAGCCCCTAATCCGCCTCTTAGTGGTGAATTAAAGTTATAGGTATCGATAACCTATTTGCACTCGTCCCGCAGCAAAGTCCAATTATGAAGTCAACTCGTTGGTTCCCGTCTGGATCCTGAGTCACAGCTTCTCATTTGGACTTCCTTTGCTTCTCGGGTTTTTGTCGAATTGGAGTTAGTCTTCAGAAGAGTCATCGCGTAAAAGTGGGAACATACGTTCAATTCAGTTTGTTCATCCGGTTCGGTTCGGTTCGGTGCATGGACTCCTCTATGTCACATCGGTTCGGTATATGGGGTTCTCCATGTCACATCGGTTCGGTTCGGCCCTCTTTTCCATTCTCCAGCTTCTGTTCGGTTCGGATGTCCTCATGTTGTTTGGTTTGGTCATCTCCATCCGGTTCGATTCGGTTACGATGAACCGATCCCATCCGTTACTGCAGCTCCTCTTCTCTGATCCGATCCAGTCTTTACTCCAACTCCAACTCTATACAAGTGGCCTTCCTTCTTGCCAAGCCTCCTCTAGTGCCAAATCCCGATCCAAATCGAATTCCCATACACGGTTCTCCTATCCGATCCGAGCCCTCTATCCAATCTGATCCGAAACCCTACACATTTGCTGCAACTTTTCCAACGACTGTTTTACGTCATATAGCGGCGTTTTCGACCATTCTAACTTTCCTACAAGATTACTCAACATTCCAAACAGTAATAACAACAAACAGAATCAACCATAAACATCCAAACATCAATCATATGAGTTGTTTTGGATCAAACATGCACAAATCTATGGTTTTTCCCCTTATTCCCCTTAATCATGATTTAAGTATACAATTAGCAAAAACATATCCAAATTAACCCAAATTTCTATCAGAGCCCTAAAATAATATTTAAGAATTTTTGAATATTTTTTCAAAATTTTAACATGCATAATTTCGCTAATTAACACTAATCACCCCTAATTAGCTGTAATTAGTGACAGACAATGCAAATCACTCACCTTGGCCATACATAACCTTAGATACTGTTTGGGTCGAATTCCTATGCAACACAACAGCTCCAACTCTGATTTAGTGTTGATTTGCCTTGATTTGATGTACCTTATCTTAATCCTCGATTAGAAAGCTATTATGAGGTGTTTAAATGAAGAATTTAAGAGTGGAGGCCATTACTAGGGTTAGTAGAATGAAAGTAGCGGCTGGAAAATGACAAAGGAGGGTTTCTCCGGCCTTAAATACCCCTAATTCCGAAATACCTAATAGACCTAACTGCTAATTACCCAATTAAGCCCATTTAAGCTGTTTTTACCTTCCAAACCTTATTTCAGCCATATCTCCCAAACGGTAAGTCCGTTAGATTAATACGACCACTCTACGGAAAGAGAAACCATTATCCAAAGCTAATGGAAGTGGTTTCATGTCGAAATTCCTTACCAATCAAAAGCTATGGGGGAAACAAGATTCGCCAGGGGCAAAACAGTCATTTAAAATTTGGCAAAAATCATGAACATGGGAAATGACCACAATAGTCGTTTCCCAAAGTTACACAACTACACAACCTCGTATGAGAATAAAATAAATATTCTACGACCATCCAATGCGTAGAATGCAGGTCGTTACATTCTTCACCCCATAAGAAATTTTGCCACCGAAATTCCTTAACTAAAAAAACATACAAAGGTTCTCGCATGCCTATCAATCATTTGCAAACAACCAAACATACATAACAACTTAACAAGCTTATCCTAGCATGCGGTTTACTAATAAGGGGATAACTATTTCTATATACAAACTCAACCAGATGCAAATGGTCATCCCATGACCCTCCAAAATCCAATATACAAGCTCTCAAAGATCCTATAATGCACGATTCGACCAAATACCATCATAACCTGACCCAATCCTTGGTAAACCATCAATGAAATCCATTGAGACTTGTTTCCATTTTCATTCGGGAATCTCCAATTGTTGTAACAAACCACTTGGCTTCTTTTGCTCGGCTCTAACTAACTGAAAATTCAGGCACTTGGATATAAACTTCCCGACGTCTCTCTTTGTAACTCAATCTTTTTACATTGGGTACAAATAGCCTCTTACTTGTTCGAAGCCATCCTCCTCGATCAAGTCCTTGCTTGATCATTCTCTCGTCATTGATACCCATCTCTACCTTACAGGTGATTTTCGATAGGTTAGAATTGTCCCTCTGACTGGAACCAATTTACTCAATCCAAATTGGTCTGATCACCAAACTTGTTAACATCGTTGGATCTAATCCATACTTAGGTCTGAAATCATATCCTGCGATATGCTCCAGTCGCATCCATTTAAGAAACATAGCATTTAAGCTGATCTGTCTTCCACACAGCGTATCAGCTATCGCACCTAGTTCGATAGCACAGGTATCCATGTATACCGTTATCTCTTCATTTCCCCATTGCTAGAATCCTGCTAAAGCCATGAATACGTTGATACCCATATGATTGGTCCAACCAGCCTCAAGGGAAAATAGAAGCCCCGACTCCAAACGGACTACCGCACATCCAATGTACGTTTATCCTCCAAGGATAACTAGATCACGTCCAACGGATCCAAGGTAAATGGGCATCCCCGGATACCCCTGCTTCGAGTCTTCCTAGTACACTCTAAACTATCGACATTTCCTTGGCACCTCATCAGAAGAGCTATCCTCAACTCCATCTTCAACTCGAGTCCCACCCAAGTCAATCCATTTTCTTGCAGCCCTCTTGAGTCCAACTATGGTCAATCCATTACCCTGCTGCCTTCTCAAGTCCAACTCGAGTCATCTCCTTACCTTGCAGCCTTCTCGAGTCCAACTCGAGTCATCTCGTAGCCCTATCGAGTCCAACTCGGGGTAGTCCATGTCATCGAACAGACTTATCATGTTTCAAGTTGCACCTTATTCCATGAGTAAACCAAGATACCATTCAGTCGAAATCTCAACAACTACCTATATCTCACGCAAACCATCCTAGTCGAACTCGACATTCCCCAAGCACAAGCCTAAAAGGCCTAAACCAATATCAGACAAGCACTCAAGGAACATATCCTTCCGAATTCATACAGTCTACATGAGATGATATGAACAAAACAACCAAGCACTCAAGCACTCATAACTACCTCTAGCTATCCTCGCCAATCCTGCTTCGAAACTATCGTTTATCCCATGACAGCCCATGCCATATGTTAAGCGTAAATGGCAACCCTAGTTATAACCAGACTACTGCACGTCCAACATACATTTGCCTCCCAGAGATAACTTGAACTTACAACAAAAATATTCTCTCTATATAACTCTAGTCGGCATCGCCGACGATTATCTACAAACTCAGACCCAGTCTCAAGTATCCATTACCCACAAACTCAAGTCCAATGTGAGTTGTCTCCCTACTCGTTGCGTCTCCAAGATTAATGAACAACCATTTTTTACGATTTCAAGTCCAACTTGAATTGTCCTAACCTTCATTGCATCTCCATGACCAACGAACACATCTTATTGCTTTGAGATTTCCCTTAGTTCCAGTTATTATTGATATTACCAGGCAGGTACCCGATACCACCCTATACCCTTGGAGCCAATCTACTTCCAAATAATGCTAAAATCAATAAAGCCTAAAACAAAAAAATCACAAGAAAACATGCATTTATGACTCTATAAGACCAAATTACAACAAATATCGAGTTCCAATTCCAATATATCTATCAGGTCACTAGATATAAAGAAATGGGAACCCTCGTCAAACAAAACTCGAATAGGAACATCATAAATAGAAAGCATACCTCGAATAACAACACCCTTTCCCTTTTCCGCCACAATTGGCACATTCGACGAAGAAGGAACATCGTTTATAGCATATGATTTCACGATCTTCTTCTCCCTAGGAGGTTGCGGACATTTATCCTTATGATGTCCCACTTGGCCGCAATTGAAACACTTCCTTTCCCCAGGCTTTTCCTGGCAATCTCTAGCATAGTGGCCCTTCTTGCCACAACTAAAGCACTCTCCATCTTTCTTGTTATTCTTTTTCTGACCATCCATGGTCTGATCTTGTTTCCACTTATTCTGAGAATTATTCTTGCCTCCACCGCCTTCTTGTGGCTTCGTTGGCTCCTCTGTAGATGCAATAACAACATCTTCTTTCGACTTAGGGTAAAGGCTCTCTGATCTCAATGCTTTCTCTACAATAGATTCAAATGTCTCATTGATGTGGTTTATAAGTCTTTCCCCTAAGTACCCATCTAGGCCGGTTATGAACTTCTCGTTCTTCTTCTCGACAATATCAATAAGAGATAATCCATACTTCGACAAAGTGTCGAACTCAGCAATATATTCCAAGACTACCCTACCATTCTGCTTAAGCTCCAAGAACTTCCTAGACAACTCTGACTTCTGAGCAGCTGGGATAAATTTATCACTGAAGAGAGTCCTAAACTGATTCCAAGTAAGTTGTTCCTCAGGGGTAGCCACCTTAATAGTATTCCACCAATTCATAGCCCGTCCTTGCAGTTGACGGGATGATAGCTTCCTCTTCATTGCGTCCTCGATTCCCAGATCCTCAAAGATACACACACAACTATCAAGTCAATCTTAAAATTCTATAGCCAACTCCATTCCGTGGAACGACTTACCACCAAGACTAGTATAATCCTTGTTAAGCTTAGCGAAATCGGCCCTATGCGCATGCACTACTGCACCACCACCATTAGTAACATTAGGAACTTCTCCTCGAGCATCTCTAAGCATCTCTCACATGAAGGTAGAAAACATCTTCCTTATATCAGGAACATTCTTATTGTTGGCCCCTGAACCCGTACTCCTCGTATTTTGGCTCATCGTTCAATCTGTAAAGAGGAAACGTTTAACTATCTCAATGTGGTGCCCATGCAGTGTGACTTCATCCTTAGATATACTAATAGTATATATATAGCTTTTGAAAAGCAAAATATCACAAATACGCGCTCTCATATACATATACTATCTCTTCCTGATGTCTTCCCCTAGGTTAACTACGTAACTTTGGCTCTGATACCAAATGTGACGGTCCACCCCAGATTAGCCGACATTTCTCCGAAATGTGTTGTGCCGATGTCCAACTAGCATGGGACGGTCGCTAAAGAAAAAGCATGTGAAGCTAAAACTACCTAAAGAACCTGTAGTATATCTCGCAGCGCATGGAATAAAATATAATAACAACATAGCTTTGACATAAAATATGCAAGACACTGCAAAAGCTGAAAACTAAATCATCGTAGCAGCGGAATCCACAATACAGCTTATAATCCAACAACATTATTACAACTTCAAATTACTGTCTCTAACACAAAAGAAAGAGAAGGTACACTGCTAATGCCCAAGTAGTGACCAGCTACAACACAGGGAGTATATATGTATATCATACGTGGAAGCCTCCAGCTCGTCTCCGGACAGCTACTCATGCATTGCCACCTAACCTGTCTCTAATCTGATCGTTTAGGAGCACCCATAGTAATAAGAAGAGACATAAAACTCTGGGTCAGACAAAAGTTTGGTATGAGCGATAAGTAACAAAACAGAACAATAACAGGTATAATCTAATCATAACTGAACCTAAACCTACAAACAAAGAGTTAGCACAACAGGATGTACAATACTCTAAAGTGACACTAACACATGGTGTGAAAATAATGGGGAGGGGGTGTGCATGACATGGTGATAACAAACATCAAACATAGCAATCATCCTCACATCTTTCACTCAGTGTGTAGAGCATACGATATCCACTAATTTAGTCACCTAATCTTTGGGCCATGATGGAGTCCAACCCGTACAACTATCACTACGAGCCCCTAATCCGCCTCTTAGTGGTGAACTAAAGTTATAGGTATCGATAACTACTTTGCACACGTCCCGCAGCAAAGTCCAATCATAAAGTCAACCCGTTGGTTCCCGTTTGGATCCTGAGTCACAGCTTTTCATTTGGACTTCCTTTTCATCTTGGGTTTTGGTCGAAATGGAGTTGGTCTTCAGAAGAGTCGTCGCGTAAAATTGGGAACATAGTCATCCAGTTCGGTTCAATGTACGGAGTTCTCTATGTCACATCGGTTCAGTTCGGTATATGGGGTCCTCCATGTCACGTCGGTTCGGCCCTCCTGTCCATGTTCCAGCTTCCGTTCGCTTCGGATTTCCTCATGCGGTTCGGTTAGGTCATCTTCATCCAATTCGGTTCAGTTACGATGAACCGATCCCATCCGTTGCTCCAGCTCCTCTTCTCTGATCCGATCCAGTCTCTACTCCAACTCCAACTCTATACAAGTGGCCTTCCTTCTTGCCAAGCCTTCTCTAGTGCCGGAATCTGATCCGAATCGAATTCCCTTACACGGTTCTCCTATCCGATCCGAGCCCTATATCCGATCCGAAACACTACACATTTCCTACAACTTTTCCAATGACTGTTTTACGCCATACGGCGGCGTTTTCGACCATTCTAACTTTCGTACAGAATTACTCAACATTCCAAATAGTAACAACAACAAATAGAATCAACCATAAATGTAACACCCCGCCTCCGCTAGGGTCACTCGCAAAGGAATGCACTAGCTTTAGAGGGGCATTATTGGTAAACATGCACAGAAATATCAGAAGACAGAACATGTATAAATAGCGAAAGTAAAATCAAACTTTCAGAACATGAATAAACAAGGTCTAAAGCCTTTTACATCAGAGTACATCAAAAACCTGTCTTGCAATAATAAAGAAGCATAAAAACCCTTTTAATAAATTATTCCCCAAGTAAAACAGTAAAGTAGCCATAGCCAAGAGAAGTCCAAGCCATCCATGATGACCTGCAGGCAGAAGAAGTCCGAACTAGACAACATTGTTTCCTCCCTGTAACCTGGGGGGGGGGGGAAACGGAAGAAAAGAGGCGAAACAAAACGGGTCAGTCAAAAAGACTGAGTAAGTCCTATCTACTTTCAGTATAAAAACAGGTAAAGGTAACATGACATGCATAAACTGAAAGTAAACATAAGGATAACTACAAGATAGATAAACCAGGGTAGCCGGCTGAACTACTGCGGCAAGGTAAACTAAGGTATCATGATAAACTACGGTGTTATGGTAGCCAAGGTATCACATCGTCAGATTTTTATCGAGTACCTTATCCCAAGGTATCTACCCCATCTAACATCCCACGGTATCTATTATGTATATTCTTCCTAGTTCTAACATGTATATTTGCTCTGCACCTCTCGTACTAGTATCCCTACCCGCGTCATGTGTTAACCATGAATGTCCCGTGCTCAAAGTCGTGTAATGGTCCATGTCGACCTAATATCGCATATATAGGTTACTCAAATCACATGCTTCTTTCCATGTATATAAGTTCAGTCCTTTGCCGTACCTCGTACGGGCTTCCTCATGTCGTATTGTCCTTGAAATCGTTTGGACTGTCATCCTTGTTCTAGCTAGGCTCCTCCATATGAATCATCGTTTGAACTACTAGGACTTACGCCACCTAGCACCACTAGGGATTACGCTTACCTATTGCACGCTTTCGTATTTCGGTTTGGGTTAAACCACCTAGGCCACTAGGGATTACGCTAACCCTCAACCGCGCCCTTTTTCCCACGCATTCATCGTGAATCGTTTTTCTATAACTGTATGCACATGTATCACATCGTGCCATCCGAGTCCTGTCACAGGGCAAACCAAGACATACAGGACTCGGTCGGGAGCTTTAGATTTATCTGCCGATGCAGATACTAAGGTCTGCTTTTCTACACGTGGCTATGGTCCCACGAGACCCCTCCCTCAACTAGTGAAAGGCAACACAAGAGAAAATCTTGCATGAGAACCACACTCCGGTCAACCCACATCCTACGACCTACCTCACCCATAATTAGATAGCAAATTATGGTCTGTTGGGTGTCCCCTGCCTTTCCGTACGTACACGCTTGACTTAAGATGGTAGATGATCGACGAACTTGCTATCTCGGGCACCTGATGTATTCGCCGACTCACTGCTATCCACCCCAGTCTTTAGGTCGCTCGCATAGCAACCAAGGCATATTCTTGGTCCTTCTACCGTAGACCTCAACCTCTCGTGAGCCTAGTATAATGACCTGGCAGCTCACAGAGGGATCCCAAGAATATCCTCGCGTTCCCCGAAGCCGCTGCTTCGTTACCCAGTTCGTTGGAGCCTTTATCTAAATCAGATAGCCTGCTCCTACACGCATACTTAAACGTTGACCTAACGCATCGGGTTACTCATCTATCTAAGAGGTGGTCCAGATTTCCCTGACTAAGAATTATTACTTAGTTTCCCTTAACTAAGGTTTACCACTTAGCCTTATTTCCATTACCCTTGTTAACTGTGGTTATTTACCTAATCCTCAGAATTAGGGTTTATCTAATGGGTTAAGTGTCACTTAAGTTCATAACTTAGCCCGTCTACAAACCATGTCAAAATTGGCTAAGTATCCAAGTCCAAGACTTAACCCTACAAACCATGTGTCAAGTTGGCTAAGTATATCAAACAATCCATAACTTAACCTCATCTAATTATCATTTTAGATTGGTTAATTATAAATTAACTTGACCTTGTCAAATTTCCGAGTCAAGTCGGTCAAGCGTATTCAAGTGATTCGTGACTTAGCCTTATCATGTTTTCACGTTATATTGGTTAAGTATAGATTAACTTAACCTCATCAAATTAACGAGTTAGATTGGTTAAGTATAGGTCACTTAACCTCATCAAATTATCGTGTTAACTTAGTTAAGCGTTTTAACTTAACCCCATTAAATTACTAAGTGGGATTAGTTAAGTCTAACTTAACCCCATCCGATTACCATGTTTAGATTAGTTAAGCCTAATCTTAACCCCATCCATTAGCTGTATTATGCGGTTGAGTGTCATTAAGAAAATTTACTTAACCTTATCACGTTATCGTGTTGGATTGATTAAGTGTTGGTTAACTTAATCCCGTCCACCAGTCATATAAAAAATGGTCAAGTGTCATTAGGCAAATCAAGTTACTTAACCTACCCAAGCTTATCATGTTTTGTTAAGTATCATTAGCCTAATCAAATTACTTAACCCATTTGTCCATATCATATTTGGTTAAGCCTCATTAATCAAATTAACTTAACCCTATTATGTGGCATTAATTTAATTAATGCACCCTCAACCTCTCACATTAGACCTTGTTGTGGTTACTAGTTAAGCCGGGCGGGTCCGGGTAGATTTACACCACAACTTAGTCTAACCTCGGGTCTTAAGCGCGACATGACCAACTTCTCACATTGGGTCCTATCGCCTGCAACTACTAGTTAGGCCGGTCGGTTCCGGGTAGTTTTACGTTGCAAACTCAACCCAACCTCGAGTTGGCCATACTCATATTATCTAAGTTCATCATGTTTCCAAAACATGTTACAAGTTTTCGAGCATTTGGGTAGACCTAACTTAATAGGTAAATTCCCAAAGGGTAGACCTAACTTAATAGGTAAATTCCCAAGCTCATGTTTTTATGCATCCTTACATGTCATCTTCCATGTTATCTTTCAAGTCATATTTTCAAGTATAAACACATGTCATCTTCAAGTTAAGATTTTGCGACATGTTCATGTTTATCTAACTACCCAAAATCGTGTTTTCCCAACGCAAGCAAAGCGAGTCAACATAGTAAGGATACTATGTCACATATTGGTCTCAAAACATGCATGATGCCAAAAAGGGCTTGGCTTCCACATGCATAACATCATAAAGGGATTGGCCATAGACATGCATAGTGTCATAAGGTAATTTGGCCACAAACATGCATACTATCAAAAAGGGATTTGGCCATAAACATGCACAACTTAAAAAGAGGGGATTGGCCACGAGCATGCATAATCTCATAAAGGATTTGGCCACAAACTTGCATGTTAGCATAAGGGGTTTGGGTTCATAAACATGCATAAGCCCCAAAATCTTGCCTTAGCCAATGTTTCATAAGTAAAGTGGTTCCTAAAGGTTCATGCTAGCATTTCATGCATAAAGATCCAAACTTGCAAGTTGAACTAGGTTATGCATAGCATGAGAGGCATGATTAAGTCACTCACATGGCCTAAGATCATAAATATGAACACAAGAGGCATGGTAAGGTTCATATAGATTCGCATAATCATGTTTAGCCTCATTTTATCCCATGTCAACATTAAAAATACCGTTTTGATCCAAAAGTAGCTAGAACTTACCTAGCATGGCAAGAGGACTAGGAGCATGCATCGTTTTGGCGAAGAAAGGTGGCTCCTTTGATGAAGATCCGTCATGAAACTCGCATAACAAGGTTGATTTGGTCTTGATTTGGTGTAGCAAGCTTGCACCTTTTGATTTGAACTTGATTTGAGTGCATAGGCTCTAGGGATTTGAAATGGAGGCCATGAGAGTAGAAATTTGGCCATAGTTTAGTTACATGAGTGAATAATGAGGGTTTAGGGGTAGGTTTAGGGTCTTTTATAGAGATTAGGATAGTTTTAGGCCCTTAGATTAACCCTAGGACCAACCTGAACCGTTAGATTTCAAACCAGGCCCAAAAACCTAGCCAAGATAGAAAATAGGTGCACCAGACCAGAATCAGCCGACAGGGCAAGTCGACAGCCCTGTCGACATGCCTGTCGACATGCATGTCGACATGCCTGTCGACATGCCTGTCGACATGTCTGGGCGGGAATTTTCCCGCCTGGCCCCATTTCTGCATGTTTCGAAATTCAAGTTTGCCGAAAACTTCTTTGGGCCTTAACCGGGTCATACGGACTCCGATTTTCGAAAACTCGGACTCTATTTCGCGTATTTTTCCGAGACGAACGCAATGGCATAGCCCGTTTTACTTGATTCAGAATTTAAAATGAAATTCTGCCTTGATTCTCGTTTTAACATGTTATTGAAATACGGGTTGTTACATTCTCCCCACCTTTTAGGATTTCGTCCCCGAAATCTCTAAGTTAGGAAGAACATATCCTACCATCCATCATCCATCTACTCAAACCATCATCCACAAGCAACCATTGTCCTTAGACGACTCCTAATGCTTTATGAATGTATGCAAAACGTGTGTGTACATGTTCCTTAGCTAATGCTAATGATCAGGCCTGGATAATCTTTCTAATGCAAAAGTATGTATAGTGCCATGAATCCAACATGTATGCAAATAGTCCTAATCATATAAATACTATAAGCGTGCACAATCATTCATTCATATGCAACAACCGCATGATGACACATCCAATTTCATCCATAACAAGTATAAATACTCGTGCATATGCAATATGAAATGTGACCGAGTCAAGCTAGCATCTAATGTGTATACGCGCATCCACTTGCAACCACTTGCAACCATATCAATCATAACATGTTTCAAATACATGTTTACATCCATAGGGTTCTACCTAAGATTCCCTGAAACAGGGTTGAGAAGATAAACAAAACAAACTCCTTACGGGGTTTGTAACAGAAACAGGACCGAGGGGATATCCATAAAAGATAGCCCACAAGCAAGCCCAACAGAAAACAGGGATCGAGGATATATTCCCAAAAGAGATATCATGCACGTATTTGGTCTTCAGTCTCCTGAGTCGCATCACCTTGAGCTTAGTTCCATCGTGCCTTAACCGCCCCTTTTTCTTCACGATTTCGCAGCTTCTTATTTCCTGTTTCCATAACATGAGTTGGAACTCATTTCCTCATCGCCTCTCGTTCCACTTGCACTTATCCTTTTTTTTTTTTCTAAAATACTTGACGCAAACATGACTGCGTACTCATGATCTCATGCAAGCTTTTCCAAAATTCACTAATGAATCTCGGACCTCGTACCATAAGGTATACCACATAAAGGAAATTCCTCTTGAAAGTAAACAGATGCCAACCAGGTTATCAAGCGCACTTACTAAGGTGATTTCTATAACCCATGCATAAGTGAAATAAACCATCCGTCCTATCGGCGAACACCACTCGATTGGGCTTCCAATTTCCCATAAAGGCATCAAGGGATTCTAAGTAACTAACCATGACCGAACCCAAAAGGTTACACGAGACTTCGAGGGTTAGTCAAGGGTCCAACTACTCTTCTATCAAAACCGAGAGTGGCACCCCTTACTGGATAACCACTTCATCCCTATAGTCCATCCATAACCGAGGCATGTCATTCTCGAATCCAAAACAAGTCATGAGTAAATGGACCGATCTTCCAATAGGACTTAAGACAAAACGGGATCCTCTACTACGCTAGTACTAAGGTGCAGAGACTCAACTATCGAAGCGGACTTAAAAAGATGCGGTGATCAAAACAAAGTCCCGACGGGATGATGGAGAAGAAAAACTAAACTTCTAACAAGATCGTTACCCTCCTTCTGAGGTATCCTAGAAATGAGAGCATACTATTGCCCTCCGAATGATCTTGTCCCTGTTCCATGACACTTAACTATCCGTCCCGTTTCACCATGCCAAAGGTACTCTCTCGTCATGGGTTTCATTGTTCATCTTTCTCCCTCCTTTTAGGACTCAGCCATACCAACATGTTGCTTATCCCTGAGCTCGTATCCTTTATCCTTGTTCTTACTATCCTTTCATAACTCTGCAACGGTCTCTCGAGAACCACCTCCATCGTACGGGAAACACTTACGTAGCTAGAAAGACTAGTCGCAGTCAAAACCACTGTGACTACAGATGGAGGAAAGAAAGGAAAAGAGATTCAATCAAGGAAACAAGGATAATGCTAATGGCCTTTGGGGAATAGCCTTTTTCTTTTAAAAGAAAATTTTCTTGAAAAATGCTTCTTTGTAAACGGTTTTTAAAATAGTTTTCAGAAGGTTTTAAAAACTTTTGCCCAGTCTGGTAACCTTCTGCTCTGATACCAAATGTAACACCCTGCCTCCGCTAGGGTCACTCGCAAAGGAATGCACTAGCTTTAGAGGGGCATTATTGGTAAACATGCACAGAAATATCACAAGACAGAACATGTATAAATAGCGGAAGTAAAATCAAACTTTCAGAACATGAATAAACAAGGTCTAAAGCCTTTTACATCAGAGTACATCAAAAACCTGTCTTGCAATAATAAAGAAGCATAAAAACCCTTTTAATAAATTATTCCCCAAGTAAAACAGTAAAGTAGCCATAGCCAAGAGAAGTCCAAGCCATCCATGATGACCTGCAGGCAGAAGAAGTCCGAACTAGACAACATTGTTTCCTCCCTGTAACCTGGGGGGGGGGAAACGGAAGAAAAGAGGTGAAACAAAACGGGTCAGTCAAAAAGACTGAGTAAGTCCTATCTACTTTCAGTATAAAAACAGGTAAAGGTAACATGACATGCATAAACTGAAAGTAAACATAAGGATAACTACAAGATAGATAAACCAGGGTAGCCGGCTGAACTACTGCGGCAAGGTAAACTAAGGTATCATGATAAACTACGGTGTTATGGTAGCCAAGGTATCACATCGTCAGATTTTTATCGAGTACCTTATCCCAAGGTATCTACCCCATCTAACATCCCACGGTATCTATTATGTATATTCTTCCTAGTTCTAACATGTATATTTGCTCTGCACCTCTCGTACTAGTATCCCTACCCGCGTCATGTGTTAACCATGAATGTCCCGTGCTCAAAGTCGTGTAATGGTCCATGTCGACCTAATATCGCATATATAGGTTACTCAAATCACATGCTTCTTTCCATGTATATAAGTTCAGTCCTTTGCCGTACCTCGTACGGGCTTCCTCATGTCGTATTGTCCTTGAAATCGTTTGGACTATCATCCTTGTTCTAGCTAGGCTCCTCCATATGAATCATCGTTTGAACTACTAGGACTTACGCCACCTAGCACCACTAGGGATTACGCTTACCTATTGCACGCTTTCGTATTTCGGTTTGGGTTAAACCACCTAGGCCACTAGGGATTACGCTAACCCTCAACCGCGCCCTTTTTCCCACGCATTCATCGTGAATCGTTTTTCTATAACTGTATGCACATGTATCACATCGTGCCATCCGAGTCCTGTCACAGGGCAAACCAAGACATACAGGACTCGGTCGGGAGCTTTAGATTTATCTGCCGATGCAGATACTAAGGTCTGCTTTTCTACACGTGGCTATGGTCCCACGAGACCCCTCCCTCAACTAGTGAAAGGCAACACAAGAGAAAATCTTGCATGAGAACCACACTCCGGTCAACCCACATCCTACGACCTACCTCACCCATAATTAGATAGCAAATTATGGTCTGTTGGGTGTCCCCTGCCTTTCCGTACGTACACGCTTGACTTAAGATGGTAGATGATCGACGAACTTGCTATCTCGGGCACCTGATGTATTCGCCGACTCACTGCTATCCACCCCAGTCTTTAGGTCGCTCGCATAGCAACCAAGGCATATTCTTGGTCCTTCTACCGCAGACCTCAACCTCTCGTGAGCCTAGTATAATGACCTGGCAGCTCACAGAGGGATCCCAAGAATATCCTCGCGTTCCCCGAAGCCGCTGCTTCGTTACCCAGTTCGTTGGAGCCTTTATCTAAATCAGATAGCCTGCTCCTACACGCATACTTAAACGTTGACCTAACGCATCGGGTTACTCATCTATCTAAGAGGTGGTCCAGATTTCCCTGACTAAGAATTATTACTTAGTTTCCCTTAACTAAGGTTTACCACTTAGCCTTATTTCCATTACCCTTGTTAACTGTGGTTATTTACCTAATCCTCAGAATTAGGGTTTATCTAATGGGTTAAGTGTCACTTAAGTTCATAACTTAGCCCGTCTACAAACCATGTCAAAATTGGCTAAGTATCCAAGTCCAAGACTTAACCCTACAAACCATGTGTCAAGTTGGCTAAGTATATCAAACAATCCATAACTTAACCTCGTCTAATTATCATTTTAGATTGGTTAATTATAAATTAACTTGACCTTGTCAAATTTCCGAGTCAAGTCGGTCAAGCGTATTCAAGTGATTCGTGACTTAGCCTTATCATGTTTTCACGTTATATTGGTTAAGTATAGATTAACTTAACCTCATCAAATTAACGAGTTAGATTGGTTAAGTATAGGTCACTTAACCTCATCAAATTATCGTGTTAACTTAGTTAAGCGTTTTAACTTAACCCCAATAAATTACTAAGTGGGATTAGTTAAGTCTAACTTAACCCCATCCGATTACCATGTTTAGATTAGTTAAGCCTAATCTTAACCCCATCCATTAGCTGTATTATGCGGTTGAGTGTCATTAAGAAAATTTACTTAACCTTATCACGTTATCGTGTTGGATTGATTAAGTGTTGGTTAACTTAATCCCGTCCACCAGTCATATAAAAAATGGTCAAGTGTCATTAGGCAAATCAAGTTACTTAACCTACCCAAGCTTATCATGTTTTGTTAAGTATCATTAGCCTAATCAAATTACTTAACCCATTTGTCCATATCATATTTGGTTAAGCCTCATTAATCAAATTAACTTAACCCTATTATGTGGCATTAATTTAATTAATGCACCCTCAACCTCTCACATTAGACCTTGTTGTGGTTACTAGTTAAGCCGGGCGGGTCCGGGTAGATTTACACCACAACTTAGTCTAACCTCGGGTCTTAAGCGCGACATGACCAACTTCTCACATTGGGTCCTATCGCCTGCAACTACTAGTTAGGCCGGTCGGTTCCGGGTAGTTTTACGTTGCAAACTCAACCCAACCTCGAGTTGGCCATACTCATATTATCTAAGTTCATCATGTTTCCAAAACATGTTACAAGTTTTCGAGCATTTGGGTAGACCTAACTTAATAGGTAAATTCCCAAAGGGTAGTCCTAACTTAATAGGTAAATTCCCAAGCTCATGTTTTTATGCATCCTTACATGTCATCTTCCATGTTATCTTTCAAGTCATATTTTCAAGTATAAACACATGTCATCTTCAAGTTAAGATTTTGCGACATGTTCATGTTTATCTAACTACCCAAAATCGTGTTTTCCCAACGCAAGCAAAGCGAGTCAACATAGTAAGGATACTATGTCACATATTGGTCTCAAAACATGCATGATGCCAAAAAGGGCTTGGCTTCCACATGCATAACATCATAAAGGGATTGGCCATAGACATGCATAGTGTCATAAGGTAATTTGGCCACAAACATGCATACTATCAAAAAGGGATTTGGCCATAAACATGCACAACTTAAAAAGAGGGGATTGGCCACGAGCATGCATAATCTCATAAAGGATTTGGCCACAAACTTGCATGTTAGCATAAGGGGTTTGGGTTCATAAACATGCATAAGCCCCAAAATCTTGCCTTAGCCAATGTTTCATAAGTAAAGTGGTTCCTAAAGGTTCATGCTAGCATTTCATGCATAAAGATCCAAACTTGCAAGTTGAACTAGGTTATGCATAGCATGAGAGGCATGATTAAGTCACTCACATGGCCTAAGATCATAAATATGAACACAAGAGGCATGGTAAGGTTCATATAGATTCGCATAATCATGTTTAGCCTCATTTTATCCCATGTCAACATTAAAAATACCGTTTTGATCCAAAAGTAGCTAGAACTTACCTAGCATGGCAAGAGGACTAGGAGCATGCATCGTTTTGGCGAAGAAAGGTGGCTCCTTTGATGAAGATCCGTCATGAAACTCGCATAACAAGGTTGATTTGGTCTTGATTTGGTGTAGCAAGCTTGCACCTTTTGATTTGAACTTGATTTGAGTGCATAGGCTCTAGGGATTTGAAATGGAGGCCATGAGAGTAGAAATTTGGCCATAGTTTAGTTACATGAGTGAATAATGAGGGTTTAGGGGTAGGTTTAGGGTCTTTTATAGAGATTAGGATAGTTTTAGGCCCTTAGATTAACCCTAGGACCAACCTGAACCGTTAGATTTCAAACCAGGCCCAAAAACCTAGCCAAGATAGAAAATAGGTGCACCAGACCAGAATCAGCCGACAGGGCAAGTCGACAGCCCTGTCGACATGCCTGTCGACATGCCTGTCGACATGCATGTCGACATGCCTGTCGACATGCCTGTCGACATGTCTGGGCGGGAATTTTCCCGCCTGGCCCCATTTCTGCATGTTTCGAAATTCAAGTTTGCCGAAAACTTCTTTGGGCCTTAACCGGGTCATACGGACTCCGATTTTCGAAAACTCGGACTCTATTTCGCGTATTTTTCCGAGACGAACGCAATGGCATAGCCCGTTTTACTTGATTCAGAATTTAAAATGAAATTCTGCCTTGATTCTCGTTTTAACATGTTATTGAAATACGGGTTGTTACAATAAACATCCGAACATCAATCATATGAGTTGTTTTGGATCAAACATGCCCAAATCTATGGTTTTTTCCCCTTAATCCCCTTAATCATGATTAAAGTGTACAATTAGCAAAACATATCCAAATTAACCCAAATTTCTATTAGAGCCCTAAAATAATATTTAAGAATTTTTAAATATTTTTCCATAATTTTAACTTGCATATTTTCGCTAATTAACACTAATCACCCTCAACTAGCCATAATAAGTGAAAAACAATGCAAATCACTCACCTTGGCCACAAATAATCTTAGATCTGAAATTTTCTACTGTTTGGGTCGCATTCCTATGTAACACAGTTGCTCCAACTCTGATTTGGTGTTGATTTGCCTTGATTTGACGTAGCTTAGCTTAATCCTCGATTAGAAAGCGATTAGGAGGTGTTTAAATGAAGAATTTGAGGGTGGAGGCTATTACTAGGGTTAGGAGAATGAAAGTGGCTGCTGAAAAATGACAAAGGAGGGTTTCTCTAGTCCCTTTCAGCCCTTAAATACCCCTAATCCCGAAATCCCCAATGGACCTAGCTGCTAATTACCCAATTAAGCCCATTTAAGCTGTTTTTCGCCTTCCAAACCTTATTTTAGCTATATCTCTCAAACGGTAAGTCCGTTTGATTAATATGACCACTCTACGAAAAGACAAACCATCATCCGAAGCCAATGGTAGTGGCTTCAGGTCAAAACTCCTTACCAATCAAAAGTTATTGGCGAAACAAGATTCGCCAGTGGCAAAACGGTTATTTAAAATTCGGCAAAAATCATGAACATGAGAAATGACCCCAATAGTCGTTTCCCAAAGTTATATGACTATACGACCTCGTATGAGAATAAAATAAATATTCTATGACCATCTGATGCGTAGAATGCAGGTCGCTACAACCAGTATACAATGGAAGGGGGACAACTGATTAAGGTTAATTAATTTAATTAATTAAACTAATGACATAATTAGTTTGTTTAAAGTTTAAACAATTATATCTTGCTCATATAAAAAGAGAATTCAACAAAACCAGTTACCGTGGAATCTTAAAGAAGAATACTATGCGATGGAACTAATTTGGACAAGATTGAAGCTGACTAGAATTTTGATTTAAATTAAACCTCTATTTGATAAAAAATCGTTATTACAACGATCTACCATCACTGTGAGAACTCTATTGATTTAGTTCGAAGAGTTATTATAATCGTTATCTGATTATATATTGATTACATGTGGTTGTTATGGTTGCTTCGCGATTGTTGGATGTTATTACATTTTATTATTACTGTTTATGTACATATAAGCATTAACGATTATAATGTGTATACTATAATTGTTGACTGATGGATGATGATTATTATGGTTGAGTTTACTTTTATTGACATAAATAAAATTGACAACACGAATTTGGAATCGTTTGGGAATTGGTTAAGTATTATTCTATTCAGAATTATTAAATTAATATATATTCATTTAAGTGAAATAAGGCATGAAAATGAAATTTGGATTTTTATATTTGAAATGATTTCGAAATGAAATTGGGACGATTTCAAAAAACTTTTGAAAAATTTGAAAGGAATTTGAGAGAGTTTTGAATTGGAAATGGCTTGTTCTACATTGAAATTGATTTTGAATAATAAATTCAAAATCGAATTCGAGTTAGATATAGGAACGACGTTTTCAACTCAAATTGATTATTTTATTATTTTTATATAACATTTAATTTGATTGCTGCGAAGTTTGGATTTAAGAAGATTTAATGTTCAAAAATGTTATTATTTTATCAATACTAAAATAATAGAATATTCAATTTTGATTTATAATTGAATTTGAAGTTAGAATTTGATAATATCGCTTTTAAACGAGTTTATAACCGTTTTATAAAATATATTGGACTGAATGGAATGAATTTCATTTTAAATTATAATACGGGGTGAATAGGACGTGTCGTGTGCGATAGTTCGCGAATTTCGACCATAAACTTCAAACAACCATAACTAATGCAATTTAAATCGGATTTCCCAAAATCGAAAACGTTTGTTTTCAATTGATAGTAACTTTGAAATGAAAGAAGAGACTTTGAATTTCAACTTATGGATTTCAAGTTATGTTTGAAACTATTTTTGAAAAGGTCGCTGTAAACGCAGTTTTATGATCGTAACTGGAAATCGATCGAAATGGCCTTATAAAAAATTTTAAAATAGAAAAATTATGATAAATCATAGTAAATGATTTTATAGTGATTTAGATAAGAAATTTGAAGTCTTGAACTATATTTCAATTTTTGTGTTTTCAGCCTAATTTGCCGAATACAGTAAAACGACGTTTTGGAAATTTAAGTTAAATGAACTAAAGATATTCAAATATTCGTTTTTTAGATTTGATTGGAATTAATCTTCGAGTATTTGGTTTTAGTTCTGTAGACAAGATCATACTATTCGAGGAATTTTAAAGGTGGATACATAGCTATTCCGCTTATAGTAACTCTTGAATCTGCAAAGTTGATATAGGATATGAGCTGATACAATTTCTTTCTAAATCATATATTTAATATTAGCCCTTTTTTTGTTATGTTGGGCGATGTCTTTAATAACATCATCCTTAACACAGCAAGTTAAGTTAATTGGTTTATCAAATATAATGTTGTTTTGAATTTTTTTTTTAATCTTTCAGTTAAGATGAAAGTTTTCAAAATTTAATTAATCGGATTTAAATAGAAATGATCCTTAGATATTTGATATTGGTTTCTATTGTGTAGACGTTTACTATTTTGAGGAATTTGGAAGATGTTTATATCTTGTAACACCCCGTATTTTTAAATACACTAAAGAGGATAAATTAAAGAATAATTAATTTAATATAAAGAATTAAGGGAAATGGATTGCGTTTTTGCATTTATCTCGAAATTCGGGTCAGGATTGGCACCTGATTTGCGTAAATCGGATAATGCATGAAGAAGTTACGAACGGTAGAAGTTGAAGATCAAAACAGGGATAACTGGCGCACTTGTCAAGTGCGCTAATGCAATTTAACATTGGTGCACCCGCCAAGTGCGGCCATGTATGTTTTTGTGCTTCCGGATCTTTCTTTTTCAAGTGGGTAGCGACCCATGACCTGATTCACTCTAGCGCTGAGGTGGCATTCGAATTCTGGACATTAGTAGCTATAAATATACCTCAATTCTCTTGTTTTCTTCACAAAGAATCAATGGCGGCCAAACTCTGCCGGTGTGTGAATTGAACTGGATCCCTTATCTTCTTCTATCAACTAAGGCAAATCAATTGGAAATTCAAGATCCAATCTCTTCTGGTTCTATCTTCTAATCCAAACTTAGTGAGTATAGAGTCTTTTAGAATTAAATATTTAAAAGTAAACTTGATAGGATTATAGTTTGGATTTGTTCATATATTATATTGGATCCACTGTAAATTATGAACATATAACATTATGGATTGATTATAATTTGGATCAAAAAATTTATGATGTAGATCGTATCGCTATTTGTGCTAGATATACTTTTATCTATAGATCTGAATTATGTGGACATTTTATGATGTAGATCGTATCCCTATTTGCACTAGATCTACTTTTACCTACTAGATCTGAACTATGTGGAAATTCTGTGATGTAGATCTTAATCCTTATTTGTTAGATCTACTTTTACCTGTTAGATCTGTTTTATGTGGACACCTAAATCATTAATCAGATCTAGTTTATTATTTCGATCCCTTTGTGCTTCTCATATTAGATCTGAACTTGTTGGACATCTAAATTAAAATTTAGATGTTGTCATTTTCATCTTATCACCTTTTCTATGTTACAACTAGTTAACTGCCACAAGTTCATTAGATCTATGCTTCTATGTTCACCATGTTAGTATATGTTTATGCTAGTTATGTTAGAACATTCACCTTTGTCATATTTCCGTTACCTTACCTTTTTATCGTTTGTGATTAGGCTATTATTTAGCATATACATGCCGCAAATTATGAACACGCTAGTTAGGGAACGGTGAGGGAAAAAGGTTAATTTTGGCATAATTTGAATATGAACATGAGTTGGACGTATAACTCAATAATTGGGTAAATGGGCATAAATAACTAATAAGGCATAGGTATAATTAATTGGACATATAATTTAAATGGGGAAAAGTGGGGACATAATTACCTATAAAGACATAGGTAAGAATTTTGATAAAAATGGAATGTTTAATAATTCGAATTAGAAATTGTAAATGCACTTATGACACGAGATTAGGTTGCATTAGTGGTGGAAGTGTGGCTAGACCCGATCGGCATATCCAGCAGCTACTAATGTTGAACCTAATGTGAGAGGTCTAAGTGATCAATTACGAATCGGGCTAAAACATGAGGTTAGGCCCAACTTGTGGAATAAGACTGTCTAGACCCGATCTACATATCCAGCATCTATAAGTTATAGGCCTAATGTGGGAGGTCTAGCCCGTTATAAACCATAAATGGACATGGTAATAAATTGGACTACTTAACCTAATCTAATCCATAAGGGATTGTATGAATACGAACTAAAGTTAGGGTTAAGTAAATCTTGGGTAGGTGGGTAGTATTGATATATATAGGCCCACAAACTTAATCGTTAAGTAAACATGCTTGAATCAGTGGGAGGGTTAAGTAAATCTTATATAGGTAGGTAATATTAGTATATATAGGCCCACGAACTTAACCGTTAAATTAACATGCTTGAATCAGTGGGAGGGTTAAGTAAATCTTGGGTAAGTGGGTAATATTAGTGTGTATAGGCCCACAAACTTAACCGTTAAAAAAACATGCTTGAATCAGCGGGAGGGTTAAGTAATTCTTAGGTAGGTAGGTAATATTAGTATATATGTGCCCACAAACTTAATCGTTAAATAAACATGCTTAAATCAGCGAGAGGGTTAAGTAAATCTTGGGTAGGTGGGTAATATTAGTATATATAGGCCCACAAACTTAACCGTTAAATAAACATGCTTGAATCAGTGGGTGGGTTAAGTAGATTTAAGGGGGTGGGTAATATTTACATATAGGCCCACGAACTTAACCTAATAAAGTTATGTAATTAAAGACACCTAGTGTTATATATAACCGGTGGAAAATATAAAGGGTTATGTAATTACGGACACCTAGTGGTATACATAACCAGTGGAAAATATAAAAGGTTATGTAATTAAAGACGCCTAGTGGTATACATAACCGGTGGAAAATATAAAAGTTATGTAATTAAAGATAACTTTTAGGGTAAGCATAACTAGTACAGGGCTAGGTAATTAAAGACACCTAGGGGTATACATAGTCAGTGAAAACCTAGCGTGGTATACAAGACAAAGGGGACAGCTTGTATCATACTATGTGGGACCCATTTCAGTCAGTAACCCGGAGTAGGTATCAAATAAAGTACTCCGTACTTGCCGGAGAAGGGGCATGCTTACTGACTGATTGTAAGAAATCCAAACGTGACAGACGGTGTGGGCGGTGCAAACCGACCGGGCCTTGTGCGTGCATGGGCCGGGCAGAAGGGGATAAGACGACAATGACACCAGTAGATATGGTTGTGCATATCTTGGGAAATGAAGGGTTGTCACTTTAGGAAGTGATATCTCCTACTGTGGGGCCGGCACAGGGTATCTACGGAGTGGCGAGTCGATCGATTAGGGTAGAAGTTAGGATTCAATTGGACGTATGCCTAATTCAACCATCTTATAGTGGAAAGGATCATTTCATTCAAATTATACTAATAATAGTGCAGATGAATAATTAGAGAAGCGTATACACCTTATCTTGTCTACCTTGTTACACCTACCTTTTGTGTAGTTATCTCTCTCTTATCCACTTTATATGCCTGTCATGCTACTTTTATTTATTTACTTGCTAAAAGTCACTAGACTCGCCGGTCTTTATGTCTGACCCTTTTTGTTTCCTCTTATTTCTTCCGTTTCCCCGGGTTCTCAAGGGGGAATTCTCAGGCTTAGTTAGGATTCTGCTATTGTCTTGCTTGGAGCTTCTAGATGTATTGCTCAAGCTTCTATCTTTGCTGCTATGGCTTATGATCTGGGGATTATGCTTTCTTTATTATTGTAATCTGATATTTAAAGTACAAGACAGAAGTTTTAATGATGTTCCGAGTTTATGTATTTTCATATATATGGTGTGACCATGCTTTATTATTAATGAAAGTTTTTAATTCTGCTGCTATTTTGTATCTGTCTTGTAATGCATTCCCTTAGTGAGTAACATTAACGGACGTGGGCTGTCACACATGGTATCAGAGCTGAAGGTTACCAGATTGGATAATGTTTTTGAAAATTGTTTTCAAAAAGGTTTTAAAATAAAGCATTTTCAAAAAGAAAAGTCTCTTTTGAAAAACATATTCCCCAAAGCCATAGGAAATATCTCTCGATTCTCCGCTTGATTCCTTTTTCTTTTTGTCTGGGGAAACAATCCTTCCCAAAAAGGTGTCCACATTGCGGCATGGTTACGTAGTCATGTTAAGACTACGGCCTATTTCGAAGGGCAATGAAGTGCCAAACCTTCATCTGTAGCTGTAGTAGTATTACATGTAGCTAATTTTCTCGAGCTTTGTAAGGATTTCCCTGCGATGGAGGTAGTTTTCGAGAGACTAGTTAGCTTGTTATGCTGGATCTAGATTAACCCTAGAGGGGGAGTGGGGTGAATAGGGTTTATCACAATTTTTAACTGAATTAAAAATCTAACGGGACATATAATAATAAACATATCACAGAATATCGCAAAAACAGAAATAAAGAAAATAAATCAAACATAGATATACCCAGCTTGGGCAAAACCCTGCCTACTGCTCTATTCCTAAGGTTTCTACTAGGTGATAGAACAGATCCCGCATACAAGACCATGTACACTCGCAAACCCTGCTCCTATTCTAACTTATGCTCAAAACCCTAGACTGACCGATATCCCCTCGATTAGATTTCCCTTGATTACGATCCCGTAACCAGTAACCTAGATTTTATAGACTCTAGCAACTGTCAGTCAACACTCTGACTGATTCCCCTAGATTTTATATAATTCTAGAAACTGTTAGAGACGGTTTAAAAACAAAATAGTAAATACAAAGCAAAATAGAAAGGAAAAACCCTTGGAATTAGTTTAAAGGGTTATCCCCTTTTAAACTTGGTCGGCCACTTCACAAATTTGTTGCCCCCTTGTTTTGACCCGATCACTTTGTCTCTGGAAATTAGAAATGGCGGCTGCGATCCTAAAATAAAAAATTAGAGTTTCTCTTTTTGTCCCCAAATTGAAATCGATTGCTTTTGGAAATTATTCGAATCTTTGTGGCTTTTAATCACTTGATGATGTCGGCTGATTTGCGATGCTCCTTGCTTCACTGTTTTAGGGAATTTCAGGCGATCAAAACTCTTAAAAAAAATGTGAGTTATCTGAAAATTCTTTCTTTGAATTGCTTTCAAGTTGATTTGCGGTTTCGATCTTCTCTATTGCCGATGATGAATTGGTGTGAATAATATAGGGTATAGAAAACCCTAGCCTCAGATTTCACTCGATAATGGCTTGATTAATTTGTCTTGTGTTTCTTCTTTTGTTGCTGCCTCGGCTTTGAATGAAATTGCTTGATTTTTGAGATGCTTGATTAATTGGGCTGACGAGAAAAAGTGATTGGTTCTTGCCATATAAATGTTATCAAGATTTTCACTAATTAAATACTTTCCAAAGTTTTGATCGATTCCTTGCGTGATATCTGCTCTTCCATATATCTCTGGTTGATTTAAAAACAGGAAACAATGATTTCCCAAAGGAAAATGTTTCACAAAATTTTTGAAATCTATTTAACCCTTGCCAAAGATATAAAACATATTTCTGGAAATTAATTGTTTCCCAAAACATATTTAATCTTTGCCAAATATTATTTCTTTGATTTCTGAAAAGACTTGAAATAGAATTTTGTCAAACAAGAATGAAAAAATGTAGTATTTTGCCAAATATAATACTTGCCAAAAATGATAAGAACTCTCTGAATTTCTGGAAAAAGAAAATCTACATTGAGACCTTGCCATGTATGAATTGATGCCATGTGTTTGACATTTGTAGACCTGTGCTTGTATGAACCATATTTGCATACTGTTTCATGCTCTGTCACCTTGGCCTTGTCCATTAATATACATGCTTGAATCAAAATTTTGCATCTGCTTTAGTGTCCCACCATGTGCATGTATAAAACTGTTGTCTTATGTCCACCATATTGATACTATTCTTCTTTTTGCACCAGCGTATTGCTTTGTCACTTTGTATATTGCGCATGACCCTGAATACACCTTATTGATGCATCATCAATTCTGGGCTGTTGAGCCTTGTACACATTATTGACTTTCTACTTGAATGTTGTTCTTTGTGTAGACTTCATGTCACAAGAAATTTTGGCACATCGGCTCGACCAACTTGAACCCTCCATACTCGATCATAGTTGCATATGTATTTGTAAAATATAAATATTTTTCTGCATATACGTGCTTGCCCTTGCTGCTTTGTGCAGATCTTTTAGTACACCACCGTTCAGTTCACTTTTAAAAAATTGTTCACTGCTGCACTTGAGTTGTATACTTGTGCTCCACGGTGTACACATTGTAATATTGTTGCACACCCTTTTGTTGACTTTGTTGACTCCACTGACTTGATCATGTCGCATTGCACACTTTGGCTTTGCAAAATCTAGAATGTCTGTAGATGCTGGAAATCATGTATGTGCTGCATACACTCCCTACCGTGATCATCACTGTGTGATTTGGCTCGACACTTGGGCTATGTTGCTGTGTTGACCACCTTGCTTGAACATGCATGTGCAATGACACATGAATCATTTGTGTTTGTTGCCCTTGCATTGTGTATTCACTTGCATTGATTTGAAATTTCTGTTTTGACCTTGTATTGTTGCACTGAGTCGAGATGGTTCACATGGCTACTCCTCAGCTGCTTGATGATTGGCGAGGCAGTGCACACGTGTATATTTATACACGTTTGTATATGCAGTCATCAGATAAAATTTCCGGTCCCTGTGCCATACATATATAAATTGACTAGACATAGATGAATCAGATCAAGTCATGAAAAATGATGAGAAACACACCAGAAAACTGATGCAAATAAAAAAAATTAAAATAAAATTTATATTTGCGTGTATTCTGTTTTATTCCAATTGCAGTGTACTGTGTGTGTTTCTATTTTATTTGACAGGTAAGCAGAAGATAGTTGGACTGACAGTGAAGTGCTGTGAAGAGTGAATACATAAGTTGACAGTGAAAAAAATAGCATATATATATATATATATATATATGAGTGTGACTGAATGTATGTATAAATGATTATATAACTAAGTGAAGTGTTGTAGTGGTTCTGTAGTAAACGAGCTGTGTATATGAAAATAGAAAATTGTACTGACAATTGAAAAAACAAATTTGATTGAAATAGAATATTATTTTATTGCCTTTAAACAAATTTGTTTATCGTATTCAGTTTATTTACAAATACAATATTCTGTGATTGCATATGAAATGTGATGTGTTCAAATAGTGGAGTTATAAATAGTTGTACTGTTTGAATGTTTGAAACAAAATATTATATTTAAACAAAATACTATGTAGATATTTGAGTTTCTTTATAGATGCATTCTGTTTAGATTTAAATATTATATTCCTATCTGTGATGTATATAAAGAATAGTACAATAACAAACACATTAAAAATAATATTTATTTTGTTGTTATCATCAAACAAAAATCATATAATTGCGTATACAACTACGTTATATACAACAATCTCCCCCTTTTGATGATGACAAACAAATAAAAGATTTTGAATACAATAAATGTGTTTGACAATGAATTTTGAACTCCCCATATTTAAAAAGCTCCCGCTACAACATAAAACTACCCCTATAACTGTGCATGAGTGAAATGAACTGAATAATAATGAATTTTCAAAATTAAAAATATTTATAAAATATTCACTCATAAATCAAAATCTCAATCCATTCTCCCCCTTTTATTATCGACAAAAGGATACAGAGTTTAAAATACATATGAAAAATGACTAAAGATTTAATTTCAGCTTAAGAGGAAGAACGATCATCATAAATCACAATCAGTCAAACAAAAATCATAATATTTTGAGAACAGGTGGCATATTTCACATTGTAGAGAATGACGGATTTACTATGAATTTTATATAAAATGGGGAGAGTTAAAAAAAATGAGTTCCAATTATTTTCCAAAGAATTTTTTATAAAAAAGAGGTTCAAAAACAATGATTGATTTTGGACTATAATTAATAATTCAATTTAAGTGAAAAAACCAACTACTCTCAAATCCCGATAGCTATCAAACAACAAATCATAAAACATCATAAAATATTAACACAATTTCACAGATTAGAATGATGGATTGATAGGCTGGTTCTTATACACCAGGTAGAATTTCAGATTAATTTCAATTTATAGCACAATATTTCCTTTTTCTTTTTCTTTTATTTAAGAGCACACTGACCACGCATAACCAGAGTTTGGATTTTTAAATGAGGTCAGTCACAGTTTAAATTATAAGTTGTTTCATAACCATGCATAACCAGAGCTTGGATTTTTAAATGAGGTTAGAGACACACTTATGTGTTAATTATATATTTTATCATTTTCAGCTTTAAATAGAAAAACTCCTTGGTACATATATATATATATATATATATATATATATATATATATATATATATATATATATATATAACAAATATGAATGATAGAAATGTGGTAGGTACAGAAATGGACTGTGAAATAAATTTCTAAATTAATTATATTATGAAATATGATCAACTGTACGGAGATCATTAAAAAATTTCAATTGTCACTAATTCTGAATAATAACATAACCACAATTCCATCATAAATATTTTCACTGTTTATTCAAGATGATTTTTAAAAATATATTTAACTCTCTGTATTTATATAAAATTACCATGGATGGCAGAATGATGATAGATAAAGGAGACGGTCGTGAAATAATTGCCAATTCGAAGATATTATAATAAATGTTCAACCATCATGAAGAATTTAAATAAAATCTCCTCTTGTTGTGAAATATATTGCAGTCACAATTCATCACAATTTCAAGATCTGCTAATTATTTTGACGAATTATGAATTCAGTACAATTTGGATATAGATTTGAATTTCTGAATGAATAATCCATAAATAATTTTAAAATTGAAAATCAACTACAAGAGGGATATGGAGATCTATACAAAGCAAGAGGGATTGAAAATATATACAAAAAAAAATTCAGCACTATTGATACCAATTGGTGTCTCTATTAATGAGGATTATAAGACGACACTGGAGACAAACCAAGATATCACAAACAGCAGAAATTTAAAGCCCAAGCAGACCAGATAACAAATTAGGCACAATAATTTCATTTGTCAGAGCAGTGGTCACAAAATAAGAAGTTATTTGAAAACATTTTTCAAAGACAGTATCAGAGCAGCACAGAAACCAATAGAACAGCAGACTTGTCAGTAGATATTTCTGATGGTCACAAGATATATTCCATGATCGAAGATTATAAAAATATTGTTTATTTTAAATCATTTGATGGAATATGAAAATATTAGAATTTAATGAATCAATCACACCAAATTGTTAATTTCAGATTCAAGATATGTGTGTGATTCAATAAATCAATAATTTCAAATGATTTTAAACAGACAAATATTCAAATCAAATAATCAAGAAATAATAATGAATTTTAAGACCAGATTTTCAAACAAATTTACACAAGCATTTCTGATAAGCCCAAAGAAAAATTCAGATCGTTTACACCAGGTTTGGTAGATATTCATGATCCAGAATAATTTAATTGAAACCACCTGAATCAATGTCAAGTTTTGAAATATAATGAATCGGTCATACAAAGTTGATAATTTAAAATTTAGGAGGTGTGTGATTATTCAAAATATCAATAATTTCAGTTGATATCACACAAACAAATTCTAACCATAATGATCACAAATAAAAATGATTTTCAAGATGTATCAATGAGATTCGAGATAATTCAAAATATCCAAGCCAATCTGAAAAATAATGAAATTAACACGACTGATAAATATTGGTGTGCGGTAATGAGCATATTATTTTAAGCTTTTATAAAATGAATTAGCGAAAACTCAAAAACAACAGAGATGTGTGAAATTTCAATAAAAATCCAGATCTTCAAAATTTTATAATTCATATTAACAGTGTTCAAGATATAACAAGAATACGTCAACACTGTTAGGAATTCAGAAAAAACAGAAAACGAACTTCAAAACAATTGCAGATATTTACAAGATTAAACTCAAGACCTGGAAATGATTGAAACATCATTGTTCTAAAGTGAATTTCCATAAAAAATATGAATTCTTCAATTTGAATTTAATGAAGCTCAAAAGAAGTTACAATGATATGACAGTGACAAACCAAAACAGTAGAGATAATGAAAATAAACTGAAGGGGAGGAGAAGAAGAAAAAACTGAGAATATTTACAAAGATGAGTTTAGAGATTATACCCGAAATCGATGTAAGCAAATGAATCTCTAACTCAATCCATCTTGGCTAAGGAACTCTGAATGATACAGAAATATGGAATGGCTTAAATTCAATTTCCTTTTAACAACGCAGTCCTCACCCTCCTCTGGTACCTATCAATTTATAGGATCAAGTGGTCTAACAAAATTTGTAAAACCAGTCACATTTTTCTTTACACGTTTCGGTACCCAGACCTATTTATATAACAAACCATTCGAATCTATCTCTGTGCCTTTAGGAACCCAGATCGGTTTGAATTTCATGAATTTCGTTTTATTTCTTTTCGGGTTCCAGGATTGGTTAGATGGCTTATAAAACAAATTCACATCACGTTTACAATTCAGAAATCCTTTGAGATTATCCGAGATTGAATTTTCAAATTGATTATTTCCAAATCAGTTTAAAGGATTTTTAAAATCATTTGAGTTCTGATTTTCAAAAACATTATTTTTCTCAAAGCCGAGGACACTTTTATTTCCAGATGAAAATTGATTTTTCAACGACATATTAAGAGATTTTTCACGGTTAGAAAATTTAGTCAAAGTTGACTCAAGTTGTTGAATTTTAGTTTTAAGATCACGGTTCTCTTTCATTAAATTTGAACAATGATTTTTAGTGATCTTACATCTTTCAAAATCATATTTTAAAACCAAATTTTCATCTTTAAGAATTTTAATTTTGGCTTGGGATTCCATGATTTCAGATTCAGATCGTTTTTTTTTCAGACTCAAATTTCTTAGGTTTTCAATCTCATTTTCAAGTTCTTTCAAAATCAAATCACTTTTCACCAAATTTTCATTTTCGGCAATTTAAAGTTTGGAGTTTATAGCGGTCTTAAAAATTTCAAATTCCTTTTGCAGAAAATTATTCGAACTTGATAACTCAATCTTGTTTTCTTTTAAGATCAGAATTTCCTTTTCAAACTTCGGAATATTTTTATTAAGATGAAAAAGATTAGTTTCCAATTTCAAACAATTTTTCCAATCTGAATTTGAAGAGTTTCTAAAATATTCATGTTTTAATTCCAAGTTATCAATTTTGCTGGTCACCTCATAATTATTAGATTTCAGAGTTTTATTTTTCAGTTGGAGTTTATCAACAGATTTTGCTAAATCAACACACATATAAACTAAATCTTCGTATGTAAAATTCTCCGTTTCAGCATCTGTTAATTCTCCATCACTTGATCCATCAGAAATTTCATCTGCACGACCTATTAAGCATAGATCTGAATTTGAGTTGACATTTTGGGGTTTTGAGCATCAGTTGTCAGATCTTCCATACTTCGTATTGAGAGTATCCTAGATTTCCTGTGTAGATAAACAATGACAGATAAGAATTAACTGTTCGGTACTAAGATAATCAAATATAATTTTCATAGCACGAGCATTGAAAGTAATATCTACACTATCAAACCCATTGATAACAACATCCCAACATTGAATATTAACAAATTTTAAATAAAATTCCATTTTGGATTTCCAGTTTAAAAAATCTACTCCATCGAAAATAGTTGGAGATGAACTGGACTGACTCTCTATCGGCTGACAACTAGGATCCATGATTCTAGGGTTGATGAAACTGCCAGGCTCTAATACCAATTGTTGGATCTAGATTAACCCTAGACGGGGGGGGGGGGGAGGGGGGGTGTATAGGGTTTATCACAATTTTTAACTAAATTAAAAATCTAACGGGATATATAATAATAAACAGATCACAAAATATAGCAGAAACAGACTTGCAGAAAATAAATCACACACAAATATACCTAGCTTCGGCAAAACCCTGCCTACTCCTACATTCCTAAGGTTTCTACTAGGTGATAGAACAGATTCCGCATACAAGACCATGTACACTCGCAAACCCTGCTCCTATTCTAACCCTATGCTCAAAACCTTAGACTGACCGATATCCCCTTGATCAGATTTCCCCTGATTACGACCCCATAACCAGTAACCTAGATTTTACAGATTCTAGCAACTGTCAGTCAACATCCTGACTGATTCTCCTAGATTTTATAGAATTCTAGAAACTGTTTGAGACGGTTTAAAAACAAAATAGAAAATGCAACGCAAAATAGAAAAGAAAAACCCTAGGAGTTAAATTTAAGAGTTATCCCCTTTCGAACTTGGCCGACCACTTCATAAATTTGTTGCCCCCTTGTATTGACCCAATCACTTTGTCTCTGGAAATTAGAAATGGCGGCAGTGATCCCAAAAAATAATAATTAGAGTTTCTCTTTTTGTCCCCAAATTGAAATCGATTGCTTCTGGAAATTATTCGAATCTTTGTGGCTTTTAATCACTTGATGATGTCGGCTGATTTGCGATGCTCCTTGCTTCACTGTTTTGGGGAATTTTAGGTGATCGAAACTCTTAAAAAAATGTGAGTAATCTGAAAATTCTTTCTTTGAATTGCTTTTAAGTTGATTTGCGGTTTCAATCTTCTCTATTGCCAATGATGAATTGTTGTGAATAATATAGGGTATAGAAAACCCTAGCCTCTGATTTCACTCGATAATGGCTTGATTAATTTGTCTTGTGTTTCCTCTTTTGTTGCTGCCTTGGCTTTGAATGAAATTTCTTGATTTTTGAGATGCTTGATTAATTTGGATGACATGAAAAAGTGATTGGTTCTTGCCATATAAATGTTATCAAGATTTTCACTAATTGAACACTTTCCAAAGTTTTGATCGATTCCTTGTGTGATATCTGCTCTTCCATATATCTCTGAGTGATTTGAAAACTGGAAACAAATGATTTCCCAAAGGAAAATGTTTCATAGAATTTTTGAAATCTATTTAACCCTTGCCAAAGATTTAAAAGACATTTCTGGAAATTAATTATTTCCCAAAACAGATTTAATCTTTGCCAAATATTGTTTCTCTGATTTCTGAAAAGACTTGAAATAGAATTTTGTCAAACATGAATGAAAAATGTAGTATTTTGCCAAATATAATACTTGCCAAAAATGATAATTTCTCTCTGAATTTCTGGAGAAAGAAAGTATGCATTGAGACCTTGCCATGTATGAATTGATGCCGTGTGTATGACATTTGTAGACCTGTGCTTGTATGAACCATATTTGCATACTGTTTCGGTCTCTGTCACCTTGGCCTTTTCCATTAATATACATGCTTGAATCAAAATTTTGCATCTGCTTCAGTGTCCCACCATGCGCATGTATAAAACTATTGTCTTATGTCCACCAGCGTAATTCTTTGTCATTTTGTATATTGTGCATGACCCTAAATACACCTTACTGATGCATCATCAATTCTGGGCTTTTGAGCCTTGTACACATTCTTGACTTGCTGCTTGAATGTTGTTGTTTGTGTACACTTCACGTCACATGAAATTTTGGCACATCGGCTTGACCAACTTGACCCATCCATACTCGATCATAGTTGCATATGTATTTTTAAAATACAAATATTTTCCTGCATATACATGCTTGCCCTTGCTGCTTTGTATAGATCTTTTAGTACACCACCGTTCAGTTCACTTTTAAAAAATTGTTCACTGCTGCACTTAAGCTGTATACTTGTGCTCCACTGTGCACACATTGTAATATTGTTGCACACCCTTTTGTTGACTTTGTTGACTCCACTGACTTGATCATGTTGTATTGTACACTTTGGCTTTACAAAATCTTGTATGTTTGTTGATGCTGGAAATCAAGTATGTGCTGCATACACTCCTTGATATGATAATCACTGTGTGATTTGGCTCAAAACTTGGGCTATGTTGCTGTGTTGACCACCTTGCTTGAAAATGCATGTGCAATGACACATGAACCATTTGTGTTTGTTGCACTTGCATTGTGTATTCACTTGCATTGATTTGAGTTTTCTGTTTTGACCCTGTATTGTTGCACTGAGTCGATATGGTCCACATGGCTACTTCTCAGCTTCTTGTTGATTGGCGAGGCTGTGCACACGTGTATATTTATACACGTGTGTGTATGCAGCCATCAGATAAAATTTCATGTCCCTGTGCTATACATATACAAACTGACTAGACACAGATGAATCAGATCAAGTCATGAAAAATAATGAGAAACACTCCAAAAATCTGAGGCAAATAAAAAAAATAAAATTTAAAAAATAAAATTTATATTCGTGTGTATTCTGTTTTATTCCAGTTGCATTGTACGGTGTGTGTTTCTAATTTATTTGACAGGTAAGAAGAAGATGGTTGGACTGACCGTGAAGTGATGTAAAGACCGAAGGCATAAGTTGACAGTGAAAAAAAAGCATATATACATGAGTGTAACTGAATGTATGTATAAATGATTGTATAACTGAGTGATGTGTTGTAGTGATTCTGTAGTAAAGGAACTGTGTATATGAAATTAGAAAATTGTACTGACAATTGTAATAAACAAATTTGATTGAAATAAAATATTATTTTATTGTCTTCAAACAAATTAGTCTATCGTATTCAGTTTATTTACAAGTACAATATTCTATGAATGTATATGAAATGTGATGTGTTCAAATAGTGGAGTTATAAATAGTTGTACTTTTTAAATGTTTGAAACAAAATATTTTATTTAAACAAAATACTATGTAGATATTTGAGTTTCTATATAGATGCATTTTGTTTAAATATAAATATTATATTCCTGTCTTTGATATATATATAGAACAGTACAGTAACAAACACATTTAAAATAATATTTATTTGTTCGTTATCATCAAGCAAAAATCATATTATTGTGTTTACAACTATGTTATATACAACATGTTACACAAGGATGGTAAAAAGGAGAATAAGGGAGTTAGACCTAAGGAGCACAGTCCAAGGATGAGAAAAATGATGGCCCGGGAAGGGAACATAGATAAAGTTCAAATAAATCTGAAAGGAAGAAGTTAAAATTGAGGAAACACAAAATAAAAAGCTATGGCCCAAGAAAGGACTGCAACAACAACAGAAGAAGGGCCGAAAGAATTACAAGGCTAAGGGTAATAGGAAGTGCCATAGTTGCGGGCGAGAGGGTCACTTGGCCCAGGACTGCAGGAAAAGGAAGAATGCTTGCTTCATTTGTTAAGAGGTTGGACACTGTTATAAAGAGTGCCCAAGGAAGCAAGGGCAAGGTCAAAGGACAGGAACCTCTGAGGGGAAAGTGAATGCTCTCGTGGCTAGTGCACTAGATAGAGGTAGGAAAGTTCCATGGAAAGTTTGATTTCTCTTTCCAGTAGCCTATTAGAACACTTTTTGATTCTGGCGCTTCACACTCGTTTATATCTAGTTCTATAGTTGAATCTCTACACTTAAGTACTAGTATGGAAGTGGATCCCGTTGTTGTCTCAAAACCCATTGGTGGTTCGACTCATTTATTTATGATTTGTCGGGGTTAGAGAATATCTATGTTAGCTGTCGAGTTTGAGTGCGATGCATATGTGCTCGGGTTTATGGGCTATGGGTTGATTCTAGGAATGGACTAGCTTACCACATATGGTGCTATTCTGGATTGTGAGAGGAGACTCGTTACGCTTCTGACTTGTCATGGGAGGACCCTCGAGATTTCATGTGACCCACAAGGGTCGGTTATGCTTAGTTTCCTAGAGTCTCTTGATGCATCTGTAAATGATCTACAATCTATTCCAATAGTTCGAGATTATTCTAAAGTTTTTGATGAGGTACGGGGCTTACCTCCTAGGCGCATAATCAGTTTTCGTATATATCTGGTGGACAATGCAAAGCCAGTTGCATAGCCCATGCTCCATATGGCTTTAAGAGAAAGAAGGGAGCTCAGCAAACAAGTTGGAGTGCTACTTGAGAAAGGGTTTTCCTTTGGGATGGAATGAAGAAAGATGTAGCAGCATTGTTTCTCAATGTCTGATTTTCCAGTAAGTCGAAGCTGAGCAAGCGGAGCCGGTGGTTTACTTAATCCTTTAGAGGTCCCGCGATGGAAGTAGGAGAGCGTCTCCATGTATTTCATCAATGGTTTGCCTAGATCAAGGAGGGGCAACACCAGCATTTGAGTAGTAGTAGACAAGGTTCCTAAGAGCACTCATTTCATTCCCGTTAAGAGCATGACGACGACAACACGGTTGGTAGCACTATATGTTCGTGAGATAGTTCGTCTTCATGTAGTACCTTCCAGTATCGTAAGTGATCGAGATTCCATTTTCACCAATGAATTTTTGAAGGAGCTTGCAAGAAGCATTAGGTACACAGTTTTATTTGAGCATCGCTTGTCATCCTACGATCGATGGGCAGACGGAGTGGGTGAATTGAATTCTTGAAGATCTTTTGAGGCTGTATATCCTAGACTTCGGAGGGACTTGGGAAGAGCATCTTCCTTTAATAGAGTTCGCCTATAATAACAGTTATCAAGCTAGCATCGCTATGGCACCCTTTGAAGCATTGTACGGACGACCCTGTAGATCACCAACTTATTGGTTAGAGTCTGTAGAAAGATTATTACATGGACCAGATATGGTTGGTGAAACATCCGAAAAGATTGACGTTATTCGACGTCAGATAAAGACAGCTCAAGATAGGGAAAAATCTTATGTAGACAAGATAAGGACTGACCTCGAATTTGAAGTAAGAGACTTGGTTTTTATCAAAGTGTCACCTCTGAGGAATGTGGTTCTCTTCGGATCAGTAGGGAAGTTGGCACCTAGGTTTGTGGGACCATTTCCGATAACCGAGATGATTGGCCAAATGGCCTATAGAGTAAAACTCCCAGATAATCTATCCGTCGTTCATGATGTTTTCCACGTTTCCCATCTGCGGACGTACCAGCATGACACCGCAGTAATCGTTATGCTGAGTGTATTGGAAGAGGTAGAAGTGGAACGGGAGGCGACAGTCAGGCGAGTTCCTTCCCGTATTACTGGATCAGAAGTTAAGAAGCTATGCAATAAAGAATCAAGTTACTAAAGGTTCAATGGGGAGATAACCAAGTGGATGCGACTTGGGAGACCAAAGAGAAGATTCATGCTTCGTACCATTTCCATTTCGAGGGTATGTTCTTAACTCTTTTTTCCAAACTTTTATCTGTGCTCGTTTCTATCATTTGAGTGTATCCTATCCGTAGTATCTTCGACCGTTATGTAGGAAATCCCATAATTGTAAACATATGTTTGAGACATTTTATGTTTGATGGATGCAAGTGTTTGCTAGTGGTTGCCTGTGAATGCATACACACACACATTAGGCACTAGATCGGCTCAATCACTCTCCACTGCATATGGATGTGTGTGCAATTTCTTTTCTCTCATGGATGGAAATGGAAGTATTAGCATATGGATGTTGCATTTGGATGAATGAGCGTGCATACATATACAACTCACATGTTATAATAGGATAATTTCATACATTTTGGATATATGGCACTAACATACATTGCATTAAGGAGGTCAACTGAATCAGTAGACTGCCTGATTTCTGAATTAATATTGGGACATATACACACATCTTTGCATATGTCCATATAAGCATTAGAAAATTTTAAGGACAATGGATGCCTGTGATTGGTGGATGAGTAGATGGACGATGGATGGTAGGATACATTCTTCTTAACTGGTAGATTTCAGGGATGAAATCCTTTAAGTAGGGGAGAGTGTAACACCCCGTATTTTTAATTACACTAAAGAGGATAAATTAAAGAATAATTAATTTAATATTAAGAACTAAGGGAAATGGATTACGCCATTGCGTTCATCTCAAAATTCTGGTCAAGATTGACCCTTGGTTTGCATAAATCAGATAACATATGTAGCGCCCCACCCCAAGACCCACCCTAATAAAAAGCATTACTAGGTAATGTTGTCTATTATAACGGAGAATTGGGCTGGTTAAGGGCAACTACTCGTAGAATTGCATTAGCAAGTTCTAAGTATGTCGATAAAGTGATTGCTATTTTTTTCTTCAAGAGGCTCGACATACTTAATACTTTATATAGTACAGTTCTACGGTGACTCTAGAATCATCTCAGAACATAGTACACATAAATACACCATCACATATCACAGAACAGTTGCATAATATTACATCGTTAGAGTACAACAATTACATGCGCTATAAAAGAATAGATACGACTCAATCTCTTACAATATGTTACAACAATTAAATAATAGAGAGCTCGATAATGAATCAACAGAAAACTCTAGAACTCGAACCGATTAGAAGCTACAATAGATAAGATAGCTCAAAGGAATGGATGTTAACATCAAACTCAGTGACTACACCTGAAATATCTTGGTCTGACACGAGGAATACACACACAGGTCAATCTAGTTTACAAATGAGTATAAGAAATAAATAAGCACAAGATATACAACTCTTTACCCTAAGAGTTGTGAATATGATGACATAAAGGGATTAGTTAGTTTCAGTTCACATGACATAACTAAAGAGATAAAAATATAAGTCTCAAGGACTAGATCTAGGCTAAGTATATCACCATACTAGAGCCACTATGGAAACACAACACCAATTCCATCAAAATTATCATATACATCTCTAACGAGTTAAATTATCAATTAAAGGAGTATCCCACTCCAAAGTATCTAAATCTCAAAATATATGGGATTAGAAATCTAATTGCTCTTTGCGAATGTAAGATCATCCCAATCAAGTTAAAATCACGAACCTAAATATAAAAGAGATCATAAGAAATTTACCCATGCCATAATAATAAAGCCTATCCTAAGCTATAATTTTGCTCCTCCCGAGCAATAACCTTGTATTATCAAACGAAAATCAATATATAACTTAAGTGAGTCAAATATCACAAAGCAGCATCACACTCCAATATTGAAAATCCCAAAATGTTTATGTAAAGTTAAACTCCAATAATCTTCAATGTATGATCATACATATCAAATCACAAAATATCATCATAATATGGATCCATTAGAATTAAATATGCACGTGTAATCACATAATAATATAGCTCCCACCGAGCTTAGCGCAGTACTTATACGTATTCTGTAACGAAAAGGAATTCCGCTCGATCCGAATCGATCGCTAAACCGACCTAGACCGTTCGAAACCACTGATTGTTTTGAGAACACGACACATCAGAACACAAACAGAAGAACATTTCATTGCTAATTACAACAATTCCATCAGAATACAAGAATATACAGAGTATGAATAAATATTACACAGAAAATAAATTAGTATATATTCAATTTGAATGCACAGTTCGTTTTACCAGGGCCATATACTAACTAGAAAAATTCTTGAAAAATTATTTCTGGCTTCGTATTGACGATATGGTCCTAACAAAACTAATTTCGTCAAATTCCGAGACCGTTTGAAAAATGGCAATTTTCAGGTCGATCGAAATTAACAAAACAAGTTTTACTTTGCCACGCTAACATATTGATTCAGAAAATTACGAATTTTGGAATCCAGCAATAACTTGACATCACGGATCCAACAAAAGTGGTTTCGTCGAAAACGAAGGTCGTTTGCAAAATTCCCATTTTTTAAGGCCAGAATTCCATAGCGACTATTATGAATTTTCAACTGGGCGTAACTTTTTATCCCCGCTATGAAATTTCAATTTTTCGGATTCGTTGGAAAGATATTCTCTGATAGATTCAAATATTTTTGGTTTCACTAAAATCCGGTTTATTTTGAATCCTGTACATTCATTCGAACTTTGAAATCGAAATTTCAAACTACCGCACCATTTTCAATTCCTTTTATATTTAAAATAAAATATTTATATTCTAACGACGATTCAAATAAATATATACGTTCTAATTCTATTCAAAATAAATTTCTCGTCGTTATTATTTAAAATAATTCATTTTAAATATTCAAAATTCACTAAAATTGCCAAAATAAAAAAATAAATTTTTTAAATTGCCTTAGATTTCCGGGTTATTACAATCTCCCCCACTTAAAACTTTTCGTCCCGGAAAAGGAACGAAGCCGAAAGTTGTTTCACAAATCAACTCAACTTTCATTATTTTCTTTACGGCTTAAGTTCTTCAACTTTTCAGTTTCTAAGAACTTTTCAATTTTTTCAAAATTTTGGCTAACACCCTAAATTTTCAAAAAAATTCGCCATAACCTCCCCTGCACCGGGGACTTCGGGATATTTCAAATAGCCTCCCATGGCCCTCATCAATCCAAAAAGAAAAAGAAACAGCCAAGCAGCCAGCTAATCGGCTCATAAAATCATCCAAACCAAATAAATTCGTAAACATGTACCTATTTGTTGGGCAAACAATTTTGTTCTTCTGCTCCAGCCTCCTTGCTATGACCTGTTCAATGTAAGCACATGTATACGCATGCAGTTCCAAACAAATTTCAATACAGTTCAATATTTGGTTCAATTTGGCTAAAGGTTCAACTTTTAATTAATCAACAAATAATCAAACAACACAACCAGCAATCAATTAGTTGATTATCTTTTCAAATTCATAACTTTGATACATAGTCAAAAAATCACATTTTTGGTGCCAAATCACAACAATAGGCCCTATCTAATTTTGGTTCTCACACCAGTCAATTGGAAATATACAGAAATCCCACTTTCGTCACTCGAACATAAATCCCGATGATGAAGCTTCAATCATCAGAACCATCTCCGGGCGACTAGAGCATGATTCTATATCTGTGACGACCCGCCCCGCACCAGTCGACATTTCCTCCGATAGTGCGCTGTACTCATGCCCGACTAGCACGGAACGGTCGCCAAAAAAAGGAAAGAAGATGAAGGAACTAACAAAGAAACCTGTAGAATGTCTCACAGCGCATGGAACAAAATATAGTAATAACATAATTTTGACATAAAACAGTCGAGACAGTGCATAAGCTGAAAACTACATGGCAGCGGAAATTCGAATACAGCTTATGATCCAACATCATTATTACAATTTTAAATTGTCTCTAGAGCAAAATAAAGCTAAAATAGAAGATGCACTACTAATGCTCAAGCAGTGATCTTCAACAACACAGGGAGAATATCTATATGTATCATACGTGGAAGCCTCCTGCTCGTCTCCGGATCAGCTACTCGTGCATATCCAGCTAACTTGTCTCTAGTCTGCTCATGAGAGCACCCAGAGTAATAAGAAGACACATAAAACTCTGGGTCAGACAAAAATTCTGGTATGAGCGATAAGCAACAAAACAGAACAATAACAGGTATAATCCAATCATACCTGAACCTGGACCTACAATCAAAGAGTTAGCACTACATACCGTACAATACTCTAAGGTGCCACTAAACAGATGGTGTAAAGAATACAGGGGTGGGGTTGTGCATGTCGCAATGATGGCAACAAATCAAACATAGCAACCATCGTCACATCTCTCACTTAGTGCCTAAAGCATACGATATTCACTACCTTGGTCACCTATCCATTGGGCCATCACGGAATCCAATCCCGTACAACTATCACTACAAGCCCACTATCCGCCTCTCAGTGGTGAACCAATGTTATGAGTACCAACAACCACTTTGCACACGTTTCACAGCAAAGCCCAACTCATGAAGTCGACTCGTTGGTTCCCAACTGGATCATGAGTTCTAACTTCTTATTCGGACTACCTTTGCATCTCGGGTTATTGGTCTTCTTCTCCAGATTGGTCTTCTTCCTTTACTTTGCTTCGGATCGTACTCCCATCGGGTTCGGATCGTCGTCATCACCCCTGGCGGATCGGGTCGGACCCTTCAAGTCCAATCGCCATACATCGGTTCGGTTCGAAGGTGGCTATGCGGGTCAGGTCGGGGTGGCCTTCCTCCAGCGGTTCGGATCAGAGTCCACACCTCCTGGCTTCATGGAAAAACTCCTATGGTTCGGTCCTTCTTCCCGATCACTCCGGATCGGGTCGGGTCTCTCAAGCTTCTCCATGGTGCATCGGTTCGGGTCGCAGTAGCTTCATGCGCACGAGGGCGGATCGAGTCAGGTGTGAGCAACTCTCGTGGAAGGTGGTTCGGATCGGGCTCCTTCCTCCGATCCGATCCGGATCGGCCAAAATCCTACAACTTCTTCCAGCGACTGTTTACGCCATTCGACGGCATTTTTGACCAATCTAAAACTTCTAGACAATCACAAATCATACTATACAGTCATAGTAACATGTATAATCATTCACAAACACCAAAACAACACTCCTAGCATGTAAAACGGATCAAACATAGCCAGAATCCCATATTTTCCCTTAAGCATGTTTAAGCAAAACTAATTGTAGGATTAACAAAACTTAACCAAATCAACCCAAATTTCTAACAGAGGTATAAAATATTATTTTCGAATTTATAAATATTTTTCCAGAATTTATTAATGCATAAATTCGCTAATCTTCATGAATTACCTTTAATCAACCGTAATTAGTGCAAAACTATGCAAATCACTCACCTTAGCCACAAATAAACCCTAGATCTGAAATAAATCTCTGATATGGCGCGAATACCAATGCTAAACAGTCGCACTAATCTTGGTTTGGCGAAGATCTCCCTTGATTTGATGTTGCTATGCTTAATCCTTGATTAGAAAGTGATTTGGAGGTGATTTAGGGGTTGGAGGCCATTTTTAGGGTTTCTAAGAGGTAAGTGGAGACTAGAAAACTGAAATGGAATGAAACCTTAACTCTTTTCAGCCTAAACATAACCCTAATCCCGAAATGGGTTATAGGCTCATTCACTAATCACCCTATTTGGCCCGGTTAAGCAGTTTTCACCTTCCAAACTTTATTTCAGCCATATCTCCCAAACGGTAAGTCCGTTTTTCACGTGTGACCACTCTACGGAAAGGTAAACCATCATTTGAAGCCAATGGAAGTGGTTTCAGGTCAAAACTCCTTTCCAATCAAAAGTTACGGCCGAAACAAGATCAGCTAGGGGCAAAACAATCATTTAAAAATGGGCAAAAATCATGAACATGGGAAATAACCCCAATGGTCGTTTCCTAAAGCAACATGACCATACGACTTCATATAAGAAAGAAATAAATATTCTACGATCCTCCGATGCGTAGAATGCGGGTTGTTACATTCTGCCCTCCTTAAGAAATTTCTCCCCCGAAATTCCCTAACCAAAACACACAAAGGGTTTCGCATGCCTTTCAGCCATAAAACAACAATTAAACATGCAAAACAAACAAAACAAATCTATCCTAGCATGCGGAATAACTAAATTGCAAAGTAAATCTTACCAGGTAAAGATTTTTGGATACGACTTTCTTATGTCATTCTCTACTTCCCAAGTACAGTCGTTCTCTCGCCATCGATTCCCATCTCTACCCTAGAGGTAATTTCCAATAGGTTGGGATCGTCCCTCTGACTGAAACCGATCCACTTAATCTAGATCGATCTAATCATCAAGCTTATTAGCGTTTCTGAATCCAATTCACATTTAAGTCTGAAGTCATATCCCATGATATACTCTAGTTCACTATAACAAAAACGCCATATTACAACTTTAATTTTACAATGGTGGTAAACGCACCGTTGTAATAAATGGGTTTTTACAACGGTGGTAAAAGCACCGTTGTAATAAATGGTTTTTTTACAACGGTGGTATAAACACCGTTGCAACTACAACAAAAACACCATATTACAACTTTAATTTTACAACGGTGGTTAAAGCACCGTTGTAATAAATGTTTTTTATAACTTTTTTCCAGAAAAGTTGTAATAAATTTATTTTTAACAACTGTGTTATTTTGACAGTTGTAATAAAAGCCTATCACAACTTTTATTTTTTGACTGTTGTAATATATGACTATATTTTAATATTAATTATTTTCATTAAATAATTTTTAACAATTAATATTAACAACTAATTAGTAATTATTAATTAATAACCTATATATTAATATTAAATATTTAATTAAAAATATTTCAATAAATAGATAATTCATGCTAATAATTAGTAATTGACAACCAATTAGTAATTATTAATTAATAATCAATAAATACATATTAAATATTTAATTAAAAATACATCAATAAATAAATAATTCCTACTAATAATTACTAATTAACAACCAATTAGTAATTATTTAATAATAATCAATATATAAATATTAAACATTTAATTAAAAATAATTATTTATAACTACTTCATTATTAAGTACTAGTAATTAATTAGTAAGTAATAACTAATGAGCGGTTAATAATCAATTAATTAATAATCAATAAGTAAATAACAATTAATAAATATTTAATTTATAATTAATCATGACTATTAGTAGTAATTAATATTTAGTATATAATATTTTTTAATAAGTAATCTTTATTGAAAGTTTTTCCAAAATCTTTTGTCAAATATGATCCCTACGGAGGGGGGGTGGAAACCCCCCTAGGTAGGGGTGCGGGGGCAACGCCCCCGCTAACGGAGTTCGGCCTGCCCGGTCAGGTCGCGGGGGTCCAGGGGGCAGCGCCCCCGGTGGGGTGCGGGGCAGCGCCCCGTCCGAAACGGTACATTTTGTGTACTGTTGAATTTGAATCTTACTCAAAATTTAACAACAATCGTTAATTAAGTAACAATTGTAAGTTAAAAATCAGTAGTAAATAATAATAATATATAATTTATAATTAACTAAAATAATAATTGAAATTAATGATAAAAACATATATTAAATAAGTAATAGCTCCGCGCTGCAGCTATTTTTATGGACAGTTTAATAGTTCAATCCAAATTTTAAGCGGAAAACCAAAAAAATTGGCTCTAACTACTTCAAGTTTAAGCGGGAAACCAAAAAATTAGCACCGACCTACTTCATATTTTTTTTAACAGTTGCGTCCACCCATTCTTTCCCTAAATCAATATCGACCGCCTCCACCCATTCTTAAATTTTTAGGTATGTTCTAGGTATGTGTTAGCTTGTTGAAAAGTTGAAATTAGTTCAATTAAATTTTTAAGTATTCATAAAACTTGAAAAAATGCGAGTGTTTAAAGCAATTTGATATTGAAATACAATATTTAATATTGATTATTAGTAATTAATAATCTCTATTAATGACTAAAAAGTAATAATTAAGAATTAGGATCAATATCCAATATTTACTATTTTAGGCATTAGCTTCAATTACACGCGTTAGCACCAGAACGCCAATTACACGCACTATCTTAAATCAAAAAAGTTGCAGACTTAACACCGTTCGAAAAGGAAGAAGCGGCAACTGAAATTTTAGGACTTAAACTGTTTGAAAAGAAGAAGCGGAAACTAAAATTTTAAGCGGCCTCACTAATTTTTTCATTAAGCGGTGCCTGCTTTTTATTCAGTTCGCCTCCCCCAAATTATGACTAACTCGTTCCTTATTTCATCCGTACTCTCCGAATACCAACTCGTTCGCCTCCCCCAAATTAGTCTAGGGCTTCAACATCAACTTCGCATGCTCCAGAAATAGATCACCGCACCACTGTACGGATCACCTGGTATTGATCCGACCTCGTCGGAAGAATCGCCTGACCCTACTCGTTCTTCGCCGTAAGCCTCGATAACCGAAGCTTCGTCGTTCACCGGTTAATTTCCCAAACCCATCGCATCCTTCAGCTACAGATCTGGCCACCTCGAAGCAAAGTAACTCATCACAACAGCTCAAATTAAGCGAGCTAGGTCCGCGAAGATTCCCAGATTTCGACCAAGCAGATGACAACAGGTAAGTCCAGTGCACGGTACTGGTCTTCGATTATAATTTGTTGCTCGCTTGTTGAGAAGAACAAAAGGTACATAATTTATTTATTTCCCTTTTTACTTGCATTTTCAAACGATAGTATTTTGTTTTTTCCGTCTTTGATTTTAAGAAAAAATTGGTGTATCGTTATTTAATTTGGTCTGGAATATTGAAACCAGGTGACAACGGTTAATTGAATAACGGTAAATATTCACTAATGCGAATGATACCAGTAAATAGTGAATGAGCTTCCTACCACCAGTAAATATTCACTATTTATAATGCGAATGATACCTTAGTTTAATTTGGTTTCATTTGTTTTTCACTAATGTGGATGGTGTATGGATGGAAGGTGATTGATTATTGGTTGTATGTCGTTTGAATTTTGATTGGAGATGAGGATCTGACTTGAAGGCTCAAATCGATCTGCCATCCTATGCAAACAAATACGAAGGTACTCATAGTCAGGCTTTACCAAATACACCTGCATGTTTATGAGGCAGCTATTACCCGATTTAAGAAAGGAAAGAAAAAGTAAAAATTTGTTCACTAAGGAACTGACATATTTGTCTCAAATCAAAGTTAGTAGTAACAAGTTGAACATGGACTATGAGGCAGCTATGAATCCGTTAAGGATATCAGAAGCATAGTGCATGTTTATACTAAAGTGAATGTTGGTGCTATTTAGTAGTTCTGTTTATACTAAAGTGAAAACAATAGCCATATGTTCATAGGAAATTCAGTACTTTTTTCAGTGTGACCTTTGGTCCGATGGTATGAGATTACTCAATAGTTAAGTGTTATTCAAATTTTTGGGTTTGTTTTTTTTGAATGTGGCTGTGGAATTATTTTAGGACTTTTTGTCTTGGGTTGGTAGTGGATGCTTTATTATGCTTTTTGATGCCTTATTAGTTCAGACTTATTTATGCAGTAAGTTTTAATTAACGGCGAGCTTCTACCTTTCGCAAAAATTGTAGAATGGAAGTTTGGTAAAAGATTCTTTTTAAATCAGCCATTTACAGGAAATATGTCCTTGCCCCTTCCTGGAGTTCCTTAAAGCGTGGTATGACCTTATCTCAATAGTTAAAAGTCCACATTTTGAAAATCTTTTATTAATGGCCTTATAATGGATGAGGAGCAAGTTTGATTTTACATAATACAAATCGCATTTTTTTACCCATTCTGCATGGTAAGCTTATGTATGGTCTTCACTTAATATGCGGGGTCGTAACTAAACAATTTCTGTCAAATGAATCAGGCTAGATTCTTGTTTTCATTTTCTAAACAAAATTGTTAGGAGGAGACAAGTTTTAGACATCATTATTGGAAAAAGTTTTAGGGGAAAAGTAATTTAGATAAGAGTAAGAGCAAAATGTGTTTTTCCCATTAGTTAAAAAAAATCATTTTTTAATGCAAGTAGACAGGCCTATTGTACTTGTGAGAATAACCATGTGAATAAATTCATTTTGTTGTAAATAAATAGACATTTACATATGTATGTTGATGGTGCGTGTATGAAGGAGACGGTGCATTTAAGAGAAGGAAGAATCTAGCACATGAAAATCAATTTCTCCTTTGATCCCTTGTGTTTCGAAGTAAAATCAGTTTGTTTTCTCTATAATGAATAGATGTTTGGTTATCTTGGTGTGTCGCAGACAAGGTCATGGGTTTGGAAGGAGGAGAACAGGGATGTGCTGCTATTATTCATCTTCCTATTGGAGGTAAATACCTAAATTTTGTTAATGCATTCATTATGTTATCATTTCTTTGTTGTTTATACTTGCTTCTCTTTTATTTACTTTTTTTGTTTATGTATATGCATGTTTTGTGATTGTGCAGGTGGTGTGTCTTGTGGTGGTGGGGATGTTGAGGAAGTGCAAAGATGAAGCAGGCTGATAGTTGAAGCAGAGTTTTTGGATGGTACTGATTTGTAATCATTATTTGTAATGAAGAATTGATATATTACCGTGATGATATATGACACATTTATTGTATTTTGAATATAAAGTTGTAATGTTTTTTGTATGAATGGATCCGTTGCTTTGAATTTATATCAATTTATTTTCTGTTTATTCAGCTTTTGTTGCATTTGCAAAATTTATTTTTTTAAAAACCCAAATGTCAATCACAACCGTGCATAACAGTTGTAGTAGATTTTATTACAACGGTGCATAGCTGTTGTAATAAAGTTTATTACAACGGTGGAAAAAAGTTGTAAAATATACATATTACAACGGTGTTGCAACAGTGCAAAAAAGTTGTAAAAGATATTACTCTATTACAACTTCTTAATACACGACCGTTTGCCCACCGTTGTAAAATATATATTACAACGGTGTTCCACCGTTGTAATAGGGTCATTTTGTTGTAATGGTTTCTTCCCTTCCAGAAAAATAGCCTCTAAACTGGCATGTCTCCTACCCAAATGTATCAGCTATCGCACCCAGTCTGCTACTATGACATTTGTCTACTGTCATCTTCTTAGGTAATCCAACCCTATACACCAAATTTTCAACTACATTCCAAATGTCCTTTCAAGTCCAACTTGAGTCCTTCATACATTCGTATTGCATGTCCAATGTACATTCACCTCCTAGAGGCAAACTAGACCCATCCAATGAACCTAGGTACTCCACTTATACTTGTACTGCACGTCCAACGTACATTCACCTTCTAAAGGTGAACTAGACTCATCCAATGAACCTAGGTACTCTACCTTCGAGTCCAAGTCCAACTTGAAGCCCCTACATCCGCTGAATCTTCAAGGTCAACAGACGCTCCACAATGCCCAACATACTTCAAGTATAACGTAAAGTATCTTACACCCGTCATATCACCATGATCAACGAACTTATACTATTTCCATTCAGTAGGATCCTACAGGTGATACTCAAGAGAAGAGAGGTAGGAGCAAACACAACAACCATAACATCCATCAAACAAATCCTATCTATCACCTGCTAAAGCCATGAATACGTAGATACCTATATGTCTGGTCCAACCAACATCAATAACTAATGGAAACTCTGCCTCTAAACGGACTACCGTATGTCCAACGTACGTTTATCCTCCAAGGATAACTAGATCATGTCCAACGGATCTAAGGTAAGTGGGCGTCCCCAGATACCCCTGCTTTTAGTCCACCTGAAACACTCAAGTCCCACACAAGTCTATCCATTATCTTGCTGCCCTCTCGAGTCCAACTCGAGCCCATCCAATTCCTTGCAGCCTTCTCGAGTCCAACTCGAGTCAATGTATTACCCATAAACTCAGACCTAGTCTTGAGTATCCATTACCTACAGACCCTAGTCTAACGTGACTCGTCTCCCTATTCGTTGCATCTCCAAGATCAATGAACACCCATTTTCTTTTATGAGTTCAAGTCCAACTTGAATCGTCCTAATCATCGTTGCATCTTCCATGATCGACGAATATATCCTATTTCTTTAAAAATAACATCAACATAAGGTCCTAAACAATCCATTACTTTGCATCTTTCTCGAGGCCCACTCGAGCAATCTCATAACCCTATCGAATCTAACTCGGGGCAGTCCATACCATCGAGTAGTCTTATCCTGTCATTGCTGCCCATTACTCCTCGAGTAAACCAAGATATTATCCAATGAAAATCACAACAACTACTTATCTCTCACGCAAACCATCCTAGTCGAACTCGAGATTCCCCAAGCACAAGCCACAAAGGCCTAAACCAATATCAAACAAGCACCCAAGGAACATCTCCTCCAAATTCGGACAATCCATGTGAAGTGATACTAGCAAAACAACTAAGCACTGGAGCACTCATTTGCCTCCCAGAGACAATTAGAACTTATTACCACGATAACCTCTCAACTTCCTTAACTCTAGTTATTATCGCCATCACTAGGTAGGTACCTAATACCACCCTATTCCTTTAGAGTAGATAGACTCCCCAAAGTAATGCTAAACCCAGTAAAGCCCAAAATAAAGTAATTACAAACAAACATGCATCCATAACTCGATAAGACCACGTTATGAAAAATTATACTGAGGCTAGTCGAACCACCAATCGGGTTCGTCACTACTAAAGGTCTATCGACTAACTCAGGTTTGTCAAACAAAACTCGATCAAAAACATCTTAAATAGAAAGCATACCTCGAATAACGACACCTTTTTCCTTCTACACCGCAGTTGGGGCATTCGCCGAAGAAGGAGCAGCGTTGATAGCATATGCTTTCACGATCTGCTTCTCCCTAGGAGGTTGTGGACATTCATTCTTGTGATGTCCCGCTTGGCCACAATTAAAGCACTTCCTTTCCCCAGGCTTTTCCCGACAATCTTTGGCATAGTGACCCTTCTTACCACAACTAAAGCACTCGCCATCTTTCTTATTTTTCTTATTCTGACCATCCATGGTTTGGTCTTGTTTCCTCTTGTTCTGGGAATTATTCTTGCCTCCACCGCTTGCTTACGGCTTTGGCTCCTCTACAGATGCAATCTCAGTCTTCGAATTAGGGTAAAGACACTCTGACCTCAATGCTTTCCCCACAATCGATTCAAACGTCTCATCGATGTGGTTAATAAGCTTTTCCCACAAGTACTGATACAAACCTGTTATAAACTTCTCGTTCTTCTTCTCGGCAGTATCTATTAGGGATAACCCATATTTCGACAAAGTGTCGAACTCAGCAATATACTTCGAGATTGCCCTACCATTCTGCTTAAGCTCCAAGAACTTCTTAACAATTCTAACTTCTGAGCAGCTGGGATAAACTTGTCGATAAAGCGAGCCTTAAACTGATCCCAAGTAACTTGATCCTCTGGAGTGGCTGTCTTAATAGCATTCCACCAATTCATCGCTCGCCCTTGCAGCTGGCGAGACGCTAGCCTTCTCTTCATCGCATCCTCGATACCCAAGTCGTCGAAGATACGATCACAGCTATCCAACCAATCCTGAACATCTGTAGCCGACTCCGTTCCGTGGAACAGCTTCCCACCAAGACTAGTATAATCCTTATTCAGCTTGGCGAAATCGGCCCTAGGCGCCTGCACTATTGGACCACCACCATTGGGAGCTTCCCTCTGCACATCCCTAAGCATCTCCCTCATGAGGTCAGTAAACATCGTCCTCATGTCAGCAGCATTCCCATTATTGGCTCCCCTACCGGCACCTCTTGCGTATCGGCTCATCGTTCAATCTGTAAAGAGAAAACGATTAACCATCTCCATAGTGGTGCTAATGCAGTGCGACTTTATCCTTATACTACTAATAGTGTATATATATATATTGATTTTGAAAACCAAAATAATCACAAATACGCGCTCTCATATACGTATACTATCTCTTCCTGATGACTTCCCTAGGTTAACTACTCAACCTAGAGCTCTGATACCAAATGTGACGGCCCGCCCTTCACCAGTCGACATTTCCTCCGATAGTGCGCTGTACTCATGCTCGACTAGCATGGAACGGTCACCAAAGAAAGAAGATGAAGGAACTAACAAAGAAACCTGTAGAATGTCTCATTGCGCATGGAACAAAATATAGTAATAACATAATTTTGACATAAAACAGTCGAGACAGTGCATAAGCTGAAAACTAAACCAACATAGCAGTGGAAATCCAAATACAGCTTATGATCCAACATCATTATTATAATTTTAAACTGTCTCTAGAGAAAAAGAAAGCTAAAATAGAAGATGCACTACTAATGCTCAAGCAGTGATCTTCAACAACACAGGGAGAATATCTATATGTATCACACGTGGAAGCCTCCTGCTCATCTCCGGATTAGCTACTCGTGCATACCCAGCTAACCTGTCTCTAGTCTGCTCGTGAGAGCACCCAGAGTAATAAGAAGAGACATAAAACTCTGGGTCAGACAAAAAGTCTGGTATGAGCGATAAGCAACAAAACAGAACAATAACAGGTATAATCCAATCATACCTGAACCTGGACCTGCAACCAAAGAGTTAGCGCTACATACCGTACAATACTCTAAGGTGCCACTAAATAGATGGTGTATAGAATACGGGGGTGGGGTTGTGCATGTCGCAATGATGGCAACAAATCAAACATAGCAACCATCCTCACATCTCCCACTTAATGCGTAAAGCATACGATATCCACTACCTTGGTCACCTATCCATTGGGCCATGACGGAATCCAATCCCGTACAACTATCACTACAAACCCACTATCCGCTTCTCAGTGGTGAACCAAAGTTATGAATACCGACAACCCCTTTGCACACATCCCGCAGCAAAGCCTAACTCATGAAGTCGACTCGGTTCCCAACTGGATGCTGAGCTTTAACTTCTTATTTGGACTACCTTTGCATCTCGGGTTATTGGTCTTCTTCTCCAGATCGGTCTTCTTCCTTTACTTTGCTTCAGATCGTACTCCCATCGGGTTCGGATCGTCGTCATCACCCCTGGCGGAACGGGTCGGGGCCTTCAAGTCCAATCGCCATACATCGGTTCGGTTCGGAGGTGGCTATGCAGGTCGGGTCGGGGTGGCCTTCTTCCAGCGGTTCGGATCATAGTCCACACATCCTGGCTTCGTGGAAAACTACTCTAGTTCGGTCCTTCTTCCCAAGTACTCCGGATCTGGTCGGGCCTCTCAAGCTTCTCCATGGTGCATCGGTTCGGGTCGGAGTAGCTTCATGCCTACGAGGGCGGATCGGGTCGGGTGTGAGCAGCTCTCGTGGAAGGTGGTTCGGATCGGGCTCCTTCTTCTGATCCGATCCGGATGGGCCAAAATCCTGCAACTTCTTCCAGCGACTGTGTACACCATTCGATGGCGTTTTCGAACAATCTAACACTTCTAGACAATCATAAATCATATCATATAGTCATAGCAACATGTATAATCATTCACAAACACCAAAACAACAATCCTAGCATGTAAAACGGATCAAACATAGCCAAAATCCCAAATTTTCCCTTAAGCATGTTTAAGCAAAACTAATCGTAGGATTAACAAAACTTAACCAAATCAACCCAAATTTCTAACAGAGGTATAAAACATTATTTTCGAATTTATAAATATTTTTCCAGAATTTATTAACGCATAAATTCGCCAATCTTCAATAATTACTCTTAATCATGCGTAATTAGTGCAAAACTATGCAAATCATTCACCTTAGCCACAAATAAACCTTAGATCTGAAATAAATCTCTGATATGGCGCGAATACCAATGCTAAACAATAGCACTAATCTTGATTTGGTGAAGATCTCCCTTGATTTGATGTTGCTAAGCTTAATCCTTGATTAGAAAGTGATTTGGAGGTGATTTTGAGGTTGGAGGCGATTTTTAGGGTTTTTAAGAGGTAAGTGGAGGCTAGAAAACTGAAATAGAACGTAAACTTAACTCTTTTCAGCCTCCACATAACCCTAATCCCGAAATGGGTTATGGGCCCATTCACTAATCACCCTATTTGGCCCGGTTAAGCAGTTTTTCACCTACCAAACTTTATTTCAACCATATCTCCCAAATGATAAGTCCCTTTTTCACATGTGGCCACTCTACGGGAAGGTAAACCATCATCCGAAGCCAATGGAAGTGGTTTCAGGTCAAAACTCCTTTCCAATCAAAAGTTAAGGCCGAAACAGGATCAGCTAGGGGCAAAACGGTCATTTAAAAATCGGCAAAAATCATGAACATGGGAAATGACCCCAGTGGTCGTTTCCCAAAGCGACATGACCATACGAATTCATATAAGAAAGAAAGAAATATTCTATGATCCTCCGATGCGTAGAATGCGGGTTGTTACAATATCTATCCAGCATATTAAAACTTCGAATACACGTGGATCAGACGTATACGCAACATCTTTATATACTGGATTGTCCACATTCAATATAAAATAAATAATCGAATACGAATAATTGATTTAAATTTTCAAAACAAAAATTGTTTTCATTTTAAAAATATACTCTTCACACTCGTTCTTGGATACTACTGATCCCATCTCTAACGAGTCAATCTTATTCGATATTACTAATCCAATCTCTGATAAATTCTTTCATTTGGTTCTAACGTGTCTTGTTCTTCGAGCTTTGTAAACACTACACCACAAAGCTTATTTTGCCACCCCCTATCTTCTAAATTTGGTACGGTCTAAAGCCGTATTAAATTAGAGAGGGTTCTGAGCCGTGCCTACCTATTTAGAAAGGGCTTATAACCTAGCTTGAATTTGATTCATTTCTGGTCCGTATCAAACTTAGTCATCCTTAGTGTAAAACTTTCCCACCAAAATAGACGTGCTCCCTCCCTTTTTTCATTTCCCAGTCACGCTCATTTCCCCCGTGTTTTTTTTATTTCCCCCCTTTTTTCTTATTTCCCTCTGCCCGTGCCCTAATCAATTTGTGCTTTAATAAAAAAAGTTTCTGCTCTAATCAATTCGAACCGCTCTCAGGTTGCGAATCAGGTAAATTTTGATTTTATTCGATGAATATTTCTTTCCATACCATGTTTTAGGGTTATGTTTATGACTGTTTATATCATCGTGATTCTTTATCTACTTCAGATCTGTCGACAGCTTCCACTTGTTAAATCAACTGATGCTTCTTACTCTAAGGACAAACTAATTTGGTATGATTTTTATTTTCGATTTTGATCTGATTTAATCTCAATTCTGCATATGATTCAATGCCTGTGATGAAGTTTGATTTACCCTATTTTGTATTTGTTTACTCGTTCAACATCTAAAGTCCATCCTTTGGATAAAAGCAAATACAGGCGTGATTGAATGGCTAGTGGGATGTATACACAGTTGTACCCTACAGAAATGGCATGGATAAAACCATACAAAGTTAACTCACAGATGTACAATATTATCCCCTATGTTATTTTTTCTTTAACACTAGAATTGCAGTTAAGAGTTAACCACACCATGTAAAACTTATTTCAAGTTTCAACCTAAGTTTGAACTTACCATAACAGTTAAATCTCGTGTATGGTTGCATGTGTGATTTACTGATTTTTTGCACTTCACTTTGTTGGTTAAAACCGTAGTCAGTAATCAACCTTTAGCTTTAAGATATTTTTACCTTGCAATGGGAGGAGCTGCTTTGTTTTGTCCTCGCCCTTGCTCAAAATATAATGATTTCAAGGCCAAACCTAATTATGTGGTTGCTGCATATATGTCATTAAGTCGACGTATACACCGACACCTGTGTATGTATATTTAGATATGTATACATGAGTTGAGTGGAATTTATGTGCCAACATTATTCTTTGTCGAACTCTTTTAAAATGAGGCCATTCAAATTGTCTGTTACTGAGACCATTTACATTGGTTTTGATACTGAGGACATTCATATTGTGTTTGTGCATTTTGCATATGGACATTGATTGTAAATACTGGAATATGGTATAAAATTGTAACTTAGGAAGGGCAGTTCCTCTCCACCATATTGGAACTGAGCCCTGTTGTACTAAATATGTTATCCAGTAAATAGGTTGTTGGAACTGCATACATTGACTGTAAATATTGGGACTGCATACATTGACTGTAAATATTGGAACTGTACCCTTTATGAACTGGAAATATGTTATTAGACACATTAAAATTCGATATACATCATCACATATATTTAATCAGTTGGGTAGGATATTAATCATCATAGAATATGAACAATACATATTAGGTGCAGGCAGGGGCGTATGCAGAAATTTTACATCATGGGGGCGGAAAAAAAAAGTTCGAAAGAAAATCCATCATTGTTTGCAGTAACATTAAACAAATTAATGACCCAAAACAAGCAAACAGGTGATGGACGAGGAGGAGAACTATTAAAACATGAAATTATTTCTTTTGATTTTGTGAAATAGCTCAACAAAATTTTGTTATTCATGCTTTGCGTAAAATTTATTTTCTGTAGTCTGTAGATCAATTTGCAAAATCTTGTCAAAATCGTATCTAATCAATGTATTGGCACAGACGCACTTACATGTATGTTTGTGTTAGTGACTTGCTCACAGTTGCACATTTCTTAACTAATATAATCACTTATGATATTCTGAAACTGAGCGGGTATATACATATCAGAAAATAGTTTGCCAGTCAAGAATGAAGTTGATTAAATAAATTGAACAGATATGACTGATCTGAAATTATTTATGTTATGTCTATTACGAATAGTTGCTTACTGTGCTTTGTGATTAACTGAATAATATGATTATTAATTAGTAAGCATATAACCAATAGCATGAATCTGTTTAATCAGGTATAAGATGTTAGTTGAATCATCCCCTTTCAACTGTGAGATAAAGAAATGAAATGTGTAATAGTATAAATACATTATAAGTAGAACCAGTGTTTTTTTATGCCACACAATTTATGAAATTCACTCACACGAGACATGTTAAATCTGACCCAATTGATTGCTTGTGCAATCACCTAGGGTGTCTCATTCAAACGACGCAGTCTGAGAAGTTTGTATTATAGGTGAGGAAGCACTCGGTTGGGTTAGGAAAAACCAAAGAATCGGCTTATTAACAGTGTTTGAGAACCAATAAATAGTTATTATGTTTAATATGTTTGAGCATTGAATCTATTCTATTGTAGTATTGTTCGTTATGAGAATGTTATTACAACTTGTTGACTGTTTAAGTTATTCTCGGTGTAAACATTAAAATGATGAAATCTATATAATTGTATACTATAAATTTATAATACGCAAGATACTTTTTTTGTATATTACGTGTATTGGATGCACATATATGGAAGTCTGTGTTTGGTGTTGATATATGGGACATGCTATATAAATAATATATAGCTACGGTTTCCCACAATAACCAAAACCATGCTGAGTAGTTGTTAGATAAGAGTTTGAATGAGTTTTATTGAATGTGTCTGTTTGATGTTGCATATCAGTGCGGTTTTAAAAGGTTTTGTTCAGTCTTGTATTAGTGAAATGAGTATGATATGCAAACCGATGCATGCACGTGCCTATTTCACTACACAGTATTATATTAGTTTTCATAAACCCTTTTGTATGTGAGCAAAAACCCCGTGTACAAAGAATAAAAAATTTACATGTTTATAGTTGTGAAAGTATTATAATGTTATGGTTTGGCATGTATAAAATAGCTGAAAATCAGCATGGCAAGGCAACGGATAAATACTGTCATGTAGAGATATATGAATATATATGGCCTGAAAATCTTTGATGTATACATTAAGATGGATGAAGTGCGTCTGTGAAAAAGGTAGATAAAATAAATTTAAGTGATACGGTTTTAATCCATGTTTTCTCATTTGTGACAAAGTATTTGATGTATACATTAAGATGTATACACCATAGAAAAGTTGAACCATGTTTTCTCATTTGTGACAAAGTATTTGATTTTTGCAGGTTGCGGCAAAGCTTTTTGACAAGTTAAAGCAAAAGATCAGAGATCTGAAAGTATTTGGTAAATGTTGCTCCTATTTTTTGATGAACTATTCGATAGTTAAACATTGATTACGTAAATGCCAATCAGTAAAGTAGATGCAAATCAGTGCCCACATGTATACCTAATTAACTCTTTTAAGTGGTTAGCGAATGATGGTGTGTTATACTGCTTTTGGTCTCCATTATATAATGAATTCATGCATTCAGGATAACCAGAGAGTGTACAATATGTACATTTATGGTCAGAAAATTTGTTAGTTCGTTATATTTTTTGTTTGCATTCAAAACATGAATTTATTTTTGGTAGTTTAAAGCTAAAACTTGCTCATTATAGTTTAAAGCTAAAACTGAGTCGAGTATGAACCTCCGTGTTGTGTAAAATGTTGTGCGTTTGGTCATCTATTTCCCCAATGTAATACTATGACAAGTGAATTGGTTCCTAAGTCATCGAATGCTCAGTTGTCGAGCTCTGTCCCCCCATCTACGCTGGCCGATCATGTAAATGCTGCTCGAACTAATGCTGGTGTTAAATCTGTACATAGTCATGCACATTCTGTGCATGCATCTTCTAATGCACTCGATGCAGCTGCGCCTTTGACTGTTCATAGCGAAGACACACTTGTCATTCAATCTGTTGTGTCATGTGTGGCATCTTCTATTTTTTGATGTCAGTTTGTGCTCGGACTGATGTATGACTGCTGCGTCACTTTCTAGTTTGCAACAGAAGTTTGCAACTGAAGTTATGCTCGAGAAGTCCAATTTGCAACTTCAGTTGCAAACTGGATCAGTTTGCAACTGAAGTCGCAAACTGATCCAGTTTGCAACTGAAGTCGCAAACTGATCCAGTTTGCAACTGAAGTCGCAAACTGATCCAGTTTGCAACTGAAGTTGCAAATTGGACTCGGTTTGCGACTTCAGTTGCAAACTGATCCAGTTTGCAATTGAAGTTGCAAATTGGACTCAGTTTGCGACTTCAGTTGCAAACTGAGTCGAGGATCAGTCTTGCGTATTCAGTTGCGTAATTGTTAATCATATGTTAACATGGAAAAATGTCAAGTACGAATGGTATCTACCTAAATGCAAGTTGCATAATTGTTATGGTCCCATAGAAAGTTAAATGTTCATCGCAACAATCATGGATTCCAAAGCAATGTAGCACAGTGGATAATGTTATTAATTCGATACAAATATACAAGTAGATTTTTCTTGTATTCAGTACAATTATACAAGTAAATTATCATAAAAACAAATTCGGTGAGAATTTAGTAAACTGTTATAATTTAGTTAATATATGATTATATATTAACCAAATTAGATATTTCTATAATTTAGTTGTAGATTTCATTTGTTGGCAGCAACTTGTTTTTTTTAACAGTGCAATATTGCTGCCCAAATTTGTAAGAAAGTTGTATAAAAGATTCAAGTATTAACCAGCAATTCTGAAAATGGGAATGTTTCATTACTTGCTAACGATAAATGACAATCATAGTGTAGAATGTCAGAGGTTTGAATCCTCCTACAAGAATGGATGCCTGGATTCATACTGCAAAATATAAAATTTCTGTTGTTGTGTTGTTGGAGCATAAGCTAAGTGATGAAGAGCTGAAATTTTTTGGTCATGGTTTCAAACTAGGTTGGACTTTTTGTATTAGCAAATTTCCATAAGAGAAAAGCAATGTTTTAATACTATGGGATGGTAATGTAACTAATGTTTGGAACTTCATGCATGTCTTTATAGATTGGTTTTGGACAATATACTGGTGCCGAATGAGAAAACCACTAAATTAAATCGTCAATTTGCAGAGACATTTGAAGATGTCGGAGTAGGTGGGTTTGTGTGTCATCCGAAGAGCTTAATTCGATATCTTTAGAAATTACTGGTAAAATTTTCATTCACATAACCGTCTCGTTGTTTTCTTGCTATATACCAATTGAAATTTATGTATTGTAGACATATTGTAATACAGAATGATTGTAAAATGTAATGCACTACTTTCATATGCATGATTTAATGGGAAATGAGATAAGATTCTCACAAACTGTTGCAAAGTTTCAAAACTGATTCACTTACACATTGATATTACAGATTCACTTATACATTGCTTGTATTGCTTATTTCAGGTATTGCATTGCTTATTCTAGTGGCGTTACCAAAGCAATTCTTCTTTCAGAGCTATTTCAGGTATGGTTTTGCTTTTATAAAATTTAGTCGCAGTCTTACGTATTCAGTTTGCAAACTCAGTTTGTGTGCTTTTAAGTGGTTAGTGAATGATGGATTTATTCAGAGTCTTGCAAACTCAGTTTGCAAAATTTAGTCGCAGTCTTACATGAATTTATTCGCAGTCTTGCAAACTCAGTTTGCAAAATTTAGCCGCAATCAAAACATGAATTTATTTTTGGTAATTTAAAAGCTGAAATTCGTACAAAAAAGGGGGTGCGTGTGCGCCAAAACAAACATTTATTTGTTCTTTGTTTTGCAACTCAGTTGCAAACTAGACTCTCGAGTTTGCAACTTCAGTTACAAACTGAGACTCAGTTTGCAACTGAAGTTGCAAACTCGAGAGTCCAGTTGCAAACTGAGTCGAGTTTGCAACTGAAGTTGCAAACTCGAGAGTCCAGTTAAAAACTGAGACTCAGTTTGCAACTATGATTTTTTGATAGTGATACAAAATTTCAAAAGGGATTCATGCTTAATTCTGAACTATGATTCAGTTTTATCTTGCTATTGAATTGCCTGTTGAATTGTGGAATCTAGTGGATTAATCAAAAAACCAGTTTTGATTAATCGGAAAATGTTAAGACATTTTGGACTTGGTTTTAAATAAGAAAAATCGATAAACTGGCTATGAAGATCAATCATCCAAAAAAAACTGTTGACCTCTAGAAATGTGGATTATATTTTTTTCTTTCTAGTATGTTATAATATAAATATATGTTTGGATATGAAATGGTTTCCGGACAGACAAAAATTGTTTTTGTCATAAAAATCTGAAAAGAATAGTGAATGATATATGATATTAATTCTAACCTGTTTCGAGATCTTATTTATTATATATGATGATGTGAGATCTGCATATCTTGTTTAATATTTGCCTTTGTACGCTTCGTTAAATTAATTTGAATTTGTTAACCTGTGTATTTACATTAAGTATTTTTAGTTGAATCCACCTCTTTTACAAGCAATTATATATGATATGTTTAAGTTGTATTCTGTATACTGATAGATGCATAGAGTGTGTATATAATTAGTTGTTTGTTTGACTCGAAATACATGTTGCTTGCATATATTTATATATATGTGAACACACACACACACACACACACACACACACACACACACACACACACACATATATATATATATATATATATTAGAAATTGAACTGGAATTCTAACTTGACTATTGGATCGTGTTTTGATTTTCAATCCAATAGTAATTTAAATATGCAAATTTATATGATTGCAAACTGCACCTTCTTTAAAATGTTTAAGTTTGCCAGTTTGCGAGAAGATCTATATATTATATATTGCTTGTAATATAACTGATTGCGTATGGTATATTAAGAGGTGCACATAGAATTTAATAAGCTGATTTTATATTTATAATGATAAATATATATAAAAATATACTGTGAATCTTGTTTTGAAAGCTAGAGCAAATATGATTTGCATTTCGATGACTTTCAAATCATTTTAAACTTTAGGCTTGAATTACTATGTAATAGATATCAAGATCAGAATTCTGCTTTGATCTGTAAATTAATATGCATATGCTAAACCTAAAATATACACATAGCTAATTCCTCTCTGTTTTGATCATGCATGACAATATATTTAACCTCCTGTGGGTTTAGTTGTTTCATTGAACGGTTTGATGACATGTTACTGTAATATAACTCGTTTACTTCTCACATTCAATAAAAAAATGCATTTCTATAGACAAAACTATACATGGTCATATCATTAGTTTCTTATTTGATTTCAAATATAAATACAAATTATATGTTCAAAATAAATAGTCATATATTCAAAATATGGGCCAATGGAATATACAAAATTGATATTTCAATCAATGCAAAAAAACAACCAGATATACACCACAATAATTTCTAAACCAAGAAACACAAACATGGCGTTGACAAATGGCACCATTATAAACATAGGGAAAGTAGAGCACCTGGAAACAAGTGGAAAAGACAATAAAACTAGATTAATCAATTCACAACATAATAAAAGAATCTTTGGATTAACTTCATTGAGTTGGAGTTAGTAGAGGCCGGAAACTAGAATCTTCCATTGAGTGGTAAAGAGCATATTGTCCGGGGGGTGGGCCCATTTGTTTGATGAGATTATATAGATAATAATTTTATTCTACAGATAGTAGCAATTTTTGAATTGTATCAGCATTAAAAATATAGGATGACAGGTATAATTCATTTGAAGCTAAAATATAGGGTTTTAGTTTATTATTTAGGAACTAAATGCATGCAATTTGTTTGATAACTGAAAAGGAGCGATCAAATGATAACTGAAAAAGAGCATATTGTCCGGGGGGTGGGCCCATTTGTTTGATGAGATTATATAGATAATAATTTTATTCTACAGATAGTAGCAAATTTTGAATTGTATCAACATTAAATAAACTATAGTAATTTTTAGAAGTATGTACAACTTTAGCTCATAAACGTTATTTTGCAATAAACTTCTTTAAGTTGATTACATAGCAAATATATTATATTTACGTCTTATGTTATATTATATATGATATAGGAGGGCAACATGTCCCACAGTATAGACAAAACGTGGATATATGAATCTGATCAAAGAACTACATGCTATAGAGAGGGGGTGGAGAAGTTTATTAGTTTCGTTGAAGAAAACGGTGGTAAGAAAGGAGTGTATTTATGCCCTTGCATTAAGTGCCAAAATCTGAAGACGACAAGATTAGAGGTCATTCATTTTCATTTGCTTAGATGGGGTTTTATCCAATCATATAGCGTGTGGTATTTACATGGGGAAAAACAACCAGTTAGTTATGCCACAAATACCGATGAGGTTGAACATATTAGGATGGAAGATCTAGTCAATGATGCAGATAGATTTCATGATTTTCAACCTGATCTAGTCAATGATCATGCTAATGTTGGACAGCAGTTTACGGATGATGGCAATTGGCAGGCCAATGAAAGTAAGAAGTATAAACCACTTTTTGAGAGCGCAAAAGAGCCATTGTATCCTTCATGTTCAAAAGGGTTAACGAAGCTGTATGCCATTGTGAAACTGAATAGCTTGAAGACCCAATACATCTTTTCAGATAATGGGGTGACTGCACTTCTCGAATTAATAAAGGAGTTACTCCCCGAAGGTAACACACTGCCGACAAAATACTCCGACGTGAAGAAGTTAATTAAGCAAGTTGGAATGAATTACAAAACTTATGATGCATGCATCAATGATTGCATATTGTACTGGAAAGATGATGCGAACAGAGTTTCTTGTACAAATTGTAGTGAACCAAGATATACAACATCATTTGACGAAGAGAGAAAAGGCACCAAAGTACCTCGAAGGACATTAAGACATTTTCCTTTAATTTCTATATTGAAGAGATTATATACTATACCATGGATAGCAGAGGCAATGACCTGGCATGGTCGTGCCAAGTCTAATCCACAAGTAATGCGTCATCCATGTGACACTTCTCAATGGAAATCCGCGGATTCTTTTGATAAAACGTTTCCCGTCGAGTCACGAAATGTCACACTTGGAATAGCAACAGATGGTTTCTGTCCACATGTTTCTCTGTCTAACCCTTATAGCTTTTGGCCAGTAATTGTAGTACCATATAATCTTCCTCCGTCTATGTGCATGAAACGGGAGTTTTCAATGTTAACACTGTTGATTTCTGGACCAAAACAACCGGGAAAAGATATTGATGTTTATTTACAGCCGTTGATAGACGAGTTAAAACAGTTATGGGAAGGAGTCGTTACATATGATTCATTAAATAAATCCGAGTTTACAATGAGAACTAGGGTTTTGTGGGCAATCCATGATAACCCTGCTCTTGGTACTTTATCGGGATGTATAACTCACGGTTACTTTGCATGTCCCGTTTGTGGGGAAAACACATGTTCTTATCATCTCCCTAAAAGTAAAAAGATGTGTTTTATGGGACATCGAATGTTTCTTCCTAACGGACACAAGTTTCGATACGACAAGACAAATTTCAATAACGAACAAGAACTTCGTCGTCCTAAACGACCATTGACTGGTTTTGAAGTTGAGAAGAAAGTAGCGAATATCAAAATGAAAGTCGGTAAAAAGAAAGAAGAAAATGGTCTAAAACGAAAAAAGCCAGCCATTGAAGAAGTTGACGATGTTTCTGGATGGTATAGGAGGTCTATCTTTTTTGATTTACCATATTGGAAAGCAATATGATTCGACATAATATTGATGTTATGCATACGGAGAAGAATGTCACAGAGCATCTCATAAGCACCATTATAGACCATAAAGATAAGTCAAAAGATGGCATCAATGCACGCAAGGATTTGAAAATCATGGCTATAAAACAAAAGTTGTGGGTGATGGAAGATCCTGAAACAAATAAAATAATCATACCCAAGGCAACTTTTACTTTTAGGAAAGAAGAAAAGATACGATTTTTCACTGTATTGAAAAATCTGAAGGTACCTAATAAATTCTCTTCTAACTTCCGCAATAATGTGACCATCAATCCTCCCGAACTAAGAAATATGAAGTCACATGATTATCACGTCATAATGCAGCATTTGCTTCCGGTACCGCTTCAACATTCTTATGCACAACACAAGGATCTGCAAAATGCTGTTCATCGTATTAGTTTATTCTTTAACATTTTGTGCTCAAAGGTGATCAATAGGGAACACCTTATAAAAGCAAAGGCTGGTTTGATAGAAGCAATGTGTGTTTTTGAAAAACATTTTCCACCTGCGTTTTTTGATATTAGTATCCACCTTATGATTCATTTAGCCGATCAGGCATTGATTGGTGGCCCTGTCAGATATAGATGGATGTATCCTTTTGAACGGTTTGTAACTAATTTCAGTTATGTACATTATTATTCGGTGTAAATAGCTATCCTATATAATATATAATTGATTACATTCACAGATTAATGAAAACATATAAAGGATATGTACGCAACAAAAGATACATTGAAGGGTGTATTGCAGAAGGATATATCGTACAAGAAGCTAGCCTTTACTGCATGGAATATATGCCAAACGGAGGTTATGGCAATCATAAACATACCCGCGAAGCATTTTTAGATGAGGATGATGTATTTGCTGGTGAGATACCTTTAGATAATGGTAAAAATATAATGTTAACCCAAGTGCAGTTTGAACAAGTGCGTAGATGGGTCCTTAGTAAGTATGATGGATTGGATGAATGGAAGAAGTAAGTTCATGAATTTGTTTCAAATTTTCATTTTTTCAGTTGTGTTTATATATTAATTTCGATGTGCTTTCTATAGAAGGTATAACTCCTATGTGAAAATCACTAGATTTCAACCACGACGAAAAGGTACAACCGTCGAAGTCATTCAAGCACCAGATTTTACCCTATGGTTACGTAATGAGGTATTACATCATCATAAGTATTTCACGTGTTTATAAGTTGACAATACAAACCATGCTTTTATTTTTTTTATTGTGTTTTATGTAGTTGGTGAATTGCAGCGATGCTGATCCAACTCTTTGGCTGCTAGCACACGGGCCGTTGTTCATGGTGCTTAGTTATACGAAGTACCACGTGAATGGGTTTTTATTTTCCACGAAAATGTACGAAGATCATATGGTCACACAGGATAGCGGTGTATGCATGAAAGCAATTACAAGATTTAGAGCGAGTGGTAAAGATAAAAATTATAAGGAAGCAGAAACAACGTATTACGGAGTCATTCAACAGATACTTGAGTTGGATTACACTGACTTCAAACAAACGGTTTTTTATTGTGATTGGGTAAAGGTCGAGGATAAGATCAATGGTTGCAAAATAGATCCCGTTTCAAACTTAATCATGGTCAATTTAGGAAAAATAAAGAACAAAGACAACATGAATGATGAACCATTTATTCTTGCATCAGAAGCGAGTCAAGTGTTCTACTCAAAAGATTCAAAAAATAACGGATGGTCTATGGTTTTGCATACACCGAAACGGTTGACAACAAATGTGGATGACATTGAGTTTCCTACCGTCTACCAATCAGCTTTTGAAGACAATGAAAAATTAGAAAATGTATTCGGAAAGTCATGAATTGTTGACTGCTTTTTTTATCACATGTATTTGGAATGTAATGAATTGTTGAATGTTTTTTTCCTCAAGGAAATCACATGTATTTGGAATGTCATGAATTGTCGGATGCTTTTTTTATACCAAAACCATATGTTAACTTGTGAATTGTGAATAATCTATTGAGCATGGTGGTGATGATGATCACATGTATTAGTTATATTATATTTTGCAGGAAATTATGTCACAAAATCCAATATCATCACATGCATCATGTTCAAAAGAGCAAAAAGTTGATCAAAACCTACTTGGTATCCCAATATCAGAAAATGCTTCAAAAGTTGCTACTATGCTTGGTAAACTAGTAAGAGCTCATGTGCCGATATCATACGTAAGTTGGAAAAAAATACCCAAAACATATAAGGACGACGTTTGGAACAAGTTGATGGTAAGTTTTTACTTGAGCAATTTGGTAATATAGCATTTAAATGTCTACAGTCTATTTTTACAGTCTGACTCTTAATTTTTGCAGAAAATGTATGCGCTTGAGCCGCTTTCAAAGGAAATGTTTATAAAAAGAATGGCCGAGGCTTTTAGAAGACACAAGAAAAACTTAAGAGCAAGTTTTTATGATATTTTCGACAATGACGAAGAACGGTTGAAAAATTGTCCACCAGCAGTTGCTCAAGAAGATTGGAGTGAGTTCATAAAAAATGAAGCAACGCCTGAAGCGAGCGGAAGAAGGAAGTCAGGCAAAAGAAATAGATTATTGCTCAATTATGGTCACCATGCAGGACGTAAAAGTCATGCTAGAATAGAACACGAATTGGTAATTTATATTCATTTTATTTCAAAAATAGTAAAATCCCCCCAATTATGATAGGAAATATACATAAACTGGAATATATTGCAGACCGTTGCAGATCCATCTGCAAATATCAGCCGTCGTCAAGTATGGGAGAAGACACACACGAAAAAAGATGGTAGCATATCAGATGTCGCTTCTGTGTACTTCGTAAGTTAAGCAAATATTAACTTGCGTATTATTTGAAATTTCATTATTCATTTAAGAATTATCATATCTTAGGATAAAATTGCGAAAATGAAGGAAAAGATCACCGATAGTGATGAAGAAAAACTGACAGTGGATGATGATATCTTATCACAAGTGTTTGGTAAGGATACGAAGGGTAGGAGCCGCGGTGTTGGGACCGTCATACCAATGACTAATGTTAAGGCTTGTGCTATTGCACAGAAACGATTCAAATGTGTTAGTCAAGACAACGATGACTTGAAAACGAGGGTGGGAAGTTTGGAGGGTACAATGGGAAATATGGCGGGGCGAATGGAGCTTCTGATTCAAATGGTGGGAGACATCGCTACTTCTAAAGGAATCCCCGCACCGTTAGATCGCCCTGATGGAGCACGCAACATATAACTTGGTTCTTCTAAAGTCGTTGCTTCTCAAGATACAACCAATGTTTCGAATAATCAAAAATGTGAAATTCTCAACTCTGATCTACACATAGTAGCAATAGGTATTTATTACCAACTTTTTATTATTAGTTGATTTCGATGCAGTTATTTTGTTTGATAGATGTAGACAACTTTATTGCAACAGGTACTGTATGTCGAGATTCTACATCGTCCAGAATTCATGGGAAATATGTACCATCTACACATGAAAAATTGGTTTTGGACGATAACTGATGTCGGATGAGAAAACCACCAAAATAAATCGTCAATTTGCAGAGACTTTTGATGAAGTCGTAGTAGGTGGGTATGTGTGTCATCCGAAGAGCCTAATTCGATATCTTTAGACATTGGAGCAGGTATATATAATTTTACACTATATGCTATCAAGTCAAAAGAGTTCACATAAGAATAAAAGAACCCATAACCAACTTTAATTCACTTATACATTGCTTGCATTGCTTATTTCAGGTATTGCATTTCTTATTCCAGTGGCGTTACCGAAGCAATTCTTCTTTCAGAGCTACTTCAGGTATGGTTTCGCTCTTATAAAATTTAGTTGCTTAAATTTTGTTTTCTCGACATTTTTCTTCATCTTTTTTTGGCCTTGAGGTATGTTTTTATGTTTTGTTAGTTATATGAGAGGTAGTTGCAATTAAACCAATGGGCTAATGGATAGTTTGTCTTGTATACTTTTGGTGCAGTGGAAATTTGCATTCGTGTCACTTGGCAGTCCTGATTATCTTCAGGATTCGGATATTCTATCTTATTTGTTTTCAGGTACCTTTCTACCCCACATACATATGAATTATATTAGCAATAACATGGATGTTGTTGAGTTTAATGGTTGAAAACTGTTAATGTTCCTTGGATGATGTTATGTCGGGAAATGAACACTCTGTTTTTCCAAACTGTTAGTGTTACCATTATATCATAAATCCTTGTTTCTTCATCGACTCAACAAGCATTATTCTGTTCCAAGAGCCGCTAACTCGGCTTCGTCGTCTATCACTACGACTTCTGGAAAAAACAATTGTTCCCGACAGTGATTTCAAGTCTAGTTAAACTAGATATTAAACATTATATTTATAGATTTTTCACTTCAAGGTACTGTATCTTATATTTACCAGTTCCTGTTCGCAATATTGAGAATGTAGCCTCAGACTATGGTATGAACATCCAATTATATTGATAATTAAGTTTGGGTTGTAGTAGTCATTCATCTGGTTGTTTTAAGGGCTGTTATTGTGACAGTTACAGTTGTATTTACCATTTTAACTGGTAAACTGAAGTTGTACAGTGTTACACTATGGTTATGCCAAAGGTTGGTGTAGCCTCAGATTATGGCTCAGTTTCGCTGAGCCTTCGGCTCAGTTTCGCTGAGCCTTCGGCTCAGCTGAAACTGAGCGTAAGGCTCAGCGAAACTGAGCCGTAATGCTCAGCTGAAACTGAGCCTTATGGCTCAGTTTCGCTGAGCCTTTGGCTCAGCTGAAACTGAGCGTAAAGCTCAGCGAAACTGAGCCGTAAGGCTCAGTTTCGCTGAGCCGAAGGCGCAGCTGAGCCTTCGGCGCAGCTGAAACTGAGCATTCGGCTCAGCGAAACTGAGCCGTAATGCTCAGCTGAAACTGAGCCTTATGGCTCAGTTTCGCTGGGTCTTCGGCTCAGCTGAAACTGAGCGTAAAGCTCAGCGAAACTGAGCCGTAAGGCTCAGCTGCAGCTGAGCCTTATGGCTCAGTTTCGCTGAGCCGAAGGCGCAGCTGCAGCTGAGCCTTACGGCTCAGTTTCGCTGAGCCTTCGGTGCAGCTGAAACTGAGCATTCGGCTCAGCGAAACTGAGCCGTAATGCTCAGCTGAAACTGAGCCTTACGGCTCAGTTTCGCTGAGCCGAAGGCGCAGCTGCAGCTGAGCCTTACGGCTCAGTTTCGCTGAGCCGAAGGCGCAGCTGCAGCTGAGCCTTACGGCTCAGTTTTGCTGAGCCTTCGGCGCAGCTGAAACTGAGCATTCGGCTCAGCGAAACTGAGCCGTAATGCTCAGCTGAAACTGAGCCTTACGGCTCAGTTTCGCTGCATTGATTTTTTTAGTTACTATTTGAACCAGGTCTTGTTGTTGTGGACGCGAAACTAAACTGATGTTTGTTATTTTATTTTATTTTCAGGCGTTGGAACAAGCATGAGTTGTATGGGCTCGACAACTGCAGTTTTGTTGATTTTTTTTTTTAGAGAAAGAACTGTGAACATTATGTATTAACTGAAGTTATGATTTATGTATTAATCGAATTATTCTTAGCGTGTCTTCTTTATATACTGCTATATGAGTGTAGCGTATCTTCTTTATTGTGCATATATATATATATATATATATATATATATATATATATATATATATATATATATATATATATCAATGGGTGCAGTGATTTTGAATATTGCATATATGATATACCGATTTTGATATGGTTAAAAGCCGTATCTAATTCATTGTTATCATTGTAGGAGTGAGGCATTAAACACGGTTTTTAGCTGTATCAGTATACCAGTTTAATACGGTTTTAAGCTGTATCAAACTGGTATACTGGTACGGCTAAACACTGTATCAATCTATGAAATTAGCAGTGCAAGCATAACAATTTGAGGCGGTTTAAAGCCGTAGCAATTGTGCAGTTTGATACGGCTTAAAACCGTATCAAATTAGAAGTTGGAGAGTGCCCGCATGCTAATTTGATGCGGTTTTAAACCGTATCAAACTGAACAATTACTACGGCTTTAAACCGTATCAATTGAGATATTTAATACGGTTTTAAGCCGTACCAATTGACAAATTTGATAAGGTTCTAAACCGTATCAATTATGGATTTTGATACGGTTTAAAACCATATCAAATATCTCAATTGATACGGTTTTGAACCGTATCAATTGAACAGAGACGCCATTTTTTGATACGGCTTAAAACCGTATCAAATCGCTTTTAATACGGCCATTAACACTGCCAAATTGGCATTTTTGGTGTAGTGAAACAAAGCTCTGATACCAAATTGTAATGAAAAGGAATTCCGCTCAATCCGAATCGATCGCTAAGCCAATCAAGACCGTTCGAAACCCCTGATTGTTTTGAGAACACGACACACCAGAACGCAAACAGAAGAACATTTCATTGTTAATTACTACAATTCCATCAGAATACAAGAATATACAGAGTATGAATAAATATTACACAGAAAATAAATCAGTATATATTCAATTTGAACGCACATTTCATTTTACCAGGGCCACATACTAACTAGAAAAATTCCTAAAAAATTATTTCTAGCTTCGTATTGACGATACGGTCCTAACAAAACTAATTTCTTCAAATTCCGAGACCGTTTGAAAAATGGCCATTTTCAGGTCGATCGAAATTAACAAAACACGTTTTACTTTGCCACGCTCACAGACTGATTCAGAAAATTACGAATTTTGGAATCCAGCAATAACTTGACATCACGGATCCAACAAAAGTGGTTTCGTCGAAAACGAAGGTCGTTTGCAAAATTCCCAATTTTTTAAGGCCAGAATTCCATAGCGACTATTCTGAATTTCCAACTAGGCGTAACTTTTTATCCCCGCTATGAAATTTCAATTTTTCGGATTCGTTGGAAAGATATTCTCTAATAGATTCAAATATTTTTGGTTTCACTAAAATCCGGTTTATTTTGAATCCTGTACATTCATTCGAACTTTGAAATCGAAATTTCAAACTACCGCGCCATTTTCAATTCCTTTTATATTTAAAATAAAATATTTATATTCTAACGACGATTCAAATAAATATATACGTTCTAATTCTGTTCAAAATAAATTTCTTGTCGTTATTATTTAAAATAATTCATTTTAAATATTCAAAATTCACTAAAATTGCCAAAATAAGAATATAAATTTTTTTAAATTGGCTTAGATTTCTAGGTTATTACATATTCAAGTCAGGCGCCCATCACTGCGACCACCCTGGCTGAGTGTATCTTGCCCCCTTGGTCAAGTGAATACGTCTACATGACTCCCCCTGAGTCTCGGCTTCCCCCCGAAGCAAAGTACTGGCTTAAAAAACACAATATGCGTCACTGACTCAATCAGTAACCCGAGTAATGGTAACAATGTGTCGCATACCATATGTTCTCACTATTGGTTCACTAGCCGCTTATCAGCTTCACAATTGAAAACATCGAAAACACCAAATCATCGAAAGCACCAAATCATCGAAAACACCAAATCATCGAAAACACCCAATCATCAGATTCAATCTAACTATATTGGAATTAAACAACTTCTTATACTTCCGTGTTCCATACCACGGAGTGCAAAATGTCGTTTAATATGCAATACATTATCTTGAAGGGTGCAAGATTGTGTAGTTTATATATAAGCAAATATTTGAATTAGCAAAGCCACATATAAAACGATTGTTTGAAATTCAGTTGTTTTCTTCCTTGAATTCTTTTTACTTAAAAATAGATTTTCATACTATTATTTTAAGGCCATTTATATTCTAAAACTAAAAATATAAACTCTTTAGCCTAAAAACTATAAGAAATTGATATGTATTAATATATTTTCAAAATTAGTCTAAAATGTGCGAAGTGTGCTCAATCACCTTATGATGTCAACCATGAATCATCACAAATTTCCCAAAATATGGAGTTTGGGATATACAAAATATAAACATGGTTTATTAAATCAATATGATGGTAAAACAAATCGCAAACCCATAGAAAAATCATGAAAAGCACATCACGGCTCAAAAATACGCCAAGAAACTAATTCTTGTTGCAACTTTGAGGTTAGTTCGGCATGACCAAACGATGTCCGATTGGTCTAAAATTCGACATGCACGTACTAGGATATTATGTAGTTCAATAAAAAAAGAATCGCTGAATTCCGACGTCATACGGAGAAGACACAGAGCTTCAAACATGGACTCATACTCTAGTTTTGACCTGATAAAAAATCGCTTCTGGTTACGACTTTAAAGCAAGTTTTGAATGAACAAACAATTTCCAATTGGTCTAAAATTCGACGTGCGCAAACTAGAATAATATGTCTCTCAATATAAAAAGAATCACTCAAATCGGATCAAGGACCGTAAAGTTATAACGGCCCAAAGTTACACATTGGCTGTGATTTCATCTATTTGAACAAAATGAACAAAAATCACGACAAAACTCCAACATTAGCAGTATGTTTGCCCACCCAAATCAACCCATAATAACACCCAAATTTGTATTATTATAGATAAGATTCCAACCTTTGAAAAAAAAAAAGAATCACTCAATTCCGATCAAAAATGATGGAGATACAACACCCCAAAGTCGGCCCTGGGCGCTATTTTGTTTCAGGTCAAAATCCCAGCGAAACCCCTACTTTGGTGACCCATTTATCCACTCAAATCAGCTTGAAATGTTACCAAAACTTGCCGATAAACTCATAAGATAATGAGCAACAATATACAAAAAGAATCACACCAAAAGACTTAATAATCAGAGAGTTACGAAGGCTCAAAGTGAGGGTTTGGCTGTGTTTTCAATAATGCAAAACAAGATGAAAAAGCTTCATGAAAACAACATTCTCCAATTGAACTCAGCAAGACTTATATAAATAAATAAAAATAAATGTAAATTAGAATGTGTGAGTCAATAAACTCACCTTGATTGGCTTTTTAGGCGAAATCCCCTTGATTTGGAGCTATAGGAGGTTAAGAAGGAACATGTAGCAACAAAAGAAAGACATGCAACACCTTTTCTCTTTTACAAAATCCCCAATCCTTCTTAATTTTATTTTTTTTCCTTTCATTGAAGATGTATTAGAGCTTAGATCTAGAGTAACAACTAGGATCCGACAGATCGAATTTTTCAAATTCTATCCATCGAGACCCGAGTCGGGTGCTCTGGTATCCTGTACAGAAAGACAGAGATAAAGAAACATGAAAGAACTCGTAAAGCATCTCACAGCGGAAGGAATTAAAATATAATATATTCAAAAATAGCTTTACCTTATATATCATACTGTCTAACCAGTATCGAAAGCTATACTAGCTCTGTCATGAACCTAACTTGGAAGTATGTAATGAGGAGGGGGTCAGAACATAAGTTCTGGTGACTGGACTTAGAATAAACTTCTGTATAATCCTACATATATCATTCAGTTATATTTTCTTGCTTACTAGGTTATTCGCGATATTATCTCTCTAGGCTATACTCATGTCCCGCTAGTAGGTTAACCTAATACAACGTATATGTAGATACCCCCAACTCATCTAATCCTTCCCATGTATATATACAGTCACTTGCCTTATGTCGTACGGGCTTCATCATGTAAATCTATACTACTTTAGTGTAGTGCCACCATTCTCGAAATTGTTTGGACTGCCACTCTCGATCTTGCTAGATTCCGTGTATCATCTAGATCTAATTTAAGGTTTACTATCGAGCGCTTCCTAGATTCAATCAGGGTTTATGCTACCCAGGGCCACTGGGATTTATGTTGCCTATTGAACGCTTCTTGGATTCAGGATTTACGTGACCTAGGTCCAACTAGGGATTATGCTACCTATCGAATGATGCCCCCTAGTCTAGGACACACTATCCAGAGAGATATATGTTCCTAAACTTTCCCCACGTACATGTCGTGAATCGATATCGATGTCTGGTTGCACATGTCCTCTATATGCGCGGCCCGAGTCCCGTGGCAGGGCTAATCAAGAAACACGGAACTTGGTCAGGAGCTTTAAGTTATCTGCCGACGCAGATGCTAAGGTCTGTTTTTATCTGTATGTGTGGCTATGGTCCCACTTGACCCCTCCCTCAACTAATGAAAGACACTCAAGAAAATCAAGAATGAGAACTGTACGCAGGCCCCCTATGCCCCTACAAACCTATTGGCCAACCTCGCCCATAACTAGATAGCAAGTATATGGTCTTTTGGAGTTCTCCGCCTTTTCGCTTCAAGTGCTCGATTGACTCAAGGTTGTAGGTAGATGACGATGTGCTATCACATGGCTAATCTAGATATCGCCGCCTAACACTGGTCCATCCTACTCTTTAGGTTGCCTTATATTGCAACCAAGGCATACTCTTGGTTCTTCTAACGCCGACCTTAACCTCTGTGAGCCTAGGAGGATCATCTGCAACTTCACAGAGGGATACTAAGAGTACCCTCATGTCCCCTCGAAGTAGTGTGCTTTGTAACCAGACCATTGGAGCCTTCTTCTTGGTCAGACGGACGTTCGCTCCTTCTCGTGTTCTACTTGGCTTCCTTGACAAAGGTTTACTACTTAGTTCTCTTAACTAAGGTTTACTACTTAGTTTCCTGAATCGTTCGTTTTCTTAACTAAGGTTTACTACATAGTTTTCTGAATCGTTCGTTTTCTTAACTAAGGTTTACAACTTAGTCCTCTTAACTAAGGTTTACTGCTTAGTTCTCTTACTCGTTATTTTCTTAGTTCTCTTAACTAAGGTTTATTACTTGGTTCTCTTAACTAAGGTTTGATACTTAGTTTCTGTTACTTAGTTTTCTTAACTGTTACATAGTTTCTGTTAACTAAGGTTTACCTATGAATTCAAGCAAGACTTAAGTTCTCTGTATCAAATGACAGCGTGCAGGTGTTCTCCCACATTTCCAGCTTAGATAAATTTATTTCATGGTATAAGTGGTCCCACCCTTCGAGTCTTATATTACATCTTAAGTCATATTCATTTCTTATCCCTAGGATAAGTTTGTCTATTATTTAATCTTATCATTCCCTACTTTTCCTTGCTTTGATACTGTTATATTTGTTAAGTTTGCCCATGTGTCCAAGTTGACTTAACCCCCAATCACGTATTCAATTCAATCCCCACGTCATGTCAAATTGGTTAAGTGTTATTCAGCAGTTCACGTTGACTTAACCCACCCATATATCAAGTCAAATTGGTTAAGTGTTATCTAGCGGTTCACGTTGACTTAACCCACCCATATATCACGTCAAATTGGTTAAGTGTTGTCTAGTATTTCATGTTGACTTAACCTTACCATAGTAGCATGTGTCATTAGCATTAATTATTAATGCCCAACCTCTCACATTAGACTTATTGTTGCGATCATTGCATGTGCCGGTTGGTTCCGGGCAGGATTACACCACAAGTCAATCTTATCTCGGGTCTCAAGCATGTTATGACTAACTTCTCACATTAGAACCTATTGTTTGTGGTCACTGGATGTGCCGGGCGGTTCCCGGCAGGATTACACCGCAAACTCATTCTAACCTCGAGTTAGCCATGTTTCATGTTCAGCCTATTGACAAATTCACAAATATGTTCATGTTCTTGTTATGCCACTAGTGTCAATTTTCATGTTATATTTCTAAACTTCCCATTTCTTTAAACAGTCAAACCCAAATTTAATTAAAACACTCATGCCTCAAATTTCAGGTTTTTGAATTAGATTTCACAATTACATGAGTTAGATTAAATCCAAGCTTATCCAATTCCGATTAGGTTTCTAGTTTACCTGTTTCATCACCAAATTACGATTTTTTCTTTAATTCATTTTCCCCAAATCCCCTATTCAAACTTTATTTACCTTTCGCGTAAGTTACTCCAAATTACCAATTTCAAGATCCTTTCCCCTTATTTCCTTGAATAATATCAATATATACTTTGCCAATTACCCCAATATTTGCAATAATAATCATTATGCCACAAACCCCAAATTACAGATTATATTCCTCGACTGCATAAAATAGATTATGCCCAATATTTGCAATAATAATCATTATGCCACAAAACCCAAATTACAGATTATATTCCTCAACTGTTTAAAATAGAATATGCCCAATATTCTCATATTCCAACCATACGTATGTATAATAAGATTTTGTATAGGTTCGAGATAACCTAGAACCAAAAATAAAAAGGGGAAGGAAAATAAAAGAACAATTATTATAACATGAATCTTGAATTGAATTTATAACTGAGGAATGATGAACGATAATAATACTATTATACAACAAGTTTACTATAATTCCACTCACCTTGACTGGATTGGGGAAAATAAATGATTTGTTGATGTAGAATGCTGATTTAATCTTCTTATTTGATTGTTGATGAAGAGCATGAATTGTTGATGAAGAACTTTGCTACTTGATTTGATTAAACTCCAAAGTTGATGAAGAACTCATAATATAATTTAGAGTTTTGGGGCGGCGGCCATGTTTGGTTGAAGTTTGGCGGCATGGAGGCGTCTTAAGGAATTTTTATGAATTAGGGTTAGGACTTGCTATGTATTTATAGGTGTAGAGAGTGTTTTAGAACACTTAGATTGACCAAGAAGCCATCCGACCCGTACAACACATCGAAACACGTCATAGGAACTGAAATCGCCCAGATCTGGGGATAGGTCGAACCCCAGGTCGTCCTCCTAGCGGTAGGTCGAGCCTAGGTCGATCTCCTGATCGACCTAACCCCCAGGTCGACCTGCCTGGTTTTGGAGGGAAATTTCCCGCCAAGTTGCCTTGGTCGAATTTCGAACTGTTTTGAATTTTTGTTGAACCTTCTAAAGGCCATAACTCCTTCATACGGAGTCCGATTTACGCAAACTTGGACTCTAAGCAGAATTTTGAGACGAACGCAATGGTGATGTCCGTTTTACTTAATTCCTGATATTTAAATTAAGTATCCTTATTTTATTATCTTTTCCGTTACGCACACTGTTATCGAATTAATTTTTCCTTCTCATCCATATATTAATTAATTTTCATTATACATCACAATTATTTACCTATCTATGCATATACACATATTTTTACATATTTTTAATTATATTAAAAATGCGAGGTGTTACATTCTCCCACCCTTAAAGAATTTCATCCTCGAAATTCGATAAGAGTAAAAATAGATAACCCCTCGCAATATCCATCCATCAGGTGTGCATCCAATTGTTGCAAACATTGTGCACATATGCAAAGTGAGATACATCATAGTAAAGTATGTATGCCTAATTCGGATCCACCTTTATGTATGCAAATTTTAAAAACTATTTCAAAACATGATGGTCACATCCTAAATATACTTGCATTTCTATATGAATGCAGTATTCTTGAAAAATCAAAATATTTTTCATCCAAATTTTCCCACACTCTTATAGAATAAGAGCATAGTTCACCCAATTGTCGCATCCAAAACCCTACCATCCATCATTTAATTAGAAATTTAGAAAAATCTAATTTTCCAAATTCGATTTCCTTATGTTACGAAAAGATATAAAACGGAAAAATTCACATCCTCTGTTTTTCTCTTCTAATCTACTTGGATTTTTATATGACTATTCTATGAAGATTTCTTATTTTCCTATCCAAGCACAACCCCATAATAAAATTTCTTCTCTTTTCCCACTTATCTTGGAAAAATTTCATATTTATTCATTTTTTCTTAAGATTTCCATTTTCTTTTCCCGTCACATTTGCTGCCTTACTGAATATATTGTTTCTTGTTAGGTAGGCTATTCTCTTTCTTAGCTTATTTGACTTAATCTAATTACTTAAGTTTATTATTTTAAATAAGCTTTTTCTGTTTTCAACTCAAACAGTATCCTACACAGCTACTACCATGGGCCAAGAATCTTAGGACTTTTTCATCTCAGACAATTGCGAGTCCACACAACAGGATCTGCCCACTTACTTTCCCTTTACTACTTAGCAGTCTCTACTAGTCCTTGCTGTGTATTACTAGCCTATCCATTTTTTCTTTTACTCCAGCAACAATTCTAGATTTCTCAATGCCTATTCATTTTATGGGAAATTTTTCATTAGTTTAATAATAGCTATCCCTGATGGTAAATTGGCAAGAGAGTAACTCCCTAAATATCAACCCCGAAGACCGAAATCAACATCAGATTGACACTCAGAGAATCACTCAACTCAACCAATCTCTAGTTGGTCCCAATTGTTTAATTCATAGCTTTAACTTTCTCTTGTTCTATTCTAGGCACTATTCCTTACCTACTCCATTCTTTTTTTTAAACATGGTTTGGCCTCCTTTCTTTTCATTACATTTTTCTTTCAAAAAGTAAAAATGTTAAAACTTTATTTTCTTCTACAAAGCTTGTTTTTGCCAAACCATAAAAACATGTCACAATATAAAAATGCAAAACAATTTTTTTTTTCAAATCACAAAGCTGGAGTAGACAAGGATAATTATCGGGCTTACATTGTTTCTAATTACAATGTTTATTTAGCTACTCGTTATAAGGTGCAGACGTCTATTCTATTCCTACAACTTATTTTGTCCACCCAACCAAATTTCTTCATAGATCAATAATCAAAATTTATTGGTAACAGAATAAAATTTCAAAACTTCTTTTCATATATGAAAATTAGCAAGCTATTTATGCCCCATAATATGCACCTTTTTATGAAAGATTTCTTTTAAAACAAGAAATCATTGTTTTACACAATATACCCCACTATACTTTAAAATCCAACATGCACTTATCAAAATACTTTTAAGATTAAATCTTGGAAAATACCACAAATCTTTTTACAAATTCAAGTTCTTAAAAGTTTATCATTGGGTTAGACTCAAAGCGGGTCTTCAACTCAACTAGGCTTTCCTAGGCACTTTCACGAACTCAATTCTCTTAACTATATATATTCCTAGTCCATTTTCCGTATTTCAACCTTTTCTAGTTTCTAAGGTTTCATTTCTAAATCCAATAATCGGAAATACTAATATTTCAGTTTCCACCCTATGGGATACTTTTCTTTCTCTAGCTTCAAGTCATATTGTATACTTTCCCAACCACCTGATGGTTTCCAAATTCCTATGTTCATTCCTTGAGTGTACAAACTAGATATCCCAACTCTTTTCATGTCTAGTGAGCTATTATCAGGATTTTGATTTATACATATAATATATTTATATTTTAGAAAATACAAATACGTTCACTCATTATCTCCTTAAGTTCACTAAACCAAAGCTCTGATACCAGATGTAACAACCCGGATTCCGACAGACCGAATTTTTCAAATTCTATCCATCGAGACCCGAGTCGGGTGCTCTGGTATCCTGCAGAGAAAGACAGAGATAAAGAAACATGTCAGAACTAGCAAAGCATCTCACAGCTGAAAGAATTAAAATATAATATATTCAAAAATAGATTTATCTTATATATCATACTGTCTAACCAGTATCCAAAGCTATACCAGCTCTGTCATGAACCTAACCTGGAAGTATTTAATGAGGAGGGGGTCAGAACATAAGTTCTGGTGACTGGACTTAGAATAAACTTCTGTATAATCCTACGTATACCGTTCAGTTATATTTTCTTGCTTATTAGGTTATTCGCGATATTAGCTCTCTAGACTATACTCATGTCCCACTAGTAGGTTAACCTAATACAACGTATATGTAGATACCCCCAACTCATCTAATCCTTTCCATGTATATATACATTCCCTTGCCATATGTCATACATGCTTCATCATGTAAATCTATACTACTTTAGTGTAGTGCCACCATTGTCGAAATCATTTGGACTGCCTCTCTCGATCTTGCTAGATTCCGTTTATCATCTAGATCTATTCTACGATTTACTATCGAGCTCCTCCTAGATTCAACCAGGGTTTACGCTACCCAGGGCCACTAGGATTTATGCTACCAATTGAACGCTTCTCGGATTCAGGGTTTACGCGAACTTGGTCCAACTAAGGATTATGCGACCTATCGAACGATGCCCCCTAGTCTAAGACACACAACCCAGAGTGATATATGTTCCTAGACTTTCCCCACGTAAATGTCGTGAATCGTTATCGATGTCTAGTTGCACATGTCCTCTATATGCGCGGCCCGAGTCCCATGGCAGGGCTAATCAAGAAACACGGAACTCGGTCGGGAGCTTTAAATTATCTGCCGACACAGATGCTAAGGTCTATTTTTATCTGTGTGTGGCTATGGTCCCACTTGACCCCTCCCTCAACTAATGAAAGGCACCCAAGAAAATCAAGAATGAGAACTGTACGTAGGTCCCCTACGCCCCCACAAACCTATTGGCCAACCTCACCCATAACTAAATAGCAAGTATATGGTCTTTTGGAGTTTTCCGCCTTTCCACTTCACGTGCTCGATTGAATCAAGATAGTAGGTAGACGACGACGTGCTATCACAAGGCTAATCTAGATATCGCCGCCTCACGCTGGTCCATCCTAGTCTTTAGGTTGCTTTATATTCCAACCAAGGCATACTCTTGGTTCTTCTAACGCAGACCTTAACCTCTGTGAGCCTAGGAGGATCATCTGCGACCTTACAGAGGGATACTAAGTGTACCCTCACGTCCCCTCGAAGCCACGTTCTTCGTAACCTAGACTGTTAGAGCCTTCTTCTTGGTTAGACGGACGTTCGCTACTTCTCGTGTTCTACTTGGCTTCCTTGACTAAGGTTTACTACTTAGTTCTCTTAACTAAGGTTTACTACTTAGTTTCCTGAATCATTCATTTTCTTAACTAAGGATTACTACTTAGTTTCCTGAATCGTTCATTTTCTTAACTCAGTTTGCAACTTAGTTCTCTTAACTAAGGTCCACTACTTAGTTCTCTTTCTCGTTATTTACTTAGTTCTCTTAACTAAGGTTTATAGCTTGGTTCTCTTAACCAGGGTTTGATACTTAGTTTCTGTTACTTATTTCTCTAAACTAAGGTTTGTTACTTAGTTCCTTTTAACTAAGGTTTACCTATGAATTCAAGCATGACTTAAGTTCTATTTATCAAATGACAGCGTGCGGGTGTTCTCCTACATTTCCAGCTTAGATTAACTTATTTCATGGTATAAGTCGTCCCACCCTTCGAGTCTTGTATTACATCTTAATTCATATTCATTTCTTATCCCTAGGATAAGTTTGTCTATTATTTAATCTTTTCATTCCCCACTTTTCCTTGCTTTGATACTGTTATATTGGTTAAGTTTGCCCATGTGTCCAAGTTAACTTAACCCCCTATCACGTATTCAATTCAACCCACGCGTCATGTCAAATTGGTTAAGTGTTATCCAGCAGTTCACGTTGACTTAACCCACCTATATATCGAGTCAAATTTGTTAAGTGTTACCTAGCGGTTCAGTTGACTTAACCCACCCATATATCAAGTCAAATTGGTTAAGTGTTGTCTAGTATTTCATGTTGACTTAACCTTACCGTACTAACATGTGTCATTAGCATTAATTAATTATTAATGCCCAACCTCTCACATTAAACCTATTGTTGCGGTCACTTGATGTGCCGGTTGGTTCTGGGCAGGATTACACCACAACTCAATCTAACCTCAGGTTTCAAGAACGTTATGACTAACTTCTCACATTAGAACCTATTGTTTGCGGTCACTGGATGTGCCGGGCAGTTCCGGGCAGGATTACACCGCTAACTCATTCTAACCTCGAGTTATCCATGTTTCATGTTTAGCCTATTGACAAATTCACAAATATGTTCATGTTCTTGTTATGCCACTAGTGTCATTTTTCATGTTATATTTCTAAACTTCCCATTTCTTTAACCAATCAAACCCAAATTTAATTAAAACACTCATGCCTCAAATTTCAGGTTTTTTGAATTAGATTTCACAATTACATGAGACAGATTAAACCCAATCTTATCCAATTCCGATTAGGTTCTAGTTTACCTATTTCGTCACCAAATTAAGATTTTTATATTTAAATCATTTTTTTACAAATCCCCTATTCAAACTTTATTTACCTTTCGCGTAAGTTACTCCAAATTACCAATTCCACGATCCTTTCCCCTTATTTCCCTGAATAATATCAATATATACTTTGCCAATTGCCCCAATATTTGCAATAATAATCATTATGCCACAAACCCCAAATTACAGATTATATTCCTCGACTACATAAAATAGATTATGCCCGATATTTGCAATAAAAATCATTATGCCACAAACCCCAAATTATGAATTATATTCCTCGACTGCATAAAATAGATTATGCCCAATATTCCCAAATTCCAACCATATGTATGCCCAAATTACAGATTATATTCCTCGACTGCATAAAATAGATTATGCCCAATATTTCCAAAAATAAAAAAGGGAAGGAGAATAAAAGAAAAATTATTATAACATGAATCTTGAATTGAATTTATAACCGGGGAATGATGAACGATAATAATACTATTATACAACAAGTTTATTATAATTCCACTTACCTTGGCTGGATTGGGGGAAATTAACGATTTGTTGATGTAGAATGTTGATTTAATCTTCTTATTTGATTGTTGGTGAAGAGCATGAATTATTGATGAAGAACTTTGCTACTTGATTTGATTAAACTCCAAAGTTGACGAAGAACTTGCAATATAATTTAGAGTTTTGTAGCAGCGACCAAGTTTGATTGAGGTTTGGCAGCATGGAGGCGTCTTAAGGAATTGTTATGAATTAGGATTAGGTCTTGCTATGTATTTATAGGTGTAGAGAGTGTTTTAGATCCCTTAGATTGACCTAGAAGCCATTCGACCCGTACAACACATCAAAACACGTCATAGGAACTGAAATCGCCTAGATCATGGGATAGGTCGACCCCAGGTCGACGTCCCTAGAGGTAGGTCGACCTCCTAGTTGACCTGCCTGGTTTTGGCGGGAAATTTCCCGCCCAGCTACCTGGGTCGAATTTCGAACTGTTTTGATTTTTTGTTGAATCTTCTAAAGGCCATAACTCCTTCATACGAAGTCTGATTTACACAAACTTGGACTCTATTCCAAGCTGAATTTCGAGACGAACGCAATGGTGAGGTTCATTTTACTTAATTCCTGATATTTAAATTAAGTATCCATATTTTATTATCTTTTCCGTTACGCACGCTGTTATCGAATTAATTTTTCCTTCTCTTCCATATATTAATTAGTTTTCATTATACATCACCATTATTTACCTATCTATGCATATACACATATTTTTACATATTTTTAATTATATTAAAAATGCGGGGTGGTACATCTAGGCTGAGCAATCAAGATTGAGCAAGCAATAATCTAATCATACTTAAAATGAGAGCGTTCATATAGTTTTTGGAGGATAGAAGAAGGAGAAGGCCATGATTTCTCACTGGAAAGGTTTCAGATAGATGGAGGAGGTAGGAAGAGAAAAAGTATCGTTATTTTTTTCCTTTCTTCAACGAATACTCCAGAACCCAATAAAAAGGGGTTAATGGGCCAGACATCCAACCAAGGCCCAAATTAAACCTAAATACACTAAGTTTAGTATTAAACACACATTTACAACTTAATTAAGTTAAACTGTTCAATTAAAGTACAATACATACAAAACACATTGTTTTAATCTATAAATACAAATACACACACTAGAATTAAGGCCAAATCACCTTTTTAAAATTTATTTATTATCCAACTAGAACAAATACACTAATATCAACATATTCATCAAAATATTTATTTTACAATCAAAATTTGTTTGTCTTCTTATAACGAGACTTGTAATCTTCGTAGACAACTAAAATAACTTATCAGAATGATTTATTTAAAATAAATAAATCACTAAACATATTAGAACACGTATTTTTATTTTATTTTATTATTGAATACAACAATTTTTGACACTTAAAAATTCATATAAACGATATGTATATATATATATCATAACCCAGAATCACACTAATTGCTTTGATCAACAAATACTTACAATTATTGTTAACAAACCATAATAAAACAGTTTTAACTCAGTAATTATATCATAATCACTTCTCATTTCATTACTTCGATCTAAGAATACGCACATATGGTTATATGTATTATTGGTATTTAAAAACCCATATTTTCCCAATTTATTACCACAACAATGTTATTGTATACTTTATTACTCAATAAATTAAATTTATTATTAACAATAATAACATTCACCTGGACTATAAATATTGATTCACATCAATACTTTATATTTTCATATATTCAACAATCCAATTAATTCATTGATTAACATTCTAAAAGCCACATGTACACTTTAAATTCATTAATGTGATTTAAACACACTTCCTCTTTTGATATCATTATCAAAGATACATCCATTATTTAAAACCTCAATTAATGATTTAATAATTATAGCCAACAATTAATCTCAAATATTGAAAACATATTTTCCCCTTTAAGTATTGATTCCCAATCAATATTTTATATTTTCGATATTTCCCAAAATAATTTAATTACAATCTTGAAATGATAATATATATTGGAATAAATCCCATATTATAACCAAGTTATATATATTTATTCCAAATACTCAGTTTAGGAATGCTCAAAGCTTTATTTTCTTATTTAAATGTTATACGAGTTAGTCTTACAAACTCGTATCGCCAACATATTATCTTAAGAATCACAAAACCCATTAAATCCTTACTTCCCGGATACCCAAAAATCCGGATTGTTATAGACCCCCCCCCCTTAAATAAATTGCGTCCTCGTAATTTGTCAAGATTAGTTCTTCATCAATTTAGATTCTACAAGTTATTTATCTCAATTTTCTTATTAAAAATTTCTCGATTAAGAGAGCTACCCCATGAAATTTAAAATTATCGAATACATTTCATTTCAACATCAAAATTTCCAACTTGAATTTAACCAATCTTAGTCAAAGTTTTAATCACATTCATTAATATTAAGCTCTAAAAAACACAACTTACCTTTTACAACATGTAATTTGAAATACACACTCAAGATTTTTCGCTCCCTCATAATTACTTGACGCTACCTTGCCATTGGAGTTATATAAATTTCCTCAAAGCATAGCTGCTACTTGGACTTCTCAATCATCAAATATCCTCGCCATTCCTCCAGGTGTATATCCAACTCTATGGCGGCATCTAGCCAAGTGAATGTAATTATGAATGTGTATCCCAAAAGTGATGTATTTGTTTTAGAAAATTGTATTTTTAAAATGCTATTATATTCAACCCATTTTAAATTTTACATTTACATTTTAAATTTCTTAGTACTTGGCTGCGATGTCGGCGAATCACCACCATCACCTTGCCAAAGTCACTACACTTAACAACCTACGTAGTTGTTTGATACTATTCCAACGTGATAATTTCGTATCTTACTTTCCAACAAATCATATTTCACTGCTCTCTTTAGTGTTACACAATCTCGAGTATGTGCTTAAATAATTTCTATCGATATCGTTGATCAGATGTATTGACCGAAACCCTTAAGACACTCATCAAACCATTCAACACCTAAAATGATAACTAATTTAATTTCATTATCGGTTTATAAAGTAATTAACTAATCGATATTTGTAATTCATCATTATTCTCATCCCTTATTCTATGCTTAATTACTTCAAAATTTTAGCATAACCAATGTGATTCTCCTTCTTCCGCCGCGCACTCCGATTTACTTTATTTAAACCCCAACATTCTAGCCTAAAAGTAAAAAGCACCTCTAAATTTAGGTTTCAAATGCCCTCAAATTCTCTTTTACCAAAACCAACAACCAACTAAAATATCAAGAGTAGGGTGAAAAAAAATTACTTTCTTTTAACCAAAGGTCTAAACTTTGAAAGATAAAGAGGATGGAAAGATTCTCTTCGCAAATCACATTACGAAAACAAATACTAAAAATGAAGTACTTATGGAATAATCCTCTTATTCCTATATGTATTCTGCAAACCCAAGGATCCCCACGACTCTGAGATAAGAAACTCAAGATAGGATAACAAAGGAAACGATGAAGTAGACATGACTGTTATCCTTCCACGTTGTAACACATGTACTATTCTGGTTCTGTTCTGTGCTTAATATACTTTGTCCTGAACCATTACTCTGATACCATTTTGTAACACCCCAACCAAAGACCCACCCTAATAAAGAGCATTACTAGGTAATGATGTCTATTATAGTGGAGAATAGGGTTGGTTAAGGGCGACTATTTGTAAAATTACATTAGCAAGTTCTAAGTATGTCGATAAAGTGATTGCTATTTTTTTCTTCAAGAGGTTCGACATACTTAATACTTTATGTTGTACAGTTCTACGGTGAATCTAGAACCATCTCCGAACATAGTACATATAAATACACCATCACAAATTATAGAACAATTGCATAATATTACATCGTTAGAGTACAACAATTACTTGTGCTACAAAAGAATAGATATGACTCATTCTCTTACAATATGTTACAACAATTAAATAATAGAGAGCTTGATAATGAATCAACAGAAAACTCTTGAACTTGAACCTGATTGAAAGCTGCAATAGATAAGATAGCTCAAAGGAATGGATGCTAACGTCAAACTCAGCGACTACACCTAAAATATCTCGATCTGAACCGAGGGATACACACACGGGTCAGTATAGTTTACAAACAGTGTAAGAAATAAATAAGCACAAGATATACAACTCTTTACCCTAAGAGTTGTGAGTATGATGACATAAAGGGATGGATTAGTTAGTTTCAGTTCACATGACATAACTAAAGAGATAAATATATAAGTCTCAGGGACTAGATCTAGGCTAAGTATATCACCATACTCGAGCCACTATGGAAACATAACACCAATTCCATCAAAATTATCATATACATCTCTAATGAGTTAAATTATCAATAAAAGGAGTATCCCACTCTAAAGTATCTAAATCTCAAAATATGTGGGATTATAAATCTAATTGCTCTTTGCGAATGTACGATCATCCCAATCAAGTTAAAATCACGAATCCAAATATAAAAGAGATCAGAAGGAATTTGCCCATGTCATAATAATAAAGCCTACCCTAAGCTATATTTTCGCTCCTCCCGAGCAATAACCTTGTATTATCAAACGAAAATCATCATATAACTTAAATGAGTCAAATATCACAAAGGAGCATCACACTGCAATATAGAAAATCACAAAATGTTTATGTAAATTTAAACTCCAATAATCTTCAATGTATTATCGTACAGATCAAATCACAAAATATCATCACAGTATGGATCCATTAGAATTAAATATGCACGTGCAACCACATAATAATACAGCTCCCACCAAGCTTCGCTCAGTACTTATACGTATTTACGTTAGGCGCCCATCACTGCGACCCCCCTGGACGAGTGTATCTTGACCCCCCGGTCAAGTGATTACGTTTACACGACTCCCCCTGAGTCTCAGCTTCCCCCCGAAGCAAAGTACTGGCTTAACAAACACAATATGCATCACTGACTCACAATCAGTAACCGAAGTAGTGGTAACAATGTGTCACATACCACACGTTCTCATTACTGGTTCACTAGCTGCTTATCAGCTTCGCAATTGAAAACATCGAAAACACCAAATCATCGAAAGCACCAAATCATCGAAAACACCAAATTATCGAAAACACCAAATCATCAGATTCAATCTAATTATATTGGAATTAACCGACTTCGTATACTTCTGTGTCCCATACCACGGAATACACAATGTCGTTTAATATCCAATACGTTATCTTGAAGGGTGCAAGATTATGTAGCTTATATATATGAAAATATTTGAATTAGTAAAGCCACATATAAAACTATTGTTTGAAATTCGGTTGTTTTATTCCTTGAATTCTCTTAAAAATAGATTTTCATACTATTATTTAAGGCCATTTATATTCTAAAACTAAAACCATAAACTCTTTAGCCTGAAAAATATAAGAAATTGATATATATATTCATATATTTTCCAAATTAGTCTAGAACGTGCGAAGTGTTCTCAATCACCTTAAGATGTCAACCATGAATCATCACAAATTTCCCAAAATATGGAGTTTGGGATATACAAAATATAAACACGGTTTATTAAATCAATATGATGGTATACAAATCACAAACCCATAGAAAAATCATGAAAAACACATCACGGCTCAAAAATGCACTAAGAAACTAATTCTGGTTACAACTTTGAGGTTAGTTCGGCATGACCAAACAATGTCCGATTGGTCTAAAATTCGACATGCACAAACTCGGATAGTATGTATTTCAGTAAAAAAATCGCTGAATTCCTATGTCATACGGAGAAGATACAGAGCTTCAAACATGGACTTATACTCAAGTCCTGACCTGATCTAAAATCGCTTCTCGACTTTAAAGCTAATTTTGAATGACCGAACAATGTCCGATTGGTCTAAAATTCGACATGCGCAAACTAGAATAGTATGTCTCTCAATAAAAAGAAGAATTGGTCAAATCAGATCAAGGACCATAAAGTTATAACAACCCAAATTTACACTTTGGTTGTGATTTCATCAATTTGAACAAAATGAACAACAATCAGGACGAAACCCCAACTTTAGCAATATGTTTGCCCACCCAAATCAACCCATAATGACACCAAAATTTGGTATTATAGATAAGATTCCAAGCTTTGAAACAAAAAAAGAATCACTCAAGTCTGATAAAAAACGAAGGAGATACAACACCCCAAAGTCAGACCTGGGCGCTGTTTTGTTTCAGGTCAAAATCCCAACGAAACCCCTAATTTGGTGACCCATTTATCCACTCAAATCAACTTGAAATGTCACCAAAATTTGTAGATAAACTCATAAGATAATGAGCAAAAATATGCGAAAAAAATCACACCAAAAGACTTAATAATCAGAGAGTTATGAAGGCTCAAAGTGAGGGCTTGGCTAATGCAAAACAAGATGAAAAAGCTCCATGAAAACAACATTCTCCAGTTCAACTCAGCAAGACTTATATAAATAAATAAATGTAAATGTAAATTAGAATGTGTGAGTCAATAAACTCATCTTGATTGGCTTTAGGGGAAATCCCCTTGATTTGGAGCTATAGGAGGTTAAGAAGGAACATGTAGCAACAAAAGAAAGACATGCAACACCTTTTCTCTTTTACAAAACCCCCAATCCGTCTTAATTTGAATTTTTTTTCCTTTCATTGAAGATGGATTAGAGCTTGGACCTAGGCTGAGAAATCAAGAGAGAGCAAGCAATAATCTAATCATACTTAAAATGAGAGCATTCATTGAGTTTTTGGAGGAAAGATGAGGGAGGAGGCCATGATTTCTCACTGGAAAGGTTTCAGATAGATGGAGGAGGAAGGAAGAGAAAAAATATCGATCTTTTTTTCTCTCTTCAACGAATACTCCAGTACCGAATACAAAGGGGTTAATGGGCTGGACATCTAACCAAGGCCCAAATTGAACCTAAATACACTATGTTAAGTATTAAACACACATTTACAACTTAATTAAGCTAAACTTGTTCAATTAAAATACAATACATACAAGACACATTGTTTTAATCTATAAATACAAATACACACACCAGAATTAAGACCGAATAACCTTTTTAAAATTTATTTATTATCCAACTAGAACAAATACACTAATATCAACATATTCATCAAAATATTTATTTTACGATCAAAATTTGTTTGTCTTCTTACAACGAGACTTGTAATCTTTGTACACAACAAAAATAACTTATCAGAATGATTTATTTGAAATAAATAAATCACCAAACATATTAAAACACATATTTTTATTTTATTTTATTACTGAATACAACAATTTTTGACACTTAAAAATTCTTATAACAATGTGTATATATATCATAACCCAAAGTCACACTAATGGCTTTGATCAACAAATACTTACAATTATTGTTAACAAACCATAATAAAACGATTTTAACTCAGTAATTATATCATAATCACTTCTCATTTCATTACTTCGATCTAAGAATACACGTATATGTTTATATGTATTACTGGTATTTAAAAACAAAAAATTTCCCAATTTATTACCACAACAATTCTATTGTATACTTTATTACTCAATAAATTAAATTTATTGTTAACGATAATAACATTCACCCAGACTATAAATATTGATTCACATCAATACTTTATATTCTCATATATTCAATAATCCAATTAATTCATTGATTAGCATTCTAAAAGCCACGTGTACACTTTAAATTCATTAATGTGATTTAAACACACTTCCTCTTTTGATATCATTAACAAAGATACATCCAGTGTTTAAAACCTCAATTAATGATTTAATAAATACAGTCAACAATTGATCTCAAATATTGAAAACATATTTTCCCCTCTAAGTATTGATTCCTAATCAATATTTTATATTTTTGATATTCCCTAAAATAATTTAATTACAATCTTGAAATGATAATATATATATTCGAATAAATCCCATATTATAACCAAGTTATATATATTTATTCCAAATACTCAGTTTAGGAATGCTCAAAGCTTTATTTTCTTATTTAAATGTTATGCGAGTTAGTCTTACAAACTTGTATCGCCAACATATTATCTTAAGAATCACAAAACCCATTAAATCCTTACTTCACAGTTACCCAAAAATCCGGGTTATTATAACGTATGAAGAAATTATGAATGGTAGAAGTTTAACAATCAAAACAATGATAACTGGCACACTTGTCAAGTGCGCCAAGGCAATTTTACATTGGCACACCTGCCAAGTGCGCCCATGTATGTTTTTGGGCTTCCGGACCTTTCTTTTTCAAGTGGGTGGCGACCCATGACCTGATTCACTCTAGGGCTGAGGTGGCATTCGAATTCTGGATATTAGCAGCTATAAATATACCTTAATTCTCTTGTTTTCTTCACAAAGAATCAACGGCTGCCAAACTCTACCGGTGTGTGAATTGAATTGGATCCTTTATCTTCTTCTATCAACTAAGGAAAATCAATTGGAGATTCAAGATCCAATCTCTTCTAGTTCTATCTTCTAATCCAAACTTAGTGAGTATAGTTACTTTTAGAATTAAATATTTAAAAGTAAACTTGATAGGATTATAGTTTGGATTCGTTCATATATTATATTGGATCCATTGTAAATTATGAACATATAACATTTTGGATTGATTGTAATCTGGATCTAAATTTTTTTTATGTAGATTGTATCCCTATTTGTGTTAGATCTACTTTTATCTATAGATCTGAATTATGTGGACATTATATGATGTAGATCGTATCCCTATTTGTACTAAATCTACTTTTATCTATTAGATCTGAATTATGCGGACATTCTGTGATGCAGATCTTAATCCTTATTTGTTAGATCTACTTTTACCTATTAGATATGTATTATTGGACACCTAAATCATTAATCAGATCTAGTTTATTATTTGGATCCCCTTGTGCTTCTCATATTAGTTCTGAATTTGTTGGACAACTAAATTAAAATTTAGATCTTGTCATGTTCATCTTATCACCTTTGCTATGTTTCAACTAGTTAACTGCCACAAGTTTATTAGATTTATGCTTATATGTTCACCATGTTAGTATATGTTTATGCTATTTATGTTAGAACATTCACCTTTTCCATATTTCCATCACCTTCCCTTTTTATCGTTTATGATTAGGCTATTATTTAGCCTAAACATGCCGCAAATTATGAACATGCTAGTTAGGGAACGGGGAGGGAAAAAGGTTAATATTGGCATATTTTGATTATGAACAAGAGTTGGAGGTATAACTCAATAATTGGGTAAATGGGGGCATAAATACTTAATAAGGCATAGGTATAATTAATTGGACATATAATTCAAAAGAGGGAAAGTGGGGACAAAATTACCTATGAAGACATAGGTAAGAATTTTGATAAAAATGGAATGTTTAATAATTACAATTAGAAATTTTAATTGCACTTATGACACGAGGTTGGGTGGCATTTGTGGTGGAAGTCTGCCCGGACCCGACTGGCATATCCAGCAGCCACTAATGTTGAACTGAATGTGAGAGGTTTAAGTGAGCAAGTACGAATTGGGCTAAGACACGAGGTTAGGCCCAACTTGTGGAATAAGACTGCCCGGACCCGACCGGCACATCCAACATCCACAAGCTATAGGACTAATGTGGGAGGTCTAGCCCATTATAAACGATAAATGGACATGGCAATAAGTTAGACTACTTAACAAAATCTAATCCATAAGGGATTGTATGAATATGAACTAAAGTTAGGGTTAAGAAAATCTTGGGTAGGTAGGTAATATTAGTATATATAGGACCACAAACATAACCGTTAAATAAACATGCTTGAATCAATTGGTGGGTTAAGTAAATCTGGTGTAGGTGGGTAATATTAGTATAAATAGGCCCACAAACTTAACTGTTAAATAAACATGCTTGAATCAGTGGGAGGGCTAAGTAAATCTTGTGTAGGTGGGTAATATTAGTATATATAGGCCCATAAACTTAACCGTTGAATAAACATTCTTGAATCAGTGGAAGGGTTAAGTAAATCTTGGGTAAGTGGGTAATATTAGTATATATAGTCCCACAAACTTAACTGTTAAATAAATATGCTTGAATCAGCGGGAGGGTTAACTAAATCTTTGGTAGGTGGGTAATATTAGTATATATAGGCCCACAAACTTAATCGTTAAATAAATATGCTTGAATCAGTGGGTGGGTTAAGTAGATTTAAGGGGGTGGGTAATATTTACGTATAGGCCCACGAACTTAACCTAATAATGTAATGTAATTAAAGACAACTAGTGGTATATATACGTTGTGGAAACTATAAAAGGTTAAGTAATGAAAGACACCTAGTTGTATACATAACCGGTGGAAAATATAAAAGGTTATGTAATTAAAGATACCTAGTGGTATACATAACAGGTGAAAAATATAAAAGTTATGTAATTAAAAACACCTTTTAGGGTAAGCATAAATAGTGTAGGGCTATGTAATTAAAGATGCCTAGTGGTATACATAGTCAGTGAAAACCTAGTGGTGGATACAACACAAAGGGGAGAGCTTGCATCATATGTGTGGGACCCATTTTAGTCAGTAACCCAGAGTAGGCATCAAATATAGTACTCCGTACTAGGTGGAGAAGGGGCACACTTACTGACTGATTGGAAGAGATCCAAATCTGACGGATGGTGTGGGAGGCGCAAACCGACTAGGCCTTGTGCGTGCATGGACCCGACAGAAGGGGATATGACGACCGTGACACCGATATATATGGTTGTGAACATCTTGGGAAGTGAAGGGTTGCCACTTTAGGAAGTGCTTCCTCCAACTGTGGGGCCAGCACACGGTATCTACGGAGTAAGGAGCCAATCGATTAGGGTAGAAGTTAGGATACAATTGGACATATGCCTAATTCTACCATTTTATAGTGGAAGGGATCATTTCATTCTTGTTATACTAGTAATAGTGCAGAAGAATCATTAGAGAAGCGTATACACCTTACCATGTCTACCTTGTCAAACCTACCTTTTATGTGGTTATCTCCCTCTTATCCACTTTATATGCATGTCATGCTGCTTTCATTTATTTACTTGCTAAAAGTCACTAGACTCGCCAGACTTTATGTTTGACCTTTTTTGTTTCCTCTTCTTTCTTCTGTTTCCCCCCAGGTTCTCAAGGGAGGGAATACTTTAGCTTAGTCCAGATTCTGCTATTGTCTTGCTTAGAACTTCTATATGTATTGCTCAAGCTTCTATCTTTGCTACTATGGCTTATGATTTGAGGATTGTGCTTTCTTTGTTATTGTACTATGATATTTAAAGTAAAAGACAACAGCTTTAATGATGTACTGAGTTTATGTATTTTCAGACATATGGTGTAACCATGCTTTATGATTAATAAAAGTTTTTAATTCCGCTGCAATTTTATATCTATCTTTTAATGTTTCTTTTATGTTCACCTATGACGCTTCATGAAACTTAATGCATTCCCTTAGTGAGTGACATTATCGGACATGGGGTGCACATACCATTATTCCACTTGTAGTATTCATTGATTGTGAGAAACTAGTGTTGAATATAAGTTGATGTAAATTCTATTTAAATTTTATATTAAATATCAATTGGTTTGGGGGTTTTCGTGAATGGCGTCATTAATAACATTGGTCTTTAACCCATTTAAAGTAGAAGATGATTTACCAAATTAAGTTGAAATGAAATCTTTATAATTTAACTATAATGATTTAATAAAAGAGTTTCCTCTATCAAACGATAATGAGGACAAAGCTTAAGGATCGCTTAAAAGAAGATGAGCCTATTTTTCGCTTATTGATAAGATTTAGAAATCATATGTACAATTTTAGGCAAGAGGTATAATCAAGGAAAGATAAAGTAATTTAGCCTAATCAATGATCAACAAATGGGTGGGTTTAGGTAAATATGTTTTCCCGTAAAGATAAATAAAATCTTTAATCAGATTCAGATTGAAAGAATGGGATAAATGAAGGTAATTAAACTTACAAAATATGAGGGCAAATAGATATGGATTACTACCAATTTTGCTCCATGGGATGAATAAGATGGGAAAGGGATAATGATTTGAGAAATTACCCTTTTTTGCGAGGTTCAATTATCCCGATAATGTGTAGAAAACATGGTTTGAGTTAAATTTGTGAAATGAGATTTTATAATCATTTGAAATGATTTCCAAGGAAAGATTTAAACAAGAGTCTAAAATATGTAAGTGTTAGATAATATTTGAATGCGTATACCCAATATAAAGAATGATTTGAGTAAAAGAATATTACAAAGTGGAATGAGACTTACAATATCCATGTATATCTATATGGGTTTTAGAAGATGCACCAGTAATTTGAAAAGACCGGGTTTCAACTCATTTTGAATAACTATACAATGAGTAATGAAGATTTTGAAGATGGTGGTCGAAGAATGGGGAACTTCACGTCGTTTGGATTAATTGTTGATGTCTCAATTGGGATGTACACCCAAGACGAGGTTATAAGTGGTAGTGGTCCTACGTACTTGGATATATTCCAGATTTTTAAGGGCCTCTCTGAAAGAAGTGATAGAGTAGGATCGACTAATATGAATAAATATGCGGAAGTTGTGACATTCATATATATATATATATGTATATATATATATATATACATATATAATGTTTATACAATAGTTATGCAAGTGAAACTTGATGAAATTAATGTATAATTATCAAAGAAATATGTGAATGTTGTAAAGTAAATAACACTAGGAATATTTATACAGGTTCAGAGCATCGTCCTACGTCCAATCCCAGACTTCTTTTTGCTTTTTGCTTGCAATGCCCTCACTTCACCAGGAGGAATAGGTTTACAGCGCACCCGCGCACCAACAAAGGATTTCACATCCGAGTAACTTGAACATGACTTCAATCAACACACCCGTGCACCAACAACGGGATTTCAACAAAACAATAGGAGTCTTGACTTCTGATTGTGTTCTAAGTAACACTGATTAGTCAGCGGTTTGAGTATACCCTTCCTATAACCTTATCATAAGATATTGAATGTGTTTGTGAAGATTTGAAGGAAGTAGATTTGTTGTTGAATTAAGAAATATAAAATAAATTCAATTATTCAAAAGCAATTTGGATTTTCAGGAAGCTTTTAAAATGCAAGAAAGTTTAGAAATAAAGATCAAGATTTAGAATGAGAATCAATAATTTGTAAACCAACTTTTTGATGTATATATAATGGTTGAAGAGTAGTCAGCTTCCACCAAGAATTACAGTGAAAAGGAGTGGCCAATTCTATTCAAAAAGGGATAGAAATCTCTTCATGAAAGGAGTTGACTTTTCAGAAAAATTACTATTGTTTTCGGGTCGGTCAGCTGGTTGAAAAATCACCAGTCAACTGGTCAAAAATTTAAAATGTATATATATATATATATATATGAAAATTCACAAAATTACAATTGTTGGGCTTTTTATACCCTACTAGTTGACTGGTAGCATTTGAACCAGTCGACTTGTTCAGGGATATCAATCCCGTAAAGGCTGTTTTATGCCTTTAACATATAAGTATGTGTGTGTGTGTATATATATATATATATATGGGATTTTTGTTTATGTGATATGTGAGGATAGATTTGACAAGATTCTAACACATCTAAACATACATAAATATATTTACTACCTCTTCAGTCAATCTTCATTTCTTTGTTGTCATGAATCAGAAATCCTATGAATAAACACTCTGTCCTATATTGGACGCGGAATAAGGTGCCTTCAGTTTCGTTCAAAACTCAGAACAAATTTGTAAAGGGATGTATGTCTGACGTTGTATTTTATGACATTATTAACTGGTTTCAATTGATGATATATCACCAGGTAGTGGAGTATCTATTCTCTCACCTTAACACCTTCCTCTGAGACATATGTACTCAAAGTGTTATATATTAGTAGACACTAATTATGTTTTGTGAACTAACTATGTGGCAAGCTAAATGTTGCTAGCATATAGATCAAAGCTTTTGTTAAAAAAAATGAGCTTTGTTAAACTTGACTTCAGAGCCTCAAAACCTAGCAATGAGCCAAAACGGGATGAAGTACCACAGAGTTAAGGAAAAACATTTCCTTCAAGTTGAGAAAATGATGCTATGGTATAGAGCTCAAGCAATATACTTAGTGGATGATGGATCGAGGCGCCTAGGATAATGATCGGTTACGACCGGGAGACGTTATGTTCAGGAGAAACCGGAATTACACTCGGTATAGATGGACCGACTTTGTCGATGCTAGAAAGGAACATCTGTTGATCTTGGGCCATCCAGCTAGAGGTGTACCCAAACCGGTTAAGGAAGATCCTTGCTTTGGTCATTATTGGAATCCAACTTCCAATATGAGCCTTTCACAGTTTTATTTGTAATCTATGTATGTAAACATAATATATAGGTACCTATGTCTCCTAAGATTGATACATTTACTTTGAAAAGTTTTGCATAAATAGACATTAATGGTAATGTCAAACGATTTTTATGTACAAATAATATTTGGTTGTCATAAGGTAAAACTTGCTCATAAATGGTATGTGTTTGCATTGTTTAATGGGATGCGGGTCTTATGGTAGCTTCATTTTCAAAAAGCATTGTGAGTTCTTATGACTGGTATTCGTAAGTAGAAACTCGTTCCATGTTATACGACATGGTCTTATGATTTACCTAACTTTAAAATAAGGGTAAATAACTGTTTTTGTTCTCACACTAGTCCCATGACTGACCTGGAGTTTATTGTTCTTCCATCTAAACTACGGGTGGCTATATTTTCCACATAGGTAGTCTAGTAGTTTTGGTTTGCAGATTTTATAGAGCATGTGTTGGATTGAAGCCAGAGCTATGTCCACGGCATTTTATTTCTTCCGTTGTGTATTTTTCGCTGTGCATGTAATTACTATTGTATTCTGATATATTTTGTACTATGATGTAAAAGTTATTGTAATGATAATGAAAAGGTTGTTTTTTCCTATTCTTATATGTCGTATGCCCAAAGGCGATACAAAATCAGGCATTTGAATCTACAATGTTTGATGTTGTGTTGTGTCGAATGCTAATTTTCGAAGGCTGAGGTTTCGCATCATCACATGATGGTTATTATTCAGGAAGTCCGGGATAGGAATTTGTGTCTGATAAACCATTCTAAATAATAATATGAAGTGATGAAGAAGATATATTTAAATATGGTGATTGAAGACTAGGAATCTTCACATCGTAGGACTGCTTGTTGATGTCTCAAATGGGCAGCTAACTATTATGAGATTATATTATAGTAGTGGTCCGGATGTACATGGAGATTTTCAGGATTCGCAAGGACCTCTCTCCGTTACGGACAAGGAATAAGATGTATTCGTTTTCGTTCAGACCCATAACGGACTTGTATGGACGTGTGTTTGACATTTTATTATGTAATACGTGATTGGTTTTTACTAAACAATTTTCTAATTGGTGGCGGGTAATATATTCTCTTAGCTTAACACCCTTTTTTGAAACGTACTAGCTCAAAGTTGGTATGGTTAGTGATTATCAATTATATATAACGAAATAACAATGTGGCATACCAAGTGATGAGCTATTGATGGTCAAAGCAGGTCTTAAGGATAAGTGTAGATTTGTGTAACGAGACTTCAGGAAGCCTCACACCTCGGGAAATGACTAAAATAATATTATATGTTGCAGGGTTAGTGGTCGCGTCACTAAGTTATGTTCATTTCCTTATATATAGAAGTGGTACCATAGTATGGAGCCCAGGTATTTACTTACATGGAAAACACTACATAATGTGGATGTTAGAGTGCGCTCGGAATGGTCGGTTATGACCGGGAAATGGCATGCTTAGGAGTACTCTTAAGTTATCTAGTTAGAGGATAACCCAGCCTAGTGTGGCTTGAGGAGCATCAATGTTGATCCTCGAACATCCCTCTAGAGGTGTTCAAATTCGGTTCAGATATGGAAGATCCTTTGCCTGGTCATTGTTGGAAACTTATTTTCCACTACGAGCACATATACTTTTTGTTGTATACCTATGTCGGTATAGCATATGATACTTATGCGGGCTAAGGTTGTTATATTTACTTGCGAAATGATTTTCCACATGATGAACTAGTAATAGTATCAAATGGTTTTCACGTATCAAGCATTTTTTGTTATCATAAGGGGAAACTCACCCATGTATGCGTTTGCATTGGTATGCGCTGTGAGACCTTATGGTTGCTTCATTTTCCAAAATGCATTGCTTACTTTACTGCACATAACAAATTTATTGAGTTTCCCACACAAGACTTATGACTAACCTAGAATTTAATTGTTTAACCCTAAACGGTAGGTTCCCATAACTTTCCACACGGGCAACCTAGTTGTTAGGTTCTAATGGAAGCATATGGGATCTTTCAGTTAGGTCTTTATAGGAGCATCTTGGTCATTTTTGTGGAGAATTTTTAGGTTAAAGCTTTTGTAGTCTAACGCTTTCGAGGTGAGGATGGATCATCATTTGTATTCTCATTCTCTTTTACTTTCCGCTATTCAGTTTATTCCAGTAGTTGCGTATCTGGATATTAAATAGTACTCTGATGTTGTAATATTGTACCCCTATGTAACCGTCATGTGGTATTAATGAAGATATTAATCTGTTTCATTGTGTTATTTCTAATGTGTTGTAATACTCGGCGATGCAGATTCAGGCATTTAAAATTCCCACATTTTAATACTTGGACATATATGATTTCGAATTTCGAAAATCCAAGTCATTACATTGTGGTATCAGAGCTTTGGTTTATACAAAGCTATAAGATATAGCTCATTAGATAACTCATTAGAGATGGGGTTGGTAATACCTTAGAATTAGTGAAACCAAATGAAACATAAATTGATTGATATTCCTTAAGATATTTCATCGTATGCCTAAATAGCATTTTCGTACTATTTATAGGTAATTGAAAATGAGTGGATGATGTGTAAGAAGTAGGGTAAGAAGCATTTCCACTTCAAATAGTCATGATGATATGGTAATTGATGAAGCTGTTATTCAGGATCAGCCCCAAATGAATCTTCCAGTTTTGAAAAAACATTGTACAAGTCTAGGAGGAAAACCATTCAAGGGCCGGAAGATGTTATGGAGGCACAAGCATGGATCAATTCATGTAAGAAGATTTTCAAAGGCTTACACTTGGAGGATAATCAGAAAAGGATACTAGCTACTTGGCACCTACAAGAAGGAGACTCTCCTCGATAGGAGACCGTTGTTCAAGAAAAATCAGAAGATGAATTTTCATGGAACCAGTTCAAAAAGGTTTTTGAAGAAAGATAGATGCCTTCAACAAGGATTTCCAGGATGCATCAAGAATTTGTGGATCTGAAGAAAGGGGATATGTCTTTCGAGGAGTATTTGAATAAGTTTAATGAGCTACCTCATTTTGGACCTGAGTTAATTAACACTTCGTTAAAGAAGAATGAAAGGTTTATTAAAGGAATAAAGTAGAAGTACCATAAATGGATGGCTGCGCATGTAAAGCAATCATTTTTTAACTTAGTGGACATGGGTTATAGATATGCTACTCTAAACAAGCAAAATATACTTGAAAAGACGGATAGCAACAATAATAGCAATGATAATGAAAAGAAAAGCAAATCAAAAGGGAAGAAGCCAAGGCCAAAGAAATCAAATAAAGTAACTCAAACAAATCTCTTGATGAAAGTAACTTGCTGCAACTGTCAGGAAAAGGGTTTTTTTGAAAATTACCTGCAAGAAGCCAAAGAAGTTAAGGGTGCAGGGTCAGGAGGTTTGGAAGTGTTGCAAATGTTAGTAGTTCGGCCACCTAAGTAAAGATTGTCCTCGAGAAAAAGGTACAAATGTGGTACTAAATATGCAATGGAAGATGATCCTTCAACCTAAAAAGATGTAAAAGGGAAAGGAGCATTAAAAGGAAATATTTTCATTTGTGATAAATTGGTTAAAGTATTATTCAATATTAGTGATTCACACAACTTTATTTAAAAATAAACTATAGAAGAATTGAAACTTGAACCCGAATTCATTGACCAACCAATTTGCGTAACAAATCCAGCAGGCAGTTCCATGAATCTCTATCTCTATTGTAGAAAGGTTCCTATTTCTTATTCTCCTCATCAATTCCCTTTTAATCTTATTGTTATGGATTTCACTAAATTTGAAATTTTACTTGGAGTAGAATGGTTAAACAAGTATGAAGCTATTCTAGATTGTGATAAAAGTACGATATTCATGAAGACAAATATAGGGGATTTCATTAAGATATCTTGCGAAGATCCAAGTCCAAAAAGGGACAATTTGATGTATACCTAAGGATATCTCGATTCAAATTTAGAAACAATTCCCATGGTTAGAGAATCTTCTGATGTGTTCGACATAGTTAAAAGCCTCCCTCCACATCAAGAAATCGAGTGTAGGATTGACTTAGTACCCAATGTCAGACCTGTTGTTCATCCTAACCAAAGAATGGCCCCAAAAAGAAAGAGAAGGGTTAAACAAACAGATTGGCAAAATGATTTATTCGACCTAACCGTTCAAGTTGGGGGTCAGCCGTGTGTTTGTAGCTAAGTTTTGATGGTTCCTTGAGATTGTGTGTTGACTATAGAGATCTTAACAAGCAAACTCTTAAGAAAAAATACCCGCTACCTCGAATCGATGGCCTATTTAATCAATCGAGTGGCACCCGATTCTTCTCAAAATTGGACCTAGCTACGAGTTTTCATCAGTTAAGGATCGCTAAAGACTGTATCCATTTGAGTGCTTTCCATGGATTTAATACTTTTTACGAATGTTTAGTAATGTCGTTTGGGTTAACAAATGCCCCCCGCCTATTTTATGGATTTAATGAGGAGAGTGTTTAGTGATGTACTGAATAAATTTGTACTGGTTTTCATTGACGATATCCTTGTCTACTCTAAAACCAAGGAAGAACATGCAGAGTACCTGAGAATTGCTTTGGAAATCTTGAAGAAGGATGTGCTAAAGAAGAAGCTTTCTAAATGTCCTTTCTGGGAAAGAGAAGTAAAGTTCCTCGGTCATAGGGCTGTTCTTCGAACGAATTGGAAGAGGCGCGCCCTCACTTCGCTCGCCTCCTTCCCGCCGTATCCGAGGAAGGAACTATCTTTCTACCATTCTGGGCTGGAAGCAGCCTACAACACCAAAGGAAGTCCGGAATTTCAGGGATTGGCTAGCTATTATAGGAAGTTTGTTCAAGATTTTTCAAGGATAGCTTCTCCTCTAGAAAATTTAACCATGAAGAATGCAAAATTTGATTGGTCCTATAAGTGTTAAGAAGCCTTCCAAGAGATAAAGAAAAGGTTGACCTCTGCCTCAGTGCTAGCTGTTATAAATGGAAATAAAGGGCTATCAGTATATATGGATGCATGCAAGAAAGGAGGTTGTGCAGTTTTGACGTAAGAAGGCATAGTAAGAGCCTATGCAAGCAGACAGTTAAGACCTTACAAGAAAATTTATCCTACTTATGACTTGGAGCTGCTAGCCGTAATTTTTGCTTTAAAGATCTGGAAGCACTATCTACTGGGAGAGAAGTCTGAGTTGTACCCCGGCTGCAAGCCCTTGAAATAATTGTACATTCAAAAGGATTTAATTTTGAGACAACAATGTTGGTTAGATATTTTAGCATCATATGATTTGGATATTCTCTACACACCTGGAAAAGCCAACATTGTAGCCAATGCTTTAAGTAGGAAATATGTTGTCATCGCCTACTTGGTTATCACCCTAACTCTTATCGAAAAGATTGCCAATAAGTAGAATGAATGTAAGTTTTTACAATGGATTTCAGAGAATATACAATAAGGCAAGAAGACAAGTTTTGAAATTGATGATAAGGGTGTTTAGAGATTGAAAGGAAGAATTTGTGTTCCAAATATAAGGAACTCAAAAGAGAAGTATTGGACGAGTGTCATAAATCTAAGTTCAACATCCACCCTAGAATCGATAAGATGTGTCACAATATCGAATGTAGGTGTTGGTAGAAAACAATGTAAATGGACATATCTATATATGTAAGCCGATGTTCTACTTGCCAAAATATTAAAAGAAATCAACAGAAGATAGTGTGATTATCCAGCAATTGCAAGTGCTAAAATGGAAATGTGACCAACTGTCTATGGATTTCATTGATGGAGTGCCTAGATCTCACAAAGGAAACAAAGGAATTTGGGTCATTGTGGACCATCTAACCAAAAGTGCCTATTTCATTCCAGTAAACCTACCAGAACCACTGCAAGCTTGGCAGAGCTATACATAAAGAAGATCGTTCGATTGCATGGGCTGCCGAGCAGCATAGTGAGTGACAAAGATCCTATTTTCACTAGCTGTTTTTGGGAAGTTTTCGAGGTGCTTTGGGAACAAAACTAAAATTCGGCATTGCCTGTCACCCTCAAATGGACGGATAGACGGATTAGGTTAACATGATTTTGGAAGATCTGCTATGAGCCTGTGTTTTCAGATTTAAATTTTTGTGGGAAAATCATTTGCTCTTGGTTGAGTTTTCTTTTAATAACAATTACCAAGCTAGTATCAAGATTGTGCCTTCAGACGCTTTGTATGGTCCTCCATGTAAGTCACATGCTTGTTTGATTGAGTCTGGAAATAGACCTGTTCCAGGACCAGACATGATTAGAGAAGACACATAGAAAGTAGATCTGATTAAGAAGAAATTGAAGGTAGTTCAGGAACGACAAAAGTGTTACACCGATTATAGAACGAGGGCACTAGAATTTGTAGTTGGAGACTCAGTATTATTAAAATTTTCTCCGATGCATGGAGTTATATGATTTGAGAGAACAGGAAAGTTAGCGCCACACTATATTGCGTCATTCCCTGTTTTGGAAAGAGTTAGACCACTGGCATATAAAGTCCAATTACCTGAATGACTATTATGATGACTGCCCCGTATATCATGCAATGAACTAAGGATTGGTGCATTGTATGACATGCCATGCCGATACGGTATGATCAACAGGGAAGAACAACTTGAAAAAAGAACCTATCGTATAACTCACAGTGCATGGATAATATATAATAACAAAATATACAATAGGATATAACAATGAAGCACAACTGAACTAAAAATCAAATTTCCATAAAACCATATAATCTTGGGTACACTTCTCGATACAAGAATCTCTGAATACAATAAGCCTCACTACATCCCTCGAAGTCTCAATAACATCAACTTACATCGGAAATAGAAAAGAAATAGCTAATAGTAGGTAATAATAATACGCCAGCCTCCTGCTCGTCACCCTAAAACATCCACGACACCAAACGTGATACTACTCAGTCTGCTCATCAACAACATTGATGAACAACCCAAGGTAATAAGAGAGAAATATAAAACCTTGAGTCAAACAATAGTCTTTGTGAGTGATATAATAGCTAACAACAGTTACACAACATAATATGAGTATACGCGGATCAACTATTTAATCTGTCTAACAACCGTCAGGTTAACAAGTGAAAATCATCCATCACATATCATTACAAAATAGGAAAGGACAACTCCAATCTTGCTTCCCTTTAACAGCTTACAGTGATAGCCTACCCAAAGAAAACAGAGAACAAAACACATGATCAACCATAGCATCCAATATCCTAGATATCACCATCTACAATTGTGAATCCATTGATTATCGAAATTGCTTTTCAACGATCAAAAGGTCTAATAGAAAACCCTGGCTTTAGCCAAACTACCGTACGCTGTTGTGACTCATATGTTTGTCTTTTCTCATTCTCGACAACTAGGCCCATCATGACTGTCCAGCGTAAACGACCTCTCGAATCTGATCCTAATGGGCATCCCCACGATACCCCTTCGTTGAGTCCGCTAGAACACTACGTTAACCAACAGTTCCTTGGCCCATCAAATCTGTCAAGACTATGACTTCGGTGATTCAATTATTTTCTCGAACCACTACATTATCATCCATGATTGACTCCCATCCTGTCAATCCATCATCGTACTGGATTGTATAGTGAATCAAGACCAATGTCACATCAATTCATCTTCGACCGCTCAAATTCGTGTTGATAATCGAAGTGCCATCCATCTTTGAGTTGCATATCAATCATCTAAAGTCCATTTCAATTCAAACTACACCAGTAACCTCAAGAATCCACCATCATTATGCTCCCCAAAACCCAAGCATACCCAGTTTTCCACTATGGGTCGGTGCCGACCCATCATGGGTCAGTGCTGACCCTTCCAGTTAGCCGATTTTGGCTAAGTGGTTTTCCCGTATCCATTCTTTCCTTGAGGATATCCTACCGGTCCAATCTCCAATCATTCGGATGTTTGTGTTAAAGCTTCTACCGACCCATTCACTTCTCAAGAAATCAGCCTTCGACCCATCACAAATCAACTCCGAATGGTCTAAAAATTCACTGGTAGCATCGACTCGCCAACGCAAACCACACACCAAAATCTAATTCCATCCGACCCTCTACCATGGGTCGGTGTCGCCCCATGCCCTTAGCTTATTTAGGCACGAACATTTTCATGCCCAAATTCCACATCTTCCAGAGCGCCTCTGCCAAGTTTCATCTGAATCCAATCATCTAAACCTCAGATTTTCTCTATTCTTCAATCCTATGTCATACTAAAAACATTCTACCAAACAACTCAAGCAGCGCAATTAATTCAATCAAAACAAGCACCAATCCATGAACAATTATCATATAAACATAAATAAATTATTATTATTGCATAAACAAGTTATAGACATGAGACCTAGCATGATTTTGATCTAAGTATTAACCGGCCTTTTGGTCCTGTTCCCGAAAGTATGCAAGGCATGCTCGACTCAATGTATCGCGTGAAGCCAAAGATGAGAGTGTTGCCAAGGAGTAAAGGAAACAAGATGAGTAGGGATCATGCTGATGGGAACATCGCCTCTCCTCCAAACATCGCCAAGCCAATACCTTGAAACATAGAAAGTCATAACTCCATTTACCTCGACCTCTCGTACCCATTATTACATTCTTCGTACTCCACGGGGTACAAATTCCGTACCCCAGGGAGGGGTACGAGTTTTGGGGGAACGAGCATATCGGATATGAGATGTTGGTAGTTGGAACTATGGGAAACTAGATTTCTGTTGTGGTCCCTTACTCTTACCTACTCCCACCTAACCACTCCACTATAAATACCCCTCAATCACACACTTCAAAGGGGTTGGAATTTGGTGATCGGACATCTCTTAAGAGCTCCAAGTAGCCTCTTTAGTGGCATTTATGCTTTGAGGAAGAAGAAGGAAAAAAGTGTCTTTTTCCTAATATATCAATATATGATAATTATAACATCATATAACTTAGAGATGTATGTAAAGAGAGGTCAAGAAATTCTCTCAAACGTGTAACTCTTTGTTATTAATAGTACCCATTCTCACATTCTTCGTACGCCACGGGGTACGAATTCCGTACCATAGGTATGGGTACGAGTTTTGGGGGCATGAACACATCAGATATGAGTTGTTGGCGGTTAGCATTATGGGATACGAGATTTCGGGTGTGGTCCCCTTCTCCAACCTACTCCCACCTAACCACTCCACTATAAATACCTCTCAATCTCACACTTCAAAGGGGTTGGAATTTGATGATCAGACATCTCTTGAGAGCTCTAAATAGCCTCTTTAATGGCATCTATGCTTTGAGAAAGAAGAAGGAAAAAGTGTATTTTTCCTAATATATGAATATATGATAATTGTGACATCATATAACTTAGAGATGTATGTAAAGAGAGGTCATGAGATGTTCTCAACCTTATAACTCTTTGTTATTAATAATATTCCAACGACTTTTCCAAAGGGACGTAGGCCTCTCGCGAGAACGTACCACTATAAATCTCTCATGTTATTTATTGCTTTCCACACTTACTTTTCCATGCGAAACTATAATTCCTAAGTAATAAGAATCTTGGGTGTTCACGACATATTTTGCCGTCAACCTTTTGGTGCTTTCACTAAGAAAACTCGGATTTGTTTCTTTGTCGCACGTTACTGTCTCGACTCCGACATGCTTTAATTTCCTTCGCTAACCTATCGCCAAGTCCGCTTACGATGGTAAAGAGACCCAAGAATACAATGTTTGGCCATTCTGCCGCAGTCGAAGCTGGAACTTCCCAGCAACCCCAGCCGATGGATATCCCGGCCACAACCAAAACCCTTCCCGCTGTTGACCCCAAAACTCCCGCAACACAACTGTAGATACATAAGCTTAATGAGAAATATGAGAACATAGCTAGCGAACTCAATTAGGCGTTGAGAAAAAACATCGACCTTATGCGCCAACTTCAAGAAAGTCAATGCATCGTCGCTCGACTTTAGCTCACTCAGAACAACGCCCGATCTCAATACACTATCTCGGAAGCTTCCTCTTCCGAGTCAAGGAGACCACAAAAAAAAGAAGGTTTAGTATCATCAACAATGTCGCCGTCTGCTCCAACACCCCGGCCAATGGAAATGGCAATGATTATGCCAATGGCAATGGAAACGGAAATGGTAATCGAACTACAGTCACTTATAGCGAGTGAGCACAGTATCGAGACAATGCACGATTGATTATCAATGATGAGCCAGGTCCGAGAAACCGATCCCCTCCTTAATAGAACCCGATTGCTACCGTCTAGGATTAGGGACCTACTCTCCTAGCGACCCATGCTTTTCCAGATCAAGATGAGCATCAACCCGCTCATCCTCATCGTCCATACCAAAAACCGATCATAGATGGTAATGACATGGAAGAAGATGACCCGGATGTGCATCATAGAAGGCGACCAGGGATAAGAACTCCTGAGGTCCAACAAAACCATGGGTCTCGCCAACGGATCCGCATTTGACGTATCTCCCCGACATAGTCTGAAGGATCGTGAGCGAAATGAGAGGGAACGCAGATGACTCATGGAAAACCCACCTAAGGTGCAACCCTTTCACCTGGATCGTGCATAAAGCCGAATGTCCTCGACGCTTCCGCATGCCCCCAAATGTTGCTTTACGATGGCACAGTCGACCCATGTGCCTTCCTGAATCATTATGAATGGAAAATGGAGTTAAGTCGGGCACTGACCAAGTCAAATGCAAGTGTTTCCTGGTCTTCCTTTCGGGCACTTCTTTACTCTGGTTCTCTCGCCTTCCGCTCCATTTGGTCAACAACTTCAGCCAACTGGCCATAGAATTGGTCAAGTAATCAGAATGCATGTTCCAACTCTAAAAAAAGCCCTCACCTTTTTCAATCTGTACCAAGGACCTGCCAAGTCACTCAAAAGATACCTCTCACGATTCAATACCGCCCTTGCCGAGGTAGACGACCCAGAGCCTTGCACCGTGCTTTTCCAACTTGCAAAAGGAGTCCTCCCCACTTCCGAATTTGGGACCTAGATCAACAGGAAGAAACCCGAAAGTCTTGATGTTTTCTCCGAGAAGGACAAACAGTTCTTATGTCAAGAAGAAGTGAGGCGTAACCGCATCTCCCAGGCCAACTCTTCCAACAACCTACGGGCTGATACCATCGATGACAGCACCAAAGGAAAATTGGAAAGAGAACCCTTCGATAAGAACAAGGAGGCAAGACTCTACAAATCAAAGCCAGGCCACGGAAGACAGGGCGGTCGCAATAACAACTAGGTTCCGACGGATCCCAAAAGATTCCGCCGCTACCAAGCTTACGAGACCTAAACTCCATTGAATGAAGACTTGGAGACGATCTACGTGGAAACATGCAACATGATCTAGTATAAGAAGCCACACTATAGAGAGTCCATTGATCGCGAGAAGAACACAGACAAGTACTGCCGATACCACGATATGTACGGACATAACATTAATGACTGTCGTCAGCTCAAGGAAGCCATCAAGAAACTTATCAAAGAAAAGCACCTTGAGAAGTACGTTCAAGAACCTTTTCCTCTCGATGCAAACTCAGGTCCTCCTGCGCCCACACCTCCAACTCCTAAAAAGACGGCTCCGGGACCGTAAACCTAAGGCGAGGAATTGTAATCAACAATATCTATGGAGGACCTTACCCAACACATGAAAGCTTCCGGAAAATTGAGGAGTACGTGAGCTCTATCAAGCACGCCACCTATGAAGATTGCTCAACTCTGAATGGGTCCATCCCCGCTAAGCTTCAGAAAACCATAAAGGACAACACCCTCTCGTGATCACAGCCCTGATCAGCCCAACCAAATGACATTAGTCAATCCGGGGAGTTCAGTCAACATTGTCTTCAAAGCTGCCTAAGATCAGATGAAATTGAAAACCAAGGACTTGAAACCTTGCCACACCATGATCCACGGCTTCAATGGATCCTCCAATCACCCAGTGGGCATAATCGACCTACCCATTGAACTTGGTAGCGGGGATCGAAGTCGGATCTAAGTCCTCACTTTCGTGGTTATCGACAATATCTCCCCTTACAACGTCTTCTTCGAATGTCCCTTCCTTACGGCGTTCCAAGTCTGCATGTCCCCATAGTCTCTCCTAATAAAGTTCCCAACCAAAAGCAGGATTGACACAGTTAGGTGACCAAGCAACCACAAGAGACCGTTATGCAATGGAATGGAAGAACACACGCAACAAGGACTAGGGCAAGGTTTTACCTTTGCCTTCTTGTGCCAAAACCATCTCTGCATAGCAATCAAAGGCGTCCGAGCCCTGGGTAAGGCACCACTGCCATCTTTCTGACGATCTCGATCCAAGGGAGGACGAAGAGCCCGACCACGAAAGGGCTACTCCAGTGGAACCTATGGTGGACGTTCCAATCAGCCCAGATGACTCAGCGAAGGTCTTGAAAATCGGATCAAAACTCCACCCTACAATAAAAGAAGATCTTGTGAATTTCTTAAGTGCCAACCTAGATGTGTTCGCCTGGCCCCACTGGATATGAGAGGCAACGACCCCGTGATTGCTTGCCACCCGTTGAATCTCGGTCCCGCGGTATTTTCGATCAAACAGAAACGCCACTTCTTGGGACCCGAAAGGTCCAATGCGCTCAAGGAAGAGGTAGATTGGCTACTCAACAACAACTTCATCAGCAAAGCCGACTATCCTGAATGGGTCTCCAAACCGGTTCTAGTTAAGAAAGCTAACAGAAAGTGGCGAACGTGTATCGATTTTTCCGACTTAAATAAGGCGTGTCCCAAAGGCAGTTTCCCGCTTCTGAAGATCGATCGACTTGTTAACTTGACCGCAGGATACCAGCCCTTATCTTTCATGGATTCTTATTCAGGCTACGATCAAATTCCAGTGTATCTTCGTGACCAGGATCATACCTCATTCATAACCGACCTTGGGCTCTATTGCAACCACATCATGCCTTTCGGACTCAAGAATGTAGGAGCCACTTATCAACGAATGGTTAACTAGCTCTTTAAGGACCAAATTGGAAAATCCATGGAGGTATGCGTGGACGATCTGCTGGTAAAATCTAAAATATCGAGCAACCACGTCTATAACCTCTCCGAAATGTTCGATGTCCTCCACCAATACGACATGAAACTCATTCCCTTAAAGTACTCTTTTGGAGTCGCCTCAGGGAAATACCTGGGTTTCATCGTCAACTCCCGAGGCATTGAGGCTAATCCAGACAAAATACAAGCTATCTGGTATATTTAAGTCCCTCAAATTGTCAAAGATGTCCAAAGTTTAAACGGAAAGGTCACCGCCTTTAATCGATTCATTTCCAAAGCTACTGTCAAATACATTCCCTTTTTCGGCATACTTAGAAAGGGGAAGTGCAACTTCAAATGGACCCCAGAATGCGTCGCCGCATTCAAGGACTGATTGACTTAGAACGACCACTTATCATGTCCAAAGCTATGGACCATGAAGACTTATACATTTATTTGGTTGTTTCCATGCAGGCAATTAGTTCGGCCTTGTTGCCATTAAACACTGTGTCCAGCGACCCGTCTACTACATCAGCAAACGATTGATGGGGGCAGAAAAGAATTACCCAAAGCTTGAGAAACTACCCTACTGTCTATTGATCTCTTCCCAGAAGCTACTTTCAGTCTCAGCCTATAAAGGTTTATACCGACGAGCCACTACGACCGGTCCTGCAACGACCTAAGGCGTTTAAACGACAGTTAAAGTGTAGTATGGAGCCGAGCCAATTCGAGATAACATTCATCCCCCGTCGAGCCATCCTCGGACAAGCTCTCGCCGATTATGTAGCATAATTCACCACTCCCGAGGAGACTCCTATAGAGAACGTCGAAGCTCCTGAGACTCAATGGAAATTATTCTTAGAAGGGTCCTTCAATAACAAATGTTCTGGAGCCGGAGTCGTGCTCATCACTCCAGAGGAACACCCGATATGCTGCACATTAAATATAAACTTTCCTGCTACCAACAACGTTGCAGGACTTACAAACGCGATCGAACTTAAGCTAAAGGCCATCCAATTCTTCTCCGAGTCGCAGCTCATTGTGCATCAGGTACAGGGAGAATATCAAGCAAAGGGGCCACGGCTCGCTCCATACCTTTACCAAGTTTAGGCACTGCTCCAAATCTTCTCCGATTTGCATATTCCTCGAGAAAAATTGAAAAGGCAGATTCCCTAGCCAAATTGGCAAGCTCCAAGGATCCATAGCTCATGGAGCTCGCCTCAGTCGAAGAGCTTGATTCACCAATCCTTAGCCGAATGCAGACTGACTTAATAATGAGCACCAAGTCCGAACTCGAATCCTGGATGACATCGATCAAGAACTACCTGCAGCATAGGACCCTCCAGGGATGTTACAAGGAAAGACGAGCGCTCACTCCCCAATCAGCCTGCTACATTCTCATGGATGTAGTTCTCTACCGCAGAGGCTTCTCTGTATCATTACTAAGTACATAGCCAACGACGATGCCAAATGTGTGTTAACAGATATACATGAAGGCGAGTGCGGCGACCATACCGGAGGGCAAAACTTAGTAAGAAAGATCATCAGGCATGGCTATTTTTGGCCTACATTCGACTAAGAAGCCACCGACTATGCCCGCAAGTGCGACAAATGTCAGCGCTTCTCAAAGATTCCAAGAGCCATGCATACCAAATTGACACAAATGGTCAGTCCTTGGTCGTTTTTTATGTGGGTAATAGATATCATTGGGACTCTTCCAATGGATAGAGGAGGGGAGTGTTACGCTATCATCGTAGTTGATTACTTTACCAAATGGCTAGAAGCTGAAGCTCTCACAAAGATTACCACCAAGAAGGTAATCAACTTCGTCGTCTGCTACATCATCACCCGCTATGTGGTTCCTCAGACCATCATCTCCGACAATGGAACCTAGTTTGTGAGCGCAGTGTTCGAAACCTTCTATCAACGGCACAACATCGAAAAGAGATTCTCAGTGGTAGCTCACCCACAAGCCAATGGGAAAGTCGAGATTGTTAACAAAATTATCAAATCCATTGTCAAGAAGCATCTGGAAAAGGCCAGAGGCATGTGGCCAGATGAACTCCCTCTAGCCTTATGGGCCTACCGGACCCATAGGTCAAAAACCGGGTACACCCATTTGCCCTTGCCTACGGATCCGAAGCCGTCATTCCCATTGAGCTAAGAGTCAATCTCATCAGGTTACCTACTATGATCCGAAGATGAACCAAGATTTGCTTATGGAATCACTCGATTTACTCGAAGAAAAGAGAAATGATGCTGAACTCAAAGTTGCCGCGCAGCGACAACGAGTAGCCTGATACTTCAACTGTAGAGTCTGCCCTAAGGACCTCAATATCGGTGACCTCGTCCTAAAGCGGGACTTTCCCCCACCGACCAGGCTCAGTCCTCATTGGGAAGGACCGTACACCATACAACTTAAGCCCAAGAATGGAACTTTAAAGCTATCTACTTTTGACGGAGCCGAGCTCCGAAGGGCATGGAGCAGTGAACATATCTACTGCTACTTTGCATAACTGAGTGCATAGTTGTCTATGCTTTCCAATAATGTTCTATTTTCTTAAAATTAAAGGCATTGTAAAGGCTGTTACCGCCAAAGTTATTAGTAGAAATGATGTTCAATTTCCCAGGTTCTCTCCATGTTTACTCCTTGCACGACATGTTTGATTTCCCATTACAGCCGACGTACGTGCACAAACACTAGATCGTGACATCGAAACCTCAAGCACAAGAGCCGACGCCGCCCTCCAAAAACCTCGAACCAACAATTGAGGACAACCACTACTGGCATTGATTGGCACCGCGAGCACGGGAGTCGGCGCCGCTACTTGAGTCCCCAGTCTACGACACGACCGAGTATAAATAATTCTAACTCGAATCTCGACATAGCAGTGAGACTAAGTATAAATCGTTCTACATCCAAGTCCCCGGACTTGGGGGCAGCCTGCCAGCCAACCTAGTGCGATACAAACAACTCGCACGGCTCCCTTCGGGAATCTATCAAATCTCGGTGCAGCACTCAGACCAAGCTTAAATCGTTCCCGCTCCGAATCCCCAGGGCTTAGGGGTAGCCCACCGGCCATGATCTGACCCTATGGGCTGAAGATCCTGGCATCCTTAGGCAAATAAACAATGCCCACGCTCTTAACCCGAATGAACGACGGGAGAGCCAAACATCGGACAAATCGCAACGTCCATGCCTTCAACCTACTTGGAACTTACTCCGGGCAATCCAAGGTAGAAGGCGTCTGGCCTAGTTTCCATAACCAACGGGATTCCTGAGCCGAGGGAAACCCAACAAATTTAACCAGTGCTCGTTCTCCCAAGAACTGGAATTTCCCTAAAGCAAGATCCCTGGTCGCATTTCTGTGAGTATAACAATAAGTACGCTTGTTCAAGTACAAGACGTTGGAAAACATGAGAAGAACAATCGAACACTTAACATGAGATGCGATTTTTACTAATTAATATTTCATTTCACACACATACACAATAAACAAACTATGTGTCTAACATTTTTCCTTTCTAATGACGGGGTGTACATAGGAGCCACCCCGTGCCATTAAAAACCAAAAGCAAGGGGTTGTACTCGCGAATATTATCGGCTTACATAACCAAAATAATGGTAACATCTACTATGGTTACTTGCGCTGCTCATGCTTCTTCTTCTTGTGCTTCTTTTTTTGTAGATTCAGCACTAGACAGATCTCCAGTTGTAGGCTTCTTCTTCCCAGATCCGCTCCTTCTCCTTCTTCCTCTACCCTTCGGAGGGGTTACCGACTCATGAGAGATCGAGAGACGCCTTCCTCCTTCACCATACTTGCTTGAAATCTCCATGATCTCAGTACGGACAGTGTGATGCGATGGCTTGGGGGAAGCATCTGCAACAAGGGCTAGCACAACATTGCCCTTTCCTGGGACTTCTTTAGCCTCCACCTCCGCTTTCTGCTTGGCCTCTCTAGTAGCCTTTCGGTTGGCTAACTTCTTGGATATCAACTTCACGGCGTCATCATCCTCGACCTTCTTAAGAGTGTCTGTGGCTTTCTGCTCAACATCCTTCCTCCTAGACTCTGCATCTGCTCTCTCTCCTTCTAAGCATCACGGCGATCTTTTTCTTTTGAGCCTCCTTGACAACCCTTGCCTGCTCCGCCTAAGCGTCAGCCTTCCTCTTCTCAACTATTGTAGTGGCTCTCCCCTCGGCCTCCTGCCTAGCCTTCACCTGGGCCTCTTGTCTAATGGTCTCATCCTACTTGTTCTTCTCTTCAAGCTCTTCACATTCAGCAGCTATCCGAACCTTTAGAGTATCCACGAGTGCCTACATTGAGGGCACATCGGCATCCACTAGGACCATCCCATGAGCAATTTATCCATCAACCACCTCTCCTTCCTCCGAGAGGTTTCTGTAAATGTTGTACCTTAACTCGACATCCGAAAAGGTGTCCTACGGACCGCCTCCTACAAACTGCATCCTTTGTGGTCCTAGCCTAAATTCTGTTGTTTGAGGAAGCATAGGGGCAAAGACCGGTTTCGCAGTAGTTTCAGGAAAGGCTGCACAGTAAAAACACAATCTTTTAGTCCATAAATTCGGTAATCACATCACCTTCAGGAATACAAGGTAAAGGGAATTTACCTCCGGTCAAGGAGGGTGCATGAATGATGGAAAGTGTGCTCATCGTAGCAGATAAAGTAAATCTGGTGTCTCCTAACCCCGGATACTCAGGATCATAATCAGTCGTGGCCCAATCCAAAGTTGTGGGGCCACTGATGGTGGAGGATTCGGGCACCAATGCCTGATAAGAGCTTACATATGTAAATGTATCCACTACCACCACACTCTCGGTAGGAACGAACTTCCCTTTTCCTGCAACGAGCCTTACCAATATTTCATTCCTCGTATCCTCCTGCAGCAACTTTGTCCCTTCCTCCAACTTCTCAAGCTCCTCGTCGTTCGGGAGCTCTTTCATCAGCTGACGCTCATCCAAGGTTTCCATGTCCACATGACGTAAATAAGCCTTATACGACAACAGTCTCTCCCATGTCTGGGCCAACACCTAAGAGTAATCCTCACCCCATGAGATTCCGTGGAACTTTATGACTTTGACATACATGTTCTGGATATGTTCCACCAAGGATACCTCCACCTGAAATTCGGTATCCTCGAGCTCCTCTCTCAACTGTTCCACCTCCCACATGTGCTCAGCCTTTAATCCATCCACCAAGCTCAACACATCCCTACTGTCAGTCACGACATCCTCCTTTTCCTTCCTCATCGCCTCCAGTTGCCTTTTCTATTCTACAACCTCCGTATCCTCAGCCCTGAACCTCTCATTCTCCACTCTCAAAGTGTAACGACCCGGATTTTTGGTGACTTTGGTTATCAACATAAACTCAATGACGAATAACCAAACATCTATAAAACCTGGTAGTTAATGAAAGAAACTAGAGGGTGAGGAAAGATAAGATAAAAACTTAGAGAAGAAGAAGAAGACAACAACAACATCAGAGTAACACGAACCTCACAGCGGAACGAATAAAATATAACATAACTTTGAAATAAAAGATCGTACTTGAATATACATATCATTATCGAGTACAGCACTTACAACACAGTGGAATAATTATAGCTATATAATCTTGAAGCCTCCTACTCCAAGCTTTCCAAGTATATCTGTAAAATCCTGACTACATGACTGCCCGTACAAAATTGGGCACCCAAGAGTTTAGGGAAAACAAAACAAAATAAACTCCGGGTCAGTCATGGGACTGGTATGAGTAAAACAGTTTAAAACAGATTGAGCCATTAAACGATATCTCATAAGACCACGTTGTATAACAAAATGGGTTTTTCCCTTATGAGAATCCAAAATAAATCTTTATATCAAAACTCATGGATATTATAATAATGTCTATCAGCCACAATATAATAATCATCTAGCAGAACGCTTTCATCTCACGTTCTACATACATAGTATACAATCAAAATCGCAAGCATGTATTGGGTAATGGATTTCCAACTATGACAAGATATGGAACCACCTTCCGATCAGTGTACTCAAGGAACGATACACTGGAGTTCAACAAGACCATCTTGCAACTCAGCCACACATGACCGACCACTCATTTCGCTTGAGTGTATCGAATGTACATCACAAATGGTTGGGATCAGCAACCGTTCCCGTATATATATATGGGACAGCATTGATAGATTAAAGAAGCAAATGAATATTCTCTAGATAGGTGATTATACACCCTACTTCGGTGCGACCGACTTAGCCATGCTGCCTACCTGATTTCTGTCATTTATCGGATGTGAGGCTAGAAGCTACGCTTATCTTTTCACATACCACATCTTCATTCACTTAGAATGTCACATCGTCATACCCTCTAATCACAAATTGATTTTCCCAAAAATACCATGGGTATAAGCTAAGAGAAACGAATTCCTCCACCACCAACGTAAATACGTTTGAAATGATCAACTTACGTGATCTATCAGATATACTCTGTCAGACCTTCGTCCATACAAGTTGCCCTGGGACTGGACAAACCGAAGGCACTATTCAGTATATCCATCTTAGTCACTGTTATCTAAGACTTATACAATAGTCCTTGCACTTTACTCCGTCTTCAATTTTCTTTGGCATATATGATTCGCAACGCTTATGCCAATACAGAGTGGTTCTTTGGATAATAATCCAACCGGTCTCTCCATATTAACAACGTTAAAATGGTCAAAACTTCGATAGTCTGTGATTTAAATATCAAAGAAAAACAAGTGTGCAAACAACGATATTATTTCCAGATGGAAATTATATCGATCAATCATTAAACATATGTATATATATATTTCCTCATTTTCTATGTTTAGAAAATATACGTTATTAACACTGGAAAATATTTCCAGGGCTTAATTATGTATCACTATTCTTCCACATCTATCAGACTCTAACTATAAACTAACAAGAGAATAACTTCCTAAGTATAAACCCTGAAGGCTGAAACCAACATCAGATCGATACTCAGGAACCTATTCAACTTACGCATTCTAGTCAGTTTCTAATTTTGCTTAACTCTATATCTTTAACTCTATTTGATTACCTCTAACTGATTAACTCTAACTGATTAACTCTAACTGATTAACTCCTTTCAAATAAACTATATTCGATTTACTCCTTTAACTTTAACTGATTAATTCTAACTCCTTTTATAATATCGTATTTATTTTCTAAATAAATATTACTTTATTCTATTTATTTTCTCAAATAAATATCCCTTTATTCTAATTCTATTTATTTCCTAAATAAATAAATAATCCCTTTTAATCTATTTGTAAATGTTCTATAAATATTTCTCTTTCTATTTGTCTGACAAATATTTTCCTTTATATATATTGTTTTACAAATATTTTCCTTTATATTTGTTTAACAACTAAAATTCCTTTATATTTGATTAACAAATAAAATTCCTTTATATTCGATTAACAAATAAAATTCCTTTATTCAAAATGCTTTTTCTATTATAATATAAAATCCATTGATTTTATATAAATAAATTATTTTCAAAATATACTTTGAAAATCCCTTTTCCACATTCTGGTATTTCTTATGGTATTTAACACCCCATATAACAACGATAAATATCGTACAACACACATAATCAACGTCAGATTATATATCACAATATATAAATCACAGTAAAATAAATGTTGAGGAATCCAGTTGGATTCCTCCAACTTGTTTCCCTGCATCACAGATGTTAAACAATATAGATAAAATCACTTTCAGTCCATATGATATATTCTGTTAAATAGAATCAAATATAGAAATTCAACTAACTGACTAGTAGTTCAAACAAAGAGTCAATACACAGTAAATCAGACAATTTCTAACAGTTCTAAAAATACAACATGAAATTATAAACTGTTTAGAGTTAGTGAGATTTACTCACTTTGGCAGTTCATCGTTAAAGAACGATAAACTGTTTGTTTGATTTGAATCAAACAATTTATTTCGCCATAATTTGTAACAAACTCCAATCGACTCGCGGTCAGTCCCATTGTGTAGTGTCCGTCCATACGATCCCAACGGATCTTGTTTCGTCAGATTCTGGTATCGTATCACGAAGTTTCGGTTGTTACATTTAATACATTCAATTAAAAATAAAACATGGATTTAAAGAAAATAAATGGGCCTCACTTTAATCCCTTTGCCACGTCAGCCCACTATGGTCTATAGCCCAAACCCGCTACCCAAAACTCTTCTTCCCCAAATACTTTAATCTCGTCGCTCCCTGTATTCCTCAAAACCAAACACAACGTTGACTCCACCGTTTGACCACCATCCACGACTGCTCCGGCCACCAACCTCCACCGTGGTCACCTCCAATCCACTCGGCACACAAAACCGCTCCTTCCAGTCCCCATCATCCTAAGTTCGACGCCCTCCCCTGGATCTCGACCTGCTGACCTAACCTCGACTCACTGCCGACGCAAACCCGACTCGGATGACCGAGCTCCTTCGAACCAATGCCACTGCGCTCCGTTCGTCATCACGAGTTCATCCGTGCCACCCACCATACCTCCGACATTCCCCATTCAATTCCGATCTCAGCCCTAAGTTCTCTGTACATGAAGATCATCGAACCCCAAATGATTTGATCCACAAGAAAACTACACCAGGTTGGAGAGAAACTCGATCTGAACCCATATATATTTACTAGATGATTATTAGGATTTTATCTTGAATTTTCGAATTGAATCCTTTCACGTTTTGGGTTTTCCTGAGTGGCGGCCGTAATTTTTGAGCAGAAGAGGATTTTGGATTAGGTTTTTTTAAGGGGTTAAGGGGGTACTTATAAGGTTAGACAAATATCAAGATATTTTGGTTTTATTCTTTTTATATTCATTTTTATCTTCTAAAAATCTGTGTGATCACACACGATACCAAAAAATCACGAAACTGGACGTGTAGCTAGAGTTCGACATTATGGTCCCAATGAAACTGGTTTCGTCGAATTCCGACTTCGTTTGCTCACACAGCGTATTTTTAACTATAGAGAAACTGACTGTTTTGCACTCCAAAAATCCGTACGGCCACATACTGACTCTAAAAATCACGAGACTGGAAATTTAACAACTATTTGATATTGCGGATCCAACAAAATTAGTTTCGTCGAATTCCGACTTCGTTTGCAAAAGTGGTGATTTTTAACGCTCTAAATAACCTATTTAAATATATAAATATATTTAAATAAAATATAATTAAATATAATTAAATTTATATTATCGTATATCTTTACATATGATATCGTACAGCTCTAGAATATCATATCAGAATTTACAGCTTGATATTTCAGATTCCAGATTATCTCGATATTCAGTTTATACTGAAAATCTATTTATAACGTATATAAAGCATCGCAAATTATAAAGGAATTCCACAGCGACTTTTCTGAAATTTGATTTGGACGTAAATCAAAATCTACATGACGAAATCCCGATTTTTCTCTTCCACTAGAAAGATATACTCCACCAGCTCCACATGTTTCTTGTTTCATAGAAATCTGATTTAAAACGAACCATGTATATTTAGTTGAAGTTCAAATCGCCAAATAGCGAACTGTCGTGCCATTTCAAGCTCTATTTTAATTATATTATAATTCTACGTTCAAACTGACGTCAATTGAATATATTCGTCAATATAATTCAACTCTAAGCTGAATTAAATCTAAGGGACGACCCTGTTCATAGAATATTGTGATTTCCAATATTTTTAATTATTTCTGAATTAAATATATTATTTAATTATTTAATTTAATTAAATAACCATTATAATTTAATTAACGATGATTTAAATCCCTAAATCACTATTTATATAATTAAATTAATTAATTACAATACCTATGACAATGCGGGTCATTACAATCTTCCCCAATTAAAATAATTTCGTCCTCGAAATTGCTAAGTTAGAGGAAAACCCTATCTATTGGAATTCCTAAGATTTGTTTACCCCTTATTTCTGATTTCAACTGATCCAATTTATATTGACTAAAATATTTATTCATTCCGACTAACTAAAATTTTCAAAAATTCTGAAAATTTTCTAACACTTTAAATTTTCGGAAAATTTTGCCATAACCTCCTTTGTACAGCCCTATCGGTAAAACCACAACTCGCCCCTCTAGGCCTTCTCCAACCCAAAAGAAAATCAAACAGCCAAGCGGCTTGCCAATTCGGCTCATAAATCTCATGCTTATATCAAATATAGACTTGTACCTTTTTGTCGGGCATATAACCTTTATCCCTTACACCTATTATCAATCCAACATATACAAATGTATTTCCAAACAATATCTGCTCAACATAGCTATTCGCTTATTCCCAAGTCGAATTCAAATTCAAATCGATGCCATTACCAATTTCAATTTTTAACTTACCAGTCCAGTATAAATCCAGATTATCTCTAATCATGTCTAATTCTACTTGACACCAATCTATTCCAATATGATTTTCACTTAACTGGCTTTTAATTCAATCTCAATTTTATTGGATTTTACAAATTTTACTTTAATTTGTTTTTATCTTAAACAGCCTTTACCTGGGAGTTTCAAATAGCTTGGCTTTTCCCAAAAATCAAATATCCTTTCCTGGAATTTCAAACCAACTTGTTTTTCTCAAAATAATTCAAAAACAAAATCTTTGGTAGTAATCCGTCACTTAGAAACTCAAAAATCACATCGATGATGCTGCGCAGTCAACATCGGAGTTACTTTCCAGCGACCGTAGTGAGTTCAATACTATACCACTTCAAAACCATTTCTTAAACATTTCCACTTTGAAATATATTTCAAATACCAATCACAAGGCTTTAAACCAATTTAAAATCTCCCAGGATTTTAAAATTCTCTTATACTTAATCCAAATCTGTTAACAAACACCTTTCCAAATCTCCAAGGTTTTAATTTCAATTCTAATTTAAATTCTGATTCAATCCATCTGGTTTCACGTATTTCACTTATATGAATTCTGATTGGTTATATATAACCTTTTCACATGTTATAATATTACTCGATTATAATCACAACCTATATATGATAATATATCACATATCCATACTGTGTCGGTCCATCGTATTCAAGTGTTTATAAACCCCTACCGATACAGTGGATCAAACTGATCGACCAGAATTCATAAACTACTCAACCAATGAATCTCCCCAATATAAAACCATTTTATATCAAATACAAATACGCACTCATATATATACACTCAAACTCAATCCAGGGTATTACAAACCCTATCTCTACCGAGTCACGCCACAGAGCTAAGGTAATTCTTAACTTAAGCTCTGATACCAACTGTAATGACCCGGATTTTTGGTGACTTTGGTTATCGACATAAACTCAATGACGGATAACCAAACATCTAGAAAACCTGGTAGTTAATGAAAGAAACTAGAGGGTGAGGAAAGATAAGATAGAAAATTAGAATAGAAGAAGAAGACAACAACAACATCAGAGTAACACGAACCTCACAGCGGAACGAATAAATATAACATAACTTTGAAATAAAAGATCGTACTTGAATATACATATCATTATCAAGTACAACACTTACAACACAGCGGAATAATAATAGTTATATAATCCCGAAGCCTCCTACTCCAAGCTTTCCAAGTATATCCGTAAAATCCTGACTACTTGACTGCCCGTACAAAATTGGGCACCCAAGAGTTTAGGGAAAATAAAACAAAATAAACTCCGAGTCAGTCATGGGACTGGTATGAGTAAAACAGTTTAAAACAGATTGAGCCATTAAACGATATCTCATAAGACCACGATGTATAACGGAACGGGTTTTTCCCTTATGAGAATCCAAAATAAATCTTTATATCAAAACTCATGGATATTATAATAATGTCTATCAGCCACAATATAATAATCATCTAGCAGAACGCTTTCATCTCACGTTCTACATACAAAGTATACAATCAAAATCACAAGCACGTATTGGGTAATAGATTTCCAACTATGACAAGGTATGGAACCACCTTCTGATCAATGTACTCTAGGAACGATACACTAGAGTTCAACAAGAACATCTTGTAACTCGGCCACACTTGACCGACCACTCGTTTCGCTTGAGTGTATCGAATGTACATCACCAACGATTGGGATCAGCAACCGTTCCCGTATACATATATGGGACAGCATTGATAGATTAAAGAAGAAAATGAATATTCTCTAGATAGGTGATTATACACCCTACTTTGGTGCGACCGACTTTGCTATGCTGCCTTCCCGATTTCTGTCATTTACCGGATATGAGGCTAGAAGCTACGCTTATCTTTTCACATATCACATCTTCATTCACTTAGAATGTCACATCGTCATACCCTCTAAATCACAAATTGATTTTCCCAAAAATACCACGGGTATAAGCTAAGAGAAACGAATTCCTCCGCCACCAACGTAAATACGTTTGAAACAATCAACTTACGTGATCTATCAGATATACTCTGTCAGACCTTCGTCCATACAAGTTGCCCAGAGACTGGACAAACCGAAGGCACTATTCAGTATATCCATCTTAGTCACTGTTATCTAAGACTTATAAAATAGCCCTTGCACTTTACTCTGTCTTCAATTTTCTTTGGCATATATGATTCGCAACGCTTATGCCAATACAGAGTGGTTCTTTGGATAATAATCCAACCGGTCTCTCCATATTATCAACGTTAAAATGGTCAAAACTTCGATAGTCTGTGATTTAACTATCAAAGAGAAACAAGTGTGCAAACAACAATATTATTTCCAGATGGAAATTATATCGATCAATCATCAAACATATGTATATATATATATATAAATTTCCTCATTTTCTATGTTTAGAAAATAGACGTTATTAACACTGGAAAACATTTCCATGGCTTAATTATGTATCACTATTCTTTGACATCTATCAGACTCTAACTATAAACTAACAAGAGAATAACTTCCTAAGTATAAACCCCGAAGGACGAAACCAACATCAGATCGATACTCAGGAACCTATTCAACTTACTAATTCCAGTCAGTTTCTAATTTTGCTTAACTCTATATCTTTAACTCTATTTGATTGCCTCTAACCGATTAACTCTAACTGATTTACTATAACTGATTAACTCCTTTAAAATAAACTATATTTGATTTACACCTTTAACTTTAACTGATTAATTCTAACTCCTTTTATAATATCGTATTTATTTTCTAAATAAATATTTACTTTATTCTATTTATTTTCTCAAATAAATATCCCTTTATTCTAATTCTATTTATTTCCTAAATAAATAAATAATCCCTTTTAATCTATTTGTAAATGTTCTACAAATATTTCTCTTTCTATTTGTCTGACAAATATTTTCCTTTATATTTGTTTAACAACTAAAATTCCTTTATATTTGATTAACAAATAAAATTCCTTTATATTTGATTAACAATTAAAATTCCTTTATTCAAAATGCTTTTTCTATTATAATATAAAATCCACTGATTTTATATAAATAAATTTTTTTCAAAATATACTTTGAAAATCCCTTTTCCACAATCTGGTATTTCTTTTGGTATTTAACACCCCATATAACAACGATAAATATCGTCCAACACACACAATTAACGTCAGATTATATATCACAATATATATCATAATATATAAATCACAGTAAAATAAATGTTGAGGAATCCAGTTGGATTCCTCCAACATGTTTCCCTGCATCACAGATGTTAAACAATTTAGATAACATCACTTTCAGTCCATATGATATATTCTGTTAAACAGAATCAAATATAGAAATTCAACTAACTGACTAGCAGTTCAATCAAACAGTCAACACACAGTAAATCAGACAATTTCTAATAGTTCTAAAAATACAACATGAAAATATAAAATGTTTAGAGTTAGTGAGATTTACTCACTTTGGCAGTTCATCGTTAAAGAACAATAAACTGTTTGTTTGATTTGAATCAAACAATTTATTTCGCCATAATTTGTAACAAACTCCAATCGACTCGCGGTCAGTCCCATTGTGTAGTGTCCGTCCATACAATCCCAACGGATCTTGTTTCGTCAGATTCTGATATCATGTCACGAAGTTACGGTTGTTACAATTTAATACATTCAATTAAAAATAAAACATGGATTTAAAGAAAATAAATAGGCCTCACTTTAATCCCTTTTGCCACGTCAGCCAACTATGGTCTATAGCCCAAACCCGCTACCCAAAACTCCTCTTCCCCAAAGACTTTAATCCTGTCGCTCCCTGTATTCCTCAAAACCAAACACAACGTTGACTCCACCGTTTGACCACCACCCACGACTGCTCCGGCCACCAACCTCCACCATGGTCACCTCCAATCCACTCGGCACACAAAACCGCTCCTTCCAATCCCCATCATCCTAAGTTCGACGCCCTCCCCTGGATCTCGACCTGCTGCCCTAACCTCGACTCACTGCCAACGCAAACCCGACTCGGATGATCGAGCTCCTCCAAACCAACGCCACTGCGCTCCGTTCGTCATCACGAGTTCATCCGTGCCACCCACCATACCTCCGACATTCCCCATTCAATTCCGATCTCAGCCCTAAGTTCTCTGTACATGAAGACCATCGAACCCCAAATGATTCGATCCACAAGAAAACCACACCAAGTTGGAGAGGAACTCGATCTGAACCCATATATATTTACTAGATGATTATTAGGATTTTATCTTGAATTTTCGAAGTGAATCCTTTCACGTTTTGGGTTTTCCTGAGTGGCGGCCGTAATTTTTGAGCAGAAGAGGATTTTGGATTAGGTTTTTTTTAAGGGTTAAGGGGGTACTTATAAGGTTAGACAAATATCTAGATATTTTAGTTTTATTCTTTTTATATTCATTTTTACCTTCTAAAAATCAGTGTGAACACACACGATACCCAAAAATCACGAAACTGGACGTGTAGCTAGAGTTCGACATTACAGTCCCAATGAAACTGGTTTCGTTGAATTCCGACTTCGTTTGCTCACACAACGTATTTTTAACTGTAGAAAAACTGACTGTTTTGCACTCAAAAATCCGTATGGCCACATACTGACTCTAAAAATCACGAAACTGGAAATCTAACAACTATTTGACATTGCGGATCCACCAAAATTAGTTTCGTCAAATTCCGACTTTGTTTGCAAAAGTGGCTATTTTTAACGCTCTAAATAACCTATTTAAATATATTTAAATAAATTAAATATAATTAAATTTATATTATCGTTTATCTTCACATATGATATCGTACAGCTCCAGAATATCATATCAGAATTTACAGCTTGATATTTCAGATTCCAGATTATCTCGATATTCAGTTTATACTGAAAATCTATTTATAACGTATATAAAGCGTCGCAAATTATAAAGGAATTCCACAGCGACTTTTCTAAAATTTGATTTGGACGTAAATCAAAATCTACACGACGAAATCCCGATTTTTCTCTTCCACTAGAAAGATATACTCCACCAGCTCCACACGTTTCTTGTTTCATAGAAATCCGATTTAAAACGAACCATGTATATTCAGTTGAAGTTCAAATTGCCAAATAGCGAACTGCCGCACCATTTCAAGCTCTATTTTAATTATATTATAATTCTACGTTCAAACTGACGTCGATTGAATATATTCGTCAATATAATTCAACTCTAAGCTGAATTAAATCTAAGGGACGACCCTGTTCACAGAATATTGTGATTTCCAATATTTTTTATTATTTTTGAATTAAATATATTATTTAATTATTTAATTTAATTAAATAACCACTATAATTTAATTAACGACGATCTAAATCCCTGGATCACTATTTATATAATTAAATAAATTAATTACAATACCTCTGACAATGCGGGTCATTACACAAAGCGTCGTTGTCATTCTGCAGCTGGGTTACTCGGTCACGGTCCTTTTCCAAGAGATGTACGCTATCTCCAGCTCGTCCTTGTCCCATTTCAAGGCCGTGTTTTTAGTAGTTAAAGAGGTCGTCGTATCCTTAAAAGCTGAGTTGGCATGCGCTGCCTCCTTTTTCAGCAGCTCATACGCGTGCTTTATCTCCGCTACAACAGCAATACTAAGAATTAACATTCAAAAGTATAAGTATGAACAAGGAAGTGCTTACAACACAAGGATCAAACCCGCATATTTCCTTCTCCAAGTTACCGATGGTGGTCCGCTTAACATCAATAGTCAGCCTCTGATTAATGAGCTCCAAGTTTTTCTTCCTAATCGGTTCTGAGAGATGGAAGGAATACCTAGTAAGCTCGTCGGACTGTTGATATGCGGCCCTCACATGCATCCATATCTCCTCAGATCCCTAGTAGGAGGCAGGTTGAGATCAGTTAGGAATACCGGCTTATCAAAATAATGCTGAGGGAAATTCTGCTTCAGCAACGCTTTCCTTTCATCAACAGAAAGCTCTCACCTCTCAAGCACTGCTAGATCTTGCCTCCTCGTCGTAGTCATTCTCTTTGGCCTTGAATGACTAAGCGACAACTCCTTCCCCTTAGTAACTTGGACGGGAGCCAGAGGCACTATGTGTGAAGGATCTGTCGATGACAAGTTCCTCAAGCGACCTAAATCGAGTTGGGAATCTCCCTTGGATACTCAGAAATGAGGAGGAGGAGGACATCGCTGAGACCTATCTCGGTGACGATACTCACTTCTACGAACTTATGGGGTGGGGAGTCACTATATAAGCTAGACCGACTCCTAAAGCATTCAAGAAAAGTGTTCCCAAAGTAACGGCCGTTGAAATCTGTGGCTTCCATGTGAATGATATTTATCACTTACCTAATCCATGATGTAAATTCAATGAGATCAGATCTGGAAAACACTGAAATCCCTTAAATTCAATGCAATCTGATGTGATCTAACCCTCCTTGATGATGATATACTATTCCATGATGATTATCTATCCTAATCTGTTATGAATTTATATGAAAAGAATGGATAAATAGGGCTCTAGGTTGAACCATAGAATCACAGATGCCCAACCTAAAGTTTAGAATGAAGATAGAAACCCTCATTCTCTCCGCCAAGCCCCCTACTTATATCTGCTAGTCATAGGTCTAACGGGCTTGGCTAATCAGCCCATTAGCTGCTGTCTACTTAACACAAACTGAAACTTAAAACAGTGATTCCTCCCAAACCGCTAAACCAAATCCTTCGTGTGATCAATCTATGGAATTGTAAACCGCCATTCCTTTCCAATGGAATCGATCTCAATACCTGATTGGATCCCTATCAAAAGTTATGTCCCAAACAGTAAATGAAAGAGAAAAATGGTCATAATTAGGTTCGATAAAAATCATGGATATGTCTCACATCTCCATGAACAACATATTGAATTCTAAGAATGATCCAACAACTATGGAATAAAATAAAATTATTTTATGACCGATCAATACGTAAAATACGAATCATTACATTCTCCCCCTTTAGGAAATTTTCACCCGAAATTCCTAAAAATCATGAGCAAACACAATATCCCGCATGCCAACCATATACGAGTAGCCAATCCACCATCCAATCTGGCATTCAACAGTCCATGCAATCAAAATCCTATCCTATCATTTAGAATTCTAATAGCATAAGACACAATAACGTAAGTAAAATACGATATATGAGACATACAACTCAAAGAGTACTAGATTGGTCAACCACATACACTCTTTCATTTCCCACGTGCAATCATCATCTTTCTCGCCCTATTGTATCTTGACTATCTTAACAAACTCCTTCTTAAGCTATTTCGTGTCATTCCCCATAACACGAAGTGACTTAATTACAAGGCCTAGAAACCTCTATTTTAACTTTGAAATCTTCAAATTGATCTGGAGATACCATAACATTTGAGCCATGCAAGAACTTCCATAAAATGATACATGAAAAACATTGTGCACACTTGCCATATTTTGAGGTAAATTCAAATCTATAAGCGAGCTTTCCAATATGCTTGATAACTGGAAACGGACCAACAAACCTTGGTGCTAACTTAATTTCTTCCCAAAGCAAACAATATTTGAAGAGACGAAATCTTAATAAATACCAAATCTCCAAGTGAGAATTCCAAATCCTTATGTCGCTTATCGGAATAACTTTTCTGATCATCTTTGGTTGCCTTCATTCATTGCCAAATGACTTCAATATTATCCGTAGGTTCTCTTATCATCTTTAACCCAAGTGCCAATTTCTCGCCAGTTTCTAACCAACAAGATGGAGAACTGCATGGCCTGCCGTACCACGCCTCATAGGGTATCATTCCAATACTCGACTATTAGCTGTTATTATAAGCAAACTCGACTAATTATAGATGGTATTTCCACAATCCTCCAAAATACAATATATAAGCTCTAAGAAGATCTTCCAACAATCGATTAACCCTTTTGGTTAGACCGTCCATACGGGGATGATGAGTCGTGCTCATACATAGCACGGTTGCTAACATCTCTTGCAAATACTCCACAATCCACTAGTAAACAACGGATCTCGATTACTAACTATATTCTTTGGAATTCCATGGAATCAAACTATCCAGTTAAGATATAGTTCTGCTAACTTTGATGTCATCCTACTCGACCTGAGAGGAATAACCCTTGCTCTTTTGGTTAAATGGTCAATGACAACCCAAATATTATCGTTCCATGTCCTTGTCCTAGGTAATCCGTCAATGAAATCCATCAACACTTGCAAATTTCAAATGGTTGTCACAATTCGCTGGGCATTTTTTGCTCAGCTTTAACTAGCTGACAGTTCATACACATCAAAATAAATTTCCCGATTTCCCTTTCATACCTTCCCAATAGTAAACTCGCTTCATATCTTGATACATCTTATTCTTCATGGATGTGCCGTGAATATAGAGTGATGACATTCTCTCAGGACCTTATCTCTTAACCCATCTATGTCAGGAACAACCAATCGTCCACTCCTGCAAAGCCAACCATCTTGATCAACATCAAAATCTTTAACCACTTCCAGTTTCACCCTTATCTCTAACCTTTGAACAATTTCTGAAATCTTATCATCTCATTTTGGCTTTCACCGATTCTATCGATAAGAGTCGGCTTAATCGATAAACTTGCTTACAACTCAGGTTCTAACTCACAATGAGGTCAAAAATCAGATAAGTCCAAATACTCATGATGTTTCCATTCCAAAAACATGGCTCCTAAACTTTCATGTTTTCTACTTAACTCATCGGCCACTTCGTTACATTTTTCTAGGGTATAAGCTATTCCAAAATCAAACGACATCAAAAACTCTAACCATCATTGTTGCCAAAGATTCAAATCCTTCTAGGAGAAGAGACACTTCAATGACTTATGATCCGTAAACAACTCAAATCTAAATCCCAACAAATAATGTCCATATATTTAGCACAAACACAATTGCCGCCAACTCTAAATTGTGAGTTGGGTAATTCCTTTTGTGCAACTTTAGTTGTCAACTCGCATAAGGCACAACTCTGTCCTTACGCATTAGCACTGCTCCAAGTCCAGTGCCATACGCATCGGTACATACTATCATCTCTTCATTTCCACTTGGAATAGTTAAAACAGGAGCACTCATTAATCTTTCTTTTAAAATTCCAAAGTTATGCTCACACTTCGCATCCCATGTGAAGACTTGGTTCTTCTTTGTTATCCGGTTAATGGTGCAACTGTCTTAGAGAAATCCTTGATGAATCGTCGAAAATATCCAGTTGAACCAAGGAATCTCCTAACATCCGTCGCATTCTTGGGTCGTTTCCAATCTTGTATTACTATTACCTTAACGGGATCTACCGCTATTCCTTGTCCCGATGCGACATGACCTAAGAACCTCACTTCCTCCTCCCAGAAGTAACACTTCGAAAACTTAGCCTTTAGATGATGGTTTTATAGGATTTCCAAAACAATCCTTAAGTTTGTCTTATGTTCTTCCTCGGTTCTGGAATAAACCAATATGACATCCACGAACACAAGTATGAACTTGTTCAACTAACCTCTGAAAATTTGATTCATAAGATCCACAAAATATTCTAACGCGTTAGTCAATCTAAATGGCAATACCAGCCACTCATAAAATTCGGATAGTGTCATAAAACCAGTCTTTGGCACATTATCCCTAGCCACTCTCAACTGGTGAAATCTCGTCGCTAAATCCATTTGGAAAAAAAACCTTGTCTTCGTGAAGCTGATCAAACAAGTCATCTATTCTAGGCAGTGGGTACTTGTCTTTCTTAGTCGTCTTAGTCGGCTTACGATAATCAACACATAATCGCAATGATCCGTCATCCTTAGTCCCAAATACAATTGTGTACCCAATTCGGATATGCTTCTCCGAATGGATCCTTTGCTAAGAAGATCGTTAACTTGCACCTCTAATTCTCGTTGTTCCTTAGGCGCCATCCACCTAAGAGGCATAACAATTGGTCTAGACACTTCCACTAAATCAATCTGAAACTCGATCTCTCGATGTGGTGACAGCCCTATGACTTTGTCAAACACATCAAAAAACCCTCGTATGATTGGCACATATGACAACCCATCCCATGGAGTCACATGAGAATATAAAATGCTAACCAAAACTCCATCCTATATTAGACAACGTGTCACAATCGTTCTCCCTTCCACATTCTCGAGTGTCACCTCGAGCCTTTCGCAATCAATAATAACTGCATACTTCTTCAGCCACTCCATACCCAAAATAATCCCAAACCCAGCGGAATTCAAAACAAAATAGTCACATACAAAAGAGAAACCATGACTTGATAAAACTAGACTATAAGAAAGCATACAAAAGCTTGACGAACCCCCTACTGGACTAGTCACGACTAAAGGTCTATCAACGATTTCAGGTTTTATACCTAACTTGCAAACGAGCTTATTACAAATAAATGAATCTGATGCTCCAGCACCAAAAAAACTTGAACTGAAGCATCTCTGATAGAAAGCGTGTTGATCTCAAAATTGGAATCAACACCAAGGGTGTGAAATCATACTTCACCAGTTATGGTTAGAAATTAAAAAGGGCCATAGTCACAAAAATAAATGGAGAAAAACAAGTAAGAGACACGAGATTTTTATAGTGGTTCGATTCAATATGAATCTACATCCACTTTTCAATCATTCTTCATCATTATGGAGAGAATTACAAATTTTATCATCATATCTCGCATTAATTACACTTGACCACTTTTGTGATAATTCACCACTTCTGCCTCTCTTTACACTTTAGATCACACTTAGATTCGAGGAGGAACGAATTGGATGGTGTAATTATACACTTTTTCTTGATTCCATCATGAAAATCATTTTAGATCCGTGCAATGAGGAGGAGCTATGGCGATTGGAGATCACTTGGAGTAGATCAGAGCGTGAATTAACGGTGCTTGGAGAAGATAAGATCCATCTCATGTTGGAGAAAGGAGGAGAGAAGTTTGGCGGCCAATAATGAAGTTTGTAGAAGCTTTAGAGTGGTGTAGGAATGGTTTAGGCAGCCCTTCGGGGTAGTGGAATCAGTCCGTTGAATTGTGGAGAAAGGGGCTATTTATAGGAGAAGTTTGAGGGCGATGGTAGTTTCGTAATTACAGAGCACAGAATATGGCTCGGGCATAGATTTGGCTCAGGCAAAACACTATTTACAAAAAATGCCACTGGTCCACTTTACAGCTGTGTATAGCTGGCACATTCCATAAATTACAGTTCTGCCACCGTTTTTTGCACATGCCCGACCAGAATGAGTTTTCTGTGGAGTTTGGTTCGGGTATAGTTTGACTCGGGCGTAGTTTGGATCGGGCGTAGTTTGGATTGGGGTAGTAGTGCTCCACTTATTATATGACCGATCCAATTTGTGAATAACAGTACCGACACATTATTTTTGGACAGCATTGAGTCACGTGTCTTGTTTTAAGTCTCTCGATTCAATTTTTAATGCGCCTTGATATGGCCGATTCATACATCTTTGCTGACGTGTCAAGTAAACAATAATTAGTAGTTCACAACTTGTTTACGTGTCTCGTTGATGCATGTTTCTTTATATGAATTATGAGATATTGGTGCACTTCATTATATTATATGTATTATAATATAGTAGCCACACGTGTACCTTTGGCCATCCTTCTATTCATGAAAATTGATGAAATTATACACTGTTCACGTTATACTGGACTATGCTGAAGCCGCATTTTATCACCGACCCGAGCCACCTTTTAGCACCGACCTGATCCACGTGGCATACTGTGAAGCCGCCACATTGTTTTCAAGTTAGCATATGCTTGATGCCTTTCGTATTATGCACTGAAACACAATTTGCATATTTCCCTTTATACCAAAAGCCATCCCATGTGTGTAGTGTGGCTGGCGCAACAGCATGATGCATGCTTTCAAACATGTACGTGGTCCATCATTTGCCTGTTTCATTGTGTGATATTTAGTCCATTTTTTATGCGTTGGACTAAGAGATTGAACAACAAATTCATATATATTTGTATGGTTCGATCCAAACCGTTGTGACTGATCCATTGTAACGGTCTGTCCCAATGTGACTAACCGACCCGATGCCCTGCAACTGACCGATCCGATCCATAAATACTGACCGACCCGGTTTCTTGCAACTGACCAATCGGATCCATAAGTACTGACCGACCCGGTTCCTTTTTAATGACTGACCCGATCCATTCTAGAGGAAATGGACTGACCTGATGCAGCGACCGATCCGGTGCTTTAGCAGGGTTAACAAAGCGTACCTTGCACAACAACACTCTTCCCATTTTCCTTCATAGTCAAACCCCTCAAAGAAGATGGCACAACATCCAAAGCATACACCTCATAACCTGCTTATCCTTCAGTGGTTAAGGACAATTCTTCTTCATACGCCTTGGCTTATCACAGCTAAAGCATTTCTTTTCCACCTTCATGTTCTTACAATCTTTGGAAAGATGGCTCTTCTGCTAACAATTATAACAAGTAATCTTGCCCTTTGGCTTCTTCTTGTCGTTCTTTCCTTGCTGTTATTTTCGCTTACCATTCCACTTTTTCTTATTATCAATACCTGTTGTGGTTTCAAATTATCCTTTTTATTTTCAACAACAGCCTCAACCTTTTCCGGAAACAAGCTTTCCTTCCTTATAGCCTTTTTAACCAACTTCTCAAAAAAGCCATCAATATGGTTAATCGGTTGCTTTCCAATGTTTACACCTGATCCCAAAATTAATTTCTCATTCTTCTGATAGGGAGTTTCGATATCGAACGATCATACTTTGATAAAGCCTCGAACTCGGCCACATACTCAAACACTGGCCGACCTCCTTGCTTAAGCTCAACATACTTCTTAAACAAAATCGATTTCTGGACCATAGAAATGAACTTCTTCTCAAACCTAGTTCTAAACTGATCCTAAGTGATCTGGTCCTCTGGTATCTCCAAAGTAATAGAATTCAACCAACCATCGCTCGACCTTGTAGTTGCCTCGATGCAAGCTTTTCCTTAGCTGAATCGTCAATTCCAAGTCTCCGAAAATCTAAACACAGGTATCCAACCAATTTTGAATCTCTATAATCGGTTTTATCCCAACGAATGACTTGCTACCCAGAGAAGCATAATCCTTGCTGAGCTTCGCAAAATCAACAACCCTACGTGCCTACACTGGAACACCTTGCTCTATTGTCGCTCCGAGAGTGGGCATCCTCCTCATGATCGCTGCCATCACGTCCTCTAACATAGTAAGATAATCAAGCATAGCAGCTGCATCTCCTGACTGGCTACCTCGCCTACCCTTCCAGTTGTAGGCTCATTCCTAGCAGCATCTCTTGAAATTCATCGGCTCATTTTCTATCTGAAACGAGAATGATCACTTCACATTAGAGAAATCTGCATTGGTGTTCAAGTGCTTACTGATCTATTATACTATATTACATACATATATAATATAGTAATCATCCAAATAAAATTACAAATACATTTCTCATACGCTTTTACGTTTGAGAACTTTGGGTAAAATCGGTTAACCAAAGCTCGATACCAAATGTGACGACAGCCCCGTAAGGAATGGTGCGTTGTATGATGCGACAGGCCAATACGGGACGATCGCCAAGGAAGAATAACTTGAAAATAGAACCTTCCATATAACTCGCAGCACATGGATAAAATATAATAATAAAATATACAGCAGGATATAGTAATGAAGCACAACTTAACAGAGAATGAAATTTTCGTAAAACCATAGAATCTTGGGTACACTTCTCGATACAAGATTCTTTGAATATAATATGCATCACTATATCCCTTAGAGTTTCAATAAGACTAACATACAACGGAAATAGAAAAGAAATAGCTAAATAGTAGGCAGTAATAATACGACGATCTATTGCTCGTCACTGCACAACATCAACGACACCAAACCTGATACCTGATACCTGCTACTCGGTCTACTTATCAACAACATTGATGAGAAGCCCGAGGTAATAAGAGGAAAAAATAAAACCATGAGTCAGACAATAGTCTCAGTGAGCGATAAAATATCTAATAACAGTTACACAGGATAATATGAGTATAAGCGGATAAACTAACTGATCTGCCCAACAACCGTCAAGTTAACACATGAAAACCGTCCATCACATGTCATTACAGAATAGGAAAGGACAACCCCAATCCTGCTTTCCTTTAAAAACCTACAGTGATAGCCTACCTAGAGAAAAGAGAGAATAAAACACATGATCAACCATAGCATCCAAAGCATATAGTATCCTTGTTATCACTCAGTTCTAGCAAAACTACCATACGCCATCATGACTCATATGTTTGTCTTTTCCCATTATTGGCAACTAGGCCCACCATGACTGCCCAAGGTACACGATCTCTCAAATATAATCCTAATGGACGTCCCCACCAAGGTTTTAAATCTCGGATATTGGTCGTATTTCGTCTCGGGGATTTTATATACTCGGTCTCGTATCGGGGGAGATCTCGGATGAGATGAGTCTAACTTGGGAGTTCATCTCGGATTTTCATCTCGAGTCAGAAAGTTCATATCGGAATAATCTCGGGTTACATGATATGTTAAATATGATATTTTAACAAAATTATTTTTATGAATGCTTTTAAAACCATAGTAACTTAAACTTAAAATGCAAAATAACTTTATTATTCTTTATTTTACGAAAGATCATTCATAATCTAAATCATAATATGCTTAAAACAAAAACATTGTTAGATAGGAAACATTAAAAGGAGCCAAAACATTAAAAAATTCAGCATAAATAGACCATAAAATACAAAATTTCATAAGTAACATGTATGTAAAAAGACAAATATGAAAATCATAAGCATTGTAAAACATATACGAACATACAATATAATCATTCAACTTGCAAAATGTATAATAATAAAAGATCAATATGGCTAGATTTGGGTTTCTTAATTATAGTTCTAGTTCACGCACAAATTTAAATTTTAACCATAAAAAGTAAGATCTTGGATGATATTCCAGTATTTCGTCTTGGTCGATATATCATTCGATATTGCAATATCTCGGGCGATATATTTGAAAGGAGATTTAGAGTGATATTTGCTGTTTCATTTCGGAAGGGGCCCAAAATGAGATCCTGAAGGAGATCTCGGGCGATATTTGTGAGATTTGAAACAGTGGTCCCCACGATACCCCTGCTTTGAATTCACTAGAACACTTCAGTAACCAACGACTCCTTGACACATCAAATCTGTCAAGCCTTTAGCTTCAGCTACTCAATTCATTTCTCGAACCATTCCATTATCATCCATGATTGACTCCCATCCTATCAATCTATCATCATATTGGATCGTATATCGAATCAAGACCAATGTCACATCAATCCATATCCAACCACTCCAATTCGAATTCACAATCGAAGCGCCATCCACCTTTGAGTTGCATATCAATCATCTGATGTCCATTTAAACCCAAGCTTCACCAGCAACCTCAGGAAGCCACCATCATTACGCTCTGCAAAACCCAAGCATACCCGGCATCCCCTATAGGTCGGTGTCGAATCATCGTGGGTCGATACCGACCCACCCACTTAGCCAATTTTGACTAAGTGGTTGGTCCATATCCATTCTTGCCTCGAACATATCCTCTCGGTCCAATCTCCAATCGTTTCGATGTTTGTATTAAAGCTTCCACCGGTCCATTCACATCTCGAGCAATCGGCCTTCGACGTATCACAAATCAACTCCGAATGGTCTGAAAATTCACAAGCAGCCACGACTCACCAATGCAAAGCAACGCACCAAAATCTAATGCCATCTAACCCTCTACCATGGGTAGGTGCCAACCCATATCCTTAGCTCATTTTGGCAAGAAATTTTTCGTGCCCTAATTCCACATCTTCCAAGCGCCTCCGCCAAGTTTCGTCTGAATACAATCATTTAAACCACTGATTTGCTATGTTCTTCAATCCTATGATTCTATTGCAAACATTCTAACATACAACTCAAGCAACACAATCAATTTAATCAAAACAAACATCAATATGTACAACAATGATTATACAAAGATGAATAATCATAAGTATTGCATAAACATATCATAGACATGAGATCTAGCTTGATTTCGATCTAATCATATGCATAAACATGAATAATCTACCAATTATCTGGTTAATATGATCAAATTAGGTTTCCTAGGGTTTCTGAATCAGAATTAAACATATATGATAATATCTAAGGTGATTATAGCATAAAACATATGAATATGATCCTAATTTACCTATACAATATTTAGCTTCCGTGTGAGATATATATCACTTAACTAATCCTTGATATGATGTAAATTCAATGAGATCAAATATGGACAGCGCTAAAACCCCATGAATTCGATGCAATCTGATGTGATCTAACCCTCCTTGATGATGATATATCTCAATCTATGATGAATTTGTATGAAAAGAATGGAGAAATAGGGCTTTAGGTTGAGCATGAGAATCATAGACGTCCATCCTAAAGTTTAGAATGAAGAGAGTAACCCTAGTTTACTCCCCAATTCATTATATATATATATATATATATATGTTGGTTATAGGTCTAACGAGCTTGACTAATCAGCCCATTTGTTGCTGACTAGATTGCCTAACACAAGTTGAAGCTTAAAACATCGACTCCACCCAAACCCCTGAACCAAATCCTTTATAAAACCACTATATGGAATTGTAAACCACCATTCCAATCCAATGGAACCAATCTCAGTACCTGCTTCGATTCCTATCAAAAGTTACGCCCCAACAGTAAACGAAAGGGAAAATTATCATAATTAGGTTTGGTAAAAATCATGGACATGTCTCACATCCTCATGAACAACATTGAAATATGAGAATGATCCGACCACTATGGAATAAAAAACAATTATTTTACCACTGGTTGATACATAAAATATGGGTCATTATAACTATTGGGTGTGCATGATGTTTTTCACGTACCTAATCTAAGGAAGTATGTGCATGACCCTAACCTGATTATTGAACAAGGCACTAAACAGGATCTAGAGATTACTCTGAATTTAGCAATTAAGAGGGAACCCATAACAATCATTGCTCGATATGGAAAAAAGATTAAGGTATAAGACTATTAAGTTGGTTAAAGTGCCATGGAGTGGTGATCCCATGGATTGTACCTGGGAAATGGAAAAGACTATGTGGAAGTTCTACCCTAACTGTAGAGTGGACATCTAAATCTAGCCCAACGATTCAGTAATCTCATTTCTCTATCTATTTCATATTAGTTATTCCCTTCTTATGCAATTTCGAGGATGAAATTCATTTAGGCAGGGTGAATATAACGATCTAGAATTTTAGACAAGTTAAATAATTAATTTACAACTTAGAAATATAACAACAAATCTTTGGTAACACTTGTTATAAGTGTTACCTATTAGTTTTCGTAGCATTTTAAAGACAAAAACTACCAAATGGAAAATAATCTAGGTTCTCACCATCCATGGTTTTATGGTAATGGTTTTCATGGAAAGTTGTATTAGAACAAGTGTGGGACACTGTATTTTGCACCTTTTCATGTGTGAATTATACATGTCCTATGAGGTATCCATTCCTTAAACCTCATTTATAAATATATAGCGACCTCCTTCCCCCCATTTTTCTCCACACTACATTCTCTCAACTTCTTCCCATCTTCTTCCTCTTTTCTCCACATATTCTCTTCTCCTCATTTTTCCTAATATTCGGCCTTGGTACTCCTCTCCCTCCTCCTCTATTTTGGCCGTGAATTCCTCCCTTCTGCCTCCCTTTGTTTGGTTGCACATTACCTTCCCCTCCTCCCCTAACCTCCACCAAAATCACGCCTCCATACTTCTCCTCGGCCATAAACCCTCCTCCAAGCTCTATCACATCTCGGCCCTACATCCTCCCTTGCACCACCAATATCACGCCCCTCCTCTCCCTCTTTCCTTGCACCTAAACCACCATCATCCCCTTGTCCAAGCTCAGTCACCCCATCACCACCCTTCCACCACCTTCTTCAAATAAAAAAATATATTTAATAATATTAATATTATCGTCAAAAGTGTATAAGGGTCTGAAGTCAATTTGTAGTCGTTCGGTATAGCTAAGTAGTCGTATGGTAAAGATCGGTGGAGTGAAATCCTTAATGAGAAACTCTACACTAAATTTTTTTTTATGTTAATGGATGGTTATATAGCTGTTAAACATAATGTTAGTGTGGATTATTGAATGCTTATACATATATACTATGATATATATGGTACGTGATGGATGAATGGATGTTATGAATGTTATCATTATTGTTAGCAGTGATACTAGTTCGTACTACACATGTTACACCCACCTATTTTTAAATATTTGGATATTTGTTAAGTCTCATGCTTATCGGGTAATATAAATGAATATTTTATTCATTTGAATATAATAGAAAATAAAAGTTGGATTTTATATTCAAATTCGATTGGAATGAAATTGAAGTGATTACGAGAAACTTTTGTAAAGGTCGGGATTTTACTAAATAATGTTTAAACAATAAACGATGTGTTCAAGTTTAAAATAATTAAACTGAATTCGATTTTGAAATCGAAGTCTAGCTTGGCTATATAGAAAGCATTTTAACTAAAGCTGATTATTCCTTATAGCTTATATAATATTTAGTTTTAGTTCTAGAAAGTTTGAGTTTCAAAAGATTAATTTTTGAAAAATAATAATATTTGAATACTTAAATAATTTTATATTATTAATTAAAAATGAATATTTGAATTTAAAGACGAAAAATATGAAATATTGTTTTGCACTAATCCGATATATGTTTTAAAAATATTTTAAACTATTTTGAAGTAAAACAAATTATTTTTGTTATAAATATAAAATACAGTTAGAATAGAGCTTGTCGCGCAGTGGTAGTTCACGAATTTTAACCGTAGTAGACTTTAAACTGTCATAATGAATTCGTTTTAAATAGGATTGTCCTCAAACGAAAAAAATTTGTTTTCTTATAACAATAGTTTTCAAATGGAAAAGGAATTCCCAATTTCAATGAATATTTTTCATGTTATGTCCAAAACAATTTCCAATAAAAATCGTGGTAGTGTAGTTTAGTGACCAAATTTAGAAATCATCCGAAATGGCTTCATAAAAAATATTAAAAATATAGGAAAATATTGATAAATCATAATGATTTCGAAGTGGTTTGGAAAAAAATTATCAAGTTTTGAAGTTATTTTCACCAAATTAGAGTAAATAGCCTATTCACGCTTTTAGTAAAGCTTTTGAAATGTTATTCACTTAATAATTGATTTTGAAGGGTTTAAACTCAATAGTCAATATCCAACTTTATAAAACCATTTAAAAGGAATGAAATGTTTTGATGATGGGCAGAATATTTTTAAAGTTAAGATGGGTTGAGACTTAACAGAAATCCGATTTGTCCGTACTATTTTGAAATAACACTTATTATTTAGGAAGTCCGGGATCGAAACTTGTGTCTGAAAAACCATTCCGAATAATAATACAACATGGTCAAGAAGAGATATTTGAAGACGGTGACTAAAGACCGGGAATCTTCACATCGTAGGACTGCTTGTTGATGTCTCAGATGAACGACCACCTATTACGAGAATATACTGCAGCAGCGGTCTGTATGTACTTGGAGATTTTTGGGATTTGCATGGACCTTTCTCCATTATGGACGAGTAATATGGTTCCTTCAGTTTTGTTCAAACCAAGAACGGACTTGTATGAGTGTATGTTTGACGTTGTACATTGCAACGTGTGATTGGTCTTCACTGAACATATTTCTGATTGGTGGCGAAGAATATATTTTCTTAGCTTAACATCCTTCTTTGAGACGTACGAGCTAAAAGGTAATATGGTTAGTGATTATCAATTATATATTATGGAAAGACAGCGGGGCATACCAAATGATGAGCTAATGTTGATTGAAGTAGGGCTTAAGGATAAGCGTAGCTTTGTGTAACGAGACTTCGGCAAGCCTCACACCCTGGGAAAAGACTAAAACAGGATTATAAGTAGCAGGGTTAGTGGTCGCACCACTAGGTTATGTTCATTTCCTTCTAGATAGAATTGGTACCACGGTATGAAGCCCAGGTAATTAATTATGTGGAAAACTTTACTTACTGTGGGTGTTGTAGCATGCTCGGAATGGTCGATTACGACAGACAAATTGCATACTTAGGAGTACTCTAAGTTATTCAATAAAGGGATAACCCGGCCTTGTGCAACATGAGGAGCATCACTTTTGATCCTCCAACATCCCTCTAAAGGTGTTCAAATTTGGTTCAGATAAGGAAGATCATTTGTCTGGTCATTATTGGAAACCCATTCTCCACTATGAGCCCATACAGTTTTAGTTGTATACCTATGTTAGTATAGTATATGTAACAACCCGAATTTTAATAACGTGTTAAGACAAGAATCAACGCAGAATTTAATTACAATATCTGAATCAGGGGAAACGGGCTATGCCATTGCGTTCGTCTCGGAAAAATACGCGAAATAGAGTCTGAGTTTTCGAAAATCAGAGTCCGTATGACCCAGTTATGGCCCGTCAAAGTTTTCAGAAAAATTCGAGTTCAAAAACTGTTCGAAATTCAAATCTGGAGCCAAACAAATTGGGCGGGAAAAATTCCCGCCCAAGCCCCAGGTCGACTGGGGTGTCGACTGCGGAGTCGACACGCCCAGGGGCAGGTCGACTGCCCAGTCGACACGGGTGTCGACCTGGCCCAAAAACCCATGTTGGGTCTGGACGACCTGGTGCACCTGGTTGCTCATTTGGGTCTGGTCTATTGGCCTGTGACGGATTTTGAGGGTTCAGATCTATCCTAGGATAAATCTACGAGCCTAAACTACTCCTAATCTCTATAAAAACACCCTAGGACCTAACCTAAATCACTAAAAATCATTCTAGCAACTAAGTTCTGCCAAAATCTATCTTGATCATGGCCTTCATCTCCAACTCCAAGGGCTTATGCATTCAAATCGGTTTCAAATCAAAAGGTGCAAGCTTTCAACATCAAATCGAGGGTAGATCAACGTTGCTACGCAAATTTCATGACGATTCTTCAACAAAGGAGCCACCTTTCTTCGTCAAGACGATTCATGCTCCTAGCCCTCTTGCCACGCTATGTAAGTTCTAGCTACTTGTAGATTCTAATGGTGGTTCTAATGTGACATGGGATAAAATGCGATGAAACATAAGTATGCTAGCCTATAAACCTTGTCATGCCTCTTTTGCTTGAACCTATGACTTTGGGCTATGCTTAGTGACTAAATCATGCCACTTATGTTATGTTTAACCTAGTATATCTTGCAAGTTTGAATCTTTATCTATGGAATGTTAGCATGAATGTAACACCCCACACCCGCTACGGTCACTCACTAAGGGAATGCCATAACATCGGTGGAGTATTTTAAGTGAATATAGAACAGAAAAATTACAACAAGACAGATATAAGTAATACTTGAGAATTTAAAACATCATTTCATTTCAGCGGAAAGTAAAACATGTTTGGTTACACCAAAACCATAAACAAGAGTCAAGTACATATTATCCATCCTGATAAAACAAAAGTACATAATCCCGCTACATAACTTAATAGCCATAATAGAAAAGATAAACTGGGCTTTACATCCCTGGTCCAAGCTCCAAAAGATAGATAAAGTAGTCTGATCAAAGCCCACTAGTGCTAGGCCCACTCTGATAACCTGAGGGTTGGGAAAAAAAGATAAAAACAACGGGGTCAGACATAAGTCTGAGCGAGTCCTATAACCTTAACGATACAATCATTAAAGTAATTAGGGTATAATATATAAACAAGGTACGGTACCTCTGGGGATAATGACTACACTAAGTAGCCAACTAAACACAGGATGTACTAAGATAACCGAAAAGACGCATTTATCCACCCAAGGATAATTACAATATTGCACCACCCCAGATCTACCCAACCAAGGGTAATCCCTACACTGCACCACACCAGTTCTACCCACCAAGGGTAATTCCTACTTAAAGGTTGATCCCACTAAGTGTACTTAGTAATTTTACCCAGTAGTTTCTTGTACCCCTAGCTGACTACATAGGTGTCGTCTGCCCCTATCTCCACTAGGTGTACTTAGTAATTTTTAATAGTAGTTTCGTGTACCCCTAGCTGACTACATAGGTGCCGTCTGCCCCTATCTCCACTTCCCTACCGTAGATACCCGTGCTGGCCCCACAATGGGGTGTATCACTCCCCAAAGTGGCAACCCGATACAACAAATGGTGCACGACTTATATCTACACGATGCAACAACGTCTTACCTACCAGCCCGGGTCCACACACGCATATGAAACCCATTGGACTCCCGTTGCCACCGCTACCCCGTTTTGGCCTCTTATAGTCAAGCCCAATATGCGTGTCCCGTCCTCGACTTGGGTCGAGCCCACAAAGATACGTTTGGGATATTGGTTGAAATGGGCCCCCACAAGCTACCCACCTAAGCTTGTCATTTCTAGTGAATCCCACTTAACCCTTTAACCATGTCCACTTACATGTTATAAATTTTGGTTAAGTCATTTAATCATACCTTAATTGCCACACAAGGCACCCACTAGATTTCCACATGCCACCCAAGGCACTTACTTGATTCCCACATGCCACCCAAGGCACTTACTTAACCCTTTAATCATGTTTAATTACGTGTTCCGCTTTGGTTAAGTATTCTAATCGTATTTTCTATTGCCACCCAAGGCAACCCACTAGTTTCCTCATGCCACCCAAGGCACCCCCACTAGTTACTACATGCCACCCAAGGCACCCACTTAAGCCCTCATGCCTCACTACATGCTAATTTGGTTAAGTGTTTCTTAATTAATTAAGATGGTAATCTTTATAAAGACCTCTCACATTAGACTGTCTTTTATGGCAGCTGGATATGCCGGTTGGTTCCGGGCAGCCTTACACCATAACAGAGTCTAACCTCGTGTCTTTACACTTGTCACGTATTTAGTTTATGACTAAGACCTCTCACATTGGGCCAATCATTTGTAGCCGCTGGATTTGCCGGTCGTTTCCGGGCAGTCTTATGCTACAAAAGGGTCCAACCTCGTGTCTTAGTAGATTAATTACACCTAATTAATCACCCCCATAATTTGTATTAATTATCCCTAATTAATTACAAATATTTAAGAATATGGGTAGACCTAACTCAATAGGTAAATTCCCAATTCCATAATATGGGTAGACCTAACTTAATAGGTAAATTCCCAATTATGTCCATCCACTTTATGGTATGTTTAATCATACCCACTTCACACAATTTTATGTGTTCATTAATTTTTACCCCATCGTCCCCACGTAAATACGTTAACATGCCATACTTCAAAAGAGAAGATTCATCATACACACAATGGGTTCAACTTAGCATATCATTAGCATTATCATGGGTTTAAAAAGTGTCAACTTGCATATATGACCATAAACCCAACTTGCATAAATAACCAACCCAAACTTGCATGAATCACATGTGTCATAAAGATGGTAACTTGCTTAAATGTTCATGTCATAGACCTATCATAAAGGTGTCAACTTGCATACATGTCATAGGTCTAAAAAGGGATGAACTTGCACATGTGCTTATGTCATACATAGAGGCAAACTTGCATATATTATGCATATCATAAAAAGAGACAAACTTGCATCATAACTTGCATATGAACTTGCATCATAACTTGCATATGAACTTGCATCATAACTTGCATATGAACCTGCATCATAACTTGCATATAACCAAACACATAACTTGCATAACATGTTACATATAAACTTGCATATAATCATTCACATAACTTGCATATAACCAAACACATAACTTGCATAACATGTTACATATAAACTTTGCATATAATCAGGCACATAACTTGCATAACATGTTACATATAAACTTGCATATAATCATGCACATAACTTGCATATAACATGTTACATATGAATCAATGTTCAACATAGTGTTTTGCATAATGAGCATCATAAAACATAGCATTAAACATGCATATAGCATAAAACTTGCAAAACACACAACATACACTATACTAAACTTGCATAAACACATTGATCCACAAACATAGCCATATCTTATCATGTCCTATCATAATCAATTTAACAATTGATTATTAAGGCTATAGAAACTCACCACTAAACTCCAATAAGGAAACCCTTGCCAAAAATCACCCAAAAACTCTAGCCTTGAACATAAAGCTTGCAACTTGATGATGAATGCAAGTTAATGATCACTCATACAACTCAAAGATGCTTGTATGAACATGAAAGCCTTCATAGAAATAGTATTAGAAAGAGGATGGAGGCTAGGCTTTTGAGTGGAGGCCATGATCATAGAAAATTTTGGCATAGTTTAGTTAGAGGATAGGATTATGATCATTTAGGGCTAGCTTAGGGTCTTATTTATAGGATTAGGCAAGTGTTTTAGGCCATTAGATTAACCCTAAATTAGATTAGGACCATCAGATCTCGGAAGCTTCCAGAAACCAGCCCCAAAACACAGCCCAAACCCTAAAATGGTGCACCAGGCCAAACTGGCCGAGCACCCCCTGTCGACACCCAATTCGACAGGGCTGTCGACTTGGTCCCAGCCAAGTCGACTGCCCAGTTGACAGGGCTGTTGACTTGGGTAGCTAGGCGGGAATTTTCCCCCCTGCGCCCAATGGCCCCAATTTCGAAATTTGAACCTGAATTTTAAATCTGTTTTGAACTTTGAATTTTCTGTAAACTTCATTGGGCCATAACCGGGCCATACGGACTCCGATTCTCGAAAACTCGGACTCTATTTCGCGTATTTTTCCGAGACGAACGCAATAACGCAGCCCGTTTCCCCCAATTCTCACATCTGAGATTATTTATTCTGCAATTAGTGAATTTTAGCATTAACCGAAATTCGGGGTGTTACATTCTCCCCTCCTTAAAGGATTTCGTCCCCGAAATCTCTAAGCTAAGGAGAATGCATATCCTACCATCCAAACAACCATCTACTCAATCCATCAAACACGGGCATCCATTGTCCTTAAAACAATTTCTAATGATGTATGAGCATATGCAAAAAGTGTGTGTATATGTTCCCTATCTAATGTATGAACATATGCAAACCATGATAGTGCCATGCATCCATTATGTATGCGAGAGAACCCTATCGACACATACAATATCTACATGAGTGCACAATCATTCACCAAAATGCATCATCCATATGATAACACAATCATTATACATCCATAAATATAGCTACCTACACACAATTATATGCAATATGCAATATGAAGTGATTGAGCCGATCTAGTGTCTAGAGTGTGTGCATATGCATCCACGAGCAACCACTAGCAAACACTTGCATCCACATGCATCCATCAATCATAACATGTCTCAAACACATGTTTCAACCATAGGTTTACCCTATCTAAAGGTCAAAGGCACTAACAAGAGGACATACTAAAGATAAGATAAGTACTAGAAAACGATAAAGGAGAAGTTAAAAGACATACCCTCAAAAAGGAATGGGTATAATGAACGCATTTTCGCTTCCGTCTCCCAAGTAGCGTTGCTCTCATCTTCTCCCCATTGCACTTTGACTAGTTGAACCTCCCTGTTTTTCGACCTCTTAATCTCTGACCCAAGGATGCGTGTAGGAGCTCGTCGAATAGTCGCATCACGCTCTATCTCTACTTCTCTAAACAAGCTCGGCTCTACCACATCTGCGGTCTCATGTAGGCACTTCCTCAAATGTGACACATGGAATACATCATGTACACCACTAAGTCTGTCGGGCAACTCCACTCTATAGGCCATCTGTCCAATCCTTTCCTTAATAGGAAACGGTCCAACAAACCTTGGTGCTAACTTCCTAAAAGATCCTCCAAAATCCAAGATACATAGCCTCAAAAGGTCTTCTAAAATGCGATTCACCCTCCAGGTCTGGCCGTCCGTCTGAGGATGATTTGCGGTACTCAAACATAACTGAGTCCCTACCGCCTCTTGCAAGCTCTTCCAAAACTCTCTAGTGAAGATAGGATCTCGATCTCTCACTATGCTTGGAAGGTACGCCATGCAATCGAACTATTTCTCGAAGATATACTGAAGCTAGCCATGGAGCAGTCCTCTTGCTCTTCACAGGTAAGAAATGGGCGCTTTTAGTAAGTCTGTCTACCACAACCCAAATTCCCGTATTACCCTTTCTCGATCTGGGTAACCCGTCAATAAAATCCATCGAGACGCTATCCCACTTCCATTGCGGAACTTCCAATGGGTGAAGCAACCCACCTGGTTTCTTTTGCTCCGCTTTCACCTGTTGGCACACCAAGCATCGAGCGACATACTTGGCCACATCTTTCTTCATACCGGCCCAAAAGAAAACTCGCTTCATGTCTTGGTACATCTTGTCCCCACCGGGATGAATGGTCATCTTTGACCGATGTGCATCATCAAGTATAGCCTTCCTCAAACCCTCGTCTTGCGGTACACAAAGTCTACCGTCTCTACGCAACCACCCCTTACCATCTAGGGTGTACCTACTCAAATGGCTGGACGACTCCCCCCTTATGAGCTTCTCTACTAACTCAACCAACTGCGGGTCGTCTCGCTGTGCCTCGCCAATCCGTCCCAAAAGAGTAGGCCTAACCTCCAAGGAGGCTAGCAAACCGGGTACAAAGTCAATGAAAGGTCTAAAGTCAAACATAGAAATAAACTCTAAGCTCCGTCGTTCAACGAACAATGAACTCGAGGACAACCTTTTTCTACTTAAGGCGTCCGCTACCACGTTACCCTTGCCATGGGCATACGCTATCTCAAACTCATAGGATGCTAAGAATCCCATCCACTTTTGCTGTCCTAAGACTATGCACTCGAAGAGTCTCCAACACTTCCCTAAGATGTAGGGCATGCTCTTCTCCACTTTTAGAGAAAACCAGGATATTACCCCATCCAGAATCATCACAACCGTCCATCTCTCACGCAGACCACCCTAGTCGAACTCGACATCCCCCAAATGCAAGCCCCAAAGGCCTAAACCAATATCAGACAAACACCCAAGGGATACCTCCTTCGAATTCATACGACCTACGTGAGATGATACTAGTAAAAATGGCTAAATAATTAAGCCCTTGTCCAACTCTGGATGTCCTCGCCAGTCTCGCTCCAAAACCACCGTTTATCCCATAACTGGCTTTGCTCAACCTATTGAGCACATACGAAAACTTATTTCGCTCCTAGGAAAGACCAAGATGTCATTTACAAAGACCATCACGAAGTTATTTAGGTACTCCCTGAACACCCTTCTCATCAAGTCAATAAAGTATGCGGGGGCGTTCGTCAAACCAAATGGCATCACCAGCCACTCATAAAAAAATACCATCCGGAGTCCTAAAGGCAGTCTTCTCTATACTATCCTCAGCCACTCTCAACTGACAAAACGCCGTGGCTAAGTCCGACTGCGAAAATACTGAGGCGCCCACTAACTGATCAAAGAGATCATCAATCCTCGGCAATGGGTGTCTATTCTTCTTTGTGAGTTTATTTAGTTCTCTTTAGCCTACACAAAGTCTGAGGGACCCATCCGCCTCCGTGGCAAAGACTACTGGAGCACCCCACTCCGATATACTTCGTCTTATGAACCCCTTCTCAAGCAAATGGCCTACTTGCTTATGGAGTTCCCTCCTCTCACGAGGAGCCATGTGGCACACTGGCCAAGATACTGGTTTGGCATTGTCTACCAGATATATTCGGAAGTCAATCTCCCGCTCCGGAGGTAAGCCCTTCACCTCCTCAAACACATCCGACTATTCCCGGACCACTCTAACAGATCGCAAACTCTCGACCGACTTATCAAGCGATTGTAGATAACTTAGCATAACAGATTCCATGGGATTACAAGAGATCTCGAGAGTGTTACCCAAGCGGGTCATAAACCTAACAACTCTCCCTTCAAAATCAAGAACGGCACCCCTACTGGATAACCAGTCCATGCCCAAAACTAACCCATAGCCCGTGAAGCCCAAAAAGCATCACATCTAAACTCAACGCTAAGTATAGCAACTTTCAAACCCAAACACATCATGGAGCCCCAATTGGGTTTGAAACAACTAAGGGATCATCTACTAACTGGTGTCTAAGTGCAGTGACTCAACTAACAATGATGAGATAAACGAACTCGATGCGTCAGAATCAAATAAAGTTCGAACCGGATAATAAAGAAATCCAAATTCCAACCTAGATGGTTCTATCCCCATCTGGTACACTAGCCGTGAGGGAATACAACCACCCTCCAGGAGATTCCGTACCTTGCCCTTGCCTCTTTGGACAATCCTAATAAGATGTCCTATTCCTCCAAAAGGATAACTACTCGCCTTCTTCTTCCCATTCTCCACTCGTAACCTCCTACCAATGAGGTTTCATCCATCATTAACCAAACAACTATTTGAGCCTTCCTCCCATCGTCTATCCAATAGATACCTACCAGTCCTCCTCCTTCTTGAACCAACTTCTAATCCGACTAATGTCTAAGTCCCTTGAAGTGGTTTTCCATTCTTATCTATCTTAGAAAGATCATCTATACGCGGAGGGGAAACTAAAAACGAGAGAGGAAGAGATTCAAAACGGAGAATTTGAAAGATATAGATATGGCTATTGGAGATTATGCTTTTCTTTCAAAAACTTTTCTCTTAAAAGACATGTTTTTGAAAATACTCCTTTCAAAAATATTCTTAGAAAATAGTTTTTCTAAAAATTTTATCTGTTCTGGTAACCTTAAGCTCTGATACAACGTGTAACACCCCACACCCGCTACGGTCACTCACTAAGGGAATGCCATAACATCGGTGGAGTATTTTAAGTGAATATAGAACAGAAAAATTACAACAAGACAGATATAAGTAATTCTTGAGAATTTAAAACATCATTTCATTTCAGCGGAAAGTAAAACATGTTTGGTTACACCAAAACCATAAACAAGAGTCAAGTACATATTATCCATCCTGATAAAACAAAAGTACATAATCCCACTACATAACTTAATAGCCATAACAGAAAAGATAAACTGAGCTTTACATCCCTGGTCCAAGCTCCAAAAGATAAATAAAGTAGTCTGATCAAAGCCCACTAGTGCTAGGCCCACTCTGATAACCTGAGGGTTGGGAAAAAAAGATAAAAACAACGGGGTCAGACATAAGTCTGAGCGAGTCCTATAACCTTAACAATACAATCATTAAAGTAATTAGGGTATGATATAAACAAGGTACGGTACCTCTGGGGATAATGACTACACTAAGTAGCCAATTAAACACAGGATGTACTAAGATAACCGAAAAGACGCATTTATCCACCCAAGGATAATTACAATATTGCACCACCCCAGATCTACCCATCCAAGGGTAATCCCTACACTGCACCACACCAGTTCTACCCACCAAGGGTAATTCCTACTTAAAGGTTGATGCCACTAAGTGTACTTAGTAATTTTACCCAGTAGTTTCTTGTACCCCTAGCTGACTACATAGGTGCCGTCTGCCCCTATCTCCACTAAGTGTACTTAGTAATTTTTAATAGTAGTTTCGTGTACACCTAGCTGACTACATAGGTGCCGTCTGCCCCTATCTCCACTAGGTGTACCCACTACTCCCAAGCGATCGGCTCCCTACCGTAGATACCCGTGTTGGCCCCACAATGGGGTATATCTCTCCCCAAAGTGGCAACCCGATACAACAAATGGTGCACGGCTTATATCTACACGATGCAACAACGTCTTACCTACCAGCCCGGGTCCACACACGCATATGAAACCCGTTGAACTCGCGTTGCCACCGCTACCCCGTTATGGCCTCTTATAGTCAAGCCCAATATGCGTGTCCCGTCCTCGACTTGGGTCGAGCCCACAAAGATACGTTTGGGATATTGGTTGAAATGGGCCCCCACAAGCTACCCACCTAAGCTTGTCATTTCTAGTGAATCCCACTTAACCCTTTAACCATGTCCACTTACATGTTATAAATTTTGGTTAAGTCATTTAATCATACCTTAATTGCCACACAAGGCACCCACTAGATTTCCATATACCACCCAAGGCACTTACTTGATTTCCAAATGCCACCCAAGGCACTTACTTAACCCTTTAATCATGTTTAATTACATGTTCCGCTTTGGTTAAGTATTCTAATCGTATTTTCTATTGCCACCCAAGGCAACCCACTAGTTTCCTCATGCCACCCAAGGCACCCCCACTAGTTACTACATGCCACCCAAGGCACCCACTTAACCCCTCATGCCTCACTACATGCTAATTTGGTTAAGTGTTTCTTAATTAATTAAGATCGTAACCTTTATAAAGACCTCTCACATTAGACTGTCTTTTATGGCAGTTGGATATGCAGGTTGGTTCCGGGCAGCCTTACACCATAACAGAGTCTAACCTCGTGTCTTTACACTTGTCACGTATTTAGTTTATGACTACGACCTCTCACATTGGGCCAATCATTTGTAGCCGTTGGATTTGCCGGTCGGTTCCGGGCAGTCTTATGCTACAAAAGGGTCCAACCTCGTGTCTTAGTAGATTAATTACACCTAATTAATCAACCCTCGTGCCTTGGGTGGCATGTGGAAATCTAGTGGGTGCCTTGTGTGGTAATTAAAATATGATTAAATGACTTAACCAAAATTTATAACATGTAAGTGGACATGGTTAAAGGGTTAAGTGGGATTCACTAGAAATGACAAGCTTAGGTGGGTAGCTTGTGGGGGCCCATTTCAACCAATATCCCAGGCGTATCTTTATAGGCTCGACCCAAGTCGAGGACGGGACAAGGATATTGGGCTTGACTATAAGAGGCCAAAACGGGGTAGCGGTGGCAACGCGAGTCCAACGGGTTTCATATGCGTGTGTGGACCCGGGCTGGTAGGTAAGACGATGTTGCATCTGTAGATATAAGTCGTGCACCATTTGTTGTATCGGGTTGCCACTTTGGGGAGTGATACACCCCATTGTGGGGCCAACACGGGTATCTACGGTAGGGAGCCGATCGCTTGGGAGTAGTGGGTACACCTAGTGGAGATAGGGGCAGACGGCACCTATGTAGTCAGCTAGGGGTACACGAAACTACTATTAAAAATTACTAAATACACCTAGTGGAGATAGGGGCAGACGGCACCTATGTAGTCAGCTAGGGGTACAAGAAACTACTGGGTAAAATTACTAAGTACACTTAGTGGGATCAACCTTTAAGTAGGAATTACCCTTGGTGGGTAGAACTGGTGTGGTGAAGTGTAGGGATTACCCTTGGGTGGGTAGATCTGGGGTGGTGCAATATTGTAATTATCCTTGGGTGGATAAATGTGTCTTTTCGGTTATCTTAGTACATCCTGTGTTTAGTTGGCTACTTAGTGTAGTCATTATCCCCAGAGGTATCGTACCTTGTTTATATCATACCCTAATTACTTTAATGATTGTATTGTTAAGGTTATAGGACTCGCTCAGACTTATGTCTGACCCCGTTGTTTTTATCTTTTTTTCCCAACCCTCAGGTTATCAGAGTGGGCCTAGCACTAGTGGGCTTTGATCAGACTACTTTATCTATCTTTTGGAGCTTGGACCAGGGATGTAAAGCTCAGTTTATCTTTTCTATTATGGCTATTAAGTTATGTAGTGGGATTATGTACTTTTGTTTTATCAGGATGGATAATATGTACTTGACTCTTGTTTATGGTTTTGGTGTAACCAAACATGTTTTACTTTCCGCTGAAATGAAATGATGTTTTAAATTCTCAAGTATTACTTATATCTGTCTTGTTGTAATTTTTCTGTTCTATATTCACTTAAAATACTCCACCGATGTTATGGCATTCCCTTAGTGAGTGACCGTAGCGGGTGTGGGGTGTTACAATGAACTTTTGGGAACCACTTGACTTGTGAAACATTGGCAAAGACTTGACTTTGGGGCTTATGCATATAAATGAATCCAAACCCCTTATGTATCATGCATGTTTGTGGCCAAATTCACTTATGATACTATGCATGTTTGTGGCCAAATTCCCTTATGAAACTATGCATGCTTGTGGCCAAATTCCCTTATGATACTATGCATGTTTGTGGCCAAATTCCCTTATGATACTATGCATGTTTGTGGCCAATATGTTGGCATAATACCCTACTATGTGACTCGCTTCCACTTGGGTTGGAAATACGTTTGGGTAGTTTAGGAAAAACGTGGGTATGACATGAAAAAAAACTTTACATGGGGTTTACATGAGAACATGACATTCATGATACATTTAAACATGGTCATGACACGTGGGGAAACATGGAACTTGAACTAGACATGGGTGGGTTGTAAGTGTAATAAGACACTAGGCCAAACATGAAAGTGACCAACTCGAGGTTGGGTTGAGTTTGTAGCATAAATCTACCCGGACCCGCCCGGCTTAACTAGTGGCTACAAACAATAGGACCCAATGTGGGTAGTTGGTCATATAGCACTTGAAACCTGAGGTTAGACTAGGTTGTGGTGTAAACCTACCTGGAACCGCCCGGCTTAACTAGTAACCACAACAAAGTCTAATGTGAGAGGTTGGGGTGCATTAATCTAATTAATGCCACATGAAAAGGTTGAGTAATTTTGATTAATGACACTTAACCTATATGACACGAATGGGTAGGTTAAGTTAAACCGGACTTGGTTCCTTAATGACACTTAACCATATAAGACGATTAGGGGATGGGGTTAAGTAATTTACACTTAACTAATCCGACTTGGCAATTTGATGGGGTTAAGTAACCAACACTTAACTAATCTAAACACGGTAATTAGATGGGGTTAAGTAACCTACATTTAACTAATCTAAACACGGTAATTAGATGGGGTTAAGTAACCTACACTTAACTAATCTAAACACGGTAATTAGATGGGATTAAGTAACCTACACTTAACCAATCTAAACTCGGTAATTCGATGGGGTTAAGTTAAACACTTAACCAATCTAAACTTGGTAATTCAATGTGGTTAAATAACCAATACTTAACCAACTTAACATGATAATTTAGTGGGGTTAAGTAACTTATACTTAATCAATTATACATGATGATTTGATGAGGTTAAGCAACCATACTTAACCAATCTAATATGAGAACTTGATAGGGTTAAGTCACAAGACTGTTTAAATATTCTTAACCATTCTAATACGATTATTGGATGGGGTTAAGTTAACTTATACTTAACCAATCCGACTCGATAATCCGATGAGGTTAAGATAATCTATGCTTAACCAATCTAACACGATAATCTGATAGGGTTAAGATAAACAAATATTTAACCAATTTGACTTGATGATTGAATAGGGTTAAATCATCAGCTTCTTGGTATACTTAACCAACTTGTAGGGCTAGGTCTTGGACTTGAATACTTAGCCAAATCTTGACATGATTCGTAGGCAGGTTAAGTCATGAACTTAAATAACAACACCTAACCCAATAGACAAAACCCTAGTTAGAGGAACTAGGTAGAAAATCGTGGTTAATCAAGGGTAACGGAGAAAAGAAGCTAAGTGGTAAACCTTAGTTAAGTATAACTAAGTAATAATTCTTAGCCAAGGACATGGGACTAGTTCATGAATGGATGAGTAACCCGATATGGTAGGTCATCGCTTTAACACACGAGGATGGGTAAATTATCCGACTTGGATAAAGGCTCCAACGAACTGGGTGATGAAGCGGTAGCTTCGGGGGATGTGAGGGTACTCTTGGTATCCCTCTGTGAGGTGGCAGGTGGTCCATGAAACCCGGCCTCACAGAGGTTAAGGTCTGCGATAGAAGAGCCAAGAGTATGCCTTGGTTGCTATTCGAGCGACCTAAAGACTGGGATGGATTAGCGTGGAGTCGACGATACTTGATTTTTGCCCTGGATAGCACGTCGTCGACTACCTACCATCTTTAGTCAATCGTGTACGTACGGAAAGGCAGAGAACTCCCAACAGACCATATACTTGCTATCGAGTTATGGGTGAGGTTGGCCCATAGGAAAGTGGGGCTATAGTGGGGCCGGGATGTAGTTCTCATACATGATTTTTCTTGGATTGCCTTTCAGTAGTTGACGGAGGGATCACGTGGGACCATAGCCACGGATACAAAAACAGACCTTGATATCTGCATCAGCAGACGACTTAAAGCTCCCGACCGAGTACCGTATTTCTCGATTTGCCCTGGCACAGAACTCGGATGGCACATTGAGATACATGTGCGTCTAGACATGGAAAACGATTCACGATATATACGTGGGATAAAGGGCGTGGTTGACGGGTGGCATAATCCCTAGTGGCCCTAGGTGGCCTGAACCCAAACCGAGTTACGAATACGTTCATTAGGTAGCATAATCATTAGTGGTCCTAGGTGGCATAAATCCTAAGTGAACACGCGATAGTTCATGGTAAGAAAACATAACTAGATCAAGGGTAGCAGTCCAAAATAACTTCAAGGATAGAATGGTACTACGTTGAGGTGGTATAGATTTACACGGGAAAGCCCGTACGGCCTACGGCAAAGGACTGAACTTATACATGGAAAGAAACATACGAGTTGGGAAAACCTACATATGTTATATATTAAGTTGGCATGGACCATTACATGACATTGGGCAAGGGACATTCATAGTTAACACATGACGCGGGTTGGGATACCAGTACGAGGGGTGCAGAGCAAATATACATGATAAATACCGTGGGATGTTATACATGATAGATACCTTGGGATTGTATACTTGATAGAAACCTGACGATGTGATACCTTGATTTATCATGATACCTTAGTTTAGCTTGCTACAGTAGTTCATCCAGTTATCTTGGTTTAGCTTATCTATCTTGTCGTCATCCTTATGTTTACTTTCAGTTTATGCATGTCATGTTACCTTTACCTGTTTTTATACTGGAAGTAGATAGGACTTAGCAGTCTTTATGACTGACCCCGTTTTCTTTCGCCTCTTTGTCTTCCGTTTACCCCCCTCCCCAGGTTTCAGGGAGGAAATGATGTTGGTTAGTTCGGACCTCTTATGCTTGAAGGTCATCATGTATAGCTTGGTCTTCTTTTGGCTATGGCTGCTTCACCGCTTTATTTTGGGGAATAATTTATGAAAAGGTTTTATGCTTCTATACTATTGCAAGACAGGTCTTGATGTATTCTGATGTAAAAGGCTTTAGACCTTATTTTATAAGGTAATGAAATTTGTTTTACTTCCGCTGTTTTATATATGTGTTCTGTCTTGTAATATTTCTGTGCATGTTTACCTCGATAATGCTTCACCAAACCTAGTGCATTCCCTTTGTGAGTGACATTAGCGGAGGTGGGGTGTTACAGTATATGTACCTATGCTGGCTAAGATTGATACATTTACTTGCGAAATGATTTTCCACTCTATGCACTAGTAATAATATCAATTGGTTTTCGCACATCAAGCATTTTTTTGTTATCTTAAGGAGAAACCTAGCCCATGTATGCATTTGCATTGTGTGTGTGCCATGAGACCTTATGGTAGCTTCATTTTCCAAAAATACATTGAGAATGTTACTGCATATAATAAATATATTGAGTTTCTCACACCAATCCTATGACTGACACGGAGTTTATTTGTTTTTCCTTAACCACTAGTTGCGCATAATTTTCCATTCTGGCAGCCTAGTGGTTAGGTTCTAGTAGAACCATCTCAGAAATTTTGGTCAGATCTAAGTAGGAACATCTTGGAGGTTTTTATGGAGAATCTTTTGGATTGGAGCTTTTGTGGTCTAACTCTTTCGAGGTGAAGATAGAGCATTGTTTGGATTCTCTCTATTTTACGTTCTGCTATTCGGTTTATTCCAATATTTGTGTATTTGGATATTGTAAAGTTCTATGATGTTGTAGTATTGTACCCCTATATTACCTTCATGTAGTATTAATAAAGTTATTATTATGTTTTATTATGTTGTTTCTAATGTTTTATATGATCCCAAGCGATGTAGATTTAGGCAATTTGAATATTTGGAAGTATTAGATGTCCATTTTCGAAGGTCGAAAATCCAGATTGTTACAACCATTTTCAAAATCAAAGGACCGTTGGAAGACATTGGCGGCCGTTGGAAAATGCACGTTGGAATACACTGTATTCTGTTTGTGTGATGACATGCCTAGTACTCCATGTCGACATCCCTTAGAATATTTTTGAAATTTGGATTCTTCTGATAATAATGTATATGATGTTGAAATAAATCAAGGTAATTCTGAAACATACTATTACTCTATATAATAAAATAGTATAATAAAGTAAAAATATGAATTAAAAACATTTAATTACAATTTACAAAACTGATATAAAAATTAATCTAAAATTACAAGTACAAATATAAAAACTTTAAAACATAACATTCAAAGCTATGGATAAATATGAAACATAAGAACTTAACATATAAACCTATAAATACAAGAAAATAATAATATTAGAACTTAAATAATCATATATCATAAAAACATAATACAAGTAAGAAACCTAAAATATTCAATTAGGAGTTAAATTTAAAATCCAAGAAATATTAAAAGATATATATTTATTTTAAATAAGAAGTAATTTTGTAATAAAATTTGAAAATATGAAGATTTAAAATAAGCTAAAAATGATAAGAGGTTTAAAATAGAGATTCAATGAAATTACGGAGTTTTAACAATAAAATATAGACTCTATAACTTATCCCGTTTTCTTGAACTCTTGTTACTCATGATTCTTTAATCTTGTACTCTTCTTCTTCTTTGAAATCTTTATTTTTGAATCTCTAAAACTGTACAATCTTCAAATCTATACTTGTATATATTTCCTGCATATACACTTATATGTATTACTAGATAAAAGTGTTTGTATATATTTTATAACAATAATAGTTAAAACAAGATTGTTGTCATCAAAACCATCATAACTAAGATCTATGTCCCTAACAATTCGTGAATAAAAATATTTTATTTTCAAATTTTGAATTTTTTTACATGCAAGTTAACTTGCTTTTTTTATAAGAAAAACTAGAGATTAGTTTGCACTTTCTAATTTTAAATTATAAGGACCTTATTTACAAATTATTTTTATAAACACTTTTCTTATAACAACTTCAGAAATAGGGATCAACTGTGTAAAGCCCCAAATTTAATTATTAGAACCTTTTATAAATGGATATTAAATAGAGGCAATTAAAAAGAAGGAGAAACTTAAAAAAAAAAAAAGTAGTCCAAAGGACACCAAACTTTAATTTTAAGTTGAAGGACAAACCTTAGGTAAAAATTAGGCTGGAGGAAAATGCTAAATATAAGTAGCATTATATTCAAAGTATTCTTACCATGTTCCTCTCAAGCAGCGCATGAGGGGTATATGGATTGCGGGGGACAGCTTATAAGGGAGCATTTAATAAGTATCTAAATGTGATATTCCAATACCAACACATATAGGTCTCAAGTGGAATGACTGGTTAATGCTCAAACTATGTACAAAGTTCCCTTTGGTTCCATGTGGCAATCCTAATGGAAATATCATCCTCGTACTACTCCCCCATACATACTGGCACATTTTATGGTATATGTTGTGCCATACCAAACTATTGCAATGTTCTATCGGGCAAGTGGTGTGCAATCCATATGTTGGAAAAAAGGTGGCCTAACAGTCCAAAGAAATCCGAAAGCTGAATATACAGTTGGAAAGTCCTGCAACACATTCAAGGTGTAAGGTGTCCAGGTCACCTTAGCTGTGTCTAGAACATCCAACTCATTACGATAAAACACCATGTTGCGTCGTGAAGTCATGGTGGTTCTTTTAGGACCAATCCATCTGTCAACAAACAAAATAAAATTAACAATAATTTATATATACTGAATGGGACAAATAAGACCATATGGTTAAAATTATACCTATATCCAAAAGGTATGATGCTATCAATGGTCGTCCTCACTTGAATTTGTCCATTAGGACGGTACATCCAAGATCAAAGATTAGAAATTAAAACTTATTTTTAACATATATTTTCATACTGTTGACAACACAAGTAATGGACTATATATGGTAATGCTAACCCGGATAATCGTTAAACAACCACCAATAAGTTTTGTAATCATAAGCACTAAACTGGATAATTCTATTCACATGTAACATAGAATTGCGCAAACCCGTGAGTATTCCTACATTTATCTGAATATGCAATAAGCCACTTCAAATCCACATGAGTCTTCGAGTGATCTCACATTTAACGGGATGTAATGATGTGCATAATTATTGCTCTTGCATGCTACTCAATCTAAAGATCTGTGGCACCTAAGAGAATATTATGAGCAAAAACCTGTCTATACCATTTAACCTCCACCATGTAATTACACCTTAATTGTCCAAGAGGAGTAACACCTAAAAAATCCATACATAGTTATATGTAGTCGAGGTGCTCCTCATCAGCCAGAGGATTACCGTCTATAAGAAATCCTAAAAGAAGTGCAACATCAGAAAGGTTAATTGTCATCTCTTCGATAGGTAAATGAAATGTAGAGGTCGTTGGTCTCTATCGATCCACAAGAACGGATATGAGACGGTGATCCAGTTGCAAATAGCCCGACTTCATTACGATTGTAGATCCTACTTGCTCAATTTGTTCCAGCACTCTAGGATTCTGTGAAGTTACTTTCTTAAGAGATATTGAGTGATCAGTTGTAAAGTCTGCTTCTTCACTCTATTTAACAGTAAATACAAATACAACATTATATATACTATTGCTTAGATTAAAAAAATAACATGCTATAGTTTAAAATATCATCATTTTGTCTTCACTAGATGTACGATGCTGCGTTTTAGATATAATATAGAAGGGTCAATAGGACCACGTTTCATCTCAGCATACTCCTCGAAGACAATACAAAAATAAATTATATAAATTTTTAAAAACAAAAAAAAACTAATTACTTTGATTATTTTTTTCCAAATTTATCCTAATTGAGTGCGTAAGATATAGGTAAGCATGAATACTTAACTCTAAAGTAGCTTTAAGTGGACTTAGCACCATTCTCAAAACTACAGAAATCTAATTTTAAAAAAAACTAGATTTGAGAGAAAATCGATACCTATATACTTTTTTATGCCCAATGTGCTTGTCATGTTGTGAAATAAAGTAAAATTTGCAAAAAATTAGCAATTTTAGGTTTATTAATGGTTTGGATGAGAATAGGGGTTTTTGGAAATAAAGAGATGTTTGTGAGATGAGGTGAGAAGAGTAGTAGGCCTTTGTTTTCATTTAGGAAACTGGGCGACTTTTCAAAAATGGCCATCCGACAACTTTTCAAAAATGGCCATCCGGCGACTTTCGAAATTTCGTTCAAACCTATTTTCGTACAAAATCAATCTCCACTTCAATATTTCATACTAGTTTTCAACTTGTTATAGACAACTAATAGCTTTTAAATTTTATAGCTGATGAGTTTAGCAATATAATTTTAATAGAAAAAGGGCATTGATAATGACACTGCATTTTCTATTGGAGGGGGGGGAGGAGGGCAAATTTTAAGGATACTCCATTTTTTTAAATTGTTAAGGGAGTTCAGCATAGATGACTAATTTTTTTACTTCTTACACTTTTCCCGTTACTTCTAAAAATTACTCACCGTAAAATCATCAGTCCCCTAATTCACAAAAACCCAAAATCGTTTCAACCGTAAACTAGGTTCGTCTGTGCATTTCATGTTGATAATGTTGCTTGTCAATTAGATGAGGTGAACCCAAAATTAGATGGCAAAAGTAAAAAACCAAGTTGTAATTATATTTCCTTTCTATTAAAAAGATAGACAATTAGATGATAATATTTTTGTTAACAGATTATCCTTTTCAATTAGATGATATGAACATCAAACTTAGATTATCTCTAATGACAATATTCTTGTTCAAAAGAGAAGCAGACTCGACACTGTCATGTCGAATTATTAGGTTTTCATTTGCACTTGATTCAACGTTCTGATGTAGAAAATGGGCTAAACTTTCAGAACCGATACAGCTACGTCGAACTTATTTACTGCAGTCGACATTGACTTCTTAAAAAAATGTATTTTGATGGGAGGTTACACTTTTGATAAGCAGTTTCGTCATTGGTGCATCGAAGCGGACATCCATAAATATTGGGTAGAGATCCAAGATATTCGATGGAGCTATATTGGATTGAATAATTTTATTTGGCATATACATGTCGGAAAGAGGGAAAAATCTATGGAATGATGCACCTCTGCCGAACTTTTTAATTTCAAATGGCATGATCATAAATATTTTATCCTTGATCAAACTATTTTATAAGATCCACGTAAAAGCTGAGCAAGAAAATTAATGTGCAAAAATTAATCATTGACACTACGTACAGCTATTTTGACTGGCGCATGTCTTATCAATTGTTATATGGAGTAGAAATATACATTTCTCATTCATTATCAAGTTGGTTTTGACTGTCATGTAAAAGATAGTGATATTACTTTCAATTGGTTAGGTAACTTTGTTGTACCACTAAGTTAGACCTCTTATGCATACTTTAGGTACTGTTCTTAATGTTTTCAATTAAACCACGATTAATTAGTAACTTCAAAAAGTTTGCACTGGAATATTTGCTTTTGCTTTCACTTAACACTTGATACTTAATAATCATGTTTGTTTTGTTAGGCTTTGATTTCTCCATAGCTAATGGTGTTGATTAACCATTAAAAAATAGATTAGTGAACATAAGAGTGAAATTAAGCCTAAATGGGTAATAGTGTAAAATTATATTTATTTGTTAAGGGTCTACTTTCTTCATTGGTACTCCACTTAACAATTTTTTTAAAATAGAAAATTGGCCTCCACTTCAATTTATTTGGAGTGTCAATAACAATGCCCTAAAAAAATAAACATAGTCCAGAATAAAAATGAAAAATATAAGGTCACAAAGTTGTATTCAAAGCTAGATTTCAATGTAAACAACTGGACCCAAACATGGTGTTGATTCAAAGTTTAATACCAAGTTTTTAAAAGCTACAGAAAATTGAATGACCTAAAATTTGATATGCATATAGTTCAATAACAATATTACCCACTAGGAAAAGTTTGATGTAAATCAAACGAGATAGATATGATCTCTCAAATTTGGACAAAAATGTTTTTTTGACTATAAAATTTAGAAATTAGAAAACTAAGTTTGTAAGAAAACGGAATCAACATAAAACATTGATATTTCACATAAACACATCAACTATAACAAACTTATCACATACAATAATACAAACTGAAAATTAAGCACGAATACACATAAACACACAAATACAAAGATCAACAACACTGCATGCTTGCTTCGGCTAACGCACACAACTGTTTTCTGACAAAGCCATTTCTACTCATTTCTTCAACAATTTTGTTTAGGCGCCTTATTTGAGCTTGTACCTCAAGAGCATACTGAAGTTCATAAACACGCATTGGCCGATCAATGCACTTTATTAAATTACAACACTGAAATTCACTAGGACTCATCATATGATTTTGTATGCGACACAACCATCAAATCTTTCCCCAGTATTCTTTTTGGTTTTGGAAACAACCACCATGCATTCTTGTCCACAACGACAAACATGATGGTAATGTAGGATCAATACGATGTAACAGCTCTATATTTTCGTTATAGCAAATATGTTTGTCGAGTTTTTGATTCACTATAACTGCGTGTAAACGAGCATTTAAAGATGGTGTTTCAGAGTGCACCTTCTAAGAGGTTGAATCAAACCTAGTTTCTAAAATAAACACTCAACAACGGCATCGTTGTTTTGCACTCTAGCTCTTCGTGCTTCATATTCCTCATAATAATTGTTCATTGCCTCATCATCAATCTTTTAGTTATCTATGTTACTACACAAAAAATACATTAACAATATACTTATTATAAACTATAGCTACACACCTTAAATATCTACAACTACATAAATTACCTTACCTGAAGATGAAATTAAAAAAAATGAACGTCAAGAAAGTGTCTTCAAACTATTAATCTTCAAGAAAGTGACTTATTTGAAGACGAAATTGAGAAAGTGAGTAATATGGTGTAAGATTTGCTAAAGTGAAGATATAGATCTGTTTTTTACTATAGGTCATCTAGGCGATTTTTCAAAAGTCGTCTTTGGGCGATTTTTAAAAAGTCGCACACAGACAACTTTTGAAAAATCACCCAGATGGCTTACATAGAAAACATGTCTATTTATGTAAATACTTTGGAAAGTATACTAAACTTGTTATAATCTTTTGAATTTGGCCTATTTTGTTTAATTTTCCTAATATAAAATATTGAAAAAGACGAAAACACATGGTTCAAAGGGGAAATCGGTAGGAGTACTAATATGAACATCCGGCATGAAAATCTACAGCAACCCTATCACATTCTTCAATCTGACAAAAAAAATACAAATATGGTAAGTACAATAGAGGTTTATGAACAAAAAATAATGTATGTATGTGTGTCTATTATATATATATATATATATATATATATATATATATATATACACACACACACACACACACACACACATATATACATATATAGGAGGGTTCCGCTATACCTCTTATATTACATGTGAACTCTTCTCCTTAATCTCCACCACCCATTTCCCCAATCATTCTCTCTCTTTCCACTAAGAAATAATATTGAAATCGAAAGAGAGAGAACGATTGGGGAAATGGGTGGTGGAGATTAAGGGAGAGAGTTCACGTGCAATATAAGAGATGTGTGTGTATATATATATATATATATATATATATATATATATATATATATATATATATATATATATATATATATAGAGAGAGAGAGAGAGAGAGAGAGACACGCTCCAGAGCACCCCTTTTTTTAGCCTCCCTTTTGCACATCAATTTGAGCCACATGTTTATTGTAAAATAAGTTTGTTGGGGGAGAGAGAAACGTGAATGTATGGTGGAAATTAGGGAAGCTAAAGGGGTGCTGCACTATTTGGGGTGCTCGTGATCCTATCCCATACACACACATTGTAACATACCACTTTAGGAGTAAAAAAATGCATCCGAGTCGAATTCGTCATTGTTCTCCAAATTTTCATTGTTAACCGGATTAGGAGGTCAATCAACGAATTTGTTTAAATTATTAACATTTTTGATTGAATTGAACGAAGTGTGGATTTAGAGACATCATCTATGACATTGGTGTTTCCATAATTCACCTGTTGATATTGATTTGTTAGGCGGGTGCTTTTACTTTTCAACTTGTCTACATAAGGAGACAACAGTGTCTCTTTAATTTACACTGAAGATTTGGGCTGCATGATTCAATATATTTGTTAATTGCAGTTAAGTACATAATTATAGTTGAAATGATGGAAAAAAAGAGAAAAAATAGGTTAGTTGAGTCCGTAAGAGAGAAGAAGACGTATCTTTGTCATTTTTGTCGTAGAAGTACAGAAAAGTTTGGATGAAAGGGAGAAATGGAGAGGTAGAAGGGGAAACATATGATGACTTGGTTAGTTAAAAGCAAAACCGATGAGGAAAACTTGGTCATGTACGACCTGTAAGGACTACGTGGCAAGACCTGCAGTGCCTCATAGTATGATATTGTACAAACACATGCATAAACTATTTCTATTAGAAGTTTGCATGTCTGAAATTTTCACATGCCATTTCCACTTGATTTTTTATTTTTAACCTGAAGCTTTTTTTTTATTTTTCCTGTAACCTAAAGTTGTATGCAGTATAGGTGAAATTATGAGTTCAAGATCCTTGCACATTTTACTTTATACTTAATCAAACGATTAGGATAACTGCTATTAAATAATCAAAGACACACATGTTTAATAAGCATAACGGATTACAACACATGATTATATATAATTTGTTACAACTAATTTAAGATAGTTGCTCAAAGCATAGCTCTAAAGTCTCATTAACCATAAAGCTAAACACAGACACAATATTTTTCTAATGCACACTCAGAACAGTGATACTAATAGAAAACTTCTTGTCGTGACAGAAAGGTTTCCAGCTTCAGTATGAATAGTGGCACTGCCATAAGATCATCACAGGCGTCAGTATGCTTTCCACCAAGATGTTAGGCCCGTCTTTTTTTTTTTTTTTTTTTTTTTGCAAAGCCGACCGGTTTTTATAGTGATCCGTAACACTCTTTTATTAAAAAATAAAAAATACAATGAAGTGCAGGAGATATGTGAAACACATATCAACTATCGGTTTTAGGATGGTCCGTCCACCGAAATACATACGAAATACATCAAACAAATACATGCTTAAAAAACATGGCAAAAGTTCATATTGTCTTGTAGTGGGAAACACGCTACAAGTACCTTGTGTCAGAAGCATGACTTCTAACATTATCATGTAGGTTCTTCAACATCTCTTTCTTTATACTACGAGTGATGTGAGTCTTAGGTAACTCTTTCTCAGTAGAACTCGTAGAGACCTGATCAGATAAAGTTTCAAGGGGTCTTGATTTGTGGCCCGGAGGAGGGGCAATGTTCATATATGGTGACTCTTTAGGTTTGATACCACTGGAGCTGTCTTTAACTGAAGGGCGACGCTGGTGTTCTCGTATATTTTCCTTAAGCAGAGCAATAATGTTTTTTGTCCAATCCTTTTTTATTTCTCCATTGTTTAATTTAGGCATGATATTAGTGCATTCTTCGAGTTTCTTTTGAATTTTTGCTTTCCTACCCGAACTGATGCTTTCTTCATTCAAATCCTTATTCAACAACACAGATAACTTGTCAACTAGAGAAATCAGTTCCTCAAGTTCATCGACGTCTTCATTGTTCACAGTGCTTGCCACTTGCCATGCATTCAAGTTGGAGTTAAGCTTGAAAAAAGCATCTAATGGCTTGTGCAAAGCATTATCAGATTCAGGCAATTCTTTGTTCACATGTTCATCCTGTTTATAATTATCCACAGACAGATCAACAACTAAATTCACCACTTCATGCTGATACTTCTCATCTGCAACAGTTCCAGTCTCTCCAGTCCCCTTAGTTTGGCTTAAATCAGTGCCAAGGATCTGGACTTCATCAAACAACTCATTCATCATAGCCAAACTATCATCTTTACCTCCATGAACTTCATGCTGTCTTACCTCTCCCTCTTCCAGTTCCACATCCTTAGGTATGCATGCTAATACCTCACCAGTTATATTATTCAATGGGAATGGGGTACCTGTTTTCATAACAATAGGTCCTATCTCTGCTTCATTAAACTCTGGCAGAGGGATATCAATATAACCAAGATCAAACCCATGATCTGCTTCGTCTCCATCATTGATTCCATCTCTCTGGCCAGAACTACTTGCAATATTTAGGTTATTTTCCCTGTTTTCTTCTTCGATATCAACTTGACAGTCTGGTTCATTACCGTGGGACAGGACAGCAAAGCTATTGCCACTACCAGCAACCATTTTCACATCCTTCCTTTTAATGAGCTGTCTTGTAGTTGTTTCATGTCTCCTCTTGTTCACAACTTTCATCCATTCATACTTATTCGTTTGTGGTGGAATTGACTTGCCTTTGGTATATACTGTAGCAGTTTTATTCCCAGACAGATTAACCCCCTCAGTGGTTTGCACACCAGTCTTCTCATTTTTATTATTACTGCTTTCCTGCCTAAGACCACTGTGCTCGCATTTATCCATGTTGTGACCAAAACATTTACAATACGCACAGATATCAGGTCGCCAAACATATTCAATCATAACGAGTTGTTCTGTGCCATCTGGGAGAGCAACAGGGAACTCATTAGGTAAAATACTTTCTGGGGTAACTTCGATCAAGCACTTTGCATACGAGAGCCTGTCTAGCGTCTCAGTAGCCGCATCCATACATAAAAATTTACCTATACTCGAAGCTAGCCAACTTATACCAGGTTTAGTCCACGCATAAAGCGGTATGTTAGTAAGTTTAATCCAAACTGGTACACTTCGAATACAGCTACTACTCAAGTTGCAGTCCCATGGTTTTAAAATAAAGACTTTGCTTCTAATTATAACAGGATCGGAGTTGAGTATTCTCTTTCTATCATCAGGGTTAGAAAGAAGAAAAAAGAAGATATTACCCGTCGATTTAATTTTAATACCACCGGAAGGCTTCCATAAATTCTTCAGATGCGTAGCAACAGCTGTAAAGGAAAGCGGGGCGTCAAGGAAGAAACCAACGATGTAGTTCTGCCATTCGTCACGACCTGCTTGATATATTGATTCATCGGGGAGCAACGTCTTGCCTGAATACTTCAATTGGAACGGAGGAGGAACGAATATCCCCGCATTCCAGGGTTTGTTTTCGAATAGAGAGGTCCATCTCCGATCTGCGTTGGTCGTAGTGGAAAGGGTTATGGAAGGAGTTGAGGTGGGTATGATAGGGGGTGGAGGTTCAGGGGACGGCGGTTTAAGCGGAGGATCTGACAAGGGAAGAGAGGAATTGATGGATGTGAGAGGAAGGGGTGGGCTCGAAGCAAGCGGCGGAGAGGACGTGAGAAGGACGGTATTAGGCAGAGGAGATAAGGGTTGAGAGGACATTGAGGATAAAAATCTTCAGTTTAACAAGCATGTATCTTGTACAATTTTCTTTGTTGGGCCCAGTCTTTCATCCAAAGATTTGTTGAAGTGTTGCCTCAGTTTCATCTCCATCGCTTTCTTGATCCATCTAGCCATGTGCATCTGGAAAGTGGTCGACGTATTCACTTCAGATGGAGTTGACACCTCCTACCATGCTTCCATGTTGCAACTATTGAGTTCGCTTCCCTGGTTAAAATAGGCAAATATGGTACTGTTTGATTTGGAAAACAGGAAATAAACGTATTACACAATTGGATTTTGGTGTAATCAGAATTGCAGAAGAAAGCTTTTGTTTATTGCAAGTGTAAAATGATTTGTACAGAATAATGTTTTACGGGCTTGAAACACAACTATATATAATAGCCGAGAATGTAAAAATGGGCTCAGCCCAGTTGTAAAATAAAAGAGATGTGGGGAAGTTCATGGGTAACCGACCCAATAAGATATGTTACTTTTTACTCCCCCTCGAAACCGTAACTAGGTATAACCCTAATTAGGTTTTGATACATGAAATGGCGGCTTCAATTTTCTTCATGAAATGGCGATAGCTTCAATCTTCTTCATAACAAGATCTCTCAGATAGACAAATCCATGTGAACTTGAGCTCTTCAAGCTTGATTTTGAGAAATGACTGCGGCTTCAGTCTTCTTCAAGATAAAATCTTCCAGTCAGGTAAATCTCTCTAAACTTTGAGCTTTCAAGCTTGATTATAAGTGTATTTTGCTGAGGTAAATAAAATTTGTGACATTGAACAGATTTGTGCTTCGAATTTGATCAAACCCTAGTTGCGCAGGCCAAGACCAACTTCAAATTTCAGCTTCAGTTTGGAACATATACTATCACTACAACAAAAATGACTTATTACAACGTCAATTTTACAACGGGCAATAGTGGCCCGTTGTAATAGAAGAATATTACAACGACCAATTATTGACCGTTGTAATAGTTATCATATAATACCCTTTTTACAACGGGCAATGACGGCCCGTTGTAATAGAATGCTATTACAACGGTCATTCGTCGCCCGTTGTAACATAAGCCAATTTTACAACGTCCATAAAATGCCCATTGTAATAGATTCCACATTTACAATGGTCACAAAATGCCTCTCATAATGCCCATTGTAATAGGTGCCATTTTACAACAGGCTAAAATGCCCGTTGTAATAGGCGAAAATTAATAATTGACAATCAAAATGCTTTCTTAATACTAATACTTATTATTTATTAATATTTTATAATAAATCTTTAATAATATAATATTAATCGTTTGTTACTAATTATAATATTATGTTACTAGTTAGTAATTATAATATTATATTACAAATTATTATTCATTAATAATATTACATTATTTATTATAATATTTAATAATTAATCATTAATAATATCATATTAATCATTTATAACTTTTTATAGCAAAATGATTAATTATTTATAACTTATAATAATTAATGATTATTAATAAATAATCACTAGTTACTAATTGTTATATATAATCAGAATTCCAACAGATTTGATTTTACTTCTCAGTTACTAGTAAGGAAAATCGAGTAATTAATATTAAATATGTAATAATTTATAATTAATAATATATTAATATTTTATGATTAATAAGTGCTATTAAAAATTGAAAATTAATAATACATACATATTAGCTCTTAACAGTTAATAATTAACATTAAATTATAATTAATAAATATAAAGTAACATTTGACAGTTAATTTTTACTAATTAATAATTACAATTAAATAATTAAGAAAAACGAATAAATAATAATGTATACTTATTACCGAGGAAAGGGGATTCAGAATACTTATTTTTTTAGTTGTCAAGACATATTTGCATAATGAATTAATCACCATAATAAGCAATGCTAAGCAAAAAATGTGTTATCAAAAATATATTTTTACACTTTCTTTCTTGCAACACAGATATGGTTTGGACGGTCCGGGTAAACTGAAATTAACAAACGTTTTGGGACAAAAAAGTAAATGAGCATCCGTTTATCAGCAGTAGCCCTAACCCTATTTCATTCAGCCGCCTCGTTAAAAAAGAAGAAACTTTCGACGTTAGGCGATTCTGCTTCGGCTTCGACTTCAGCCGATTCAGCCTCGGCCTCTTCTTCGACTTCAGCCGAATCGGCTAAGACTTCTGGCGATTAGATTTCAACCCTGAACTTCGGTGATTTCGGGACTCGTCTTCGGACAGTTTCAGGTATTCATTCCCTTTGAATTATCCTAATTATTTGATGGTGTACTACTATCAATTTTCTCCTTTGCAATTTCAAAACTCTGTTACTTTGTTTTGATTGTAGTTAATTGTTGTTTTCCATGCGTTATACTGTTTAACTCTGTACCCGTTTTTTCGAATATGACTGCCGCCTTGGCTGGCTGGAGCATGCGTGGCAGCTTTGTCCATCAGTGTCGTCTGTTCTTCTCTTATGTTTCAATGGCATAGAAAACCTTTCCACTTGGAGGTGTCTAACGGAATGTCCAAGAGGAGGTTGTAGAATTTGTATGAGTTCATGTAATCCCCATTTGTGAATATAAATGTGAGCAATATTTATAGTTTTGGTGTATACTATACCTATAGGCAGAATGTTCCTTTTCTTTCTTGCACTTGCAAACTTGGAATGATTTTCATGTTTAGATTAGTATGACTGCTGCTAATATGATTATGTACCTACGGCCTTTTCAATCTATAGCCTGTTGCAAGGGATTTGATTATGGAGTAGGGGCCTGGAATTCTGACTAGTATTTTTGTATGTGTATTGGATATTTGAGGTTCTCTTTTATATTTAGTGATGCTTCACTGTGACTCCTATATTTGTGATCCATTTTATGACTATTTAAGTTCATTAAAAGTAACTATAGAAAGTAAATTTTTGGCACCATAGGCAAAGGGATTGGGAGTCATGACAGCAAGCATGGCACAGGCAAATGCAAATTTTTTGTTCTTATTCTTGTAAAGTTCCATCTATGCCTAATTAAGAAAAGTGTTTTCTTTACATCAATTTGAAGAAAAGATTTTATTCAACATTTCATAAAGGTATACATGCTAATGTGCATTTTATCCAGGTTTTTCCTTCAAAACTCCTGTCAGTATACATGCTAGATGTTCATATGGCGGTACAAACTAATGTGCTTTTTATCCAGGTTTTTCCTTCAAAACTCCTGTCAGTATGGTATTGTATCTTGTTCTCTTTCTAGAGAACACTTTACTAGATCTAAATTATATGACAATTCAAATAGGACTTTGTCTTGAATGCTACTGAAATTGATTGTTTTGACGGGGTTTTTACCTTATTGTGAAGTTGTTGTTTTTTTTCCAGGTTTTATGCGTTATATATTTTATAGTAATTTCATGAAGCCAAAGTCATGTATATAATTTATAATTGCTAATGAATTTATGAATGGAGTACCTAGTTTTGAATTTATATTTTAAGAAAAGAGAGCATCTATTTTCCGTTTTCTTCGTTAGCCAAAAACATGTTTATCTCATTTTATTCACATTCATTAGCATCTGTACATCTTAGCCTTAAACATAAATGGTGTTCTAACACATAAAAGTTTATCTGCTTTACTATTTTTTAAATCAGGTATAGCTATACTTCCTGTATTGGAATGCAAATTGGAAAATATGCTATGATCAAATCAAAGAAACAAATCAAATGAGGCGGGTAGTGGCAGAAGGTACAATAATTCTATACTTTTATGTTTACCTTGATGCTAGTAGCATTTGTAACACCATGAACGTAAGTCCATATTATCAGTGGTCATGTCAGCTAAATTGTTTGTTTTGCATTTTCAGTATGCAGAATTATGCATTTATCACTTGCTCCTTCATTTTCAGTATGTTAGTCTCTGTTTGTTTCAACATAAAGAAAATTTATTCTAATACCGTTGCTATGTCTGTGCTCCCTTATTTTTCTCTTCCACTGCCATCATTCGAAGCAGCCAGTGGCAAAATTATATCCGAAAATGCAGTTTTTATCCCGTTTAAAAAGAAACAAGCGACCATTGTTTCAAAGAATTCTTGTATGATGATTTGATCGATAAAAATAAATGCTGCCATTCGAGCTTGCAGAGAAATTGGTTTATCCTCTTGAAACAAAAAAGTTGCAAGAGGCCTAGGGGCACCACTGCAAGGGCAAGGGAAATACAAGGAGGCAATCAAGTACCATTCTAGAGTTCTGGAAATAGCAAAGCGTGTAGGCGAGGAGTCTGGCACAATAGAAGCCTACGGTGCAATAACTGATTGTTACACAAAGCTCGGAGATCTCGAAAAAGCTGGAAAATTCTATGACTAATACATAGCAAGACTGGAATGACTGGTCTGTATCCTAGGATCTTTACCGCTTTTTTTTTGGGAGTTGTTAGTTTAAACTTTTACACTAAGTTTCAGTTAGTCTGCTATTGTTTGGTGTTTGCGTATAATATGACTTCTGTATTACCGAGCCTTTCAAAAAAAATTCTAAAAGATTATCCTATGTAAGAAGTGCTTTAGTGCCACAATAATTTTTTTTTCCACTTGCAGAGTTTGGACATGGTAGAAGATAAGCATTCAAATTGCTTGTTATTCTAATAAATCATCCTATGTTTATTATGGCCTGCCGCAACTACATGTTTGCCCAGTAAAAGGAAGTGAGTAATTTGACACATTTTTACTACTTGATGTACTTAAAGTTGAGTGAGGACTAAATATACAACCTTACAATTTCATGGTTGTGACTTCATGCAATTGCCTTTATGCAATCGTTTACTGCTTCCATTTAAAATTTACTCCGTATGTTTATAATTTGCAACTTGGAGAAGCAGGTTTTTCCCTTCATGTTCATGTCATCCTTTTTTTGTATTTATTAGCACATTTTTTTTTCTTTTCAAATTCAGATTTATATTGTTAGCATCATTATGTCGCTATTACATATATGGATGGTATTTCAATTGATACAGTGAATATGGCCTCATGCAGTAGTCATTCGATTTGGATGCCACAGAGCTTTCTCATTTTACCACTTGCAGAAGAGCGGAAATTGTGAGGTGCGGTGGTTGAAGTGCAATAGGAGATTGCAGTTGAAGTTCAAGGTGTTATTCGGGTATTGTGAGGTGGTAAATTTTTGAGGTATGTGTGGTTAATACAATTTGTCGTGGCTGACCGATTATTGCGATGTCTCATAGGGATAGGGCTTCAGTCTATATCTTTAGGTTGTTTGATGTTGAATAGTGAAGTGATAGTTTTGATGTAGTGGTTGGAAGTTAGTTTAAGTATGATTGAGGAAGAGACTGATTATTTAAGTATAGTAAGTGAATGCACAATTTTATTTTATATTTGTAGTCTTATACTAGGAGTTTGTCATGTGTAAGAATTATGTCAATGTAAACTTACCAAACTTTTTGGAATATGGAAATTTTATGACTCTAGCTTATAGTCTTTTTGGTTGTTTTATGATAATACTTATTACTCGTTAAATTAATTTTTTATTCGTATGGATGTAATGCATGGATGCTGCTGCTATTTTTTTTAATTTGCATTTATGTTACAAGGGTCAGCGTATGTTGTTATAAGACTTTTTTACATAGGTTTAGTATATTACAACGGTCGACAACTGTTGTAATATAGTGTGTTACAACGGGCAAAAGTCGCTTGTAATTTATTAGCTATTACAACGGGTTTATAGCCATTGTCATAGATTCGTTGCACGTGACAGAGAAACTTATTACAACGGTCATTTACAACAGTCACTAACCGTTGTAAAATAGTCATGACCTATTACGACAACACATATTAGGACGGGCGTGTGCCCGTTGTTAAAAGCGTATAACAACGGTCTTTGCCCGTTGTAAAAGGGCTGTTTTGTTGTAGTGTATTATGTTGGGTCTTTTTCTCAAATCGGCTGAATCAACATTGAGTTCTTCTTTCAACCTGACGAAATTTGGTCTGGAAAGTGGTTTTGTAAGTACATCAGCTTTTTGATGTTGCGACGATATATATCCAACCCTTAACTTTCCTTGAATCACTTGTTCTCTGATAAAGTACAAATCTAGATCTATGTTTTTTGTTTTGGAATGTATAACAGGATTATATGTTAAAGAAATAGCACTAACATTATCATACAAGATTACTGCCTTTTTCTCTGTTTTGACTTTAAGTTCACTTAATAAAGATTCTATCGATAAAACTTCTGTTGCTGCACTTGCTACACATCTGAACTCTGCCTCAGTACTAGATCTAGAAACTGCATTCTGTTTTTTAGCACATACCCAGATGTTGATTTCCTATCATCAATATAGGTTCTCTAATCAGCATCTGCATAGGCATTTAAATTTAGTGTGTTGCCTGCTTTAAATATAAGACAATGATCAAGTATTCCCTTCAGATATCTAAGAATTCTTTTGACAGCAACCCAATGTTTATCTAAAGGAATTTGCATATATTTATTTGCTTTTTTGACACTATAAGAAATATCTGGCCTTGTAATGGTAGCATACTGTAGAGCTCCAATGATACTTCTACAAAATTTTGCATCATGAAATGTTTCTCCTTTGTGTTTTGAAAGTTGACTGTTTTGTGATCATTGGAGTTGGAAGAGGATTTCCTTTATCCATTTTTGCTCTTTGAAGAATTTCTGAAATATATTTTCTCTGACTAAGTTGAATTTCAGACTTTGATCTTTTGACTTCAACACCTAGGAAGTTGGTTAAGTCGCCCAAGTCTTTAATAGAAAATTCTGCATTCAGTTTCTTAGTGATATTGTCAATTTCATATTTGCTACTTCCTGTAATAATGAAATCATCAACATAAATTAGTATATATATATTGTATCAGTCCCAGAAATTTTTTGTGAATATTGAATTATCAGATTTAGTAGAATTGTAGACATAGTTGACTAGAGTTGACTTCAGCTTGTCAAACCAAACCCTAGGTGCCTGATTCAATTCATAAATAGCTTTGTTGAGCTTGCACACCAATTTAGAATTGTTGCCTTGACTGAAACCTTTAGGTTGTTTCATAAAAACTTCTTCCTGCAAATCACCATTAAGAAACGTATTATTAACATCTAGTTGTCTGATGTTCCAATATCTAAATAAGGCTGTTTTTAATATTATTCTGATTGATGAGGGTTTCACAACAGGTGAAAAAGTTTCATTAAAATCGAAACCACACCTTTGTGAATAACTTTTAGCAACTAATCTAGCCTTAAATTTAGAAATCGAACCATTAGAATTTTTCTTTAGCTTATAAACCCATCTGCAGCCAATTATATTCTTATTCTCTGGTTTTTCAACCAGTGACCAAGTTCGTTTCCTGATTAAAGCATCACATTCTGCTTTCATAGCTTGTTTCCAGTTATCACATTCAATTGCTTCATGGAAAGAAACTGACTCATATTGTAACACAGCAGCATTAATAGTTTTGGGTTTAAAAATACCACATTTTGCTCTAGTTAACATTGGATGCTGATTGAGATTATCTCTATTAGCAATATCATGACTGATTTTCTCAGATTGTTCTCTGACAGACGATTGGCTACTACTTTCAATATTTTCATGACATGATTAACTTTGAATGTCTGAATTGTCATTAGTTAGATGCTCTTGACCTGGCCTTATAGAAGGCACTGTGTGTTGAGAGCTTGTGGTGGTGTCCCTTGTATCTTGTTGAAGTGGCACCATCACTTCAATTTCTTCAAATAAATCAGGTATAACCATTCTACGCTCAACAACTTTTTCAGTTTCTTTACTTTTATCATTACTGAATGGATATATTTGCTCATTAAACTTTACATGTCTAGAAATATATATTCTGCCAATTTTGTCCAGACATTTAAAACCCTTTTGCTTGTTGCAATACCCTAGAAAAGTACAAGGGGTTGACCTTAATTCTAGTTTGTGTGGGTTATATGGTCTCAAAGAAAGAAAACACTGACATCCAAAGAATTTTAAATGATGATAATCTGGTTTAACTCTAAACAAAACTTCCTTTGGACATTTGAACTTTAAAACTTTTGTTAGTAGTAAATTTATCAAATGTACAGCAGTATCAAAAGCTTCAAGCCAACATTTTAAGGGCATTGAAGCTTGTGCTAGTAAAGTTAAACCAGTCTTTACAATATGTCTGTGTTTCCTTTCAAATAAACCATTTTGTTCTGAAGTGTATGGGCATGTGGTTCTATGATTGATACCTTTTTTTTCAAAAAATGATTTTAATGGTAAGAATTCCCTTGCACCATCAATTTGAAAAGTACCCACATGATGACCAGTCATATTCTCAACTTTATTAATGTACGGTATTACCACATTGCTCACTTCAGTTTTAGATTTCAGCATGTATATCGAAGTGAATCTAGAGTATGCATCTATAAATGAAATATAGCACTTGTAACCATAAATAGAACTGGTATACGCAGGACCCCATATATCAGTAGCCACTAATTCAAGTGGTCTAGTATAATTTGTGCGTGAATTTGGAAATGCAAGTTTATGAGATTTTCCCAATTGACAAGAAGAAGAAAAATATAGGAATCAGTAATACTGCTAACATTCAAGTTATTACCACATATATAATTTGTGACGGCCCGCCCCGCACCAGCTGACATTTCCAATGAAAGTGCATTGTGCCAATGTCCAACCAGCACGGGATGGTCGTCAAAGAAAAGAAAGAAGGGAATTTGAATTAACAAGGAACCTGTAGAATGTCTCACAGCGCATGGAATAAAATATAATAATAACATATTTGACATAAAACAGGTGAGACAGTGCATAAGCTGAAAACTAAACCATCATAGCAGCGGAAAATCAAAAATACAGCTTATGTTTCACATCATCATTATCACAACTTTAAAAAAATTGTCTCTAAAGGAAAATAAGGAAGGTACACTACTAATGCTCAAAGTAGTGACCAGCAGCGACATAGGGAGAATATATTGAGAACAGTCCGGTATGAGTGACACATAGCAAGACTAATAAGAAGAGACATAAAACTCTGGGTCAGACAAAAGTTCGGTATCAGCGACAAGCAGCAAAACAGAACAATAACAGGTATACTAAGCCATACCTGAACCTGGACCTACAACCAAAAAGTTAGCACAACAAGTTGTACAATACTCCAAGGTGACACTAACATATGTTGTAAAGATACCGAGATGGGGGTGTGCATGTCATAATGATGGCAAACAATCAAGCATAGCAACCATCCTCACATCTCTCACTCAGTGCGTAAAGCATACGATATCCACCGCTTTGATCACCCATATCCTTGCTATGATCACTCTGCCCCATGGAGTCATGGAGACTCCACTGCACTGATCCATAGCCACTAGTCCTTGTTATTTCCAATCTGCCCCATGAAGTCAAAATGACACCATTGCACTGGCTCATAGCCATGCTACGATCACTCTGCCCCATGGAGTAATAACTACCCCACTGCACTGATCCGTAGCCTAACAATCGTCTCTCAGTGGTGAATCAAGCTATGGACGTTGACAACTCCTTAACACACGTCCCGCAGCAAAGCCCAACTCATGGAGTTAACTCGTTGGTTCCCAACTGGATCCTGAGTTCTACTTCCCATTTGGACTACCCTTGCATCTCGGGTTTTGGTCTCCTCCGGATCGGTTTGGCCCTTCACTTTGCTTCGGATCGTAGTCATCCATTGGTTAGATTTCCATCTAGTTCGGGTCAGTTCGTAATGCATGGAGCGGCTCGTGTTGCTCCGGTTCGGATCGTGGATCTCCTGGTCATGAATGGCTCCTTTCGTGGTCATCTCATCGGGTCAGGTCGTGGCCATAGCATCGGATCGGTTCGTGGCACACTCCAAGTCGGATCGGGTATCATGGCACTCTGGTTTGGTCCTCCTCTTCATGCATCGGGTCGTGGCTTCCTTCCTCAGGCGGTTCGTCGGACCTTGTCAGGTTTAGGTCAGAGAGCTTCAGATACGAGCGGATCGGCTCGTGACGGGGTGTCACGATCGGGTCGGGCGATCCGATCCGGTCCACTTTCCTGCAATATTTCCTGCGACTTTTCCAGCAAATGTTTATGCCTCACGACGGTGTTTTCGACCAATCTAACTCCACTAGATAACTATAAAACATTCCAAACAATAATAAAAACAAGTATGATCAACCACACACACTAAAACAACAATCTAATATGTCAAAACGGATCGAACATACCCAAAACCCATATTTTACCCTTAAGCATGTTTAAACAAATCTAATGATAAGATTAGCAAAACTTAACCAAATTAACCCAAACTTCTAACAGAGATCTAAAACGGTGTTTACAAATTTCTAAACAATTTTCCAGAATTTATTAATACATAAATCCGCTAATTAACACTAATTACCCCTAATTAACCATAATTAGTGTAAAAACAATGCTAATCACTCACCTTGGCCACAAAAAAACTATAGATCTGAAATATTATCTGATTTGGGTTGAATCTCTATGAAACACAGCAGCTCTATTCCCAAGTTGATGCTAATTTTCCTCGATTTGATGTAGCTTGGCTTAATCTTCAATTAGGAAGCGATTAGGAGATTTTCGGGATGAAATTAGAAGGTGGAGGCCATGGTTAGGGTTAGAGAAATGTTTTAGGTGGCTGAAAATGAAATAAAATTCGTTTTCCTACTGTTCTCAGCCTCCCCATAACCCTAATCCCGAAATGGGTTATGGGCTCTCTTGCTAATCACCCTAATTAGGCTCGGTTAAGCTGTTTTTCACCTTCTAAACCTTGTTTCAGCCATGTCTCCCAAACAGTGAGTCCTTTTGGCTAGTGTGAGCACTCTACGGAAAGATAAACCATCATTCGGATCTAATGGAAGTGGTATCAGGTCAAAACTCCTTACCAATCAAAAGTTATGGCCAAAACAAGATCAGCTAGGGCTAAAACGGTCATTTAAAATCGGCAAAAATCATGAACATGGGAAATGACCCCAATAGTCGTCTCACAGAGTTACATGGCTATATGACTTCGCATAAGAAAGAATTAAATATTCTACGATCCCCTGATGCATAGAATGCAGGTCATTACATTCTCCCCGCTTAAGAAAATTTGCCCACGAAATTCCTTAACTAAGAAACAAGTAAAGGATCCCGCATGCCTATCAACCATTCACAACAATCAAACATGAAAACAACAAACAAGTCTATCCTAGCATGCGGAAAACTAAATTGTGATTAAAATCTTACCAGGCAAAGAGTTCTGGATACGTCTTCCTAATGCTCTCCTCTGTCTCCCAAGTACAGTCATTCTCATTCTCGCCCCACTGAACTTTGACTAGATTCACCGCTTTCCTTCGAAGTTGCTTCGTATCGTGCTCGAGAATACGAATCGGCTTGCGGTTCCCGCCTCGGGTTCTACTTCAGTATCATCCACCTGATCAAGTGAAATAGTCGCATCGAGGTCGTGCACGAATTTCCTTAACTGTGAAACATGAAATACGTTATGAACTCCTACCACCTTCTCTGGTAATTCAACTTTATATGCCAAATTCCCAACTTGCTCGAGAACTGGGAATGGACCAACAAATCTTGGTGTTAACTTGCCTCTCCTACCAAATCGTATCACGCTCTTTAATGGAGAAATCTTGATAAACACCAAGTTGCCAATAGATAATTTTAAATCTCTTCTCCTCTTATCAGCATAACTCTTCTGCCTGTCTTGGGCAGCCTTCATTCGTTGTCGGATAACCTTGATCTTATATGAGGTTTCTCTTATCACATCTGGCCCAAGCACAAATTTCTCACCGGTTTCTAACCAACATGACGGTGAGTTGCACGATCTTCCGTACAAAGCTTCATATGGAGCTATACCAATACTGGATTGATAACTATTATTATATGCAAACTCTACTAGATGCAGATGGTCTTCCCATGATCCACCAAAATCCAATATGCAAGCTCTCAAGAGATCCTCTAGTACTCGATTCACCCTCTCTGTCTGACCATCGATTTGAGGATGGTACGCGGTACTAAGATATAATTCTGACCCTAGAGCCTCTTGTAAGCTCTTCCAAAACCCACTAGTAAACAACGGGTCTCGGTCACTCACAATGCTTTTAGGTACTCCATGAAATCTCACTACCCACTTCATATATAGTTCCGCTAACTTAGTTGTCGTTCTATTCGACTTAACGGGTATAAACCTTGCACTCTTAGTCAATCGGTCCACAATCACCCAAATGCTATCATGGCCCGATCTATTTCTTGGTAACCCATCAATGAAATCCATTGAGACTTGTTCCCATTTCCATTCTGCGACTTCTAATGGTTGCAACAAAACACTAGGCTTCTTTTGCTCGGCTTTAACTAGCTAGCAGTTCATGCATTTGGATATAAACTTCCCAACGTCTCTTTTCATCCCTTCCCAGTAGTAGGCCTGCTTCATGTCTCGATACATTTTATTACCACCGGGGTGCATAGTCAGTTTTGAGTGATGACATTCTCTAAGCACTTCATCTCTAAGCCATCCATCTCGATCAAGCCATACTTGTTCATCTCCTCGTCGATACCCATCTCTGACTTGGAGATGATTTCCAATAGGTTAGGATCGTCCCTCTGACTGGAACCAATCTGTTCAATCAAAGTCGGTCTGATCGTCAAACTTGATAATACTTCTGGACCCAATTCGCACTTTGGTCTGAAATCATACCCAGTGACGAACTCTAGTTGCTTCCATTCTAGAAACATAGCCCCTAAATTGGCATGTCTCCTACTCAACGCATCAGCTACTGCATTGCCCTTTCCTGGTGTATATGCGATATCGAAATCGTAGGAAGCCAAGAATTCTAACCATCATTTCTATCAGAGATTTAGATCCTTCTGAGAGAAAAGATACTTTAACAATTTATGATCAGTAAACAACTCGAATCTTTCTCCCAAGAGATAATGTCTCCACATCTTAAAGGCGAACACGATCGCTGCCAATTCCAAATCATGGGTAGGATACCTTTTCTCATGTGGTTTCAGTTGCCGACTAGCATAAGCTACAACGCTACCTCCTTGCATCAATACGGCACCTAGTCCGGTACCACAGGCATCTTTGTATACCGTCATCTCTTCATTCCCTTTAGGAATGACTAACACTGGTGCACATATCAACTTTTTCTTTAGACTCTTGAATGCATTCTCGCGCTTTTCATCCCAGGCGAAAGCTTGATTTTTCTTGGTCAACTGAGTCAACGGTGCCGCTACCTTAGAGAGGTCCTCGATAAACTTACGATAATATCCAGCCATTCCCAAGAAACTTCTTACGTTTGTTGCACTCTTGGGCATAGACCAATCTTGTACCATAGCCACCTTTGCAGGGTCCACAGCAATACCATTCTCTGAAACAACATGGCCCAAGAATCTCACTTCCCTCCTTCAGAAGTGAGACTTAGAAAACTTTGCTTTCAATTGGTGTTTTCTCAACACCTCTATCACTATCCTCAGATGTTCCTTGTGTTCTTCCTGTGTCCTCGAATAAACCAAGATATCGTCTATGAACACAAGAACAAACTTATTCAGTTGATCCCTGAATACACTATTCATAAGATCCACAAAATATGTTAGTGCATTAGTCAACCCGAATGGTATGACCAGCCACTCATAGAACCCAAACGGCGTCCAAAATGTCGTTTTTGCTATACTCTCAGCTGATGAAAATCTGTCGCGAGATACAACTGGGAGAACACTCTCGCGCCACTCAACTGATCAAACAAATCATCTATCCGCGGTAGAGTCCACACACAATCGAAGGGAACCATCTGCTTTGGTAGCAAACACAACTAGTGCTCCGCACTCGGAAACTCTTCTTCTGATAAATCCCTCCTTCAAAAGATCTTTTACTTGCACCTCAAGCTCTCGCTACTCCCTTGGCACCATACGACGAAGTGGCATCACTATAGGTCTGGCATCTTTCACTAAATCAATATGAAACTCAATCTCTCAGTGTGGTGGAAGTCCGGTCACTTCCTCGAAGACGTGCAGATACTGGCCAGCCACGGGCACATCTGACAACTCATCATGCGGGATGTCGAGGGAATTTAGAAAACTAGCCACTACCCTATCACTAGGTAGACCACTTAACACTATCCTCCGCCCATCATCCGCTCTAACTGTCACCAAAAAGCCCTCACAGTCTACCACCACCCCGTACCTTTGGAGCCAATCGACTCCCAAAATAATGCCAAACCCATTAAAGCCCAAAACAAAGCAATCATAAAGAAACATGCATCCATGACTTGATAAGAACACATTACGACAAATCATGCTAAGGCTAGTTGAACCACCAATCGGGTTCGTCACCGCTAAAGGTCTATCGATTATCTCGGGTTCCAATCCCAACCTATCTAAAAGGTCACTAGATAAGAAGGAACGGGAAGCGCCGGTATCAAACAATACTCGAATATGAATCATAGATAGAAAGCATACCTTGAATGACAAAATTCTTTCCTTTCTCCGCCGCAGTTGGGGCATTCGACGAAGATGGAAAACATTAAGAGCATATGCTTTCACAATCTGCTTCTCTTTAGGGGGTTGCGGACATTTATCCTTGTGATGTCCCACTTGGCCACAGTTGAAGCACTTCCTGTCCGCTGGCTTTGCTCAACATTCTTTAGCATAATGGCCCTTCTTGCCATAGCTAAAGCATTCAACATCATTCTTGCTCTTTTTCTTATGGCTATCCTTGGTCTGATTATGCTTTCTATTATTCTGAGAACCATTCTTGCCTCCACCGCTTGCTTGCGGTTTTGGCTTCTCTACAGATGCAACCTCAGTCTTCGACTTAGGGTACAGACTCTCTAATTTCAAAGCTTTCCCCACAATCGATTCAAACGTCTCATCGATATGCTTTATAAGCCTTTCCCCCAAGTTCTGTTATGAGCTTCTCATTCTTCTTCTCGGGAGTGTCGATAAGAGATAATCCATACTTCGATAAAGTATCGAACTCAGCAATATACTCCAAGATTGCCTTACCATTCTGCTTAAGCTCCAGAAATTTCCTAAAAAATTCTGACTTCTGAGCAGCTGGGATAAACTTATCACTGAATTGGGCCTTGAATTGATCCCAAGTAACTTGATCCTCTGGAGTAGCTGCCTTAATAGCATTCCACCAATTCATCGCCCGTCCTTGTAGCTGACGGGATGCTAGCTTTCTCTTCGTCGCATCCTCGATGCCCAAGTCTTCGAAGATACGCTCATAGCTATCTAACCAATCCTGAACTTCTGTAGCCGATTCCGTTTCGTGGAATGGCTTTCCACCAACACTAGTGTAATCCTTGCATAGCTTGGCAAAATCGGCCCTAGGCGCCTGCACTGCTGCAACACCACCATTTGCAGCATTGGGAACTGCTCCTTGCACATTTCTAAGCGTCTCCCTCATGAAGTCAATGAATATCGTCCTCATATTAGGAGAATTCCCATTATTAGCTCCTCTACCAGTACCCCTAGTATATCAGCTCATCGTTCAATCTGTAAGGGGAAAAGGGTTAACCATCTCTTTAGTGGTGCCAATGCAGTGCGACTTCATCCTTAAATACACTAATAGTGTATATATATATATATATATATATATATAGCTTTTAAAAACCAAAATATAACAAATACGCACTCTCATATATGTATTATCTCTCCCTGGTGTCTTCCCTGGGTTAACTACGAAATCTAGAGCTCTAATACCAAATGTGACGGCCCGCCCCGCACTAGCCGACATTTCCAATGAAACTGCGTTGTGCCAGTGTCCAACCAGCACGGGACGGTCGTCAAAGAAAGGAAAGAAAGGAATTTGAACTAACAAGGAACCTGTAGAATGTCTCACAGCGCACGGAATAAAATATAATAATAACATATTTGACATAAAACAGGTGAGACAGTGCATAAGCTGAAAACTAAACCATCATAGCAGCGGAAAATTCAAAATACAGCTTATGTTTCACATCATAACGTTATTACGACTTTAAAAAAAACTGTCTCTAAAGCAAAATAGGGAAGGTACACTACTAATGCCCAAAGTAGTGACCAGCAACGACACAGGGAGAATATATAGAGAATAGTACTTGTGAGCCTCCTGCTCGTTCCAGAAAGCTACTCGTGCACAACCAGCTAACCTGTCTCTAGTCTGCCCGTTTAAAAGCACCCAGAGTAGTAAGAAGAGACATAAAACTCTGGGTCAGACAAGAGTCTAGTATGAGCGATAAGCAGCAAAACAGAACAATAACAGGTATACTAAACCATACATGAACCTGGAACTGCAACCAAAAAGTTAGCCCAACAAGATGTACAATACTCTAAGGTGACACTAACATATGGTGTAAAGATACGGGGGTGGGGTGTGCATGTCATAATGATGGCAAACAATCAAGCATTGCAACCATCCTCACATCTCTCACTCAGTGCGTAATGTATACGATATCCACCGTTTTGATCACCCATATCCTTGTTATGATCACTCTGCCCCATGTAGTCATGGCGAATCCACTGCACTGATCCATAGCCACTAGTCCTTGCTATGTCCACTCTGCTCCATGAAGTCATAACGACTCCATTACACTGGCTCAAAGCCATGCTACGATTACTCTGCCCCATGGAGTAATAACTACCACCACCGCACTGATCTATAGCCTAACAATCGTCTCTCGGTGGTGAATCAAGCTATGGACATCGACAACTCCTTAGCACACGTCCCGCAGCAAAGCCCAACTCATGAAGTTAACTCCATGGTTCCTAACTGGATCCTGAGTTCTACTTCCCGTTTGGACTACCTTTGCATCTCAGGTTTTGGTCTCTTTCAGATCGGTTTGGCCCTTCACTTCACTTTTCTTCGGATCGTAGTCACCCACTGGTTTGATCTCCATCTGGTTCGGGTCGGTTCGTGAGGCATGGAGCGGCTCGTGGTGCTCCGGTTCGGATCATGGATCTCCTGGTCATGAATGGCTCCGTTCGTGGTCATCCTATCAGGTCAGGTCGTGGCTGTAGCATCGGATCGGTTCGTGGCACACTCCAAGTCGGATCGGGTATCGTGGCACTTCACTTTGGCCCTCCTCTTCGTGCATCGCGTCGTGGCTTGCTTCCTCGGGCGGTTCGTGGGACCGTGCCTGGGTCGGGTCGGAGAACTTCGTATACGAGCGGATCGGCTCGTAAGGGGGTGTCACGATCGGGTCGGGCGATCTGATCCGGTCCACTTTCCTGCACTATTTCCTGCAACTTTTCCAATAGCTAATTATGCCTCACGACGGCTTTTTCGACCAATCTAACTCCAGTAGACAATCATAAAACATTCCAAACAATAATAACAACACGTATGATCAATCACAAACACTAAAACAACAATCTAGTATGTCAAAACGGATCAAACATACCCCAAACTCATATTTTCCCCTTAAGCATGTTTAAGCAAATCTAATGATAGGATTAGCAAAACTAAACCAAATTAACTCAAACTTCTAACAAAGGTCTAAAACGGTGTTTACGAATTTCTAAACATTTTTCCAGAATTTATTAATACACGAATCCGCTAATTAACACTAATTACCCCTAATTGACCATAATTATTGTAAAAACAATGCTAATCACTCACCTTGGCCACAGACAAACTATAGATCTGAAATATTATCTGATTTGGGTTGAATCTCTATGCAATACAACAACTATATTTCCAATTTGATGCTAATTTGCCTTGATTTGATGTAGCTTGGCTTAATCTTCAATTAGGAAGTGATTAGGAGCGATTTAGGATGAAATTAGAAGGTGGTGGCCATTGCTAGGGTTAGAAAAATGTTTTACACGACTGAAAAATGAAATAAAATTCGTTTTCCTACTGTTCTCGGTCTCCCCATAACCCTAATCCCGAAATGGGTTATGGGCCCTCTTGCTAATCACCCTAATTAGGCCTAGTTAAGCTATTTTTCACCTTCTAAACCTTGTTTCAGCCATATCTCCCAAACCGTGAGTCCGTTTGGCTAATGACCACTCTAAGGAAAGTTAAACCATCATCCGGATCTAAAGGAAGTGGTTTCAGGTCAAAACTCCTTACCATTCAAAAGTTATAGCCAAAACAAGATCAGCTAGGGGCAAAATGGTCATTTAAAAATCGGCAAAAATCATGAACATGGGAAATGAATCCAATAGTCGTCTCCCAGAGTTACGTGGCTATACGACTTAGTATGAGAAAGAAAGAAATATTCTATGATCCCCTGATGCGTAGAATGCGGGTCGTTACATAATTTGTTTGACAATCTTGACATTTGGATGTCCTAACTTGCAATGCCAGAAATCAAATTGTCTACTACGCACAGAATCATTTACGAGGGTCACTAAACATTCTTTATCAACAGAATTAGAGTTTCTAAGATTTGCAACATCAAATCTGTATAACCCCTTAAACTCATTACCCAACAAAATAATTTCTTATGTCAGTATATCTTTGATAATGCAAGAATTTGGATAAAACTCAAAATATACATTATTGTCTTTTACAAATTGGGAAACACTCATTAAATTCTTTTTAGTAGATGGGACCCTTAATAAAAATTTTAAGATAGGTTCTTTGGGTCCTTTTAAACTTGCATTTCCATTGTGTGTAATATGTGCTACCTTGATATTACCAACTAAAAGATTTTGCATATTCTTGTATTCCTTGTTACCTAAGTTTAGATTATTTAAATTGTTGGTAACATTGTTAGTAGCCCCTGAATCTGGATACCAGCAATCATTAGTAGCACCATCGGTAGAAATAGAATCTGTATTAGTATTTTCTGTTTGATTTTTGTTGTTGTCTTTCTGCACATTCACCATGTTGACATTCGAATTGTTGCTAGTTTATCCTGGATTAACAATGGAATTGTGTCTAAAATAGCACATGTTTGCGCTGTGACCAAATTTGTCACAAATTTGACATCTAGTTCTGGTATTATTATTTCTTCCTCTGTCTCTACCTCGATTTGATTGTCCACCTCTCTGAAAATTAGGCGGATTTTGATTTCTTGAAGTATTGCCTTGATTTTTACCCCTTCCGTAGGCAGTAAAATTAACTGACAAATCTGAGTTGGTATTTCTTTTGTGATCAATCCTGCCTTCATGAGCCAATAAGATTGAATGTACATATTGTAAATTTGGTGCAGGACTCACAGACAAAATAATTGCTTATACAGCTTCATAATCATCATCTAAACCACTTACAATTGATAACACATGTTCAGATTCAAGAATTTTTTGTCCTGCTGAATTTAATTGATCACAAATGTTTTTTACCTTTAGCAAATACTCATTCATAGTTGAATCGCCTTTTCTAACATAGTGGAGTTGTCTTTTGAAAAGCATGATTCGAGCAGATGCTTGTGAAGAGAAATTTCTTTCGATTGTAGACCAAACTTCATTTGCAGTTTTAATACCAATCAACTGGGGTAAACTACTTGCTCCAATGAATGACATCATCTATGCACAAATAATACTCTCTTGTCTTTGGTATGAAAGAAATTCAGGATTTTGCACAAGTTTATCTTCATTATCACGAATAAATCTTGGTGGGACAATCTTTGTTCTATATATGTCATCATCGAGACCATAACCTCTAATTGTTGTTTCCACCTGTAATTTCCATAACAGGTAGTTTAATTCATCAACATGAATTGAAACAAGCTGACTTTGCAGTTTACTGATTGATTTCATCAAATCTTGGATTGGATCAGGAGTTGGATTCTGTGCAGTTGAAACTCTAGCACTGCACACATTGGCACTGTTTGCATCATCAGGTCCAGCCATGACAGAACTAAGCGCAGATCACTTAAACAGGTAAGAGAACTTCTGAACACAGAAAATCTTGAATTGTGATTTAAAAAAAAAACTCTTTATTTTGATCACTGAAGCAACCTTAAGGAGTTAAATGATGAAAAATAATGGCAAGAATCTTGATGGATTCAAATGAATTCAAAAAATTGATAAGTCCTTCTGGATGGCTCTCTGGCAAACAGAATCAGTTCCTTTATTTTCTTGATTGGTTTTCTTGCTTAGTTCAGATGCTTTTACCACCAAAGTTTCAATGAAAGAATTGATGCAGTCGGGAATAATCCAAGGCAAGGCACTGTTCTTTTGTTGAAACCAATAACTCTCAAATGACAAGGATAAAACCTTAGATAAGAAGGTTCAAATGATGACACATCTCTGATGGACAGAAAACTCTGATAACCAGAGATTATTTCTTAATTAGGATCGAGCAACTGATGTTGTTAAGCACAATATAGAAGCTCTGATGCCAAGTTGGATTTTGGTGTAATCAGAATTGCAGAAGAAAGCTTTTGTGTATTGCAAGTGTAAAATAATTTGTACAGAATAATGTTTTACAGGCTTGAAACACATCTACATATAATAGCCAAGAATGTTAAAATGGGCTCAGCCCAGTTGTAAAATAAAAGAGATGCGGGGAAGTAAATAGGTAACCGACCAAATAAGAGTATGTTACTTTTTACTTACACGTTCATAATTGGTGTAACACTGAATATTCATGAATGTTTGTCAGTAATAATATATATGTATAGAACTATTTCATTCTTTAGGCTTGTTGAAATTCTTTGTCATAAATGAGTGGTCCTCAAATTCAAAGTGTGAATTGGGTAGCATACAATTGGCAATATTCAATGCAAAAGATCTATGATTAATAGCTAGCTTCTATCACTGCTCTAAAATATAGGTTCAAACTGAGTTTAAATGACCGATCATTGTGAGGACATGCATAAGCACATGATCATATCTTAAACAGAATTCTAGTGGTACACCAACTCTAGCCTATTGAAAAAATTATTATAAGTTATGGGTTGGGATTATTTGGGTCGTAACTCATGCCTATGAGGGTCAATTTTGTCTGGGTTAAGCATACTCTATCTAATAATGGCAAGAAAAAGTATACACAAATAAAACAGGTACTTCATGACATAGTAAAATTTTGTAATTGGTAAATTGTCAAGGAGTTTTAAAGGTGAACCACTTAATTGAAGTTTGACAGGACCTTCTTCTTAAAGATTAGAAAGGCAACATCAAACGTACTCTGTATACTCTGGAATCATGACATTATTTACCGAATATAAATAAATAATGCAAACATATTCAGAAATAGTGTTTCTTACGATGAATCTGAACAAATATATATATAGCAAAAAATTCAATTCACAAAACTAAGAATTATAATTGTAAACATATGTAATTTTGAAAAAAAACCAACATTTGTAATCCATTTGAGTCACCAAAAGCAACTGCAATAGCAACTGCTCATCTATTTGTTGATAGGTAAAGTGGAACTCATATGCCAATTATTATAAGGAAAAAAATGTTTCAATGAATCCCGTATGTGAGTGTAATAGTATATGCTGCATGCACGACTTGTTTTGGCATACATTTTATAATTAACAACTGATTTTTTTCAAAGAAAGCATTTTGATCTTATTGACAAACTTAAGATAAAGGAACCACTTTCTAGAGAAAAAAAGGCCAATGTTTACCTAGGTTATCTTTTGATGCACTGCTTAGTACCCAAAACATAGATCTATTCGAATATTTGATACCTATAACAAAAGCAGACAATACAAAACGGTCAAGCAGAAAATGAGTGTACATTTTGCACAATATTAGTGAATTCTAATCAGGGGGAAATGTGTATAAAGAAAAAAAAGTGACTAACACCGAGCAGGAAACGTTACTAGATGCAATAGCCGTTTTATCAAAGTCACATCTATATAGGAACCATTAACATGAATTCAAAAAGAAAAAAAATAATGTATGATAGTTAATATAAAATCAGCCTTATTGAGCATTGTTATTTGTAGCTATCAATCAATAAAAAATAAAAAATGAAATCATATAACCACACAGTTTTTCAATAGTAAATTTTTCAGCAACATGCAAATGCTAATACATCAAACTCATGGAAATCGAACAAAAATAAAGCAAATCAGATAACTAAAAAATTCCAAATAAAGTAGATTCCGACAAATTGATTTAACTTTTTTGGAATGGTAACATAAGCATATCTGCTGCAAACGTTCCCTTAAATCTTCGTAGACAAAAAATATACTGGAATAAAATCATAATCCTTGATATAAAACAGATTCTCATAATAATATACTTTATGAACCAAGTTAAGTAAATATATTGTTATGAAAAAATTGAGCATATGCGAAAGTGCAATAAATAGGATCTAGATTTTCCAGTTGCACACCAATCTAATCTGATAGCAATTATTCTATTACATCAACAAAATAGTAAATAACTATAGCAGAGAAACAAAGCGATACAATATTTATATTGGTTCCACTATCCTCGAGATAGTGTACATCTAGTCCAACAGAGAGAGATTTTATTCCACATGAGAGAATTACAAGAGATTACAAAATAAGAGTTTACATATCCGAACCTCAATCAGGTTTAACAAGAAGAGATACCATTGGGGATCACCAGCTCCAGGCCAGGATGAGTTTATACTAAAGTCTACCCCTTAATATATAGCTAGTGCAAATCTATGTGAGTCATCAATTAAATTACCAACATATGGTAATAATATAATGGAGGCAAATTACCATAACAACAAATGTGCAAACATAGGAAGCAAATCAATCCGTTTCTTTAGTATAGATGGAAGAAATTAATCCCTTCATTTATTTCTCTACCACCTCGTCAAATGCAATCAATGCATTCCCATTATAAAAATATTTACTATCCATTCTTTGCAAATTTATTCCAATCAATTTGTGATTTTGTATCACCAAATTTAACATCTATGCCCTTACAATTTTACATCACATTCTATCGAAAAATTGTAAATTGCAAAACAAATGACGCTACATTGGCGGTAAACCTGTAAAAACTTGTAGACATGTGGTAGAAACGCAATCATAATCTATAAATAACTATAATGTCCTTTGGTTCTTTGTCTAACACATTTGAATTTTTGGAGTATTACTGGAAATGCCGAAAATGCTTCACTTTGAATTGATTGACCAAGATTTGCATTATATATAATACTTGTCATTTATGAGGCTTTGTTTTATCTTCTTTATTTTTAACCCACACAATTGATCCTTTTGGCATTTAATTGTTTGGCAATTGAAACTGCGATCAAATAGTATTGATAATTTGATATAGATTGGTTTGATAAAGAGTATTTGCCTTAGTTATGGGCAGTGTTTTAAAGACCCAACCCAATCTCGGTTCGACCGCGATTAACCTCCAACGTTGGTGCATCACGACTTTGAAAGTGAAATAACCTTTTGTGTGCACAAACCCGCGGTTTAATCTCAAAACCCTATAAAATCCTCTGGTCCGACCTCTTTGAACCTCACGGTTCTTCAAATTTACGAAAAAATAATTCCTTCACTCTTTATTTTTTACCATAATAAATTTAACAAATAATTTCATAGTAATTGTCATTAAATTTTGGATGATATAATCCATTATAACGTACATTTTACGAAATATTATCGAGTTAATCCACTTTCGCTATAAAAAATTAGTAAATTTACAACTTTGTTATGATAATTTGTTATATAAATATTTCAATTAGATAGTTTGGACATGGGTGTTTGTCGTGACTAGTCAAATTTTATCTATATTTAAAATAACTTGACGTTTAAATCAGAAAAACCAAAATCACTACAAGAAAAACCATATATTCTGATGCTCTTAAACGTCGGTATTTCGTTGGGAATAGCGATTCCCGACAGAATTATCGACAAAATAAAAACATTGCTATTTTTAGCGTCGTTATAAATTTTTCCAACGAAATTTCCGATGATTTATCTTTGGAAACGTCGTCGTGTACCGATAATTTTATGATGTTTTTTCATAGCTTACCATTGATTTTACCGACGATTTTACGATGTTTTTTCATAGCTTACCAATAATTTTACCGACAATTTTACTATGTTTTTCTTCTTGGTTACCGACGATTTTACGATGTTTTCTCCATAGCTTACCAATGATTTTACCGATGATTTTACTATGTTTTTGTTTTTAATTACTGACGATTTTACGATGTTTTTTTTACGCTTACCAACAATTTTACGATGTTTTTTTCATCATTTACCGACGATTTTACTATGTTTTTTCATCACTTACCGACGATTTTACGAAGTTTTTTCAGTATGTAAATTAATGACGATTTTACGATTTTTTTTTTCAGTATGTAAATTAGCGATGATTTTACGATGTTTTTTTAGTATGTTAATTACCGACAGTTTTACAATTTTTTTTTTCATCCCTTACCAACGAATTTACTATGTTTTTTTAGTATGTAAATTGCTGACGATTTTACGATGTTTTCTCCCATCCTTTCCCGATGATTTTACTATGTTTTTTGGCATGTAAAATATTTCATATTAATTATCTGGTTCTTACTTCTTTCTGAAAACAACATACTAAAGTGTTTTTTTATGCAGCAATATTTATATCAGGTGGAATGGGAACAACCCAAGATAAGACTTAAAACACTAAGAGAAATAAGAGAGTTAGTCTCCAACCAAGATTGGATTAGTTATGCTTAATTCAAACAATATGACCTTATACTCTCAAGAAATATCTCCTTAGAATGCAGATCAGCTGTGTAAGGTGCCCTTAAACTTAATTCAAAAAATAAACTATGAAAAAGTAATATGACCTTAAACTATGTAAACCAAAGCCAAGAAACTTTTCCGTAAACCATGTATGCATGCTACCAATGTCTTAAATATGGAAGATCGCTAAAAGGAGGAGAGAAGCTCAGGACTCTAGCAAAACACTTAAATATGGGGTTTCTAAAGCTGTTTTCTCAGAAGATCTTAAAGTTTTAACACAAGATATTTGACCCACAGGATAAATTTCTTATATTTCTCAACAGGCTTATTTACTTATATCGTGTATTCTGTTTGTGGCAGCAGATCCATTGTTTTTCTATATTTTTTCCTTATTATAGAAAGAAATGCGGTTGCAACGACAGTAGATGGAACTGCCACATGTTAAAAAAACTGCCATTTCAACACAATCTTCTCTATCATTTTCTATATTTGATCACATGTAAAAAAACTGTCACACAACCACTAGGCGATAACAAACAAAAGCAAATTCAAGTACAATTTTGACTTAATTGGAACCAGATTGCCTACTGACAAAAGCAGTCATCATACGAGACATATCTGATTGCATCTTAGATTGAGAAAGAATTTGTGCTTGCATAAGCTCATGCATTTCGTTTACCTTCACCCGCTCCATATGCAATTGCTCCTCAAACTCGGCTCGTAGTCTCTCATCTCCCTCTATCTGTTCATGCCTAAGTCTTTCAATCTCCTCCTGTCTAGATTTAAGTTATTCGCCTGCCTGAACCTGTTCATGTTTCATCTCTTCTTGTAGCTCTTTGACAATTTTCTCAGTTTGCTCTAACATTTTCTTCATGTGAATTGCTTCCTTATCATCCGCCATAATTTAAGACGAAGATATAAGTGCTTGAATAAATTTACAAATAATATAAGTTTTAGTGTCATGTGACGGAAAACAGAGCATGCTCATATCAGTATAAAAGGAAGATGTGCAGACAAATTCTGTAATCATCATGCTCATATCAGTATTAAAGTCAAAAATCCAATCACAAAAAAAACATGCACAATGCAATTTTACAGTGGAAGAATCCATGCATTAGTTCTCACGAAATATATCTCTTTCCTCATATAAGTGGCTGGCACAGACAAAAGTGAAAACACACTCAAAAACTTTTTTCTTTGTCACATGTGCAGTTGTATGTTGTTTGTTTTTGTGTAAATTTGTAGCACCAAACTGTTGCATCAGTCAGCACATAGCAGGAACCAATGCAGCAAAAAAAGAGGACATAAAATTATCACCTAAAGAAGGTTCAGGATGAGGACCAACATAATCTTGCCTAATATCTAACAAGAGATTTAGAAAAGACGCAGCCAACTTAGAATAGGAGGCACGCAAGTCAGATTTTCCATTCGGATTAAACGTGAACTACACCAATCAACGGAGCAGTACCCTCACAATTATTTGTACACAATAAATTTGGTGAATGTATATAGTATCAAAATTATTTAAATATTCACCATGAAGCATGTATTTTGTATAATCCGAAATTAATATTTATACATTATAAAACTATTAAATGTGTACTTTATATTAACTGACCTATTTATATAATATGAACTGACAATGTATATAAATTTCATAAATGTTTAATTCTAATGAAATTGATTTTCTGGTTGTTTGTACTACATGAAATAGTATTTTCTCACCAAATACTACTTGAAATAATATTGACAACAACTTTTTGTATCAAAGTTTTAAAACAGAAGTGTGTGGATATACAAATTCATGGCAGGCATTATTAGATTCTCCACTAACTGTGATTAATTTTTATTCTATGTATGATTAATTTATATTCTATTGCCGATTGTTTTCTGCATTTTTCTTCTGTCGACAAAATATATATTTAAAATGAGTTGCTCTGTTACCTTCAGTATGGTTCGTCGCATTTATTTTATTATTATAGTACTTGTAGTATGGTTCCTTTTTAGTATTGTTCGCAATATCCATTTCATTGTATGTAAGAGCAATGAAAAATAAGAGTTTAACAGTTGCATTGAATGATATACGTCGCAGCAGAATTGGTTACAACTGCTCAGCCCAACTAGAAATTAGATCATGTTTTTACGTTTAGAGCCTCAACAAATTAAATATGGTGAAATACGATTAGACTATGCTCGAATATTAACTAAAATTAACATTAAGTTTACTTATCCATATCATATTCAAGGTGTAAATTCAGATGGGCAAAAGACTGCTCTTCATGTAGACACAAACCATGTGAAAACTGTATGGCATTTGGACATAATACAAGAAAATGTAATATGACCACTAAGAAGGCTTGGCTGCCCAAACCCCCCATACTCAACAAATTCAACCGAAACATTACAAATACAGGTTACTGAAACTAAATTTGTTTTGCTGAATTCAGGTTCATCTGTCCTAGTGCGACCTCCTCAACATGTTAGTATGTTGTCGACTTCCAATGTTTTTTTCTAATTGAGATGGAATATACCTCAATTACTACTGTTACACATGTTAGTACTTAAAACATTTATTCATACATATGTTTGGCATTGAGATGGACTATACCTCAATTACCTATGTGCTTTGTAATTCTTAATGAAAGCATAGAATAAGGGGAAATGAGGATTGGATATTATTCGACGAACCACTAACAACATAGAACTGAGAAGTGGCAACAAGATTATTTTTGTTCACATGTATCACTCTAATACACACGTACATACAGACTAAATATACACTATACTTTTTTCTTTGCATTCATACATTTCATAAACACTCTTATTATTCCTGTTCTATGTGATTATGTTACTGGGTAGAGAAAATATATAGTTAGTCCATATGTTCTCACTGCAAGCTCAAGTTGAACTGCCCAATCATATGGACATTGACATCTTACGTCTGTGCTATACCTACCCAAGAAAGAAAATAAAACTAAAATACCATATACTAACAAGTACATGTTATTTAAACTGATATTTAATCATGTCGTCACACATACCGTATGAGCCAACAAAACGACTCTGTAAAAAAAACAAGCTTAAATGCCTTTCATGCCTATAGTTTATCATGCCACTATATTGTAAAATTATCACTAGCTTCAATTTAAAACTAATACCGTACAATCGGTTAATTTTCAATGTCTGGGAGTCTTGTCTGCTACACCATTAAGCTGACAAAAAATATGACCTTAATACATTTTCAATGGTCTCATAGTGAATAAAGTCATTGGCAGTTGTTGTATCAAGAATACCCATTCTTGCCACAAACTGTGATCAATAATGTTTGATAAGACGGGGGCCATTACTACTCCAATGAGAATGGCAAAATGAGACCATATGACAGCATATTATCATAGACAAAATATTATCACTCAGTTTAAGGATATTGCGCCTCAACCAACTAGCATCATGCGAGATAACCATTTTACAAAACAAATTCTTCAAAATTTACAGTTTGTTCCATCTGGTCTACAAACTCTGGTGCTTTAATTTAATATGCCATGTCGTTCAAGATTCAATGGCGAGTGAATCTACTTAAAAGCCACTGGAATTAATTTCTTTAGTTAAAGTCTGCCATAGGTAATGGTTAAAGGATCCATTTATCATATTGGTAAGTTTTAGTAGAACAGTGATAATTCAGAAGTAATTAGAGCGTATAGCAAAACCTACATTTTTGACAACAATTAGTCTACTAGCTTGAGAGATAATTTTGTTTGGCATATAACTCACCCTCGAGATAATCTTTTCAAAGAGTGGATGATAGTCCACCATAGAAATTCTTGAATAACACAAGGAGCCCTAAGATATATAGCACGCATCAAGAGGGAAAAGGCCAGATAAACTATAAATATCATGTTTATCTACCTTAGATAGACAAACAATCCCGGTATGAGATTCTCTTTTTTTAATCTCAAGATATACTTACATTTTTTTTGAAAACTTACCATACACATTGCAATCATCCATCCTTAAAATATGTATATCGGTATCAGCCTTTAAAATAATTAGTTTAACATATGCAAGTATAGTGTATCTCAGTATTATATTTTGATCAAGAATGCACTATTAGTGCATACTCTTGTTATGACTCTCTGTACTCTGGAAAAGTATATTATTGAATTTTGCATTTTTGGTATTTTGAGGCAAACTATTCAGATTTCTGAAATTAAATTTTCTTTTTCTGCATTTTGTAGCATACTACTATCAAAAGGGATACTATAATATGATGCAAGTACATGAGATGGATTTTGGACGCTGCTCGCTAGATCACCCAATCAGAAATGGTAGCGCACACGCTTCTACTTGCAAGTAGTAAGCACATTTTATAATTAAACTTGAAGTCATGAATTAAATCCAGTTGAAGGAAAGTTTGACTGCTCAACTTATCGGTTGATTTCCAAAACCATAATGTCAACTTCGGGTTTTGTTAAGTCGATGGAATATGAAGTCTTCTTGCTCCAATGTCATTTCAGCATCCCCAAATTCCTCTTTCATCATCACGTAATCATCCTGTTGACATCCAGATATAGAATACATAAATATCTAACTTGAACTCAACATTATATATTGCATAAGTACTTACAACATTATTTTAAACCTTCCCATGGTACTCACTAGTTTTTTAGGAAAAAAGGCAGAGTGCTTATCTATTATAAGCCCATCACCACGCGGGATGAGTAATAGTACAAGCTGCATAAAGCAGTCAAAACACCATGCAGGGTATAATCTAAAAAATAATCCTATAAAAGTTTAACTCACAAGAAAGTACCATATCTAATCACTGGCCGCATCAAGCAGTCCAAACACCGTGCACGATGTAGAACTCATACTAGTAGCATAATACATAATTTATGCAAGCAAAAATTCGGAAGAGACTTCTAAAATACTACCAATTGCCCAAGGCTTATGAAATTGGAACAAATTCTGAAAATAACATCATCATAGAACTGGAAACACATAACAAGGAGCACAAAATAAAATAAAAAATCTACGACAAAAAAAAAAGCCGAGTTTTTTTGTTTTGCTAAAAAATGTATTCATGTTTCTTTTCATTTCATGGGAGATCCATAACGTGCACATATATACCCGTGGACCAAAACGATTATGTACAATGAAATAAATAACATGGTGAGTTATGGAAAAAAATGAAAAAGGAAGGGAAAAAGATCAAACTGACAGGAGGTCTCCAAGTAAACAATATCATTTATGAGACGAACATGCATGTTGCAATTTTTTTTGTTCTTTGACCTGCTTTCCCTGGAGGAGTTTGCTTGACCTCGATCTGATTTCCCTGCAGGAGATTGCTTGACCTCGACCTGCTTTCCCTGGAGGTCGTTGAAGGTCTTATGGAGGATGCGGTCTGCAGCTCCCAAACCCGCGAGGGAGCAGCGTGCTCTGATCGTACATCACGACCACGTCCACCATGTTCCCGTAGGTTTCAAAATACTAAAGAAACTCGTCTTTGGAGTGGGAGGCAGGAAGTCCTCCTACGAATATATTTTTTGTTCTTGTATTCGCAATGCTGTCGCCTCTACCGGCATTTGAATTTCTGATCTGCCTTTTTGTTGTTCTCTGGATAACGCACTTTTGGCTTCCACAATTCTGCCATCGATGGTGTGAGTATCCTCAAGAACACGGTCGAGAATGGAAGGATCTGCAAATACAACGAAACTAAACCATCTACAATTCCCAGTCAACTTATCTCTCATAATTACAGTCTGCAACACCTCTCCGTAATTCTCAAAATACCCATTGAGATTCTTCTCAGTTGTCTCCCATGATATACCGTAGATAAATAGTTTTCCCTGGTCGGAATCCATTTAAACTGTATAAAATGTAAGCTGGCTTTCTTGTAATTTTGAACTTCTATTTATTTTCTCTTCAGTATACATGGTGTACTGCTCATAAGTACTTGTCTGAAACCTGAATCCTTTGAGACTGCATTGAGCAATGTATACTGCAGCAGCCAGCAATGAAGGTTGAAACTTAAGCATCTGATACTCAACAAGACCAAGCTCCAATATGTAGGACGACAACAGCTTCAGCTTCTTATCAGATTCAGCGGCTTTGAGGAACCTTCTCAATAACACAAATGGGGTCGGCACAGATGTTAAAATGAGAAAATGAGTGCAAAAGCGGCTGATATATTCTTTTGTACAATTGGATCCTCTAATACGAGTTTATATTGCAATACTCAAATGGGCTCGGCCCAGTTATAGATTTTAGCTATATAATGTACAAGTCACAATGTATTTCACATAGAAAAGAGTTCAGTCTTATTACAGTTTGTTTTTTTTCAGCACTCTGTAAAAATTCTTGCATCAATAAAATTCAATCTTTAATTTTTCCTTTGCATTAAATCTTCATTGCACCGCAATATTCTTCAACATTTCAACTTGGTATCGGAGCAACTTTGATTCAGAAACCTGTTGGGGTTGTTTGTGTTTGATCCATCAGAGAATATTCATCATTTGGATTCATTCTCATCAGAGATTTCAAGAATCTCATCGTCTGAGTTGATCTGAAGATAACATACAGTGCCTCGCCAGTAATATATACGGCTGCAGCAGTATTTTATCTTGCAAATCAGTGAAATACAGATCTAATCGCTCGTTACTGATCAAGAAAAGTAAGATAGTTCACAGAATTGACAAATCCAATCAAGAAAGTAATCAGAAAAAGGTTTATCTTCGAAAACTCAAGGTACATTTAACCATTCATCATTTTAAAGCTTTCAAGAAAGGACTGTCAAGACTACAAATCTGTTCTTGATATTCTCAATTCAAAGTAAGAAGCTTAGAAACTGTATTTCATACCTGTGCCAACAGTTTTTTTTAAATCTTGGATCGAATATGGTACAAGGCAGTAGTTCGTCTTCCTCAGGGACATCTGAACCTTCCAACGCTGAACAGTTAATTAAAACTGTTATTAGCCCACAAAGCCAACTCATTACTATTCGTTTAGATGAGAACAACTATCTCCTCTGGAAGCTTCAAGTTGAAACAGCAATCCAGGGATATGGTCTTGAAGGGTATATTTACGGTACAACACCAATTCCTCCGAAATTTGTAACTGGTGCAGCAAATAATTTGGTTAGTAATGAAGATTACATTAAATATCATAGACAAGAAAGATTAATTAGTGCTTGGCTACTTTCTTCAATAGAACCAAGTTTATTATCTCATGTTGTTGGCTGTCAAACAGCAAATGAAATCTGGTGTGCTGTTGAAAGAAATTTCAACACACAATCGTCTGCTAAAACAATGTATTATAAAAGGCAGTTACAAAATTGTAAGAAAGAAAATATGAGTATGAGAGAATATTTGGGCAAAGTTAAAAATATTTGTGATATGTTGAAGGCTACAGGAAGTAATATCGATGAATCAGAACATGTGTTATGTCTGCTAAATGGACTTGATGAAGATTATGAAGCAGTTGTGGCTGTTGTGACATCTCAGAAAACCACTCCAGGTTTGGATGAAGTACATTCAATATTACTATCACATGAAGCAAGAATTGCAAGTAAAAGATCTACAGAATTAGATCTGTCACTTAATTATGCCGCTAGCAACAAAAATAAGGGACAGAACTTTACCAGAGGTGGTGGCAATCCAAACAGAGGTGGTTTTTCCAATCGTGGCAGAGGTAGAGGTAGATGGAATGCAAACAATAAACCCAAATGTCAGATTTGTGAAAAGATTGGGCATACAGCAATGAAATGCTACTTTAGATTTAATACCAACTATGTCTCAAGCCAAAATGAAAGCAGTCAAAAGGGATCAACTGCAAATGCTAATATTGGACAAATTCAGAATGATTCAACACAAAGCAGTAACAAAGAATGCAACCAATCAGAAATTGCAAAAGCAGAGCATATTCAAGATGATAATTGGTATCCTGATTCAGGTGCTACAAATCACATGACAAATAACTTGGAAAATCTTAATCTTGGAAATAGGGAATACAAAGGTAAACAGAGTATTAGCATGGGTAATGGTAAGTGCATTGATATTTCTCACACTGGCAATGCTGTTATAAAATGTAAGAAACAATTATTTTTGAATAACTTATTACGGGTACCAAAAATTAAAAAGAATTTATTGAGTGTATCACAGTTTGCAAAGGATAATAGCGTGTACTTTGAATTTTATCCTAAGTATTGTTTAATCAAAGACATGCTAACACACGAAATTCTTTTGCAGGGTAATGAAGCAAATGGACTTTACAAGTTCAAATTTGGAAATTGCAACTATCCTGCGAAAGAAAACCAATGCTACAACTCTGTATTGAATCAGAGTAACATTAGTAAAAATTCCTTTGAATTTTGGCATTATAAACTGGGTCATCCCAATGCCAGTGTCGTGAAAAACATTCTCATTAGCAATAATATCTCTTTTAATGATGTTGATTTACCTTATGTATGTTCCTATTGTCAGCTGGGGAAAAAATCACAAATTGCCTTTCCAAAATTCATCTACTGTTTATTCTAAACATTTTGATTTAATAGTAACTGATCTATGGGGACCTGCCCCAATCTCTACTGATTTTGGATACAAATATTATGTGTCGTTTGTAGATGCTTTTTCCAGATATACTTGGATATATTTTATGAAAAGTAAATCTGAAACACACAGTATAGTAATTAATTTTATTAATATGGTAGAGAATCAGTTTAGGGTTGGAATAAAAATAATTCAGACTGACAATGGAACTGAGTACAAATCCCTTAGTAATCATTTTAAAAATAAGGGAATTATTCACAGAACTACATGCCCATATACTTCTGAACAAAATGGCATTGTTGAGAGAAAACATAGACATATTGTTGAGTCTGGGTTAACATTGTTAGCTCAGGCATCATTACCATTAAAATTTTGGTCTGAATCTTTCAATACTGCTGTTTACTTAATAAACAGAATGCCTACAAAGGTTTTGAAAGGTTTAAGTCCACTTGAAAAACTATATAATGTTAAACCTGATTATCATAGCTTAAAAATGTTTGGATGTCTATGTTTTCCATGTTTAAGATCTTACAATACAAACAAATTAGCTTATAGATCTAAACCATGTACTTTTATTGGATATGGTACCAATCAGAAAGGGTATAGATGTATTGATGAAAATGGAAAAATATTTGTGAGTCGAAATGTTGTTTTCAATGAGACTATATTCCCTTATAGGTCCAATGAAATCAAAACAACTAACAAAGTTTATAAAATGAAAGAAAATATACCTTTTGTGCCAAATGTTATTGATTTACAACAGGATGACAATAGTAGAATGGCTGCTGAGGCTCAACGTCAACAACCAACAGTAACTGAAACCAGTTTGTTTACCAATGACGATAATGAACCACTCAGCCTCGCCACTCAATCTCCTACAAGAGAAGACAATTTTAATATCAGCCATGACAGTACTCCTCAGAAACAAAATAGTAATGATGATGCACACTTTACCTCTCATGTCACTACCATCAGTCCAGACAATGAAAATCCTTCAACAACCAATCAGCCAGTTCAGCCAGTTTATACTGGACATCCCATGGTGACAAGAGCTAAAAGTGGCATATTTAAACCCAAAACATATGTAGCTAGCATCACTTGTGAAGAGCCAGTCACATATAATCAAGCAGCAAGCTATAAATGTTGGAAAGCAGCAATGGATGAAGAATACAATGCCCTCATCAAAAATAAAACATGGGAATTAGTTCATAAACCAAACAATAAGAATTTAATAGGCTGCAAATGGATTTTCAGGATAAAAAAAAATTCTGATGGATCTATAAACAGATACAAAGCAAGACTTGTAGCTAAAGGCTACACACAAGAATATGGGTTTGATTATACTGAAACTTTTTCTCCTGTTGTTAAACCAGCAACTATAAGATTGATATTTACCATTGCACTGAAAAATCAGTGGAAAATTAAGCATTTAGATGTGAATAATGCATTCCTCAATGGTAATCTAGAAGAAGAAGTTTATATGCAGCAGCCTGAAGGTTACACACAAGACTCAAACCTTGTGTGTAAATTAAACAAAGCCATATATGGGTTGAAACAATCACCCAGAGTTTGGTTTGATAAACTCAAACTAACATTGGTTAATCTTGGATTTAATCCTACTAAATCTGATAATTCATTATTTACAAAAATCGATTGCACTTCAACTATATACATTTTGATATATGTCGATGATCTAATTGTTACAGGTAGCAATGAAGAGGAAATCAAGCAGATTACTGATTATTTAAATCAGGTTTTCTCAATAAAAGATCTCGGCAATGTGTCATATTTTTTGGGTATTGAAGTGCAAAGGATTTCAGAATCAGAATTGTTTCTATGTCAAAAAAAATACATAGCAGAGCTACTTATGAAAACTGATATGGACAAAGCAAAGCCACAACCAACACCAATGGTTTCTAGTCAACATTATTCAAAATTCAGGGGAGAAGCCATAAGTAACATTAAACAATATAGAAGTGTTGTGGGAGCACTTCAATATGCTACCATAACACGCCCTGACATATCGTTTAGCGTTAACAAGGTTTCTCAATTTTTGCAGGATCCTAAAGATGTTCATTGGAAAGCTGTCAAGCGAATTCTCAGATATCTTAAAGGGACAATTAATGCTGGATTAACTCTTAAAGGAAGCAAAAATCTTAATATCACTGGTTATTCAGATTCAGATTGGGCTGCTGATCCAGATGACAGAAAATCTGTCACTGGATACTGTGTTTATGTTGGTGAAAATCTAATATCCTGGAGTTCGAAAAAGCAATCAACAATATCTAAATCAAGTGCTGAAGCAGAATATAGAAGTATAGCCAGTATAGCAGCTGAAATCACTTGGTTACAGTCACTACTTAGAGAACTCAAATTAAACACAAATACTAAAGCTACGATTTGGTGTGACAATCAAAGTTCTATTTATATGTCGAGCAATCCTATTCAGCATGCTAGGACAAAGCACATCGAAATTGACATTTATTTTGTTCGAGATTTAGTAAAGGAAGGAAAATTAGAAGTAAATTATATACCTTCTTTTCACCAGCGAGCTGATATCTTAACCAAAGCACTGTCGGCAAGCAGTTTTCAGAGATTACGAGATGAACTAAAGATTAGAAGTCGCAATGACCACCAATTTTTGGTAATCTCATCACAGTCTACAGATCCAGGCTCAGTCGATTCAAAGCAAAGCAGATCTACTTCAAACAAAGCTGAAGGCTTCAATTCGAAGAATCAAAGATTTATAACTTCGTATAGAAGAGATAAACCCAAAATTTGCTTAAGTCGGCCTTCAGAATGTCTGAAAGATCAAGTTTAGAAGAAGTTTTCATTGTGGTGTCGCCATTTTCTCACGAAGACAATCTAGGGTACGGTTAACCCTAACCCTAGAATTGAGGCGGCGTGTTAAAATGAGAAAATGAGTGCAAAAGCGGCTGATATATTCTTTTGTACAATTGGATCCTCTAATACGAGTTTATATTGCAATACTCAAATGGGCTCGGCCCAGTTATAGATTTTAGCTATATAATGTACAAGTCACAATGTATTTCACATAGAAAAGAGTTCAGTCTTATTACAGTTTGTTTTTTTTCAGCACTCTGTAAAAATTCTTGCATCAATAAAATTCAATCTTTAATTTTTCCTTTGCATTAAATCTTCATTGCACCGCAATATTCTTCAACATTTCAACTACAGACATGTTGAACTGCAGAGTTTTCACTATCAGTTTTTCCATGTCAAGCACTTTTCTTTGTGTATATGAACGATCAGATATGGTGACTAAATCGTTGACCACTAAAACCGATACTTCTTTGTATTTGCATGCAAGAAGCATGGTAGTAACTCCTACTAACTGAAGCTTATTCCTAATAACAGCTTGCCTCAAAATCTATCTATTATGTTCACGGTAAGGTACATCTTTTCTTACATTAGCTCAAACTTGTAGTGTACCTCTATAAGCCAGTCAATTGGAATAGATCCCACTTTGTTGTTCATGTTGAATTGCTTGGACATGTAATCATGATGAACACAACTACTAGTATATCATCAACATAATCCACAACTGTCAGTGGATTTCCTACATCGCCTATATCAATATCTTGTGTATTTTCAGTGGCAATCATTGCTGTCAAAAATCTTAAAATCCTATGATATGAATCACGTTTCAAATCGAATCACTCTCTCTCTCTCTCTTTTTGCGGTTCGATTTATATTCCAATCAAATCCAGCTGATACCACAGTTTAAGAAACCATTAATTCCAGATGAACATGTCAAACGATACTTATTTGGATCTACAATTCTAATTCTAGTCATTTCCAAAAAGAATAATTGGAATGAAAGACAAAACGATGTTTCTAAGGTTTAGAAACAGATGCTGAAACATTAAAATCAATTTCAAAATGCATGCAAACTTTAAAATATAGATTTTTTAAATCCACAATTTATGATTTGAATCTCGTTTTGATTTAAAGTTTGAATTTTGCAATTCACGATTTGAATCTCATTTTGAAAACCTTGGTGACAATATCTTCCATCACAATTTCATCAGCAGTGAGCTCATAATCCTCTGTCTCTTCTGATTCTTCATCCATCGGCACATCCTCATCAATAATAATTGGATTGTGCCTCTCATTCCCACTGACTTGGCCATGTTTATTACCAGTCTCCTCATGACTTTGCTGTGATTTGCTTGCTAAAGTAGAACCAAATTTCCTTGTTATTGGTCTTCGAGGTATAACACTATCATTACTGCCACAAACAACTTCTTTTAAATGTCTCTTATTAGCGGCCAAGGATAAGAAGGCGTGTCAACAAAGTTCTTAATGACCAAGGATAAGAAGGTGCATACATCTTGGCAGTACATGTATGGACATGGATACACCCGTATGATGCTACATGAGGGTCTCGCAACTAAAATTTAGGCTACACGTATGCCTCGAAGATGTTGATAATTTTGTGATTCTTTTAGAGCGATTTAACATTTTACCAAATTTTCACAAATCAATAAAAAAAATTCCCGTAAGTACTCATAACTAACCATTTTGAATACGAACAAAATTTTCTTTTAAAATGAATTGTTCATCTTCCATGTGATACTAGTCTATCTTCCTAAATAAATAATCGAAAAAATCCAAACGTTCTCTAATATTTTTTTAGTTTTAATAAAATATCTTAAATATAATCAAATGTTTTGGTGCAAGTATCCTTAAATATCAAAGTTGTAGCCGGTATGTATGCAAATCTTCAGAATGTACCAAATGTTTATCCAAATGTGGACAACGTACATTGTAATGATTTGCGTATCCAGTACTTGTATTCTTGCAGGTATCCATGCTGCTTGTCTTTACATGGAAGGAAGATAGTAAATCAACAAACATCATTTAGGTTAAAATAATTAGGGGACTTTCATTTGAAGAATACACATGTTAATACACATGAAAACTATATGAAATCAATTATCATTTTTTGGGAAATCAAGTATATATATTTTTGATGTATGTATATATAGAGATTTTTATGCACTATAAATTTATGTAATTTATACATCTAGTATCATATAAAGCAAAACATTCAAAGCCACACGCTCATCCATTAAAAGCTTATGTAACTGTTTATATGCCTAGAGGTCCATATATATAAGAAACTTTACTTTTTCAAAAGCACAATGTATATGAAACTGGAACAATGCAGTCATGGAGTTGCATTATGCATTTCCGTAACCCTGGAACATTTAGAAGCCGGTACATATTCACATGCCAAGTCATTGCATGTTTGAACCTTAAGCTTAAAGACCATTTATATAAGAAAAACACTATTCACCTGTATATTTTATCAAAATATTTCCATGATGAGAAGATTACGGACTATGTTGTCAACTAATTTGCCTAAAGGTCCATAAATTATATATATTTTATCAAAATATACGAACAACCCTGGAATATTAAGTTATTAAATGTTTACAGGAAAAACCAGACTCTTAAGCTAAAAGATGAGAAGATCCATGATCATGAAGAAGTGGTAAAAAGAGTTTGAATGACAGTTTTGAGTAGAGGAAGAATCGCTTCTTAACTCTGAATGTTGTTTTGCAGATAAGGGATTTTACAGTATTTCTCGAGGCTCAGAAAGTTGTAAGTAAAGTAGGCAATGGCAATGCGATGCAAGATGGAACTGTGTATTGCCAGCACCATCACCTCCACCTTCATCAACCATATTTAAGAGGTCTTCAAAATCTAACATAAAGAGGAACTAATCCTTCCCTTCTATTTTATTACCAAAAAGGTAAAAGAATGTATTGGCACCACTGTTACACCTGGCTGTGGCTTTGTGCATAATAATGGCGGTTATGTTACTAGCAGAGAATGTTTAATGGGATGCATTAATCTTTTAGCAAAGTTTTCTAAATGGAGACCAGATAGAATGTATGAACAGAAACCGATTCAGGCAGATGAAGAGACAAGTAATCGTATGGTGCTCGTTCAGGTTATTATTGGGAACTACGGCTACTACAGTAAGAAAAAATATGAAACATCACAAGAGCATGCAATAAAACAAACATTCAGTGTTGAAAAACTTCAAAACACGTGAAACGAATATCAAACAGTATTTCTTAGTTGGAATCAAACAGTATTTTTTAAATGGAGACCAGACAGATGCATTAATCTTATTGGGAACTACGGCTACTATAGTAAGAAAAAAGATGAAACATCAGAAGAGCACGCAATAAAACAAACATTCAGTGTTGAAAAACTTCAAAACACGTGAAACGAAAATCAAACAACATTTCTTAGTTGGAATCACAAAAATAATATGATTATATGAGACTATTATAGGTGAATGCCTTCCAACATCAAATTTATTGGATCTTGAAATCATATAGCAGAAAGTTTTCGAAATTGGAAAAAGGCAAACGTTAGGTTTAGGACCATTTAGAAATTATATATTTATTCCTATATATGTATGTTCTCTATACCATGTCCATACAGTTGTTTTCTTATGTACCGGCTTATGAAAATGCAGAAGATAGACATCAAAAAGTGTAGCTGAAGTTAAGTATAAAGAAATCGAAATAAATCAATCAACCAAGAACAATAAAAAGTAACATACCTGAAATCAATACAAAGAGAATTAATTCGATGATCTGGAATGAAAATCCGAAAATTAGGACAAATAAATAAAGAAACCTAATCAAGCAAACAATAAAAATTCAGATAAAAACTAATAACATACCTCAAATTACAGAGATATTTTCCTAGATCTGAAAGAAATAAATGAAGATCAAATAAGTTATAAAGAAAAACAAAACGATTAGTCAATGATAAAATAATTAGTACCATGTCCTGAGACTCACGCAAAGAAAACTTCGCATGTGCGCCAGTCGCTCTTAGCAAATTGTTACTAAATAGCGAAAAATCTCAGTGGCTAGGGTTTTGGTGAGAATGAGAGAACCGAAGATCGGTTTTTGGCAGCTCTTGAATGAGAGAATTGAATAACATCGAAAAATTAATATGGAAGAAAAGCGGAATTGCTGAAAACCGATGTTATTCTATGACTCTAATAGGCTACAGTCAAATAGATGGAGTCCGTTAAACATTTTTAGCCTTTCTAATATTTAGTTCGTGTATTAATCCCTTTTTGAAATGGATGGTCTGTCTTAACTATATAGTTTTGATTTTGATGTCTTAATTATGTAGTTTTGATTTTGATATGATACGTTACTACTAAATGGTAAATATTTGTATCACTGCGTAAACAACATATAATTATAACTGATAACTTGAAATTCAGTCAAACGGTAGTTAATAAATGTAATTTTGAATATAATTATATTTAGGTCACGAAAAAATCACGTTTCATTTTAACTATTTTTGAGTTGCATCAAATATGACATTGCAAAATAAGTTGTTTAATTTTCCAAAAAAAAATATATACATTTAAACAAAAAATTTTGAATTACAATAATTATTTCATCCAAATTGCATCAAAATTATTAACTAGTATAACCCATTGAAAATATATTTAAATATCGTAAAAACTGCCAGCATATACATTAGTTTGCATGTTCGATAAGATGAAATTTTAAAAGAAAAAATAGTTATACCTTAGTTTTATTATACTAATAATCATGGGGAAAAATGTCATGATACCAACAGTTTTCGCCATGTTTTTTTTTCAATTAAGTTGGGTGGTATCAACCATCGCTAATGCGTCGGTGTTGCGTTGCGATTTCCAATATTTTTTCGTCGGCGTTTAGGCGTCGCTATTGACGATGTTTCTTGTAGTCAGTCGAGAAAAACGTCACGATACCAATAGTTTTCACGATATTTTTTTCTCAATTTATTTGGTTGCTATTAACCATCGCTAATATGTCGGTGTTGCATTGCGATTTCCGATGTTTTTTTTGTCGATGTTTAGGCGTCACTATTGACGATGTTTCTTGTAGTCAGTCGGGAAAAACGTCACGATACCAGCAGTTTTTACGACGCTTTTTCTCAATTTATTTGGATGGTATTAACCATCGCTACTGCGTGGGATTGCGTTGCGATTTCCGATGTTTTTTTCCATTGGCGTTTAAGTGTCGCTATTGACAATGTTTCTTGTAGTGAATAAACTATCGGCGCGATTCTCACGGTATGACCGGTTGAACCATGAAAACCTTGGATCTTCCATTACCACGATTTAACGTATGGTTCGATCTTCATAACTATGGTTATAGGATTCGATTCAGATTTACACATATTTTTACAATTCAATATGGACGGTTTTGTGTAGTGGTGTGATTTATGCCTGTCTTTAGACGACTCACCCTTTCATCGCCCTTGGTCTTACTTCTTGAAGCTTGTGGCTTGGAAATCAAAACGTGCCCTTGAAACTAACCACTTATTTTATGGAGTAACATTACAGAAGCGAGGTTCCATATTTTGCAATAATTAGCCAAACTCGTTAAGCACATTTTCTGGGAACTATTCCTTTCATAAGCATCACTGTATCATTATTCCACATGTACCCCACTTTTAGGCTTAATAAATTATCCCTATATCGATATAAAAGCATATATCAATGTCATTTTTATATCCTGCCGTGCAATGAAACCATTTAATAATTGTAACGAAGACAGCAGAAATATTTGTCCATATAATAATTGTAACGAAGACAGCAGAAATATTTGTCCATTTAATAATTGTAACGAAGACAGCAGAAATATTAGTTATGTTGAAAGAAAAGGACAACAAACGTGAGAAACGAGGCTCACGAAATTAACTTTGGATCCCCTGTCTCAGGGTGCGTTCGCTGTCTTTATTTGTCACGCTCAGGATTTTTATGACGTCCGACGCGTCGGACGCAAGCACCATTTACCACTGCCAAATAGAACGTTCATTGGAAGCTGGAAATCAAGTCGTTCGCGTCCGACGCATCGGACGCCAACGGCTTAATTTCCAACTTCTCTTTCTCCCTATAAATCACTCACTCTATCCTTAACACCTTGCACAATACTACTTCAACAATTTCTTCAACTTTTTCTGCTTATTCGATTAATGTCTAACTCTGATTCGTCCTCCGATTACGACGATCTGATGGAGCTTTACGAGGTTTATCTGATTCAGAATGAAAGGAGAAATCATATGATGTAGATTAATACTACAGAGTCCACTGGCTTATCTTGGATCAACGAAATTTTGAACGGTCATCAAATCCGCTGTCAAAATAATTTTCGAATGAAAAGACTATGTTTCCACGCGTTATGTGAAAAACTGCAATTTCATGGTCTCGCTTTCAGACCAGAAATTTGTGTCGTCGAAATGGTTGGAATTTTCATTTATATAATGGCTGCTAGGCTTTCAAATAGACAACTTCAAGAAAGATTTCAACGATTAGGTAGCACAATTTACATTTATTTTCATGATGTCCTAAATGCTTTTCAATTACTCGTTGCGGATGTAATAAAGCCAGGAGAACAACAATTTAATACTATTCCACATCACATCAGAAATTCAAACTGGTATTATCCGTATTTCAGAAACTGCATTGGCGCTATAGATGGTACAAACGTATCTGCACATTTACCCGCTGATCAAATTATCCCTTATATAGGACGAAAAGGCTTTGCAGCTCAAAATATATTAGCGGTTTGTGATTTCGATTTACAGTTTACGTATGTTATGGCTCGTTGGGAAGGGACTGCACATGATAATAGAATTTTTAATGCTGTTACAAACGATAGAAGCTCTAACTTTCCTAGCCCTCCAGCTGGACAGTATTATTTGGTTGATTCGGGCTACCCACTTCAGACTGGATATTTTCCGCCATATCGAAATATGAGGTACCATATTCCGCATTTCCGTGATACCATGAATCAACCAAAGTCGGCCAATGAAGTGTTTAATTACTACCATTCGAGTTTACGTATGGCCGTCGAAAGAACATTTGGCATTTGGAAATTTTTTTTACCATTCTCGACAAGATGCCTACTTTTCGGTTCTACACTCAAGTGAAAGTTGTCGTATCTACAATGGCCTTACACAATTTCATACGCAAATATAATAGTGGTGACCCTGATTTTATGGCTTTTGATGATGATCCTGAACTAATCTCCGATCAGTACGTGGCGGAATATTATAGTATGAGAAATGCGACGAATAGAGGCACTGAACGTGTACATCCAGGCGGATACCGAGAAATGTCATTAGTTCGAGATAACATTAGAGATGAGTTGGTTGCTGCCGGTTTGCGCTAATTTGTCTTTGTATCTGTAACTATATTTGTACTTGTATCTGTATTAGAAACTGTATCTGTATTTGTATTTGTATTCGTATTTGCCAAATCATATCTATTTATATGTTATTTTAAAAATACCACGCTCAAATACCACGCTTAGATATCATGCTCAAATACCCCGTTCGCAGCTAAAAACGTATTCCCCGTTCGCTACAGTACCACACTCAAATGTCACGCTCAAATACCCCGCTCGCGTTGGTTAAGAACGCATCCTCATTATATTGGCGTGTAAATGCATTACTTGCCTCAATATGATTTTATATTCTCTTCCCGATGGAAAACAATATGTTACATCAAAAACCCAATGGAAAATATATTAACGTTACTTCATAATTTTATATACTATTCCCGAAGCATTATTCAATTAGCATGTTGATGTAGTCGACGCATGTCTATTTTATATACCATCTTCGAAAATGTTGATTTTGGAATTGCCTTTGAAAATAAATCTGCTTGATTTTCTTGAGATTAAATTTGTTTTACCTCATTCTTGTTGTTTTTTTAAGTTCATTTGTAAAGAAAATTTTAGAACAAATGTGTTTTGTTCTCAATCTTAGTCTAAGCAGTTAATTAAGCTCCGTTGAAACCCCGTAGTATCATCGCTATAGCGCATAGCACCCTTCAAGCGCTATGCTATTTCAGCTTAACGCTGATGAACGATAGATTCACTTTTAATCCTGCTATTTCAATTATATCTCAAAATTATCATCAAAATCATAACCAAAAATGAATAATTTTCAAAATGAAAACTATCTTTATAAAAACGTCTACAAATCTGAAAATATAACATCAGTATAATAAAATCTGAAAAATTAAATCTATTAACACGTAATCCAAATATAGAAGGTTAAGGAATAGTTCTAGAATTTTAAATCAATGATACGCAGATCAACTTCTAAATTAAATGTAAAAACAAATTTAAAGAGGTAAAATTAGAAAATTTTCATGTCTATTTTCTTTAACCGAGTATAAAGAAGGGATAGTATAGATCTGATTTCAGTAATTTTTCAACAAAAAGGAATTGTATCTACATCTAGGTTTTATTTAAAAGTCGTAGGTTTTATTTAAAAGTCGGTTGATAAAGTGTTGCAAAATAAAATAAAAATGGAAGATATTATAAAGATAAAAATTGAAGCTATTATGGAGAGAAGATTGTGCATTAGGAAGAGAAGACCCTTTATTTTGTACTAACTGAGGTACGCAATACTCTATTTATAGAATATATATAAGCACTGCAAATGACATTGATGTCACTTTGTATTTAACATATTCACTGCTATTATTCGTACCTAATACGGATACAACAACATCAACTTTGCTACAATACCTCAACTACTTTTGGGTATTTTACCCGATCAAGAGAGAAAAATATGATATCCTACATCCTAACTTTAAGGTTGAATTCAAGTAATTCATGGGTGATCCCTGCATATTTATCTCATATTCGAATATTTTATCTTATTTTCATTTAGGTAAAATAGCATTTTTGCAGCAACATAGAGTATGACTTGAGATATTAATTGGAAGATGATACGATTATAACGAGCAAAGAAAAGGACACCGAACTAGCGAAACGAAATGAGGCCCATGAAATTATTTTTGGATCCTTCTTTTTAAATACCCTGAAATAAATGCATTGGTCGCCTCCATATGATTTTTGATATATCGTATATCCTAAAATGGCCCAACCAATGAGTTTTGATTCTACACGTTTTGATTCAATATACCAACCTTCAATTTCATAAGCAACTGCTGCACATTTTTACTTGGAACATTTAACTGACTTACTTTGGGTTGTGACCTATCCCTTCTCAAAATCTCACCTTTTTTTTTTTTTTCAAATTCAAAACAGCACTTATGTAAATTAGGTCATATATTATACATAAGAACATGACAAGTGCCAAAAAGCCTTATATATCATTACTGATACCAGCGGCAAATAATGTGCGGGAGATGGAGCAATATATACATGTAACTTGTATCTTGAGAAAGAGAATGACGCTGCGATCCAATGTACGTTATTCTTTGCTGAAATTAATGCAATTCTAATTAAACGGTAACACAACTTATCCTACTCACATTTAATATCAGAACAGAGCAATAACAAACGAACTTTCCCACAGCAAAACGATATATAAATAGAGGTGGTTAAAAAAAAAGGATCCTGGACAACAGAACATGATAGATATAATGCATCACATAAATGATACATCCCATAAATATAATGTTGTATCAGTATGAAACAATAGAGTGGCGGAGCCAGGAAATTTATCTGGGGAGGGGGCCAGATAATAAGTTCGAGGACGGTAGGCCTCGAATTTTTCTTTTTCATGTTGAGCTGAATCAAACCAGTAGGCAATTTGACTGTCAATACACTGAAAAATGGCTAATACTTTCGCCAATATTATGCATACAAAAAGTTTTTAAACAAAGTTTTGTAATACATTCGAAGCTGCTTGACAGTACCCAATTCTACATACCCTTTTTGCAACAAACAAGCCGGTTACAAAAAAAAGAAAAAAAAAGAAAAAAAAAAAAAAATCACTAAAAGCTAGTTTTTAGGATGCAGGACCTAAAAGACTACTTTTTTTGGTGGAAATTGATTCACAGGACCTAAAATCGATTCACATGACCTAAATCAAAAATTACTTCCCATTTTTAGTAAAGCTTCAGAAAGATGATTAGGATTTAAGGTTTTGCTATATCTTTGATTCAGGGATGATTAGGGTTTTGCTGGTCTTCTGTCGGTTGTCGGATTGGACAGGTATGGCGTCGGGCGGGTCTGAAGGAGGTAGGGCAGGCTGAGACGATGTCGGGGATGGAGGAGAGGTGGGTTGGAAGGAAGGTAAAGGCCGTGAATTTGTTTGCCAAGAGTCCTTCTTCTGTGCTGCCATTTCCGATCATTAGTTCTCGAGATTTCTCTTTTTTTTTCTTTTTTCGTTTTCTGATTTTCTGTTTGACGGGGGGGGGGGGTTGGGTTTACCCGAACTAGGCCTGTCAACGGATACTTTCGGATACGGATAGTGCCATATCCGTATCCGCATCCGAAATCATTTTCGGATATCGGATATCCGCATCCGCGGATACAGACGGATATCGGATAATTATCCGCTCCGCCAACAATCGATAAATCAATGAATATAAATGAATTTTTTTAACTTAATATTAAGCTTTTTCAACCTAATTGATTACTAAAGGGCCAAAAATAAATAAATATGATGATAATATATAATTTTGAGCAATTAACATGCGTTTAATAGACTTTTAATTTTGCAAATTAATAAATTAGTATATTTAATTATGTTAAAATACACATAATTTAAGCTATAATCGGGAAAAAAGCGGACGGATAATTTTCGGATGCGGATATGCCTATATCCGCATCCGCATCCGTTTTCCCGGATATTTATCCGCTTTTCGGATACGGATGCGGACGGATTTCGGATATTTCGGATATCCATTGACAGCCTTAACCCCAACCATGATGTGGCTCCGTCACTGAAACAATATACAAGACATCGTATCATGTACATACAACAATATCACGTGGAACACAATAATTATGGGTCCTATCTTTTATACAATCCAGTACACATCACTCTAGTACCGTAGTAAAAAACTACGGGTGCCAGTAATTAACACAGGCATGGTGGACGCAAATGAATACATGTACCAAAACGTCTCACATTGGCCCATTAATTATAGATTAATATAACAAGTTTTGGTTCACATCCGTGCATTAAAACTTAAAAGAGAATACAGCTATTCCAATAGCTGAGAGTCGTTCAATGAATTTGGAATAGCCATTGGAATATAATCAATGAATTCTAACGATATTTCCAACGGATAATTAGCTTTGTTCGCCGGTTGATTTGCTGCGTGGTAGCGTCATCAAGTGTTAACCATTTGGTTGATTGAAGAACGCTGAAGAGACTTACCAGTGCCTTGTGAATGCAATGTTCAAATCACAGATCGGCAAAACCATGGAGGTTTACGTCGATGATATGATGGTGAAGTCGAGAAGGGCTACAGATCATTTAGAAAATTTGGCTGAAATGTTTCATATTCTCAGGAAGTATGGGTTGAAGTTGAATCCACTTAAATGCTCATTTGGGGTCGCATCAGGAAATTTCCTTGGGTTTATGGTTAATGTCAGGGGCATTGAAGCCAATCCCGCTCAAGTCTCACCTTTGCGAGAGATGCGTGCTCCTAGAACAAAGAAGGAACTTCAAAGCTTGAATGGGAAAGTTGTTGCATTGAGTTGATTCATTCCAAAGGAAACTGATTGGTGTATTTCACTTTTCGATGCGCTGAGGAAAGTGAAGAAGGACTTCCAATGGACTCCCGAATGTCAAATGGCTTTCGAGGAGATAATCAAACACATGTAATCACCTACGATGTTGTCAAAGCCAAGGATAGAAAAGAGTTATTTTTGTATTTGGAAGTTTCGTCTCAAGCCTTAAGTGCAGCGTTAGTCGGAGAAGATGCAAAGGTTCAACAGCCGGTATACTATATCAGTAAAAGGCTTGCTAGGGTAGAGCTGAATTATCCCATGTTAGAGAAGCTTGCATATTGTTTGCTCGTCGCCTCGAAAAATCTTAGGCCATATTCCCAACCCCACTCTATCAAAGTTCTTACATATCAACCTTTAAAGCAAGTTATGTTATGTTCGAAAACTTCGGGAAGACTGTTGAAGTGGAATATTGAACTTTGTCAATATGATGTAACTTATCATCCTCGAAGGGCTATCAATGGATAGGATTTAGCGGATTTTATTGTTGAATTTACAGATAGAGGGGAGGAGAAGGAATAACCTATTGACAAAGTGGTTATATGGTAGTTGTTCGTTGATGGGTCCATGAACGATTATTGCTCAGGGGGAGGAGTGGTTCTAGAAACTCCTGAAGGACGCTCTATGCAGGTTAGAGTTCTCATCAACCAATAACAAAACTAAGTATGAAGCACTAATCGCAAAAATAAAGATAGCGAAGGAGCTTAATTTGAAAACATTGCAGATCTTCAGTGGCTCATAGTTAGTCGTATGTCAAGTCCAAAGAGAGTTCCAAGCCGAGGGTGGAAATCTTCCAGCTTATCTACTTAAAGCTTGGGAACTTCTTATGATCTTGACTACTACACAATACCCCATATCCGTAAAGAGGAGAATATGAAAGCAGATCGTCTCGCTAAATATGCAAGTTCAGGAGATGCACAATTACTGGGATTTGTACCCGTCGAAGTTATCTCAAATCCTAGTACTAAAGATATGGATGTTGAACGGATTATGAATGAAAAACCTGACTCGTGGATGATCCCGATCAAAGTCATCTTCTCAATGGAACACTCCCAAAAGAATCAAAAAAGCGAAGGAAGATTTTGGGGAAAACTCCAATGTATTTATCCAGGATGGTAGACTATATAGGCGAGGCTTCTCTATGCCTCTACTTTGGTGTGTGACCAAGAAAGAATCTAATGCAATTCTGGTAGTATTACCCAAAAGTGAACGCGGAGGTCACATAGGTGGACAAACATTAGCCAAGAAAGTTCTGCGATATGGCTTTTTCTGGCCTGATGTGAACCTGGATTCTGCAACCTATACCAAGAAGTGTGACAGATGTCAGAGATTTGCGAAGATTCCAAAAGCACCATCCATAGAATTGACACAAATGGTCAGTCTATGGCCATTTGCTGTTTGGGGCATTGATTTGATTGGAGCACTTCCAATAACAAAATCTAGCTTTAAATATGCCATTGTAGCTGTCGATTACTTCACCAAGTGGGCTGAAGCAGAACCACTAGCCACTATTACCTCAAAGAAAGTGATCAACTTCATGCTGAAGAATATCAATTGCAAGTTTGGTGTGCCATTGAAGACAATCACAGACAACGGAACATAGTTTGAAAGCGATGAAATCAAAAGCTTCTGTGGTAAGTACAAGATTCAGAAAAGTTTTGCAGTAGTGGCTCATCCATAGGCCAACGGGCAAGTCGAAGCATTGAATAAGATCATAAAGTCAACCATCAAAAAGCGTCTTGAGAAAGCGAAAGGTGGTTGGGTAGATGGACTTCCACTTGCCCTATGGGCGTATCGCACGACTCACAAATATGCGACTGGGCACACTCCATTCTCTCTAGCATTTGGGCCTGAAGCTATGATCCCGGTAAAGCTGGAAGTTCCCACTCACCGTAGGATTCACTTTAACCAAGAAGAGAATGAAAAGATGCAGCTTGAAGTGCTTTACCAACTCGAAGAAAGGAGAAATGAAGTAGAGCTCATAGTTGTTTCTCATCATAGAAGGTTTGCCAGGCATTTTAACTCCAAAGTCAAGTAAAGGACCTTCGAAGTTGGAGATCTGGTACTTAAGAAAGTGATGACCGAACTAGAATTTTTGGGCCTAATTGGGAAGTACCCTAAATTATAAGCCAAGAACTCCTAGATGGCACCTTCAAATTGAAGACGATGGATGGAATTCAAATCCCTAGAGCTTGGAACAACAACCATCTCTATCGTTATTTTACTTGATATTTCACTCATATTTCCTGTAAAAAAGTTGAAATACTTTGCAAGCTTTGTAATTGAACTTTGTACATATGAATGAAAAGAGTAATTTTGCTTGCCTGAATTGTACATTTGCAAACCCTTGTTTAATTGTTCAAAAGTTGGTAAAAGTTGATTTTGATTGCAGGCTATTTAAAGATCTCTCGTTCACCTACAACCTAATAAGACCTGCTGACCTTTATAACACATCCCAGTGTGAACAGCTAAAGTGACGAGTGCCATAAGCATCACTCGCAACAAACCCGAAGGTGTAGAGCACTGCCTTGCAAATAAAAGATAAAGGGCATTAGGAGTCAAAATGGCGATAAGGTGCAACGAGTAGACTAAAGACAAAAGTTGCATGTTTCACCAAAGGGGCATCTCCTGAAAAGAGTGATCCAGGACCCCAGTTCTGTTGCTAGGATAGCTTGTTGAAACAAGCATCTGGTAAAGGAACCGACACCCTCCCCATGAAACTACTTAATAATACAGCCTCTCACACTGAAGCCTACATAAGTCCCAGTCATAAGGAGGCATGCATCCATTCTGTACTCCGAAGGACCTGGATCACCAGGTTAGCGAGTTGCATGATTGAAATCATAAGAAAAACTAAAGACCTCTCCGGGGGCACCCAATAAGATCATCAGTGTCAGGAACTACCTGACCTGATTACGACAAATGTTAGGCGGAAACCAAAGACTTCTCCTGGGGCACCCATTTGATTGTCAGTGTCAGGAAGTACCTTGCCCAATTACAACAAACACTGGGCTTTAAAAGACCTTCTTGGAGGCGTCCATTTAACTCGTGTAGTATATGATTATGTTGAATGCGATGAATTGAGTGTTTGGGATTTAAATGACCTCTTATGAGGCGTATGATTAGTTTGTTAGTGTCTGAACATCTCAGACTCGACGATCGATAGGCTTTAAATGACCTATTCAGAAGCGTTCGTTAGTTTGGTTAGCTTCTGGATATCTTGAGTTGCGATGATCGGTGGGATTGCATGACCTCTTTGGAGGTGTCCAATTAATTCAGCCAGCACCTGGTTCATTCAAGTTGCGAAGATTGTTGGGCTTTAACCAAAGATCTCTCCAAGGGCACCCAGCGAAGTCGTCAATGCTAGTATTAATCAGTCTAATTATAGACGAAAAGTCTCCAATGCCTGAAATAACTAATTGGATAGTAGATGAACATTGGGCCAGAAATATAAGACCTCAAGTAGGGGCATGGAAGCTAGAAAACTTATTTAACTAAGGGCACGAGTTAGATAAACCAAACTGGATTTTGTGGTTATTTGGCAAGTTGAGAAGCTCTAAGTTCAATGATAAAAGCAAGAGACTTAGATAATAAAGCAGGAACTTCAAGTATTTTAGTCATAACCAAGGGAACCTAATAAAGATGATCACATCCGGCCTAATAAGTTCTTAACAACCTTTGGTATGGGTGCATCACCACTGCATTAAGATAAACCGATAATGCTTACAATACATACCATAAGCTCGTCACGACTTCACACCAAACAAAAGACTTGTAATATGTGAATAGACAAGTGTGCGGGAAGAAAAGTAAGATAAAGCTAAAATAGAAGGCTAAAGTACAATAAGAAAAACACTGTTTCATCACATCAACACAAATGCAAAGCACAAGTCTCGAGTACATCATCCATAAAGTCATAAGCGAGGACCGGCATTCTTCTTCTTTGCATTCTTGGAATCGCTAGACCTCAGATATGGTTTATTGATCTTAACGGAGGAAGGAGGAGGTGTATCAATTGGTTGACTTCCATCCTTAGCTTCTATGCCACCAAACGGATACTATGGAGTAGATAAAATGATAGATCCTCCTTTCTTAAGAGAAGTGCGCTCCTCTTATGCCTTAAGGATGACGAAGGCTTAATCTTCGTCTTTTCCTGGACCTCGGCTCCCTTCCCAGGGCTTTCATCCGCGTCGTCAACATCTTCTACTTCATCACTATAAGTGTAGTCAACATCGTCCAAATCAACGTTCGCACTAATCTTTACGCCTTGTGACGCTAGTTGTGAAGCAGGAGTAGAAGTAACAAGTAAAGATGCATCAGTTGGAGGAGGAGTGGTAATCAAAGCAGTAGTAGACGACACCCAAGTAGAGGTGGTCATAATAGTTTTGATCGTTGTTCCAACCACTATAGGAGGGGGTTGTGGCGACATCAAGCCTAATACAAATGAATAATGAGCATGGAATGCAATAGACCCAAGTGAAGTACAATGACATTCTAAGTTTGATATGGCTTGTTCAATCTCATCTTTATCTACAGTTAAAAGATCTCTATTCTCAACTTTGTATTTATTGGGGTTGTCCTCATTAGCCTCACCATCTCCTGTAAGCTCCTCAGTGATGCGCTCCTCAATAGTATGCTCATAAGTAGATTTGTCCTTTTCCTCATGAGTCGCAGAAGGACCAGTGGGAGGCACAGTTAGAGTCTGAGAATTGGAAACCTCAACATTAACAAAATCAATAGGGAGTCGGTAGTAATTGCATCCAGGGCTTCCTCGGAGGAGGATTCAACTTCGTCACCCAATAATCCTCGCTCCCTCATAAGCTTTTACTTCCCTTTGGCCAGAGCCTTGCAGGAGTTCTCGTCCAAAAGATTCTGTAAGAGGTATTCTTCGTCATAAGATCTTCAACTTGCTTAAGTACTGACTCCCAAACTATAGCCAAAGTCACTAAAAAAATCAGGTCCCAAATAGTGCAAGCAGTCGTGGCTTATGACATCGAAAAAGTAAAATATGAATAAAGTGGCATTGGGATCCGTCTCAGCATCAGTGAACACTTTCTCAGCAGTTGCTTTACCATCCAAAACTCTGTCTCTCTCCTCCTCGAGAATTTCTGCTTTAGTTGTCAGCATAGAAATAGCCAATTTATGAGTAGTATTTTCCTCATAAAGACTGGTGTTATCTTGTTGGTAAGTGGCAGAAGCCTGCGTTTCCATGGCCAATTGGGTTTCGGCAGTTTGTTGAGCAGATTGAGCATCTTTAATTTGCTATATCAGCGCATTTTCTCTCAATTTGGCAGCAACAAGCTCTTCTTTGAGCCTTCGATTCTCGGCCTCTAGTCCTTCTAGTTCTGTATTTCTTTGCATAAGGGAAGCAATGGTAGCATCCCGAGACTCAAGAACCTTGGCCCATTCAACCTTGTCATTCTCCAAGGTAGCAATTTGATTAAGGTTATGCCTGTTAAATCTTTGGAGATCATTGGCTAGCTTGTACCAGAGATAGTTGTTTATCAGCTCGACTCCCAACCGCGTCTAGCTGAGTCTCGAGCTGACTTTTGACAGTATCCATCTGCTTATTAATATTGCCTTTCAAGGCATCCAACTCTCTAAGTATATCTTTCCTGTCAGATGGGTGTATGTCCAAATCAAAGAACACTCCTTTCAGACACCAATTTTTGAATCATTCAACAAGTGCGATATTTACTGGTTCAAGTTCATAACGAGGCCTCTGTATGATTTTCTAAATATCGACAGAAGAAGGAGTTACAGACGGTGCAGTGACTGGACGATAGCCAGAAGTAGTCTAAGTAGCAGGGGCGGGAAGTTTATCTGATCGGGAGCGTTTGTTAGAATCATCTTTCCCACAATCTCTGTTCGAAGCATCCCTCTCTCTCTTCCTCCTTCATCTCTCCTCCTCATCCCGTTTACTCCGCTCCTGGCTATCAACATAACGATCATCATATTGGCCACGATCGCCATAAGAGCCTCGATTCCGCTCCTCACTTTCTAGCTGATCCTGGGCTTCGTGCCTCCACCTCCTTTGTTCATCAGTCTCTGCGAGACCATGAGAATATTGCGGTTGTTGGGAATATTGAGATTGCTGGGATTATTGCGAGTGCTGTGAACGATGAGATTGTATGAGATGCCTTGGATTATAAGAGCCAGTTCGGTGCTTAAAGTTCTTCATAAATTGAAAACTCACATCTGAACCTGACATGAGGAAAAAGCAAGATTTCAGTACTTAGATTAGAAAGTACTTGCGAAAAGAATAAGCTACATGCAAAAGCGAGAAAAGCTTAGGTTATATGCGATGTGTGATCTAACACGCATCTAATAACCAACCGCTTTTCAGTGGTGAAGCTGATGCAGGCCCTATATCAGAAAAAGTCCTCCATGGTGAAGGGGTTTGAGTAAAATCCATCTCAGTAACCATTTTTGTAACTTTGGTGGCAAGCCCCGAAGTCGCAGTCTCACTTGGAAGGTCTTTCATGGTGCTAAGATCACTAAAGTATTGAAAATATCCGTGGAACTCTCCTCATGGGTGTCTGGAATAACGGGATCCTCGCCAACGTTCTCAACATTTAAGTTGTCCCCAGGAGTTGTCTTAACCTCCCCCGCGTGTTCAGTTTCCTTCATAGGACCTGGGGTGGTCTCACCCTCCCCAACTTTTTTAGTAGATGTCATGAGACCTTTGCCTTCACGATTTGTAAATTCTTTTTCTTCAATAGAAGGAAATTAAGACTTAGAGGGTGATTTGCTACCACTAGCGGGGTCTGAGCACTTCTTTAGAAAGGGCTCATCGATTTGACTTTGTGATGCACCATCCCCTCTAGAAGCGCCAACATCGAATGCTATAGGTGTAGTCATAGGTGTTGAAGGTCCCGCTTTGGAAGGGAACATCCTTAAAGGATGAAGTAATTTGTACTTGCGAAGAAATTCCTCCGTGATTAAGTGTTTTCTTCCCCTTTTTAATTCATAGACGACTTTTAAAGTCTCATAAACAGCCTTGAAAGGGGCAGAATTTTTATTATCCTTAACTGGAGCTGGAACAATTGTAATCAAATGAAAGAATTTCAAGTAACCGAAACATAAGAAATAATTGTAGGAGTTCTTTAAAATATTCTCACCTTCTTCTGTCCAATTCCCACGAAATTGTCAGGTTAACGAGCAAAGAAAATTTGAGTCAAGAATCCTGAAACACTCTCTGGCAAGCCTAGTACAAGCTTCCAGTTCCGTGCACCCTCAACGTGCATGATGGATATGGTGTCTTCTCTCCTTTTGAACGAATACAAATAGCAGATATCTTGAAATGTAGGCTCACTCTCCTTCATTTGCATAAAAAGCATATAAAGCCCTAACAAAATTGTGTAGCCATTTGGGTGAAGTTTGAAAGGAGCAATAGCCATATGATTCAAGATCGCCTAAATGAAAGGATTGAAGGGAGGGCAACAGCCACCCACCAGCATATGATGATTAACGGCTATGTTTCCAGTCAGGGGTTGATCAACGAATACTCCCTCGCCCGACAATTCTGCATTAGTGACAGGTATACCTTATTGACTGCACAATTATTCGAATAAGTCTGGATTAAGTATGGTAAAGTGTCTCTCCGACGGCAGGGCACTGAGAGGGCGAGGCGTAGGAAATAGTGGTTCAAATTCCAAGCTAAGGGGAGAAGTCGTTGTAGCCTTAGGAGCAGTTGTAGACACATCGACTTGAGCAGAAGAAGACGATGTCCCCTCATCCTGTAAGCGAGATTGTTGCCTAGTAGTCATTCTACAAAAAAAAATTATTTGTAAACATATCCCAAGTACACACTCCTAAAAAGTGAAGTGTCGCCCAAAATTTTACGATTCATATAAAAGCGACGCTCGACATCAGTAATCCAATATGTTTCGTTCAGTTGATCTCGAGCGCCGCTAATAACTTAAACTACGTGTCCTGTATGTGCTGCCAAAGGTTGACAGGTTATAATCTATTAAATGAAATAAGCTTGTATAGATATGCCACTTAGTTCAAGTCTTGAAAATTCATTGTAACATGCTTTATTATCTAATCTGCTATCGAAGTTGGCAATCAATGGCGACGTATAAGTCCAGAGTATACGAATGTTTGTTGCTTTCACAAGGAAGGGAATGCGGTATAAATGCATTTAGTTCTCAATTCAAATTGTGGATCGTTCTAGTTACAAAGTGCTCAAATGCAACAAACATAAAAACAAGCCTCAAAAATCAAAAATTTGGATCATTCAACCATTTAACACTCAGGTTGTTCCATGGTCTAACACAACAGGTCGTTTATTTGATCTGAGATCTTAGGTCGTCTTAACAGTCTAAGGTCAGGCTGTCTCAGGTCGTCCGAACGACCTAAAGGTATAGGTTACTAGCTCGTTCGAGCAGGTCTTGGTCATCTAATGGCCCAAGAGGTTAAGCCACTTAAACGACCTAGGGGCTAAGGTCGCTCAACGGATGTAAGGCTTGGATTTTTCTAGGCATTCTAAAGGCTTAGGTCCTACGCCATGGAAGAGACCTAGGTCATTACAGACTTAGCTCATTTGAAGGCTTGGGTCGTTAAGGGGCTTAGATCGCTCAAGTACTTAAAAGATTAGGTTGCTAAGAACTTTCAGAGATTGGATCATTCAAACTCTCAAAAGAATGGGTGGATGAAAGTCTAGGTCGCTCTCTGATGTCCAGATCATGTGTTTCCAAAAGCTTCAGGTCATAAACGACCTACAAACATGGACTGTGTCTACGGCCAGCACACCTGATTTTGTTATAACCTTAATTTTGTAAAAGCTATATTTTGGTTCGATCGTTTGAAATCTACAAAAGATGTTATTCAACATGTACAACAAGTTCACCCAGTAACACTCGAAATTGCATCAAAGTGATCAACACAAAAAGCATTATATCAAATCCCCAATGAGCATTCACATGTTGAGTTCAGATCATCATATGAAACTCATGTGTGATCGACAACAGTCATGACCAATAAAAAGCTTGTGCAACAGCTAAGATCAACCATGATGAACATCAGAATGGTCAGATTTTAATCGAAAACATAATCCAGGCGATATTAGATTAATGCGAAACTTACAAACATTGAACAATGATGTTGAAAATTGGTTCAATACATGGATCATCAATAAACTCAACTAGGGATCCAAAAACACAATTTTGACAAACTCATTCAGCTCTGAAAGCTCAGACAACAGTGAATATAGATGTTGCTATATTCAAATCCAATTACAAAAGGTAAAAATAGAAATTGAACTAAAGGTTATAAAATCAGACTATCAAAATAGGTTCGATTCAACATTATACATGATCGACATCAGCACTTATCATCAAATCATATTCTCATATATCCGCCAAATCAAGTCGATTTTAAAAAGCCCCAAAATCACAAAAAAATTATCAAAAAGGGTTTTTGTCACCTGCTATTGATATCGATAGTTAGAGGCAGTCAAAAAAGGCTCTAAAAAATCTCGATAGTGTCAAAGAGGAAATCCCACGGTTTGAATTGAATCGATTGAGGAATGATGTTTAAATGGTTAAAGAAGTTGTAGCTCTAGTGAACGTCGATTTGGTCAGCGACGAGGCAAGTATGATCGACTATGGCAAGAACTGGATTTGATTGATTTCTCGAAACCCTAGCCGCCATTGAAATCTCTTTCCACATAAGGAAGAAAAATGAAGAGACACACGATCTCAGGAGGGCTTATAAGGCATAAGCAAAAGTATAATTGCGTTGTGCCCGATCCGGTTCCAAGCCCAAAATGACCTAGAGATATACATGTTGAACAGCTCCTTCAAAATGAAAAAGGATCTATTCTACATAGCCAGTACGACATAATTTCTTCATTTCGGAGCTCATATCATTTTCAATAATGAAAACTCCTAGGGGCAAATGTTAACCCGTAGAAATACAACTAGAAGTTGGATCGGTCACATCCTCCTACATCAGGTCGTTTATGGTCACGAGATCTCAGGTCGTCACCATTAGTTCGTCACAATTTGTGAGTCAAGTAGCCCGTAGGTTGCTCATACTATACCATCTACCATGGAATTAGGTCATGGCCAGGGGATTGAAAGCAGGTCGTCCCATGATAGGTCGTAACCGACCTAAAGCCTTAGGTCGTAGCCGACCTAAGAAGTCAGACCGTAACCAACTTGAAGTTGTAGGTCATGTCTTGAAGAAAGGGAAAGGGAGTTAGGTTGTTTGAAATACCTAAAACCCTGTACACCATATTTTCATACCTCACCACTTCACAACTACTCCTATAAATAACCTCACACTTCCACCATTAAAAGGACAAAATTTTCCTTCCACGAAGTGCTACCAAAATCATTTCTAGACTCCTCCAAGTAGGTCAAACCACCATTAATCCTCTTTCTAGTCTAGATTCAACATCTCAACCACTATGGATTGTAAAAGATCATCTAAGTGCTCAAGTTGTTGAAGATTTACTACAACAACCATCACAATCTAGAGATCTCATCATTTCCTTGGTGAAAGTAAAGATAGAGGAAGTAGAGAAGATTATTGTAAAAAATAGAGAAAATGTGTAAAGTATAAGAAATCATGTACCTTCTAAATTTGATGTGATAACGAGACTTCTCCTTAAAGTGGACGTAGGCCAATTCTAGGCCGAAGCACCGTAAGTCCTCTTGTTTTTACTTTCTTTTTTGTGTTCGTGGCTACCGTTTTTCAATTTCTAAATCATTTGTAAAGTGTGAATTAACACACTGGTGTTGTTGTCCATTTTTGACATGGCCTATGGACTATGCCACTCGAGCAACCTTTGCCTTCCATCTCTCCAGCGATAGAAAATGGTGAATTCCCACAATAAATATTCAATTTAAAGTTTATCGATTGTGAAATAGAAAATAAATTCTTACCAACACAAGCTAGGACTAAGCATCCGTCTACGTATAAGAGAAAGTACCCTTCTTGTCAGTCTACTGAACGACATGAGGCTGGGTAAAAATCTCAGCAAGTGCAGGCTCTGGATGAAGAGTCGACATCAAATATGTGCAAGTAAACAATGTTACCTATATGATTAAATAATGTTACAACTATTAGTCAATGCAAATTTTGATACGTACCAGTTTTCGTCGATGCCGATGGAAGGACTTAGAGCTACAATGGTGCAAAAAAGCATTTTTATTCCTATTTGCGCAATTCTGCTTTGAAATCTGTTGTAAATTTAAAAATATGTCTATTTAATTATTATACGAAACTGAAATAAAACATAAACTAAAAATGAGCTTATATAACTTAACCCTCGCTGTCGAAGTCTCCCAAAGCTGAAGAAACTATGCCCATACTTAGTTGTGGCATTCTTGATATGAGCAAATATGTCATCCTAGTGAGCCCAATAACCTATCATCGAGCTGATATAGGCTTGCCTAGAAATAAATAAATAAATTCTGCAGGGTGGATCTCGAAGCCCCTACAGAAAATATGATGTAGGTATTTAATAGAATTTAAATAATAAACAGTAAATAAAGTAGATACTTACCTTGAACTCTTGTCATGGGCTCCGAACGTAAATCTGGTGTTGTACCACTAGAACTTGTAGAAGTAGAGTTTGTGAACTGTCGCCTAGGCATACATGTAAAAAAACATATCATTTTGTATATTATAATACAGACACACACACACACACACACACACACACACACACACACATATATATATATATATATATACACATATATATCAGTTTACAATTAACTCAGAACATACTCATAGACATATTCATTATTACTTAAAACTAATATCATACATTATATCGGTTCATTATATCAATCGATAAACTCAAAACATACATTATATTTAATTCCATTATGTCAATTTGCAAACTTAGTACATAATATCGATTCATTATTAGAAAACATAACATTATACAACATAGCTCAAAACATAATTAAAATTCATAATATATTTTATACAACAAGTGATACAGATATTCAAAATTATCAGTCTTTGTCTTTTTTTATTCAGTCTTAGTCTCGTACTCTATATTAGTTTCTTCTATACTCTCAAATGCTTATATTAAAATATTTGATTCATCATTCAATGACCCTAAATCAATGTCATTACTTATTATTATTTCATCATTTTGCTCTAAATCAATTTCATACACTGCTTCTTATGGAATACTGATTCTATCAAACGAAAATTTTTCCTTTGTTTTAAATACAATAGAATAATCTGCCTTGTCTATTTTTAAGGATGGATGCAGAGAAAAATGAACTTGTAATACTTGCTTGACTATTATGAAAGGATCATACTTATAGTGATGTGATGTGTGCTTTATTTTTATAAGCTTAGAATTTTTGTGCATGTTGATTTTGGAACCAGGAACATTACTAAACTAATTACACTTGAATAAAGCAACCTTCTCAGTATGTTGTTTATAATATGTCAACTCTGAAACCTGCATTAAGACACCATAAAAATCTTATATACGTCATCTGGATCATCAATACATTTGATAATTACAACGCTGTTATATGTTAACATTTCAATACCATAGTCTTTGGTGTTGAATTTAAATCAATTGATGAAGAAAAATAGATAAGTCTTGCCCATTTTTTGGTCCAAGCGCAAGATGTTGTTAAATTCATCTCTAAATATTAATGAAAATCGATTTCATTACAGTTTTTGCTGTTGTTAAATTCATTTCTGACTTTTTAACAAAATTGATTTAAGTATAATATTACTTAAATTTTTATAACTGAACTATAAACTTAAAATGTATTTTAAAATTCATATAACTGTTAACATTTCCATGTAAGCTATAGCAAACATTATTTTGCATCTAACATTAACGTAAACTTATCAATACGCACATCAATCAATAATTACACTCTGATTCATATAATTTACATCAATTTTAATTTTTTATTGCATACTAAAAAATCAGACTACTAAGTACCATCTTCAAATCAACTCACAGAGAATATTATCACCAATTATTCATAGTATTACTCGATTCATAATCGATAATCAACTAATTTTCAAACTTTGAGTTTTAACTATATTCCAAAATCCTATACTAATTTATGGTTATCGCCTAATAACGTATAATCAACATATTTATATGCGGAAACAACATAATTTAAAAAAAAAGGATTGATATATTTATACAGAGTTTTTGATAGGGATCTGATAGTGAATGTGAGAGGAGGAACAATAGCTTGTAGCACGCAATGGGGGGAGGCGACGATGTCAAAGGAAGCAACAACTATATTTTTTTGGAGGTTCGCGGTTCTTTATTCTGGGAGCTGATAATGAAATTTGCTCTCATGTCCATGGGGTTGTTTTGGGTTTTTGGGTATCGGCTACAGATGACGGCTTATTTTAACCTACGCTGGCTATCATGAACGAAAGTCGATACTGCTTATGTTTTTTATAGTGGGAGTGGAGAAGGTTCCTGCTATAGTTACTGAGCTCATTGATTTTCTGGATTCAAACCTTAGAGCAACATTGACATATATTGATTTTTGGTGCTTCCCAAAGGGAAATGGAAAGTGCACGTTAGCACATAGAAGAGCTTGACTGTAAGTACTTTTTTTGGTATAGCTAAAGTAAATTATCATTTCAAAATCATATTTACAATTATTTTAACTTATAATGTCATGGTTTTTCATTTCCATGGCTCCTTTGCTAAAACCATAAAATATTTTCGCAAGCACTTAGCAAATATTCCTAGAGTCGTACTTCCACGTGAGGTTAGAGATTTTTGAACGTCTTAAGTGACAAACAAATTGCTTAAGTTTAATAAACTATAAATTTATACTTGTTTATTTTTTCATGTTATTTAATTAAAAATACTAGGTATTAGTAATGTTATTGTTAGACCAAAAAATGGCCTAAACACCCAATTGAACAATGATTCGAAGAAAAAGTAGAAGAAAAGACAATGAAAACACACGATTTGTAGTGGTTTGGCGTTAAAGAGCCTACATCCACTTTATACTTTGTTGACTGATTATATGAGTACAAATACAATACTGAATTCCACTCAATCTTTCTATTACAATGGATGATTTCTCTCAATATTTGATGAAATGCGCTCCAAAAGCTGATGGTGATTCAAATGAAGCAATTTAATTTGCTGGTCTTAGAGTTAACATGAAGATTTTTCCAAAAGATCCTTTCAAATGGTGCTTTAAGGGGTATTTATATGTAGAAATTCAATCCAGATTAGTGCCAAGTGGTGATTATCCCGCTCGGCTCGGAGTCGGAGGCTTGGAGATGGTGAAAACGCATCAGAGACCGGGGGTTGTGGAGAGGAACCATTTTGATTTTATCGGAGAACGTGGGTTTTTTGCTATAGTTATGATGATCCCTGGTTCGGATAGGAAGATCAAAGGGAGGGTCCGGATCAAAGTGCTCTGAACCGATCCGAATGTGCCATCTTTTTCCCATCTTCGTCTTCTTGCTTCAAAGTAAGGTGGTTCGATTGGGGGTCTCCGAACCAAACCGAGTTCCTACTATGAATCCTTCCTTCAAACATATTCATTGATTAATCTCTTAGCTTTGTGTAACCCGATCACAAAGCGAGCTAAAAAATTTCCCCCTTGAAGTGCGCATTTATTGGAGATAAAGTGTGCTTTGAAATGGTCCACCTATTTGCTTCTGAATTGGTGTCATTCAGTGGTCGTTTCAATCTATTCATAAAGTCAGACACTTCACAAAGTCGCATCTTCTGGTATTCACATAGCCTATAAATACATGTAGAATACAGGAATTACTCTTGTCGTTCCCCATAACTTCGGGGTTCCATCCAAAGCTGGAACAACTCCCCAGGTAATTTCCTTTATATCCATATATAGTTGTGCCTTGGCATTTTCTTTCTAATTCCTTTATTTCTCGTTCACGGGTTAAGCCATGCCATTGGACCAAGGATTGCTTTCTTGGTTTGGATCGAATGGACTTATCCATTCTACATCCATCGCATCTTTGGGCTGAAGAGGCTTTAAACTACTCAGTTCTTCCCTTATTCGGGTCGAACGGACTTGCATAGATCAACTGGTTCATTGATGGGCCAAGAAAAAAGGGGTTGGGCATAGCCTTTTTTTCGGGTCGGTTTTTGAAAGTGAGGCCCACTAGAATGCAAACGACCCCCTCAACCTTTACATAAATTTCTATAGATTTCCCTCTCTACTCATTCTCTTTGATTTTATTTCCCCAATCCGGTATAAACCCCAATTTCCCAGTCCTCACAAATCCTTCGACACTCAAAAACGAGTTCAAAGGTGGGCTTGAATCTTATATTTTCTTCGACTTTATTGGTGCTTTTGCATAAATTGCACTCAATATTCATATCAATTCATCTCATTATTCCTTCATTGATGTTGACTTTATTCCTGAGGATCTCCAGTTCGCCGCCGCCATCATCGTCGGAGGGGCTCTAATAACCTTGGGGAGGCAACATTGGTGACTTAAGTTCTACATCATGAATGATGACTCACGAGTGTAGAACAGATCTTAATGAATTGAGGATGGAGAGCAGGGTCTTTCGGTTTGGTAGGATAAGAAGGAAGATAAGGAATTTGGAAGATGAGTTGCGGATCGGTTTGGTGCAAAGGATTCTGAAGTAGGAAATTTTTAGTGAAAAGAACTGGCTCAGGGCGGAGCAGATGAGACTTGAGTAATTGGGGTATAGTATGTGGTTTCGGTTCGGATCAGAGAAGCTAAGGTTGGATTGAGCTCCAAAAATACATGAATGAAGAAAAATAAGTTTCAAGGCATTGGTGTGGTTCGGTTCGGTGTTAACCGATCCGAACAGGGCTGCCTCTTTGAAGGTCCATTCGATCTAATCCCATATGTCTTTGAATTTCGAACTGATCCGCCTGAGACACACATACCCGAACCAATCCTCTTGATGACAAAGACACTCGAACCGATCCGCTTGAGACACACATACCCGAACCGATCCGCTTAATGACAAAGATACCTGAACTGGTCCGCTTGTAACATAGGTATCTGAACCGATCCACTGTCATCCAATATGAAATGCGAGAATGTTTCAGCCAACTTAACCAAAATTAACTATGGATTGTGACTTTATGAACAATTATGATAGAACCTTCTGAACTGAACTGTTTAGACCTTATGAACATACAACTACTTTCCATAGTGCTTTACTTCTCAATTAATCTTGTATTCTAGCATTGTACACATCGCACAACTTAGCGCACACACGGGGGCAACGGGCAACTTCACTCTAATTTCTGTTATTTCTTCGCTAGTACAGCAACTATGACTGATAGGCGCTCATCTAGGTTAGCAGAGAAAAGAGAGGCCGCAGGAACATCTGAAAATCCAATCACTGAAGACATATCCTCCAAATCAAATCCGAAATGGGATAGCGAGGGTCCGGACTACGAAATGGAAGTCCATGAGAGTGAAGTATCGTCCAGAGGTGATGTCTCTATGGATAAGGAAGAGGAAGGAAGAGTTGGAGATAATCGCGCTCCCGACGAGTTTGAAAATGTCATTGTTTTGGAAAAACCCGGAGATTCTGTCGCATCAACAGTTGACAACGACAAACTTGCACATATATGTTTGAAGCATGGAATTATCCGAAAGGACACCAAACTGCCCACTAGAACAGATCGTCTCCATAGCCCTCCCGAAGGGTACATGGCGATCAGTAGACTAATGTGCCTCGTTAGGGCGATACCTCCATTCTCACCTTTTGTCGTTGTTTTTCTAAGACAAATGCGAATCGCTCCAATGCACCTCCAACCCAATTCCTGTGCCTACATGTATACCTTATAAGGAAATTCTGGGTAGAGAGCTTACCTTCAAGGATGTTCATTTCTTCTACGATTTCAAGCATCGAACTCAGGACACCCCGTATTTTGTATATCTTGAGTCAGTGCCAAAAAGAAAAATCATTAGCATGTCGTTTAGCAACAAAGTTGGTGATCCAAGACTCGAATGGTTCTAAATTAAACAACAACCAGGATGTGCCAGGAGAAGGCTTAAATCAAGTAAAGATAACAATCTTCAATTTCTAATTTCAATCATTGTTGTAAACGTATTGACTGTCGTTTATTTTCACTTGTAGTTCCTAACCCAAAACAAGAAATGCGTCAAGTTTACTTCGATCATCTGAACCGACTACTTAATGGTGACCAGAAATTCTTGACCATTAGAGACGGTTTAGTAGATGAATACCATCACTGCCGCTATCGCCTAGTTGCTATCACTCGTAGCATAGGCCATGGAGAAGGTCCCTATGTATATATACCCCCAATCGAGGGGCCAATTGAAAACTACCTGAGAAGGGAGAGAGTCCGAGAGGTCCAACGATACCTCAAAAAATTCCTTCTCCCACCTCAACTCAAGACAATATATTAGCAATCATAATAAGGATAGAGACAATTACATCACTCCTGAAGATGCGGATACCACTGAAAAATCGATTTCTCTAAGAGTGTTACCGTCAATCACTCCCCAAGGAGACAATTTCGCTGTGGATGATTCTATATACCGGGGTTTAGGGAAACTTCCCCCACCTAAGGCCATTTGTACTTCAGAAGATTTTAGGAGAGATCCCCTTGCTTTCACCTCTGAAGAAGGAAGTTACCCCCGTGAAAACTAGGGAAACTGTGCACATTGGCCTTACTTCAGGCTTTGGTTTGTTAGGGGGTTGTCACTTAGGATATACACAACACCCTAGCACTGCACGTCAAAGCACTTGTGTTTTATTTTAATGTTGGTACTAGCATTCACTCATATAGCCATGCAGGACAAATGGCCTGTTACCGCTACTACGTGAGAGATGTTCGCTCGAGTATACCCCCGATGGAGTCTGGTGCAGGACATGATTAACATGAAAGTCGGGATAGAGATGACAGGAGGAATCGACCCCCTCATCCACATCAATCTTCTCGATCTCTTCGTCGTTCGGACTTAGAAAAAACATAACAGCCACACTACTCATCATGAAGGGGACAAACTTACTTCTAAACTATAGTTCCTTCCCAGGATAAAACTCATTAGGGAAAGCCATCAAAGTGAAGTTCTGATCCTAAAGAGAGGCAAAATGAACTAAGCAACGGGTCTGAGAAAGACAGAACATCCATCATGCCATCTAGGCGTCGCAACATTGGCATTACCACCACAAGGCCGGTCATAGTTGACGATGAGAATAAGGACAAATTAGAGCTTTTAAAGAAACAATTACCTAATCACCACTTTGGGAACATGCATTTTGTTCTACTCTAAAGCCATTAGACTCTAACTGGGCGACAGTGGTTAAGTTCAAGGTTGATGAAGCAGATACTCAATACAAAGAGATGAAAAGGTACGCACGGGCTTTGTCCAAGATTATTCAAGACTTGATAGCCGATGTAAAAACCATGAAGGATGCTGCCGAATATGATGCAAAAGCTATAGAAAACACCGAGAAAGACCTCGAGGATGCTCAAGCTAAGCTTTCTATTGTACAACGCAATGCAGACACTTTCAAGAAGCAATTTGAAGAATTACAAAAGTGTTACCACACCGAACTTGATTAACATAGCCAAGAGCGTACAGACTTAAAGAAGAAAGCTGAGGATGCTAAGTCTGAAAGCACCACAACGAGGTTGGCTTGTACTCGTCTTGAACAGGAGAAAGCGAATTTGGCGAGGAAGAATGCAGAGTTAGAGACTGAGACACGGGCAACCCTTGTTGAGGGAAATGCAAATGTAGCCTTACAACAAGTCGAGAGGATTAATGATCAGCTTGCGGGAGCCCATAAAGAGTTGGATGAGAGTGTTGAGACCATGATGGGGTTTTTTGCTCAGGTGATCCGACATCGAGACATTGCATGAATCAAGGATTACCCTACCACCCTGGTATATGTATGGGACCATATGGTCGAATGGGAAAAATAAGAGCTCGGGGTGGATTCAATCGACGAGGATAAGCTCATGGAGAAGTATTTGAAAGGTGAAGAGACAACACGCTTAGCTGAAGGGCATTAGTTTATTGTCGCCGCTATGGAGGAGGAGAGGCGTCAGGCCAAAGAGAAAGATACTATCGACGCCAGTTCCTCTTCTGCTGCCCCCAAAGCTACCAAAACGGAAGGATATGACCAAGAAAATCTAGGAATCCGAATCATCTTTCTTGTCTCCTATTGTTGAAAAGAATCTAGAGACTCCTGGCACTAGTGTTGTGAAATCGTCCGATGGTATTTCCACCTTTTCACCTGAGTTCGTTAGGGCCATCTCAACCTTCCGTCATATCATCGGGTAATCAATAAAAAAAGATCCTTTATCTCCTAAACTAATAACTGTTACTTCTAGCCCTGTAGGTGTGAAGACAGCTGAGAAGAGTGGTGAGCAACCAAAAGAAGTTACTGTAGCAAATTCCGTTGAGAAAGAGCAGGAGAAATAGGATGAGTCTATTGGCTCTGAACCTGGGGAGAAGGTTGAGGGAAAGAAGGGAGAGGTCACTGAAAAGACTTTCCAGCCATCCAGCACTGAAACCCCCAAAGATGGGGATATGATAGATGCTTTAAGAGATGATGGCGGCAACGATGGACATGAGGATGATGATGATGTTGTTATGACTGGAGGTTCGGTTGATGCTGTTGACATGACTTTAGCTGGTATGAAGGCTAACCAAGACATGATTTTAAAAGCCAAAGTTGAGAAGGAAGATCCCGAAAGTCTTAAAACCCTTGCGGTAGTTCCTCTAGGGTCGAAGCTAGTTGTCAAACTCTCAACCAGGTCAATCACCAAGGATCTTGCTAAAATATCTTTCACCGATCCCATCACTCCAGTTTCCGGGAAAAAGAAGCGTATCATTTCCGAGGCTGAAAAAGAAGAAAGGGATAAACTCAAGGTTGCCAAGAAAGCTAAGTCCGTCGCAAAGTCCAAATAACGCTTGGTCTCGCCTTTTGTTTTGATTTTCCATTGGATTGCTGTTGTTGTAGCGAGTGCGGCCCTCGCATCCTTTTTTAGTCTTCTTGCATAAACTTGCACTCACGTAAATGAAATGGTTTGTTTCCCACTATGTGAAATGTTTGCAAGTTTTCCGTTCATTTTAGTTGAATTCAGTAATGATCAAAGTGTTAAAAACATAAGTAGTAAACAATAATCCATGTCATGGTTAAGCATCCCTACAAGTGTATAAATGTCAAAATGTAATGGGCAGAAATCTCTGCTTAATTAAGCAATCAATAACAGAGGATGTGATGTGTATGCCCCCAATCAATCTTGAATAGAGTGCCTGGCCAGGACTTGTTTGAGATTGATTAGGTTCGACATAAGATTTCCCCCACCCTTCGGTGGGACCCGGGTAATTTCTCACTAGCGCTTACTCTCAACACCTTTATACTCTCTTGTCATACTGTTAGGTTAGAGTGCATTCAAAGTGGTTTCTTATCACAGTGCACCTCCACGCCTTGGAGATGTCGTCTTCCCATCCATTATACTCTCTCTCGATTCATGAGAGTTAGAGTTTGGGACATCATCTTCCCGTCCTTTATAATCTCTCTCGATTCGTGAGAGTTAGAGTTTGGGACGTCGTCTTCCCGTCCTTCTTATCTTGTTATGCGAACAGTTGTCTCGTTTCCTCTGGTTCCTATTCAAATTTCTAGTGTCTCATACTCAGATCATAGTAATCACAAAATATATAAAAAGGCTTATGTAGGAAAAGTAAATCACACACGATATTTTATAGTGGTTCGGCCAAGTCGTGGCTTACGTCCACTTTATAATCTTTTGTTTATGTTAACCGGACTTTTATAGGCAAGTCGTGCCTTTTTACATGGTTCATAAAAAAAAGAAAAAATAATATTTATCTAAGTCAAATACTGCCGCAAGTGTTGGGCATTCCAAACTCTGGGAATCTCTTCGCCATCCACAGTCGCTAACTTGAAAGTTCCTGTATCAAGCTTCTACCGGATGGCATATGTGTTGAGTATGACAGTATGATTTTTGTTTGATGATAACAAACATATATATATATATATATATATATGTATATTATTTTATAAATGTGTTTGTAATCAGTACTATTCTATATTTCACATCACACAGAAACAAATATTTATTTAAATAGAATACTATCACATAGAATAAAATATTCAAATAGTATTTTTTATTAAAATAAACATTTTATTTCAGCATTTCAAATAGTACATAGACATCACTGCACTATTTATGATTCAAATATTTTTGAATATTTCTGACATGACACGTTTAGCACATCACAGAATTTGTACTATTAAAAGATTCAAACAAAATGAAACAGATTGAATTGAACAGCAAAAATATATTTTTATCTCAATCAATATTGATCATTACAAATAATAGTACAATTCTATTCAATCGTGTTTACAACCACTCTCATATACATAGAATTCTCATTGCATTTATATACAACACTTACACTCACAAATACTGACACATACTAACACTGTTCTTGTCTTTATCTTCAATCTTTTGTTTTTCACATCATTCTTCTGTCAGTCCAATCATCTCCATACCTGTTACATACAGAAGAACACACACAGTAGATTGCAACAAAAATAAAATTATATAAAATAAAATAAAATTTTATTTTTAATTTTTATTTGCCTCAGAATTACGTTGTGTTTCTCATCATTTTTCTAGACTTAGTCCGAAATGCAGGGACAGAAAATCAGTCTGATGGCTGCATATACACAAGTGTATAGATATACACGTGTGCACTGCCATGCCAATCAGTATGCATATGAGGAGTAGCCACAAGGACCTTCTTGACTCAGTGCAAATCAGTATGTAAATGGTCGAGCCAAAAGTGCAAATAAAAATAAAAAGCCAAAATGGTTGAAAAAAGATTCAAAGGCACAACAACAAAATGAGCATGACAAGAAAAATAGGCATGTGATATACACAGTCAACAATTCAAGATTAAAACACAAGTGCAGCTACAAGTAAGCATCAGGTACAAGCAGGCCAGAAAATTTCAAGAACAAGTGACAACTATGGCTCCACAATTTCAACAACACAAAATTTCAAGTTGAAAAAATACAAAGCAAAACTCATTAAGGCAGGTGGACATATATACATGTAAGGTGACAAGAGTGGAACAAAATTATGTGAACTAGTAATACATAGCCGCACTCAAGTGTGGCAATGATGGATATGCAATGAACAAAGTGGTGCCAACATCCAAAGTCGAAGCAACACAGCATAAACATGGTGAATCAGGACAGAATAGATGCATCAAAACAACAAGTGGACATAGTGTATATGTGGTCAAGGTGTACAAGTAAATGTGAACAATGATTAAAGTAGCAAGGCTCAAGTACAAGTGCCTCAACATGTGTGCATGGTACAACAGAGACAACTACATGAGTGCAAATGGCATAGCAAAAGCGTGCACACATCTATACAATGGTGCAACAAACTCGGGTCAGGGTTCAAGCATGCACAGAGTAGAGTAAGTAAACAAGGTTAAGTAAGAATGACAACAGCAAGTGCAAGTAGGTGCAACTACTTCACATGGCCGAGAAATTAAATAAAAATCAGATCAGTTTCCAAACATGCAAGGAGGATACAAGCTCAAGTTTAAGTTTGGTTCAGCAACACTAACAGGTCATACTAGTTAAGATATACAAGTCCAAGCAAGTACAAAAATATCCAGATGGTTAGAAGTACAACAGTGATAACAAGACTTCAGCCCAGTTTTTCAAGCAAAAAAAGAATATATGAAACAACAAGTTCATGAGAATGGTAACAACATATCAGTAAGGCCAAAACAGTAGTGTATATCTCAACAAAACACTGGCTCGAGCAAGTATTTAAAGGTGAAATGGTAAGTCGAGCAAGGATGATCAAGTACAATAAATGTTCTTATCATTTCAAAGAATGATAACTGGCAAGTTCTAGTACAAAAGGAATTATGCCAAACTAATCAAGTATTATGTCCATTCTTATCAGATCAAAATCAAGGAAGATATATTCTAGAAAAACCGTTCATGGTTTAAATCGATCAAGACAAATCTAAAGTTCAAAAGCCACATGCAAAGTTCAAAATTTCCTGAATGTTTGGTTCTAGAAAAATATACACGGCAATTATTTTTAAGGATCAAATCAAAGCAACAAAGTCACACACAAGTATTACAAGGTTGAAGTTTTCAAATCCGTAAAATAAGCAGCCAATGATTTTAAAAAGCCCAAAAATTCATGAATATATAATGACCAAATCAAATAAGAAATCATAGCAAGTTTTTAGGATTTTTAATCCTATAAATACACCCATATCATCATCGGCCTAAATCTATCCAAGTTCTAGACTAATTCAAAAACCGAAATTGAAATCAAAATTCAGACCAGTAAAAAGCTTGGATTGAAATCCAATTTCCAAATCGTGAAGAGAGGTGCACCAGAGATCAATCAAGAATATCAACGAGATTTCAAGTATCGGAAAGCCATCGCGATTTTGGGATTTGAAGAAACCCTAGGAGTAAAGCCGCCACCATTTTTATTTCAGAGAGTAACAAAAGTGAATGGATTAAAGTGAAGTGGTGAAGACAACTAAGAGAGGGTGCAACACAAACAAATGTGGCCGGCCAAGATTAAAAAGGGAGAAGGATTTTAATATTTAAACCTACGGTTTTAAATTGGTTTTATAAGATTTTTTTGAGATTTTTTGTTTGTTTTAATTTTCTCTTCAGTTTGTAATCGAGTTATAGTTTTCTAGTTTTCTCTAAAACTAGGGAGACGGGATTTGTAATTTAGGGAAATCTGGTTTCGGTGATAGAAACCAGTGTAGGGTTTTGAGCGTAAGGTTAAGAACAATTAGGAGCGAGTGTCTCGAGTTTACAGGGGATTGTAAGCATAAAGATTGTTTTAACTCCTAGTAGAAACCTTGGGGAATGCAGCAGTAGGCAAGGTTTTGCCGAAGCTGGGTATATCTGTGTATTATTTATTTTCTGCATTTATTCTGATTATTTTCTGTGCTGTTATTATTTAATTACTCTGCGAAAATCTATGATAAACCCTATTCATCCCCACTCTAGGGTTAATTTAGATCTACAAGTGGTATCAGAGAAGGTATTTATTTTATTTTATTTTAACTCTAGAGTCATGAATCTGTCTAATAACACTTTTTCTGAGGGTCAGTCTGTAGCTAGGCCACCAATGTTTAATAGAACTGATTATGCCTATTGGAAAGCTAGGATGAAAATTTATTTGAGTTCGGTCGATTATGATGTGTGGGATATTATCGAAACAGGTTATAGGACTCCCGCTGTCATTGTTAATGGTACTGATGTTCCAAAATCAAAACACAGGTGGGATGCTAATGATAAAAAATTATTTTCAACTAATTCCAAAGCGATGAATGCTTTAATCTGTGCTCTTGATAAAACTGAACTTAATCGGATTTCTCGTTGTGAGACTGTGAAGGAAATATGGCATACGTTGGAGGTCACACACAAAAGTACATCTCAAGTGAAGGAATCTCGTCTCGCTCTACTCAGCAACGAATATGAAAATTTCTCTATGCAAAGAGACGAAGATATAAAAGAGATGTATGGATGTTTCTTATCACTGGTCTACAATGCAAAAGATCTTGGCAAAACCTATACCGAGGTGGAATTGGTCAGAAAAATACTGAGAGTGCTACCGATGAATTTTGAAGATAAGGTGACAGCTATTCAAGAATCAAAAGATATGAATAAAATAAGCATGGAGGAGTTGATTGGTAATCTTATCACTTACGAGATGGAGTTAAAAGCAAGAAAAGAACGAAAGAATTCTGAATCAAAGAAAATGACGATCGCTCTAAATAATACTGTTGAAATGATGACGAAGATTCCGTTAAAGAGCTAGCCATGGTCTTGAGAATGTGGGCCAAAGGAAATTAAAGGCCACGGAAGAAGAATTCAAAAATCGACAAGTCCGAAAGTTCAGACGATGAAGTGTTTTTTCCTACAATTGCAAGAAACCCGGACATATCAAACTGAATTGCCAACAACTCAAAAATTAAAAGAAAAGGAAGTTCAGAAGAAAGAAGAAGGCTTCTGCTGCTACATGGGATGACGAAGAAGGGGAAGAAGTTTCTGAAAGTGATGAAGAGGAAGCTAATTTGTGTCTTATGGCGCAATCTGATTTGGAAGGTAGTGAAGAGGATTCTAGTGAGGTATCGAATTTTACCTATAAAGAATTAATTCTAATGTGTCACAACCTCACAAAAACCATTGATTCTCTTGAACTAAAAGGTAAGAAATTGAAATCTGATAGGTCAAAACTAGTTCAATAAAATAACAGTTTAGAAAGAAAACTTGAAAAAGTTAAGAATTACCGTTTTCAGAATGCGAAAAATGTCAATTTTTGAGTAATGATCCTTTGAAACTCAAAACTGATTTTGAATTACTCAAAAGTGAAAATGAGAAATTGAAAAGCGAAAATCGAGATTTTGAGAAGGAGATAGAAAAGTTTAGAGAATCTAAAAAACTGGATTTTGAAAAGCGAAAACAATTTGAAATTGAAATTTCTAAGTCCAATGCTAAAATCAAAGCACTTGAAAACAAAAATTTGGTTTTGAAACAAACTGATGCTGAAAAGAGGAAAATCGCTATTAATCGTTGTTCAAATTTAATGAAATAAAATAGCGATCTTAAATTTAAAATTCAATGACTTAAGTCAACTTTGACTAAATTTTCTAAAGGAGAGAAATCGTTGAATATGTTGTTAAAAAACCAATTTTGGGTTCAGAATAAAAAGGGACTTGGCTTTGGATCTGATCAAGTTGAAAAACAGATTCCTAATGATTCTTTAAATGGTTTTGAAAATGATCAATTTGAAATTTTGAAATCTAATAATTTCAAAGGATTTTTAAATCATAAACGATATAATAACTCGTTTAAAAACAATTCAGTTAAACATGTTTGGACTCCAAAAAATAACAAAATATTTTTGAATAAGTCTAAACGAATTTGGGTTCAAAGGGTACTGTAATGGATTGTTATATAAACGGGTTTGGGTACCAAAACGTGTAAACAAAGATAAGAGAGGTAAAACAACTTTTGTTAGACCAATTGATCATATAAACATTTAGGTACCATGATAGGCTAAGGAACAATTGTGTTTAAAAGATAAAAATTCAAATTGTTCCATTTTATTGAATTGAAGTTCCTTAGCCATAGATTCAGAGTTGGAGATTCATTGGATCACATCGACTATGGTAAGTCAGGTATGATCTCTAAACCCGTATTTTTATTTTTATTCCTTTTTAGTTTATTTTTTATTTTTTCAATTTCTTTTTTTATTTTTTTATTTTTTACTTGGTTGTTTTTGAAATCATTTGTTATTGATTGTTGAAATTCTTAGATTATAAAAATTGATTATTTTTCAGGTGATTTCAAATAATTATCTTCAGATTTGATCGTTGACTGTTTCTTGTGCTTGTTTTAAAAATTCTCTGAAAATTTCACTTATGATTCTTGCCTTAAAAAATGATCTTGTGCTGCTCTGATAAGGAAATTGATTTAATTAGTTTGAATATCTTGGTGACTAAATGATGAGTTGGAAAATCAGTGACTGATTTTCTAAGCAATCAAGTGTATATGTGGTTTTAAAATTGTCTAGGAGCAATCAGCATTAGAAATATTAGATAATTTCATATTCTACTAATTGATTTTGAAATTGATTCTCGAACTTGCATTGATATTTTCAAAAACTCCTCTTGGAATTGATATTTTCAATTTTAAAATTATTTTTGATTATTTATTCAAAAATTGAAATAATTGATTGATTTGAACCATTTTTGTGACCCATCAAAATTATTAATTGATTTATGAATTTGTGATGGGTTGTGACTATGGTATAACTCATAACTAGAGGAGATGCTATTTTAATTCTCATGATGATTGGACAGATTTTATAATATCTTTGAATTAGAGCTTATTTCACGACCATCTTCTATATCTACCATATTTCTGCCGTTCATCATGGTTTTATTTAATTCGGAGAGTTCATATTATTTTTTGAAAGAAAAATATCTTGGAAATAAAAAAAAAGAAAAAGAAAATTAAATAAATAATTTATCCTTGGTATTCACTCCCATTTAAAAGTCCTCGCGGTTATGCGTGGTTGAATTACCTTAATTTCTATGTGCTTCCATTCTCACTTAAAAGACCTTTGGGTGTGCATGGATGGAACTCATTAGAGAGGATAAAGTTAAGTTACTACTAACCCCATTTAAAAGACCTTTGGGCTATGCGTGGTTAGGAAGTGTTTAACACATTTTTTGAGCATATTTAAAATCTTTGAAATTCATATTCAAATATTCAATTTTTATTGAACTCTCCTCATTCTATAAATCCATCGTAAATACATTCATTCTGAAAGTGAAATTTGCTTCTGATTTAAAGATTAATATGATTTTTGTTTGATTAAATGGGATTTGCAATATATATTCTCTCTCTGAGTTAGAATTTATATTTATGGTCTAAATTTGTCACTATTTTGATCTCTATTATCCTTTTGATGATAACAAAAGGGGGAGAATGGTCAAGAATTTGATTGATGAGTATTTAATTCAAAAATATTTTAAGACTGAAAATTAAATATCTAAAGGCAGAATTGTCAATAAAATTTCATTATTTATATTTTTCACATATATAGGGAGAGTTCAGCTGTAGGGGGAGCAAACAAATAGGGGGAGTAATATATTTCACGTACAAACACATTTAACACATTCAAAATCTTGTATAAGTTTGTCATCATCAAAAGGGGGAGATTGTTGAGTATGACAGTATGATTTTTGTTTGATGATAATATATATACATATACATATATATATATATATTATTTTATAAATGTGTTTGTAAACAGTACTATTCTAGATTTCACATCACACACAGAAACAAATATTTATTTGAATAGAATACTATCACACAGAATTAAATATTCGAATAGTATTTTCTATTTAAATAAATATTTTATTTCAGCATTTGAAATAGTACATATACATCACTCCACTATTTATGATTCAAATATTTTTGAATATTTCTGACATGACACATTTAACACATCACATAAATTGTACTATTAAAAGATTCAAACAAAATGAAACAGATTGAATTAAAGAGCAAAAATGTATTTTTATTTCAAACAATATTGATCATTACAAATAATAGTACAATTCTATTCAATCGTGTTTACAACCACTCTCATATACACAGAATTCTCATTACATTTCTATACAACACTTACACTCACAAATACAGGCATACACTAACACTGTTCTTGTCTTCATCTTCAATCAGCATTCTTCTATCAATCCAGTCATCTTCATTCCTATCACATACAGAAGAACACATACAGCAGACTGCAACAAAAATAAAATTATATAAAAGCAAATAAAAAATCATTTTTAACTTTTATTTGCCTCAGAATTACGGTGTGTTTCTCATCATTTTTCTTGACATGGTCTGATATGCAGGGACAAAAAATCAGTCTGATGGCTGCATATACACACTTGTATAGATATACACGTGTGCACTGCCACACCAATAAGTATGCATCTGAGGAGTAGCCACAAGGACCTTCTCGACGCAGTGCAAACAGTATGCAAATGGTCGAGCCAAAAGTGCAAATAAAAATAAAAAGCCAAAATGGTTGAAAAAAGATTCAAAGGCACAAATATGGTGCATAGCACAGCAGCAAAATGAGTATGACAAGAAAAATAGGCATGTGATATACACAGTCAATAGTTCAAGATTAAAACACAAGTGCAGCTACAAGTAAGCATCAGGTACAAGCAGGCCATAAAAATTCAAGAACAAGTGACAACTATGGCTCCACAATTTCAACAACACAAAATTTCAAGTTCAAAAAATACAAAGCAAAACTCATCAAGGCAGGTGGACATATATACATGTATGATGACAAGCATGGAACAAAATTATGTGAACTAGCAATACACAGCAGCACTCAAGTGTGGCAATGATGGATATGCAATGAACAAAGTGCCAACATCCAAAGTCGAAGCAAAACAGCATAAACATGGTGAACCAGGACAAAATAGATACATCAAAACAACAAGTGGACACAGTGAACTATGATCAAAGTAGCAAGGCTCAGGTGCAAGTGCCTCAACATGTGTGCATGGTACAGCAGAGACAACTACATGAGTGCAAATGACATAGCAAAAGTGTGTACACATCTATACAATGGTGCAACAAATTCAGGTCAGGGTTCAAGCATGCACAGAGTAAAGCAAGTAAACAAGGTCAAGTAAGAATGGCAACAATAAGTGCAAGTAGGTGCAACTACTTCACATGGCCGAGAAATTAAATACAAATCAGTTCAGTTTCCAAACATGCAAGGAGGATACAAGCTCAAGTTTTTGTTTGGTTCAGCAACACTAACAGGTCATACTAGTTAAGATATACAAGTCCAAGCAAGTACAAAAATATCCAGATGGTTAGAAGTACAGCAGTGTTAACAAGACTTCAACCTAGTTTTTCAAGTAACAAAAGAATATATGAAGCAGCAAGTTCATGAGAATGGTAACATCATATCAGTAAGGCCAAAACAGTAGTGTATATCTCAACAAAGCACTGGCTCGAACAAGTATTTAAAGGTGAAATGGCAAGTCGAGCAAGGATGATCAAGTACAATAAATGTTCTTATCAATTCAAAGAATTATAACTGGCAAGTTCAAGTACAAACGGAATTATGCCAAACTGATCAAGTATTATATCCATTCTTATCAGTTCAAAATCAAGGAAGATATATTCCAAAAAAACTGTTCAAGGTTGAAATCGATCAAGACAAATCCAAAGTTCAAAAGCTACACGCAAAGTTCAAAATTTCTTGAATGTTTGGTTCTAGAAAAATATACACGGCAATTATTTTTAAGGATCAATTCAAAGAAACAAAGTCACACATAAGTATTACAAGGTTGAAGTTTTCAAATCCGTAAAATAAGAAGCCAATGATTTCAAAAAGCCCAAAAATTCATGAATATATCATGACCAAATCAAATACGAAATCAGAGCAAGTTTTTAGGATTTTTAATCCTATAAATACACCCACATCATCATTGGCCTCCAAGTTCTAGCACTAATTCAAAAACTGAAACTGAAATCAAAATTCATACCAGTAAAAAGCTTGGATTGAAATCCAATTTCCAAATCGTGAAGAGAGGAGCACCCGAGATCGATCAAGAAATCAATGAGATTTCAAGCATCAGAAAGGCATCACGATTTTGGGATTTGAAGAAACCCTAGGAGCAAAGCGCCACAATTTTTATTTCAGAGAGTAACAAAAGTGAACGGGTTAAAGTGAAGTGGTGAAGACAATTAAGAGAGGGTGCAACACAAACAAATGTGGTCGGCCAAGATTAAAAAGGGAGAAGGATTTTAATATTTAAACCTAGGGTTTTAAATTGGTTTTATAAGGTTTTTTTTTTGAGTTTTTTTGTTTGTTTTAATTTTCACTTCAGTTTGTAATCGAGTTATAGTTTTCTGGTTTGTCTCTAAAACTAGGGAGACGAATTACGGGATTTGTAATTCGGGGAAATCTGGTTTTGGGGATAGAAACCAGTGCAGGGTTTTGAGCATAGGGTTAAGAACAGTTGGGAGCGAGTGTCGTGTGTTTACAGGGGATTGTAAGCGTAAAGATTGTTTTAACTCCTAGTAGAAACCTTGGGGAATGCAGCAGTAGGCAAGGTTTTGCCGAAGCTGGGTATATCTGTGTGTTATTTATTTTTCGCATTTATTCTGATTATTTTCTGTGCTGTTGTTATATAATTACTCTGCGAAAATCTGCGATAAACCCTATTCACCCCCCTCTAGGGTTAATTTAAATCCTACAATATGGTCCTTCCCACTTCGATCTAAATGAACCGGGGGTGGGAAGACACGCTTTAGTAATAAATCTCCAGGTTCGAAGGTCCGAGGACAGTCCTTCCTGACAAAGTAACGTGCCACTCGACGCCGGTGCCTCGAGGCATGCAAGTCTGCTTCATCTCTCTTCTCTTCGACCATAGCCAAGGATTCAAGGAGGAGTGCTTTGTTTGTCATCGGATTGTAAGTTACCCTATGAAAGGGAACTTTAAGCTCCGCCGGAATTACCGCTTCTGATCCAAAGGAGAGTGAAAAAGGGGTTTGACCCCTTGGCGTCTTGTAGGTCATTCGGTAGGCCCACAATGCTAGTGGTAATTTTTCAACCTACATGGTTTTTGCTCGCTCTAATCGAATTTTAAGAATGGACTTAATGACTTTAATTATCGCTTCAACTTGTCTGTTCTATTGCGGGTGAGCTACCGCAATGTATCACTTATCAATTTTGTATTTCTGGCAGAAGTTCCTGAATTATGTTCTATCAAGTTGGGTTCCATTATCAGTTATGATAGTTTTAGGTATTCCATATCGGCAGATGATGTTTTTGACCACAAAATTGATCACCCTTTTCATCGTGATTGTAGTTAAAGGTTTCGCTTCCACCCATTTCGTAAAATAATCTACGGCTACAATTATGTACTTAACTCCACCTTTAGCGATCGGAAGGGTTCCAATTTTGTCGATTCCCCATGTAGCGAACGACCACGGGCTCACCATTGATTAAGTTGATGCGGAGGTGCTTTGGGAATTCTGGCAAATTTCTGGCACTTGTCACAATGTCGTGAATGATTAGCTGCGTCTTTGTTTATGGTAGGCTAAAAGAAGCCATACCTCAATACTTTCTTTGCCAGTGTCTGATCGCCTCCGGTGTGATCTCCACACCTTCACGGACTTCTGTTAGTACACATTTGATGTCATCATGTGTTGTACACCGAAGTAAAGGCATGAAAAATCCGTGGTGGTACAGTGGTTCGTCTTGTAAGACATATCTTGCAGCTTTATGAATCAAAGCTCGCCTCTCGCTTCTCCTCATGGGACGTGCTCCGTTTTTAAGGAAGTTCTTGATTGGTGTCATCCATGATTCCCATGTTGGTTTTGCTTCCAGTATTGGGTCAACTTCCATCTAATCGAAGCTTCGTGACTTCAGCACTTCTATCAGAACCATTTCAGTATCTTCTGGATTGTCAGAGCTTGCTAACTTAGCCAATCTGTCTGCTTTCTGGTTCTCTATTCTCGGGATATGAATTATGCTAAAATGCGCCAAGTTACCTAGTAACTCCTCCACCTTTTCAAGGTAAGTGACGAATAGGGTTCCCCTGGTTTCAAATTCCTTTCGAACCTAGCAAACAACTATTTTGGAATCAAAGAATATGTCTAGTGTGGTCACCCCCAGGTCTTTAGTGAGTTTTAGCCTGGCAATCAGGGCTTCATACTCGGAATCATTGTTATTGGCTAAAAATTCAAGTCGTAAGGCATAATAGATCGACCGTCCTTCAAGAGTTGTTAAAATAACTCCGGCACCGGACCTTCGATCATTCTTAGCCCCGTCTATATACAATTTCCAAGGACTAAGTTCTAAATTTTTGCTCCGAAGGGTTAGCCGTATCGTCCAACGCGTCTTCCTCAGGGAATGTGAATTCTGCTATGAAGTCGGCTAGAGCTCGTCCCCTTATCGATCTCCTTGACTGGAAATTTAAATCAAACTGGCTCAACTTGATGTTCCACTTAAGCAGTCGTCCCGATGCCTCAGATCATTGCAATAACTGTTGGAGTGGCTGATTAGTGTATATGACTATCAGATGAGCTTGGAAATAATGACGAAGCTTTCAGGATGCGATCAAGAGACTATAAGCAAGTTTTTCTATTTTCGGATAATTGTGTTCCGCCGCTGCTAACTTCTTGCTTACGTAATACACCGGCTTCTAGACTTTGTCTTCCTCTCATACCAGAGCTGAGCTGATGGCATGAGATGATACTACCAAATACATAAACAGGTCCTCATGGTCTATTGGTTTAGATAAAATTGGTGGTTTCTCCAGCAGATCCGATAAGTTATGAAAAGACTCTACACAGTCGGGAGTCCACTCGAAATTTCATTTTTCCCTTTTAACTAAGTCAAAGAAAGGAATACATTTATCTGTGGCTTTGGATATGAACATGCTTAACGCTGCAACTTTTCCTGTCGGACTCTGTACATCTCTGATCATTCGTGGCTCTTCTATGTTCCTGATCACCGCAATTTGGTCAGGATTAATCTCGATCCCCGGCGAACTAACAATGAACTAAGGAGTTTTCCAGACGCAACCCCAAATGGTCATTTTAAGTGGTTAAACTTCATCCTGTACCTTTGTAGAATGTCAAACCTTTCCGCCAAATCTTTCATATGATCGGAGGGGTAATGACCCATATTCTATGCATCAAAGGATCGTAGAATATTTGTTTCATTTACGTACGAAGTCGTATGATCGTGTAACTTTGGGGAACGACTATTGGGGTCATTTCCCATGTTCACGATTTTTTCTGATTTTTAAATGGCCGTTTTGCCCCTAACGAATTTTGTTTCATCTATAACTTTTGAATGGAAAGGAATTTTGACCTAAAACCACTTCCATTGGATCCAGATGATGGTTTACCTTTTCGTAGAGTGGTCACATTAGCCAAACGGACTTACCATTTGAGAGATATGGCTGAAACAAGGTTTAGAAAGTGAAACAACTTAACCAGGCCTAATTAGGATGATTAGCAGCTAGGCCCATTATGTATTTCGGGACTAGGGTTGCATAAGGGCTAATAAGGGCTAGAGAAACCCTCCTTTTTCATTTTTCAGCCGCCACAAACTTTCTCTTCAACCCTAACAATGGTTTCCACCTTCTAAATTTCTTCTAAACAATTCCTAATTGCTTTCTAATCAAGGATTAAGCTAAGCTACATCAAATCAAAGTGAATCGACACCAAATCAAAGTTGGAGCTGCTGTGTTGCATAAGAATTCGACCCAAAATAGTAGTAAAGTTCAGATCTATAATTCATTTGTGGCTAAGGTGAGTGATTTGCATTGTTTTTCACTAACTACGGCTATTTAGGGGTGATTAGTGTTAATTAGTGAAATTATGCATGTTTAAATTCTGGAAAAATTTTGTAAAAATTCTTGAATATTATTTTAGGGCTCTGATAAAAATTTGGGTTAATTTTGACATGTTTTGTTAAATCTGTCCTTAGATATGGTTAAACATGATTAAGGGGAAAACCGTGGGTTTTGGTTTTGTTTGATTTAAAATAACGTCTATGCTTGATGTTTTGACCTTGTTGATTGATCGTATATATTGCTACTATTGTTTGGAATGTTTTATGATTGTTTAGTAAAGTTAGAATGGTTGAAAATGCTGCTTATGTCGAGAACGGATGATATAAGCTTGTTGGAAATGCTGCAGAGATCCGGTTCGGATCGGTGGAGGGGATCAGATAGATGGACCAGACCGGACCAGAGTGGTGGCATCTTCAACAGCGTGAAAAAGTATGGCAAAAAGGAAGGCCACTTGCATTGAGTTAGAGTTGAAATCGGATTGGAGCTTGGCATGGGATCGGATTGGACTAACTGGAGAGCTAGAGGACCGAATTGAATCCAAGCAGGAGCATCGAACCAAACCGAGGGAAGAAGCCCGAACCGAACCAGTATCTGGAGGCGAAGGAACATCGAGCCAAACCGAAGGGGAGTGAGCGCCGAATCAAAGGAAGAGACGTGGACACCATATACCGAACCGAACCGGATTTGCTTCTACTTATACATGATGACTCTTCTGAAGACCAACTCCACTTCGACTAAAACCCAAGATGCAAAGGAAGCACAAATGGGAAGTTATTACTCAGGATCCAAATGGGGGTCAACGAGTTAACATCATGAGTTGGGCTTTGCTGCGGGACATGTGCAAAGGGGTTATCGATATCTATTGGTTTGACTCACTACTGAAAGTTGGATATTGGCTATGGATCAGTGCAGTGGAGTTGTCAGGACTCCATAGGGAAAAGTGATCGTAGCAGGGTTATGAGCTAGTGCAGTGGAGTTGTCATGACTCCATGGGGCAGAGTGGACATAGCAAAGTATTATTGGTTATGGATCAGTGCATTAAACCGTCATGACTCCATGGGGTAGAGTGATCGTAACAAAGAATTGGGTGATAGAAGTGGTAGATATCGTATACTTTACGCACTGAGTGAGAGATGTGAGGATGATTGCTATGTTTGATATTTGTTATCACCATGACATGCAAACCCCTCCCCATTATTTTCACCATGTGTTAGTGTCACCATAGAGTATTGTACATCATGTTGTGCTAACTCTTTTGTTGCGGGTCCAGGTTCAGGTATGGTTATGTATACCTGTTATTGTTCTGTTTTGCTGCTTATCGCTCATACCAGACTTTTGAATGACCCAGAGTTTTATGTCTCTTCTTATTACTCTACATGCTCCTAAACGAGCAGACAAGAGACAGGTTAGCTGGTTATGCACGAGTAGCTGTCTGGAGATGAGCAGGAGGCTTACACGTACCATTTCCATATATTCTCCCTGTGTTGTTGTTGGTCACTACTTTAGGCATTAGTAATGTACCTTTCTATTATGCTTTAGAGACAATTTTAAAAGTTTTAATAAAGATGGTTTGGATCATAAGCTATATCTCGAATTTTCCACTGCTATGATAGTTTAGTTTTCAGCTTATGCACTATCTCGCCTATTTTATATCAAGTTATGTTATTATTATATTTTGTTTCATGCGCTTTGAGATATACTATAGGTTCTTTGATGATTCATCATCTCCTTTCCTTTTCCTTTCTTTTGATGACCGTCTCGTGCTGGTTGGACGTCGGTACAACGCGTTTCATTGGAAATGTCGGTTGGTGCGGGGCGGACCATCACATTTGATGTCAGAGCGAGGTTGCGTAGTTAACCTAGGGAAAGACACCAGGGGGAGATAGTACGTATATGAGAGCGCGTATTTGCGATATTTCGGTTTTCAAAAACTACATATATACTATTAGTATATCGAAGGATGAAGTCGCATTGCACTGGCTCCACTATGGAGATGGTTAACAATTTTCTCGTTATAGATTGAATGATGAGCCAATATACGAAGGGTACGGGTTTAGGGGCGAATAATAGGAATGCTCCTGATATGAGGACAATGTTTACTACCTTCGTGCGAGAGATGCTTAGAGATGTTCAGGGAGCAACTCCTAATGCTGCTAATGGTGGTGGTGCAGCAGTGTAGGCGCCTAGGGCCGATTTCGCTAAGCTTAATAAGGATTATATTAGTCTTGGTGGGAAGCCGTTCCACGGAACATAATCGGCTATGGATGTTCAAGATTGGTTGGATAGTTGCGAGCGCATCTTCGAGGATTTAGGGATCGATGATGCAATGAAGAGAAAGCTAACATCGCATCAACTGCAAGGATGGGCTATGAATTGGTGGAATGCTACTAAAGCTGTTACTCCTGAGGATCAAGTTACTTGGAATCAATTTAAGACTAGATTCAGTGACAAGTTTATCCCAACTGCTCAGAAATCAGAATCGTTTAGGAAATTCTTGGAGCTTAAGCAGAATGGTAGGGCAGTCTCTAAGTACATTGCTAAATCCGATACTTTATCGAAGTATGGATTATCTCGTACCGATACTTCCGAGAAGAAGAATGAGAAGTTCATAACAGGCTTAGATTAGTACTTGGGGTAAAGGCTTATAAACCATATTGATGAGACTTTTGAATCAATTATTGGAAAATCATTAGGATCAGAGAGCCTTTATCCTAAGCCCAGGACTGAGGTCGTTGTTACGTTTGTAGATGGGCCAAAGCCGCAAACAAGCGGCGGAGGCAAGAATAATTCACAGAATAAGAGGAAACAGAACCAAGCTAAAGATGTTCAGAAGAAGAGTAAGAAAGATATAGAGTGTTTTAGTTGTGGCAAGGAGGGCTATTATGATAAAGAATGTCGAGAAAAGCCAGTGGATAGGAAGTGCTTCAATTGCGTCCAAGTGGGACATCACAACAATAAATGTCCACAACCTCCTAAAGAGAAGCAGATTGTGAAAGCATATGCTATTAATGTTGTTCCTTCTTCATTAAATGCCCCAACTGCGGTGGAGAAAGGAAAGAATGTCGTCATCCAAGGTATGCTTTATATTTATGATGTTCCTGTTCAAGTATTGTTTGATACTGGGGCTTCCCATTCCTTTATATCTAGTGACCTATTAGATAGGTTGGGATTGGAACCCGAGATAGTCGATAGACCTTTAGTGTTGACGAACCTGATTGGTGGTTCGACTAGCCTTAGCATGATTTGTCGAAATTTGTTCTTATCGAGTCATAAATGTACATTTGCTTGTGATTGCTTTGTTTTGGGCTTTACTAGGTTTGGCATTATTTCGGGAGTAGATTGGCTCTGAAGATATGGGGTGGGGGTAGACTGTGAGGGATTTTCGGTGACTATTAGGGCGGACGATGGGCGGAGGGTAGTCTTTGGTAGCCTACCTAGTGATGAGGTGATGGCTAGTTTTCTAAATTCCCTCGGCATTCCGCAGGACGAGTTATCAGGGGTTCCCATTGGTGGCCAGTATCCGAACATCTACGGAGAAGTGACTAGACTTCCACCACACCGAGATATTGAGTTTCGTACTGATTTAGTGAAAGATGCCTGACCTATAGTGATGCCACTTCATCGTATGGCACCAAGGGAGCAGTGAGAGCTTGGGGTGCAAGTAAGCGATCTTTTGAAGAAGAGATTTATCCGAAGAAGTGTCTCCAAGTAGGGAGCACCATTTGTATTTGCTACTAAGGCAAATGGTTTCCTTAGTTTATGTGTGGACTATCGCGAGTTGAATAAAGTGGCTATGAAGAATAAGTATCCTCTTCCATGGATAGATGATTTGTTTGATCAAATGGAAGGAGCAAGAGTGTTCTTCCAGTTGGACCTCATGACAGGATTTCATCAGCTTCGAGTAGTAGCTGGGAGTATTCCTAAAACAGTTTTTGAACGCCGTTTGGATTCTATGAGTGGTTGGTCATGCCATTCGGGTTGACCAATGCACCAACATATTTTGTGGATCTTATGAATAGGGTATTAAGGGATCAATTGAATAAGTTTGTTCTTGTGTTCGTGGACGATATCCTTGTTTACTCGAGGACGGAGAAAGAACACAAGGAACATTTGAGGATAGTGATGGAGGTGTTGAGAAAACACCAATTGAAAGCAAAATTTTCTAAGAGAGGAAGGAATTGAGATTCTTGGTCCATGTCGTTTCAGAGAATGGTATTGCCGTGGACCCGACGAAGGTGGCTACGGTATAGGATTGGTCTACGCCTAAGAATGCAACGGACGTAAGAAGCTTCTTGGGATTGGCTGGATATTATAGTAAGTTTATCCAAGACATCTCCAAGATAGCGGCACCGTTAACTCAGTTGTCCAAAAAGAATCAAGCTTTTGTTTGGGATGAAAGGTATGAGAATGCAATCAAGAGTCTAAAGGAAAAGTTGACGTGTGCACCCGTGTTAGTTATTCCGAAAAGGAATGAAGAGATGACGGTATACACGGATTCCTGTGGTATCGGACAAGGTGCTATATTGATTCAAGGAGGTAGGGTTGTAGCTTATTCTAGTCGACAGTTGAAATCGTATGAGAAAAAAATATCCTACCCATGATTTGGAATTGGCAACGATTGTGTTCGCATGGAAGATGTGGAGGCACTATCTCTTGGGAGAAAGATTCGAGTTGTTTACCGATCATAAGTCGTTAAAGTACCTCTTTTCTCTGAAGGATCTAAATCTCTGATAGCAAAGATGGTTAGAGTTCTTGGCTTCCTATGATTTCGATATTGCATATACACCAGGAAAGGGCAATGCGGTAGTTGTTGCATTGAGTAGGAGACATGCTAGTTTAGGGGCTATGTTTCCGGAATGGAAGCAACTAGAGTATATCGCAGGGTACGATTTCAGGCCAAAGTGCAAATTGGATCCAGAGATGTTACCAAGTTTGACGATCATAGCCACTTTGATTGAGCGGATTGGTTCCAGTCAGAGGGTTGATCCTAATCTATTAGAAATCATCTCCAAGTTAGAAATGGGAATCGACGAGGAGATGAACAGTTATAGGCTTGATCGAGATGGATGGATTAGAAAGAATGCAAGACTAGTTATGCCCAATGTCAATGGATTAAGAGATGAAGTGCTTTGAGAATGTCATCACTCAAAACCAACTATATATCCTGGTTGTAACAAAATGTATCGAGACATGAAGCTGACCTACTACTGGGAAGGGATGAAAAGAGACGTTGGGAAGTTTATATCCAAATCCATAAATTGCCAGCTTGTTAAAGCCAAGCAAAAGAAGCCTAGTGGGTTGCTACAACCCTTGGAAATTCTAGAATAGAAATGGGAACAAGTCTCAATGGATTTATTAATGGGTTACCAAAGACTAGATCAGGCCATGATAGCATTTGGGTGATTATGGACCGATTGACTAAGAGTGCAAGGTTTATACCGGTCAAGTCGACCAGAATGACAGCTAAGTTAGCAGAGTTGTATATGAAGTGGGTAGTGAGATTTCATGGAGTACCCAAAGGCATTGTGAGTGACCGAGATCCGTTGTTTACTAGTGAATTTTGGAAGAGCTTACAAGAGGATTTAGGGTCAGAATTACATCTCGGTACCGCGTACCATCCTCAAACCGATGGTCAAATAGAGAGGGGTAATCAAGTAATAGAAGATCTCTTGAGAGCTTGCATATTAGATTTTGGAGGGTCATGGGATGACCATTTGCATCTAGTGGAGTTCGCATATAATAATAGTTATTAGTCCAGTATTGGTCTGGCTCCATTTGAAGCTTTATACGGAAGACCGTGCAACTCACCATCATGTTGGTTAGAAACCGGTGAGAAATTTGTGCTTGAACCGGAGGTGATAAGAGAAACCTCAGATAAAATCAAGGTTATCCAACAGCGAATGAAGGCTACCCAAGATAGACAGAAAAGTTATGCTGATAAAAGGCGAAGAGATTTAAAGTTCTCCGTTGGCGACCTAGTATTCGTTAAGATCTCTCTAATAAAGACTGTGATTCGATTTGGTAGGAGAGGCAAGCTAGCACCAAGGTTTGTCGGTCCATTCTCGGTTCTCGAGCATGTTTGGAATTTAGCATATAAAGTTGGATTACCTGACAAGATGGCAGGAGTTCACAATGTATTTCATGTTTCCCAGTTAAGGAAGTTCGTGCACGATCCCGATATGACTATTTCACCGGTTCAGTTGGATGACATCGAAGTAGAACCCGAGGCGGTTGGGAACCGCAGGCTAATGCATATTGTCTAGTACGATATGAAGCAACTTCAAAGGAAGGCAGCGAAAATGGTCAAGGTTCAGTGGGTTGATAACGAGCATGACTGTACTTGGGAATCAGAGGAGAGCATAAGGGAGTCGTATCCAGAACTCTTTGCCTCGTAAGATTTTAATTGCAATTTAGCTATTCCACATGCTAGGATAGACTTGTTATGTTATTATGTGTGTTTTATTGTTTGTAAATGCCTGATAGGCATGCTGGACACATTGTATGTTTTGGTTAAGGAATTTCAGGGGCTATATTTCTTAAGGGGGAAAGAATGTAACGACCCGCATTTTACGCATCAAAGGATCGTAGAATATTTATTTCATTTCTATACGAAGTCGTATGGTCATGTAACTTTGGGGAACGACTATTGGAGTCATTTCCCATGTTCACGATTTTTGCCGATTTTTAAATGACAGTTTTGCCCCTAACGAATCTTGTTTCGTCTATAAATTTTGATTGGAAAGGAGTTTTTACCTGAAACCATTTCCATTGGATTCGAATGATGGTTTATCTTTCCGTAGAGTGGTCACATTAGCCAAACAGACTTATCGTTTGGTAGATATGGCTGAAACAAGGTTTAGAAGGTGAAAAACATCTTAGTCGGGCCTAATTAGGGTGATTAGCAGCTAGGCCCATTAGTTATTTCGGGATTAGGGTTACATAAGGGCCGATAGGGGCAAGAGAAACCCTTCTTTGTCATTTTCCAGCCGCCACAAACTTTCTCTTTGACCCTAACAATGGTTTCCACCTGTTAAATCTCGTCTAAACAACTCTTTATCGCTTTCTAATCATGGATTAAACTAAGCTACATCAAACCAAGGAAAATCAACACCAAATCAATGTTGGAGCTGCCGTGTTGCATTGATCCAAAATAGTAGTAAAGTTCAGATCTATAATTCATTTGTGGCTAGGGTGAGTGATTTGTATTGTTTTTCACTAATTACGGCTAACCAGGGGTAATTAGTGTTAATTAGTGAAATTATGCATGTTAAAATTCTGGAAAAATATGTAAAAATTCTTAAATATTATTTTAGGGCTCTGATAAAAATTTGGGTTAATTTGGATATGTTTTGTTAATTTTATCCTTAGATATGGTTAAACATGATTAAGAAGAAAACCATGGGTTTTGGGTATGTTTGATTTAAAATAACCTATGTGCTTGATGTTTTGACCTTCTTGATTGATCCTATATATTGCTACTGTTGTTTGGAATGTTTTATGATTATTTAGAAAACTTAGAATGGTTGAAAATGCTGTCGTATGGCGAGAATGGACGATATAAGCTTGCTGGAAATGCTGTAGAGATCCGGATCAGATCGGTGGAGGGGATCGGATTGGATGGACCGGACTGGAGCGGTGGCATCTTAAGCAGCATGAAAAAGAATGGCAAAAAGGAAGGCCACTTGCATTGAGCTGGAGTTGAAATCAGACCGAAGCTTGGCATGGGATCGGATCGGACTAACTGGAGAGCTAGAGGACCGAACTGAACCCAAGCAGGAGCACCGAATCGAACCGAGGGAGGAAGCCCGAACCGAATCGGTACCTGGAGGCGAAGGAACACTGAACCGAACCTCAGTGGAGTGGAGCGCCGAATCAAAGGAAGAGACATGGACACCATATACCGAACCGAACCGGATTTGCTTCTATTTATAACGATGACTCTTCTAAAGACCAACTCCAATTCGACTAAAACCCGAGATGCAAAGAAGTCCAGATGGGAAGTTATTACTCAAGATCCAAATGGGGATCAATGAGTTAACGTCATGAGTTAGGCTTTGCTACAGGATGTGAGCAAAGGGGTTATTAATGTCTATAGCTTTGACTCACCACTGAGAGTCGGATATTGGCTGTGGATCAGTGTAATGGAGTTGTTATGACTCCATGAGGCAAAGTGATCGTAGAAGGGCTATGAGCCAGTGTAGTGGAGTTGTCATAACTCCATAGGGCAGAGTGGACATAGTAAAGTATTAGTGGTTACAGATCAGTGCAGTGGAGTCGTCATGACTCCATGGGGCAGAGTTATCATAACAAAGAATTGGGTGATCAAAGTGGTAGATATCGTATACTTTACGCACAGAGTGAGAGATGTGAGGATGATTGCTATGTTTGATGTTTGATGTTTGTTGTCACTATGATATGCACATTCCTCCCCATTATTTTCACACCATGTGTTAGCGTCACCTTAGAGTATTGTACATCATGTTGTGCTAACTCTTTGGTTGCAGGTCCAGGTTAAGGTATGGTTATGTATACCTTATAGTTCTGTTTTGCTGCTTATCGCTCATACCAGACTTTTGCCTGACCAAGAATGTCCCTTCTTATTACTCTGGGTGCTCCTAAACGAGCAGACAAGAGACAGGTTTGCTGATTATGCACGAGTAGTCGTCCGGAGATGAGCTGGAGGCTTACATGTACCATTTCCATATATTCTCCTTGTGTTGTTGCCGGTCACTACTTTGGGCATTAGTAGTGTAACAACCCGTATTTTCAATGAACATTAAAGTAACAAATTAAAGAATACTTAATTTTAAAAGTGGAAATTAAGGGAAACGGGTCATGCCATTGCGTTCGTCTCGGAATTCTACTTGAGATAGAGTCCGAGTTTGCGTGAAGCGGACTCCGTATGAAGAAGTTATGGAGTTCAGAAGATTTCAAGTTCAAGCACAAAATAAATATAAATAATAAAAACAGTTCAAAATTCAATATCGGTTGAGTGGGAAATTTCCCGCTCAGGGTGTCGAACCCCCCTAGGGGGAGTCGACATAGGTGTCCACCCCCCTGTAGGGGAGTCGATATAGGTGTCGACCTCCCCTGTAGGGAGTCGACCCCTCACAGATCCAGCTCCTGTGACGAATTTTTACAGCCCTGTGCTGATGTGGCCTTCTCTGATTGGCCAATGATTGATTTCTGAGGTATTATGGCATATGTGTCATGCTATGGTTGGCTGGATGACACATCTCTTTGGTTTGATGGCTCTGATTTCTCCTAGACTAATCTAAAGGCTATAATTGAACCTACTCTTCTATATAATCACCCCCAAACCTCAACCCTAGAACTCATTCTATGAAGCCGTTGTGCTATTCGTCTACAAACTGGCTTAGCCTCTATCCATCTACCACAAACTAGAGAATCAAATTCAAACTAGGAATCAATTAGAAAAACTAGGGAATCAAACGTCTACATCAAAGGATAACTTTTCAAATTCAGAAATCAGATCCCAGAAATCAAGAATCGTCCTTTTTCTATAAGTACAGTTGTTGTTTAGATGTGAACACTAAATAAAAAAACATGACTGTAATAACTGGATCTTGAACTATGCCTAACTCTGTTCATGCCTATCCTTTTGTCAATTTTGAACTGCTTATGCCTACTGGACTGTTGTGACTGACATAGTAAAATTAATCATGCCTATTGGACTATTGTGACTGACATAGTAAAACGTATCATGCCTATGAAACTATTGGGACTGATACCATTTAATCTATCATGTTGTATTAAATTTGTGGTTCTTTTATGTATGTAAGTTACATGCTAAGTTATGTTCATACATGTTATATGTTTAGATCCAAGCTAGTGCCCATGTTTAAGATCTATATAAGTTCACGTTTATACAATTAGACTTATGCTAGTTCGCATGTCAATTGGATCTAATTTAAATGCAAGATCACGTTTATATGCTTAATTAAGTTTATGTCATTCTATGCCACATATTGATCTATGTTGTTTTATGCCTGTTGAAATGTTACATGTTCCTTTTCTTTTCCCTTTTTGTATATGAGTTAGGCTAATTTGCGAGCCTAACGTTCTATGTGAACTGTGCGAACGAATAACGGGGGAGACGTTGGGGGAAAATATTAAATTACATGTTATTGGCATAGATTGGCTCATAATCATGTAAATGATTAGTAGCATGAAATGGCATAATTTGGACCTAATTTAGAGGGTAAATGGGACATTACTTGATTTGACAACACTTGTGGATAATTTGCATATAAACTTGAATAGTAAATATGTAAATTAATTAAAAGATGAATATGCCTAACCCGAGATTAGATTGAGTTACAGTGTAAGACTGCCCGGAACCGCCCAGCACATCCAGCGACCACAACAATATTGATCTAATGTGAGAGGTTGACGCATTAAGCCCGAAAAACCCTAGGTTAGATTGAGTTTCGGTGTAAGACTGCCCAGAACCGCGGGGCACATCCAGCGACTGCAACAATACACATCTAACGTGAGAGGTTGGTGCTTTAATGAATTAAAGCTAAGGAATAGGCAGGCTAAAAATGGTAGGGTTAAGTTAATTAAGGCAACACTTAACCAATACAACATGTTAATCAAACAGATGGGTAAGGTTAGGCAAAATGGAGAACACTTAACCGTTATAACATGTTGATTAGGAAACCCTAGTAACGGGGACCCATTTCAGCAGTAACCCACATAGAAGTATCATGGTATCCTGAAATAGGCAAGGTGAGGCACGACTACTGGGCTGATTATAAGCGGTCAAAATAGCGGCGGGTGGTGCAACAGTGTAGGTTCCGACGGAGTATAGTAATGCACGTACTCCAGAGTGGATAAAGCAGGCACTGGGCATCAATAGTATACACTGTGCATCTAGAATTTGTGTCGGGTTGCCACCATAGGAATTGATACACCCTATGGTGGGACCAGCACAGGTGTCGACAACGAGCGAGGCCGAATGACACAAGTAGCAAATGCATGCGAGTAGAAGCCGACTGGGAAAGGGATCACTTTGTTATGAACATATGATGGTAGTTTAAACATTCGTAGTAGGTGCAGAGAAATACAAATGAGTGCGATAGTACATTCACTTTATCTTATCTTATGTTATCTTATTTCTGTGGTATTGTCCTATGTTCAGTTTATTCATGTCATGATCCTTTTACCTGTTTACATGCTGAATAATCACTGGACTTACCAGACTTATGTCTGACCTATTTTCTTTTGCCTTATTTTCTTCCGTTCCCCTCCCAAAGTTTCGCAGGGAGGGAATACTTCAGCTTAGTGCAGACCTTTTCAAGCTTGAAGAGAGTAGATGTATTGCTTAGATTCTCTTTTCTTAGGATGTGGCTTGAAGATAGTAGATGTATTACTTGGATTCTTTTTTCTTAGGCTGTGGCTGTGGTTACACTTTTATTGGGGATTTATGCTGATTTACTTCTGTTTTATGCTTCTTTATGTGCTTGGAGATTTAAATCAAGATAGATGTTTTGTTGTAATAATTTATAAGTTGGATTTTGAGACAATGCTTGTAATGTTTTGACTGAACCACGCTATTTAATAAATGTTTATCAGCTTTCCGCTGTTCATATGTCTGTCTTGTAAATTATCTGTGTCTTTTACCTAAATTGCTTCACCAAAGTTAATGCATTTCCATTGTGAGTGACCTTAATGGAGGTGGGGTGTTTCACTTGGTATTAAAGCGATGGTTTACCAGATCAGATAAAAGTTTTTGAAAACTACTTTTCAAAAAGAAATTTATAAAAACATTTTCAAGAAAAGTGTTGTTTTATTATAAAGGCATAATCCCTAAAGCCATATGCACTATCTTTCTATCCTTTGTTTTGAACCTTTTCTTTTCGTTTCAGCTTGTCTGGGGATCTTAATCTTCCTAAGGACGTACCAGTACCTGGTTGGTTCATAAGGTTCCTGGAGGCTAGGGCTAATGACGCAGGCCGAGCAGACATTCCTCCTCTCCCAGTTGCAGCCGTTCCTCCTCCTCCTCCTCCTCCTCCTTCTCCTCCTCCTCATGTGAATGCTTTCAAGAAAATGTGTAGAGACATTCAAGCCATGGATGGAAATAACTTTAATAGGACTGAGTCATTTGTAGAAGCAAGAAACTAGCTCAAGGAAACTGAAGATTTGTTTGTTATCTTCGAAGTGGACGATAGGCAGAAGATACAATTGGCTGTATGGTTACATAAGGACGAGGCCTCTTACTGGTGGGAAGTTACTAATGCTAAGAGACCAGTTGAAACTTGGGAGGATTTCAGAATGAGATTTGAAATGAAGTTCCTCTCTCAAGCTGAATGAAGCCTGCAGATGAAGAAGTTCTTAGCACTCAAACTAGGAAGCCTATCGGTTAGGGAATACGTAACCCAATTCAACCAGCTGGCTAGGTTCGGACTGGAGTTAGTAAACACTCCACATAAAAAGGCTCTCCGATTCGTTAAAGAGTTGAACGAGCCACTGCACAGCCTAACTATGTCCCATATACCTATGGGTGCGACTTTTGAGAGATTGGTGGACATGGCACTGTTACAGGAGGAAGACAAGAATGGCAAGAAAGAGGCAAAGGTGGAAGAACCTCTGGACAAGAAAGCGGAGGGATCGCAGAATAAGAAGACGGATTCCAAGAAAGGCGGGAAGAATAGCAAACCCCATAACAAGAGGAAGTGCAAATTTTTTGGCATACCTGGACATCTAATTAAAGACTATAGGAAGAAGAAAAGGAAGATGGGTGGCTGCTTTTAATGCGGCGAGACAGGACATATGGCTGAGGATTGCCCAAAAAGGCAAGGGAAAGGGCAGAGGACCGGATCCACTTCCGGAGGGCAGGTTCAACTCTCATGGCACCTCCATAAGAAAGAGGTAGAAATATTTCTATTGAGAGTTTAGTTTATCTTTCTGATCATCCACTTCGTACTCTTTTTTATTCTGGTGCATCACACTCTTTTATATCTACTGCTTTAGTTGTGTAACAACCCGTATTTTTCGATAACGTGTTAAGACAAGAATCAAGGCAGAATTAAATTATAAAATCTGAATCAGGATAAACGGGTTGCGCATTGCGTTCGTCTCGGAAAAATACGCGAAATAGAGTCCGAAATTTCGTAAATCGGAGTCCGTATGAAGAAGATATGGATGAACGAAGTTAGGCAGAAAAACCGAAAACAAGCCAGAATGCACTGGCGCACTTGTGAAGTGCGCCAGCACAAAAATACACTGGCGCACTTGGGAAGTGCGCCCGTGTCGAGCCAGAAACCTGCACAGCCTTCTGGCTTGACCCTGGCTGGCCTGGTGCACCTGTTTTGGCCCTTGGTCTTGTTTTGGAGGCTTGTGACGATTTTTGAGGGCTGGGATCTATCCTAGGGTTAATCTAACGGCCTAAACTACCCCTAATCTCTATAAAAAGACCCCTAAGCCTACCCTAAACCCTCATTATTCATTCTTGCAACTAAACTATGGCAAAATTTTCACTCTCATGGCCTCCACCCTCATTCTAAAATTCCTAAGTAAATTCCTATGAGAGGTTTCATGATCATGAGAGTGTTAGAGAGTCCCTATGTTTGTATGAGAGCCTCTCAAGTTGATTTCAAGGCTAAAGCTTTGATCTTTGTTCATAAAGATGGGGTTTTTATTGATTTGGAGTGTTCATCTTTGGGTTTTTGGGTGATGGCATGCATAGGCTTCATCACAATCTTTAATTTAAATCGATTTGTGCCTTCATAGCAATGTAAGCCCTTCCCTACTCTTAGATATTAACTATGAAGTTAAATGTTCATGTTGAAAGTTTGGGTTTGATTAATTAGAATGATGCATGCTATCATGTTATGCAAGTTTATGAAGTCATTATCTTGATCTTATGAGCTAAAAGCCACAACCTTTATGTTGAAATGTTGCATTATGCAACATGAGAATCTTCATAATCATTATGTCAACTTGCATATGAAGTCATAATCCTTATATGATGATATATGCGAGTTTCTAGCCATCATTCCATGTCTTTTGTCACCATGATTCGCTTATGTACCAAGTTTGGGTTGATGCATGTTTTTGAGGCTTAAGAATGTAACATGCAAGCTAATGAACACATTTGTGCCTCATTTGCCACCATGATTAACTTGTGGCTTAATACCCATTTTTGTCATTCTTTTGCCAAGTCTCTTCTTTTAATCCATCACGTTGTTGCGAACGTATATGCTAGTTTAAAAAGCGTTGGGGTCACATTATGGGGAAACATAATGACATGAATATGACTTGGGTAAATGGGTATAAACATGACAACATGTAACGTTAAATATGACATGTGTTTATACTTGAAAACATGACTTGAAGTATAACATGGAAGTTGACATGTAAGTATGCATAAAAACATAAGCTTGGGAATTTACCTATTAAGTTAGGTCTACCCATTGGGAATTTACCTATTAAGTTAGGTCTACCCAATTGCTTAAAAACTTGACTATGAACATGACACTAGAATAAACATGAAAGTGGCCAACTCGAGGTTGGGTTGAGTTTGCAACGTAAAACTACCCGGAACCGACCGGCCTAACTAGTAGTTGCAAACAATAGGACCCAATGTGAGAAGTTGGTCATGTTGTGCTTGAACCCGAGGTTAGACCAAGTTGTGGTGTAAAGCTACCCGGAACCGGCCGGCTTAACTAGTAACCACAACAAATTCTAATGTGAGAGGTTGGGGTGCATTAAGTAATTAATGCCACATGATAGGGTTAAGTTAATTTGATTAATGACTCTTAACCAAATATGACATGGGTAAATGGGTTAAATAAATTGGTTAGGCTAATGATACTTAACAAAACATGACAAGGTTGGGTAGGTTAAGTGATTTGATTTGCCTAATGACGCTTAACCATTTTTATACGACTAGTGGACGGGGATTAAGTTAACCAACACTTAATCAATCCAACATGATAATTTGGCAAGGTTAAGTAAGTTTTCTTAATGACACTTAACCATACAAGATGATTAGGGGATGGGGTTAAGTAATTTGCACCTAACTAATCCGACACGGTAATTAGATGGGGTTAAGTAATCCACACTTAACTAATCTAAACACGGTAATTCGATGGGGTTAAGTTAAACACTTAACTAATTTAAACTCGGTAATTCAATGAGGTTAAGTAACCAATACTTAACCAACTTAACGTGATAATTTAATGGGGTTAAGCAACTTATACTTAACCAATTATACATGATGATTTGATGGGGTTAAGTAACTTACACTTAACCAATCTAATACGCGGACCTGATAAGGTTAAGTCACAAGACCTTTTTAGAATATACTTAACCATTGTAGTACGATTAGAGGATGGGGTTAAGCCAACCTATACTTAACCAATCCGACTCGATAATTTGATGGGATTAAGATAATCTATGCTTAATCGATCTAGCAAGATAATCCGATAGGATTAAGGTAAGCTAGTACTTGACCAATTTGACTTGATAGGGTTAAGTCATGAGCCTCTGGGTACACTTAACCAACTTGTGGGACTAAGTCTTGAACTTAAATACTTAACCAATCTTTGACGTGATTCGTGGGCGGGTTAAGTCATGGACTTGAATGATAACACTTAACCCAATAGACAAACCCTAGCTAGAAGAACTAGGTAGAAAACCGTGGTTAATCAAGGATAACGGGAAAGGAAGCTAAGTGGTAAACCTTAGTTAAGGGTAACTAAGTAATAATTCTTAGCTAAGGACATAGGACTAATTGTCAAAACGATGAGTAACCTGATACGGTAGGTCATCGCTTAGTATACGAGGGGGAGCAAGTTATTTGACTTGGATAAAAGCTCCAGCGCACTGGGTGCCGAAGTGGAAGCTTCGGGGGACGTGAGGATATTCTTGGGATCCCTCTGTGGGCTGCCAGGTAATTATACTAGGCCCATGAGAGGTTAAGGTCTGCGTTAGAAGGACCAAGAGTATGCCATGGTTGCTATGCGAGCAACCTAAAGACTGGGATGGATTAGCGTGGAGTCGACGATTCTTGTTTTTGCCCTGGATAGCACATCGCCGACTACCTACCATCTTTAGTCAATCGTGTACGTGCGGAAAGGCAGGGAACCCCCAACAGACCATGTGCTTGCTATCGAGTCATGGGTGAGGTTGGCCCGTAGGAAAGTGGGCTATAGTGGGGCCGGGTAGTGGTTCTTATACATGATTTTTCTTGGATTGCCTTTCAGTAGTTGAGGGAGGGGTCACATGGGACCATAGCCACGGGTACAAAAACAGACCTTGATATCTGCATCGGCAGACGATTTAAAGCTCCCGACCGAGTTCCGTATTTCTTGATTTGCCCTGGCACGGAACTCGGATGGCACATTGGGGAACATGTGCATCTAGACATGGAAAACGATTCACGATACATACGTGGGATCAAGGGCGCGGTTGACGGGTGGCGTGATCCCTAGTGGTCCTAGGTGGCCAAAACCCAAACCGAGACACGGAAACGTTCATTAGGTAGCATAATCCCTAGCGGTCCTAGGTGGCATAAATCCTAAGTGGACGCGCGATAGTTCATGGTAAGGAAACACAACTAGATTAAGGGTTGCAGTCCAAAACAACTTCAAGGATAAACCGTTTACATGGGAAAGCCCGTACAGCCTACGGCAAAGGACTGAACTTATACATGGAAAGAAACATATGAGTTGAGTAACCTATTTATGCGGCATATTAGGTTGACATGGACCATTACACGACTTTTGAGTAAGGGTCATTCACGGATAACACGTAATACAGTTGGGGTACTAGTACGGTAGGTGCAGAGCGGATATACAGGATGGATGCCATGGGACGTTATACGCGATAGATATCTTGGGATATTATACTTGATAGAAACCTGACAATGTGATACCTTGTTTTATCTTGACACCATAGTTTATCACGACACCCTAGTTTATCTGAGTTCAGTAGTTCATCCTGTTATTTTGATTTAGCTTATCTATCTTGTTATCATGCTTATGTTCATCTCAGTTTCTCATGTCAGTTAACTTTACTAGTTTTTATACTAATAGTAGATAGGGCTTACTCAGTCTTTTTGACTGACCCGTTTTGTTTCGCCTCTTTTCTTCCGTTTCCCCCCCAGGTTACAGGGAGGAAATACTGTTGTTTAGTTCGGACTTCTTCTGCTTGAAGGTCATCATGGATGGCTTGGATTTTTCTTGGCTATGGCTACTTTACTGCTTTTTCTTGGGGAATAATTTATGAAAAAGTCTTTATGCTTCTTTATTATTGCAAGACAGGTTTTGATGTACTCTGATGTAAAAGGCTTTAGACCTTATTTATTCATGTTATGAAAGTTTGATTTTACTTCCGCTATTTTATATATGTTCTGTCTTGTAATATTTCTGTGCATATTTACCAATAATACTCCTCCAAACCTAGTGCATTCCCTTTGTGAGTGACCCTAGCGGAGGTGGGGTGTTACATTTGGTATCAGAGCAGAAGGTTACCAGACTGGGCAAAAGTTTTTAAAACCTTCTGAAAACTATTTGAAAACCGTTTACAAAGAAGCATTTTTCAAGAAAATTTTCTTTTAAAAGGAAAAGGCTATTCCCCAAAGGCCATTAGCACTATCCTCGTTTCCTTTATTGAATCTCTTTTCCTTCCTTTCCTCCATCTGTAGTCACAGTGGTTTTAACTGCGACTATCTACGAAAGTGCTTTCCATGCGATGGAGGTGGTTCTCGAGAGACCAGTGGCCGCGTTATAAGGAAGGATAGTGAGAAAAAGGATAAAGGATACAAGCTTAAGGATGAGCAACTTGTTGGTATGGTTTAGTCCTCAATGGAGGGAGAAAGATGAACAATGAAACCCATGACGAGAGAGTACCTTTGGCATGGTAAAACGGGGTGGATAGTTAAGTATTATGGGACAAGGACAAGATCATCGGGAGGGTAATAGTATGCTCTCATTTCTAGGGTACCTCGGAAGGAGGATAACGATCTTGTTAAAGGTTTAGCTCTTCTTCTCTATCATCCCGTTAGGACTTTGTTTTGATCATCGTATCATTTAAGTCTGCTTCGATAGTTGAGTCTCTGCACCTTAAGTACTAGCGTAATAGAGGATCCCATGTTTGTCTCAAAGTCCTATTGGAGAATCAGTCCATTTATACATGACCTGTTTGGATCTGAGGATGTTTATGCCAAGTGTTGAGTTTGGAAATAATGCTTATGTTTATAAGCTATGGATGGATTCTAGGGATGAAGTGGTTATCCAGTAGGGGGTGCCACTCTCGGTTTTGATAGGAGGGTAGTTAGACCTTTTGACTAGCCTTGGTAATGCCCTCGAAGTACCGAGTAACCTTTTTGAGGTTCTATCGTGACTAGTTACTTAGAATCCCTTGATGCCTTTATCGGAAATTTGAAGCCCGATCGAGTAATGTTCGCCAATAAGACGGATGGTTTACTTCATTTATGCATGGGTTATAGAGATCACGCTAGTAAGTGCGCATGATAACCTGGTTGGCATCTGTTTACTTTTAAGAGAAAGTTCTTCTACGCGGAATACCTTATGGTACGAGGTCTGAGATCCACTAGTGAATTTTGGAAAGCTTGCATGAGATCATGAGTACGCAGTCATGTTTGCGTCAAGTATTCTAGAAAAAGGGATAAGTGCAAGTGGAACGAGAGGCGACGAAGAAAGGAGTTCCAGCTCATGTTATGGAAACAGGAAATAAGAAGCTACGAAATCGCGAAGTTAAAAGACGGTCAAGGCACAATGGAATTAAGCCCAAGGAAATACGACTTTGATGGTCAAAGACTAGATACGCGCATGATATCTCTTTTTGGAAGTATATCCTTGATCCCTGTTTTCTGTAGAGCTTACTTGTAGGCTATCTTTTATGGACATCCTCTCGGTCCTATTTTCTGTTACAAACCCCGTAAGGAGTTTTTCTTGTTTATCTTCTCGACCCTGTTTCAGGGAATCCCAGGTAGAACCCTATGGATGTAAACATGTATTTGAAACATGTTATGATTGATATGGTTGCAAGTGGTTGCTCGTGGATGCGCGAATGCACATTAGATACTAGCTCGACTCGGTCACATTTCACATTGCATATGCACGAGTACTTAAACTTGTTTATGGATGAAATCGAATGTATTATCATGCGGTTGTTGCATATGAATGAATGATTGTGCATGCATATAGTATCTATATGACTAGGACTATTTGCATACATGTTGGATTCATGGCACTATACATATTTTGCATTAGATCACTCAGGCCTGATCATTTACATTAGATAAGTGCATATACACACACCTTTTGCATGTATTCATACAGCATTAGAAATCATCTAAGGACAATGGTTGCTTGTGGATGATGTTTTGAGTAGATGGATGATGGATGGTAGGATATGTTCTTCCTAACTTGGAGATTTCGGGGACGAAATCCTAAAAGGTGGGGAGAATGTAACAACCCGTATTTTTCGATAACGTGTTAAGACAAGAATCAAGGCAGAATTAAATTATAAAATCCGAATCAGGATAAACGGGTTGCGCCATTGCGTTCGTCTCGGAAAAATACGCGAAATAGAGTCCGAAATTTCGTAAATCGGAGTCCGTATGAAGAAGATATGGATGAACGAAGTTAGGCAGAAAAACCGAAAACAAGCCAGAATGCACTGGCGCACTTGTGAAGTGCGCCAGCACAAAAATACACTGGCGCACTTGGGAAGTGCGCCCGTGTCGAGCCAGAAACCTGCACAGCCTTCTGGCTTGACCCTGGCTGGCCTGGTGCACCTGTTTTGGCCCTTGGTCTTGTTTTGGAGGCTTGTGACGTTTTTTGAGGGCTGGGATCTATCCTAGGGTTAATCTAACGGCCTAAACTACCCCTAATCTCTATAAAAAGACCCCTAAGCCTACCCTAAACCCTCATTATTCATTCTTGCAACTAAACTATGGCAAAATTTTCACTCTCATGGCCTCCACCCTCATTCTAAAATTCCTAAGTAAATTCCTATGAGAGGTTTCATGATCATGAGAGTGTTAGAGAGTCCCTATGTTTGTATGAGAGCCTCTCAAGTTGATTTCAAGGCTAAAGCTTTGATCTTTGTTCATAAAGATGGGGTTTTTATTGATTTGGAGTGTTCATCTTTGGGTTTTTGGGTGATGGCATGCATAGGCTTCATCACAATCTTTAATTTAAATCGATTTGTACCTTCATAGCAATGTAAGCCCTTCCCTACTCTTAGATATTAACTATGAAGTTAAATGTTCATGTTGAAAGTTTGGGTTTGATTAATTAGAATGATGCATGCTATCATGTTATGCAAGTTTATGAAGTCATTATCTTGATCTTATGAGCTAAAAGCCACAACCTTTATGTTGAAATGTTGCATTATGCAACATGAGAATCTTCATAATCATTATGTCAACTTGCATATGAAGTCATAATCCTTATATGATGATATATGCGAGTTTCTAGCCATCATTCCATGTCTTTTGTCACCATGATTCGCTTATGTACCAAGTTTGGGTTGATGCATGTTTTTGAGGCTTAAGAATGTAACATGCAAGCTAATGAACACATTTGTGCCTCATTTGCCACCATGATTAACTTGTGGCTTAATACCCATTTTTGTCATTCCTTTGCCAAGTCTCTTCTTTTAATCCATCACGTTGTTGCGAACGTATATGCTAGTTTAAAAAGCGTTGGGGTCACATTATGGGGAAACATAATGACTTGAATATGACTTGGGTAAATGGTTATAAACACGACAACATGTAACGTTAAATATGACATGTGTTTATACTTGAAAACATGACTTGAAGTATAACATGGAAGTTGACATGTAAGTATGCATAAAAACATAAGCTTGGGAATTTACCTATTAAGTTAGGTCTACCCATTGGGAATTTACTATTAAGTTAGGTCTACCCAATTGCTTAAAAACTTGACTATGAACATGACACTAGACTAAACATGAAAGTGGAAAACTCGAGGTTGGGTTGAGTTTGCAACGTAAAACTACCCGGAACCGACCGGCCTAACTAGTAGTTGCAAACAATAGAACCCAATGTGAGAAGTTGGTCATGTTGTGCTTGAACCCGAGGTTAGACCAAGTTGTGGTGTAAAGCTACCCGGAACCGACCGGCTTAACTAGTAACCACTACAAAGTCTAATGTGAGAGGTTGGGGTGCATTAAGTAATTAATGCCACATGATAGCGTTAAGTTAATTTGATTAATGACTCTTAACCAAATATGACATGGGTAAATGGGTTAAATAAATTGGTTAGGCTAATGATACTTAACAAAACATGACAAGGTTGGGTAGGTTAAGTGATTTGATTTGCCTAATGACGCTTAACCATTTTTATACGACTAGTGGACGGGGATTAAGTTAACCAACACTTAATCAATCCAACATGATAATTTGGCAAGGTTAAGTAAGTTTTCTTAATGACACTTAACCATACAAGATGATTAGGGGATGGGGTTAAGTAATTTGCACCTAACTAATCCGACACGGTAATTAGATGGGGTTAAGTAATCCACACTTAACTAATCTAAACACGGTAATTCGATGGGGTTAAGTTAAACACTTAACCAATTTAAACTCGGTAATTCAATGAGGTTAAGTAACCAATACTTAACCAACTTAACGTGATAATTTAATGGGGTTAAGCAACTTATACTTAACCAATTATACATGATGATTTGATGGGGTTAAGTAACTTACACTTAACCAATCTAATACGCGGACCTGATAAGGTTAAGTCACAAGACCTTTTTAGAATATACTTAACCATTGTAGTACGATTAGAGGATGGGGTTAAGCCAACCTATACTTAACCAATCCGACTCGATAATTTGATGGGATTAAGATAATCTATGCTTAATCGATCTAGCAAGATAATCCGATAGGATTAAGGTAAGCTAGTACTTGACCAATTTGACTTGATAGGGTAAAGTCATGAGCCTCTGGGTACACTTAACCAACTTGTGGGACTAAGTCTTGAACTTAAATACTTAACCAATCTTTGACGTGATTCGTGGGCGGGTTAAGTCATGGACTTGAATGATAACACTTAACCCAATAGACAAACCCTAGCTAGAAGAACTAGGTAGAAAACCATGGTTAATCAAGGATAACGGGAAAGGAAGCTAAGTGGTAAACCTTAGTTAAGGGTAACTAAGTAATAATTCTTAGCTAAGGACATAGGACTAATTCTCAAAACGATGAGTAACCTGATACGGTAGGTCATCGCTTAGTATACGAGGGGGAGCAAGTTATCTGACTTGGATAAAAGCTCCAACGCACTGGGTGCCGAAGTGGAAGCTTCGGGGGACGTGAGGATATTCTTGGGATCCCTCTGTGGGCTGCCAGGTAATTATACTAGGCCCATGAGAGGTTAAGGTCTGCGTTAGAAGGACCAAGAGTATGCCTTGGTTGCTATGCGAGCAACCTAAAGACTGGGATGGATTAGCGTGGAGTCGACGATTCTTGTTTTTGCCCTGGATAGCACATCGCCGACTACCTACCATCTTTAGTCAATCGTGTACGTGCGGAAAGGCAGGGAACCCCCAACAGACCATGTGCTTGCTATCGAGTCATGGGTGAGGTTGGCCCGTAGGAAAGTGGGCTATAGTGGGGCCGGGGAGTGGTTCTTATACATGATTTTTCATGGATTGCCTTTCAGTAGTTGAGGGAGGGGTCACGTGGGACCATAGCCACGGGTACAAAAACAGACCTTGATATCTGCATCGGCAGACGATTTAAAGCTCCCGACCGAGTTCCGTATTTCTTGATTTGCCCTGGCACGGAACTCGGATGGCACATTGGGGAACATGTGCATCTAGACATGGAAAACGATTCACGATACATACATGGGATCAAGGGCGCGGTTGACGGGTGGCGTGATCCCTAGTGGTCCTAGGTGGCCAAAACCCAAACCGAGACACGGAAACGTTCATTAGGTAGCATAATCCCTAGCGGTCCAAGGTGGCATAAATCCTAAGTGGACGCGCGATAGTTCATGGTAAGGAAACACAACTAGATCGAGGGTTGCAGTCCAAAAAAACTTCAAGGATAAACCGTTTACATGGGAAAGCCCGTACAGCCTACGGCAAAGGACCGAACTTATACATGGAAAGAAACATATGAGTTGAGTAACCTATATATGCGGCATATTAGGTTGACATGGACCATTACACGACTTTTGAGTAAGGGTCATTCACGGATAACACGTAATACAGTTGGGGTACTAGTACGGTAGGTGCAGAGCGGATATACAGGATGGATGCCATGGGACGTTATACGCGATAGATATCTTGGGATATTATACTTGATAGAAACCTGACAATGTGATACCTTGTTTTATCTTGACATCGTAGTTTATCACGACACCCTAGTTTATCTGAGTTCAGTAGTTCATCCTGTTATTTTGATTTAGCTTATCTATCTTGTTATCATGCTTATGTTCATCTCAGTTTCTCATGTCAGTTAACTTTACTAGTTTTTATACTAATAGTAGATAGGGCTTACTCAGTCTTTTTGACTGACCCGTTTTTTTTCGCCTCTTTTCTTCCGTTTCCCCCCCAGGTTACAGGGAGGAAATACTGTTGTTTTGTTCGGACTTCTTCTGCTTGAAGGTCATCATGGATGGCTTGGATTTTTCTTGGCTATGGCTACTTTACTGCTTTTTCTTGGGGAATAATTTATGAAAAAGTCTTTATGCTTCTTTATTATTGCAAGACAGGTTTTGATGTACTCTGATGTAAATGGCTTTAGACCATATTTATTCATGTTATGAAAGTTTGATTTTACTTCCGCTATTTTATATATGTTCTGTCTTGTAATATTTCCGTGCATATTTACCAATAATACTCCTCCAAACCTAGTGCATTCCCTTTGTGAGTGACCCTAGCGGAGGTGGGGTGTTACAAGTTGAATCTCTGCACCTAGATACCAGTATAGTAGAGGATCCCATGGTTGTTTCAAATCCAATTGGGGCTCGGCTTATTTGTCCATGATTTGTTTGGATTTGGAAATTTCTATACTAAGCTTTGGGTTTAGATGTAATGCTTATGTTTTGGGCTTCACGGGCTATGGGTTGATTCTAGGCATGGATTGGTTATGCATAAATGGTGCCATCCTCGATTGTGAAAATAGAGTGGTTAGACTTATAACTTGCCTCAGTAACACTCTTGAAATCTCTTGTATTCCCATGAATTCTATTATGCTTAGCTATTTAGAGTTTCTTGATGCGTCTGTTGAAAACTTCCAATCTGTTAGAGTAGTCCGTGAATACTCGGCTTTGAAGAGGTGAAGGGCTTACCTCCAAAGCGAGAGATAAACTTTTGCGTATACCTTGTTGACAATGCAAAACCTGTTGCCTTACCCGTTAGACATATGGCCCCAAGGGAAAGGAAAGAGCTCAGCAAGCAAATCAAAGAGTTTCTTGAAAAAGGGTTCATAATGCGGAGTATTTCTGAATGGGGTGCTCCGATGGTGTTTGCAACCAAAGTAGATGGTTCACTTCGCCTGTGCGTGGACTATAGGGAGCTAAACAAATTGACCAAGAAGAACAGGCACCCACTTCCTAGAATAGACGACTTGTTCGACCAGCTCGTAGGTGCCTCAGTTTTCTCCCAACTAGATCTGGCCACCGGATTTCATCAGCTAAGAGTGGATGAGGACAGCATTGATGAGACTGCGTTCAGGACCCCAGATGGTTTCTTCGAATGGCTTGTCATGACTTTCGGCTTGACAAACGCACCTGCCTATTTCGTAGACCTGATGAGTAGGGTGTTCAGAGAGTTCCTTAATAAATTTGTAGTAGTCTTCGTGGACGACATTTTGACTTTTTTCAAAAAGTAAGGAAGAAAATGCTCTGCATTTAAGGGAAGTTATGGATACTCTTCGTGCATACTAGCTGAAAGAAAAATTCTCTAAATGCCATTTTTGGAGAGAAGAAGTAAGGTTTCTTGGACGTGTGGTGTCCAAAGAGGGGAATGCTGTGGATCCCGCAAAAGTAGTTGCGGTGCAAGATTGGAAGATCCCCCGAAATGCAACCAAAGTACGAAGTTTTCTCGGGCTAGCAGGCTTTTACAGAAAGTTTATTAAGGACTTCGCGAAGATCTAAGCCCCACTTAATAGGATGACGAAGAAGAATCTAATTTTTTCTTGGGATTTGGATTGCGATGTTGCTTTCCAACGATTGAAAAGAGCTCTAACAACGGCCCCAGTTCTGACGTTGCCTGATGGGAGTAAGATGTTTACTGTATATACAAACGCATGCAGAACAGGATTGGGCGCTGTCTTGAAGCAAGAGGGCAAAGTAGTTTGTTATGGTGGAAGTCAGTTGAAGGTACATGAGAAAAACTACCCAACTCATGATTTAGAACTAGCTGCCATTGTTTTCGCTCTTAGGTCATGGCGTCATTACCTACTAGGAGAAAGGTTTGAATTTTTTACGGACCATAAATCATTAAAATACCTTTTCTCATAGAAAGAACTTAAGAAAACAAAGGTGGATGGAATTTCTGGCTTCATACGATTTTCAGATTGCTTATACGCCTGGCAAGGGCGATGTTGTAGCACACGCCTTGAGTAGGAAAAAGCTGACCTTGAGTCCTCTTTTTGTAGAAAGGAAAAGCTTGGAGTACATAGCAAACTTTGACTTTAGACCTTCCTTTGAATTTGTACCTGATTTGTTAGCATCACTAGAGGTGTGGCCTACTCTTTTGGACTCAATAGGAACCGCGCAACGTGATGACCCTCAACTAGTTGATGTGATGGATAAGATAATTATATGTGAGACTTCTAGTCACCTCAACAAATACTCCATCGATGACAAGGGTTGGTTGAGACAGGATGGAAGACTATGCGTCCTACAAGAAATGGATTAGGTGAAACCCGTTCTCGAAGAAGGACACCATTCTAAGTTGACCATACATCTAGGTGGGGACAAGATGTATAAAGATATAAAAAGGGTTTTCTTCTGGAATGGCATGAAGAAGGATATAGCTAAGTTTGTCTCTAAATGCTTGATATGCCAGCAAGTCAAGGCAGAACAGAAGAAGCCTGGTGGTTTGCTTTATCCTCTGGAGGTCCCACGGTGGAAATGGGATAGTATTTCGATGGACTTTGTTGATGGGTTGCCTAGTCAAGAAGGCGCAATACCAGTATTTGGGTAATAGTGGACATGCTCACTAAAAGCGCTCACTTTATACTTGTTAAAACTAGGACTGCCTCATCATTAGCATCCATTTATCTTAAAGAGGTGGTTCGACTGCATGGAATACCCTCTAGCATAGTAAGTGATCGAGATCCTATCTTTACGAGCAAGTTTTGGAAGAGTTTATAAGGGGCTGTAGGCACACAGCTATGTTTAAGCACTGCCTATCACAACCGATGGTCAGACGAAAAGGATGAATAAAGTATGAGAATATCTCTTGAGATTGCGCATTCTTGATTTTGGGGGGCCATGGGAGGATCACCTTCCTTTGGTGGAGTTCGCCTACAAAAATATCTTCCAAGCCACCATAAGCATGGCACCATTCGAGGCTTTATATGGAAGACCATGCCGATCACCAACTTGTTGGTGGGAGTCTACAGACAAGCTCGTACATGGGCTTGACATGATCAGAGAAACTTCAGAGAAGGTGGACTTGATACGAAGACGAATGAAGAACGCACAAGATAGACAGAAGTCCTACGCTGATAAAAGAAGGACCGATCTTGAGTTTGAGGTTGGGGACAGGGTTTTCCTTAAAGTATCTCCTTTGAGGAATGTCGTTCGCTTTGGGTCTGCAGGAAAGTTGGCACTAAGAATTGTAGAGCCATTTCCTATCATTGAAAGGATTGGGAAGATGGCTTATAAAGTAGAGCTACCCGAAAGATTGGCTGGAGTTCATAATGTTTTTCATGTCTCTCATCTACGAAAGGTGATTAAATGAGTCGGCAGATGTTGTGGAGCCAAGCATAATAGAGAAATAGAAGTGGAGCGAGAAGCGACGGTGAGAAGAGTTCCAACTCGTACCTTGGGTACAGAAGTTAAAAGGCTACGCAATCGTGAAGTCAAGCTAGTTAAAGTACAATGGAGTGATGAAGAGGAAGACGCGACTTGGGAGACTGAGGACAAGATACGCGCAACCTACCCTTATCTTTTTGAGGGTACATCTTTGATCTCTTGTTTTCCATAAAGTTTATGCATGCTTATGTCTATCCTTTTAAATATTTATCCTCGGTCCTAGTCTTGATCCCTAGGTAGAAACCAATGGATGTAAATATGTATTCGAAACATGTTATGATTGATAGTTGCAAGTGGTTGCTAGTGGATGCATACACACACACACACTAGGTACTAGATCGGCTCAGTCACTTTCATATTGCATATATGTATTTATATATGGATTTGAACTTGATGTGTTATCGTGTGGACGTTGCATTTGTATGAATGATTGTGCACTCATGTAGAAAGTATAATTAGGAATAATTGCATGCATAATGGACTCATGGCACTGACATGATTCGCATCAAGGAGGTCAACTGAATTAGTGGACCGCCTGATTTTGCATTAGATAAGGACATATACACACAATATGCATATGATCATGAAAGCGTTAGAAATCTTTTTAAGGACAGTGGATGCCTGTGATTGATGGTTGAGTAAATGGATGTTAGGATACATTCTTATTAACTTAGAGATTTCAGGGACGAAATCCTTGAAGGAGGGGAGAATATAACACCCCGTATTTTATGTGAACATTAAAGTAACAAATTATAGAATACTTAATTTTAAAATTGGGAATAAAGGGAAACAGGTTAGGCTATTGCGTTCGTCTCGGAATTATACTTGAGATAGAGTCCGAGTTCGTGAATCGGACTCCGTATGAAGAAGTTATAGAGTTCAGAAGATTTCAAGTTCAAGCAGAAAATAAATATAAATAATAAAAATAGTTCAAAACTCAAAATCGGCTGAGAAGGAAATTTCCCGCTCAGGGTGTCGACCTCCCCAGGGGAAGTCGACATAGGTATCGACCCACCTATAGGGAAGTCGACATAGGTGTCAACCCACCTGTAGTGAGTCAAACCCTCCCAGATCCAGCTCCTGTGATGAATTTTTACAGCCCTGTGCTGATGTGGCCTTCTCTGATTGGAAAATGACTAATTTATAAGGTATTAGGGCATATGTGTCATGCTACGGTTGGCTGGATGACACATCTCTTTGGTTTGATAGCTCTGATTTCTCCTAGACTAATCTAAAGACTAGAATTAAACCTAGACTTCTATATAATCACCCCAAACCTCAACTCAGAACTCATTCTATGAAGCCGTCATGTTGTTCGTCTACAAACTGGCCTAGCCTCCATTCATCTACCCCAAACTAGGGAATCAAATTCAAACTAGGAATCAATTAAAAGAACTAGAGAATTAAACGTCTACATCAAAGGATAACTTTTCAAATTCAGAAATCAGATCCCAGAAATCAAGATCCGTCCTTTTTCTGTAAGTATAGTTATTATTTAGATGTGAACACCTAATAAGAAATCATGACTGTAATAACTCGAACTAGAACTATGCCCAACTCTATTCGTGTCTATCCTTTTGTCAATTCTGAATTACTTATGCCTATTGGACGATTGTGACTGACATAGTAAAACCTATCATGCCTATTGGACAGTTCTAACTGACATAGTAAAAACTATCATGCCTATGAGACTACTGGGACTGATACCATTTAACCTATCATGTTGTATTAAATTTGTGGTTCCTTTATGTATGTAAGTTACATGCTAAGTTATGTTCATACATGTTATATGTTTAGACCCAAGCTAGTAACTATGTTTAAGATCTATATAAGTTCATGTTTATACAATTAGACTTATGCCAGTTCGCATGTCAATTGGATCTAATTTAAATGCAAGATCACGTTTATATGCTTAATTAATTTATGTCGTTCTATGCCACATATTGATCTATGTTGTTTTATGCCTATTGGAATGTCACATGTCCCTTTTCTTTTCCCTTTTTGTTTATGAGTTAGGCTAATTTGCGAGCCTAACGCTCTATGTGAATTGTGCGAATGAATAACGGGGGAGACGTTTGGGGAAAATATTAAATTACATGCTATTGGCATAGATTGACTCATAATCATGTAAATTATTAGTAGCATGAAATGGCATAATTTGGACATAATTTAGAGGGTAAATGGGACATGACTTGATTTGACAACACTTGTGGATAATTCACATATAAACATGAATGGAAAATATGTAAATTATTTAAAAGATGAATATGCCTAACCCGAGGTTAGATTGAGTTGCGGTGTAAGACTGCCCGGAACTGCCCGGCACATCTAGCGACCGCAGCAATATAGATCTAATGTGAGAGGTTAGCGCATTAAGCCCGAAAAACCCGAGGTTAGATTGAGCTGCGGTGTAAGACTGCCCGGAACCGCCCGGCACATCCAGCGACCGCAACAATACACATCTAATGTGAGAGGTTGGTGCTTTAATGAATGAATTAAAGCTAAGGAACAGACGGGCTAAGAATGGTAGGGTTAAGTTAATTAAGGAAACACTAAACCAATACAACATGTTAATCAAACAGATGGGTGGGGTTAGGTAAAATGGAGAACACTTAACCGCTATAACATGTTAATTAGGAAACCTTAGTAACGGGGACCCATTTCAGCAGTAACCCACATAGAAGTATCATGGTACCCTGAACTAGGCAGGGTGGGGCACGGTTACAAGGCTGATTAAAAGCAGTCAAAATAGCGGCGGTTTGTGCAGCAGTGTAGGTTCGGGCGGAGTATGGGCATGCACGTATCCAGAGTGGATAAAGAAGGCACTGGGCATCAGTACTATACACTGTGCGTCTAAAATTTGTGTCGGGTTGCCACCATATGAATTGTTACACCCTATGGTGGGACCAGCACAGGTATCTACAATCGAGCGGGGCCGAATGACATAAGTAGCAAATGCATGCGAGTAGAAGCCGATCGGAAAAGGGATCACTTTGTTATGAACATATGATGGTAGTTGAAACATTCGTAGTAGGTGCAGAGAAATAGAAATGAGTGTGATAATACATTCAGTTTATCTTATCTTATGTTATCTTATGTTCAGTTTATTTATGTCATGATCCTTTTACCTGTTTACATGCTGAATAATCACTGGACTTACATGACTTATGTCTGACCTATTTTCTTTCGCCTTCTTTTCTTCCGTTCCCCCCCGGTCTGCAGGGAGGGAATACTTCAGCTTAGTGCAGACCTTTTCAAGCTTCAAGAGAGTAGACGTATTGCTTGGATTCTCTTTTCTTGGGCTGTGGCTGTGGTTACACTTTTATTGGGGATTTATGCTGCTTTACTTCTGTTTTATGCTTCTTTATGTACTTGGAGATTTAAATCAAGACAGATGTTTTGTTGTAATAATTTTGAAGTTAGATTTTGAGACAATGCTTGTAATGTTTTGACTGAACCATGCTAATTAATAAATGTTTTACAGTTTTCCGCTGTTCATATGTCTGTCTTGTAAATTATCTGTGTCTTTTACCTAAAATGCTTCACCAAAGTCAATGCATTTCCTTTGTGAGTGACCTTAACGGAGGTGGGGGTGTTTCAAGTAGTGTACCATCCTATTTTACTTTAGAGACAGTTTTAAAAGTTGTAATAAAGATGGTTTTGATCATAAGCTATATCATGAATTTTTCGCTGCTATGACGGTTTAGTTCTCAGCTTATGCACTGTCTCGCCTGTTTTATATTAAGTTATGTTATTATTATATTTTTTCCATGCGCTATGAGATATACTATAGGTTCTTTGATGATTCATCGTCTCCTTTCCTTTTCCTTTCTTTTGACGACCGTCCCGTGCTTGTTGGACGTTGGTACAGCACGTTTCATTGGAAATGTCGGTTGGTGCGGGGTGTGCCGTTACAGGAGGACTGCCTGGACTTCTCAAGCATGTCATCTACATAGACTTCCATTGTTTTCCCAATCTGATTATAGAACATTCTGTTTACCAAATGCTGATACGTGGCTCCAACATTCTTTAGTCCAAATGGCATCACCACATAACAGTACATTCCCAAGTTTGTAATAAAACTTGTGTGCTCTTGATCCAGTACATGCATGGGGATCTGGTTGTACCCTGAGTATGCACCCATGAAGGAGAGAAGTTCGTGTCCCACTGTTGAGTCTACCAACTGATCAATCCTGGGGAGTGGAAAACTATTCTTTGGGAAGGTGTTGTTCAAATAAGAAAAGTCAATGCACGTGCGCCACTTACCATTTGATGTCTTGACCAGGACGGGATTCAATATCCAATCGGGGTATGTCGAGTCTCGGATGAACCTATTATTCCTTAGCTTCTCTACTTCTTCCTTTAAGGAAATTGACCTTTCTGGGCCCAACATACGCCTTTTTTGCTTTACTGGAGGATGTTTTGGGTTTAGTCTTAGTGAATGACTCATAATCGCAAGAGAAATTCAATACATGTCCTCATGAGTCCAAGCAAACACATCAAGGTTCGCTTTCATAAAATCAGCTAATTCTTTCATCCGAAAAGAATCTAAATGTGATCCAATCTTCAAGCTGGTTCCTCGTCCTCTTTGGAATCGATATCTTCAGGAATTTTGTCAGGCGATTCCTTAGGCGGTATCGTCTTTAGCTGCTATTCTGAGCTTTCCTCAGTAGGGGAGGGAGTGTTTTTAGGTTCTAAACTCTTTCCGTTACGCAACATTTTTAACTCTGCCATATAGCAGGCCCTTCCAGTAACTTGATCGCCTCGAATCATTCCCACTCCAGCATTTGTTGGGAATTTCATTAGCAGGCACCATGGAGCAATGCAAGACCTGAACTCCGAAAGTGTTGTTTGTCCCAGGAAAGTGTTGTAAGGTGAGTCGATGTCCATGATGACGAACTGGAGAATCCTCACTCTTCTACGCTCTCCTTCACCTAACTTTATTGGTAGGCCTATCACTCCGATCGGGGCGGTTGAGGTTCCGTTAAAGCCACGAATCCAACTATCACATGGCTTTAAGTCTTTCATTTCCAGTTTTATCTAATCGAAAGACTTTTTAAATAGGATGTTAATAGAACTCCCATTATCCACAAGAACTTTCTTGACTATTGCAGGTCCAGTAACAGTGGTGGTTACTAATGGATCAGTGCTCGGTGCTTCAACCCCAATACTTTCTCTGTCTCGGAAGACAATATCATCAGTGGTTATCTTCTGTTGTTTTATTGGTGCAGCTTCTTTGAGGTTACTACATTCTCCTATCTCGGGATGCTTGGTCGCATTAACATACTGTTCCATCATCATGTTACTGGACCCAACTGGGTGTGGTCCCCCCACTATGGTGTTTATAACAATACATTTTCCCTTCTGTTGAGCTGTGGGCTTAGAAGTAGGTTGGTTTGGATTCAGGGCTTGCCCACTGTCTCTCGGGGAAATCTTGTATTCATCTAATTTTCCTTCCCGCGGCAGCTTTTCAATAACGTCTCTTAGATGACGACACTCGTTAGTAGAGTGACCGTGAGTTTCATGAAACAAACAAAATTTCTCAGTTGCGATCTCTTTTTCAGTGGAGTCCCTAGGTGTTGTTTCTTGTACTGCAGTATTTTATAAGTATACAAATAGATGTTTTCTAGCATGTCACCTAATGGTGTGTAGTTCTTGAAAGTTTTAAATCGAGGTCTTTTTCCAGAATTGTTTCCCCAATTCCTGTTCCTTTTACCACCGTTTCCGTTCATGTTGCCATTTCCTCCATTTTTGTTGCTGACGTTTACTTCGACCTTCCCTGAACTGTCGCCGAACTGTTTCACAGCGTCATTGCTTTGAATATCTTCTTTGGAAGATCCATCAGACTTTCTTTTTCGATTAGCGTATATCTCTTCTTGCCATTTGCGGATATTTGCCTTTTCATAGATTGCTTCCATTGTCAGTGGCGGTTTTCCAACTAGATATCCTCCGAATTCCGTGTCAGGATCAACCCCCGTCTATTATTGCCATCAAAATAGTTGGTTCAAGAGGGTCGCTTATTTCAGTAACTGCTAAGTTGAAGCGGTCTAAGTATGACTTCAGAGATTCGCCAGGGGCCTGCTTGATTCTGGATAGCTCAATAATGCTTTTAGGTTTTCGGGCATGGATTCGAAACTGGTTCATAAAACGTTCGCTTAGTCCTTTAAAGCTCGATACTAATCGTGGAGGAAGTTGAGTGAACCACATCAATGTAGCATCTTCTAGATATATCGGGAAGGCTTTGCATTTCACAACGTCAGGTGCTGCTGCGACATTCATATACCATGCATATCTCATCAAATGTTGTCCCGGATCTGTTCTCCCGGCATATCGGTCCATTTGCGGCAAATTGAATCGTGGAAATTGGAAGTCCAAGATGTCATCGGTGAATGAGATGTGACTACGCTCAATACCCCAGTCCTCATTGGTGTAAAATCAACTATCAACCATGATATGATGCACCATTGCTTCCACCTCAGCATTGGTCAAAGCTGGTTTAAGGTCTACACTTCTATTTCTGCTAATACATCCAGTGTCTTAGGCGACGTTCTTTAGTTCCGGGTTGCAGCTGAACTTCCTCGCCCTCTACGATCACGGTCATTCACGAGGTGAGTTGGCTGGAGAAGCTGCCTCTGAGTGGGGTTAGTGATGTTTGGATCCCTGGGAAGAACGTGAGATCCTCGCATCAGTAGCAACATTAGTTCTCCCAAACTTGGGTCATTAGTTCCTAGAACACAGGCTGCATCTTCACGGGATCCCAACAATCCAAATGTCAACTGGTCTAGATTCTCGGGCCTTTCATATGGCCTCCTTTGACATGGGCTCTCTTCGTCTGAAGATGATGAATGATCCACAGTAAGTTGATGAGTTGGGGAGGACGTTCTTTGCCTACGAAGTTCACTTATCTCCTTGCTCATAATTTTCATGTTTTCCCACATAAGAACGCTATCACGTTTAAGAGTCTCCAAAGCATCTTTGGTCTTGTCTTGCATATCAAGTAAGCGTAAAAGATCTATGTGTGTAACAGGTGCATTGGGAGTGGGTTGACTACTGGTTGTTGCGGCTGGCATCGGAGCATTTGTAGGGGTTCGAGCAGAGGTACCAGCTTCTGCCACATTTGTTTTGGATCGGGTCATGATTATTCTTCTGGTTCGGTTCGGGAGGGAGCTGCCAAGGATTCCCAATGCCTTGGTTTGGCTCGGATTTGAGTTCTCAGGTCGGTTCGGACCGCCATCTTCAGATCGGTTCGGTGATGCTCTCCCGGACCGATGTGGTCCTGAATTGTGCCCCCTTGATCTAATAACAACCATGGCCTGTCGATCCTTACCCGTCTCATTTTCCCACGCGTTTTGCACTTCCTTTCCTTTTCCTTTGGTCATGATATCCAATTCTTTCAAGATGAGTGAAAAAACTTCCAAAAACACTGAAGAAAGTGGATTAACTCCTTTGAACTTGAGGCTCCAAATAGTATAATGATAATCCAAAACGCTGAGAATTCAATTTTCCCAGTGAAAGCGCCAAAATGTTAGACCAAAAAATAGTACTAACACCCAATTGAACAATGATTCAAAGAAAAAATAGAAGAAAAGACAATGAAAACACACGATTTTTAGTGGTTCGGCGTTAAAGACCCAACGTCCACTTTATAGATTGATGATATGAGTGTAAATACAATACTGAATTTCACTCAATCTCTCTAATATAATGGATTATTTCTCTCAATATTTGATGAAATGCGCTCCAAAAGTTGATGGTGATTCAAATGAAGCAATGGAATTCGCTGGTCTGAGAGATAACGTGAAGATTTTTCAAAAAGATTCTTTCAAATGGTGCTTTGAGGGGTATTTATATGCAGAAATTCAATCCGAATTGGTGCCACGTGGCGATCATCCTTGGCTTGGACTCGGAGGCTTGGAGATGGTGAAAACACATCAGAGATCGTGGGGTTGTAGAGAGGAACCATTCCGATTTGGTAGGAAAACGTGGGTTGTTTGCTGCATTTATGCTGATCCCCGGTTCAAATCCGAAGATCAAAGGGAGGGTCCGGATTGGAGAGCTCCGAACCGATCCGAATGTGCCATCTTTTTCCCATCTTCTGGTCTGCTTACTTCAAAGAAAAGGGGTTCGGTTCGGCGGTTTCCGAACTGATCCGAGCTCCTGCTATGAATCCTTCCTTCAAACATATTTGTTGACTAATCTCTTAGCTTTTTGTAGCCCGACCACAAAGCGGGCTAACATTTATTAAAGGAGACGTGCAACTATGTGTTTCTATCGATCTATGGTTGTATAAACGCACACATATATTATATTTTTCTTACAGTGAATTAGGAATTGTAGTGTTATACTTTTCAACGTTCATTGACACTAACATTGGAGTGACAACTTTTTAGTTGATCCTATATGACGATCAACGACATGTTCCATCGATTGTCGAGGATATTTTTTCATATTTAGAAATTTCATCAGCATCATATTTGACTGTTTCTGCTATCAGAGTCATTGTGATTCCAACTGTTATATGTAATATACTATGACAATATTCCATAGGGCGTGGTTTTGAGTGTAATGACCCGAATTTTTAGTGGTTTGTTACAGTGGTATCAGAGCTTAAGGTTGAGTGACAACCTTGGCTATGTGGCGTGACTCGATAGAGATGGGGTTATTAGTACCCTAAAATGAGTTTAAATGTGTGTATATATATATATATAGAGCATGTATTGTTAGCTAATAAAAAAATTATTTTATATTCTGTTAGTTGATTTGTTGAGTGGTTTACGAATTCTGGTCGACACTGGATGTACAACTGTATCAATAGGGGTTTCTAAACTCATGAACAAAGCAATTTGATATAGTATTGTTTTAGAGTGAGTAAATGAAATAATTTTACCCAAATTTATATTTTAATATGGAAAGGAATAATTTTCTGAAATTATCATAGTATATGGATGTGTTGATTGTTATTACAAACAAATGAATTTGAGATGGTTATATATAACCCAATATAATTTGTATATGGATAATATATACAAATGAGATGAACTAAGAATAAATTCAAGCCATAATATGGAATTTAAACATCGAAAAGTTGATTTTTTTTTTGAATTATTTTGGAAAATATTATAGAAGTATTTTTGAAAAAGATTTTGAATAAAAATCGTTTTGAATAGACGTTAGAAGTAATAAAGCACTGAACTCACTTCAGCCGTTGGCAAATAATTCAAGTGATGATGGCCACATCATTTGTATTTATTTTCTAGTTCTAAGTGATGGATTGCTACCATAGTAGGATTGCTAATGAAAATTTTCTTGAGAAAATAAGTTGCTCTGAGAATTCAAAAGTTTTGAATTACTATGGTTGTGTATATCTATAAATATATATGATTTCAAACTGAGTTGAAATAAAACTCAGGATTTTGAATTCTGGAATTTAAATGCTGCATTATAAGCATGTACTCTTCTAGATCTAGGTGTTGGCTTGCAGACAGTTCTTAATCGTTCCTCATTACACTCCTGGCATGAGTAGCACGGCCCATCCTTTTTCTTGTTCTTTTGTATTAGGTGGTTTTGTTAATTTTGCGGTACAAATGCCTCCGTACTTATACTTGCAAAAGCGGACATATAATGCTGTGTGTAATCACATTGGATATATTTATTTCCACTATACTTACATAGTCACAACATATTCATGTTATGTATATCATTATTAAGGGCCCCAATTTAGACCTTACCCTACTTTGCACCATACATTGTCCGGGATCCGATGTCTTGCTGGACATGCTCTTGATTCAAGACGAGGACTGTCTCTTATTGTAGTTTCAAATTAAAAACCAATTGGTGTTAAACAAAATGAAAAAAATATTAATTTATTATGCATGTCGAAAGAAGGTTATGTGGGTACTGTGTTGTTTTCTTCAACAGCAGCAGCCAAAGATGTAACAATGGAAGCAGATTAGCGGCTGAAGATGGAGAAGAGAAAAATTAGGGAGACAACGGTATGGCAATTTGGGAAAAGTGAAAGCGGTTTGGAAATTTAGGAAAAGGGGAATAGGAAAAAAGCGGTGAGTAAGCGAGGAAGCGGTGAATTGTTTGAGATAAGAGAACGCGGTGAATGTAGGCCAATAACAGTGTACACGTAAGCTCTGCTTAGTTCATTGCAATGTACAGGTAGGCTCTATTTAGTTCATGTTTTCCTGTTTAAATAATGGTAATTTTTGCTCTAATCCACAATTTTAGTAAGTTAATCCACCATATTTTTTAGGATCATTGATTTTTTACTGAAATTTTAATTTTAATTATTGTATCCACCTAAAAAACGTACGAATTTTTCTTTTCTTTTTTCTTCTCATCCTTCTCCTCTGAGTTTTACGTCGTATTCTTGTTTTTGAAATCCTACCATCTAGATCCAGGTTTAAGTGGAGCAATGACGTCATCAAAGCGGAGACCATCACACTGTGCATTAGAAGAAGCAATTCAATGCAAATGCTCAGCTCAGCAGGAGACCTCAAAATGAGAGGCTTGAAACTCTGTTTTGCTGCTATGACACCAGTAATAGAAATGTAAAAATTTGTGAAGGTTCATGCCTTTAAAATCAATCCTACATTGAACCTAATTTTAAGGATGGCTAAAAATCCAGTAGGAAGATATTAACCCAATGCCCTGATGTTAAAGTTTGTATGAATTGAAATAAGGGCCAGCATAGGGATTAAGATGTAGTTGGTCACATGCTTTTTAAACGCATATAAAATATCCATATGTTTAATTTGTGTTCTTGTAAAAACAGCTAAGAACGGTCATAAGAACTGAGAAGTATAGAGTTTGAGTAAGTAGAAACTTAGATAAAGTTGCAATGTGGAACAAATTAACACGTGATTGAGCCTTAGTTATATACATACATACACATATATATATATATATATATATATACATATATATTTATGTGTATGGAATGGATAACCTGGACTTAAACTCAAGCACGTCAAGCCTTATCTTAATGCAAGTGAACAATAAGTTTAAAAATCTAGGCCTGGTTAAGGAATAGGTGGGTGCATAAATTACTCTAAGTCAAGGCACCTTAGTATATGATAGGGTGAAATACTTAAGTTAATCAACTAGTTGATTAACTTACAAAATAGTTATGGATTAACTTATTAAACTAAAATGGTGGATTAACTTATTAAAACCATGGATTAGAATAAAATTTACCTTAAATAATAGATAATGTATGTGCCTTCAGCTATTTGTATAATTCTATTTTATTTTTAAATTCATTACTTATTTATATACATTTTACTGAAACTGATAGTAAGCAAGCAAAAGGAGAGGAATCCAAATCAAATTGCCTATACTTAAAATCCTCTTTCCCACTATATCCAACTAACCAAAACCCCTGAATTCCTTTTTTGCAATTAAATCATGTTTCTCTTTCTGACTTAATAGCAAAAGGTGAAAAACAAAAGTACTTATTGTTGAGTATAGGGGTATTTGAGATTTTCGGTACAAAAGAATTGCTCTCGCTTAATTGAGGACTAGAAGGAGCCAGAATGCTGATGGTGATGATATCATAATCTTAATTAGGATTATACAATATGAATCTTGCAGACATAACGAGTAAGCAGTGCCTAATGTACATAATATAGGATAACAATTGACATACATAATGTGCATCACCATCACGCGCACAATTCTTTATTCAAACTTAAAGCAAGGAACTCATCCCAAAATTCAAGCTAACACCAGTGCCAACCTTTTGGATGACAGTTGCGTTTTGATTCACGGTTATGGGTCCAATGACAAAGCCTCCATCAACAGTACCATTCATAGCCATAACAACAGGTCCACCACCAGCACTTCTTCTGTAGGTTCCAGTGGACAAAATGTCAAAGCCATAAATGAAAACGTTCATGTCCTCCTGAATCACCAAGTTATAGTTTCCATTGTTACTGTCCCAGATGCGATGCTCATTAACTTCATAGACCACGATTTTGTCACACTTCTACATGACAGCCCTATACCCGTTTTTGCCAGTGACACCGATGTTTGAGGTCCAGATGGGGGTGTTGTATTCGTACAACACGAGGTTGTAGTCATCTTGCATTAGAGAACAACCAACAATGGCTTTTGCAGTTACTAAACAAGCCACGGAGCAACCAGGTATGGCTTGTTCAGTCACCCGTGGCTGGTTTGGAGCTGGGTGGTGGCTGGTTCACTGAACATCGGTTGGTGGCTATAACGGCAAATAGTTTGCCGTTATATGTTTATAACGGCAAACTCTTTGCCATTATAAATTTATAACGGCAAAGAGTTTGCCGTTATAAACATATAACGGCAAACGTTTTGCCGTTATATTTTATAGCCACTCTAGTGCAACGGTCGCTCCTCCTAATCGTTTCAGCAATCTGTGTCTTTCTTTTGTACCTTGTAAATTATCTTTATATTTTTAATGCTCGTATAGTTGATTTCTAACTAATACAAATTATTTTTAATGAATATATGTAACATCTTACGATTGTGGTTAAAGATATAACAGTTATAAGCATAAGGATACAACAGTAGCACCGATAGATCCAACAATAAGCATAAAGATACAACAGTTTATAAAGATACATCAACTCACGATAGTACACGCGAACTAAAACATCAAAGCATGAAGTAGGAAATAGTAACTTAAATAAACTACATGTTACGTTTAGTCTTAAGGAGTCTCGTGATGTTAAATCGCAACTGGTCATCATCACTTTGAACATGTCTAATCTCTTGTTCGAGTTCATTAGGATATGTTATTCCCCGAGGACACAAAGGTTGGTCTATCCATTCCATGTAATTGCAACCATTTGGATAGGATGGACATTTCTGCATGCGTCAACCTATATTGTTGCCCTCCGCTCGAACCTCAACTTTAACTGCATACCCGCAGTAGCAACGAGTTGGATAGGAATCAACTACATGTTCTTGTAGAGGTACTCGATAGAACTCTACTTCTTGCGTTGATTGAGCGACCGACTATTCTGATGATACTTGAACAGGTGGTACTTGCGTTTCATGTGGAAGTTGAACATTCACTTGTTCGTGCAACGGTTCAGTTCGAGGTCTCGTTTGGTACAGAAACTGGAATTCGTCTTCAAGCTGCTGTAGGCTCATCTCTTTGTGCACCCATCCTCAGAATCTGTAAATGATGACGACGAAGACATTTTTAGTGAGTGCTAATAGTAGGAAGTGGTCTAAGAATGGGAACAAAGTTGTTTGAGTGAGGTAAGTTGTGTGTAAGTTAACATATGCATATATAGCTGCAAGATTGGTAATGGTGTGAACGGGCACTAGGTACACTATGATTTACGTTTTGTGATTTTCAAAGCATGTGTCGGGAGTAAAAAAATACTGATGTAACCGGTCACTGATACGACTATAGGGAATACTGTAGGGAATCTGCTTTTAATTGATAACGTAAATCGAGGACGACCCAAACAGGACAACGGACTAAGGACCGCACTATAATCCAAAAACTCTCAAAATGGAGTGATATGACTCCACTCTGCCATAAAACATGACTGCACTATGAAGACTTGACCAGTCAGTGTGCATCACTCACTACATGCTACTAATACACTATAACACCAATATATAATTGACTTCGAAGATGTATTTATATGCCTAAGTTTTATGCTCTGTAAGCTCATAATTCACTGACTACACTTTCACAATTTGAGCTATGGACAACTGGGAAAATGACGATGATGCTTCCGTTAATCAACGGCCTGGAAAAGAAATTGTACTTGAAGGGCATGTTTTCGAGCCACTACGTACGATTGGATCCAACTATATCTGCCGTTGTGGACAAGAATCAATCGTGGTTGTTGCCAATACTGAAAAAATGTCGGTTGTTGCTTTTTCGCTTGTGAAGTGTAAAGGACCACAAGGTTTTTCCTGAGGAAATTGATTGTTGTAACTTTAAGCAGTGGGTTGACCCTCCCATGTTCGAACGTGGACGTTAGTATGCACTGGAAGCGCAAGCCGAAATCAGATGCTTGAGCAAGATTGTTGCCAATAAACCTAGAACTGGACCTTTCCCAATGTCACGGTAAATGTATGTGTTTACTATATTTATAATTTTTATTGTACTTTGGATTTGATGTTTTTGTGTTTAGTTGTTGTAGTTTGTATGATTGTGGTTTGGTCGTAAGCTTCTAAGTTGTTGTTGTTGTAGTTTGTATGATTGTTGTTGTAGTTTGTATAATTATTTTTGTTGTAAGCTTCTAAGCTTCATTGTTGTTGTACTTTGAATTTGATGTTTATGTTGTACTTTGAGCCTGGGGTCTTAGTTGGTTTAGAAACTGTAAATTGGGAGTATTTTGAGAGTGTTATATAGCTGCTCGCCACAAAATAATGTATCTGATCAATGCTCACGTGGAAGAGGACTGGATTGAATTGTTTAATGCACCTGGGGACGACCCTGTTTTTTAACTCCTACATGTATATAGACTTGATACGGTGACAATACAACTCACCATACTATATCCAAAGCCTACTACAATTGATTCATAGCACAAACATTGACACGACTACACACTGGGACACTGACAAACCTACTACAATCTTTGACAATAATACACACTGGTACATAGTACATGTGAATAATAGCACAAACACCTCTACCAATCATAACGGAAGTGCATTAGCCAGCTGTAATGAAGTTCATACGCTTCATGGCCTACGAATTCCATTCCATGTTCGGAAAGATAACGTGAATTGAAATTGGCACGATTAGCTTTGAAAATATCTTCCTCTTTAACTGCCTCGATTATCTAGCAGTATTGGGCACAATCATCCCAGAAGGTCCTATGTCTGCTATGAATCTCTTCTTTAGACCTCCACGACGGACACTTAGGGTTGTCGTTGTACTTTTTTTGAATCAATTGCCAGTGCATTTCATGGGTTACTCCGCCACCTCCTTGCAGCATTTTGTCATGCATTTCTTGAAAGTCAATATATGATTCAACAAGTAACTCGGAGGGAGACCAACTATCATTGGACATGAATAAAGGAGAGTAACGAGGAATGAGAAAATGTTTACTAGGTGAAACTAAGGACCCAAAGCGCCCTTTATTTGTAGCCCAAAGATTCAGCAATTGTTTTGTTCCTTTTGTTACAAGTCCTGTATTCATAACGTTACCATTCGCATGGGTCTTGACATGATTAGACCATTCACTAAATACAAAATAGAAAGGTTACTGTGCTTGAATTAAACCAACACTGAGGAGATCAACAATAAGGATACCATGCATGCTTTACAATTATTGAACATGGCTACAGTGCCACTTTAACAAAAAGATAATAAAGGCCTAACATTGATTACAGTGCCATAACTTTTCCCAACCACATAAGGACGTGAATATCATGAACTATTTGTAGTATTCATGTACTAGCTGTTGTTTATATACTACTTGTTGTTTACGTAGTATTCCAGCTACTTTGTGATATCTTGTTAATATTTAAGTTGTACGCAAACAGTACATAGCTACCAACACACAAATTTGTTAACAAAATATAGTACACAGACACGATAAAAGTCTTGCAAACATAAACTAGCAACTAATGATTCTGACTATTCCTTCCTTTATGCGCCCACAAATGTTCCACCAACTTGTCCTGCAATTGGAAATGCGCAGATTAATCTTCAATGTGTTGAACAATAGCAACATATTCTCCCATTGAGTTTATATCTTTATGGGAACTTGCATTAGACCCCTTAAACATGTCAGGATAATTAGACTTTCGATTCTTATATCCGCCTTTTTTAGACTTCATAATCATGTTATGTATTATTATACAAGCATACATGATTTCTGAAAGAACTCTTGCATCATGAAAACGAGCAGGATTTCGTAAAATATGAAATTGGGCTTGCAAAACACCAAACATGCGTTCGATGTCCTTTCTGTAGCTAGCTACTTTTTCAGCGAAACAAATTTCTTTGTCATTTGATGGTACTCTGAATCCTTGCATCAAAGTTCTCCACTTTGCATATATTCCATCCACTAGGTAGTATCCAGTTTTATGTTCGATATTACCAACATTATACGAAACATCTGTTGACAGTCCATTAGCAAGTTCTGTGAAAAGATATGATTGTTTTAAAACATTTATATCATTTAGTGAACCTGGGACTCCAAAAAAAGCATGCCAAACCCATAAATCGTCTGTTGCTACTGCTTCAAGGATCATTGACAACACTTTTTTATGTCTAGTGATCATTCCTTTCCATCTCGTTGGGCAGTTTTTCCATGGCCAATGCATGCAATCTAAACTTCCAATCATACCAGGAAATCCTCTAGCTTCACCCCACGTAGTATCCTGTTTATATCGTTTGTTCCAGGCATTTGTAGATACTCCTCCCCGAACTGTTAAACAGCTATTTTACAGAATTCTTTCAGACACTCTATTGTTGTTGATGCTGCGATTCTGAAATGTTCATCCATTTGGTCACCAGCTGTTCCATAGCTTAACATCCTCAACGCTGATGATATTTTGATATGGGGTGAGTGGTCGATTTCTTGTGCTCCGTTCAGTCTATAAGTGAAATATAGGTTTGATTGATGAAGTTTAAGATAAATTTCTGAGAAAATAGACGGACTCATACGAAAACGATGGCGGAACAAAGTTATATCATAGGTTGGATTGTCAATGAAGTAATCCCTCATTAGTCTTTCATGTCCATCCATGTAGTCTCTCTTATATCGTCGGTCAATCCGGCCATGTATACTACCTCGACGATTGTTCATTGAGCCTTCAATAAAAAAATTGGAATATCCAACCATTGCTTGCTGTTCCAGCACCTCCTTCATCTCTTCCTCCATTTCTAGTTCGGCATCGTCGGTTTGATTCATGACTTCATAGTACTGGTAGTACAAGTTTGGATCCATTTATTTCTACAACTTCAAGTTAATTTTTTATGTGTGCTTCGTGAAATGATGCATTGGAGATGTGGTTGGTGCTAATATATATAGTTCAAAGACACCAGCATGGCCATAGTGTACGCATTAACAGGTAGTAGTTGTCACATCATATATTTTAAGCACAACATCATGGCTATAGTGTACACAATAAGAGATAGTAGTTGTCACATTAATTATTTTTAAGACAATGTCATGGCTCCGGTGTATGCCATCATGGCTACAGTGTATGCTACAGGGGAGTAATTTGCCACATTAGTTACTTTAAGGACACCAACATGGCTACAGTGTACTCTACAGGAGAGTAATTTGTCACATTAGAAACATCATATTTATACAACTTGGTTGGGAGATTGTTTCATCGTTATTCGTATGGCAAGTCCGGCTTGGATTGCTGTAACTTTATGTCGTTATAACTTTATAACAACAAACTCTATGTCGTTATAACTTTATAATGGCAAAGAGTTTGCCATTATAAAGTTACAATGGTAAAGAGTTTGACATTGTAATTTTACAATGGCAGACTCTTTGCCATTATAAACCCTCCTTGGCTAGCCCCGTGGCTACTTCCTCCCTTCTGGTTGCTTGGCTCATTCGATCAGTTGCAAAACAAGAGAGAGAATAAGTGAACAAAACAGATTGTTGGTTATGGTCTTATAAATTTGGTGTTGTTCTACGTCTAGGGACTGGCCTGCATTCAGTCCTTCACATTTGTCAGTAGGTTCCTGGCCATGCATGTGGATGCCAGTATGGTTATAATAGCGGCAACAGTGGTTGTAACACGGCCCATTCTTTTTCTTGTCCTTTTGTACTTGGTGGTTTTGTGATTTTTGCTGTACAAATGCCTCCCTACGTATACTTGCAAAAGCAGATAGTGTCGTGCGTGATGAGTGGCCATATTTATTTCCACTATACATTATTACAACTTACAACTTACAACATATTCATGCTAAGTTTATCATAATTAAGGGCCCAAATCATATTTTAAATACTCCATTTAAACGTTTTCATTCAAATTTATTATTCGGATACAACACACAAACAAATTCTTCATTCTCCTATTTTTTTTTGGTCTAAATGCACCATTTAAATTCTTCATTTTTGTTCATCACGAACACGCCTAACCCCGAATCTTAGGAAGATGGAAAACATGCCTGTTGTCCTTCGTATTACATTGCTAACTTGTGGCCTGGAAATAAAAACATGGCCTCGAAACTAACCTCTTATTCTTCAATGACGAACTCTACAAAGATGGGGTTGCATGCATTTCAGAAGCATAACTGAAGATCTCAATCATGAACTGACAAAATCTAGTCCACATCAATGCATCAATTAGCAGTTTCATCATTGATCATAAAATTAGTCTCTAATTATCGTTTGGTATTAAACAAAATGAATAACCATATTAATATATTATGCATGTATTTCATTGTTTGGACGAACAAATCCTCCTGAGGATGCTAATAGCTAAGCACATTTATGTAAGATGACTTGTTCACAACCAAAAGGCATGGACAAGTCTATAATGATGGTAGATTAAGGACAACGCATACATTTAAAAGACTAATTAATAAGGGAAATAAATGTACATAGGCCTGTTTATACAAACAATCACGCAAATAACCAAGCTTCAGAAAAATATAACAGGTATAGACTTGTTTTGATTTACTGAAGGTGAGTTTTGGGAAGTCGTCGTCTTTGGTAAACGGTGCAAACCAAAGGCGAGTTCTCAAAAATCGTCTTTACAAAATCCCTATTCTAACACATTTACACACAACACTGCATTCCAAGTAGCTTACACACAACACCACATTCAAAAAAGTTTACACACAACACCGTGTTGTAGTGATATGTGGACTACGCCATTTTACATTAAAATCGACGCTCAGTTTGTATTATATAAAAAATATGTATATATATTTAATAAATCGTTATGATTTATAAATGATTCCACATCGATTTTCTTAAAATTTGATTTGGACATAACTCAAATTCTGTAATATAAAATCTCCATTTTTGTCGTCCGTTATAAAAATATAGTTTAGTAGATACAAACGTTTCTTGTTTCAAAGAAATTCGGCGCATAAATAATCATATATATTCAGTTAAAGTTAAAAATATAATAATACGATCTACCGCGATGTTACAAGCTCGTTTTTAATTATATTATAAATTATACATTCAAATATAATGAATTTCATAAACCAAATAACAACAAATATTAACTAAAAAGTTGATCACAACAGATCCTAACATAGAATTAAGTACTAAAACTTAGAATGCAACAGATACTAACATAGAAATTGATAATAAAACTTAGGATAGAACAGATGCTAACACGAGACTAGGCACTGAAATTTAGGCTACAACAGCTGCTAACTTGGAAAATAGTATGCAACCAAACTGCATCTCAAGTTCAAGCTCTAGGGATTTTAGGTCGCATAATCATTACAGTTAAACCACAACTGTTCAATAAGGTTTTGGAGACGTCTAATCTCTTGTTCGAGTTCGTTTGCGTGTGTTATTCCCCTTGGGCACAAATCTATTCATTCTGCGTAATTGCATCCATTCGGATAGAATGGACATTTCTGAGTGCACTGACCTATAATGTTGCCATCTGCTCGAACCACAACTTCAACCGGATAACCGCAGTAGCAACAAACTTAATAAAAATCAACTTCCTATTCATAAGAAATTGGAACATGTGGTACTTGATATACCTCTATTCCTTGTCTTGGTTGAGCGACCGACTGTTTGTACGATAGTTGAACATGTGATACTTGAGCTTCATGTAGAGGTTGTACGTTCCCCTGTTCATGCGATGGTTCATCCTTAGGTCATATTTGGTTTAAAATTTGGAATTCGTCTGCAAGCTCCTGAAGCCTCATTTGTTCATACACCTGTTCATCGGAGTTTGCAGATGAAATCCAAGAAGGCATAGTTGTGGGAATACAAAGAGTAGTTGGAAACAAACTCGTTTGAGTGGGGTAAGTTGTGAGTAATTTGATAGAGACATATAGCCTCATAGTGTACAAGTGAATAAAACAAAGATTGATGTGAACTGTCACTGGTACAACTTTGCTTTACGTGCTTCCCGACATTGTTTCATCTGACGTAATAATGTAGGGAATCTGCTTTACGTACCGCCATCGTGTGACCAGTCACTAGTCACATTGGAAATAATAGTCTAGTGGGTAACGACACACTTGGATATCATGTAGGGAATATGGAATCTGCTTTACGTACTCCATCTTTAAAGCTTTTGACTGATTGAAAAATTCAAGTGCCAAAGCTTTAAAAAGTTCGAGTGCCAAAACTTTACATAATTGATGTTACTACACTCTGCTCCGCAAAACTAGTACAATGTGACAGAGTTTGTCCAACGTAATGAATAAATCTAAGTTGACAAGGCTTAGTGATTAAAGCTACCTTAATTTAGAGTGCGAAATGATCAATGTGGCCAACCAACCCCTTTTCCTCTCTCCCTTATTAAATACCAACCAACCTCTCTTCCTCTCTTCATTTTTTTGGCATCAAACACGCTCTGAAAACCTGGTTGTTTATAGAATAGTTCACCGTCAAAATGGCTAACTGGGAATTCAATGACAATACCATGGTTCGAATGTACGATGAGTACTAACGTGGTAAACATCCCACCAAAGATGTCGACTTTGCGACCGAAACGAAAATGGGAGTCCTTGTAGATGCTGTAGAGGTCAAGTCTGAACTCTTTAGTGCAACGCAACCAAACTTTGCAGTCCAACGCATCGGGCCGGTTCAAAAATCCCTCAATGCTCAGTTTAGGGAAGTTCTTGCTCGATAAAACTCGATAGGTCAAGCTTTAGCATGATGGGTCGTTCAGTCCTTCATTATTGCGGGGTCGAATGCAATGTGCTTGTTTCTAAAAGTCAAATGAATGCATGGCGTTGCTTTTATGTAAACTTGTTTGATATGTTTAAAACGGTTATTAAATTGTTCAAAACCGAAGGCGAACTTTCAAATCTCACACCAAGGCGAGTTTTCAAAATTCTACTTCACACAGGCCCCTGACCAAAACAGGTCTATTTCTGTAATTAAGTTTGAAAGATGGCTAAATGCTTTATTATTTTTCAAAATAGGCCTATAGGCCTGAATTTCTCAATTAATAATGGATCCTAATAATGTTTTGTTTAATTATTGCACTGAAGAAAGGACAAAGAACTAAAACTCAACGCCTATAAAACTAATTTTGGATAAGATATTTTCTACCTCTTTTTCTAGTTCATCTATCTATTATTAGTTTAGTATTGTTTATTTATATTGTTAATTTTTATAAAAATGTATCTATAAAAAAAATTAGTTGCTCAGTTTTTTTTTAGTGATACGCTATTATAGTAATTTAGATGTGTGTTCCAAACTCGTAGGGAAAGTTTATTTGTTAAATCGTATTTTAAAGTTATTAGCTAATATTTATGGTAGTTTTGAAGTTGAAGGAGAATTATTATCAGGAAAAAAGCTACAGGTCATTTTTTTAGTCATGTTGTATGAAAAGTCTTTACAGAAACGATTTTGTAATTAAATCAAGTCCCTATTTTTGAAAGTAGAAAATGCCAGATGACTTGCACATTTCTAATAGAAATGCAAAGGAATTTGCAGATTTAAAACCACATTTGAAATTCATTAATGGTGAAAGATACAATTACTGACCAAAATTATACTTAAATAACAATTATAATTATATTATTATTTGTGAAAAAAAAATCCATTTTTCAAATTGTGAAATATTTCTAAAGCACAATTTATGTGAGGATCCGCATTTTTACGTATCGGATAATCATAAAATATTTTTTATTTAATTCCCTGAGGGTCGGATCATTTTTATATTGTGACATGTTGTTTATGGGATGTGAGACATGTCCATAAATTTTTTCAATTTTATTTGTGACCATTTTGTCCATGTCAGTTTTGTATAGGGCATAACCTTTGACTAGGATCAAATCAGGTGCTGGGGTCTATTTCATTGGAAAGGAAACGATATTTCAAATTTCGTAGAGTGGTCACATTAAAGATTTGGTTCAGCGGTTTGAGAGAAATCGCTGTTTTAGTGCTACGCAATTTCTGCATAGACTAATTAGTCATTAGTGGGTTGATTAGTGAGGCTCATTAAGGCTAGGGGCTGTCAGTCATAAATAGAGGGCTAGAGGAAAAGAGTTTGTTCATTTTTCTCATTTGGTTGAGCTTTTGATCCTCCTTGCTCAATCAAATGCATATATACTCCATTAAACTCTTGGATCTACATTAGAAAACTGAAGATCAACATCAATGAAGACTAAATCGCATCAAGGAAGTTGATTTGATGATCACTCTTCGTTGTACTCCGCTGTACGGATTATTGATTCATCGATTTCAAGCCATTTTAAAGATTTGATGAGTGATAAATATCTCTCACATGGATTCAATCGAGTATATGGGTTTATTTGACCTTATTTTCATCATTTCTAGTCGTCTTCACTTATATCTAATCAAGGTGAGTTTATTTTCATTTGAATCACCACAAGATCTAATCTAGCAAAATAATAACGGTAAATTCATATGTTAATTCATGTGTTTATGAAAGTTTATATATATTCATTCATTCATTTATTGTTTAACCATGATTTGATGAATTTCTTATGAATGAGTGATTAATTATTGTTGTGTTAATGCTTGCTGATGGTTGATATTGATCATTTGATGAAATTGGTTGATTTCAATTAAGTTGTATGTATAGATGTTGTTGTTTGGTGATGGATTGGGTTCGGTTTGTCAAGAGTTGATGGATCAGCCAAGTAGGATGATGGATCTCTGGCTTGTACTCTAAGAAATATGATGGATCGGTTTCTTGGATGGATTGGTGGCAAATTCTGGTGATATGGCAAGGATTGGCAAGTGCAAATATTAGATGGATCGGTGTAACATGTATGGACTTGGATCGGTCGAAGTTTCATGATGGATCGCAAAACGGATGGATCGGCACATATGGCGTTCGATGGATCATGTAAAACCCTGATGGATCGGTCGGACGTGCTAGAGTTGATGGAACGTGCATATCCAGTTGGATAGACAAGGCAAAAGCATGGATCAACAAAATAAATCCATGATGGATCGGTCCACAAAATCATGGATCGCGCTGGTCACACGATGGATCGCACGACCAACTGTTGTATCGGATCACAAATACATGGGTGGATCGCAAGGGTAAAACATGACAAAATCATTGGATTGGTTCGAGTGGCATATGATGGATCAGACTGAATTTCTATGGATCGGTGCGCAAAGTAGGATGGATCAGACAACGTTGGATTTGTTGATCTGTTGAGTTGCGCAAGATTAAACATATGATCGGATCGATGCGATCCAATGGATTGGGTGAATGAAGCATGGATCGACATGGGTTGGGTATTGTTGGAGCATAACATTCTATGGATCGGTTCGACTGGCATGTGATGAATTGGACTGAAATTCTATGGATCGATGCATAAAGGATGATGGATCAGACAACATTGAATTTGTTGATCCGTTGAGGTGCGCACGGTGAGACATATGATTAGATCGATGCGATTCGATGGATTGGGTATCGATGGAACATAACATTCTGAAACGTTGTGGATCATGGTGCATAACAAAGTATCAAACGCTGTGTATTTGAATGAAATGTTGTGCAAGAGAAGCATGGATCATGAGCGATCCATTGATGGATCGTGAGCCATCCAATGATTGATCGTGACAAATCCATTGATAAGTCATGAGCGATCCATGGGTATTGACCAAACAATGTTTAGTTTTGGTTCGACGTTGGACATGGGTTAGAGGTGAATTCAATATGAATGTTCGAAGTATTGTGAAGTGTTCGTTGATCGATGAAATGTAACGAATGAGAAGATGACTTAATGGTGACTGAGTTCGTGGATAATGCTTGCTCATGGTGATATGAGCTTATGAATAGTCGTCGGTGATGACGACTAGAGTTATGAGGGCCAAGGGATTATCGTTAGTCAGAGGTTCTAGTAGGCTCAAAGCAGGGGTATCGTGGAGATGCCCATTATAATCTAATTCGATAAAGATCGTGTGCCCTAAGCAGTCATGATGGGCCCATTTGTCTTCGTGTGTAAGAAAAACATACGAGTCACGATGGCATATGGAGTTTAGCTAGAACCAGGGTTACTGTTAGCCCTTGACAGATGGCTTGTCGTGGCAAGTCATACGATTAACGATGGTTTCAAGGCAAGCTTGCGGTGATAGTTGGAGTCGTGTATGATGATTGCTTGTCTGTATCGTCTTGTGTGGATTGCCCGACGTCGAGTGAGATATCTCTTGGGTGCTTATCCGATATTGGTTTAGGTCTTCGGCACAACGACCCGCATTTTACGTATCGGAGGATCGTAAAATATTTTATTTAATTCCCTAAGACTTGGATCATTTTCATATTTTGATATGTTAGTTATGGGATGTGAGACATGTCCATAATTTTTTATCAATTTTATTTCTGATCATTTTGTCTCTGTCAATCTTGTACAGGGAAAAACTTTTAGGGTCAATTTGGCACAGATCCCTATTAAGTTTTAAAATCAGGCTCAGGTCCAATCCAAAACTTATTGTAAATTTAGTCTCTATTTTTCAAAAATTCAATAAAAAAATAAATAATAAATAAGTAAAAATCATGTAAGTTCATAACTAAATAATACAATTAATCAAAAATCTCGGGGGGGGGGGGGGGGGGACAATCAAAAAACACATCAAAATAAAAAAACACACACAAACAACGAAAATGCAGTAAAATGCATCTAAAGATGCATATATTTCAAAATAGTTGCATATGTGTGTGCACCCATTTCAATTCTGCGTTAAACAACAGTATACATGCATACATGCATGCAGATTTCATGAAATACAAGCATGTTTTTATGCAATAATTCAATTTCTTCATGGAAAACTAGCACCAGCGTATATCTGCATTCAAGTATGCAGTTGTACATAAAAAACAGCATACAAGTATGGAAATATTTCCATGCCTCAATTCTGCAAGACATTCTTGCATAAAAGTATGTCGTTATGTCTCAATAATTTCATACTTCTATGCAATTATTCACTAGCCATGGACATTTTACTGCATGTGTATTCATATAGTTGCATACATGTATGCAGCTATTGGAAAAAGTTGCATACATATATGCAACTTTTTTTTTAATTTAGGTTGACTTCTGAGAACATTTCCAGATTTTAGATTTTTTTTTAACTTGGGGGTTCCTTTTTTTTGAAGAAAACACATAGAAGCGGAAGTTCTGAAAATAGGGAGAGGAAGTTTTGAAAAAGGGGAGGGTTTGAATGGAAAACATGACACGGATGTGAGCCTAATTAAGTTTGAAAATAGAGATGTGTCCATAATATTCAATAACTTTTAATTGGGATCGAATCAGGTGCTGAGGTCAATTTCATTGGAAAGGAAATGATGTTTCCAAAATCGTAGAGTCGTCACATTAAATATTTGGTTCAACGGTTTGGGAGGAATCACATTTTTAGTGTTATAAAATTTCTGAACATATTAACTAGTCATTAGTGGAATAATTTACTGTGGCATGTTAGTGGTCTAGTTAGATGGCTATAAAAAGGGGATAGAGGCAAGGAGAATTGTTTGGTTTCTTCGTTTCTTATTTGGTTGGGGTTTGAGATTCTCCCTACTCCAATCAAATACATCACTCCTCCATTAATTTCTTAGATCTAGGTTAGAAGATTGAGGATCAACATCTAGAGAGAGTAGATCGAATAAAATTAAGAGATTCAGAGATCATTCTTCACTGTCCGGATTTGTAGGTCATTGATTTGAAGCGAATTTGAAGATTTGGTGAGTGATAAGCATCTCTCGCACAGATTCAATCGAGTATATTGGTTGTTTAATCTTATTTTCATCGTTTCAAGTTGATTTCGCCTAGTTCTAATCGATGTAAGTACATTTTCAACTCGAACCACTATATGGTCTAATCAAGTAAGATTACAATGGTTAAATTTCATTTGTTTATGCAAGTTAGATTTTATAATTGATTCGTTTATTGTTTTATTGGAAATTAGTGAAACTAATATGGTTGCGTACGATTGTTTGATATGGAAAAGTGTTATCGATGATTGATTGGTTGATTTGATCATGTAAACTTGGTTAATTGCACAAAGTTGGTGTTGGAGTGATCCCAAGTTTGGATTGGAGTTTGGTTCATTAGATCATGGCTTGTTGCTCACGAAATGGTGACGATTTGGTGATGGATCGGTATGGTTAGTTTCTGTGGATCAGATATGGGTGATCACGTGGATCGACAAAGTTTTTCCATGGATAGGATCAAGGCAAACGATGGATCAGATTACTTGTTCCAAGATGAATCGGGCAAGATCTCCTGATGGATCGGGCAAGAAAATTCAAGGATCGGGCACGTGAGAAAAAGTGGATTGGTCAAGTTTCTGGTATGGTTTGCAATGGATCAGGCTCGATGCTAGAGATGCATCGGTAGCGGCAAAGTATTATGATTCGGTTACAATTGGCTTGATGGATCATGCGGAATCAAATAGATGGATCAGCGTGTAAAATTGATCGATCGGCACAACATATAGCATGGATCGGGCAAGGCAAGACTTCATGGATAGGTGGTAGGGAACTACAACGTTTTATAAACACTGTGGAAAGTAGAGAAACGCTATAGATTGGAACCGATCCATGGTGTATTGTGCATGTACAAACTGAACTGCAACGTTTTGGAAATGTTGTGGAATATTATTCACAGCAAAGGCTGAAATGATATGGATCAAATATCGACCAAATGATGTTGTTTTTGGTTCGACGATGGTTGTGACTTCGACATGGATTCAAGATGGTATGCTCAAAGTGTTTTGAAGTGTTCATTGATTGTTGTATTACAACGAATATGAAGACGACTCAAATTTGTGAGTTCGTGGATAATGGTTGCTCGAGAAGTCACTTGAGCTTATGGACAGACATCAAGTTGGATGACCAGAGATATCGGAGGCTGAGGTATTATCGTTAGTTGGAGGTTCCAGCGGACTCAAAACAGGGGTATAACGAGGACGTGTAAAGGACTAGAAGTTAATTGGTTAAGTACCTTGTGTATCGTTGAAAGCCCTAGATATGAGTCATGATGGCATATGGAGTTTTGCTAGAACTTGGGTTGCCATTGGCCCTTGACATATGACAAGGTCGGCCAGTCATACAATTAACGATGGTTTCAAAGCATGATAGGCGGTGATAGACAGAGTCGCGAATGTTTGTTGATTTGCTTGTATAATCTTGCGTAGAGTGTTCAACGTTGAAGGAGACATCTCTTCGGTGTTTGTCTGATTTTGGTTTAGTCCTTCGAGGCTTGTTCTTAGGGAATGTTTACCTCGATTAGGATGGTCTACGTTGGATAACTGGTTACTATGTCTACTATGTTTTCTATTTTTATTTTCGTAAAGGTTATCACAGTCAGATGTGGGGAAGATGTGTTTGGGTCTCTCCTCTATTGATGTTGGTAGATTAGATGTTTGATCTACCTTTTATCATATACTTTATTGTTGACGTTAGATAGTTGTTTTATCTCTTATTAAGGCTGTTATCTGAATCAAGGTTTTTTGTTTCCTCTTATTACCTTGGGTTTTTCATCCATTGTGTTGTGGATGGGCATGCTAGGTAGGAGGTGACAGGTGATAAATCTTGATGAAACGATGCTGCAGATCGATGATGAGCAGGAGGCTTACGTATAACTTTCTACTATGCATAGTAGTTGTTGTTTTCTCTATTATGTTATTGTATGATTCTATGAGTGACTTGTAGTGAGGCATTTTGTATAGACACTTATGTTGATTTTCCAGTGGATGTATGGATATTTTAAGTTGATATGAAAGTTTTAAGATTCTGCTCAATTTTGCTTCACTACCATTGCCTGTTGTATATATTCTATTATATTTTATCCTTGCATTGTAAGTTCTATGACATATTTCGCGTATATTATCTTACCTTGATGATCGTCCATAGCTTCCTAGCACGTCTTTCAGTGCATTATTCCTCTTGTTAAGTGTAGGAGTTATGGGCGGTCATCACATTTGATACTAGAGCTCTAGTTAAGCAATTTTAACCAAAGTTTAAGGACGTAATGATGTATGAGAGACGTATTTGTATATTTCTGATGGATGTATAGTATATATTAGTGTATAGTATTGTAGTGGTTGAACACCATTGCAGTTTTTCTCGGGTGTGGACTAATCATTCTATTTTTTATATTTAGAATGAGTCATCTATGTCGAGATACACTGCCAGGGAGAAGACTATTCCTAAAGGGGATGATGGCGGTATACCAAATTACTGAGCTTTGTTTGAGGCTATGATGGCAGCAATCATGAGAAGGGTACCCGCTCTAAGAGCAGCCGCAATTGGTGTTGGGGTTCAGGTACAAGTACCAAGGGTGGTTGACTTTGCGAAGCTATGTAAGAACTTCATCGCTCTAGATCGAAAGCTAGTTAAGGGGACGCAGCCGACAGTTGAGATTCAAGGGTGGCTAGATACTTGTGTTCGGATATTTAGAGACTTGGGTATTGACGATGCTATTAAGAGGAAGCATGCACCAAGACAGCTACATGGCAGAGCTATGGATTGGTGGAACTCTGTCACTTAAGAGACTTCAGAAGATAAGATCACTTGGGATCAGTTCCAAGTCAAGTTTGAGATGAAGTTTATTTCTACCGCCCAAAAGTCAGTTTTGTTCAAGTGGTTTATGGAACTGAAGCAAAATGTTCGACCAGTGTTGGATTATGTTTTGGATTTTGAAGCTTTGTCCAAATTTGCTCGTTCGTATACTGACACTCCCTATAGGAAGAACGTGAAGTTCGTCATGGGCTTAGACACATATATTGGGAGGCCACTGGTTGATCATTTGGATGATTCTGATGGGAAGGTCGTGGAAAAAGCTTTGAGACACAAGAGTTTGTTTCCCAAGGAAGAGATTGTTAATGTTGCTGCTAAAGAAGAACCGAAACCACACCAAGGTTGTAATAACAAGAAGAGGAAGCAACAACAACAGAAGGGAAAAGATGGCCAGAAGGAACCAAAAAGCGAGGTGATTTTCTTTAACTGCCAACATAAGGGTCATTTCTTCAAGGATTGCTAGAATCTGAGAGCTGAAAGGAAGTGCTTTAAGTATGGAAAGCCTAGGAAATGACAAGTAGGATTGTCCAGAACTAGCTAGGAGTAAGCAATTAGTGAATGAATATGCTTTGGAGGTGCCATCTTCTTCCAGAGCTCCTACAGCAGTGCAGAAAGGGAAGAGTGTTGTTGTTCAAGGTACGCTTTCCATTCGAGGTGTTTCAGTTCGAGTGGTGTTTGATATTAGAGCATCGCATTCTTTCATATGTAATGAGCTTGTGTGCCGCTTGGGTTTGGACCCCGAGATATGTGATAGACCTTTGGTTGTGACTAATCCAGTTGGGGGTTTGTCCAACTTGTGTATGCTTTGTCGTGGTCTTGTGTTATCTAGTCATGGTTGCTCCTTTGTGTGTGATTTCTTTGTTCTGAACTTCGCTGGGTTTGAGATTATTTTGGGTATGTACTGGCTCAAAAGTTATGCCACAAAAGTGGATTGTGAGAAGCTCAAGGTGACAGTTGGGAATGTAGTAGGACGAGTGGTTGTGATTCGATGCAATCCCGAAGACGGGGTCTTCGTAAGCTTTTTGTATTCGCTTGTGATTCCATGGGAAGATTTTTCATCTCTGTTGATCGCTAGTGAGCCGATGATGTCTTTGACGAGATCAAAAGGTTGCCGCCACATCGTGAGATTGAGTTCGGAATCGATTTGGTCGAAGGTGCTAGACCTATCCTTATGCCTCTTAGGAGGATGACGCCTAAGGAATAGCGAGAGTTAGAGGTGCATGTACGTAACCATTTGGGAAAAGGATCCATTCTGAGAAGTGTGTCCGAATGAGGTGCACCAGTTGTGTTTGCAACAAAGGCTGATGGATCTTTGAGATTGTTTGTGGATTATCGTAAGCTAGACAAGGTGACTAAGAAAAACAAGTATCCGTTGCCAAGGATAGACGACTTGTTTGATCAGCTTCACGAGGCCAAAGTGTTTTCTCATATGGATTTGGCAAAGGGATTTCACTAGTTGAAAGTGGCGAAGGATAGTGTGTCAAAGATAGATTTTAGGACACCATCCGGTTTCCATGAGTGGATGGGGAAGACATTTGGATTTACTAATGAACTAGCATATTTCGTGGATCATATGAATATGGTTTTTCATAGATCAGTTGAAAAGTTCGTGCTTATGTTCATGGACGATATTCTGGTTTACTTGCGGAATGAGGAAGTGCATAAGACGCACTTGCGAGTTGTTTAGGAAAACATGCGAAAACATCAGTCGAGAGCTAAATTTTCGAAGTGTCACTTCTAGAAGAGTGAAGTAGGGTTCTTATGCCATGTTGTTTCTGGAAACGGAATAGTGGTGGATCTCGCTGAGGTGGCAGCAATCCAGGACTGGGAAAGACTTAAGAATGCGATGGTTGTTCGGAGTTTCCTTGGGTTAGCGGGATACTATCATCGTTTTATAAAGGATTTCCCCAAGATAGCTGCACCATTACCAAGATTGACGAAGAAGAATCAAGTGTTCACATGGGACACAAAGTGTGAGCAAGCTTTCAGAATCCTGAAAGAGAGACTGACGAGTGCTCTTGTTTTGACGATTCCAAGTGGGAATGAGGAAATGGTGGTATACACTAATGCATGTGGTAGTGGACTTGGAGAAGTACTGATGTAGAAGGTTAGAATTGTGACCTACGCGCGTTAACAATTGAAGCCGCACGAAAGGAATTATCCGATTCATGATTTGGAGTTGGCAGCAATCGTGTTTGCTCTGAAGATATGGATACATTACCTGTCGGGAGTTCGATTCGAGTTGTTTATGGATCACAAGTCGTTGAAGTATCTCTTCTCCTAAACGGATTTGAATCTTCGGCAGCAACAGTGGTTAGAGTTTCTGGCATCATATGCTTTTGGTATCGCCTGTACTCCTGGTAAAGGTAACGTAGTGGAAGATGCATTGAGTTGAAGGCACGCAAGTTTGGAAGCAATGTTTTTGGAATAGAAGCACCTCGAGTACTTGAAAGGATTTAATTTCAGGCCTCGGTGTGAACTAGAACCTGAAATATAGGCAAGCTTATCAATAAGACCTACTCTTATCGAAAGGATTGGCGAAATCCAGAAGCATGATGTAAAGCTTGTCTAGATTTTCTTGAAATTGGAACCAGAGGATAAGGAATTCAACGTTGATCTAGAGGGTTGGCTTCAAGAACAAGGATGACTGGTTGTTCCAAATATTGACGGACTGAGATATGAGGTTCTGAGGGAATGTCATAACTCAAAGTTGATGATTCATCCTGGTGGTAACAAGATGTATCAGGACATGAAGCGAGCCTACTACTAGGAAGGGATGAAGAGAAATGTTGGAAAATTTATTTCCAAGTGCATGAACTGTTAGTTGGTGAAAGCTAAACAGAAAAAGCCGAGTAGATTGCTTCATCCATTGGAAGTTCCTACGTGGAAGTGGGAGCAAATATCGATGGATTTTATCGATGGACAACCTAGAAGCAGGGCAGGAAACAAAGGAGTTTAGGTCATAGTTGGTCGTTTGACCAAACGTGCGAGGTTTATTCCTATCAGTTCGACTAGGACAACAACGAAGTTGGTTAAGCTTTATATAAAATGGATAGTTCGATTCCGTGGTACCTCGAAGAGCATAGTGAGTGATTGAGATCCCTTGTTCACGAGTGGATTTTGAAAGATTTTGCAAGACACTTTGGGAACCGAGTTGTGTTTGAGTACTGCTTATCATCCCTGAATTGATGGTCAAACCGAGAGGGTTAATCGAGTTTTTGAAGATCTACTTCGAGCTTGTGCCTTGGACTTCCGAAGATCGTGGGAAGACCATCTATATTTTGTTGAGTTTATGTATAACAACAGTTACCAATCGAGCATTAGAATGGCACCATATGAGGCATTGTATGGAAGATGTTGGTTAGAGACTAGAGATAAGCTGATACTTGGGCTGGAGATTATCAAAGAGACCTCAGATTGTATGGAGATCGTTCGGTAATGAATGAAGGAAGCCCAAGACCGTCAGAAGGGTTACGCCGATAAGCGTCGTAGGGATCTGGAATTCGATGTTAGCGATATGGTTTTCATGATGATTTCTCCTTTGAAGAATGTTGTTTGGTTCGGAAATAAAGGAAAGTTGGCACGTAGGTTCATTGGACCGTTTCCGATTGCCAAGCAGGTTGGAAAGCTCGCATATAAATTGGATCTACCCGAGAAGATGTCGGGTGTGCACAATGCTTTCCATGTGTCTTTTCTATGGAAGTGTGTACACGATTCGAATGTGATGGTATCTCTGAAACAGTACGAAGAACTAGAAGTCGAGGCTGTAATTACAAGAACTTGTATGCCAATTCACATTGTGGGGAATGACACGAAACAGCTAAGGAGGAATACGGTTAGGCTAGTCAAGGTGCAATGGAGTGAGTATGATGACGATTGTATGTGGGAAACGGAAGAGAGTATAGAGATCCAGAACTCTTCGTTGGTGTGATCTATTAATGTCGTGTTACCTTACACCATTGTAACTTGTGTTATTACTGTTAGAATTCCATGTGCTAGGTTAAAGATATGGATGCATGGCTGGATGAATGTTAGTTTGGGTGGTAAGCTAACTGCTTATGGATGGTAGGCATAAAGAATTGCTTTTGGCTACATGTGTTTGTTTCAGGGATTTGGAGGGCGAAATTCCTAAAGGGGGGAGAATGTAATGACCCACATTTTATTTATTGGAGGTGTAAAATATTTTTATTTAATTCCCTAGGGGTTGGATCATTCTCATATTTTGATATGTTGGTTATGCGGATGTGAGACATGTTCATAAATTTTATCAATTTTATTTATGACAATTTTTCCCCTACCTGTCTTGTACAGAGCATAACTTTTGACTGAAATCAAATCTGGTGTTGAGGTTGATTTCATTTGAAAGGAAATGATGTTTCTAATTCCGTAGAGCAAGATTTGGTTCAGCAGTTTGGGAGGAATCGTTATTTTAGTGTTACACAATTTCTGGATAAGTTAACTAGTCATTAGTGGGCTGATTTGGTGTGGTCCATTAGTGGGCTGGTTAGATAGCTATAAATAGGGTGTAGAGGCAAGGAGAATTGTTTGGTTTCTTCATTTCTTATTTGGTTGGGGTTTGAGATTCTCCCTACTCCAACCAAATACATCTCTCCTTCATTAATTTCTTAGATCTAGATTAGAAGATTGAGGATCAACATCTAAAGAGAGTAGCATGTGTCAAAATAAGATATTTGGAGATCGTTCTTTGCTGTACGGATTTGTAGATCATTGATTTGAAGCTAATTTGAAGATTTAGTGAGTGATAAGCATCTCTCGCACGGATTCAATCAAGTATATGGGTTGTTTAATCTTGTTTTCATCATTTCAAGTTGATTTCACCGAGATCTAATCGATGCAAGGATATTTTCAACTCGAATCACCATAAGGTCTAACCTAGTAAGATTATAATGGTTAAATTTCATGTGTTTATGCAAGTTAGATTCTATAATTAATTCGTTTATTGTTTTATTGGAAATTGTTGAAACTAAGATGGTTGCGTGATGATTGTCTGATATGCAAAAGTGGTATTGATGATTGTTTGGTTGATTTGATCGTATAAACTTTGGTTGATTGCACGAATTTGGAGTTGGAGTGATCTCAAGTTTGGATTGGATTTTGGTTCATGGCTTGTTGCTCATGACATGGTGACGATTTAGGGATGGATCAGTGTGGTTAGCTTCTATGGATCGAATGTGGGTGATCACGTGGATCGGCGCAGTTTTTCCATGGATCGGATCACTTGTTTTCAGATGGTCGGGCAAGGAACACTACAACAAAAATACTATTTTACAACATTGGTTCTGCAATAGTTCGTCAGAGTATTGTAAAAGGGTACATTTTTCAAAACATTTGTTAAGAAAAACGTTGTAATAGATTTTTCTAAAAAGTGTTCTATGTACAAAAGTTGTAAATATTTTTTTTTTACATTGTTTGTTTACAATGTTGTATAAAGTAATTTTTGACAATGGCTTTTTTCGTTGTATTATATTTGTTCTTTCATGACTATTTCTCATGTTATTGAAATATGTAAATTAAGAACATTTATTTAACATTGTAAATTTATAGTTTTCAACAATATTTATCAAATGTTTCAGACTGAAAGGTAAACAACATCAAAAATTGTTGTAAATTAGGTTTATTTTTTTATTTTACAACATTGACATTGTGTTAGTGCAATTCGTATTTAGAACAACGTTTATTTTACATTGTTAGCGACATTATACTTAATAACTTTTAATTGATATTATTATTATTTATATTTTAACAATATAATATTAACATTGCCATGAGTATGTTTTATAACTTTTACATTGTATTGTTAATGATATTAATAGTGACAACAGACTATAAACGTTATAAAAGCAGTATTGTTGACAATGTTAAATTGTTGTTGTAATTTTTGTAAAACAAAATGTTTTATTGATATTGAAAAATATTTTGTATTTAATAAAAAAATATTGGTATTATGAAGTACATCAGACTTAATAAATTTAATGGTTATTGCAATTATTTTGTTAAAGATGTCTCACATAACTTTATTATCCGACCTTTTGGGCCGACTATATTTAGATATGTTGAACAAGTTAGGCTTAAAGATTATTAAGGTAGACAACCCCAAAAAATAACTCTAGGGTCGAGGAACTAAATGCATAAAATTTGGGATATAATAGCAGTACATATTTGGTTTGCATCTAAGCGTATAATAGGTATTATAGAATAGGAATAACCTCGATATCATCGCATGGATTGTACTATACTTTTGAATTAAAGGATCATTAAACGTTTCATTCAATCAGCCTTTAAGTTTAATAATCACTATAATTTACTGCAACAAGGAGATCTTTCTTCATGAGCATATTAGTAACGCATCTGATGCATTCGATAAGATCAGATTTGAGAGCCTTAAAGACAAGAGCAAGATTGTTGCATAGCCTGAGCTATATATATATATATATACATTTGAAAATGTTGGATCTTGATAAATGGCCAACAAAATAAGCATTTATTTTAAATCTATTTTGTGTAACATATGCAGATCTTGAAAACTATATCAACAGGATAAGGAGACACTACACCATATACGCAAATTTTACACACGAGGATGTGGAGATTTGATCATGCTTTTAGCCGTATTAAATTTGATACTTCTCATAGCCATATTGAATTTCCTCCTGCCGATCCGCACCTCCTTAAACATGTAAGATCTAATCGTACTTCTATAAATCTCTGGATCAGTACATTTGATATGGCTTTTGGCCGTATGAAATCCGTATTAAAATTTTCCCCCGCTGTTTTCTTTCTGGCACCATCATGTTTTGACACTTCAAAACTTTCGGTCCGCTTCTTCCCTCTTTTTAATTTCCATGTTGACCGAAAACCCAAATTAGGGTTTTGGTACTCAGTGCACCATCTTCCTTTGTCAATATACCATCCAGCGCTGTGCATCTTGCTCGTCAGCTCGCGCTACCTTCGGGTGATCGGCAAACCTTTAGTCCATCATTGTCCATCTTTCTCGTCGCCACTAAAGGTAAGGTTAATTTGAATTTGAATTGGGTTTAAATTGGGTTTAATTTGATTTTGAATTGGGTTTAAATTGGGTTTAATTGGAATTTCCATGCCTTAGTTCAAAAATATGAATGATAGATATGTGCATGTGCTTGTTTACCTCGAATTCATGCTGCTATTGTGTTATTGGATTTAAATTAGGTTTGAATTGGGTATTTTCAAATAGTTTCGTAATGTTCCATATATTCTTATTCGAATTCCTGTTGCTATGTTGATCGAACCTGAAAATTGCCTTATGGTAGGCTTGCTGTTAGGTTTTCTGACTGATAAGAGCAATTATTAAACTTCGTCTTCTTTGTCACTGCTTCAATGTATTGTATGTGACATCAACTTGTTTAAAGGCTTTAACCATGTGCATACTAGACTTGTTGTGCCTTCTTTCTTTACACTTTTTGCTGCATGCTTGTGTACAATCATTTTATGTTGTGCACGTTTACTTGTGCTGTGCCATTTACACTATTTATCGTGATGTTGGAAACTTGATACCAGCTTGATCAATCCTGTGTTTGTGCACTGTCATCTTGTTAGTATTTGAACCATTTACACTATTTATCACTTGAGTTCAATGTCATTGGCACCTAGTTTGTATGCAATGGCTAGTCTGACCTGTCATCTTGTACATGCATGTTGACTGGCTATTGTTTTGTTGTTCCTTAAGCTATGTGCCTTGTTCATGGTCTTGTACATTTTGTTCTTAACCAAGAGTAACCTAGGATGATCAATGACATATCTCCATTCTCTTTATTTACTTGTACACAACTATGGCACTTTGCACTTGAGTTGTTAAGCTTGTTCTCGCTTGTTTGTGGTTTGTGCATGTGTCAACACTGTTGGCTATTTGATGGCTTGTCATATGCATGCTTGGTCATTGTCCTCGTTCTTGAATCATCTTTTTCCTGCTGTACTTGGCATTGCCGCACCATTTTCTATTGTTGTGGCATTGTGGCATGTTGTTTCTGCTGCTATGCACAACCTTGTATATGTGCACTGTATTACTTGATTTATCTGACATGCTTCATTTATATGTGCACGTAATTTGATGCACCTCTAGTCCATTTGTATGCTTCTCTTGTTATGCCAATTTTGTGTGCTGTATATGTATATTCTGACTCATTATTGTTCAAATGCAAATTAGGTTGCAAATATAGATGAAAATGATGCATGTCTATTCTGGTTAAGAATTTACTGGGTGATCCACCAGCGAAGCCTCACCAAGCTGAAGATATTTAGCAACTTCGATAACCACTCTCCGCTTTTCAATTTTGGCGATCGACCACTTCGATCCGCAACTAATCCACTCAACAAGTTAAAGGCTTTAACTCCGTGGTTAAGAAATACTAGATGATTCACCAGGTGGATGCACTTTAACTCACGTCGCCGGTTCAATTATTTATCCTAAGGAGCATTTTACCATAAGGGCCTCCTTTCCTCTGCTAATTAGTTTCTAGGACACGATGTTACAATAATTATTTTCCAGGACAAAAATTAATTCGGCTATTTGTTTCTTCTATTCTTCATTTCTGTAAGCATTATCGAAGCTAAAAAAACCCAAATCAATTTTAAATCCACTTTCTTCTTCATAATTATACTTTCAAAATCAAATCTACTGCTAATCTACTTTCGAAACAAAATCAACTCAGTTGATTTGTTGGAGAAATCAAACTGCATCACTTTTCTCAACTGAACAAGTAATTGTTTATTTCTGCTGTTTTTTATATGTCGATTGCTGATGTTAATTGCCTCACCTTTATTCTGCTGAAGAAACAAAGACGCAACTTTTATTTACTATTTACAAGACGCAATTTCTGTTCAATAGTTGTTGAACAAGTAAGTACTTTTTTATCTTTTGTTGTTTGTTATTCCTTGATTTTTTTTGTTTCCTATATATCGATTGTTTTTGTTAGCTGAAGTAAGTAGTCATTCACTAATAGATTTTATTTGCTATATACAACTGTTCATACGTATATATTCTGTGGTAGAATTTATTTTGTTTGACAACTTAAAAAGATAAAGGTGTTTATCTTTTGATTTGAATCATTTAATCACGTATTGAAATTTTGCAATATTTGAAAATTACTAATACATGTAAACATATTTGTTGTTTTGTTAATCACATATAAATATATATATATATATATATATTTATTGAGTGGGTTAATAACACGTAATATGAATCAGTTTATAGTGATGATGAAATTGTCCATACGTATATAATCAATGGTACACGTTAATTTGTTTGATAACTCAAAATGGTAAAGGTTTTTATCTGTTGATTTGACATATATCGTTTCAAAACTGAATTTCAGATTTAAACATTTTTAAATGTTTAGTAGAATATCTTATTTTATTTCAGATTTAAAAAAGATAATTTCATCTACCTTTTAAAAAGAACTTTTATATTTGATATATCTACTGAATTGCACAAGCTGATATTGTCTGTGTTTTATATTAATATTTGCTAAATTATATACATAAATTTAGTCTAAACTTGTTTGATTTTATTTTATTTTAGATTTAGAAAAGATAGTTGTATCTATCTTTTCAAAACTGAACTTCGAATTTAGAAAACATAATTTAAAAAAGATAATTTTGTAATGAAATTTGTTTTATCTTTTTCTCTGAAAACAATTTAATTTTATGCTTTTTAACAGAAAAATAATAACGATTTTATCTTTTTCTCAGGAAAACATATGACTTATACTTTTAACAGAAAAAAGATAAATGGTTTTATCTTTTTTTCAGAAAACCATTTAATTTTATGCTTTTTAACAGAAAACCATTTAAATGGTTTTATCTTTTAACTACAACTAAATATTTATGGTCTGTCTTTAAATAGTTTAGAAGTCTCCTGGTTTCTTCAAGTGAAGCCTAACCTTTAAATTTAGAATGGATCATTTTTATATCCTTTGTATTCATTTTTTTCAAGATGATATTCCTTTGATTTCTGCTTATGCACTCAGTGTGTAGCATGATGCTTGATTTGAGGTTGTGCATCTATTAGCAATTTTTTATTTGTGCACACAGGAAGCGATCCAAGAGAAGTAAAAGCATGTCTGAAGTTTTGCGCTCAAACTATCGCTTTGGCTTTTTCATCAAGTGTTAGTGAATGATCATCACTAACATTATTTACTGGTGTGTTGGTGATTCACATGTGAAAAAGAAAGGCAACATTATTGCTGGCATTCTTTGAACGATTTATTCAGCAATCTTCTCCATCATTGATAAATTCATATGCATTTTATATGAATAGATAAAAGAACTTATCTTTTATGCAAAATAGCACCAGAAGCTGTCATCACAAATTGTATCTTTTAACTATAAGTGTAGACTCATACTAATCTGTATATTTAAACACTTTTATGGTGTATTTTGCTGCATTTTCAGTTTTATGTATATGGTTTGATACAAGTCCCATGTATATGGATTGATTCTATTTTTTTATATTGGCACTTTATTCACTATGACATAGTATAGATAATGCATTTGTTTTGTGCAATTGTTTTTGATTATCTGTTATTTGGAATACGATGTTGTTAGTTCTGTTCAAACAAATAAATTGATTTTTCTCTTATGTTGTCTTTTTATGTGTTTTGATTATGTTGTTGTGTCTGATTCAAATGATACACGCTGAGTTTTCAATCCAAATAGTTGAATAAAAAGATAAAACAGCGTTTTTTAAGTTTTACTTAATCAACATATAAGTTATATGATTTCCTGAGAAAAAGATAAAACCGTTTATCTTTTTTCTGTTAAAAATGCCGCCCTGAAGTGTTTAATTGCCATGGAATTTAGTCCTTAAAAGAATAAAGAATGTTAATAATATAAAAGAAAATTCTTTTATCTTTTGTTATTTTATTTTAAAACAAAAGTATAGTCTATACAATGAAGCTACTGATATGTATTAGTTGTATAGTATGACAGAACAGAAAAAAGATACACACGTTTATCTTTTCAGCGACATTTGCTTTTTATAAATTCATATTTCTCACCACTCGTATCATATACAATAGGTATCAGGGCACCTATTTATGACTTTATGAAACAGTAATTGAAGATAGTAAATTAACAGAAGAATTGTAATCATTTTTAGCTCTAAAAAGTAGATGCAATTATCTTTTTTAAACCTGAAATAAAATAAGATATTTGATTTAACTTATCTGTTATCTTTTACTAAAAGATAGAAGCAACTATCTTTTTTAAATCTGAAATAAAATAAGATATTCTACTAAACATCTAAAAATTGTTAATTGCAAAAATGCAATTTTGCAATCAAAAGTTAATTTTTATCACTAACATTGCATATTGTAACTAATAATTAACACATACATATATATTCGACTATCTTTTTTAAATCTGAAGTTCAGTTTTGAAAAGATAGAAACAACTATCTTTTTTAAACCTGAATAACATATAGTCAGGGGTCATTTGCTCATCAAACCAAACACAAACGTAGCAAACTGTCTAAGCAATTTTAACAGGAAAATGATAAATGATTTTATCTTTTTCTCATAAAAACAGACGAAAGATAAATATTTTTATTTTTATCTCAGAAAATCAGTCAATCAAACTCATTACTATTGGACAATTTATTTCTTACGTCACTTGGCAAATAGACAGTTCATTGTACTATTTCAATGGTATTTCTCAGTTTATACTAGTCATCCTTCCAACAAATTAAAACTACCCAAATAATTCTATCGCCTGGATATTTGTTTATCAACAAAGCACATATTAGATAAACTGTTTAAACCAAAAAAATAGCAGGTCATATTCCCATCATGCAATTTGTGTATATACTAAACGGTCCAAACAATGGCATAGCAGGTCATATGTTTACCTTTTACTTGCATGTACATATATATATATATATATATATATATATATATATATATATACATATTTTTTTAAACTGTCAAAACTAGTGCATAGCAGGTTAGGTGTTTACTAAACACATATATTTTAGATATATCAAACTGTCTAAGCACATATTTATATAACAGATTATGTTCTTACTAAACAAACACGTTTTACATATGTAAGCAAACCATCTAACCAACCTCATTAGTACTGGACTATTCATTTCATAAATTGCATGGCAATTAAACACTTCAGGGGGCCATTTTTAACAGAAAAAAGATAAACGGTTTTATCTTTTTCTTAGGAAATCATATAACTTATACTTTTAAAAGAAAAAATATAAATGGTTTTATCTTTTTCTCAGAAAACCATTTGATTTTATGCTTTTTAATAGAAAATCCTATAAGGCCTATATATATACAACCTTGAAAAAGATAATTGTAGTAAAACCAGTCGTCAGCACAACAACACTATGCGATTCCTATTAGGATTAGTTTGTTGAATATTGTTAATAGTTTAAAGTACTATAAGTTATATATTTATCAAATTAATCATTAAATTTTCAATATCAGCCATTATAAAATCATCAATAAATTCATGTAAAAGAATATAACCTAATACATGCAATCGCCTAGCAATAACATGACTAAAATTCGAACAACTGATTCATTTGAAGCATGAGACATTGTTGACCTAAAAGTAAAATATACTCCAATTCATTTAAAGCGCGATATATTGCGGCCGTAGAAATAAAATTGAATCGTTCAATCGATTCGTTTAATTCACGAATCAATTTTGAAAAATGCCTATCTGATGAAGATCAACTAGGGAAAATGAAGTTGCGAAATAACGGCTGCGACATTTTTTCCCCTTGAAACTTACTATTTCGAAGTCGTGTCCTTTAAACTAATTAGGCTGCAATCAGAAGCCCTTCACACAAATTTCCACTTATCCTAACTTATGCATTTAACTAAGTGTTAGGACTAGTGAAGGAGATAACATTAAGTGTCATATGCTTTTTCCTAAGGTTTAGTGAAGCAGCATATGACACTTGATATTATCCCCTTTGCTAGTTCTGGCGCTTTGTTAAATGCATAAGTTAGCATGAATACCTGAACCCGGGGCATGAGCTAAAATGCATCCACTTGGTTGATCACCCAGTAAATTCTGAACTAGAAAGTTAAACCTTCAGCTTGGTGAATGGATTAGTTGAGGATCAAAGTGGTTGATCGACGAAGTTGAAAATCATAGAGTGGTCACCGAAGTTGCTAAAGTACCGAGTTTACCTTCTTTACTGTAATGTAATTATGAAACACATTATATATGAAACGGTATATATCTTCTTTATTGTAATGCAATGGAACAGTATGTATCTTCTTTATTATAATGTAATGAAACAATATATATCTTCTTTATTGTAATGTAATGAAATATTTTGAACAATTGTTTCATTTACTATTATAATTTGTCAAATAGAGTTTGTATGATATTTACTTGCCTTTTGTATACATTGGTATCTATAGATAATTTAGAAATAGTTTATATTCATATCTAGTAAAAATTTAAATACAGCTTAAAGTTGTATGTTATTTGCATTGAGAAACATCTATTTAAACTTTAGATACGACTAAGAGTCGTATCTTATTTTGCTTTTGATACGGCTTATGGGTGTATCTAGTATTTGAACACGCCATTTTTTGATACGGCTTATAGTCGTACCTAAGTACATTAGATACAGCCTAAAACACAGCCAAATTTGCATATATGGTATAGTGAGAAAACTTTTTGCTGCGGTTCATAGGTAATTACAATGATGTCTCTTTCAAGGATTCAAAAGGAAACTAAAATTAATGACAGCTTAAAAACATTGGTTTTATAAGATAACATTTTTGCTCCAAGCGAGAATATAAAACACCAGATCCAACAATAAAACAGAGGAGAATACACAATAGGGCTTATGATCTAAAATCCAATTTCCAACAACATCCCATCATCTATCACCTGCAATAAAAAGAATTTAAAGAGGACCATCATCGATTTTCGTCTTACATCATAATATTAGTTGAGAATATATTACAAATCAAATGATATAAACAAAACAGAAAACACTGAGATACATATGATTAAGTAGGAATAACAGGAAAAAAGTATAAGTATGTTACTTATATGGCCTTAGATATTGTATCTGTGTATGACTATGATGTAAATCCTCGTTTCTCTATTAATGAATAGCCAGTTGATGCATTGAAAATGTACGACTCAGTGTCCTATGGTAAAAAATCATAGATAGTTCATTTTATCTTTTTACATGCCTTTTAGTTTCAGATGTTTTGAGCGAGTGGACTTTGATTTCGGTCTATGTCAAAACTTGGTGATCCACCTCTCAAGATCCTTCTGCTCATGCCCATGATATTATTGTCGCGGTTGAGAATGTTACGACCCTGTAAGAAATTCGATGCTCGAATTTCGACAATCATACATAAGCTCGATCGTATTACTTACCAAAACCTAAGTATCAAAAATTTGGATAGTTAATAGAAAGAAATTAGAGGGTGAGAAAGGAAAGAAATATTAGAATAGAAGAAGGAGAAAAGTGCTCCAACTGACCAACACAACACATAATATCACATCGCAGCAAAATAAATATAATATGACAATAATATTTATAAAGAACTTGTATAGATACTTACATCCATAAGAGTACAACAGAAAACCAATACATCTGGACAATTATAATAACCTGTACTCATATACAACATGCAGCGGAATAAATATTAATACGTCCAAACTCCTCCAGCCTGTCTTATGAAGTTCGTTGCATCCTAACATGAACCTGTAAAACTCGGTCTGACCCGAACATTGCAAACGCAATGGATCAGTCTGGTGAAACAACATGAGAAAACTCACTAACTAGCTGCGACGTCCAACTTGCTTAACTTAAAAAAATCCTTTGAAAGAAAAGGATAATCATAAGACCAACACTTCGTGCTTAATTTCAGGCCACCAAAGCGCCTAGATTTCCATCTTCATTATTGATCAGGAAGCTCTCAAAGAGTTGAACCTTTTTGTTGTTGAAGGTTCTTCAAATAGGTGAGTGGATAAGGGGAAAACCAATGAAGATGATGGGGAGTTCCTACCATTCGTGCGTATGGTGGAGGCGCTGTACTGCGTTGACTATACAAATGTTTTAACACGAGATTTAAGGGTTAGGAAATGAGTAATCATATAGGAAATATGATAATATTTCAACAAATTCCTTCTAATCCAATTAAATTCATTTAATTAAATGCTACGCAAACTAGCTATGCGTTTATGGTTACCGAAGTCACATACAATATCAGATTGCCACGAGATTTATTTTCATGCAGTAATTTAACATTACGGAACCAATGAAACTAATTTCGTAGAAATCAGTGAATGTTTCAGAATTGGCTATTTTTAACTTGATTAAATTAACATAAATTCACGTTTCCGCCAAATCAACATTAAACTAAATTTTCAAATCTCTTTCCGCTTTCATTGTATTACAGTAGGATATATAACTATTCAGAAATCATTTTAATTCAATTCCAGATTATAATGATATTCAGTTTATTAAAAACCCTATTTATTTTATTAAACAAATCATTATGGTTTACAACGATAGTTTGTACTTTTTGAGTATCACGTTGTTAACCCAACTTTTGACAAGGCTGTTACTTTTTAGACTTAATTATCCGGATCGCTCATGATTCAAATGTGGACTCATACGAATTTGAACTAAGCATCAGGATCGATGTTTGTTTAAAAATCAGAAAATAACTCGGATTGAATCGACCACCTTCGTGCATTGTTTGATCACTTAAAAATAGCTTATTCAACTTGCGGGATTACTCCATATTCATTTGGTAGATCATACATAAGATCGGATGGATCACCTCAGCGCGGCACAGTCTGATCACTTCAAAAACCAAAAATGGATAGATTCAACCCTCGCTCGATTGATCGGAAAGCATGTCATTAAGCTTTCTCGATGACGCTGGAAACTCAAATCGGCACAACTTCACATCATGTCAGAAATTGGTGATTAAGATGATGTGATCGCTCAAAAATTAAGGATCGAGATATGTAGAATTTTCCCGATCATATACAAGGATTGATATTGTTGATGAAAATTGAGGGATTACCACAACTCCTAGGTCGGATTGTATTGGTTTGGAATGGATCGATCATTACTTAAAATCATGAAAAAATGAGTGATCGAGATGACATGATCACATAAAATCAAGTGAGTGGGACGACATAATCACATAATATCAACTGATCGCAGGCCAGTTGTTCAGATAAGAAAATCACTGACCCTCGGATACGAAACTTGGATTGGATCCAACAAAGGCTAGTGATCGATCACCTAAAGACGAAGCAGATCACACAAAAACTCTTAGTCAATAAGATGGGATCAATCTGAAACAAGATATCGAGCATGATATCTCGGATATGAAATTTTCCATAGTACTAAGATCCAAAGATGTCGATCAATGAACTTTAAGCGATGCTATGTGGCAATCATGTCTTTTTTAGTGATCAGACTGTGCCAATCATGCTTTTCCAAGGTAATCAATCCGATCCTTTCCACGATCGATCAAGTAAATTAGACAATGCCCATATGTTATTGTTTCGAGTCGAGTCATTGTCCGATTTGAAGTGAACATCAATTTCGACGCTTAATATGAGTTTGTACAAGTTCGCGCTAGGGTCATGAGCGATCCGGATGTCCCAGATCAGAATGTAACGACCTTGTCACACAAAAGGTTAACACTAATAATAGAAGACAAAGATTCACACTTCCAAACCATAAGATATTGCAATAATAAAATTATAAAAGCACATGATTTTAACATTAAAATCCATTGGCAAATCATAAGCGCACTAAATGTGTAACACTCCACCTCCGCAAATGTCACTCTTGCAAGCACACTAGCTTTGGAGGGGCGTTAAACAAGGTAAACATGCATGCAGATATCACAAGACAGAACATATAAGTAAAAAAAGAGTAAATAAAGCAGCGGATAAAACTAACATTTCAAAACCATAGTCAAGTTACATCAAAGTACTTGGTCATTATTTTCCACAAAACATAGTCTAGAAACATCAACTGAAAACTGGAAAGAAAATCATAAAGTAACTATCCCCAAGGTAGAATAAAGCCATAGCATGCTCAAGTCCAAACCGTACATGAGCTATCCAGAAAAGCAGCTAAAGATCCAGCTAAGTACCAGTGTTCCCATCCTGTAAACCTGAGGGGGGAAAACGGAAGAAAAGAGGCAAAAGAAAACGGGTCAGTCAAAAAGACTGGTAAGTCCTATCTACTATTAGTATAAAAACTAATAAAGTTAACTGGTCATGTAAAGCAGAGATGAAACATAGGGTGATAACTGGCATGGTGAAAAGGTAGATCAAGTGTGGCATCGCATATACAAGGTTAAGTTGCACCAAGTGTGTACTAGTAATCCATGTCAAATATAAACAAGAAGTGATCCCTTGGCCCAATCTTGGCCCAATATCCCGAGATGACCTAGATCAAGGTCCAACAACATGGTCTAGTCGATCGGCTCCCTAAAAGCCTAACTCGTCAAGTGTCGGTGTCATACGGCCCAATCACGAAGTGTAGTCAAACTGTGCTAGGTCCACCCTAGGGTGTATCAAGCCCTAGGGTGCCAATCCCGGACACAAATCAAGGATGCACAGTCTAAACCTACGAGCGCCCGTGTTTGCTTTTTCAACTCCGGACTATGTGCACGACCATAGTCCGCCTGAACCTACATCGGCGCACCTATTCAGCCGTCGTTTTGGTCGCTTACATGTCAGCCCAGTAATCGTGCCCCACCCTAGCCTAGTCCCTAGGGTATCATGATACAGTCAAGAGGGTTACTGGTGAAAAGGACCTCGTAACTAGGGTTTCCTAACAGGTTAAATATGGTTAACCCGATCCAATCAAGCATCAAGTTGGTTAAGTGTACCCAAGGTTCATGACTTAACCCTATCAAACCATCGTGTTCATGTTGGTTAAGTTTTACGTGGTCCATGACTTAACCCTATCATGTGGCATTAATTAATTTAATGCACCTTAACCTCTCACATTAGACCTTGTTGTGGTTACTAGTTAAGCCGGGCGGGTCCGGGTAGTTTTACACCACAACCTAGTCTAACCTCGGGTTTAAGCACAACATGACCAACTACTCACATTGGGTCCTATTGTTTGTAGCCACTAGTTAAGCCGGTCGGTTCTTGGTAGATTTATGCTACAAACTCAACCCAACCTCGAGTTGGCCACACTCATATTTTCTAAGTGTCTTGTCCATCCTTATGTTTACAAACATAATCACAAGTCAATGTTCATGTCATATTTTAAAACCATGTTTTCATGTCATTAATATCACCCAAACCCAACGCATTCCCATCGCATGTACGTTTCGCATAACATAACATAGATCAAAAGAGGGAACTTGGCAAAAGCATGACAAAAAGGGCATAAGGTAATAAGGTTGGCCACAAGTTAAACATGGTGGCATATGGGGCATAAATATGTTCATTTAAACTTGCATGTTGCATCATAAGCCTCAAAACATTCATAACATTCAAACTTAGCAAATAGGTGATACATGGTCCTAGATGACATAGAATGATGACTAGAAGTTCGCATATAACATTATATGCAAGTTATCATAAAGGTTATGAGAGTACTCATGTTGCATAATGCAACATTTCAACATAAAGCTTATAGCTTTTAACCCACAAGGTCAAGGTGATAGCTTTACAAACATGCATAGAATAATCCTATGCATAACATGATAGAATCAAAGCACATATCATACTTATGCCCAAACCCAAACTTGCAACATGTCATATTTAACTTCATAGTTAGAATCTAAGAGTAGTATAGGGCTTACAATGCTATGAAGACTTATAAAATATAAATAAGATTGAGACGAAGCCACTAGCAACTCTAAAAAACCCAAATGAATACAAGCTCCAAGAAGCTCCTTTGATTATATGAAGAAAGATCCTTGTTTTAATGAAGAAAGATTGAACTTTGGCCTTGAATCAAGCTTTGGAACTCTCAAACAAGCTTAGGAACTCTCATATGAATGAAGATGGAAGCAATGACAAGAGGGTGGAGGCCATGATTAAACATTTTGGCATAGTTTAGTTGTAGGATTGATTTATGATGATTTAGGCTAGGTATTAGGGTCCTTTTATAGAAGATTAGGTTAGTTTAGACCATAGGATTAACCCTAATTCAGATATGGGCCATCAATTCACGTCACTAGCCTCCAAACATGTCTTGAGAAACAAGTCAGGTGCACCCAGGCCAGACTGGCCGACCACCTAAGTCGACAGGGCTGTCGACTGGGCAGTCGACACAGCCTGGGGTGTGTCGACTCCCAAGTCGACTCCCCAGTCGACTTGGGGTGGCTGGAATTTTTCCCGCCTGCCTGGCCCAGCTGAATTTGAATTTCTGATTTAAAATTTGAATTTGAAATTTTCTGAAAACTTCGACGGGCCATAACTTGGTCAGACGGACTCCGATTTTCGAAAACTCGGACTCTATTTCGCGTATTTTTCCGAGACGAACGCCTGATTTAGATTTTATCATTTAATTCTGCCTTGATTTATGTTATAACTTGTTATTCAAAATATGGGTTGTTACATCCTCCCCACCTTAAAGGATTTCGTCCCCGAAATCTCTAAGTTAGGAAGAACGTATCCTACCATCCATCATCCATCTACTCAAAACATCATCCACGTGCAGTCAATATCCTTATCAAATTCTAAATGCTGTATGATTATATGCAAAGGTGTGTGTATATGTACTTATCTAATGCGAAAATCAGGCGGTTACCGATTCAGTAAACCTCCTTAATGCAAAGTATGTTAGTGAAATGAGTCCATATGTATGCAAAATCCTAACATAATTTATAATCTCTACATGAGTCCACATAACATTCATCCATATGCAACATCCACGTGATAGCATAACAAGTTTCATCCATGAATAAGTATAAGCACTCATGCATATGCAATATGAAAATGTGTGAGCCGATCTTAGTGCCTAATGTGTATCATGCATCCACGAGTATCCACTTGCAAACACTTGCAACCACTTGCAAACATCAATCATAACATGTTTCAAATACATGTTTCATCCAAAGGGTTTCTACCAAAGGTTCTCATGACAAGGCTAACGAGATAACAAGATAAACAGGATAAACATGGATAGCAAAAAGGAAGATATGTTAAAAAGGAAAAGAGATCGAGAATGTACCCTAAAAAAGAAATGGATAAAGCCTACGCATCTTCTCCTCGGTTTCCCAAGTTGCATCCTCTTCGGCTTCACTCCACTGAACTTTCACCAATTTGACTTCTCGATTTCTTAGCTTCCTGATCTCTGTTCCCAAGATACGAATCAGAGCTCTCCTCAAGGTTGCCTCTTTCTCTACCTCCACATCTTCAAGAATGCTTGGTTCAACCACCTCAGCGGACTCATGTAGGCACTTTCGGAGATGAGAGACATGAAAGACATTATGTACTCCGGCCAGCTTCTCGGGCAATTCCACCTTATAAGCCATCTTCCCAATTCTTTATATGATAGGGAAGGGTCCTACGAACCTTGGTGCCAGCTTCCCAACTGCTCCAAAACGTACCACATTACGCAAAGGAGAAACCTTCACGAAAACCATATCCCCAACTTCGAATTCTAAATCTGTCCTTCGCTTGTCAGCATAGGATTTCTGTCGGTCTTGGGCCGCTTTCATCCGTCTTCTCACCAATTCAACTTTCTCGGATGTGTCCCATATCATATCGGGCCCAAGTATAAGCCTATCCGTTGTCTCCCACCAACAAGATGGTGACCTACACGGCCTCCCATACAAAGCTTCAAATGGTGCCATCCCTATGCTAGCTTGATAGCTATTATTATAAGAAAACTCTACAAGAGGGAGGTGGTCTTCCCAAGTACCACCAAAGTCAAGAACACAAAGCCTCAAGAGATCTTCTAGCACTCTATTCACCCTTTCGGTTTGGCCATCCGTCTGAGGGTGATAGGCTGTACTTAGGTTCAATCGCGTACCCATCGCCTCTTGCAAACTATTCCAGAACTGGCTAGTGAAGATTGGGTCACGATCGCTAACTATGCTAGAGGGAACTCCATGCAACCGCACTATCTCTCGAAGATAAATAGATGCTAGCCATGATGCGGTCCTCTTGCTCTTTACTGGAATGAAATGAGCACTCTTCGTAAGTCTGTCAACTATGACCCATATGCTCGTATTCCCTTTTCTTGACCTAGGCAATCCATCCACAAAATCCATAGAAATACTTTCCCACTTCCATTGCGGGACCTCCAATGGATGTAATAGCCCTCCGGGTTTCTTCGACTCGGCTTTCACTTGTTGGCACACCATGCACTTTGAAACATACTCTGCCACATCTTTCTTCATTCCAGCCCAAAAGAAAATGCGCTTCATGTCCCTATACATCTTATCTCCTCCAGGATGTATAGTCATCCTCGAGTGATGCGCTTCTTCGAGAACTTTATGCACCAAGTCTTCTACTTGTGGAACGCATAGCCTTCCATCACGCCTTAGCCAACCCTTGTCATCAATAGTATATCTAGCAAGGTGGCTAGACGTCTCACCACGAATCAACTTGTCCATGACCTCGACAATCTGCGGGTCTCCTTTCTGCGAGGCCCCAACTTGATCAAGAAGTATAGGTCTAAGCTCTAGGGATGCTAACGAACCCGTCATCGACTCAACAGCTATTGTGAAATCAAAGGTTGCCAAGAACTCTAGGCTCCTCATCTCAACAAACAAGGGACTCAAAGTCAACCTACTTCTGCTTAACGCATCTACCACAACATTACCCTTGCCAGGGGTATAAGCTATCTCGAAGTCATAAGATGCCAAGAATTCCATCCATCTTTGCTGCCTTAGATTCAGATCTTTCTGCGAGAAGAGGTATTTGAGCGACTTGTGATCAGTATACAACTCAAACCTTTCGCCTTGGAGATAGTGGCGCCAGGATTTGAGTGCAAAGATAATCGCTGCCAACTCCAAATCATGAGTGGGATAGTTCTTCTCATGAACTTTAAGTTGCCTACCCCCATAACATATCACTCTTCCCTCTTGCATCAGAACAGCACCTAACCCCGTGCCACATGCATCGGTGTACACGGTAAACATCTTGCCGCCATTAGGTAATGCCAAAACTGGAGCTGTAGTAAGGGCCCTCTTGAGCCTTTGAAAAGCAAGCTCACACTCTAAGTCCCATGCAAAAACTAAGTTCTTCTTCGTCAACTTAGTAAGAGGGGATGAAATCTTAGCGAAGTCCCTGATGAACTTCCTATAGTAGCCCGCCAGACCGAGAAAGCTTCTTACTTCGGTTGCATTCCTAGGAGTCTTCCAGTCTTGAACTGCAACCACTTTCGCGGGATCCACAACTATGCCTTGCTTAGAGACTATATGTCCAAGAAACCGAACTTCCCTTCTCCAAAAATGGCATTTGGAGAACTTGGCTTTCAACTGATGGGCTCTAAGCGTATCCATCACTTCCTTGAGGTGTCTAGCATGTTCTTCCTCATCCTTTGAGAAGATCAGAATATCATCCACGAAGACAACCACGAACTTGTTAAGGAACTCCCTGAACACCCTACTCATCAAATCTACGAAGTAGGCGGGTGCATTAGTCAAACCGAATGGCATGACAAGCCATTCAAAGAATCCATCTGGAGTCCTAAACGCAGTCTTATCAATACTATCCTCAGCCACTCTAAGCTGATGGAATCCGGTAGCTAGATCGAGCTGAGAGAAAACAGAAGCACCAACAAGCTGGTCAAAGAGGTCATCAATCCTCGGTAACGAGTGCCTATTCTTCTTTGTCAGCTTGTTCAACTCTCGTTAATCAACACATAGACGAAGCGAACCATCCGCCTTAGTAGCGAATACCACAGGAGCACCCCATTCAGAAATGCTTCGCCTAATAAAATTCTTCTCAAGCAACTCCTTGATTTGCTTACTGAGCTCTCTTCTTTCTCGTGGGGCCATGTGCCTAACGGGCAATGAAACTGGCTTGGCATTATCAACAAGATAAATGCGGAAATCTATCTCTCGTTTAGGGGGTAACCCCTTGACCTCTTCAAAGACACCAGGATAGTCTCGGACCACCCTTACAGATTGTAGATCATTGATGGACGAGTCAAGAGATTCAAGATAACATAACATGATGGGATCTCTTGGGTTACAAGAAATTTCTAGGGTATTACCGAGGCGAGTCATGAGCCTCACCACCCTAAGCTCACAATCGAGAATGGCTCCATAACTGGACAACCAATCCATGCCCAAGATCAACCCGTATCCCGTGAATCCGAGAACATAAGCATTACACGTGAATTCTACGGTCAAGATAGAAATCTTCAAATCCACACAAATCATAGATAGATGGGCGGAACCCCCAATTGGATTTGAAACACTAATGGGATCCTCAACTAGACTAGTACTTAGGTGCAAACTTTCAACAAGATCAGAAGAAATAAAACTATGCGATGCGCCAGAATCAAATAAGGTGCGAACAGGAAAATCAGAAATATAAACAAGGCTTTCTACAGAAATACTACCTCGGTCCTGAACTGGAGCAGTGTTGAGAGCATGCACTTGCCCTCCAGAAGGTCCTACACGCTGAGTCTGCCCTTGCCCTTGTCCTTGCTTCTTGGGGCGATCCTTGCTAAGGTGTCCAGGCTCTCCACAGTGAAAGCATTCGCCAAACTTCCTCTTCTTCTTCCTGCAATCTTTGGCTATGTGCCCAACAATCCCACAGAAGTTGCATTTTCTTGTGTCCTTTGCCTTGTTGTTGTTGGCCTTATTGCCCTTGTTGTTCTAATTGCTCTGATTTCCTCCCCACTTGGAGTCCGTCTTCTTGGTTTGAGTCTCATTAGGCTTGACTTCTTTCTTTCCATTCTTATCGTCTCCTTGAAGCAATGCCACGTCCACTAGGCCTTCAAAAGTGGCCCCCATGGGTATATGAGATAGGGCTAAACCTTGTAATGGCTCATTCAACCCTCGTGCAAAGCGTAAAGCCTTCTTCTGGGGAGTATTAACCATGTCCAAACCGAATCGGGCAAGCTGGTTAAACTTATTCACATACCCCCTCACTGTCATGTCCCATTGCTTCAAAGATATAAACTTCTCCAATTGCAGATTCGCCTCAGCTGATGATAGAAACTTAAGCCCAAACCTCGTCCTAAAGTCGGCCCAAGTCTCTATAGGCCTAGTAGCATTGGTGACCTCCCACCAATAAGCAGCTTCTTCTTTTAATAGCCATGCTGCCAATAAAACCTTTCTATGGTCTTCCACATCAAAGATAGCGAAGAGATCTTCAGTTTCTTTCAACCAATTTCTTGCCTCCACAAAAGTCTCCGTCCCAATAAAATTCTTTCCACCCATCGCCTTAAAGTCTTTGCAAACCTTTGCGAAATCTGCTTGTGGATGCTGAGGAGGAGGAACCTCAGTTACGGTGGGTGTGTTTGCTAGGCCCGCATCGTTGGCCCTAGCTTCCAAGTACCTCCGGAACCATACGGGAATGGTTACTCCCTCGGGAAGGTTAAGATCGACCATACTGAAAAAGATAGATTCAGAACGAGGAAACGAAGGATAGTGCTAATGGCTTTTGGGGAATAGCCTTTTAAAATAAACTAGACTTTTCTTGGAAAATACTTAATTGGTTTTGAAAATAGTTTTTCAAAAAATAAGTTTTAAAAACCTTTTGCTCAAATCTTGTAAACCTTATGCTCTGATACCAAATGTAACACCCCACCTCCGCCAATGTCACTCTTGCAAGCACACTAGCTTTGGAGGGCGTTAAATGAGGTAAACATGCATGCAGATATCACAAGACAGAACATATAAGTAAAAACAGAGTAAATAAAGCAGCGGATAAAACTAACATTTCAAAACCATAGTCAAGTTACATCAAAGTACTTGGTCATTATTTTCCACAAAACATAGTCTAGAAACATCAACTGAAAACTGGAAAGAAAATCATAAAGTAACTATCCCCAAGGTAGAATAAAACCATAGCATGCTCAAGTCCAAACCGTACATGAGCTATCCAGAAAAGCAGCTAAAGATCCAGCTAAGTACCAGTGTTCCCACCCTGTAAACCTGAGGGGGGGAAACGGAAGAAAAGAGGCGAAAGAAAACGGGTCAGTCAAAAAGACTGGTAAGTCCTATCTACTATTAGTATAAAAACTAATAAAGTTAACTGGTCATGTAAAGCAGAGATGAAACATAGGGTGATAACTGGCATGGTGAAAAGATAGATCAAATGTGGCATCGCATATACAAGGTTAAGTTGCACCAAGTGTGTACTAGTAATCCATGTCAAGTATAAACAAGAAGTGATCCCTTGGCCCAATCTTGGCCCAATATCCCGAGATGACCTAGATCAAGGTCCAACAACATGGTCTAGTCGATCGGCTCCCTAAAAGCCTAACTCGTCAAGTGTCGGTGTCATATGGCCCAATCACGAAGTGTAGTCAAACTGTGCTAGGTCCACCCTAGGGTGTATCAAGCCCTAGGGTGCCAACCCCAGACACAAATCAAGCATGCACAGTCTAAACCTACGGGTGCCCATGTTTGCTTTTTCAACTCCGGACTATGTGCACGACCATATTCCGCCTGAACCTACACCGGTGCACCTACTCAGCCGTCGTTTTGGTCGCTTACATGTCAGCCCAGTAATCGTGCCCCACCCTAGCCTAGTCCCTAGGGTATCATGATACAGTCAAGAGGGTTACTGGTGAAAAGGACCTCGTAACTAGGGTTTCCTAACGGGTTAAATATGGTTAACCCGATCCAATCAGGCATCAAGTTGGTTAAGTGTACCCAAGGTTCATGACTTAACCCTATCAACCCATCGTGTTCATGTTGGTTAAGTGTTACGTGGTCCATGACTTAACCCTATCATGTGGCATTAATTAATTTAATGCACCTTAACCTCTCACATTAGACCTTGTTGTGGTTACTAGTTAAGCCGGGCGGGTCCGGGTAGTTTTACACCACAACATAGTCTAACCTCGGGTTTAAGCACAACATGACCAACTACTCACATTGGGTCCTATTGTTTGTAGCCAATAGTTAAGCCGGTTGGTTCCGGGTAGATTTATGCTACAAATTCAACCCAACCTCGAGTTGGCCACACTCATATTTTCTAAGTGTCATGTCCATCCTTATGTTTACAAACATAATCACAAGTTAATGTTCATGTCATATTTTAAAACCATGTTTTCATGTCATTAATATTACCCAAACCAAACGCATTCCCATCGCATGTACGTTTCGCATAACATAACATAGATCAAAAGAGGGAACTTGGCAAAAGCATGACAAAAAGGGCATAAGGTAATAAGGTTGGCCACAAGTTAAACATGGTGGCATATGGGGCATAAATATGTTCATTTAAACTTGCATGTTACATCATAAGCCTCAAAACATGCATAACATTCAAACTTAGCGAATAGGTGATACATGGTCCTAGATGACATAGAATGATGACTAGAAGTTCGCATATAACATTATATGCAAGTTAGCATAAATGTTATGAGAGTTCTCATGTTGCATAATGCAACATTTCAACATAAAGCTTATAGCTTTTAACCCACAAGGTCAAGGTGATAGCTTTACAAACATGCATAGAATAAACCTATGCATAACATGATAGAATCAAAGCACATATCATACTTATTACCAAACCCAAACTTGCAACATGTCATATTTAACTTCATAGTTAGAATCTAAGAGTAGTATAGGGCTTACAATGCTATGAAGACTTATAAAATATAAATAAGATTGAGACGAAGCCACTAGCAACTCTAAAAACCCCAAATGAATACAAGCTCCAAGAAGCTCCTTTGATTATATGAAGAAAGATACTTGTTTTAATGAAGAAAGATTGAACTTTGGCCTTGAATCAAGCTTTGGAACTCTCAAACAAGCTTAGGAACTCTCATATGAATGAAGATGGAAGCTATGACAAGAGTGTGGAGGCCATGATTAAACATTTTGGCATAGTTTAGTTGTAGGATTGATTTATGATGATTTAGGCTAGGTATTAGGGTCCTTTTATAGAAGATTAGGTTAGTTTAGACCATAGGATTAACCCTAATTCAGATCTGGGCCATCAATTCACGTCACTAGCCTCCAAACATGTCTTGAGAAACAAGTCAGGTGCACCCAAGCCAGACTGGCCGACCACCCAAGTCGACAGGGGTGTCGACTGGGCAGTCGACACAGCCTGGGGTGTGTCGACTCCCAAGTCGACTCCCCAGTCGACTTGGGGTGGCGGGAATTTTTCCCGCATGCCTGGCCCAGCTGAATTTGAATTTCTGATTTAAAATTTGAATTTGAAATTTTCTGAAAACTTCGACGGGCCATAACTTGGTCATACGGACTCCGATTTTCGAAAACTCGGACTCTATTTCGCGTATTTTTCCGAGACGAACGCAATAGCACAGCCCGTTTCCCCTGCTTCAGATTTTATCATTTAATTCTGCCTTGATTTATGTTATAACTTGTTATTCAAAATATGGGTTGTTACAAAATGTTTTTGTTAAGTAAATATCAAAATTCACAGTAACAATGTTATTAGTCTTCCATTTTTTTTAATCAAAGTAGCATGAGTTAGAAAATCACTTTTGCACTAAATATCCAATGACAGTCACAGGTTGGAAAGAGATATACCTAGTAGGCCATGTCTATTTCCATCTCACTTATTGCTTTTGTCACCCCATTAATTAAACAAAATGCATCACACCCCTCTTTTTACTTTTACCACCCCGATTATATCATAATTGCCATTTATTTTATCCTTTTATTGTAACTTAACATTAATAATAAAATAAAATAATGAAATAAAAAATTAGTGAAGTAATAATTCATAATTATTTTTTTATCAACCGTGCAATGTAAAAAAGTTACATTTCATTTTAATTTGAAAAACAATTGATTATAAACATATTTTTAAAAGAGGAAAATTAAAATAACATTATCCTTTTCTAAAAAAAGGAAATTGTATTTTTTTAAATCATTTGTTCTTTCGTTCTCATAATATTTTATCATGGATAAAGTGTATAATAGAGAAAAAAATTAATATGCTAAGTGCAACAAAATATAAGGGTAAATGTGTCACTTTTTTATTTTATTTTAGTGGATGGGTAAGACAAAAGATGAGGCTTTAATAGAATTGTCCTACCCAACTTACCATCTAACCCTCTTTCTTTCATCTATTCATCCGATCCCTAATTATCTTCCTTGTTTTCTGGCCGATACTGGCGAAACCAATTCCCACGTCTCCATCAATTTCTCGTTGCGCCGGATTCTCCCTCCAATCAAATTATGGGCCATGTCTCTCCTACATTTTTCTCTATTTGCGCCAATATTTTCTATAGGAGATAAGTCCAATCTGCAAAGGTATGTACATTTGGCTTGGTGCTTCTGGTTTGCAAATTTGATTATCAAATCAAGGTAAATTTTTGATTCGGAGTTCCATTGTACTTTCCACGATTTTGAAAACTAGAATTAATACTAGGTTTTCAATTTTCACAATAAAAGTAAGATATTATTCATTTATTCTGAAGCCGCCACCGTAGCAGAAGTCATATGAATTTTAAGCTACTATGTAGACTTATCTTCTTCAAATAATTTACTTTCAATAATGTTGACCTAGCTAGCTATATCTTTTATTGGTTGCTACTGTAGGCATCCATGTTGTAGTTACTGCATTCGTCAATTTGTTTTGATGTTATTTTAGTTTCAATTATTTATGTATGTGTTGATACATGTGCTTTATTATTTATTTTAGAGAAAAGAAACGGCTAGAAACAAGCAAGGAAAAAAATTGTAGTCTTCCTCTACTAAGAATTCTAGATTTTAGAAGAATGATGTTCATAAGTCATCTAATGTTGTAGCCGCCATGAGCTTTATGTCTACCATAGTAATCTCTCTTAATATTGACATTATGAATTCTAAATCCGCTTTTGAAATTCAACTCATTCAAACTCAAACGGTTTCCATTTTGATATTCCAAATTCAAAATCCATATTTGAATAGGTTCTTAATATTTTAAAATAAGTTTTTGATAGTTGAAAGAAACATATTATTTTGTTAATTTGATACTGTGATGTGTTTGATTTCTGATGGTTCTTATATCTCTAATTTCTGGTTATTACTTGCCTTATTACCTAGTTATTGGATACTTTACCTCCTGATGTTTTCAAAAGTTGCTTTTGATAAAATGATTTCACAAGCTGAATCAGTGAAAACCAATTAATTTGGTTATGGCTTGATATATGAATTGTAGGAGCTACATTTTTGACTAACAAAGGATTACTTTTTATCTTCAATTTTCACGGGTCTTTGAAAATTAATTGACATGTATATCTATATTATACTATTAAAGCTGAGTTATCTTTCCTAAGCTCACAAGGCTTCTCCAATCTCTTATATAACCATGCCACGTGGAACACGTCAACTCAACTGTCTCTCCTTCAACTTCTCCCAAATCACATTTCAGAACCCCTTTCGTGCGCTTCACTTTCATTTTCCTTTGGAGCCTCATGCCTCCCTCCATGTCCAACAATTCCCTGGCTGCTCATACTCTCAGTAGCAGGTATGTCTCTCCTTACCGTTCGAATTCAATCGTCGATTCTGAAATTTAAAGCGTCAGTTGTTTCCTTCGATCTTGGTTTCGTCCAATTCTCTACGCTATAAGAAAATGTCTAGGGTTTCTTTGGTTGTCCTAATCCTTGCTTCGATCCCTTTTCTCTAAGCACTATCCTTTTTTTACTCCTTCTCGAATCCATGTTGGCGACTGCATACTGGACAAACGATTGGCCGCTTTGTCCAATCGCGTCTCTCTCTACTTGAGGTAAACTCCCTTCGATTTTGACTTATTATTTTCTAGATCATACTCCTTGAATTCATTGATTGAATTTTCTTTTTGGGAACAATCTATTACGGATTGTTCATGCTTATAAGCAGCATATATGTTAATTTTTATGACCACATAATAGGCTGAATTTGGGTTATCGCTAGATCGCACGTGCAAGATTATTAGTGAAGTTTTGTTTGGTATTATAAATAACAGTATGAAAAACCAAAACTGAACCTGTCATCGATGAGTTTCGTTAATATTTCAAAGTGTCATCTGACTATTTTATTTTCTGAAGAAAATGGAACTGCAGACTATTGAATGCAACTTTATTGTAACAAGTAGAGGAAATTGAAAGTTCTATTGATTTTCATTTTAAAATTCTCATTGCATATTCGATGGATTTTGAAGTAAATGTGCTTGATTTTTTTTTGTTATTATGGTTAATATAGCGACTATCTGAATTCCTTTTGTTATTAAATGTTATTCCTATGTGTCAACTTGATATGATAAATTTCGATTCATTTATTATTGTGATTATATGCCTAAAATTTTGTTTTCCCATAATCCAGTTCCTTTAATCATTATGAATATAGTAATTTTCTGAGCAAAATTGCTAAGATATCAGTATTAAATAACATGACTATCCTTTTTTTACTCCTTTTCGAATCCACGTTTATCAGCTGTGCTGGCGACTGCATACTGGATAGACAATTGGCCGCTTTGTCCAATCACGTCTCTCTCTACTTGAGGTAAACGCCCTTCGATTTTGACTTATTATGTTATAGATCATACTCCTTGAATTCACTAATTGAATTTTCTTTTTAGGAACAATCTATTACTTGGATTGTTCACGCTTATAAGCAGCATATATGTTAGTTTTTCTGACCACATAATAGGCTGAGTTTGGGTTATCGCTAGATCGCACGTGCAAGATTATTAGTGAAGTTTTGTTTGGTATTATAAATAACAGTATGAAAAACCAAAACTGAACCTGTCATCGATGAGTTTCGTTAATATTTCAAAGTGTCATCTGACTATTTTATTTTCTGAAGAAAATGGAACTGCAGACTATTGAATGCAACTTTATTGTAACAAGTAGAGGAAATTGAAAGTTCTATTGATTTTCATTTTAAAATTCTCATTGCATATTCGATGGATTTTGAAGTAAATGTGCTTGATTTTTTTTTAAAAAAAAATATGTGAATGAAGTTCATGACTTCAACTAATTTGTATGTCACTTCAGTTATTATGAAATGTTTATTACAAACGAGATTTTTACACTGGCTGTTTGTTTTAAAATTTTACTTGGGAGATCTAATTAGTATCAAAAGGAATTCTTTCATTGTTCTTATAAACTTAAAATTTTGTATATTGATTCAAGCAAATGTTTAATTATAATTTTTAATCATCTCATTCGAAAGTTTTGAACCATGTATTTCCTTTGGAAGCCTTACCATAAGTTAACGGATATATGTTTCCATCGTCTATAGAAATAAATTAAACAATCAACCTAATTTACATCCTCATCACGACAATGTTATATGCACATGTATATATTCGTAATAAGAAACCAAACTATATATGGTTTAACAAACAGCTTTTATTTTGTACTATGTTGATTTCTTTAAGTATTGACTTCGACTAACATTGTGTTGCTTTGCTCCGCTTCAGCTTTTCGGTTAACAACAAAGTACTTAATTGTATTTCTTTATCTACTTTGTTGTGAATTGTTTTAGCTTTTTCGAGGCTGGATTGCTCGGTAGAATTTACAATAATCAAACTTCACAACTTTAAGGTTATTTTAGATCTTATTTAATGGAGTGCTTTTGCAAATAGTTTCAACTGACTAACTTCATGAACTAGCATCTTTTATGCAAACAACGAATGGTGTCGTCAAGCAAAAATGCCTAAATTGTACATGTTAATTTATTCTTCTGAGAGTTTATGTACACAAAATAATTTACTACTGTCAATATTATTGTAATAATGCAAAATATGATTCGATTATGTTTTGTACACAGTACATCACTATTAAAAAAGGAAACTTGCTCATGAACGAATGCTGTTAATAATGCAAATCTTGCTCATGAATGAATGTTGTTAATGCTGCAAATTTCAATATAAAATACAATGATTTCGATTTAATTTCTTTTAATGTTCATATATATGCCTATAGAATCTTTTTAAGTATTGAATTATGTAACCCCGATCAGGTGAATTTAATTATCACAAGCAGAATAATTATGTATACACATAAATGTGTATACACACACATATTGTATATATATACATATGTATCATCTTTGTGAATTGCGAAGTGATTGCTTCATTCATCATATGTAAGCTATGAACCATCATTTAATTTTTTTTCAACGTTGAAGTTTTAAATTATGAAATTATAACTTCTTTTATTCCATTTATATCTTTGTATGTATTTAAGTATGTGAAATCAATTAAATAATGTCAATTAACTTCGAATTATGGTTAAATTAAATTAATATAGCGACTATCTGAATTCCTTTTGTTATTAAATGTTATTCCTATGTGTCAACTTGATATGATAAATTTCGATTCATTTATTATTGTGATTATATGCCTAAAATTTTGTTTTCCCATAATCCAGTTCCTTTAATCATTATGAATATAGTAATTTTCTGAGCAAAATTGCTAAGATATCAGTATTAAATAACATGACTATCCTTTTTTTACTCCTTTTCGAATCCACGTTTATCAGCTGTGCTGGCGACTGCATACTGGATAGACAATTGGCCGCTTTGTCCAATCACGTCTCTCTCTACTTGAGGTAAACGCCCTTCGATTTTGACTTATTATGTTATAGATCATACTCCTTGAATTCACTAATTGAATTTTCTTTTTAGGAACAATCTATTACTTGGATTGTTCACGCTTATAAGCAGCATATATGTTAGTTTTTCTGACCACATAATAGGCTGAGTTTGGGTTATCGCTAGATCGCACGTGCAAGATTATTAGTGAAGTTTTGTTTGGTATTCTAAATAACAATATGAAAAACCTAAACTGAACCTGTCATTGATGAGTTTCGTTAATAACTTAATATTTCAAGGTGTCATCTGACTATTTTATTTTCTGAAGAAAATAGAACTGCAGTCTATTGAATGCAACTTTATTGTAACAAGTAGAGGAAATTGAAAGTTCTGTTGATTTTCTTTTTAAAATTCTCATTGCATATTTGATGGCTTTTGAGGTAAACGTGCTTGATTTTTTTTTTTTTTTTTTTTTGGTTTTTAAAAATATGTGGATGAAATTCATGACTTCAACAAATCTGCATATCACTTCAGTTATTGTGAAATGTGTACTACAAATAAGATTTTTAAACTGGATGTTTGTTTTAAAAATGTTTCTTGGGAGATCAAATTAGTGTCAAAAGGAATTCTTTCATTGTTCTTCTAAACTTAAAATTTAGTATACTGATTTAAACCAATGTTTTATTATAATTTTTAATCATCTCATTCGAATGTTTTGAACCATGTATTTCCTTTGGAAACCTTACCAATAAGTTAACGGATATATGTTTGCATCGTCTATAGAAATAAATTAAATAGTCAACCTAATTTACATCATCATCACGACAATGTTATATGCACATGTGTGTATGTGTGTGTGTGTGTGTGTGTGTGTGTGTGTGTGTGTGTATATATATATATATATATATATATATATATATATATATATATATATATATATATATATCGTAACAAGAAACTAAACTATAGATGGTTTGACAAACAAAAACTAAACTATATATGGTTTGACAAACAGCTTTTGTTTTGTACTATGTTCATTTTTTTCAAGTATTGACTTCGACTTAGATTGTGTTGCTTTGCTCCACTTCAGCATTTTGGTTAACAACAAAGTACTTAATTGTATTTCTTTATCTACTTTGTTGTGAATTGTTTTAGCTTTTTCAAGGCTGGATTGGTCAATAGAATTTACAATAATCAAACTTCACAACTTTAAGGTTATTTTAGAACTTATTAAATGGAGTGCATTTGCAAATAGTTTCAATTGACTAACTTCATGAACTAGCATCTTTTTTGCAAACAACGAATAGTGTCGTCAACCAAAAATGCCTAAATTATACATGTTAATTTATTCTTCTGAGAATTTATGTACAAAAAATAATTTACTACTGTCAATATTATTGTAATAATGCAAAATATGATTCGATTATGTTTTGTACACAGTACATCACTATTAAGAAAGGAATCTTGCATGCTCATGAATGAATGCTGTTAATGCAAATCTTGCTCAAGAATGAATGCTGTTAATGCTGCAAATTTCAATATAAAATATTATGATTTCGGTTTAATTTCTTTTAATGTTCATATATATGCCTATAGAATCTTTTTAAGTATTGAATTATGTTACTCCCAAAAGGTGAATTTAATTATCCCAAGCAGAATAATTATGTATATACATAAATGTGTATACACACACATATTGTGTGTGTGTGTGTGTGTGTGTGTGTGTGTGTGTATATATATACATACATACATATATACACATACATACATACATATATAACATCTTTGTGAATTATGAAGTGATTGCTTCATTCATCTTATGTAAGCTATGAACCATCATTTTTTTTTTCAATGTTGAAGTTTTAAATTATGAAATTATAACTTCTTTTATTCCATTTACATCTTTTTATGTATTTAAATATGTGAAAACAATTAAATAATGTCAGTTAACTTCGAATTATGGTTAAATTATTTCAATATTTGCGACTATCTGAATTCCTTTTGTTATTAAATGTTATTCCTCAATGTTAGCTTGATACGGTAAATTTTGATTCATTTATTATTGTGATTATATGCCTCAAATTTTGTTTTCCCATAATTCGGTTCCTTTAATCATTATGAATACAGTAATTTTCTGAGCAAAACTGCTAAGATATCAGTATTAAATAACATGTTAATTCTGCATTTATTATTATCAGTATGTTTAATTTTAAAATCCTATGGTACCAAAAATTTATAATTTTTTACTTTATTGCAATAACTAATATTTTCCTTTCGTAAATGAAAATAGTCTAATTTTCCAACTACCCTTGTAGTCTCGATTTTCAATCGCTTCTTATTCAAACTCTGTTTATTCATGGTACATGTATATTTTGAGGTATACGTTGTCTTGAAATTTAATTCTTTAGTTTCTTCAGTTTAATTATGAATACAATAACTCTACAAATAAACATGCTTATATAGGACTATGATCATAAGAAATTTCCTTTATAAGAGAAGTTTTCTTTCTCGGCTATCCTTATGGCATCATTTAATATTTTCCCTTATTTTGAAGTCGAACCAGTCCCTTTTATAGTAATGTTATTTCCATTTTATACATTATTCTAAAGGTTGGCTCCTTTGATTACTTTGAATATAATCAATACAGTGACTAGACAAATATAAAAACTATAATATCATGAGTACTATGATTTTTTATGTATAGACCATTTCGACGTATGTCTTCTTCGATTATTTTGAGTACAACAACTATATGATTATCCACAATGTTCAAATCATTAACATATTATATGGGTAAATGATGGTTTTAGTTTATTCCCAAAACAAGAATGGTTCCTTTTTCTTGGCAAGTCATGTTTTATGGATTTTTGGCGGCATGATGGAAGCTTCAAGTAGGGCTGTAAACGGATGCAGTCGGATACGGATAGTGCCGTATCCGAATCCGTATCCGAAAATGAAAATCCGTATCCGAATCCGTATCCGATATCCACAGATACCAGTTAAAAATATCCGTATCCGTATCCGTGGATATTTTCGAATATCCGAAAATATCCGTATCTGCCTTAGCGAATACGGATATCCGAAAATATCCGTATCCGAAACTTAAAACTGTACATTGGATGTGTATATCCGAAAATATCCGAAAAAATATCCGAAAATAAAACAGTAAAAGTTTACAAATACATCACTCACATACAAATTTGGCTCATATTTTTTTTTTTTTTGAAAATGTGAATACATCTAATTAAAAATTACAAGCAGGACATCAATCAAATAATTTTCTTACAACAAATATTTTAAGACATAAAGTGTTCAAAATATGAAATATACAACCCTAAGACTAAAATAAAACAAAATATAAATCATAGAAGCACGTACACAATTATGTTTTAATTATAACCATACCACAAAATAAATGAGTACATGATTTAAAATGTTGCATAATACAAAATAAAACTTTCCTTTATAATTAAATAGTTGAGTTTTGCTTAGCTATTTTAAGGAAATTTATATATTAATTTAATCTTAAATATGAATTAAAAATTATATAATATATATACTACATACACGTATCAGAAAATCAGACGGATATTTTTCGGATACGGATACCACTATAACCATATCCGCATCCGAAATGATTTTCGGATATTCGTATCCGCATCTCGGATAACAGATATTTTTCGTATTTTCGGATACGGATGCGGACGGATATCGGATTTTTCGGGTACCCGTTGACAGCACTAGCTTCAAGAGCTTGGTTTTTACGCTATAACATAGTTATTACTGCACTAATTTCGGGGTTAAGCGTCTTTATAACTTTGTCCTGATTCAGTATTTGGTATATTCCTTCTATTTTTTCTAGTGTCATTTTATCACTCATATTTCAAGCCCATTTTTTATAGGACGAAATTCACAATTTACTATCATCAACAATAATTTAGCATATATTTCACATTGTTTCCCATTTCTTTCTTAAAAAACATTTTGTGGAATTGCCACTCTTTTTGTTCTTTTTAAAGTTGTGCTCAACATTTATTGCTTCATTCCATGTTTTTGATATATTAAACATTGGTTAATGGTTAATTCATGAGTTATACCTCAGTCTCATATTTACAGTGTTGTGCTAACTAAGGTTAATGCAAAAAAGAAATTATTCACTTATGTGTTGTTGCGATATTTATTTCAGTTGGTGCATAGGCTCAAATAATAAGTATATGTAAGCTTTGAGAGAGCAATATATTAGTATTTAAAAACTGTCATAAAATGAAAGTAAGCTTCTTTATTTGGGATACATTATTCGCTAATGCTAATTTCCAATCAAAGAGGTGTAATTGTGCAAATAATTATTAGTCGTTAGCCATTACATGCTGCAGAAAAATTGATATAATGAGGTCTCATTATGCATTATTCATTTTTCTTAGGTTTGGTATGGTTTTTTTTTGTTTTTTTTGTTTTTGTTTTTATATTATACGTTCAAGTTTTCCTCTTAATTAGTCATAATTTAATTCAACAGGAAATGATTTTGGATGATAAACTAACTGGATCTCAAGGATTTTATCCCTGGATGCTAAGGAAGTAAGTCCTTAATTTTTATTGTTTCGGTTTTCCCACCAGTGTTTCCATATAGGGTAAAAATAGAACACTGGATTCTTGCGCATAATAGCAACCATGCCCATGTACACTGAACATCATGCGCTCTGCATATATAAATTAAGCGTAGGATAATAAGCATGCCAAAACAATTCAGCATAAAACATGAATTTGAACCGAATGATCAAATTTTGATGCATTATATTTCAATCCAATTTACGTTATTGTGCTTGATGTCAAATCAATAACAGTCATTTATCTTGATCTCTTTGGTAGCACATGTTTACTACTGTATTAATATCCTACTTCCTCCGTTTTGAAATACTTGGCGATTAATTAATAACTTCATCAGTTTTTATCGAAACTTCCATGTTCTTACAACTTATATTTTAAAGTTTAATAATGACCCTTCTCTTATTTGTGAACTTAATACATAAAAACTTTTTTCAAAAACATGTTTCAATATTACCTACTAAAATTGTTTGGATTGTTATTATTTTTCCCAAGAAAGTTAAGTATATTCTTAACCAGATTAATATGTCCAAATTTAAACCCTTTTTCTAAAAAAAATTGGTCAAAACTTTTAAAAAACTATTAACTTTCTGCATGCATGTGCTCATATGTGTATTCGTAGGCTGTGGTTTTCCTCTTTAACAAGTTTTGCCGTTAGTCTGTCAAAAAGACTAAAGAATATAGGAGAGATGTACTTCTCTAATTAAGTAATAACAGTAAATCTGGAGACATTACGAATAGGGAGAGATGAGAACTCATTAGCAAGCACCATGGTTTGTGGAAAAGTTAATTTTCTTGCTAACCGATTGTTGTTCACTTTCTACTGAATCTTATACTGAAATGCTAAAGATGATGAATATTCAAGCAAGGTTGCTCCTTTAGACTTTATAATAACTTTGGAAGATATAATTAAAATTCAGAGATGACATAAATGACTAAGGTGATAAATGTTTATCCAAGTATTTTAAATATTAATATAAGACTATAGTATGGAGCATAAATCATATTAGTAGCAGTAACAACAACAACAACAAAGCCATATATCCCAAACAAGTTGGGGTTGGCTAGATATGGAACCCAAAATTAAAATAAAATAAAATTAATAATGATGATAATAATATGTATATAAAGGGTTTAAAATAACCAAACAAATAAAAAGTCGTCCGATAAAGGGTTTTTTAAAATAATAATAATAATAAGTAAAAAGGTTCAATAAAAGTGAAATAAAATCTAAAAGAGTAATAAAAAGCAAAAAGGTTCAATAATCGTGAAATAAAGTAAAAAAAAACCCTAAGATTCTGGTACATGGATTGCCAATTTCCATGCACTCCTATCAACTACCAGCTCTTCCGATAAACTCCAGTTACTTAAATCTCTCTTTATTATCTCCTCCCATGTCATTTTAGGTCGACCTCTACCTCTCTTTGGGCCTTCGGCGTGGCCTAAAATTCCAACGCGTACAGGTGCATCGTATGGTCTACGTTGGATATGTCCAAACCATCTCAAGCGGTATTGGACTAACTTCTCTTCAATAGGTGCAACTCCAAGTTTTTCGCGAATATCCTCATTTCTAATCCGATCTCGTCTGGTATGCCCATAGCTCCAACGCAGCATCCGCATCTCTGCTACGCTTATCTTCTGGATGTGTTGCCTCTTAGTAGGCCAACATTCTGTACCATATAACATTGCAGGCCTGATTGTTGTCCTATAGAACTTTCCTTTAAGCTTCTGAGGAATCTTCCGATCACAGAGAATGCCAGATGCTAGTCTCCATTTCACCCATCCTGTTTGAATTCTAAAACTAACATCCTTATCATTCTCTCCATCAAACTGCAATATAGATCCTAAGTATCAAAACGATTCCTTCTTGGGTACTACTCTACCGGCCAGGGTAACATCTCCATCATCTGACCTGACACTGCTAAACTCACACTTCATATACTCTGTTTTAGTTCTGCTAAGCCTGAAACCCTTTGATTCCAAGGTCTCCCTCCACAACTCCAGTTGTCGATTAACCCTTGTTTTACTTTCATCAATCAGCACAACATCATCGGCAAAGAGCATACACCAGGGAATCTCCCTTTGTATATCTTTTGTGATTTCATCCATCACTAATGCAAAAATATTGGGGCTCAAAGCCGAACCTTGATGTAACCCTATGTTAATTGGAAAGTCTCTGGTCTCACCATCGCATGCCCTAACACTAGTCACAACTCCCTCGTACATATCCTTAATAAGGGTAATATATTTTGATGGCACTCTCTTCCTTTCAAGCGCCCACTACATAACCCTCCTCGTCACTCTATCATAAGCTTTCTCCAGGTCAATAAAAACCATGTGGAGATCTTTCTTCTGCTCCCTGTATCTCTCCATAAGTTGCCTAACCAAGAAAATCGCCTTAGTGGTTGACCTTCCAGGCATAAAACCAAATTGATTCCTAGAGACACTTGTCAACCTTCTCAAAGTCTGCTCGCAAACTCTCTCCCAAAGCTTCATTGTATGACTCATAAGCTTAATTCGTCTATAGTTTGTGCAACTTTGAATATCTCCTTTATTCTTGAAGATTGGAACTAAAATGCTTCTCCTCCACTCATCTGGCATTTTATTTGATTTGAAAATATTATTGAACAACTTTGTTAGTCATCTTATCCCTGCATCTCCAAAGCATCTCCACACCTCAATAGGAATGTCATCAGGTCCTACCGACTTGCCTGATTTCATACGTTTCAACGCCCCCTTTACCTCAGCTTCTTGAAATCTCCTCACAAAATGTCTATTGGTGCTGTCGGCTAAGTCTTCCAACTCGATCGAAGAGTTATCACTTTCTTCGTTGAAAAGCTTATCAAAGTATTCTCTCCACCTATTCTTTATCTCATCGTCCTTCACCAAAAGTCTATCATTCTCATCCTTAATGCATTTAACCTGATTGAAGTCCCTTGTCCTCCTCTCGCGTAGCCTAACTATTCTGTAAACGTCTTTTTCACCCTCCTTTGTACTTAGCCTTTGATACAAATCTTCGTACGCTCGTCCCTTTGCTTTAGTCACTGCTCTCTTTGCCGTCTTCTTTGCCACTTTGTACCTGTGCATGTTATCTTCGCTTCTATGACGGTACATGCATTTGTAGCATTCCTTTTCTTTGATAGCCTTTTTCATTTCATCATTCCGTCACCATGAATCCTTGGGTTCTCCATTGCTTCCTCTTGTTATCCCAAATACCTCAGTGGCGACTCTCTGAATGCAAGTTGTCATCCATTCCACATGACATTTGCTTCTCCTTCCACATTCTAAGCCCCTTCTCCCATCACTCTGTCCTTAAACACCCGTGAAGCATCTCCTTTGAGTTTCCACCATTTCGTCCTGCTAATCTTCGCTCTCTTATCCTTCACCACCCGAAGACGAAACACACATACCAAGAGCTGGTGTTGTGAGATGACACGTTCTCCAGGTATGACCTTGCAATCAACACAATCTCGTTTACTATCTCTCCTAGTTAAGACAAAGACAATCTGGCTAGCCTGTTGGCCACTACTGAAGGTGATCAGATGTGATTGCCTCTTTCTAAAGAAGGTATTAGCAATCATGAGATCAAAAGAGAGAGAGAAATTCAAAATATCTTCACCCTCTTGGTTCCTACTGCCAAATCCAAAACCACCATGCACTGGCTCAAAAACCCCACTAGATGAGCCAACATGGTCATTGAAGTATCCTCCTATAAAAAGCTTTTCGCTACTATGCACATTCCTAACCATGACGTCCAAGTCTTCCCAGAACTTCCTTTCGGCTTCTTCACTTAGACCTACCTGTGGGGCATATGCGCTAATGACATTCAAAACTGCCTCGCCAACTACTAGCTTAACTAGGATGATCCTATCCCCTAGTCTTCTAACATCAACCACATTGTTCTGAAGGTTCTTGTCAATCAATATGCCTAACCCGTTCTTGTTACGTACTTCTCCCGTGTACCACAATTTGAAGTCAGTGTTCTCCACCTCCTTCGCCTTCTGACCCACACATTTAGTCTCTTGAACGCACTAGATGTTAACCCGTCTCCTAATCATAGTATCCACTATCTCTCTTAATTTTCCTGTTAAGGACCCTACATTCCAACTACCTAACCGAACCCTACTATCGTCGACTAGCTTCCTTGCCCCTCGCATCCGCCGAGAAAAATGCGAGGACTCTTGCTCACTTATTACTACACCGGGGCGTTGGTGTAGCGCGCCACTAAGAGAATGACGGCCCATCCCTTGCATATTTAACACCATATCTGAGCCTCGATATAGCGCGTCGCTAAGAGGGTTACGCCCCAACGATATATCATAAGGTTCCATATCCATAAGAGATGCTAAGTTTTTACGTTGGCTCGCCAAGCCTATCACAATCCCCCTCCTTTACCCTGGCTTGGGACAGGCTGCATAGAAACCTACACTGGCGAAGTTATATTAGTAGCAGTAATGTATAAAAAATCAAATAAAAATACAATTACATCCATTTACATGGTTTTTTTTCCTGAATTCCATGTTATACTCCACTTTTTGTACTTGAGCCATAACTTTGATATCATATTTCAAATCAATCAGCCTCATCCAATATTATCGACATGAGGATAAAACGATCTGATAAAATAAAAGTAGATTTGGTTCTTTCTTGATTCGCATGGGCACGTGATAGATGTTCTTCAATCAAAAACTTTCTCTGGTCCTTAACGTTAATATTCATATTCTTATTTAATTTTTGTCACTCATGTTTGGACGGTTACCATATGCTCATCTTGTCATGCACAATTTTGGCATAAAACGCCGTGAGTAAATATCATTTTTGTTTTGTTTTTTTATGTTCATCTGCTTTTACAAAAATTACATGCATAGTTACTGATTCACTACATTAGCTTAGTAACCTTCCTTTATTTGCATTTTCATTGATTTTTAGAGCTGGATGTTGTTTTAGTTTTTTACGTATATACTTTTGCACAAAAGGGGAAAAAAATAAAACAAAAAACTCTTTGCAAGATATTTTGCCAAAATCAATGAACAACTAGGTATGACCCAAATTTAGAAACCACCCTCAGCAAAAATTTAAAATCAAGTGACTGCTGCCTTGAAAACTCTTAGATGTGGGTTGCTCTGTATGTCAAACAGTTGAGTATTATTATTTACTAAAATTTATATAATAAAATAGTCAGCTCATTTTCCTAAAATTATCGATTAATGTATATGATGTTCACCCACGTTTTTTTTGTTCTGTCTTTCCATTTAGATAGATAGGTTTTCCATTTAGATAGAAAATTAGTTTTTTTTTCTTGACAAATTATTTAGAAGTTTAGGCTTTTTTTTATTTGTAAGCATCCAATTATTAAAAGTTGAGTTCTTAGAAGTATTTTCTTTGAACGACATTATCTTCATAATCCAAAGTTTGAATATAGAAGGCTTAGTGTGCAAACATTGATGCATTACCTAAAGTTTAAAACTATACAATACACTTAATAATAAAAATATAAAAAAGACAAAATATCGATAAGGAATTAGGGATGCATTTTTATATGGTCATTAATTGTCATTTTGTTAGTGCGAAATTTGTGCATATATATATAATATATATATATATATATATATATATATTGATCTTCAGATAATTAGGAGTATTGCTTTATGTATTATGGTATTAATTAAAAAAAGCATGTGAAGGCGAAATGCACATGTAGCTTCATTTGCCAAGATTACTGCTAATCCACCGCTGCTACATAGCTATTGCTAACTATAGGCAAGACTTGAAATATTAGAGAAAACAAATGGATATTTAGAAGGGAAAAAACTGAGATATAATTTGAGAAAACAATTTTTTCTAGCCTAGATGCATCATAAATTTCTCTTCATCTAATTTTAAGATTTTTTATGAGTTGAAAAATTGACAATCATTTGTTTAATTAGAAATTTGCATGATATAAAAATTGCATGTTATGGAAATTATATGTTCACTAATATGATTTTGTTATGAATTCATTTTGTATGTTATAAAAATTGCATGTACGTTAGCATTGTTAAAATGACTTTGAAATTGTATTATATAACAACTACTTGTAAATAAAAATTACTTGTATAAAAACTGCATGTTATGAAAATTTATATGCTCACTGATATGATTTTGTTATGAATTCATTTTGTATGTTATAAAAATTGCTTGTATAACAATTACTTGTATTTGCAGGTTCGACAAGGAAAGAAGGCACGAGACAAGGCAGAAATTAAGGAGTTGCGAGCGTTGATTGATCAGCTGTAGGACCAGAATCGCATGCAGGGTATGCGGATTGAGCAGCTGAAACAAAAGGTTGCAGAGTACATGCATAATCATGGTGATGTTCCTTCATTGTCTGCTTCTGGTGATCGTAGCGACGATGGATCTTGCGGTATGTGTTTTGATGCTCGGTTGGGGATATTTTTTGTTTCGATATATAACGAGACAAGTTTGGATGTGTTTTAATGGTTTATATATATTGGTACGCTTTGTTGACACGTTTGGATCGTTGTTTTGAATGTTTGTATATGTTGGTACGCTTTGTGGACATGCTTGAATGATTTTTTGGATGTGCAAATAGTTTATGTTCCACAAACACACACACACACACACACACACACACACACACATATATATATATATATATATATATATATATATATGTGTATGCGTTATATTTTGATTGTTTGTGGTGTTAGTGATATATATGTGTCGCATAGTGGTGGAATTGGTTGGAAATAGATTGGAAATGGAAATGGAACTGGAATAGAAATCAAATGAGTTAGTGAGGCTGGATGGAAGTTGTCTTGCTGTTGTATAAAAAAAGTACCAAGTATTTCCAACGGCTATCAACGGATTGCAACGGCAATATGGACATTATTTTCTAACGGTATGTTCTGTTGGAAGCCATTGGAATAGCTGCTGGAAATGATCCGTTGGCCCCGATGGAAGCCATTGGAAGTCGTGAATTCTATTCCAACGGTCACCAACGGCTATAGCCATTGGAATAGCTATATATTCTTATAGTGAAAAATCTAGAGTTATCGGTTCTAACTCATAATCAACAAAATAAAATGTGTGAGTAGTACACCGTCATCTCTCATTCAGTGCCTCCTCTACCATGCAATGGTCGATGCGTGCAATTGTAGATAAATGTAGAAATCTACTAAAAGGTGATATGTATTTATTCCTAATTGAGTCAAGCAGCGTGACAAAATAATCGATAATACATTTTTTTCTCGCTCCCTTGTATAGTTATGTAACCAACATAAATAAGTAATTATTTAATATTATCGTTAAACTAACTGAATCGGTAAGTTGAATGTTATCCAACCTGTTGTGAGCATTAAACGTTCTCTTCCAGCTCTAAAACCAGGTTTCCTTAACACAAAGAGGAGCTTGACCATCAATCTTGCTGAATGCTCTAAGGAAATCACTAAGACTACCTCTCATGTATGCAAAGCTAAGGATAAAGGTAAAAATAAGTCTAATCCTTATGACCACATTCCCCCACCTCCAGGCTTCAAAGCTCCGCCACCGGATAGTTTCAACCTCTCGCCAACTGCAGTCTCTTATTCTGGTCGTCCATTGGGTAGTGCTCCGATCACGAGAAGGAAGAAAATAGAGCTTCTTAAAAGGGCTTGAGGACGACATGGGCTGATGAAGAGTGTTCTGTATCCTTGCGCAAGTCTTCTATAATGCAATATAATAGGTAAAGTTATTCCATGTAATGTTGGTTATCTAATTGTAAGCTTATACGTAAGTTGTGTACTACTTCCATATGTGGAAGTGCCTATAGCTGATATGTGGATTGCATATCACCTGAACCTCTAACATGTATTTTTTTATTTTGTAATAAATAAAAGTGTGTTACGGATCACGATAAAAACCGGTCGGCTTTGCCAAAAAAAAAACTAATTGAATCGGTAACATACATTGAATATAATAGACATGTTAAATAAATGGGTATGAACAAAAATTATACATGTGGCGTCACTAGCATTGAGGTAGTCGCAGGCAGTTCGGGTAAAATTCGTAGATCATCTGCGGTCACGTCATGATCGAAAATAATATGAGCGAACCTGTATTGTCTTGTTCATGTAGGAAACCGTCTCCCTACTAATTTTGACGTGGCAGCATTTGAATGTTTTTTTGTACTTAAACAAAAACGTTAAAAAAATAAAATAAATTAAAAGGTTAAGAAAAATATGTGAAAATGGGTTTTTGCAACAAACTACTAAAGTGCACGAAGTCCATATTGAAGCAAACAAATGCGAGCAGTGCCAAATATACATAATACAGAATAATAATTGACATACGTACAGACAGTACAGTGCATCACCATCACGCACACAATTTATTATTCAAACTGAAAAACATGGAACTCATCACAAAACTCAAGCTCAAGCACACTACTATTCACTGATTATTCAAACTAAAAACATGCATGGAACTCATCTCAGAGCTCAAGCAGTGACATATTTCTGATTCACGGTTACGGATCCAATCATGGAGCCTCCATCAGCAGTACCATTCTTCATTGCTGTGACAACAGCCCCACCAGCACATTTTATGGAGGTACCAGTAGACCAAACATCTGGTCCATAAATGGCAATGTTCCTGTCCTCCTGAAGCACCAGGACATAGTTCCCTTCCTCTCTTTTGGTGTTACTTTCCCACATAATAGCATACCCATTATAGTAAACCACAAAGTTGCCATCCGTACGCATGACAGCCTTGCAGTCGTTTGTGCCGGAGAAAGAGGTGTTTGAGGCCCAGATGATCGCGTTGAATTCGTATAGCACGAGGTTGCAGTCATCCTCCATTATAAACTTGTACGGCATTGTGTTTAGAGATTGGACTGCGGACAGTTCTTCGCCGCTCATCAGTACAGTCCTGGCAATGCATGTACTCTGGTGTTAGAAAAAATATATATTTATAGGCCAAAAAGGCTAAACTAACACACACCTACCACTTGCTACAAATTTGCCTAACCAATATGAATTAACCTGCTGAATAGGAACCGAATCAAGAACAAATCACAATGACTTGTTCAAACAGAACGCATTTAAGAGAATGCATTTAAAAGAAGTGTTCACCTCCAAGTATTTGGGATAGCACTGACATTCTGATTCATGGTTACGGGTCCAATAACGGAGCCTCTATCAACAGTACCATTCATAGCCATGACAGCAACTCCACCAGCACTCATATTTTTGGCGGTATCAGTGGACCAAATATCAGTTCCATAAATGACAACGTTCCCATCCTCCTGAAGCACCAGGACATAGTTTCCTATACTAAGTGGATAACTGCCACTCCAACAGGGGGTATAACTGGGATAGACGTAGCTGACCGCAAGGAGGCTGACCTTCCACAGTAGCACCTTGCACGCGACAACTGTACTGTCCTACGTATAGGTAATTGCCTGAGTACAGTGGTTCGCGGGACAAAAGTACGTTCCTGGCCATGCATGTGGATGCCCAAATGGCTAGAATAGCGGTTACAGTGGCTGTGATTATTAGCTTAGGAGATGGAGTACTAGTACGGCCCATTCTTTTTTACTTGTGCTTTTGTATTTGGTGGTTTGTGATTAATTTTAGTAGAGGTGGGCGCGGTTCGGTTCAGTGCGGTTCGAAGCTCAAACCGCTTCCGCACCGCATCAAATGGTTGAGTAAAAATACAAATCATTATACTTACCGTTCAAACGGTTCGGTTACAATGTAATATGGTTCGGTTTTGGTTAGGTCCGGTTTGAACCCGTATTAAATATGAAACAAGAAAATTACTTTCATCAACAAACAATTTACGGTTTTATGACGTTGTGTCGTCTGAAGGTTAAAACTGTAAATTGTTTGTTGATGAAAGTAATTTTCTTGTTTCATATTTAATACGGGTTCAAACCGGACCGAACCAAAACCGAACCGTATTACATCGAAACTGAACCGTTTGAACGTTTAGTATAATGATTTGTATTTTTGCTCAACCGTTTGATGCGGTGCGGAAGCGGTTTGAGCTTCGAATCGCACCGAATCGAACCGCGCCTACCCCTAGTGCCATATATAGAAAATTAATTTCATGGGACTCGTTTCTTTCCTCATGGTAATTGTTTTTTCATTTTTCAAAGCAATTATAAATTTATAATGTGTGACGACCCGGAAATTCTGAACCAATTTAAAATTTTTATTTTGGCAATTTTGATGAATTTTGAATATTTAAAATAGACTATTTTAAATAATATCGACGAAAAATTTATTTTGAATATAATTAGAACGTATATATTTATATAGTCCGTCGTTAGAATATAAATAATTATTTATAATTATAAAAGGAATTGAAAATGGCGCGGTCGTTCGATAATTCGATTTCAAACTTCAAATGAATGTACCGGGTGCAAAATAAACCGGATTTTAAAGAAACCAAAAATATTCAAATCTATTCGAGAATATCTTTCCCACGAATCCGAAAAATTTAAATTTCATAGCGGGGATAAAAAGTTATGCCCTGTTGAAATTTCAGAATAGTCGCTATGGAATTTTGGCCCTTAAAAATGGAAATTTTGCAAACGACCTCGGATTTCGACAAAACCACTTTTTTTGGATCCGTGATGTCAGGTTATTGCTAGATCCCAATTTTCATAATTTTTCGTCAATATGTGAGTGTGGCGAGGTAAAACGTGTTTTGCCAATTTCGATCGACCTGAAAATGACCATTTTCAAAAGGTCTCGGAATTTGACGAAATTAGTTTCGTTAGGACCGTATCGTCAATACGAAGATAGAAAATATTTTTCTGGAATTTTTCTGGTTAGTATGTGACCCCAGTAAATTGAAATGTGCGTTCAAATTCAATATATAGATTTATATTTTGATTTTGACGGAAACAGATCGCAACATTCGAATTGGCCTATGATACATATCCCATTGTGTTCGAAATGGGGGTAAAACGCTAGGGACAACAGTCGGCATGTTTGATTTCGAGGTCGTATGAAAAGTCCACTTTAGGGAATTAAAAATAATAATATTATATAATATATATACTCTCTCTCTCTCTCTCTTGGCCCCCCCCCCTTCTATAAACCCAAATCGATTTCAGTATAAAAAAAACCGCCGATCTGGATCTCGCCTCCCCCCGTTGACCTCGCGCGCCACCACCTATGGCGTGGCCTCCCCAGTCTGCCGCTCTCCCCTCGCGTCCCTCCTACTTCTTCCTTCGCCGACGCCCCCTTCCTCTTCTCGACTGCCGCCATCGCCCCTCCACCGTTCTTCCTCCCCTCCTCCATCGACTACAGCTCTGCCGCTCCCTCTTCCTCTAATCGCCACGTCCATGGAAGACCGATGCCTGCAAGGAAGCCGCGAGCTCCAGCTTCGTCCGCCACCGCATCTGTCACCGTGAGCCCCAGTCCGTCAGTGCCGCGCCCCCGTTTGAGCTAGCAGACCCCCTCCCTCTTCATTGAATATCGAAGTAGCGGTGAGCTTTTAGTTTATTTTTATTTAGTTCTTTTTATATAAATCCGAATTTAATTTTCATTTTCAGTTTTCAATTGTGTTTAAACAGAAATGATTTTATTTATATATATATACTTAGTGTAAAATATGATTTTAACACTTATAGCAAATTAAAAATATGGTTTTTATATTTGTAGAGAGGTAAAAATTTTATCTTTTGTTCTAGAAAGATGTGATTTTTATAATATGAAGAGAGTAATAAAAATAGGATTTTTATATAGTAGAGATAATAAAAATATGATTTTTATATTATAAAGAGATTAAAAATATAATTCTTATATGATGTGAAGGATAAAAATATAATTTTTAATATAGAAAGGTTAAAGATATAATTTTTATACTAGTGGCATATTAAAAATATGATTTTTATTATATATATACTGAAATAAAAATGTGATTTTTATGGAGATGAAATAAAAATTCGATCTTTATACATGAAGTAGAGATATAAAAATATAATTTTTATATAGAATGAAGCTTTGAGAAAATATATATAAAGAAGAAATAAAAATACGATTTTTATTTATTGAATGAAGCAGTAAAAATATAATTTCTATTTGAACAGCATAAAAAGAACTGCATTGGTATTTCAAGCAAATCCAGATGATTCAGCAGTTCAACAGCAAAGCACGGCGGAGTGGAACCCTCTGTGAGAACTTCTCACCTTTTAATTTTGTTTTCTAGTTAATAATATATACTAGGATGCAGACGGTGTTTAGTAGCACCCAACACCCGTCGTCCGCAGACCATGGACGACTTGTATGCTTGTTTGTTTGATTTTGATGTGTATTTGATTGTGTGATGTGATTTGAAAATAATTAAAATATTTATATAGTTGAAAATATTTTATAGTTGAAAATATAATTTTTAACGTAAATGTAAATAAATAAATATAAACAAATCGGATGATTTGTTTATATACACACATTTGACTGATATTGATTGGGACGATAAATTTTACACATCGCCCAACTGCACAAATAAAATCTGTGTTTGATTGTTTGAAAACCCCACACGGGTATTGGGATGATATATGACATACACTAGTCCCAATGATTAGCTGTATGTCGATCGATCGACTGACAGACTGTTATAAGCGTTAAATATTTATATTTGATGCTTATACAGTGTAGAATGCCCAGAGGGTGTTGCTGTTTTCGTACAGCATGAGGTTGCAGTCATCCTGCATTATAAACCTGTACTGTCCTACGTATAGGTAATTGCCTGAGTACAGTGGTTCGTCGGACAAATGTACGTTCCTGGCCATGCATGTGGATACCAAAATGGCTAGAATAGCGGTTACAATGGCTGTGCTTATTAGCTTAGGAGATGGAGTAGTACGTCCCATTCTTTTTACTTGTGCTTTTGTATTTGGTGGTTTGTGATGAATTTTAGAGCACAAATGCCTCCCTTTTTATACTTGCAACAGCAGATAAAGGTTGTGTGTAATCACTGCCTACATTTGTTACAGCCTATTCGTGTTAGGTTTATCATTATTAAGGGGCCAAATTTAGAATTCACCCTGCTTTTGTAATTAAAAGTTGGTATATCAATTAAATCAAGGACTTTTTACTATGTTAGGCTTGTTTCAGAATTGTATAACGCAAACGGACTTGTTTTGAAAGTAATTACAGGAATAGACATGTTCTGTATTAACGAAGGCGCGTTTTGGAAATTTGCCCAAAGGCGCGTTTTGGAAACTCGCCTGTACAATTTGGTTTTAAATTCCATAACGACTTTCTTGAAATTTGATTTGGACATAACTCGATATTTATAATATGAAATTCCCATTTTTCTGTTTCAGTACTGGAATATTGTTCTATAGATTCGATCGTTTTTTGTTTCAATGAAAACCGACGTATAACGATTCCTATATATTCGAACGTAGGTGTAAACGTTAAATTTCGAACTATCACGACATTTAAATAGTATATATAGCTTAACCAAACAACGTAAAACAAATATCAAATTCTAATATTCAAATACAAGATAGATACATAGTCCGGTTAAGGACAGATAAGTTCGAAACATAAGAAATACAGATACATGAAATGCAACACACTGACATCGCATCAACAAACATACATCTCCATTTTAGGCTACTGAAGTAGACCGCTTTCTGTTATGGCCCAGCGATCCACATTTGCTGCACCTGTTTGTTTTGGGTGTTTGATGCTCGTCTATAACATTTTTGAATCTCGTTGATTTGGGTCATCCGGCTAGTCTTCTGATAGGCGGAGCCAATATTCATGGACCGTTGTACGGGTCCCAGTATTCCTTATCGCGTATAGGATTAAACTCTGGGTCGTATGCAGCTCTATAACTTTCGACGGAGTACCATTCAGAAACAAAATCGTGATGTGTTGTATTACTACCAAAACCCTGGGCTGAACAAGTTGTCATCACATGAGCACATGGTATCTTTTATAGAAGTGGGATTCTGCATGTACAGGTGACATCAGAACCGTCGATCACAACATCATATTCATCGCCGTAACTGTTAATCACTTGCCAATTATATCGACCAAATCGAACAAGCCTACAACACTGTGCGTCAATAGCACGAGCTTCAATTTTAGCTTCCTATTTTGGAGTAAGTTTCATATTCAGACCCGCCCCTTTTTCTCGTCTCTTATAGAAATACTCAACTGATTGAAAGAACGTTTTTGCAACCAACGCCTTTATAGGCAAGGATCTGGCGCCTTTTAGTACGCCATTAAAACTTTCAGATGCGTTGGTCGTCATAATATGGAAGCGGTCGCCGTCATCTTTGCAAAGAGCCCAGTTTTCTTCGCAATTCCCTAGGCTTCGTTCAATCCAGTCATGCGCCTCCGACTTAGTTATCTTGATCTCTTCTCTAAGTTTATTTTATTCAATCACTTCTGAAGCACATGCAGCAGCGTAAAACAAGCCTACAAGTCGCTTGTCTCGATGACCTACAGCTTGAAAATTTGCTTTCAGATGCCTTGCACAGAACCTATGCTTGTGCAGTTGGTGCCATTTATCCTGCAAAGCACTTGGAATCTCTTTCATTCTGTCAGATATAAATGTAATGTGTCGATTTTGTATGCTAAATGAACTCACGCATGCATGAAAAGAACCAGGCCCAACTATCACATGATTCGGACTCGACCACCCCACAAGCTAATGGGTAAAGGCAGTCGTCCGCATCTACAGCGGTAGCAACAAGCAGTATTCCTTTGTACTTACCGTACAAATGTGTCCCGTCAATAGAGAGCACTGGACGACAGTGTACATAACCTGCAATGGAAGGACCAAATGCCCAAAAATCACGATGAAATACCCCATACCCATCGTGTACTATAAGTCCTACTGAACGTGGATTGCATCTTTTCATTTCCTCAAAATATTGAGGCAAATACGAATATGATTCGGCCCAGTCACCGTATATTTTTTGCAAAGCTTTATTCAACGTCCGCCAAGCTTTCATGTAACTAAGTTTGATGAAAAGGTGCTCGTCGACAAGCACTTGCACCGTCCCAGCTGAGATATCCAAGTTAGCCTTCACAAAAGCCATGATTTTGAATACAAGAAACGCAGAAGTGGCTTGCTTGTGGTTTGAATTAATCGTAGGGTTGACACAGTTATGTTCATGAGGCAACTTTCGGATTTCCCACAATCCGTTTTGTGATTTCTTCGACACTATAGCATGTATTCGCCATGGACAAGTAGCATCAACACTACATACAGCGGTATATATTGTTTTATTCGACTTGATTGGCTTGTATGAAATACCGTGCAGAGTAGACCATTCCGTAAGTTGGTGGAGAAACTGTTCCTTGCTTCGGAATACCATCCCAACAGCAAAACCATTTTGTACGCAGGAAGCCGAGAATTTTTCGCCAGAAAACTCTAAATTAGCCATTACGGATCTGGCCAACATTTGCGCCGTGTAGAGATCATCGTCCATGGGTACTTCCATTTGAGGCTCATCACCATCTTCTTCGGGATCTACTGTGTTTGCAGAATCCTCCCACGTAACTTCCATTTTGTTGCCCATCCACGACCAATTCACCGTCGTAGTAGATAAGTGCAGTAATAAAAGCAAGCGCCATTGTTGACTGTGTTTATTTTTCTGGAAGTTCTTTGAAGACAGGATTGAAGTGTATGAGAAATAATGTGCTGAAGAGCTATGAAATAGGGAAACCAACTAAGCAACGTCACCATTAAATCAACTTTATTCAACTCAGTGTGTGGTCGTTGTCAAGTCGGAGTTGGCAGAGCTTTAATCATGTCACCCATTTCAAAATAAAGTAGAATCAGAATCGATTGTCCTATGCTCGTACTGATTACACAAAATAAGCCATGCGTCAGAATTGGAAGAGCTTTTATCATGTCATCGAATTCGAAATAAAGTGTTGTCCTTTGTCCTTACAACGGCTTTATCACAATGGACAAATGTTAGATCATATTTGGCAGGTGTTTGTCAACACAACTATTCTGAACTATTGGGCCAACTTTACCCGTGTCTAGTCAAATCACCTGATTTGCGACAGATCGTACTGTATAGAAACAGACTGACCCAGCTTTAATTTTTGGCAGCGAGTTGTCAATTCTTATTTATGTCATAATGTACACTGTACAAACCAGCAAAATAAAAATCTTTAATTTAAAATTCAAAAGCATAAAATAATTCATTAGAAAAACACAAACATACAATACTTCGTGTTGATCTTCCAACTCCTACAAGCACACAAATAATAATTCAAACTAAACTTCAGAAACATACAATGACAACGGATAATACAATAATTCAAACTAATCTTCAGAAATCTACAATGACGACGGATAATAGAAAAACTAGTGGTTAGGTTTAAATTGCAAGTCCTCTAGGAGTTTTTTGAGACGTCTAATTTCTTGCTCCTGCTCATTTGCATATGCTATGCCCCTGGGACAAAGCGGTTCGTCAATCCATTCTGAAAAATTGCATCCGTGAGGATAATTGAAACAAAGAAGACTTCGACGACAAATGTTTTCGCCATCATCACAGACGACAACTTCAGCCATATATCCACAGTGGCAACAAACTGGGAACGAGTTAACCTCTTGCTCAACCATTGTTTGAGAAGTCATTTTGAAAATATACGAAGCTGTGAAGATGTGGTTGAGTATGAATCAGAATTATGAGAAGACTGGTGAGTATATATAAAGTTTTGAAATTTCCCAAAATACACAGGCGCGTTTTGAAAATGCGCACGAAGGCGAGTTTTCAAAATGCGCCTATATCCCTTCCCAGACAAAACAGGTCTATATTTGTTATTATTTCTGAAACATGGCTAATCATGTAATAAAATTTCAAAACTAGCCTAAATGAGATGGTGCAAATACTGTTGGGATGGTGCAAATACTGTTGTGCCACATATAGAAAATTAATTTCATGGGACTCGTTTCTTTCCTCATGGTAATTGTTTTTTCCTTTTTCAAAGCAATTATAATATATATGCGCTCACTGTCTTTGGTCCATAGCACGAGAGGATACAAAGATAACATTGATAATAGACTGCAAGATGGATCAAAAATTAATTTCATGCGCCTCGTTTCTCACGTTCGGTGTCTTCTTCTTTCTACATTACAGATATTTTTGCAAATTTCTTCTTAATAATTATTAAACGGAACCACTAGTTAGGATCAATGACTTGTCTTATAATAACACATGCGATGTCATTGTTAGTACACATCACGACAAGAAAGAAAACAAAGATGAAATTGATATGGTTCTTTTAATCGATATTATATGTATATACGGATGATAATTGTTGAGATTTGTGATACGCAAATCAATAATTGTAGGCAACAAATTTTCTATGTGGATCCATTTTTGGTGGAGATATTTGTTGCTACTTTTGTGGGATATTTGAAAATGAAGGCAAGGATTATTTGGTGCTTATCCAAATAGATATATTTGAGATATATGAGGATAATTTGGGTGACAAGTTACTTTATAAAAGGCCTACATGATATCTTCATTATGTGGTGGAAAAATTTGCCATTGTTCTTCGTTATCTTTCTCCTCAAATTGTTTAGCCATTAGATATTCTCTACCTATTTCTCAATAAGGTTATTGATTCAAGTTGTGTTTGTTTAACAATAGTTGAGATCGGTTGTAAACAATATTTTGGTGAATCAATAAAGAGGGTGGTTGGATGGAATATCGTGTGTTCATATTTCCGATATTTTTGTGTTGTTGTTTGTTATTCAATCACATTCATCTTCAAGTGATTGGGTGAAAAAGATTCATTTTGTTTTTGGGTGTTTTGTCAAAACTTCCGCTGCGCACAAAACTCCAGCAGTTGGTATCGGAGCTCAGATCACCACATAGCTTGGAGTGTTTGTTGGATTGAAAAAAAAAATTGATTTTTTGTTTGAAAAAAAAATTTTGATTTTTTTTTATGTCGGAGATGATGACATTGTCGAAGATGGCTATTTTGAATGGGAGGAATTGGGGTCTATGGAAGACGAAGATGGAGGACGTTCTATATCTCAATGATTTGCATGATCCCATTGATGGAAATGGGGAGAAGCCCTCGAATATGGATGAGGGAAAGTGGAAGAAAATGGACAAAAAGGCGATTGCGTTGATTCGCCAATATTTGGATGATTATGTGTTCCACCATGTGGCTAGTTGTGAATCCGCGAAGGCGTTGTGGGACAAATTAGTATCGCTGTATGAGTCAAAGAGTGCTACAAGCAAGGCTTTTCTGGTTCGAAAGTTGGTGCAACTTCGATTGGATGAGGAGAAGTCTGTTGCAGAGCATTTGAACGAGTTTCAAGATGTCATCAATCAATTGGCAAACATGAAGGTCAATTTTGATGATTAGTTGCAGGCTCTTTTGTTGATGAGTTCTCTTTTGGAAAGCTGGGAGACTTTGGTTGTTTCATTGAGTAATTCCAATGCTAATGGAACTATCTCTGGAAACGGTTCGAAGCAGTCTTTTGAATGAGGAGCTAAGGAGAAAAGGGTTGGAGTTGAAATCGGTTCAAACTGAGGCGATGGTAGCAAGGGACTCAGGTAAAGATACAAGGAAGAAGAAAGGTGCAATCTTTTGTCATTATTGTGGTAAGAAAGGCCACAAGCGCAATGATTGCTATTCATATATACGAGATATGAAGAAGAAGAAGGCGCAAGGTGACAATAATAGTGATAAGGCACAGGCAGGCTTTGCTGAAGGTACCGAAGGCGATTCTTATGTGATGTCCTATTTAGTGTTGTGGAGCCTTGGAAGATGGATTCAGGAGCCAGTTTTCACATATGTCGAGATGTGAAAAGTTTTTCTTCGTATGAGAAGAGTGTTGGCATGATAAAGACGGCCAATGGAGTAGAGCTACCAATTTGTGGAGTTGGAACTGTTAGGTTTCGGATGCATGATGGAGTGGAGAGAGAAGTTGCCGGTGTGAGGCACATACCCACTTGTTCGCATAACCTCATATCTCTCGGTCAGTTAGATCGCCGCGGTTGCACTTATGAGACTCGAGGTGGAGTTCTGAGAGTGAAGAAGGGTGGTCGTGTGATGATGCGAGGAGTTTTGGAGGAGGGAAACCTATATAGTTTGGTCGGTTCAGTGGTCAACAGTGGAAGGCGGGTGACGGTTGAAGAACCTAGTCCATAGCAAGGTGGAGAGGTTAATATGGTCACTGCTGATGGTCCTAAGGTGGAGGATCATGGTATCGACAAGGGTCTAGATGTTGATGATGCTCGAGGGATCCCGGAGATGAAGAGATCATGTCAAGCGGAAGACGGATGTCGAGTTGTGAAATCCACAAAGACAAGATGGAGGTCTTTGTGGTATTACAAACGCTTTTGAAGATCGCTATTGGCGTGGTGCACGATGAGGAAGGTGCACCATTTGTGGGCGATGGTGGAGGTTTGTAATGATGTTAATTGAGAAAAGAATGTTGAAAGTGAGAGCTAAGTTGGCTAGTGTTGAGTGGAGGAGATGTTGTGATTTGGTATCAAGGTGGAGTGTTGAGATTTGTGATACGCAAATCACAAAATTGTAGGCAACAAATTTTCTATGTGGATCCATTTTTGGTGGAGATATTTGTTGCTACTTTTGTGGGATATTTGAAAATGAAGGCAAGGATTATTTGGTGCTTATCCAATATATTTGAGATATATGAGGATATATTTGAGATATATGAGGATAATTTGGGTGATAAGTTACTCTATAAAAGGTCTACATGATATCTTCATTATGTGGTGGAAAAATTTGCCATTGTTCTTCATTATCTTTCTCCTCAAATTGTTTAGCCATTAGATATTCTCTACCTATTTCTCAATAACGTTATTGATTCAAGTTGTGTTTGTTTAACGATAGTTGAGATCGGTTGTAAACAATATTTTGGTGAATCAATAAAGAGGGTGGTTGGGTGGAATATCGTGTGTTCATATTTCCGATATTTTTTGTGTTGTTGTTTGTTATTCAATCACATTCATCTTCAAGTGATTGGGTGAAAAAGATAATTTTGTTTTTGGGTGTTTTGTCAAAACTTCCGATGCGCACAAAACCCCAACAGTAGACTACAACCAGGGAAAATGTGGAGTATTACAGTGATGATAACACGATCTGTCCGAGTGCACGGTCGATGTGCGTAATCTAGGATCCACATTAAAAGATTGATGGAGTGGAGGTATAGTGAGAAACTTTGCACTTTACGTAAATTTAGTTAATCATATAGTTATTCGGTTGATATATGTGTGAACTGATTGAATGATTGTAAAAAATGAATTTCACGTAAATTTAACTATATTTTTACGTTGAAATCATCTGTAACTGGTTTTATTTTTTATTTTCGCGTTACAACATCTATCTTTTATTAGTTTAATTTTATTTATTTATATTATTAATTTGCAAAAAATGTACTTGAAAAAATTATAATTGTTTGATGCTACTTTAAGTGATACACTATGATAATAACGTAAATTTTATATAAATCCACATTTTTAATCTTTTTAACCACCCATGAAAATAACATATATTCACTTTAACACAATTTTAAAATTCGATTAGTTTATCCATCATGCATATTTCTTTCTTCTTACCTTTTATATTATAGGCCACCATTTTTTTTAATTACAATAACAAAAGTAATTCAGATTTGTAAGATCTAATTTATCGTAGATAAAAATATACTCTTATTTATTGGTAACCATAGATCTTTTATGTCTTCTGATGTATGAGAATTCAAATCTTAAAGTGGTTCAAGCTTATAAGGATATGTAGATAGTCATCTCCTGATTTATTTTAACGTGTTTGCATTAGATAAAGTAAAATTTTTGAGTTTTTTTTGTTTTTTTTTCATATCTATACTACTCTTAAAGCTGAGTTATATTTTGAAGAGCTCTCAGCCTCCTACATTATAATATTTCCTGGCCTGACACGTGGAGTGTAAATCGTCCTTTTTGCTTTTCCCAAATGACGCTCCAATCCTCTGCTCCTTCCCATACTTATCTGTCTGTACGCTCTCCCTCTCTAATCTTCTTTTCGCATGCCCTCTCATGCCACAACTAATACACAATCAAGCCCTAGATCTCCATTCTCCCGGTCGTCCGCCCATTTTTTTTCCTACCTTGCAAGCGCCAGTTTCTAGCTTATCCGCCTTCCCCAGTTCACGTCTTCTCCTTCTACCCACTGTTTCGAGGGCTTAACCTTTTCTAACGTATCATAATTGCTAGCTATTCGCAGGCCCGCATCGTATAACCAATTTTCATGCCCTTATTTCCCTAAAGAAAATCTCGACCAAAACTGGAAAAGTAGCGCGTGGCGTTTATAGCCTGAAGCAACGATCGACAGCAGGGGAGCTCGCAGATGAAGTTGCGATTGGAGTTGACGCGCGACTTGGTATCTCAATTGGCCAAGGGCCAATGACCGAGCTAGTTTAGCGACATCGTTCGGTGACGCTTTGTGCAATCACGTACACTTGGGGATGAACGACAATGGTTTAGGGATTTAGGATAGCGATGGTAGCGGATGGTGGAGTTACGTGCTTATATATGATCAAACAACGTGCAAGGCAGAGGTTAGAGGTGCTCGACACAGCTATTATAGATGATAAACCAAATGCAGAGTGTTGATTTTTGGTCACAAGTGGTGGCTAAGGACGAATTATCAAAGTTACTGGCAGTACAGATTTTCGCATATAATTTGATGAGTTTACCTTCTCACAACTATATCTAATATTTCGTTTGTTATTTATATATTTTGGCAGTTGAATTGCTTGGTTGAAATATTTGAGTTGGTTGTTGTGGTATTGATTCATTTGTTGCAATGTTAAATGAGAATTTGGATTTGATGGTAGAATATTTTGCTGACTTACACAGTTGCTATCATAGTATGGGAGGTCCTTTTATAATTGACTTGGTTTGGTCAATTTGTTTTCCTTCACATCATTATGTTTTCTTGCATTGAACTTTTATTTATGCAAATCTACCTATGAACACGGCGATCACTTTCATCTTTGTTTATTTTGCTGGACATTTAATACTGCATTATTACTCAACCATCAGATTTAAATTTTAAATATTATGAGATTAATTTAAATTAAATTTAAATCTCTCTTAAGCTTTACTTTTATTTATTTTTTTATTTTGTAGTTTTATGTTAAGGAGTATTTTTCAGCGTTGAAAATATTTGAGGATTCTTTTAATCTTCAATATAGCATAATTAATCTGTGTAACCTTGACATTTCCTTGATCTGAGTGGTCTAGGAAATAATTGATCCATGTAAATGGTGTATCTTTATATTATTATTTTCTACTGCCAAATGCTTACATATCATGAAAATTTCTTGATTTGATCCCCTTTTTCACCCATTTTTTCTTTAAATTTATTGTTTTGTATATGCATCCCTTTTATCTTGCTTTATATACCATAATAAATGCATATCAATATCTAAGACAGAAACAAATATGGCATCCTTGAAACTATGGAAGCATAGGTATTCATCACCGGCGTTAAACGATTACATTTAAGAATATATTTCATTATAGAAAAATTCTATATATAATTCTTTATACCATTTTCTCTTATTTAACCCCCACATATTTATTTATCTTTAACTTTTTATTTTAAATACATTCTTTAATTCATAAAACTTACGAGTTGTCCTTCTAAATTTTCTTCCTCAAATAAATCTTAATCTTATTCTATTCCAAGATTTACTGCATAAAACTATTAATATTGATTGATTAGCCTAATTTTTCCACCCAGGAATTATATTTCCCATCTCTTAGCTATTTACTTGGATATTTTCATTTTATGATTTCATTTTAATATTATTGTAATTGCACTTAAATTAAGATCAACTGATTATGTTCAATGTAATTTATGCCCTTCTATTTCTTGCCCTGTTGTATAGCAATTGTTAAGCTATTAACAAATATGAGTACCATATTTCAATAAAACCTTATAATCTAGGAAGGTTTTCTTAAACCACCTTAGATTACCCAAAATGCTTTGATTTTTTTCCTTTATACATGCATCTATGCTATTTACTTAAAAATGATGACTTTGCAAGTGCTTAACTAACCTATATTTTAACTAGATAACTTAATTCACATGTAATATTTATGGCTGCACCTACATGACAAAACGTCATTTGTTATGCATGTTTCCTTTAGTAATTCAAAAACCATGTATATGCCAGTAATTGGAATAAGAAAGGTTAAATTGTCTATACAACAGTGAGAAACAGAAACATAGATATCTAGAAATGGGATGATTTCTTAAAGAGCTATAAAAATAAAAATGTGAACAAAAGCTAAAATGAGTGTTTGTGTGTTGAAAATATAGCTTCCCTTCCATTAAATGGTCAGCAGTTGAAACTTATTGACAAAAGAATATACCATTCAAGAAGACAAAATTTGAATATAAATTCTTGAATGTATGTTAATGGTAACCATATTCAATTGGTTCTCTGCTATTTTAGTAACCCTTCTTTAAAATTATAAAGATTTCATTAGTAGATACCATAAAAAAAATTGTTTTTAACCAAAAGTAGCATTGTTCTATATCAAAATAGATTGTTATTTTCAATTTTCAAAAGGCTGTAATTTTAGTGTGAAGAAAATTTTGCTGCTGTTACCACCTGTTCACATGAGGTTGATTTTGCAATTTTTTCCGAATTACCTACTGTACCAGGCTTTCCTATGGTTTGACAGGTTCCTGCTTGAGATACGAAACCAGTTCATATTTCATGCTACTCTGATTTCTGTTTTTACACTTGCCATCAACACAGCGACCAAGATGGTATACAATGATCTTACAAATTTATGTTAAATCATCATTTCGGATCCTTAATGTATGAAGCGATATAATAACTGTACATGCCAAAAAAATTTGAGAAGTTTTATTTAAATTTTAAAGTAATCAAGTTTATTTGAAATTGAATTTTGGACATTTTGATCTCAATTTTATGAATTTGTTTCTATTATTTGTAATTTGTAAAATATGTGCTTTGTTTTCCATAATAAATATTTTTTTTCTTGATCAAATAGTTAGTCACAGTTTCAAATTGGTTATTGTGCCAATTTTTCTATCTCAGTTCTTAAATATTGATCACAAATTTGTTTTTTAAAGTGTTTTAACAGATGCAAATGTTAGCTGCTGTTCAGTGTAGGTATTTAGTGTACATTTGTAATGTAAATAAGTGTATACAAGCATCCATCCTACTTAAGTTCAGACTTTGTTTTTTCATCTTCCCCATTACGAACCTAAAAGCTTTTTTCCTGTAAGCCCCTTGCTCTTAACTATTTCGTCTTAAAATTGATGGAGTATTATTGAATTTTATATATCTACTTATTTACATCAAATTTGCTAAACGTCCCGAGATAGAATATCAACTTTCACTTGCACAAAGGCACCACAATGGTTATAAAGTTTAAGAAAAATATAAAAGGTGATTTCGAAACTATAACAGATGCAATCTATGAACTTGAGTACTTTAATATCTACCCAAAAATTTGTCTTGCGAACTTTAATTTTGTCCAAAATTCTCTATTTAAATAATCTCAGATGCTTTGATGAAATCGAGTACTTTAATATTTAAGTAAAACTTCTGAAAGTTTTTTGGTTCTACATAAATTTTTGGATATAAATAATTTTTAAATATTAGATTTACCTACTTTTAAAGTATTACGCACATGTTTACAATAAAAGAAAATATGTATTCATTGCATTGATATTGTCAACATAAATGCTAAAAAATGAGTCGATGTATAACTAATCATAATAAAAAATGTGAAATCAAAATCTACAAATATTAAATATTTGGCTTTGTAACAAATATCTTCTTTGCTGCAGGGAAAGGGTTCAACAAAGTTTGATTAAAGTTTTCAAATAATTGGTTGAGCATGATGCGATGTTCAATTTGGGACAACAAACTTTCAACTAGCCTAAAGAAATCAAAATACTAATAACACTAATATTCACCATCATTACAGATAACATTGTTGTTGGAACGATGTTCACTATCTAGGGTACTTATATAATGCTTTGTGTTCGTTGTAGCTTTCTCTTCTATTTCGTAGAAATACTCACTTTTCAAACTCTGATACGATTGCGCTTGCAATAAAGGTGTAGAAAGGAAATTTTGCATGACACTCTGACTTAAAGACCAATTACATAGCACAAAAGCCTATGATATGGTCACAAATAAAACTATACATTGACACTGTCTTTCATCATGTGTTGTTTCCTATTTGATAAATTAATGTATGACTTGGATCATGTTTAGAATATCAAATATTTGGTCCTCAAAATCTCTTGACCATGTACCATAATGCATATACATATTGGTTTTGCAAAAACTTTAGCTGCTACACGGTGCAATGTCTTCAACACGAGACCAACTTAGCTGCTACACATATTACAGCCTTCTTCTTATGCTTACCATTTATACCTGAGGGTGAGATACACTTAAAACCAAAATTATTTTTTACATCTGGCGTCACAGTACACAAGACATACGAGTTTTTAATTAACAAATAGTTTGTATGTTTGGCATCATATTACTCAAGGCATACAAGTTTCTAATAAACAAATCAGACTTCCTAATTCAAAGACATACAAGGTTTTAATTTGAATCCTGAACAGTCCCACTGATTTAAATTTTTTTGTTATATATGTATGCTAACAATGCATTCACACACATTAAAACCATTAGATAGATGGTTGATAATTGATTCAAATATGCACCATTTTTTATATGCACTATGAGTTTTCATGGTTCACTAATAAATTTTCCCTTAATGGGCTTGACATGATTCCTGTGGTGAATCTACTAATCATCAAAACTACTTGCAATGAATTATTTTACACCCAATACCACTTTACATAATTAATGAAAGTATTGGATTGGAACTTAGCGTTATAAGGATTAAAACAGATGTGAATCAATATCAACATATGTTATATGGGTACGTTTATGAATAAGAACACAAATTAATCATATGTTAACGAATAATGCATAATTTCAGAAGAGATACATGATCACCCTCTAACTGCAACAAATTGGAGTTGGAAGATATGTATATGTGCTTTAGGAAGTCTTTATGGCGTTCAAAGTGTAAAAGAGTGCACATAGACAATGTTGTCTTTTATGTATAACTAAAGTGAATATCATACACTCATTATTTGGTGTACATAATGGTGATTATATTGTACAATGTTGCTCATAGTGTTTCTGGCTTCGCCTACATCATGTACGTCGTAATTTAAAAATTGACTTTGAACATTTTTCATACTGTTATGTGCCAATTATACACAATTTCCTTACTATTTGAAGTTTTCTTATGCAAACATTGATCGTTGTGTCAAATTTTCGAATTTTCAACTTGAATTTCATTTTATTGTAAGAGTGATCGTGTAGTATTATGTTATTATCTACGTGGCTATTACTAAGAAAAGCATAAAATAATAAATCAAATATTACACTAAATAATGCCACTTTTAACCATTTTGCCAACATGGATCAAGGTTATAAGTCGTAACCCCACCCGTTGTATCGTCACATTTTGGTTAGTTGTTTCCCATTGAATGATGATAACCTAACATTGGTTATTTGGTTTTTTATTTCTATCATTTATGACTGTGTCAATTCTCTACATTTTCCATCACTGACTTCTATTTCAAATTTTGTTACCCGCTATGTGATATATTTGTATCACATAAAGTCCATTTTTTAATATAGAGAGTACAAATGTTGAGCGTTTTTTGGATATATAGTAGAATCTTTTTTTTAGAGATTTAGCATATACAATAACCCACTTTGCTTACTGAGACGAGGTAATGGTGTTAATCTTTTGCAGTAAACCAACATACTTCAACACTATTTTTGAAGTCATAGTTTCTACTGGATGCAGTTTTATGGATATGCAATATTTGGTAGCATGAATTGTCAATATGACATAGATTTTAATCATTCACTTATGCTTTTGTTGCTCTTTACATTTCTATTACGTGTACCATTTATGGAGAAATCAATTAAATATAAATCATATGGATATACTATATTTTATTTAGTATAAAATATTTGAGAACTGTACACATATTCTCTTAAACTACAAAGATTTTACGTGTATTTTACTTTTTTTTTTTTTTTTTTTTTTTTGCACATTTTTTTTGCATGACTATTTTATAACTGATCAGGCTTCATTTTTTGTTTTTCCTTTGCAACATTATATGTTCTTGCATTCATCTTTTATTTATGCAAATCTACTTATGAATAGGGGATTCACTTTCAATTTTGTTCTTTTTGTTGGGCATTTAATATTGCACTATTAAAAGAATTCGTTGCTTTTGATTTTCAACCATTATACGTAAATTTAGAACTTTTAAAACTTCATTTTTATTTCATTTACTTGATATTATATTTTTCTGTTAAGCGGTATTTTTCAATGTTGAAAATGTCTGATGATTTTACTTTCTTTTTTTAGTCTTCTTAAGATCATAATTAATCTCTTCTCTCTTGACATTTTCTTGATCCGAGTGGTTCAGGAGATAATGGATCCATGTATTAAATGATGTATCATTTTTTTCTACTGCAAAATAACGTATCAAGCAGATTTTCTTGACTTGATCCATGTTTATGTTTTCATCCATTTTTCTTAACAAAATATTGTTTTGTATATGTATTCCTTTTACCCTGCTTTATATACCATAATCGACACATATCCATATTTAATGCAAAAACAAATATGGTATACTTGAAAATGAAGAAGCACAGGTTATTCATCACAGGGCTTCAACAAATACTTTTAAGATTTATTTCATTATATAAAAGTTCAACATATAACTCTTTCTGCCATTTTCTCTAATTTAACCCCCACATATTTATTTATCTTTGAGTTTTCCTTTTAAATACACTTTAATTCATAAAACTGTGTGAGTTGCCCTTCTAAATTATCTTTCTCAAATAAATTTTGATCCTATTCTATTCCAAGAGTTACCGCATAAAACCATTTCAATCAGACTATTTCATTATTGATTGATTACCCTAACTTTTCCAATTGTAAATTTTCCTTCTTATCTCTTAACTATTTACTTGAATATTTTCATTCCATGATTTTGTTTGAGTATTATTGTAATTGCAGTTAAATCTTATTCTGTTTAACAAAAGTTATTAGTATTCAATTAAAATCAATTGATTATGTTCAATGTAATTTATACCCTTCTATTTTTCGTCCATATAATGTATAGCAATGTTAAGCTGTTAATAACTACGAGTACAATATTTCAATAATATATATTCTAGGAAGGTTTAACAAAACCATCTTGGATTACTCAGATGTGTTTGCATGTTGAAAATATAGCTTCCCTTCCATTATGGTCAGCAGATGAAACTTAATGACAAAATAATACACTTAAAAAAGCCTAAAATACTAACCCACACAGAAAACTTACTAATATATCTTAATAGTGATATTTTCAATGGATGCTACTTGATTGAATATCTTAATACTATGCTTAAATTAACTTAATAATTGAAGTAAACTTATCCAAGTAAAAGTGGTGTTTCAATCACATTCAGAAAATTTCTTATTTATTAGCATGCACACAACGATTTATTATGTGGTCAGTATTGTTTCCATTATACACTTATATGTATATAATTCTTCTCATTCATATATTGATTATTGTGTCAATTTCATGTAATATAACAATATCATTGTATGTCAGATCATTCTTATAACTAAATATACTCAATTTATAAAGCATGAACAGATTGAGAATTCCCAAAATGATGAACTGGCCTAATGAGGAGGAAGGACAGTGGTCACTACACCAAACAGTCCATTTTGTCACCCTTTCTCGGCCTCATGTAGTAACAGTTATATCCATTACTAATTAATAACGTTTATTAACATTATAATCGGTTGTCATGGTAATAACCGTTATAACGTTTGATAGTATCGTAAATAATCTGAAGTACATGGATGAGATTGGAAATTTAGTTCATCCTCGTGTGTTAAGGAATTCACGCTGTTTCAGTTCCTCCTTGAACCATTTTAACAAAAATTCCTAAATCTGTTAGGGTTCTTCCTCCTCGTTCACGCATTTACTTTATTTGGGTTCTTCCTTCTCGTTCAAGCTTTCCCATTCACGCTTTTTCGTTCACGCTTTTCCATTCACTCTTTTTCGTTCACGCCTTTACTTCATTAGGGTTCTTCCTCCTCGTTCTACAGTCGGGCAGTCGCCGACGTTTAATTCGTGATCGGCTCACCTTGGTCTGTCAGCCTTCTCCTCATCTATTCAGTTTCTCAACTAATTTATCTATGCAGTTCATGGGTACGTTACATTTTTTATAGGTGCAGTTTACTTAACACTTGAATTGTTTATGCGTTATATCAGGTAATTTGTCTTTTTTGGGTTTGATAATATATGTATTTGAACAACAGGCAAAATGTACATTGTTGGACAATAAAGATCGAACCTTTGAGAAGTTTATCATGAACTTGTCTGACAAATAATGCTGCAAAATCCTTCAGTGTGATGACTAAGCTCTAGAATCAATAGTTCAATTAGTGTAGTTTATTGTGAACTGGTATGTACTATGGAATGTGTAGAATCTAATTTCTTATTCCATAATGCAAGAGTATTAAGAAAGGTAGGCTATTATTTCAGTGGAATTAAGGTTGCAGAATACTTGTAATGCTAGGCAACTTTTAACCGGTACATAGCTGCTATAAATTACAAAATAAAGAACCCTTGATACAATTTTGGTCCAATGTATTTATCTGAATCGTGGATTTAAACCAAATTGTCATCAAGTCGATATTTAAGGAAAAAGAAAATAACTAGTTATCAAAATTTTATATCTTTTTGTTTACATCAAAATAAAATTGAATTCATCACTACATAAATTTGCAGGAATAAAAGCATAGTTGGTGCAACATTGGAAAAAGGAGTAGTTTTGGAAGAAAACAACATCAATGTATAGTAAAGCAGAAAATCTACAGGTTTAAATGTAAAATTTATTTTAAGATTAATTATTAAATTTATTGCATAACATAAGTCCATACACCGTATAGAACGAAAGACGCATAATGATACGGTATCAAAATGTTTATTGACATACCAAGTTGCAATGATAATGAAAATTGCGTATTATAGAAGTTTATGACAATATGATGAAAGAACTATCATACGGTGTCTTATAAATATTGTATCCTTCATGTTTTTATGCATGTATAGTTCTGTATATTATCTTCTGTACTTCCATCGTGAATGGTATCACAATGTAGATAGTTTTGTTTTAATTTAATCGGAAAATCCAATCCTTCGCTTGTGACATTCAAGAGTCAGATGTTGCATTTAGACAATGATTTTGATCCTGGATGTTGTTTGGTGGGTCTTCTCATTTGGTATTAATAATGTGATATAGAGTTATATTTTGAAAGGGATAATCTAACATCCTGACACTGTATCATTATGCGTCTTTCATTCTATATTCTATACGGTGTGTGGACTTATATTATAACAGGTTTACAAAGACCTTCCTCTATGCTTAGTTTACTGACTTACTTCTCCACCCTCACTTGTTTGTGTTTGACAGACAGCGCAACCCTACAAAAACTGGAGAAGCTCTTAACATTGGAGAGAGTTTGCATGTAAAAGTCTTCCCTGATGTCGAATTGCTGCTAGATTTTCTAGTTTTGCTGCAATTACTTAAGATAAACAGATGTAATTCTGAGTGGTCCCATACAAGCACAATTGCACAACTTATCTAAATCAGCTGCTCTGGTGACTCTTGATGATATAGTGCAAAAAGGTACAAATTTTTGGGGAAGTTATCTAGTTGGTGTTCATAGACAAACCGTTGTCTTATTCAACAGTTATGTATTATCCACACAGAAATTTCAGTTGCCCCGACCACTTTATTATTAGTTTCTATATCCAATTGATTACCAAGATTTCCTGTATTGTTCTGAACTACACTAGGAGGTGTTCACTCTTACCTAAAGGCTTTGGTTGTTTTTCAGTCACATTATTAATCTCTATTCCTTCCATTCCTCCTGAATCGTCCAAATTAACCTTTATATTTTATTTCATTTGTTCTCAATGTTTACATTTACCGCCATCACCACTTTTACTATTTTGCACTTTGGTATAACAGCATCCATTTCTTCCTTAGGTTTTGTTCACTTTAGCTGGCAATTCATGCATTTGGATATAAACTTCCCAACATCTCCTTTCATCCCTTCCCAGTAATAAGTCTGCTTCATCTCTCTATAGATCTTATTACCACCGGGATGTATAGTCAGTTTTGAGTGATGACATTCTCTAAGCACTTCATCTCTCAAACCATTCACGTTGGGCACAACTAGCCTTCCATTCTTTCGAAGCCATCCATCTCGATCAAGCCCATACACATTCATCTCCTCATCGATACCCATCTCTAACTTGGAGATGATTTCCAATAGGTTAGGATCGTCCCTCTGGCTGGAACCAATCTGCTCTATCAAAGTGGGTCTGATCGTCAAACTAGCTAGCATAACTGGATCCAATTCGCACTTTGGTCTGAAATCAAACCCCGTAATATACTCCAGTTGCTTCCACTCAAGAAACATAGTCCCTAAACTGGCATGTCTCCTACTCAAGGCATCGGCTACCGCATTACCTTTCCCAGTTGTGTATGCGATATCAAAATCATACGAAGCCAAGAACTCTAACCATCTTTGCTGACGGAGATTCAGATCTTTCTGAGAGAAGAGATACTTTAACGATTTATGATCGGTAAACAACTCAAATCTTTCTCCCAAGAGATAGTGTCTCCACATCTTCAGCGCAAACACGATCGCTGCTAATTCCAAATCATGGGTAGGATACTTCTTCTCATGCGGCTTTAGCTGTCGACTAGCATAAGCTACAACCCTACCTCCTTGCATCAATACTGCACCCAGTCCGGTACCACAAGCATCCGTGTATACCGTCATCTCTTCATTCCCTTTAGGAATGACTAACGCTGGCGCACGCGTCAACTTCTCTTTTAGACTCTTGAAGGCATCCTCACACACTCCGTCCCAGACGAAGGACTGATTCTTCTTAGTCAATCGAGTCAATGGTGCTGCTATCTTGGAGAAGTCCTGGATAAACTTACGATAATATCCAGCTAATCCCAAGAAACTTCTTACATCTGTTGCATTCTTGGGCGTAGGCCAATCCTGTACCGTAGCCACCTTCGCAGGGCCCACGGCAATACCACTCTCGGAAACAACATGACCCAAGAATCTCACTTCCCTTCTCTAAAAATGACACTTAGAGAATTTCGCTTTCAATTGGTGTTTCCTCAACACCTCCATCACTATCCTCAAGTGTCCCTTGTGTTCCTCCTCTGTCCTTGAGTAAACAAGGATATCATCCACGAACACAAGAACAAACTTATTCAACTGATCTCTGAATACTCGATTCATAAGATCCACAAAGTAGGCTGGTGCATTGGTCAACCCAAATGGCATGACCAACCACTCATAAAATCCAGACGGCGTCCTAAATGCCATTTTCGGAACACTCTCATCCGCTACTCGTACCTGATGAAATCCTGTCGCGAGGTCCAACTGGGAGAACACTCTTGCTCCTTCCAGTTGATCAAACAAATCATCTATCCGTGGTAGAGGATACTTATTCTTCCTCGTTACCTTATTCAACTCGCGATAGTCCACACACAAACGAAGGGAACCATCTGCCTTAGTGGCAAACACAACTGGTGCTCCCCACTCGGAGACACTCCTTCTAATAAATCCCTTCTTCAAAAGATTGATGACTTGCACCCCGAGCTCTCGCTGCTCCCTTGGTGCCATACGATGAAGTGGCATCACTATAGGTCTGGCATCTTTCACTAAATCAATACGGAACTTAATCTCTCGGTGTGGTGGAAGCCCGGTCACCTCCTCGAAGACGTCCGGATACTGGCCAACCACGGGCACATCTGACAACTCATCCTGCGGGATGTCGAGGGAATTTACAAAACTAGCCATAACCCCATCACTAGGTAGACTACCAAACACTACCCTCCGCCCATCATCCGCCCTCACTGTCACCAAAAAGCCCTCACAGTCTACCACCACCCCGTATCTTTGGAGCCAATCGACTCTCAATATAATGCCATACCCAGTAAAGCCCAAAACAAAGCAATCACAAACAAACATACATCCATGACTCGATAAGACCAAATTCCTGCAAATTATACTAAGGCTAGTCGAACTACCAATCGGGTTTGTCACAACCAATGGTCTATCGACTATCTCGGGTTCCAGTCCCAACCTATCTACCAGGTCACTAGATATGAAGGAACGGGAAGCCCTAGTATCAAACAAAACTCGAAGTGGTACATCATAAATAGAAAGCATACCTTGAATAACAACATTCTTTCCTTTCTCCGCCGCAGTTGGGGCATTCGACGAAGAAGGAACAGCATCAATAGCATATGCTTTCACAATCTGCTTCTCCTTAAGAGGTTGCGGACACTTATCCTTGAAATGTCCCACTTGACCACAGTTGAAGCACTTCTTATCCGCTGGCTTGGCCCGATAATCTTTAGCATAATGGCCCTTATTACCACAGCTGAAGCACTCAACATCCTTCTTGCTCTTTTTCTGACCACCTTTAGATTGGTCCTGCTTCCTCTTATTCTGGGAGTTATTCTTGGCTCCACCGCCTGCTTGCGGCTTTGGCCCTTCTGCAGATGCAGCCTCAGTCTTTGACTTAGGGTAAAGACTTTCTGATCTCAAAGATTTCCCCACAATCGATTCAAAAGTCTCATCGATGTGGTTGATAAGCCTTTCCCCCGAGTATCCATCCAAACCAGTAATGAACTTCTCATTCTTCTTCTCAGGAGTGTCAATGAGAGACAGTCCATACTTCGACAAAGTGTCGAACTCAGCAATATAGTCAGAAACTGCCCCCCCATTCTGCTTGAGTTCCAAGAACCTCTTGAACAATACCGACTTCTGGGCAGCTGGAATAAACTTCTCGCTAAAGCGAGCCTTGAACTGAACCCAAGTAACCTGATCCTCTGGAGTAGCTGTTCTAATGGCATTCCACCAATTCATCGCTCGCCCTTGTAGCTGACGAGACGCTAGCCTTCTCTTCATCGCATCCTCAAGACCCAAGTCATCGAAGATATGATCACAGCTATCCATCCAGTCTTGAACATCTGTGGCCGACTCCGTCCCGTGGAACTGCTTCCCACCAAGGTTAGTATAATCTTTGCACAACTTGGCGAAATCGACCCTAGGCGCCTGCACTACTGGGCCAACACCAACTCCGGGATTGGGAACTGCCCCTTGCACTTCCCTAAGCATGTCTCTCATGAGGTTAGTAAACATCGCCCTCATGTCAGCGGAATTCCCATCGTTGGTCCCTCTACCAGCACCCCTCATGTCTCGGCTCATCGTCAATCTGAAAAAGGGAAACGATTAACGACCCCATAGTGGTGCTAGTGCAGTACGACTTCATTCTTATACTACCAATAGTATATATATATATATAGCTTTTGAAAACCAAAGTAATTACAAATACACGCTCTCATATACGTACTATCTCTCCCTAGTGTCTTTCCTTAGGTTAACTATGCAACCTAGAGCTCTGATACCAAGTGTGACGGCCCGCCCCGCACCAACCGACATTTACTCCAAGGGTGCGCTGTACACATGTCCAGTTAGCACGGAACGGGTCGTAAAAAGGAAAGGGAAGAAGGAAATGAACATACTAAGAACCTATAGAATGTCTCACAGCGCATAGAACAAAATATAATAATAACATACTTGATATAAAACAGGAGAGACAGTGCATAAGCTAAAAACCAGAACTAAGCATCATAGCAGCGGAAATTCAAAATATAGCTTATTACAACTTTTCAACTGTCTCAAAGCAAAAGCAAGATAAGGGAGGTACACTACTAATGCCCAAGTAGCGACCACCAACGACACAGGGAGAATGTGTATATATATATATATATATATGTCATACGTGAAAGCCTCCTGCCCACCTCCGAATCAGCTACTCGCGCACCACCAGCTAACCTGTCTCTAGTCTGCTCGTGTGAGCACCCAGAGTAATAAGAGGAGACATAAAACTCTGGGTCAGACATAAAGCCTGGTATGAGCGATAAGCATCTAAAGTGAACAATAACAGGTAGACTAAAACATACATGAACCTAGACCTGCAACCAAAGAGTTAGCACTACATACTGTACAACACTCTAAGGTGCCATATCAAATAGTGTAAAGATACGAAGGTGGGGAAGGTGTGCATGTCATAGTGATGGCAAACAATCAAACATAGCATCCATCATTACATCTCTCACTCAGTGCATAAAGCATACGATATTCACCACTTCGATCACCCACCCTTGCTACGATCACTTTGCCCCCATGAAGTCATAAAATGGCTTCACTGCACTGATAACGTAGCCACTAATCCTTCGCTATGTCCACTTGCCCCATGGAGTTATTCACCCCATCTGCGCAGGCTCGTAGCCTTACCAATCCTTACTATGTCCACTTGCCCCATGGAGTTATTCACCCCATCTGCGCTGGCTCATAGTCTTACCAATCCTTACTATGTCCACTTGCTCCATGGAGTTATTCACCCCATCTGCGCTGGCTCATAGTCTTACTACGCATCACCTTGCCCCTCAAGTCATAATGACACTACTGCACTGATAACGTAGTCTTGCTACCATCACATTGCCCCTCGAGTCGCAATGACTCTACTGCACTGATAAGTAGCCCATCATTCATTTTTAGTGGTGAATCGAAGTTATGAACGTCAACAACTCCTTAGCACACGTCCCGCAGCAAAGTCCAACCATGAAGTGAACTCATCGGTTCCCAACTGGATCCTGAGCTCTAACTTCCCATATTGGACTACCTTTGCATCTCGGGTTATTGGTCAATACTAGGTCGGGTCGGGTTCCTCCTCAAGCCATCGCTTCGGGTCGGGTATCCTTCATTGGTTCGGGTCGGGTCTTCTTCTGGTACGGTTCGGGTCGAGTATTTCTCCTCGAGTCGGGTCGGGTGCCATCCCCCTCCAGTTCGTGCTTCCGCTCCGATCCGCCACCTCATTCTTCACATGCTCCTATCCGATCCATCTTCATGCTTCCGCTCCGATCCGTCCTCCTTAATCCGATCCGATCCCAGTTCAGTTAGCGTGGCCTTCCTTTTTGCCAATTTTCCTAAGTGTCAGGTTCCGATCCGATCGAATCCCTTGCCCAGTTCAACATATCCAACCCGAGCCCCATATCCGATCCGATCCGAAGCCTGCACTGTTTTCTGCAACTGTTCCAGCAAGTGTTTACGCCATTCGACGACGTTTTCGACCATTCTAACTATTGAAATCAATCACAAAGCATATCATACAGTCATAGCAACATGCATAATCAACCACAAACAACCAAGCATCAATATGATAGGTTAAAATGGATCAAACATACCCCAAAATCCCATATTTCCCCCTAAGCATGTTTAGGTGAAACTAATGATAGGATTAGCAAAACTTAACCAAATTAACCCAAATTCATATAAGAGATCTAAAACATCATTTAAGAATTTATGAACATTTTTCCCGAATTTTATCATGCTTAAATTCGCTAATTAACACTAATTACCCTTAACTAGCCATAATTAGTGTAAAACTATGCAAATCACTCACCTTAGCCACAAATAAACTAAGATCTGAAATAAGTCTCTGATTTTATGTGAATCCCAATGCTAAACAGCATCTCCAACGTTGCTTTGGTGTAGATCTTCCTTGATTAGAGGTTGCTAAGCCAAATCCTTGACCAAAAGGTGATTTAGAGGTTAGATGCCATTTTTAGGGTTCCTTGGTGATAAGTGGAGGCTAGAAAACTGGAATGGAATGATGCTCTATCTCGTTTCCGCCTTCTCATAACCCTAATCCCGAAATGGGTTATGGACCTACTCAATAATCACCCGATTTGGCCCGGTTAAGCAGTTTTTCACTCTCCAAACCTTATTTCAGCCATATCTCCCAAACGGTAAGTCCGTTTGGCTATTATGACCACTCTACGGAAAGGTAAACCATCAAACGAATCTAATGGAGGTGGTTCCAGGTCAAAATTCCTTTCCAATCAAAAGTTATGGCCAAAACAGTACCAACTAGGGGCAAAATGGTTAATTGAAAATCGAAAAAAATCATAAGCATGGGAAATGACTCTAATGGATGTTTCCCAAAGTTACATGACCATACGACTTCATATGAGAAATAAATAAATATTCTACGATCCTCCGATACGTAGAATGCGGGTCATTACACTCTTCCCCCCTTAAGAAATTTCGCCCCCGAAATTCCCTAATCAACACACACACAAAGGTCCCTCATGCCTATCAATCATAAAACAACAATCAAACATGCAAACAAGCAAAACAAGTCTACCCTAGCATGCGGAAAACTAAATTGCAAAGTAAATCTTACCAGGCAAAGAGTTCTGGATATGCCTTCCTAATGCTCTCCTCTGTCTCCCAAGTACAATCATTTTCGTCCTCGCCCCACTGAACCTTAACTAGCTTCACCGCCTTCCTTCGAAGTTGCTTCGTATCGTGCCCCACAATACGAATCGGCTTGCGGTTCCCAACCGCCTCGGGTTCTACTTCGAAGTCCTCTAACTGATCAGATGAAATAGTCATATCTGAGTCGTGAACGAACTTCCTTAGTTGGGAAACATGAAACACATTGTGGACTCCCCCCATTTTCTCTGGTAAGCCAATTCTATATGGCAAATTCCCGACTAGTTTAAGAACAGGGAATGGGCCAACAAATCTTGGTGCCAACTTGCCTCTCCTACCAAATCGAATCACGCTTTTTAACGGAGAGATCTTGACGAACACCAAGTCACCAACGGAGAATTTCAAGTCTCTTCTCCCCTTATCAGCATAACTCTTCTGCCTATCTTGGGTAGCTTTCATTCGTTGCTGAATGATCTTAATCTTATCCAAAGTTTCTCTCACCACATCTGGTCCAAGCACCAACTTCTCGCCAGTCTCTATCCAACATGATGGTGAGTTGCACGGTCTTCCGTACAAAGCTTCATATGGAGCCATACCGATACTGGATTGGTAGCTATTATTATATGCAAACTCTACTAGATGCTAATGGTCATCCCATGATCAACCAAAATCCAATATACAAGCTCTCAAGAGATCATCCAATATACGATTCACCCTCTCCGTCTGACCGTCGGTCTGAGGATGATATGCGGTACTGAGATGTAATCCTGACACTAGAGCCTCTTGTAAGCTCTTCCAAAACCCACTAGTGAACAACGGGTCTCGGTCACTCACAATGCTTTTGGATACTCCATGAAATCTCACTACCCACTTCATATACAATTCTGCCAACTTGGCTGCCGTCCTGGTCGATTTGACTGGTATAAATTTTGCACTCTTAGTCAATCGATCCACAATTACCCAAATGCTACCATATCCCGATCCAGTCCTTGGTAAGCCATCGATGAAATCCATCGAGACTTGCTCCCATTTCCATTCGGGAATTTCTAATGGTTGCAACAAACCACTAGGCTTCTTTTGCTCGGCTTTAACTAGCTGGCAATTCATGCATTTGGATATAAACTTCCCAACGTCTCTTTTCATCCCTTCCTAGTAGTAAGTCTGCTTCATGTCTCTATACATCTTATTACCACCGGAATGTGTAGTCAGTTTTGAGTGATGACATTCTCTAAGCACTTCATCTCTCAAACCATTCACGTTGGGCACAACTAGCCTTCCATTCTTTCGAAGCCATCCATCTCGATCAAGCCCATACACATTCATCTCCTCATCGATACCCATCTCTAACTTGGAGATGATTTCCAATAGGTTAGGATCGTCCCTCTGGCTGGAACCAATCCGCTCTATCAAAGTGGGTCTGATCGTCAAACTAGCTAGCATAACTGGATCCAATTCGCACTTTGGTCTGAAATCAAGCCCCGCGATATACTCCAGTTGCTTCCACTCAAGAAACATAGTCCCTAAACTGGCATGTATCCTACTCAAGGCATCGGCTACCGCATTACCTTTCCCAGGTGTGTATGCGATATCAAAATCATACGAAGCCAAGAACTCTAACCATCTTTGCTGACGGAGATTCAGATCTTTCTGAGAGAAGAGATACTTTAACGATTTATGATCGGTAAACAACTCAAATCTTTCTCCCAAGAGATAGTGTCTCCACATCTTCAGCGCAAACACGATCGCTGCTAATTCCAAATCATGGGTAGGATACTTCTTCTCATGCGGCTTTAGCTGTCGACTAGCATAAGCTACAACCCTACCTCCTTGCATCAATACTGCACCCAGTCCGGTACCACAAGCATCCGTGTATACCGTCATCTCTTCATTCCCTTTAGGAATGACTAACGCTGGCGCACGCGTCAACTTCTCTTTTAGACTCTTGAAGGCATCCTCACACACTCCGTCCCAGACGAAGGACTGATTCTTCTTAGTCAATCGAGTCAACGGTGCTGCTATCTTGGAGAAGTCCTGGATAAACTTACGATAATATCCAGCTAATCCCAAGAAACTTCTTACATCTGTTGCATTCTTGGGCGTAGGCCAATCCTGTACCGTAGCCACCTTCGCAGGGCCCACGGCAATACCACTCTCGGAAACAACATGACCCAAGAATCTCACTTCCCTTCTCTAAAAATGACACTTAGAGAATTTCGCTTTCAATTGGTGTTTCCTCAACACCTCCATCACTATCCTCAAGTGTCCCTTGTGTTCCTCCTCTGTCCTTGAGTAAACAAGGATATCATCCACGAACACAAGAACAAACTTATTCAACTGATCTCTGAATACTCGATTCATAAGATCCACAAAGTAGGCTGGTGCATTGGTCAACCCAAATGGCATGACCAACCACTCATAAAATCCAGACGGCGTCCTAAATGCCATTTTCGGAACACTCTCATCCGCTACTCGTACCTGATGAAATCCTGTCGCGAGGTCCAACTGGGAGAACACTCTTGCTCCTTCCAGTTGATCAAACAAATCATCTATCCGTGGTAGAGGATACTTATTCTTCCTCGTTACCTTATTCAACTCGCGATAGTCCACACACAAACGAAGGGAACCATCTGCCTTAGTGGCAAACACAACTGGTGCTCCCCACTCGGAGACACTCCTTCTAATAAATCCCTTCTTCAAAAGATTGATGACTTGCACCCCGAGCTCTCGCTGCTCCCTTGGTGCCATACGATGAAGTGGCATCACTATAGGTCTGGCATCTTTCACTAAATCAATACGGAACTTAATCTCTCGGTGTGGTGGAAGCCCGGTCACCTCCTCGAAGACGTCCGGATACTGGCCAACCACGGGCACATCTGACAACTCATCCTGCGGGATGTCGAGGGAATTTACAAAACTAGCCATAACCCCATCACTAGGTAGACTACCAAACACTACCCTCCGCCCATCATCCGCCCTCACTGTCACCAAAAAGCCCTCACAGTCTACCACCACCCCGTATCTTTGGAGCCAATCGACTCCCAATATAATGCCATACCCAGTAAAGCCCAAAACAAAGCAATCACAAACAAACATACATCCATGACTCGATAAGACCAAATTCCTGCAAATTATACTAAGGCTAGTCGAACTACCAATCGGGTTTGTCACAACCAATGGTCTATCGACTATCTCGGGTTCCAGTCCCAACCTATCTACCAGGTCACTAGATATGAAGGAACGGGAAGCCCTAGTATCAAACAAAACTCGAAGTGGTACATCATAAATAGAAAGCATACCTTGAATAACAACATTCTTTCCTTTCTCCGCCGCAGTTGGGGCATTCGACGAATAGAGGCCAAATAGAGGCCAAATCGACATTGCTATGCGAGTTTCATGATGGTTCTTCTTCAAAGGAGCCACCTTTCTTCGTCAAGATGATGCATGATCCCTTTCCTAAGCCTTGCCTATGTAAGTTCTAGCTACTTTTGGATCAAAACGGTATTTTTAATGTTGACATGGGATAAAATGAGGCTAAACATGATTATGCGAACCTATATGAACCTTACCATGCCTCTTGTGTTCATGTTTATGATTTTAGGCCATGTGAGTAACTTAATCATGCCTCTCATGCTATGCATAACCTAGTTTATCTTGCAAGTTTGGATCTTTATGCATGAAATGCTAGCATGAACCTTTATGAACCACTTTACTTGTGAAACATTGGCTAAGACAAGATTTTGGGGCTTATGCATGTTTATGAACCAAAACCCCTTATGCTAACATGCAAGTTGGTGGCCAAATCCTTTATGAGATTATGCATGCTCGTGGCCAATCCCCTCTTTTAAGTTGTGCATGTTTATGGCCAAACCCTTTTTGATAATATGCATGTTTGTGGCCAAATTACCTTATGACACTATGCATGTTTATGGCCAATCCCTTTATGATGTTACGCATGTGGAAGCCAAGCCCTTTTTGGCATCATGCATGATTTGAGACCAATATGTGACATAGTACCCTTACTATGTTGGCTCGCTTGCTTGCGTTGGGAAAACACGATTTTTGGGTAGTTAGGTAAACATGAACATGTCGCAAAATCTTAACTTGAATATGACATGTGTTTATACTTGAAAATATGACTTGAAAAGATAACATGGAGGTTGGCATGTAAGTATGCATAAAAACATGAGCTTGGGAATTTACCTATTAAGTTAGGTCTACCCTTTGGGAATTTACCTATTAAGTTAGGTCTACCCAAATGCTTGAAAACTTGTAACATGTTTTGGAAACATGATGAACTTAGATAATGTAAGTATGGCCAACTCGAGGTTGGGTTGAGTTTGCAACGTAAAACTACCCGGAACCGACCGGCCTAACTAGTAGTTGCAAACAATAGGACCCAATGTGAGAAGTTGGTCATGTCGCGCTTAAGACCCGAGGTTAGACTAGGTTGTGGTGTAAATCTACCCGGACCCGCCCGGCTTAACTAGTAACCACAACAAGGTCTAATGTGAGAGGTTGAGGGTGCATTAATTAAATTAATGCCACATAATAGGGTTAAGTTAATTTGATTAGTGAGGCTTAACCAAATATGATATGAACAAATGGGTTAAGTAATTTGATTAGGCTAATGATACTTAACAAAACATGATAAGCTTGGGTAAGTTAAGTAACTTGATTTGCCTAATGACACTTGACCATTTATATACGACTAGTGGACGGGATTAAGTTAACCAACACTTAATCAATCCAACACGATAACATGATAAGGTTAAGTAACCAAGACTTAACTAACCTAACCACGGTAATTAGATGGGGTTAAGTAATCCACACTTAACTAATCTAAACACGGTAATTAGATGGGGTTAAGTAATCCACACTTAACTAATCTAAACACGGTAATTCGATAGGGTTAAGTTAAAAACTTAACCAATTCAAACTTGGTAATTCAATGAGGTTAAGTAGCCCATACTTAACCAACTTAACGTGATAATTTAATGGGGTTAAGCAACTTATGCTTAACCAATTATACAGGAAGATTTGATGTGGTTAAGTGACCTAAACTTAACCAATCTAACTCGTTAATTGGATGTGGTTAAGTGACCTATACTTAACCAATCTAACGTGAAAACATGATAAGGCTAAGTCACGAATCACTGGAATACGCTTGACCGATTGGATGACAAGGTCAAGTTAACTTATATAATTAACCAATCTAAAATGATAATTAGACGAGGTTAAGCTATGGATTGCTTAATATACTTAACCAACTTGACACATGGTTTGTAGGGTTAAGTCTTGGACTTGGATACTTAGCCAATTTTGACATGGTTTGTAGACGGGTTAAGTTATGAACTTAAGTGACACTTAACCCATTAGATAAATCCTAATTTGGAGGATTAGGTAAATAACCATAGTTAACAAGGATTATGGAAATAAGGCTAAGTGGTAAACCTTAGTTAAAAGAAACTAAGTAATAATTCTCAGCCAAGGAGATTTGGACCACCTCTTAGATAGATGAGTAACCCGATACGGTAGGTCATCGTTTAAGTATACGTGTAGGAGCAGGCTATCTGGTTTAGATAAAGGCTCCAGCGAACTGGGTAACGAAGCAGCGGCTTCGGGGAACGTGAGGATATTCTCGGTATCCCTCTGTGAGGTCGCAGATGATCATCCTGGGCTCACAAGAGGTTGAGGTCTGCGGTAGAAGAACCAAGAATATGCCTTGGTTGCTATGCGAGCGACCTAAAGACTGGGGTGGATAGCAGTGAGTCGACGAATACATAAGGTGCCCGAGATAGCAAGTTCGTCGATCATCTGCCATCTTGAGTCAAGCGTGTACGTACGGAAAGGCAGGGAACACCCAACAGACCATGATTTGCTATCTAATTATGGGTGAGGTAGGCCGTAGGATGTGGGCTGGCCGGAGTGTAGTTCTCATGCAAGATTCTCTTGTGTTGCCTTTCACTAGCTGAGGGAGGGGTCTCGTGGGACCATAGCCACGTGTAGAAAAGCAGACCTTAGTATCTGCATCGGCAGATAAATCTAAAGCTCCCGACCGAGTCCTGTATTTCTTGTTTTGCCCTGTGACAGGACTCAGATGGCACGATGTGATACATGTGCATACAGTTATAGAAAAACGATTCACGATGAATGCGTGGGAAAAAGGGCGCGATTGAGGGTTAGCGTAATCCCTAGTGGCCTAGGTGGTTTAACCCAAACCGAAATACGAAAGCGTGCAATAGGTAAGCGTAATCCCTAGTGGTGCTAGGTGGCGTAAGTCCTAGTAGTTCAAATGATGATTCATATGGAAGAGCCTAGCTAGAACAAGGGTGACAATCCAAACGATTTCAAGGATAATGCGACATGAGGAAGCCCGTACGAGGTACGGCAAGGGACTGAACTTATATACATGGAAAGAAACGTATGATTTGAGTAACCTATACATGCGATATTAGGTTGACATGGACCATTACACGACTTTGAGCACGGGACATTCATGGTTAACACATGACGCGGGTAGGGATACTAGTACAAGAGGTGCAGAGCAAATATACATGTTAGGACTAGGAAGAATATACATAATAGAAACCGTGGGATGTTAGACGGGGTAGATACCTCGGGATAATGTACTCGATAGAAATCTGACGATGTGATACCTTGACTTATCATAACGCCGCAGTTTATCATGATACCTTGGTTTGCCTTGCCACAGTAGTTCAACCGGCTATCCTGGTTTATCTATCTGGTAGTTATCCTTATGTTTACTTTCAGTTTATGCATGTCATGTTACCTTTACCTGTTTTTATACTGAAAGTAGATAGGACTTACTCAGTCTTTTTGACTGACCCGTTTTGTTTCGCCTCTTTTCTTCCGTTTCCCCCCAGGTTACAGGGAGGAAACAATGTTGTTTAGTTCGGACTTCTTCTGCCTGAAGGTCATCATGGATGGCTTGGACTTCTCTTGGCTATGGCTACTTTACTGTTTCTACTTGGGGAATAATTTATGAAAAGGTTTTTATGCTTCTTTATTATTGCAAGACAGGTTTTGATGTACTCTGATATAAAAGGCTTTAGACCTTATTTATTCATATTATGAAAGTTTGATTTTACTTCCGCTATTTTTATATGTTCTATCTTGTGATATTTCTGTGCATGTTTACCAATAATGCCCCTCTAAAGCTAGTGCATTCCTTTGCGAGTGACCCTAGCGGAGGCGGGGTGTTACATTCGGTATCAGAGAGCAGAAGGTTACCAGACTGGGCAAAAGTTTTTAAAGACCTTCTGAAAATTATTTGAAAAACCGTTTACAAAGAAGCATTTTTCAAGAAAATTTTCTTTTAAAAAGAAAAAGGCTATTCCCCAAAGGCCATTAGCATCATCCTTGTTTCCTTGATTTAATCTCTTTTCCTTTCTTTCCTCCATCTGTAGCCACAGTGGTTTTGACTGCGACTAGTCTTTCTAGCTGCGTAAGTGTCTCCCATACGATGGAGGTGGTTCTCGAGAGACCGTTGCAGAGTTACGCATGAAAGGATAGTAAGAACAAGGATAAAGGATACGAGCTCAGGGATAAGCAACATGTTGGTATGGCTGAGTCCTAAAAGGAGGGAGAAAGATGAACAATGAAACCCATGACGAGAGGGTACCTTTGGCATAGTGAAACGGGATAGATAGTTAAGTATCATGGGACAAGGACAAGATCATTGGGAGGGCAATAGTATGCTCTCATTTCTAGGGTACATCAGAAGGAGGGTAACGATCTTGTTAAAGGTTTAGCTTTTCTTCTCTATCATCCTGTCGGGACTTTGTTTTGATCACCGCATCTTTTAAGTCCGCTTCGATGGTTGAGTCTCTGCACCTTAGTACTAGCGTAGTAGAGAATCCCGCTTTTGTCTCAAGTCCTATTGGAAGATTGGTCCATTTATTCATAGCTTGTTTGGACTTGAGAATGTCTATATCAAGTGTTGAGCTTGGAAATAATGCTTATGTTTATAAGTTGTGGATGGATTCTAGGGATGAAGTGGTTATCCAGTAAGGGGTGCCACTCTCGGTTTTAAAAGGAGGGTAGTTAGACTCTTGGCTCGCTTTGGTAATACCCTCGAAGTCTCGTGTAACCTTTTGGGTTCTGTCATGGCTAGTTACCTAGAATCCCAGGATGCAGTTGTTGGTAACCCGTTTGAATAGAATTCGCCGCTAAGGCGGATGGTTCGTTTCGATTATGTATGAGTTATGGGAATCACCCTAGTAAGGACTCTTGGCAATTTGGATTGGCATCGAAAAACGAGATCCAGAATTCACTAGTGAATTTTGGAGAGCTGGCTTGAGTACGTAGATATGGTTGAGCCAAGTATACTAGGGAAGGAATAAGTGCAATTGGAACGAGAGGCGACGAGGAAATGAGTTCCAAATCATGTTATGGAAACAGGAAGTAAGAAGCTGCGAAATCGTGAAGTAAAAGGGGCGGTCAAGGCACGATGGAACTGAGCTCAAGGTAATGTGACGCAGGAGACTGAAGACTAAAGACGTGCATGATATCTCTTTTGGGAATATATCCTCGACCCCTGTTTTCTGTTGAGCTTGCTTGTAGGCTATCTTTTATGGATATCCTCTCGGTCCTGTTTCTGTTACAAACCCCGTGAGGAGTTTGTTTTGTTTATCTTCTCGATCTTATTTTAGGGAATCTTAGGTAGAACCCTATGGATGTAAACATGTATTTGAAACATGTTATGGTTGATATGGTCACAAATGATTGCAAGTGGTTGCTCGTGGATGCGCGAATACACGTTAGATACTAGATTGACGCGATCACATTTCATGTTGCATATACACGAGTATTTATACCTGTTTATGGATGAAATTGAATGTGTTACCATGTGGACGTTGCATATGGATGAATGTTTGTGCACGCATATAGTATCTATATGACTAGGACTATTTGCATACATGTTGGATTCATGGCACTATACATATTTTGCATTAGAAAGATTATTCAGGCCTGATCATTAGCATTAGCTAAGGAACATGCACACACACGTTTTGCATATAGTCATACAGCATTAGAAATCATCTAAGGACGATGGTTGCTTGTGGATGATGTTTTGAGTAGATGGATGATGGATGGTAGGATATGTTCTTCCTAAAAGGTGGGGAGAATGTAACAACCCGCATTTCAATAACATGTTAAAACGAGAATTAAGGCAGAATTTAATTTTAAATTCTGAATCAAGTAAAACGGGCTATGCCATTGCGTTCGTCTCGGAAAAATACGCGAAATAGAGTCCGAGTTTTCGAAAATCGGAGTCCGTATGACCCGGTTAAGGCCCAAAGAAGATTTCTGGAAATTTGAATTTCGGAAACAGTTTTGGAAATCAGATCTGGGGCCAGGCGGGAAGTTTCCCGCCTAGGCCATGTCGACAGGGCTGTCGACAGGCCTGTCGACTTGGGCCTAGACCAAGTCGACAGCCCTGTCGACTTGCCTGTCGACAGGGGGTGGCCGGGGCAAGTAGCCTGGCGCACCTGTTTGTCTTACCTGGTCTTGTTCTTGGGCTGGGTCTGGAAGCTTCCGAGATCTGATGGTCCTAATCTATCCTAGGGTTAATCTAAGGGCCTAAAACTATCCTAATCTCTATAAAAAGACCCTAAACCTAACCTAAATCCCTAAAAATCAAACCTAGCAACTAAGTGCTGCCAAAATCAATATTGATCATGGCCTCCATCTCCAATCCCTAGAGCCTATGCATTCAAATCGGGTTCAAATCAAAAGATGCAAGCTTGCTACACCAAATAGAGGCCAAATCGACATTGCTATGCGAGTTTCATGATGGTTCTTCTTCAAAGGAGCCACCTTTCTTCGTCAAGATGATGCATGATCCCTTTCCTAAGCCTTGCCTATGTAAGTTCTAGCTACTTTTGGATCAAAACGGTATTTTTAATGTTGACATGGGATAAAATGAGGCTAAACATGATTATGCGAACCTATATGAACCTTACCATGCCTCTTGTGTTCATGTTTATGATTTTAGGCCATGTGAGTAACTTAATCATGCCTCTCATGCTATGCATAACCTAGTTTATCTTGCAAGTTTGGATCTTTATGCATGAAATGCTAGCATGAACCTTTATGAACCACTTTACTTGTGAAACATTGGCTAAGACAAGATTTTGGGGCTTATGCATGTTTATGAACCAAAACCCCTTATGCTAACATGCAAGTTGGTGGCCAAATCCTTTATGAGATTATGCATGCTCGTGGCCAATTCCCTCTTTTAAGTTGTGCATGTTTATGGCCAAACCCTTTTTGATAATATGCATGTTTGTGGCCAAATTACCTTATGACACTATGCATGTTTATGGCCAATCCCTTTATGATGTTACGCATGTGGAAGCCAAGCCCTTTTTGGCATCATGCATGATTTGAGACCAATATGTGACATAGTACCCTTACTATGTTGGCTCGCTTGCTTGCGTTGGGAAAACACGATTTTTGGGTAGTTAGGTAAACATGAACATGTCGCAAAATCTTAACTTGAATATGACATGTGTTTATACTTGAAAATATGACTTGAAAAGATAACATGGAGGTTGGCATGTAAGTATGCATAAAAACATGAGCTTGGGAATTTACCTATTAAGTTAGGTCTACCCTTCGGGAATTTACCTATTAAGTTAGGTCTACCCAAATGCTTGAAAACTTGTAACATGTTTTGGAAACATGATGAACTTAGATAATGTAAGTATGGCCAACTCGAGGTTGGGTTGAGTTTGCAACGTAAAACTACCCGGAACCGACCGGCCTAACTAGTAGTTGCAAACAATAGGACCCAATGTGAGAAGTTGGTCATGTCGCGCTTAAGACCCGAGGTTAGACTAGGTTGTGGTGTAAATCTACCCGGACCCGCCCGGCTTAACTAGTAACCACAACAAGGTCTAATGTGAGAGGTTGAGGGTGCATTAATTAAATTAATGCCACATAATAGGGTTAAGTTAATTTGATTAATGAGGCTTAACCAAATATGATATGGACAAATGGGTTAAGTAATTTGATTAGGCTAATGATACTTAACAAAACATGATAAGCTTGGGTAAGTTAAGTAACTTGATTTGCCTAATGACACTTGACCATTTATATACGACTAGTGGACGGGATTAAGTTAACCAACACTTAATCAATCCAACACGATAACGTGATAAGGTTAAGTAACCAAGACTTAACTAGCCTAACCACGGTAATTAGATGGGGTTAAGTAACCAAGACTGAAAGTAGATAGGACTTACTCAGTCTTTTTGACTGACCCGTTTTGTTTCGCCTCTTTTCTTCCGTTTCCCCCCCAGGTTACAGGGAGGAAACAATGTTGTTTAGTTCGGACTTCTTCTGCCTGAAGGTCATCATGGATGGCTTGGACTTCTCTTGGCTATGGCTACTTTACTGTTTCTACTTGGGGAATAATTTATGAAAAGGTTTTTATGCTTCTTTATTATTGCATGACAGGTTTTGATGTACTCTGATATAAAAGGCTTTAGACCTTATTTATTCATATTATGAAAGTTTGATTTTACTTCCGCTATTTTTATATGTTCTGTCTTGTGATATTTCTGTGCATGTTTACCAATAATGCCCCTCTAAAGCTAGTGCATTCCTTTGCGAGTGACCCTAGCGGAGGCGGGGTGTTACACAAGGTTAGTATAATCTTTGCACAACTTGGCGAAATCGACCCTAGGCTCCTGCACTACTGGGCCAACACCAACTCCGGGATTGGGAACTGCCCCTTGCACTTCCCTAAGCATGTCTCTCATGAGATTAGTAAACATCGCCCTCATGTTAGCGGCATTCCCATGGTTGGTCCCTCTACCTGCACCCCTCGTGTCTCAGCTCATCGTCAATCTGAAAAAGGGAAACGATTAACGACCCCATAGTGGTGCTAGTGCAGTGCGACTTCATTCTTATACTACCAATAGTATATATATATATATAGCTTTTGAAAACCAAAGTAATTACAAATACGCGCTCTTATATACGTACTATATCTCCCTAGTGTCTTTCCCTAGGTTAACTACGCAACCTAGAGCTCTGATACCAAGTGTGACGCCCCGCCCCGCACCAACCGACATTTACTCCATGGGTGCGTTGTATACATGTCCAGTTAGCATGGAACGGGTCGTTAGAAGGAAAGGGAAGAAGGAAATGAACATACTAAGAACCTGTAGAATGTCTCACAGCGCATAGAACAAAATATAATAATAACATACTTGACCTAAAACAGGAGAGACTGTGCATAAGCTAAAAACCAGAACAAAGCATCATAGCAGCGGAAATTCAAAATATAGCTTATTACAACTTTTCAACTGTCTCAAAGCAAAAGCAAGATAAGGGAGGTACACTACTAATGCCCAAGTAGCGACCACCAACGACACAGGGAGAATGTGTGTGTATATATATATATCATACGTGGAAGCCTCCTGCCCGCCTCCGAATCAGCTACTCGCGCACCACCAGCTAACCTGTCTCTAGTCTGCTCGTGTGAGCACCCAGATTAATAAGAGGAGACATAAAACTCTGGGTCAGACATAAAGCCTGGTATGAGCGATAAGCATCTAAAGTGAACAATAACAGGTAGACTAAAACATACCTGAACCTGGACCTGCAGACAAAGAGTTAGCACTACATAATGTACAACACTCTAAGGTGCCATATCAAACAGTGTAAAGATACGGAGGTGGGGAAGGTGTGCATGTCATAGTGATGGCAAACAATCAAACATAGCATCCATCCTTACATCTCTCACTCAGTGCATAAAGCATACGATATTCACCACTTCGATCACCCACCCTTGCTACGATCACTTTGCCCCATGAAGTCATAAAATGGCTTCACTGCACTGATAACGTAGCCACTAATCCTTCGCTATGTCCACTTGCCCCATGGAGTTATTCACCCCATCTGCACTGGCTCATAGCCTTACCAATCCTTACTACGTCCACTTGCCCCATGGAGTTATTCACCCCATCTGCGCTGGCTCATAGTCTTACCAATCCTTACTATGTCCACTTGCCCCATGGAGTTATTCACCCCATCTGCGCTGGCTCATAGTCTTACTACGCATCACCTTGCCCCTCAAGTCATAATGACTCTACTGCACTGATAACATAGTCTTGCTACCATCACCTTGCCCTTCGAGTCGCAATGACTCTACTGCACTGATAAGTAGCCCATCATTCGTTTTTAGTGGTGAATCGAAGTTATGAACGTCGACAACTCCTTAGCACACGTCCCGCAGCAAAGTCCAACCATGAAGTGAACTCATCGGTTCCCAACTGGATCCTGAGCTCTAACTTCCCATATTGGACTACCTTTGCATCTCGGGTTATTGGTCAATACTGGGTCGGGTCGGGTTCCTCATTAAGCCATCGGTTCAGGTATCCTCCATCGGTTCGGGTCGGGTCTTCTTCTGGTACGGTTCGGGTCGAGTATTTCTCCTCGAGTCAGGTCGGGTTCCATCCCCCTCCAGTTCGTGCTTCCGCTCCAATCCTCCTCCTCATCCTTCACATGCTCCTATCCGATCCATCTTCATGCTTCCGCTCCGATCCGTCCTCCTTAATCCGATCCGATCCCAGTTCAGTTAGTGTGGCCTTCCTTTTTGCCAATTTTCCCAAGTGTCAGGTTCCGATCCGATCGAATCCCTTGCCCAGTTCAACATATCCGATCCGAGCCCCATATCCGATTCGATCCGAAGCCTGCACTGTTTTCTGAAACTGTTCCAGCAAGTGTTTACGCCATTCGACGACGTTTTCGACCATTCTAACTATTGAAATCAATCATAAAGCATATCATACAGTCATAGCAACATGCATAATCAACCACAAACATCCAAGCATCAATATGATAGGTTAAAATGGATCAAACATACCCCAAAATCTCATATTTCCCCCTAAGCATGTTTAGGTGAAACTAATGATAAAATTAGCAAAACTTAACCAAATTAACCCAAATTCATATCAGAGGTCTAAAACATCATTTAAGAATTTATGAACATTTTTCCCGAATTTTATCAAGCTTAAATTCCCTAATTAACACTAATTACCCTTAACTAGCCATAATTAGTGTAAAACTATGCAAATCACTCACCTTAGCCACAAATAAACTAAGATCTGAAATAAGTCTCTGATTTGATGTGAACCCAATGCTAAACAGCAGCTCCAATGTATCTTTGGTGTCTATCTTCCTTGATTAGAGGTTGCTAAGCCAAATCCTTGACCAAAAGGTGATTTGGAGGTGATTTAGAGGTTAGAGGCCATTTTTAGGGTTCCTTGGTGATAAGTGGAGGCTAAAAAACTGAAATGGAATGATGCTCTATCTCATTTCAGCCTTCCCATAACCCTAATCCCGAAATGAGTTATGGGCCTACTCACTAATCACCCGATTTGGCCCGGTTAAGCAGTTTTTCACCCTCCAAACCTTATTTCAGCCATATCTCCCAAACGGTAAGTCCATTTGGCTATTATGACCACTCTAGGAAAGGTAAATCATCAAACGAATCTAAAGGAGGTGGTTTCAGGTCAAAATTCCTTTCCAATCAAAAGTTATTGCCAAAACAGTACCAACTAGTGGCAAAATGGTCATTTAAAAATCGATAAAAATCATAAGCATGGGAAATGACTCTAATGGATGTTTCCCAAAGTTACATGACCATACGACTTCATATGAGAAAGAAATAAATATTCTACGATCCTCCGATGCGTAGAATGCGGGTCATTACACGATCCATATTTTACGGTGTTGTACCAAAGCAACCTAATAGAACTTGGGCTAATCATCCAAGAAGGAAGGCTTTGGTTGTATCCTCATGTTTTTTAAACTAAATTTTAATGGGAAGCGGAGAGATGTAGATGTTTATATTGTCATCTAAATTAAAATAAATTTCTATGTTGAACTATCAAATTTATTGAAAAATCTAAAATTAGCCAGAAATTCTTAAAAGCTTGTGTAAATGAAGACCGTGTCTGGACATTAGATATATTCGCTTCATCCATTTATGAGTATGAAATAAAAGAACGCAGTACCCATCAATCCTTAAATTTCTAGCACTTATCATGGGGCATAAAAAAGGTGTATGACTAACTAAATTGTGACACCATTTTTTTGACTATTGGATCATAGTAATGTCATTTGTTATTTAAAAGTTAACTGAATTCCACCCAATCCAAGGAGCCGAAGAGCATGAACTTTAAAAAAATTTAAGACAGCAACGATAAATTAACAAAGATATTTTATGGATACTAAGTATTTTAAATACGCATTATTAATGAGTTTGTTGGGTGCCACTCTGAAGTTAACCATTAGTTAATGTAAGTTAGTTAAAAACATTCTACCTTTGCGTAGGTTATGTTAATTTGTATACCGTCAATATATAGTAGTACTTTTGGGTCACATGTTTATTTATTTTTTGTTTATCTTTGAAAAAAAGCAATAAATAAACAAAGGTGCACCCTTCAAGAAGCAAAAATTTTATGTTTATTTTTTGTTGGGTGCCAAATGCTGGTTAAAGAATTCGTCTTCATACAGAAACTTCTTATTATAAAAGCAACACACCTACTGAATGAATCAGCAACATGGCGTCAAAGCAGACTTTGTCTAAAGCTATAAGAGTTGCGCCAATGGCCTTTTCACTTCTACATTCACCTCAGTAGTTATCGATTTCATATTCATACACACTGTAAGTGACAAAAAAGCAAAAGGGAGAGAATACAGAGTGCAATAGAGAAGGCCAGCAACGCAGCAGCCGTCGCAAAGGCCAACGTTGAGAAAACAAAGGCCACCCTTCAAGAAAAGGTAATATATACATACAATCACATATATAATGACTTAACCGATGATATATATAGAGTACCAAATCATAATGACATAAGAAACGAAGTGCAGATAGAGAAATTGAAGGCACACGATGCAGCAGAAAAAGGCGTGCAGCGGAGCGGTGCAAGGAAGACAGGGTTTACGAGGCACGGAAAAACAACTGACCAAAGAAGACAATGTGGAAAATAGAATGACAAATCACACTGGTGAAAAGGAGAGCTCAATTGGGTCATGTGCCGAGTCACAGTGCGGATGACGTAACCGACCACCAGCCCAAGCATAACCCTGTTAAGTGAGTTGCTCGCTTTTGTACAACTTTGGTTTGTGCTTTTGGTTTTTCTTTTCTACTGTGTCCTACCAAAATGACATTACCTTGCCTTTTCTTTTGCTGAATGATATGTGTTTCCGTGCTAGTTCGTCTTGAATGAATCTTTGATGAATAGAGTGTTTTGACTCACCAGTAGCTTGCATGAAATAGGTCTTCTGTCCTTTTCCTAAATATTGGGAATACGTCACGCAAGTTTGTACCTATGTGGTGCTGGAACTTGTTTTTGAGTGTACTGATGTATTAAAAAAAAAAGATTTTTTTTAAAGCGATTGGTTGCATGCTAAACTCATTAACCTCTAAAAATACTCTTGAAATCCTTGTAAGGCAATAACAATCCGTCGTTTTGAACGCTTTGAGTCGGTATAATCATCGACTTGGGGCGGTTAAAATGGAGGGCTGTTACAATTGGGTTTATGTTTACCTGTATCTCCATGTTGATGGGTACATAATGGACTGATCTAAACCGACAGGGAAACAGTATTACAGAAAGCCGACAATAAGTTAAATCCAGCAAGACACCGGTCCATCTACTAGGACTGAGGCGATAAACAGAATTTTTTTGGGCCTGAAGCTGTGTTTATTTAAAGTGGTCCACATTTCAAGATTCAGCAGAAGGCTACAGTATACTGATAACCAATTTCGAATCAGATAAATCCCTAAGTGAATATGCTACCAAATTGGCAGCCATTGAAGCCTTAAATGTATATCCAGGTACATATTTTAAATAACACACGTCGTTCTGTTTCTCTCTCGCTGTATACACACACATATACATATAAATATACATACATACACACACACACACACACACACACACACATATATATATATATATGGCAAGCGTTCCGTTGCAACCCAAAAATGGAGCACCCAAAAGCCACCTGAATTTCCACCTCTCATTTATATTAAAGAAAGTGAGTGGGAAGTGAGAAAGTTAGTGGAAGGAGAAAGAAGGAGAGTAAGTGAGAAGTGAGTGGTGGAAAAGTGGTAGGCTAAAGGGGTGCTCACTATTTGGGGTGTCATTGAACCTGCCTCTCTCTCTCTCTCTCTCTCTATATATATATATATCCCTTCAATATCTTAAACTAATACAAGTTGCTCAACCAGAAAGAATTATGCGTTGCTTGTTTGATAAAAATATGCACTTAGCTTTGTTACATTTTTAGAAGGGGAATTTTTGAAATTAATGGCCACATGCCCTTGCTGTTCGCAAGTATCCATCTCTATGATATAGAAGATCTTCATTAAATTTCTATTTGGAATTTGTTTGGATGGAAATAACGGGAGACAAAATACTTCAGGTACCTAATTTTACAGCAGAACAAGAAGATTATGCGATGATCCTTAGATTGAAAAGTGTCCATACACATATATTGAATATTGACATATTCAATCCGTGACTTTGGATAAAGATATTATTTAATGATCAAGACAGCATTATCAAGAGCTGATGGCCTGATTAATGTGGCAGATATCTGGCACTGCCAACATAAAAACGAACAAATTAGCAGTACCTTGGTTTAGTGCATGTAGAATATGAAGGCTGCGATTAGACAATAAAACAGGAAAATGTCGGCTTTCTATTTTAATTTTATTTGTGATGTTGATTAATAAATAAAAATGGTGTAATAAACGTATATTTGTTAGATTTTGTTTTTAAATAATATTAAGATTTGTTAACATGTGCAGAAATACAGATCTGATGAGTAAAGATATTTAGTATTAAATCTTATCTTTAGTATATAAAGCGAAAGATATACAAAAATATTTTAAAAAATTCATGATCAAATCAAAAGTTTTGATGTTATTAATTCATAATGCATTTGTATACATTATCGATTTGCCTAAAATACTACGGAGCAAAACTTTGATGCATGAGGGTTGTATCAAGTTTTGATGCAACATCCTTCTGTAGAAAATGTCAAACTAATACATAAACTGGAAAAAAAAAAGTCAAATATAACTTATTATAATCTACGAGATATGATGAAATTATTTACTGAGTTTTAATCTGATGTTTAAACCAGTATGAGCCATCCCTTATAACATTTTTACATTCATTACACGTTCACAAACAAGCAGAACTAGAGTAATATGTTTTATAACATTTAGGCAAAACAGTGTGGGTGTAGCTTAACTCTTACGTGATATCTTTAATGTATGGACACCAACACATCCCTAGACACATTGCTTATTATAATGGTTAAAAAAAATTTTAAAAAGGGAAATTCCCATCTGATGGAAAAATTAATAATGCTCTACACTTAGCCGCGCTTATTTTGGTCTGCAGTAAGCATGCATTATATTGAATGGGACACCACAGTGAAATGTAGGTACATGTGTACTAGAGTCTTACTCTTACAAGAAAGACAATAGCATGATACCTCAAGTAGCACTGCTTTCTAATAACTGACTATTATGGCTCACACAGTTCTAAAATAACGATGGCTTCAAAGTAGAACGCCATGTAAAGCTAAATTAATGCAGGAATCATGCAAAAATTTAGGAAGGTATTACGTGAGCATAACAAAATCATAGCAACCTCGCACAATATCCAACACTTCAACCGAAATGCATGGAATAGCACCACTGTCCAACTACATATGATTTTATCCGTAAAAGAGAAGTTAGTGTCATGTCAAATCGATTGCGTTTATGCAAAATGAAGTAATATAATGTGCTGTAAATAAGTTTAGCTTGAAAATGTTGGTTTCTTTTGGACTCAGGGAAGAATGCATGACGTGTAGGCTATTTTGTGCACATTTGAAGTTCTTTGATAACTGATTTCTTGTAGCATTTTACTGATTCATTCCGTACATAATTAGTGCTTTTATGTTGTCATAAATTCTTTGATGAATGCTACTGGTTTCAGTTTTCTTTTTGATACATGGTTGACAATTTTATCTTGGTTAAAGAAATTTTGGTTGATTTAAGGATTTGATTGTGTAACCGAATGTATAACAACTATACTTGTGTATACAAGCTGAGAAGCTAGTTTTAACCCTACAAATAAAATTGTAGAGTCCTCTTGAAGCAACACAGGAAAACTGAGCCACTCGACTCAGGCTCAGGTTTACTGAGCCATAGGCTCAGTTAATCTGAGCCTGAGTTGAGTGGCTCAGATTTACTGAGCCTACAAGACTCAGTAAAATGAGCCACTTACGCTTAGGTTTACTGAGCAATAGGCTTGGTTTACACTGAGCCAGGCTCAGTAAATCTGAGCTTGAGCCGAGTGGCTCAGTTTTCCTGAGCCTACAAGGCTCAGTAAACTGAGCCACTCGGCTCAGGTTATCCGAGCCATAGTCTCCACTGAGCCCATTCTTTGTTTGTTTTTTAATCAAGCTCAGTAAACTTTCTTTGTTTTTAAATCAGGCGTACACATATTATTATATTTATTGAATATCGTAGGCTTTGGTTGAAGCAGCGGAAGCAAGACAAAGATTAAAAGGTGGCTATGATATAATGCTTGTATGTTAAATTATGATATTTAGATGTTATTTGATATTTGTTTTGAATGATAAATGGTTGTATGTTGAATTGTGATAGTTTGATGTTTGTTGAAATGGAATTTGATTTAGGATGCAAATTGTGATATGTTGTATTTTCTTTTAGATATCGTTATTATATGTTGTATATTCTTATTGATATATGCTTTATGAAATTAGTTGGAGCATGTTACGTTTGTTAGTTGTTTAAAGAAAATACCTGTTGTAGGCCTGGTATAATATTCATGTTTGTAACAGTTATAACTGTTATTAAATTTATTGTATGAAATAGTCAGCTTTATATACTAATAGTAATAACTGTTACATGTTTCATATTTGTAACAGTAATTACTGTTATAAAAGCAAATTTTATAAAGGTTATAATTGTTATAAAATTTTCACTACTAACAGTTATAAGTGTTACAGAATAAAGTTTTTATAACGGTAATAACCGTTACAATATACATACCTCGTAACAGTTATAACCGTTACAATATTCGTGACAACAGTTTGTCACGTATGTTGTAGTAACGGTTATAACTGTTACAAACTTGATTAGTAACGGTAATAACTGTTGCAAAAACCATTTTCTGGTAGGGCTGTAAATTTTGTCCGAATGTCCGACGTCCGTTCGTGTCCGTGACCGAAATACGTCCGTCCGAGTCCGTCCGATTTTCATTTAGGACACGAGTTAGGACAACAAGATTTGTACGAGAAAAAATCATGTCCGGTCCGAGCTCGTCCGAATTCGTCCGAATTACTTGAAATTCGGCATATAGTTGAGAAAAAGACTAGTAAAATGTACAAAATATAATGTAAATAGTCATGTCCGACCGAGTCCGACCTAGTCCGCCCGTGTCCGTGTCCGACCGATTTTATTTAGGACATGAATTAGGACAACAAAATTTGTCCGAGAAAAAATTTGGTCTGGTCCGTGTTCGGTCCGATTTTTTTTAGGACAGAAACTAAACACACCTCCGTCCGGTCCGGTCCGACCGATTTACACCCCTATTTTCTGGTGTTATGGGCTGACGCTGCGCACATGTTTGCTGAAGTCAAAATAAGATAAAAATGTATTATTATTGAGATGCTTTCACTATCATGTTTATTTGAGGGTATATTTTGAGAAAATGCACCTCTTGATCCATAAATGATGCTTGATTGAACTTGCTTATTAGACGTATCATGAGGATCTTAGAAAATAAAGTGTCATTAAGATGAGTGCATGCACATATACTTTGATACAAGTAATTATTTTTTAAATGGTTACACTCTTCTAGAAAACTGGATCACTTTCTTTGCTATATAGTTTTTGTATGGTAAGTAGTTATTAGAATATATTTCTTTTACCGTTTCAATTCTGCTTAGTTATAGTTTAGTGTACAACGTTACAATAATTACTATTAGATGATGTCAAGATTAAATACATACTAAAAGCACTAACTTCACAAAAATACCGTGTTTACTTGGTGTACTTTATCAAGGAGGTTTCGTGTTCTGTTAGAACCGTACATTTTCAAAATTTTATTCTGAGTGCATGTATGTTTATTTAGCATTGTATATGTTGAAAAACCTTAGATGAGATATTATCTGTGTTGACCTTTATGATATTTGTCAATATGCTTTAGATTTTGAAGTACCGATTTCCTTCAATGTTTTATAGGAATAATATTTCCTATGTTGCCTATGGATCAATGAGTCAAAGATGGCATATGTGGTGCCATGAGAGACACAGAACAGCTTTTGAAATGTTAGGCTAGAGAATCAGGTACCATCATTTTTCATCTTGCCTCATCGTTCTTTACCAAAAATTAAATTGCAATAGAGTTTAAAATAGTAATACATGTGATGCCAAGGTCTTAAAATAAAATAAAATAAATAAATCCCATTTCACTATAAAATTGGAATTGAAATTAGTCTAAAATAATTATACTCAAAGAATTTTTTGGATTGGATGAGCAAAAGAGAATATTATGTCATACTTAGAATCGAGTTTTGGCAAAGGTTTTTTGTATGATTCTACTTGGGGTTGGTTTAAATGCATGAGAAAAATAAGAATGCAGTGTTATGAGTTAGCAGTGTTTTGCGAAAGGTATATTATATAATACTATATACTGTAACGTTTTGATTTTTTTTATCAAATTAAATTAAAATAAACAAGACGATAATTCATTGTTCAAATACTCGGGGAAAGCTTAATACTTGGCTACTTTTTTTCTAAGTTCGCTCTAGCACCACAAATTTGGTAATATAATTTTTCCCTTTGCAAAACAACACTGTATTTTGTGTACTTTCAATAATAAGATAAACAAGGAACCGAGAGATATTAATATGACAATTTTTAAGTATTGTGCAGTTATGGTTTTACTATTGTAACGGGTTTTACAGATGTGGAGTCTAATTTCTATAATGTAGTTGTTGAAGATTTTTTACATTAAGGAAGATGTGTTTTCACTGATTTTCTAGAATTGTACTAAACAATTATTTTTGAATATCCATTAATAGTTAGCAAGAACAACTGCAAATTAGTACAAGAAAAAAATGGTGGAATCTTTTTGGCAATATAGATCTGGATTGTAGTGTGTTTATGAGGTTGTTTTTCACATAATGTTGTACGTTATGACAAAATTAAAGCAATTACATTTTATGTTGTGTTGAAGATATGCTACAATCAAAAATAGAATCGTCTACATGGTAAATTATGTATCTAATGTCAAAACTAATTTGTTGATATATATATATATATATATATATATATATATATATATATATATGGGGTAGGATCAGGAGCATCCCATTAGCCACTCTGATTTTCACCACACATTCCCATTTCTCTCTCCTCCCACTAATTCTCTCTCCCCCCACTAACTTATTTTACAATAAACATGTGGCTCAAATTGAGGTGCAAAAGAGAGGCTAAAAAAATGGGGTGTTCTGGAGCGTGCCCTCTCTCTCTCTCTCTCTCTATATATATATATATATATATATATATATATATATATATACATATACATACATACATACACTCAATACTTCTTCCCATTTATTTGATATCGTATACATTTTTAAGGAATAACGGGTATCTAGATGTTGTATATCAATTTTAAAATGTACTTTCATTGGAGGAGAAGGCGACATAAACCAGTAATAGTGATTTCCCAGATCATCGGTTGCGATTGCAGTATTTGTGGATTTAGGATGAGTTAAATTATATTCCTTTTACTATATCATTGTGTTACTTGAATGCCGATCATTATATTCTAATCCAAATAATTTATTTTCTTATATTTGACCTTTTGTTGGGACATCGAATTAGATCTTAATCGTCCTTCAATTTTTGGTATATAACCTTTTGTGCCCGTCGACTTCCATGCTTTAGAAGGTGACATTGCATTTTCTAGACTTTTGTAACCATCCTTAAAGAATTATGTAAATAATTATAGCATGCCATGAAATACATGGTTAAATTTCTTAGTTATCAACGAAATTATTGTAAATTTACTGCAGTACTAATTTACATGGTGTTTTTTATGCATAAAAATTTTGAGTTCTTACATTGTATAAAAAGGTTTTGAATAATAACGCAAGCTCGATCCTTTTAAACAATTGTGGTAAAGACGTAGGAACTTATAAAATACTATATTTATATATAAGCATACATGTAATGTCAAATGCATTAAATAAATAATGGTTTGTTACAAGATTTTGAATAATAACGGGTCCAAAATATATATGCTTATGAGTTTTTTGAGTTGGATGAGCAAAAGAGTATATTGTCATTAGGATCTAGCTTTCCATAGGTTTATTATATGATTTGCGTGAAATTTATTTAAATGGGAAGAGAAAAGCAAGAATGCAGTATTGTAATTTAGGATAGTGTCTTGGCAAAGGTATATTATATAATAGCATCTGCTAAAAATTTGACTATTTTTAGGTTCAAATTATATGAAAATGGATTAGCTGAAGCTTTGTAGTCTGACTGCATGGTGAAAGCGTAATACATTAACTAGCTTGACCTTTTTTATTTCTTTGAGTTCTTTATGGCCTACGTGATCCGATCATATCTGTTTTTCCCTTTGCAGAAAGAAGATTATTATATTTCTCTATATGTTTATACCTGAATGAACAAGAAAGTGAGATATATTAGTTTAACATTTTTGTAGCACTGTCGATCTGTAATTTTATCGTTTTCATGGTTTTATGATTTTGGATCCTTCAACTAAATGATATAATTATTCGATGTAGTTGCTAAAGATTTTTTAACTGAAGGAACAAAGTGTTAATGATTATCATTAATTATACTGAACTTTTCACCTAATTTTAGCAGTTTGCAATAAAAATCGCAGGGAAAATGCTATGGGAACCGAAAATTGATAAGTTAGAAATATGGCATGTACAGGAACCCTTCGATGCTTTTCCATCTGTGATTTGCATTGTTTTTCTACCGTATATTTGCATATCCGCTGATTTTCACCGCAAATTTTGCGGTCGTTCTAGCGCTATCCAAATCGCAGTTGTGGTAAATTGTAAATTTAATGGAATGAAACATGAACTGAAGATTTTGGCCTAATTAATTCTCCAATTCTCCTGATAGACTTCCTTGTTTAACCAACCAATTAGAGAATTAATTTCTTACTTCACTATCCCAAAAAATAAACCTTCTTCAAATCCTTCCACTTATGTAGGTAATTTATTGCCTATCCCTCTTACAAATAAAAGAGCAATAAATTTCTGATATCTTCCAAATCTTCTGCAAATTGGAAATATTATATTCCCAAATTAACAATATTTTCCAAAACTTTTCTTAATGGAAATATTGTATCATCATAAATAATATATCCCAATCTCCAGCAAATGAAAATATTATATCACAAATTCTAACCTTGATACTTTTTTCCTTGAAAACATACCAACTCCACCTACATCCTCTTACTCTAAGCATCTTCTCAGATAAGACACCATGGTTACTTCCCCCAAGGAGCTTTAGCATGGCCATCACCTATTGCACTTTGTCAATAAACTCCAACAACGCCACCGCCGGCCAACAAAGTGTACAAAGTAACCCCTTCAAGTAAGACCTATCAATCTTCACCATGAAAACAAACGTCTCCATGAACCATCTTAACCCTCTCCCCGCCCCGTGCCACCATGTGACACCTAGCATTTCGATAAGCGATTCCAGTTCGAGCAACGCCTGAACTTAGCAGTCTGCAAAGACTTATGCATATCCACTGCTTTCTCCTTTGATCACCGACCATCTTCAGACAATCCATTCTTCCGCTTATCAAGCACATCCTTTTGTCAAAATCCCACCTTGTTGAAGCTTTCCCCTTTGGTCATATTCTGCCTATGCAGAAACTTAAAGTCTCTTCTCGTATGCCTAGCTTTGACATCTTCTCCACGAAAACTGCAGGCTTCAACCCTTGACTCTCCAAGTACAGTGCTTCCCCTCAGGAGATACAAATTATGAAACATACCTCCCTTCATTACTACAAATGTACCCTTATAAACCCTTAGACTATCCTTATCAATAGTCACCTCGCATCCTTTCGATGCCAACTGCCCAAGAGATATCATCGACTTCCGAAGACCTAGAACATAACGGACACAATTCAAGTGCGTATTGCCCCATCATACATGTGAATCTGCACAGTACCTTCGCCCATGACTCTACAACTAGCATCATTTCCCACAAGAATTAGTTTCCCTCTTTTTTCTTTTAAAAGAACTGAAATAATTCTTATTAGGTGTTATATGAAAAAACGCCTCCTTTCGATGCCATCTGCCCAAGAGATATCATTGACTTCCGAAGACCTGGAACATAACGAACACTAGTCAAGGTGCATATTGCCCCATCATACATGTGAATCTGCACAGAACCTTCGCCCATGACTCTACAACTAGCATCATTTCCCATAAGAATTAGTTTCCCTCTTTTTTTCTTTAAAAAGAACTGAAATAATTCTTATTAGGTGTCATATGAAAAGACGCCCCCGTATCTAGCACCCCATGGTCTGATACATCTAATACTACTGCTGTCAACATGTCATCAGACAAAAAATTCTCCATCGCAATCGATGAATTTCCAATTTCAATCTTTTTCTTCGAGTTCGAACAATCTCTCTTCCAATGGGCTGGTTCCTTGCAAATGTAGCACTTCCCATCTCTTGACTTTATTTTATTCTTCTTCTCCCCTCTCTCTGTACCAGCTAATAAGACTTCCGTACTACTTCCTCCTCTACCTTCACTTAACCCTTTCATCCGATCCCTCAAATCCACAGATAGAAGACCTGCCTTCACATCATTTACTATTAATGTATCTCTAGCATATATAAGGCTGTTAGCGAAATTTGTGTATTGCTCCGGAAGAGAACACAAAAAAATCATTGCTATTTGCTCCTCATCCACTTTCAAGTCAACAGTCTCCATCTTCATCACGAGATCATCAAAGAAGCTTAGATGTGCCTTCACTTAAGTACCCTCTCTCATCCGCATGGTAAAAAACGTCTTCACTGAAATTAGATGGTTGGTTAGTGACTTCTTTAAATAGAGTTTTTCCAGCTTGGTCCAAACGTCCTTAGCAGTGGTCACACCGCTAATCTCTGAAATGACATTTTCTCTCATTGCCAATTGTAATGTAGTAAACGCCCATCGTTCCATCTCCTTCCTTTCCACGGCTGAAATATCATCCGTCAACTCCTCATGAGCAAACACCATAGGATGAACATTGTTTCTCATCAGAACAGCTTTCGTCCTCCATTGCCACTTCTCAAACTCTTTATCCTCATTCCATCTTTCTATTGCTAACTGAAATCCTTCTTCCATATATGTCCCTTTGACATATGGCCTTGATACAATTGATGAATTCTCCTTATCCCCTACCATAATGGCTAACACCCTTTCTCAATCAATCTTGTAGCTCCGATACCAATTGTTGTGAAAAAAAAACCGAATAGGAACGGATTGATGGTGAGGCAAAAAAAACAATAGATAGTCACCAGCAAAGCAATCACAGATCTAGCAATAAAAGAAATAACACAAGAGGTTTATAGTGGTTACACCAACGTCTTGTTAGTGTACGTCCACTTCGGGAGAGGAGATTTTATTACTTTTCTCACTAAGAAAAAATTACAAGACTGATAGTAGGGAAGAAGAAGAACTTTTAGAGATGATAATACATTCACCTAATCCCTATCCTTATATAATGATTAATGCTTGCGGTTGAAGTAATTGATTTATGATATAAGTCAATGCCTAATTAATTCTCAAATTCTCCTGATAGACTTCCTTGTTTAACCAACCAATTAAGGAATTAATTCCTTACTTCACTATCTCAAAAAGAAACCACCTTCAAATCCTTCTACTTATATAGGTATTTTATTGCTTATCCCTTTTACAAATAAAAGAGCAATAAATTTCTGATATCTTCGAAATCTTCTGCAAATTGGAAATATTATATTCCCAAATTAACAATATTTTCCAAAACTTTTCTTTATGGAAATATTGTATCACCATAAAAAAAATATTCCAATCTTCAGCAAATGAAAATATTGTATCACAAATTCTAACGGAGGGTCTCTGCCTTTTTACTGGATCCTTCCTATTATGCGGCCTTCTTCTTATTCGGTGTGGGTCAGCAGATAGTCGCCTGATCCCGTTCGTTGCTGCTGTCTTGCTTTTTGTTGTCTGCCTGTTCCTCCTGTTATCTTGTATCTTCTAGATTTTGTGTATGCACAGGTAATGTAGCCATCTCTACATAACATATTTTTGTGAGCCTTTGGAGAATGGCTAGATTCACCTTTTTGTTTTTTTTAAAAAGTCCCTATAGAAATGATTTCATAAATCAAGTCCCTATTTTTTAAACAATAGAAAACCAAGATAACTTGCACTTTTCTAATAAAAAATGTAAAGGAGTTTACCAATTTAAAAAGAAATTTGAAATTTAATAATGGTGAATAAATACAGTTATTGACCAAAATTATACTTAAATAACAATTATTATTTCTAAATAAAAATATTTGATTTTTCAAATTTTGATTTTTTTTAAACGCAAGTTAACTTGCACTTTTTATATTAACTGAATACTAGTTTGCGCTTTCTAATTTAAAATTATAAGGACCTTATTTAAAAATTATTATTATAAAGATTTTTCATATAATAATTTCAGATAGGGGTTTACCGTATAAAGCCCCAAATTTAATTGTTGGATCCTCTTTTAAAGGGATATTAACATTTTTGCAAGTTTAACTTCCCAACAAAAGATACGATTGAGTTTTTACTAACTAGTTAGCAATGCTACTTTTAGGATAAATTATAAAAACAAAATTTTAAAATATCTTTATTAACAGCTAGAATAAAAGCAAAGTATTTTGGTCCAACCGCGAAGTTCTAAAAATATCCCATACACACATACATACATACATATATATATATAAAAATTTTGATTCAATAATTAAACATTTTTACAAACAAAACATGAAATTGTTTATTTTTAAGCTCAAATCTCACATTTACTGTATATAAATAAATATTATTTTGGGTATTTTTATATGTTTCCGTAGATTATTCAATAAATGCCTCCTTCGTTTCAATTAAAGACCAACCGCTAAGAAAAAATTACTTTCCTACATCAACACTATCTCAATCCCAAAAAATATTATTGCTCATTGGTAAAGGCTTGGAAATGTGGATAGAGAGTGATGAGTTCGATCCCTTTTAAAGCCTTATTATTTTTTTCTAAGAAAGAGAAGCTGGATACTGAATACATGCCCATAGATACTAGGATCAAATCATTTATATTTAAGAAGATTCGGTAGGAATTCGTTACTAAATCAAAAGCCAATCATTGAGTTCAAATCAGATTCCTTCATGTCATATGTTGATCTTCACCGCCGACATTGCCACATGTCAAAAGGAAATCTTTGATTAAAAATCTTCAATCTAGCATCTTGATAAAAATATTCTTTTAAAGGAAATTTTTACAGATTTTTTTGGCTCCAATATTCGTGTAGATAAGAGACTTCAACCATTATAAATACTCATGTACCCATTGTAAACATTGTTCATTCTTTTCTTCTTTACTTCGGTAAAGCTTTGCTTTTCTTCTTTATTTTGTTTACGTGTATTCATGGCAATTTGTGTTGTCTAGCCAATTAAATTTTCTGGAACGCAAATTGCTATTGCATTTGTTTTTTATATTAGTGCTTCATAATTTGGTTAGATTCAACGGTAATCCTAATTTTTACTTTCTGTTTGTTGTTTCTTTTCTGCAGTTTTTGTTTTTAATATCCTGTTTTGTTTTCCTTGGTAAATTATTGAATTTAATATAAATCCGATTAGATTTGAATCATTATTGAATTTAATAGTAGTTTTACTTGCTTTTTCTCTATTTGGCTTTATTGATAATGTAGGTTAGTTGTCGGTTCAATTTGATTTTTTTGAACTAAATTGCAATTAAAATTTCTATTTTTCTCAAATCATATATTCAAATTTTGTCTAACTTTCCCACGAAATTATATAATAATTTAATTTAATTTTCTTGGTTCTGAAAATGCTTACTAATTTCTAAGTGGATTTGAATTGTATGCATCTTGTTGAACCGAAATTGGTCAGAACACCAAAGGTGCTATTAGAGCAGTTAACCAAATAGTTAGAAATAAGAAAATGAGACCACAATCGCAAAAAGTAAGTAAAAACACAAGAATTTTTATAGTGGTTCGATCTAAAATAAATCTATGTCCACTTTTGAATCACTTCTCATTATCACTCTTTATTTTATAAAGCACACGAATTTATGAATTCACTCATATTGTTCATCTCTCTCTTTTCTCCCTTTTTATGATCTAGATTTCACTTGAATTTGCAAAGGAATCGGTGAGATCTCTTGTTTGAGATGACGGAGGTGTAGATCTTCGATCATTTTAGCAATTGAACGATCTTTATAGATTCCATGGTGATTTAGAGTTAGTTCTAGGCTTTAGAGAAGACTAGCGGAGATTATAGTAGCTTGGATTGAACTTGAGAGTGGATTAATGGTATTTGGAGAAGATGCGATCCACTTGATATTAGAGAAAGATGAAGTGAGCTTAGGAAGCCATTAATTGAGCTTGAGGAGCTTGAGAATGGTGGAAAACTGAAATGACAGCCCTTCGAGGTGGCAAAAATCGGTCCCTTTGATGTGCATGTAAAAACGCACATTTATATTCACATATTTATTTTTGTTTATTGCTAATAAATGTAATATATTTGTATTTTATCATGTTTAAACAATTATTGAATTGATTTCAAAACATCATGCATTTATTATTATACAGGGGGGAAATGGTCATTTTTGTGCTTATATTATTTTGAGAATGTTTACTTGGACATGTTTTATGTTTTTACAGAAATTGGATGCATGTAGAAGAGGACTACATAAAGAAATATATGCATACAAAGGAAAAAGGAGGAAATCAATGCCTTGCCCACAAAATGAGAAGGGAAATCAATCAATGAAAAGGGAATCAATTCAAACAGAGGATTAATAGAGGACCCCACTCACTCTCCCTCCTTCTTTAGTAGGGACAAAAATTATGGCTTCATGAATCATTTTTGCTAAAGACAAAATGAAGCTTAAGAAGGGGGCACTCTTGGTAGCACGCAAAAAGTGAATTAGGGTTTAGTCATGTATAAATAACCCGTGTATGTTAATGTAAAAGATATCTTGGATTTTTAGTTTAGAGTGAGGCTGAAATCAAAACTTTTCTTTTTTCTGCCATGGCTTCTTAGCCATTTCTTTTTTGTAATATGTCGCTTTAATGCAATATTAATTTGTTGTTTTTCATTTACATGTTATTTTCTATTCTACAAGTAGAATATATTTTTATCTTTATATGCTCTTTATTTTGTTCTCCTTTATAATGAAATATCTTTATGTTGTCATTGAATCCATTATGAGTAGCTAAACCCCTTCAATTTAGGGGTACTGAAGCTCTCATGATTCATGATTAGATAACAAAAGAATTTCTTGTTTCTAACTCTCTTATTTGAGCTTAATCTATAATTGGATATTGATAAAGTAAAAATTTTATATGGTGAAAATTGATAGTACATGCTGGTTGATTATTCCCAAATTTGTTATACTCATATCACTAATAGAATCATACTTTATCACAATCTAATTCATATTAGAAATATTATTTTCTATGTGATAATTTGGGCTTTAAGTTCGTATTGAAAATTGATGATTTATGTAGCTTGAATTTTCTAGCATATAAATCATGCTTGTATGAATACAACACTTAATGTGCTAGTTATTAAAGAGAGTTAGAACCATTTTTTATGTTAGTTAGATTGATGTTGATAGTGAATGTACTCCTAAATTGTCTCCTAGTCTCATATTTGTATTCATTTTAACATTGTTAGTTTTCTTTTAGTTTATAGTTAACAAGTTCACTCGCCCTCGGTTTAATTTGATTGAGTAAGATTAGAATAAATTCTTTCCCTGTGGATCGACCCGTATTCGCCACATACTACGATTGTAAATTGTGCGCTTGCGGTTTATTATTAAAATATTTTGTTGATAGTTTTCTAATTCGATAGAAAATCCGTTTGCAAACACCCTTGAATGGTGGTGAAATGAGGTATTTATAGGCGTAGTTGGTAGCAGGTGGCATTTCTGTAATTATGGTGTATAGGGAAGGGATCGAGCGTACACGTATTTATAAAACTACCACTGGACAACTGGAACCAGATGTGGCCAGCTGTATGACCGACCCATAAAGTGATGCATGTCCGACCCAAAAAGTATGTATGTCCAAAACTATGTGCGACCAGAAGTAATGGACAAGCGACCAATGGTATTAATTGCATGCTCGACCCACTGTTTACCAATTGCGTGTACAACCAGCTTATGCTCAAGCAGTATAAAAATGTGTGACTAACCTTTAGTGAACACGTGATCGACCCCATATTCCTGCATTCATACTAATCCACATGCACAGTAATTTGCTATCCATCTTCGTAGCTTTATTGTTTCTAGAGTTTTAGGATATGGGATTAGATATTATGGAAGTACCATTGGTACTGGTAAAATATGGGTTCAATATTTACAAGTATGCCATTGGTTTTAAATAATTCTGCTCGACCTCCTGAACTAACGTACTGCTCGACCATTCTTGTATGGAAGCCCTCGACCTTGCTTTCATGGAAGCCGCTCGACCTCAAGATGGTTTTGTGGTCGAGATGATGAACTCTCCCATGCTGATAGATCAGTATTCGAGATGACATGGCATGCTCATCCTCATATGCAGAGGAACTACCATCAACTTCTTCTTTTATAAATCTACTCATCTTTATGGAACTCCAGCGTGGTGCACGACTTGTGGCTCGAGCATGCTGCTCGACCCTAGTGTTTGAGCATGGCGCTTGAGTGGACATACAAGCACAACCGTAGTGTGCTGCCGTATACACTTGAACCATCATTTATGCTATCACCGGTGTATATTTCCATCAAAGAATGGATACTCGAACAAAGATAGTAGGACCAAGCTTGTCTGATGTACTGCTCGACTTGGTGTTAGAAGATGCTCAAACTTTGGCACAAGGAAACGTTGCTCGACCGTACTGACGTGCTTGACCAACCAACTGTTCCATGATGCTCGAACAGTGAGATGTATGACCACCGAAGGTGACATGGTATACTGCTCAACTCCTGGTCTGTTGTAGACATGCTCGACCCGTCATCACGGTCTCCTCGACCCAGGTTGTCATGGTTTTCTCGACCACATGATGTAGTGGCCTTCTCAACTCCTGCTGAGTGAGTGAGCCATGCTTGTATTTTTTGCTTGCGAGAAATGTGGGCTTCGAACTGAACATTGTTAATACAACTTGCATCGGGAAGCAGTCATAGCTTTTTGTTATGGCAGATAATGCTTTGTTGCCTGTCCATATGGGAACTTTGATTTGAGTTTCCAAGGCTAGAGAGACTACAACTTTTGGATTATAAGTAGATCAATCTTTAGTTATTTCTTGTCCTCTTGACAACTTGCCGGAAATACGCCATTATGTGCTAAATCAATATATTTTTAATCAAGCATGCACCTGTTTTGGCGTTCCCGAATTTGTCGCAAGATTGTCAAGGAAACGAGAGTTTGCTGACTGTCTACTTTTTAGACCTACTGCATTATCTCATTTAGATCTAGAGATTTGAAACAGCTTTGACACCATGGATCATCCTAGGATATGTAAAATTCTAAATCTCTATTTCACGACGACTTGCCCTAGTGCATAATTATTGCTCAATCCCTTTTTTATATCGCACATTGAAATGTGAGACATTTATGATTGGAGCTTTGCAGAAGAGGAAGCTTTTGTGTTACGAGATTCTAATTGGGTTTCCCAGGTTGATCCTTTTTGGAGTAATAAGTTTATTTTCATATCAAGACGTTGATTTTTCCAAATTATTCAAATGGCACGATTTTGAAAGGCAAGGTCAGGCCAAGTGTATTGGCTTTCTCTGATGAGAATAAATTGGTTTGTTGCAATGTTGTGATAGACCCATGGCATTTTTCGGGCATTATTCAACTCTTATGTGGTTGTGTTGCCTTCATACCCTTGGTCATCACAAGTCGCAAAAGCTTGATGTGATTAGTTTGTTGGTTGTCCTTAATAGTAGTTGACAAGCTAGAAGCTTTAACTTTGTCAGTCGGAGCTATTTGAGCTTGCCAACATATATAAAGCTTCAGAGTTTTGACAATATAATAAGAATTCTAACTTTTCTGGCTGGTTTAGTACTTCTACTTGGAGAAGTTTTATATCTTTGTGCCCCCGCTAGGGAAGGCCAGGGGAGGACTTTCGATTTTGTACCCCCACTCGAGGAGGTCTTTATGTTTTGTGTCCCCGCTAGGGGAGGACTTTGGGTTTTCAGTTTCGCCTCTTCTTATGGGAGGACGAAATTTTTAATTCTCCCTTGTTGTGGAGATACTTTATTTTGCCTCTACTATGGAAGGACTTTGATACTACCCCAGCTATGGAGGGGCTTTATTTTGCCTCTGCTATGGGAGGACTTTTTTTTCCCTTGCTATGTAGGGACTTTATTTTTCCTCTGCTATGGGAGGACTTTTATTTTTCCTCTGCTATGGGATGATTTTTATTTGCCCTTGCTATAGAGGGACTTTTTTTTTGCCTCTTTTATGGGAGGACATTGATTTTTGCGTAGTTCCACAAGGTGTCCATCAGTCATCGTTCGGATATGCTTAACTATAGTAAACGATTGCCGCCGAATTGAGAGGGTCTCTTGACGGAACTTTGCAGGGTTTGCATCATTCCGCAGGGTGAATATCAGTCCTTGTGTGTCGGATACACTTATCCATAGTAGTCGATGTAGCCGGACCGAAAGGTTCTTTCAAACATCCGTCATCATGTTGGATTCACCTTTTTATAGATAGTGATCACATCTAGACAGAGAGGTTATGAACCGTCGGGATTTGCAAGGGTTTGCCTCATTCCGTGGAGCGAACATCGACCTCGTGCCAGATGCACTTGACTATGGCATGTGACCGCAGTCGAGCACCAACTTCCACTTGGAATCTGTAACCTCTTGCATTGGCTTCGCATCCACTTGCTGAACTCTCCACCATTTGGCTCTTGGCAACTCCTCTTGCTCACTCTCTAGGGTGGTGCTTTTAATTGCTACATTTATGCATGATGATTTTTTTTGCACTTGTCGCTTGCGTTGGTGTTATTGGGGTTGCTACATTGCATCGGGTTTTGAGGAAGCACGCATTTGCCAGATAGCCTGTAATAAGGAATTGTCTTTTAGCAAATTTTGAATTATCGAGAATGTTGTAAATAAGAGATTTACTCAGGAAAATATGCTTTTAGTTAAAGAACAAATGTTCAGTGCATCACTTGTAGATTATTATAGACTGTTTACAAGAAGTTTTGAATATAACAAAAAGTAAAACATGAAATGAAGCATGAAATAAAGCAGGAAGTAAGGCAGTGGCGATGTTGATCGCTTATTCCGAGCCATTGAAATTTGAACACCACTGGTTATCAATAGATGATTGGCTTCGGTTTAGTTTGTGCAGGAGCTTCGTTGCTTGATGGCCCTTGTCCTTGGGCAGTCAGAGCGGTGTTTGAGGACTGTGGATTTTTCATATACTGTTGTAGCCTGTTTTTCCTAATCAATTCCTTGATAAGGTTCTTCAACTGTCGACATTCGTTAGTGGTATGATCAGGCTGGTTGTGAAACCTGCAGAACTTTCCTGAGTTTGCTGCTTTATTGCCTGCCCTTATCAGATTTGTTTCCGCATATTCTTTAGAGTCTTTTGTAGCATGATACATATTCTCTGGAGTGTCATTTAAATGTGTCAGCTTCGATGAGTTGAAAAAACAAGACTTCTTGCCATCTCGATTATCTTTCCCGTCGCTTCCTCTTTTCTAGACCTCCGGGATTCTTCCAGTTGTATTAAGTAGCAGGGTTTTTGGGAGCTTCAATAGGTTGGTTAGCATCAATAATTTGAAGAGGCACAGGATTATTGTCCACTCTCATGTACTCCTCGGCCTTTTTATAGAATTTCTCAAGTGTGCTTGGTTCTTTCATTTTAATCCATCTACCATATACGCTCTTCTCATCTATGGCGCCGATTAGAGACATTAAGATCATGCAGGGCTCGGGATTTCTCACTTCAGATGCAGAAATATTGAATCTTTTGAGGAAAGCCTTGACAGATTCTCCCGGATTCTGCTTCATTGATGTTAAAGAGATAACATACTTACCCTTGTAGCTTGCAGCCTGAATTTCTCTTTGAATTTCAGAATCAAATTGTCAAATCGGTCGACGGACTTGGGTGACAGTCGCGTGAGTCATATTGATGCAACACCTTCTAGATAGAGAGGGAAGCACAAGCATTTGATCTCGTCCGTCTCCTTGGCTGCATTCGTGTGCCACTCATATTTTTATAGAAAGTGATTTGGATCAGAAGTTCCATTGTATGGAGGCAGAGTAGGATGAGTGAACTTTTCACAGAACTCAACTTTGCGGATCCACTTTGTGAATGTGTTTTTGCCAGGGGAGAAGTCCCATTCTCTTTCACTATCATTGTGGGCCATGCTATCTTTCATAATTTGCTTTACCATATCCGCGATATATTCCTTTGAGTTATGTTGTTCTGGAAAGCGGACTTCGATCGCTTTTCTAGATGCTCATCTTGGCGAGCGATCGCGATTCGGGGATCTAGGTCATTTACCCCTACTATGGGGGGGTGCCCCCTTAGCGGGACTTGCAACTCGTCGGGTGTTTCGGTCAAAATGGCTTTTAGGTTTCGGTTTGAGTCTTGGATATCATCATCGCTTTTGTCGCTTTCCCGTTCATTAATCCCTTCAATGTTGTCATTTTGATGATGACAGGAAGTTGACGGATTCGTGTTCTCATCACGGTTGACGTGAACTCTTTGAGGAAGATCGAGATTCACTTGAGCACTTAGAAGAGCATTCATCTTCTCCACTTGTGCATCATTAGCAACCATCAAATCTTTATTTGAAGTTTCCATGCGTTGATTTAAATTGGTGACAACGAAATCTAGTTCAGCTCTAGTTACTCTGGCACTGACTATTGAGTTTTCTCCAACTTCAAAGCGGTTGGTAAGTGGAGTAGTTTTGTTGTTAGCAACGTTGTCATTTTCTTCAATGACTTTACTTGCGGCTTTCTTAGATTTATCCATTATCTCGGATAAGGACTTGGATCTAGAAGAGAGTTTGTGGGTTGGCCTAGATCTTAGACTTGTAGAATCTATGATAGAAGTACGCTTAGAACCTCAATGGTAGGCTCTTCAGATTAAGAGGAGTGCGAATGTGGCCCCACAATGGGCGCCAACTATTGAAACCAAAATTGGTCACAACACCAAAGGTGCCGTTAGAGTACTTCACACAATAGTTAGAAATAAGAAAATGAGACCACAACTGCAAAAAGTAAGTAAAAAATAAGAATTTTTATAGTGGTTCGATCTAAAATAGATCTATATCCACTTGTAAATCACTTCTTGTAACACCCCGCCTCCGCTAGGGTCACTCGCAAAGTAATGCACTAGCTTTAGAGGGGCATTATTGGTAAACATGCACAGAAATATCACAAGACAGAACATATATAAATAAATAGCGGAAGTAAAATCAAACTTTCATAACATGAATAAGGTCTAAAGCCTTTTACATCAGAGTACATCAAAACCTGTCTTGCAATAGTAAAGAAGCATAAAGACTTTTTCATAAATTATTCCCCAAATAAAAATAGTAAAGTAGCCATAGCCAGGAAAAGTCCAAGCCATCCATGATGACCTTCAAGCAGAAGAAGTCCGAACTAAACAACATTGTTTCCTCCCTGAAACCTGGGGGGGGGGGGGAAACGGAAGAAAAGAGGCGAAACAAAACGGGTCAGTCAAAAAGACTGAGTAAGTCCTATCTACTTCCAGTATAAAAACAGGTAAAGGTAACATGACATGCATAAACTGAAAGTAAACATAAGGATAACTACAAGATAGATAAACCAGGATAGCCGGTTGAACTACTGCGGCAAGGTAAACTAAGGTATCATGATATACTACGGTGTTGTGATAAGTCAAGGTATCACATCGTCAGATTTCTATCGAGTACATTATCCCAAGGTATCTACCCCGTCTAACATCCCACGGTATCTATTATGTATATTCCTCCTAGTTCTAACATGTATATTTGCTCTGCACCTCTCGTACTAGTATCCCTACCCGCGTCATGTGTTAACCATGAATGTCTCTTGCTCAAAGTCGTGTAATGGTCCATGTCGACCTAATATATCGCATATATAGGTTACTCAAATCATATGTTTCTTCCCATGTATATATGTAAGTTCAGTCCTTTGCCGTACCTCGCACGGGCTTCTGCATGTCGTATTATCCTTGAAATCTTTTGGACTGTCACCCTTGTTCTAGCTAGGCTCTTCCATATGAATCATCGTTCGAACTACTAGGACTTACGCCACCTAGCACCACTAGGGATTACGGTTACCTATTGCACGCTTTCGTATTTCGGTTTGGGTTAAACCACCTAGGCCACTAGGGATTACGCTAACCCTCAACCGCACCCCTTTTTCCCACGCATTCATCGTGAATCGTTTTTCTATAACTGGATGCACATGTATCACATCGTGCCATCCGAGTCCTGTCACCGGCCAAAACAAGAAATACAGGACTCGGTCGGGAGCTTTAGATTTATCTGCCGATGCAGATACTAAGGTCTGCTTTTCTACACGTGGCTATGGTCCCACGAGACCCCTCCCTCAACTAGTGAAAGGCAACACAAGAGAAAATCTTGCATGAGAACTACACTCCGGCCAGCCCACATCCTACGGCCTACCTCACCCATAATTAGATAGCAATTATGGTCTGTTGGGTGTTCCCTGCCTTTCCGTACGTACACGCTTGACTCAAGATGGTAGATGATCGACGAACTTGCTATCTCGGGCACCTTATGTATCCGCCGACTCACTGCTATCCACCCCAGTCTTTAGGTCGCTCGCATAGCAACCAAGGCATATTCTTGGTTCTTCTACCGCAGACCTCAACCTCTCGTGAGCCTAGTATAATGACCTGACAGCTCACAGAGGGATCCCAAGAATATCCTCACGTTCCCCGAAGCCGCTGCTTCGTTACCCAGTTCGTTGGAGCCTTTATCCGAATCAGATAGCCTGCTCCTACACGCATACTCTAACGTATCGGGTTACTGATCTATCTAAGAAATGGTCCAAATTTCCTTGACTAAGAATTGTTACTTAGTTTCCCTCAACTAAGGTTTACCACTTAGCCTTATTTCCATAATCCTTGTTAACTATGGTTATCTACCTAATTCTCCGAATTAGGGTTTATCTAATGGGTTAAGTGTCACTTAAGTTCACAACTTAACACGTCTACAAAACATGTCGAAACTGGCTAAGTATCCAAGTCCAAGACTTAACCCTACAGACCATGTGTCAAGTTGGTTAAGTATATCAAGCAATCCATGGCTTAACCTCGTCTAATTATCATTTTAGATTGGTTAAGTATATATTAATTTGACCCCATCAAATTACCGAGTCAAATCGGTCAAGCGTATTCAAAACGATTCGTGACTTAGCCTTATCATGTTTTCACGTTAGATTGGTTAAGTATAGGTTAACTTAACCACATCAAATTAACGAGTTAGATTGGTTAAGTATAGGTCACTTAACCTCATCAAATCATCGTGTTAAATTAGTTAAGTGTTTAACTTAACCCCATTAAATTACCAAGTTAAGTCGGTTAAGTATGGGTTACTTGACCTCATTGAATTATCAAGTTTAAATTGGTTAAGTGTTTAACTTAACCCTATCGAATTACCGTGTTTAGATTAGTTAAGCCTAATCTTAACCCCATCCATTAACTGTATTATACGGTTAAGTGTCATTAAGAAAATTTACTTAACCTTATCACGTTATCGTGTTGGATTGATTAAGTGTTGGTTAACTTAATCCCGTCCACTAGTCGTATAAAAATGGCCAAGTGTCATTAGGCAAATCAAGTTACTTAACCTTCCCAAGCTTATCATGTTTTGTTAAGTATCATTAGCCTAATCAAATTACTTAACCCATTTGCCCATATCATATTTGGTTAAACCTCATTAATCAAATTAACTTAAACCTATTATGTGGCATTAATTTAATTAATGCACCCTCAACCTCTCACATTAGACCTTGTTGTGGTTACTAGTTAAGCCGGGCGGGTCCGGGTAGATTTACACCACAACCTAGTCTAACCTCGGGTCTTAAGCGCGACATGACCAACTTCTCACATTGGGTCCTATTGTTTGCAACTACTAGTTAGGCCAGTCGGTTCAGGGTAGTTTTACGTTGCAAACTCAACCCAACCTCGAGTTGGCCACACTCATATTATCTAAGTTCATCATGTTTCCAAAACATGTTACAAGTTTTTCAAGCATTTGGGTAGACCTAACTTAATAGGTAAATTCCCGAAGGGTAGACCTAACTTAATAGGTAAATTCCCAAGCTCATGTTTTTATGCATACTTACATGTCAACTTCCATGTTATCTTTCAAGTCATATTTTCAAGTATAAACACACGTCATATTCAAGTTAAGATTTTGCGACATGTTCATGTTTATCTAACTACCCAAAATCGTGTTTTCCCAACGCAAGCAAAGCGAGTCAACATAGTAAGGATACTATGTCACATATTGGTCTCAAAACATGCATGATGCCAAAAAGGGCTTGGCTTCCACATGCATAACATCATAAAGGGATTGGCCATAAACATGCATAGTGTCATAAGGTAATTTGGCCACAAACATACATATCATCAAAAGGGGTTTGGCCATAAACATGCACAACTTAAAAGGGGGATTGGCCACGAGCATGCATAATCTCATAAAGGATTTGGCTACAAACTTGCATGTTAGCATAAGGGGCTTGGGTTCATAAACATGCATAAGCCCCAAAATCTTGTCTTAGCCAATGTTTCACACGTAAAGTGGTTCCTAAAGGTTCATGTTAGCATTTCATGCATAAAGATCCAAACTTGCAAGTTACACTAGGTTATGCATAGCATGAGAGGCATGATTAAGTCACTTACATGGCCTAAAATCATAAACATGAACACAAGAGGCAAGGTAAGGTTCATATAGGTTCGCATAATCATGTTTAGCCTCATTTTATCCCATGTCAACATTAAAAATACCGTTTTGATCCAAAAGTAGCTAGAACTTACATAGTTAGGCCTAGGGAAAGGAGCATGAATCATCTTGGCTAAGAAAGGTGCCTCCTTTGTAGAAGAATCGTCATGGAACTCGCATAGTAATGTTGATTTGGCCTTGATTTGGTGTAGCAAGCTTGCACCTTTTGATTTGAACTTGATTTGGGTGCATAGGCTCTAGGGATTTGAGATGGAGGCCATGATCAAGATTAATTTTGGCAGCACTTAGTTGCTAGGTTTGATTTTTAGGGATTTAGGTTAGGTTTAGGGTCTTTTTATAGAGATTAGGATAGTTTTAGGCCCTTAGATTAACCCTAGGATAGATTAGGACCATCAGATCTCGGAAGCTTCCAGACCCAGCCCAAGAACAAGACCAGGTGAGACAAACAGGTGCGCCAGGCTATTTGCCCCGGCCACCCCCTGTCGACAGGCAAGTCGACAGGGCTGTCGACTTGGTCTGGGCCCAAGTCGACAGGCCTGTCGACAGCCCTGTCGACATGGCCTAGGCGGGGAAACTTCCTGCCTAGCCCCAGATCTGATTTCCAAAACTGTTTTCCGAAATTTAAATTCCCAGAAATTTTCTTTGGGCCTTTAACGGGTCATACGGACTCCGATTCTCGAAAACTCGGACTCTATTTCGCGTATTTTTCCAAGACGAACGCAATGGCACAGACCGTTTCACTTGATTCAGAATTTATAATTTAATTCTGTCTTGATTCTTGATTTAACGTGTTATCGAAAAATACGGGTTGTTACATTCTCCCCACCTTTTAGGATTTCGTCCCCGAAATCTCCAAGTTAGGAAGAACATATCCTACCATCCATCATCCATCTACTCAAAACATCATCCACAAGCAACCATTGTCCTTAGATGATTTCTAATGCTGTATGAATATATGCAAAGCGTGTGTGTACATGTTCCTTAGCTAATGCTAATGATCAGGCCTGAATAATCTTTCTAATGAAAAATATGTATAGTGCCATGAATCCAACATGTATGCAAATAGTCCTAGTCATATAGATACTATATGCGTGCACAATCATTCATTCATATGCAACAACCGCATGATAATACATTCGATTTCATCCATAAACAAGTATAAATACTCGTGCATATGCAATATGAAATGTGACCGAGTCGAGCTAGTATCTAATGTGTATTCGCGCATCCACGAGCAACCACTTGCAACCACTTGCAACCATATCAATCATAACATGTTTCAAATACATGTTTGCATCCATAGGGTTCTACCGAGGATTCCCTGAAACAGGGTCGAGAAGATAAACAAGGCAAACTCCTTACGGGGTTTGTAACAGAAAATAGGACCGAGAGGGTGTCCACAAAAGATAACCTACAAGCAAGCTCAACAGAAAACAGGGATCGAGGATATATTCCCAAAAGAGATATCATGCACGTATTTAGTCTTCAGTCTCCTGAGTCGCATTACCTTGAGCTTAGTTCCATCGTGCCTTGACCGCCCCCTTTTCTTCACGATTTCGCAGCTTCTTATTTCCTGTTTCCATAACATGAGTTGGAACTCATTTCCTCGTCGCCTCTCGTTCCACTCGCACTTATTCTCCTTCTAGAATACTTGGCGCAAACAGGACTGCGTACTCATGATCTCATGCAAGCTTTCCAAATTTCACTAGTGAATCTCGGACCTCGTACCATAAGGTATTCCACGTAGTAGAACTTTCTCTTGAAAGTAAACAGATGCCAACCGGGTTATCAAGTGCACTTACTAGGGTGATTTCCATAACCCATGCATAAGTGAAATAAACCATCCGTCTTATCGGCGAACCCACTCGATCGGGCTTCAAATTTCCAATAAAGGTATCAAGGGATTCTAGGTAACTAATCATGACCGAACCCAAAAGGTTCCACGAGACTTCGAGGGCTAGTCAAGAGTCTAACTACCCTTCTATCAAAACCGAGAGTGGCACCCCTTACTGGATAACCACTTCATCCCTAGAATCCATCCATAACCGAGGCATGTCATTCTCAAATCCAAAACAAGTCATGAGTAAATGGACCGATCTTCCAATAGGACTTGAGACAAAACGGGATCCTCTACTACGCTAGTACTAAGGTGCAGAGACTCAACTATCGAAGCGGACTTAAAAGATGCGGTGATCAAAACAAAGTCCCGACAGGATGATAGAGAAGAAAAGCTAAACCTTTAACAAGATCGTTACCCTCCTTCTGAGGTACCCTAGAAATGAGAGCATACTACTGCCCTCCCGATGATCTTGTCCTTGTCCCATGATACTTAACTATCCACCCCGTTTCACCATGCCAAAGGTACTCTCTCGTCATGGGTTTCATTGTTCATCTTTCTCTCTCATTCTGGGTTGAGCCATACCAAGAAGTTGTTCATCCTTAAACTCGCATCCTTTATCCTCTTTCTCACTATCCTTTCTTATAACGCGGCCACTAGTCTCTCGAGAACCACCTCCATCGCATGGAAAGCACTTCCGTAGATAGAAAAGACTAGTCGCAGTTAAAACCACTGTGACTACAGATGGAGGAAAGAAAGGAAAAGAGATTCAATCAAGGAAACAAGGATAATGCTAATGGCCTTTGGGGAATAGCCTTTTCTTTATAAAAGAAAACTTTCTTGAAAAATGCTTCTTTATAAACGATTTTCAAATAGTTTTCAGAAGGTCTTTAAAAACTTTTGCCCAGTCTGGTAACCTTCTGCTCTGATACCAAATGTAACACCCCGCCTCCGCTAGGGTCACTCGCAAAGGAATGCACTAGCTTTAGAGGGGCATTATTGGTAAACATGCACAGAAATATCACAAGACAGAACATATATAAATAAATAGCGGAAGTAAAATCAAACTTTCATAACATGAATAAGGTCTAAAGCCTTTTACATCAGAGTACATCAAAACCTGTCTTCCAATAGTAAAGAAGCATAAAGACTTTTTCATAAATTATTCCCCAAATAAAAACAGTAAAGTAGCCATAGCCAGGAAAAGTCCAAGCCATCCATGATGACCTTCAAGCAGAAGAAGTCCGAACTAAACAACATTGTTTCCTCCCTGAAACCTGGGGGGGGGGGGGGGGGGAAACGGAAGAAAAGAGGCGAAACAAAACGGGTCAGTCAAAAAGACTGAGTAAGTCCTATCTACTTCCAGTATAAAAACAGGTAAAGGTAACATGACATGCATAAACTGAAAGTAAACATAAGGATAACTACAAGATAGATAAACCAGGATAGCCGGTTGAACTACTGCGGCAAGGTAAACTAAGGTATCATGATATACTACAGTGTTATGATAAGTCAAGGTATCACATCGTCAGATTTCTATCGAGTACATTATCCCAAGGTATCTACCCCGTCTAACATCCCACGGTATCTATTATGTATATTCCTCCTAGTTCTAACATGTATATTTGCTCTGCACCTCTCGTACTAGTATCCCTACCCGCGTCATGTGTTAACCATGAATGTCTCTTGCTCAAAGTCATGTAATGGTCCATGTCGACCTAATATATCGCATATATAGGTTACTCAAATCATATGTTTCTTCCTATGTATATATGTAAGTTCAGTCCTTTGCCGTACCTCGCACGGGCTTCCGCATGTCGTATTATCCTTGAAATCGTTTGGACTGTCACCCTTGTTCTAGCTAGGCTCTTCCATATGAATCATCGTTTGAACTACTAGGACTTACACCACCTAGCACCACTAGGGATTACGCTTACCTATTGCACGCATTCGTATTTCGGTTTGGGTTAAACCACCTAGGCCACTAGGGATTACGCTAACCCTCAACCGCGCCCCTTTTTCCCATGCATTCATCGTGAATCGTTTTTCTATAACTGGATGCACATGTATCACATCGTGCCATCCGAGTCCTGTCACCAGCCAAAACAAGAAATACAGGACTCGGTCGGGAGCTTTAGATTTATCTGCCGATGCAGATACTAAGGTCTGCTTATCTACACGTGGCTATGGTCCCACGAGACCCCTCCCTCAACTAGTGAAAGGCAACACAAGAGAAAATCTTGCATGAGAACTACACTCCGGCCAGCCCACATCCTACGGCCTACCTCACCCATAATTAGATAGCAATTATGGTCTGTTGGGTGTTCCCTGCCTTTCCGTACGTACACGCTTGACTCAAGATGGTAGATGATCGACGAACTTGCTATCTCGGGCACCTTATGTATCCGCCGACTCACTGCTATCCACCCCAGTCTTTAGGTCGCTCGCATAGCAACCAAGGCATATTCTTGGTTCTTATACCGCAGACCTCAACCTCTCGTGAGCCTAGTATAATGACCTGACAGCTCACAGAGGGATCCCAAGAATATCCTCACGTTCCCCGAAGCCGCTGCTTCGTTACCCAGTTCGTTGGAACCTTTATCCGAATCAGATAGCTTGCTCCTACACGCATACTCTAACGTATCGGGTTACTGATCTATCTAAGAAATGGTCCAAATTTCCTTGACTAAGAATTGTTACTTAGTTTCCCTCAACTAAGGTTTACCACTTAGCCTTATTTCCATAATCCTTGTTAACTATGGTTATCTACCTAATCCTCCGAATTAGGGTTTATCTAATGGGTTAAGTGTCACTTAAGTTCACAACTTAACCCGTCTATAAAACATGTCGAAACTGGCTAAGTATCCAAGTCCAAGACTTAACCCTACAGACCATGTGTCAATTTGGTTAAGTATATCAAGCAATCCATGGCTTAACCTCGTCTAATTATCATTTTAGATTGGTTAAGTATATATTAGTTTGACCCCATCAAATTACCGAGTCAAATCGGTCAAGCGTATTCAAAACGATTCGTGACTTAGCCTTATCATGTTTTCACGTTAGATTGGTTAAGTATAGGTTAACTTAACCTCATCAAATTAACGAGTTAGATTGGTTAAGTATAGGTCACTTAACCTCATCAAATCATCGTGTTAAATTAGTTAAGTGTTTAACTTAACCCCATTAAATTACCAAGTTAAGTCGGTTAAGTATGGGTTACTTGACCTCATTGAATTATCAAGTTTAAATTGGTTAAGTGTTTAACTTAAACCTATCGAATTACCGTGTTTAGATTAGTTAAGCCTAATCTTAACCCCATCCATTAACTGTATTATACGGTTAAGTGTCATTAAGAAAATTTACTTAACCTTATCACGTCATCGTGTTGGATTGATTAAGTGTTGGTTAACTTAATCCCGTCCACTAGTCGTATAAAAATGGCCAAGTGTCATTAGGCAAATCAAGTTACTTAACCTTCCCAAGCTTATCATGTTTTGTTAAGTATCATTAGCCTAATCAAATTACTTAACCCATTTGCCCATATCATATTTGGTTAAGCCTCATTAATCAAATTAACTTAACCCTATTATGTGGCATTAATTTAATTAATGCACCATCAACCTCTCACATTAGACCTTGTTGTGGTTACTAGTTAAGCCGGGCGGGTCCGGGTAGATTTACACCACAACCTAGTCTAACCTCGGGTCTTAAGCGCGACATGACCAACTTCTCACATTGGGTCCTATTGTTTGCAACTACTAGTTAGGCCGGTCGGTTCCGGGTAGTTTTACGTTGCAAACTCAACCCAACCTCGAGTTGGCCACACTCATATTATCTAAGTTCATCATGTTTCCAAAACATGTTACAAGTTTTTCAAGCATTTGGGTAGACCTAACTTAATAGGTAAATTCCCAAAGGGTAGACCTAACTTAATAGGTAAATTCCCAAGCTCATGTTTTTATGCATACTTACATGTCAACTTCCATGTTATCTTTCAAGTCATATTTTCAAGTATAAACACACATCATATTCAAGTTAAGATTTTGCGACATGTTCATGTTCATCTAACTACCCAAAATCGTGTTTTCCCAACGCAAGCAAAGCGAGTCAACATAGTAAGGATACTATGTCACATATTGGTCTCAAAACATGCATGATGCCAAAAAGGGCTTGGCTTCCACATGCATAACATCATAAAGGGATTGGCCATAAACATGCATAGTGTCATAAGGTAATTTGGCCACAAACATACATATCATCAAAAGGGGTTTGGCCATAAACATGCACAACTTAAAAGGGGGATTGGCCACGAGCATGCATAATCTCATAAAGGATTTGGCCACAAACTTGCATGTTAGCATAAGGGGTTTGGGTTCATAAACATGCATAAGCCCCAAAATCTTGTCTTAGCCAATGTTTCACACGTAAAGTGGTTCCTAAAGGTTCATGCTAGCATTTCATGCATAAAGATCCAAACTTGCAAGTTACACTAGGTTATGCATAGCATGAGAGGCATGATTAAGTCACTCACATGGCCTAAAATCATAAACATGAACAAAAGAGGCAAGGTAAGGTTCATATAGGTTCGCATAATCATGTTTAGCCTCATTTTATCCCATGTCAACATTAAAAATACCGTTTTGATCCAAAAGTAGCTAGAACTTACATAGTTAGGCCTAGGGAAAGGAGCATGAATCATCTTGGCTAAGAAAGGTGCCTCCTTTGTAGAAGAATCGTCATGGAACTCGCATAGCAATGTTGATTTGGCCTTGATTTGGTGTAGCAAGCTTGCACCTTTTGATTTGAACTTGATTTGGGTGCATAGGCTCTAGGGATTTGAGATGGAGGCCATGATCAAGATTAATTTTGGCAGCACTTAGTTGCTAGGTTTGATTTTTTAGGAATTTAGGTTAGGTTCAGGGTCTTTTTATAGAGATTAGGATAGTTTTAGGCCCTTAGATTAACCCTAGGATAGATTAGAACCATTAGATCTCGGAAGCTTCCAGACCCAGCCCAAGAACAAGACCAGGTGAGACAAACAGGTGCGCCAGGCTATTTGCCCCGGCCACCCCCTGTCGACAGGCAAGTCGACAGGGCTGTCGACTTGGTCTGGGCCCAAGTCGACAGGCCTGTCGACAGCCCTGTCGACATGGCCTAGGCGGGGAAACTTCCCGCCTAGCCCCAGATCTGATTTCCAAAACTGTTTTCCGAAATTTAAATTCCCAGAAATCTTCTTTGGGCCTTTAACGGGTCATACGGACTCCGATTCTCGAAAACTCGGACTCTATTTCGCGTATTTTTCCTAGACGAACGCAATGGCACAGACCGTTTCACTTGATTCAGAATTTATAATTTAATTCTGTCTTGATTCTTGATTTAACGTGTTATCGAAAAATACGGGTTGTTACACTTCTCATTATCAATCTTTATTTTACAAAGTACATGAATTTATGAATTCGCTCATATTGTTGATCTCTCTCTTTTCTCTCTTCTTGTGATCTCGATTTCACTTGAATTTGCAAAGGAATTGGTGAAATCTCTTGCTTTGAGATGATGGAGGTGTAGATCTTCGATCATTTTAGCAATTGAACGATCTTCATAGATTCCATGGTGATTAACATTAGATCTAGGATATAGAGGAGATTAGCAGAGATTAGAGTAGCTTGTATTGAATTTGAGAGAGAATTAATGGTATTTGGAGAAGACGCGATCCACTTGATGTTAGAGGAAGATGAAGTGAGCTTAGGAAGCCATTAATGGAGCTTGATAATGGTAGAAAACTGAAGATGACAACCCTTCGGGGTGGCAAAAATCGGTCCCTTGAATAGTGGTGAAATGGGGCAATTATAGGCGTAGTTGGTACCAGGTGGCATTTCTGTAATTTTGGTGTACAAGTAGGGGTCGAGCGTACATGTATTTACGAAATTGCCACAGATAGCTGGAACTAGCTGTGGCCAGTTTTATGACCGAAACATAAAGTGATGCATGTCTGACCCAAAAAATTATGTATGTCCAAAACTATGTACGACCAGAAGTAACGCACGAGCGACCCATGGTATTTATTGCATGATTGACCCACTGTTTACTAATCGTGAACATGTGATCGAACCCATATTCCTGCATTCATACTAATCCACGTGCATAGTAATTTGCTATCCATCTTTGTAGCTTTATTATATCCAGAGTTTTAGAGTATGAGATTAAATATTATGGAAGTACCATTGGTACTGTGCTAATATTTGTTCAATATTTACAAATATGCCATCGTTTTTAAATAATTTTACTCGACCTCCAAAACTAACGAACTGCTGGACCATTCTTGTATGGAAGCCGCTCGACCTTGCTTACATGGAAACCGCTCGACCTCAAGATGGTTTCATGGTCGAGCCGATGAACTCGCCCATGCTAATAGATCCGTGCTCGAGTTGACGTGGCATGTTCATCCTCATATGCAGAGGAACTGCCATCAACTTCTTCTTGTATAAATCTACTCATCTTCATGGGACTCCAGCATGGTGCACGACCTGTGGGTTGAGCATGCTGCTCAACCCTAGTGTTTGAGCATGGCGCTTGACTGGACATCCATGCACGACCGTACTGTGCTGCTGCATACACTTCAACCATCATTTATAATGTCACTAGTTTATATTTCCATCAAAAATGGATACTCAAACAAAGATAGGTATAACAAAGCTTGCTTGATGTACTGCTCGACTTGGTGTAAGAAGATGCTCGAACTTTGGCACAAGGAAACATTGCTCGATCGTATTGACGTGCTTCACCAACCAATGGTGTTCCATGATGCTTGAACAGTAAGATGTACGACCACTGTAGGTGACATGGTCTACTGCTCTACTCCTGGTCTGTTATAGACACGCTCGACCCGTCATCACGGTCTGCTCGACCCATGTTTCCATGGTCTGCTCGACCACATGACATAGTGGCCTGCTCCACCCCTGCTGAGTCAGTGAGCCATGCTTTCTGTATGCAAACGAGCATGGAAGGCCTTGTGGAAGTGAACGAGCGTTCCATGCTTTCGATTTTTGCACATGTACGAATAGATGGTCCCATTTTATATGTTTGTGAAAGTTTATGTGCATTTCTTTTCATAGCCGCATGTCACCATTCGTTAATTCTTCTTAGTTCTGAATCTCATTTTAACAATGGAGCTAACACATCCATAACTCAAATGCAACAATTATCCAATGAATCAATCAAGCTAAGGTTAATTCCATTTGCGCCACATGAAACTTTAAAAGATGGCTAAATTCTTTTCCAAAAATATTCAATAAGAAGTTGAGATGAATATGCCACTGTATTCTTAAAAAAATCCCATTTCATAAAACTTTATGAAACATAACTGAAATAAATCAATTCTCTCAAAATGATGGGGCAAAATTTTCAAAATACATTAACAGGTTCAACCAACTAGTGTACAGTTGTCTTCATCATGCAATTCCAAAACAACAATTGTGCTAATTTGCATTTGAAGGGACAAACTATCACACTAGAATACAACTAGAATAAATGTGGTGAAGAATTTATGTCTAAAAATTTCAATGAAGCTTGGGAATTCTTCGATAATTATTTGGAAAAGGACATGCAATGGGAGTTAATTCATGTTCCCATCCGTACTTCTACTAAAGGAGTGCATGTCGTGGATTAAATTCATTTTCCCTTAAAAATTCTATCTCCTTAAATCGGAGAAGGACTACCACATTATTACCCTCAAAACCAAGTCAATGTCATAGTTCAATATAGTCATGACTTGTCCATGTATAAACCTTGTTGGAAAAATCATCCAAATTTCTCATGGTTTAATCCCAAAATGTCATGAATCCATCTCACATATTCTGAATACAAATTACCAAGCTCCTTTTTCTTATAGTCCTCAAACTTCTCAAGTTTCACCTCAATCTAAGCCTTCAAATCAACTATCTAGGCTTTTTAACTCGCAACCATCAACTTAGTCTCTTCAATCTTCTCAATATTCACATGAAATTGTTTGACTAAAGAAATAGATAAACAATCAAGATGCAAAAATTGAACAAATGATAAATATGATGAGGGAGTTAATGAAAAGTAACTAGAAAGTGAAATTCACTATTCAAACCGAGGTGAATCCAAAATATTATTCTCGTACGATGAATTCTTGTGAGGATGAAAAACATAATTCGGTCAACTCAGTGGTCACCTTTAGGCCCGAAAAAACGATCGACAATAATGTTGGCAATCTTGATTATCCTTTGATTTCGACCCCAATTCAAATGCTTAATGTTCATCCGATGGTAAGAAGGCAATCTCATTTAAAGTTCGAAACCTTCATTTTCTTCAAGTGTTGGCGATCCCAACATCCCTTCTTGTGTCTGCTACCCCGACAATATCTCTTTGTCTAATGTTGGAAACCCCAATATCACATCTTCTATACACGCACCTCCTTCACTTTCCATATTGAAGCCTTTATCTTTGAACGATCAAAATTCTAAATGAGTCTATAAACCTATTGCTCCTTATCCTCACGGACTTAATAAGGATGATGCAAATTTCGAAAAATTTCTTGAAATCTTCAAGCAAGACCATTCAAAATTCCACTATTAGACATCACCGAACAAATTCTTCAATATGACTTGTGTCTCAAAGAGATACGAACTCGAAAACAAGCCAGTAATGTTCCTAAAATTGTCTTCTGGACTGCGAATACTAGCTCTGTTTTCATACAAGGACCCTGGTTGCCCTACATTCGGTTGCTAAATAGGTAACATCCACATTAGTCATAACCTACTGGATTTTGGTGCAAGTACCAATTTTCTTACCTACGCTGTGTAGTGTCAGCAAGGACTAGGGGAATTGAAACCCACAAATATCATAATTCAACCGGCTGATAGATCTGTTAAAAAGCCATTGAGTATAATTGAATATGTCTTGATCAAATTAGACAATTGGATTTCTCGTGGATTTTATAGTCCTAAAAACCGAGCCTTTTTCGAATCCCAATAGTCATATTCTATTGATATTAGGTCATTCCATCTTAGCCACCTCAAATTATATCGTAAACTATAGGAGCGACTAACTTAGATTGTCTTTTGGGCACCTAGTCATTGAATTGAATATCTTTGATCTTAAAATCAACTAAAGATTTTGAAATAGGAGAAATCAACATAATAGCAGCAGTTATAGATGACACATCAGATTTACCTCTTCAGGAAGCCTCTCTTGCATCAATAGAAGTGTTGTAACATCCCAAATTTTAATAAACAATTATCAAATATAAAATATTAATAAACTAAATATTAATCAAAATAATATTCTGAATTGGACAACTGGGCTAGCACCATTGAGTCCGTTGTAATTTTCTGATCAAAAAGACACTAGATTTCCTAAAATTGGAGTTATAATGAATTAGTTATGAATTAAGGAAGAATTCAGAAAAATTAAATAAATAAACAGATGTAATCAACAGTCATTGGGCGACCCAAGCCAACAGGATCGATCCCTGTGTCGAACCAGGATGGCGGGTGGGTCGACCCTAGTGAAGGAAGTTGTATGCCTTTGCTGGAACGCAGGCATCAAATGATAATTATTTTTCATAATGTTTTTGGCTGACTTGGCCTTTTTTTATTGGTTTATTTTAAACCAAGGTCTGAAGTGGCACTCCCTTATTAGTCCGATGACATGGCTGACCAAATCTAATCTTAGATTTGAACGGTTGAGTGCATCTACTAAACCTTATAAATAGACAAGTAGAGCCTCTCTCATTTCTTTACATCCATTCTCTATTTCTTCTTCCCCAGGCCTATCCTCAAAATTAGGATGGGCCAATTAATTAAATTTTTAAGGTGTGAAGAAGTTCTTAAGTTTTAAATATTTATTTTTATATACACTTTTGCAGGCGGAAGCTCTGCTAGATTTTTAAAGAAGCCTATGGAGGAAGCTTTGATCATTTGATCAGTGAGGTTTTACATATTTTTTAGATTAGTTATTTGTGTAGGAAAGTAGAGATAGTTTTATGTTTACAATAGTTACAGTATTTATAAGTTTAGTTTTTTGTAAGTTATTGTATTTTATTTTTCTGTCTATACCAATTTCTTTTTAGTTTATTTTATTATTTTTAAGTAATTCTCCTTCTTCTTGTCCCCTTCTTTTTTTTATTTTATTTACAGTTTTGTTTATGCCCTAATTTACTTTTTTTTTCTCAAGTCTAGGCACTGCAAGTAGCCTAAACTCTTTCCCTTTTTCTTTTAGCGTTGAGTCTAAGCCTGAGAAGAGCCTATGCCTTCATTTTATATTTGCGTTAAATTGAAATAATATTGGAATCGAATTAAAAAAAGGATTTTTGGTCATATTGAAAGTAATTAAGTATTGTAATCAGATTCGATTGTAATTTAAGGATAAACCTTAACATGAATTAGAGTATATGTAATAGTGGAAGATATTAAACTTGTTAGAATTTGATATAGAGAGGAGGCGAGAGATTAAACGTAGAATAATTGAATGACAACATTATTATTTCTTCACACCTTCAAGTTGATTACATATCATAAGCTTTAAATGAATAAACTACTTCCTTAATTCTAGGTACATTCCTAAAGACTAGATAAAAATCTTATTTCCTATAGAATAGAACAAGCACAACAACTCTTTCCTAAACACATTAAATTCTAGTTCTAATTATTCATGAACTAATTACTTTGAAGCACCAATATAACTTTAACACACCCCCTTGCTTCAAAGTTGTTGAGATAATAAACGAAGCACTTCTCTTCGACTTATGATGCATTTGTCATCACCTTCAATTGTTGAAGCATGTTTCATCAACTCTACTCTATGAATATTGGAACACTTCTCTCCATGGTGCACTTATCGCCCACAACTCTAAAATAAAATCTCTTCCATAGCCACTTATGCGATGTTCCCTTGCTCTTCATCTTTGAACCTGCAATTCCTTGCCATATGCCCAAATTTTTTACACTTGAAACACTTAGGTTTCCCCTTATACCAACAATCATTTTCTTAATGACCAGATATGCTTGCTTTTGTTGTGCTTCAGCTGGTCCATCTTTGAATTGTTTAAAAAACTGATTTTTTTCGCTCTCAAGAGATCCGTCTATCCTCTTTCATCAATTTATCTTCGATACCATACTAGAATTTGATATAAAGAGGAGGAGAGAGATTAAACGTAGAATAATTGAATGGCTACATTGTTATTTCTTCACACCTTCAAGTCGATTACATATCATAAGCTTTAAATGAATAAACTACTTCCTTAATTCTAGGTACATTCCTAAAGACTAGGTAAAAATCTTATTTCCTATAGAATAGAACAAGCACAACAACTCTTTCCTAAACACATTAAATGCTAACTCTTTCCTATTGAGTGTTAAGTGACATGGGAAGGAGTTGTATAAAAAGATAACATTAATTAGGAATGATAAATATAACATAGGAATATAACACGAGGTTTGTATTAGGCATATTAATAAACTTAAATTGTGTTAACATAAAATTGATAAAATTAATAAGCTGGGATAGAGGGAGTCTGTTTTGGTATCATGGGGCTGATTGCGGAAGATAAAGGGCTCGTGGGAATCCTAGTTATGAACAGGGACCAAGTCTAGGGGTGGGTAGTGTCAATTGCTTTTGGTTGGGAACACATATCAGTCAGTGTCCATTGTTATCATGGAGTCTCACACTGGGTAGAGGAAAGGGCACGCTTTAATGAACTTAATAGTAAGAGGTTCAAACGAGGTGGGTATGGGCGCGTTACGGCGGGATGATGAGAGTGCATCATAACGATTGGGGAAGATAAGCCACTGTAATGAATGTGATTAATGGCTATGTCCTTTTAGTTAATGAGTTTGGATGTATAACCCTGAATTCCAAAGCTGGCAGAAGTTATCACATTATGGGTATAAGAGCCGATCGATGGGTAGAAAATAGGTAAAGAATAATTATGAAATCTTAGTAGCTGGTGTAGCAATTTTCGAATATGGATGAGAAGCCTATCTTAATTCATGTTTACCTTTCCTGCTATTTCATTTATGTTTTTATGTCTATTTCTCTTGGAACAATTCATCTGTCTAAATGCTTCCTTAACTTATGCTCATGCTAGAAATTACTAGAACTCACCAGATTTATGTCGGACCTACTTTGTTTTTCTCCTTCTCTCTTCCTTCCCCCTAGGTTCGCAGGGTGGAGGGTCTCTGCGGTGATTCTTGATTATTTGTTTCAACTTGGATTCAGACTCTTTTCAGATTCATATATTAGTTCACTTCTTGTTTTTTGATCATTGTAATGACTTATAAGAGGGACAATTTTTATGATGTACTCTGATATTTTCCACAAGACCGTTTGTTTTGTTTATGATTATGACTATCTGATATTTTGAGATGTAATAAATAATGTGGTTTGGATTGCTTATTTAAATAATTTTTGTTAAGTTTCTGATGTATTTTACATTCTTGTCTTGTGAATTTTAGTCCATGTGTTGTTGCTTCATACCAAAGCACTTCATAAACCTTAACACATCCTCATATAGGTGACGTTAAGGGGTTTGGGTTGTTTCATTTGGTATCAGATCCTAAGGTTATAAGATTAGAGAACAGTTTTTGAAAAAGTGTTTTTAAAAGTAAAAGAATTTTCAAGTAAAACCTATTTTTGAAAAGAATACCCCCTCAAGTCAACTACAATATTTTCTGATCCCTCTTTGAATCCTTGTTTCTTTTCTTTTCAACATGTCAAGGGCTACCAATTTTCTAGAGGGCATTACCATTTCAACATGGTTCCATAGATATGTTGAAGCTACGTGGCCTGCTGAAGGGAGAGGAAGTGCCCTATCCCCAGTTGTAGCCACAGTGGTTCTACCTAATCCAATGGTTAATTTCGTTAAGCTCTGAAAGGATTTTTCTTCTATGGATAGCAGGCCATTTCTTTAATCGAAGAGTTTTGTATTAGCTTAGAAAGACGATAGTGTGTTTGGATTATTATAGCTTGATGATGGGAGGAGGATTCAATTAGTCGCTTGGCAACTGAAAGGAGACGCATCATATTTGTGGGAAGTAGATCAGGAAGAGCGGGCCGTTGAGACATGGGATGAGTTCAAGCATAGATTCGAGAAGAAGTTTTTATCACAAGAAGAAGAAGTAATACAATTGGGAAAGCACTTGAGTCTGAGGCATGGTAATATGTCAGTTAAAGAGTATGTAGATGGCTTTAATGAGTTGGCGAGGTTTGGCTTAGATCTGGTTAATAGTGAGCACAAGAAAGCTTTAAGATTTGCAAGGGTGCACATCCAACCTCTGCCAGGATTGACAGTGACACATATCCCTGTGGGATCTACGTTTGAGAGGCTTGTGGACATGACTCTAACGCATGAGGACGGAAAGGAGTGTAAGCATGAGGATAAGACTGAAGTGGCCAAGATAAAAGTTTGGAAGAAAAAGTGGTGGCCGAAAAAAGGAGCAGTGAAAAAATGAGAAAAGACAAATAAAGCACAAATCAAGAAGGAAATAACGTGATATGGTTGTGGTATGGTAGGAATATTCATAAAGAATTGGGAGAAGACAGTTAAGAAGGGTGCTTGTTTTCAGTGTAGACAGATGGGACATTACAGTAGGCAATGCCTTCAGAAGCAAGGAAAAAGGGCAGGCGCATCTCGAGCAGAGGTTCATGCGCTTGAGGCGACACAAACTGTTGATAGCAGTCAGGACAGTGGTTGGAATGTCACCTTAGAAGGTTTGATTTCTCTTTTCAACTTTCCTATAAGGACCTTGTACGATTCTGGTGCTTCTCATTCTTTCATTCCTGTTCTATTGTGGATAATATGCACCTAGATACTTCAATAGTTTCTTATCCAGTAGTTGTCTCGAACCCCATACTAGGTGTGGGTCACCTATCTATGATGTATAGGTGTTTGAGGATTTCTATTCTCGGCGTCGAGTTTGAGTGTGATGTGTAAGTACTGGGTTTTATGGGACGAGCTTATTCCAGGGATGGATTTTTTGGCCATGTATAGTGCCATCTTTGATTGTGAGATGAGGATTGTTAGGCTTTTGACATGCCATGTTAGGACTCTCGAAATTTCTTGCGAGCCGCGAGGGTTAGTCATGCTTAGTTTATTAGATTCCCTAGATTCTTATGTTGACGATCTATGTTTGTTGTCCGTTGTTAGAGACTTTCTGAACGTATTAGAGGTTGTGAGATGGCTACCTCAAAGGCGGGAGATAGATTTCTGGATATACTTGGTGGAGAATGCCAAGCCTGTTGCATTACCAGTTCGCCACATGGCTCCGAGAGAGGAGGGATCTTAGTAAGCAATTGGGTGAGTTGTTCGACAATGAATTTATTTAATGGAGTATTTCTAAATGGGGAGCATCAGTCGTCTTCGCGACTAAGGCGGAGTATACATGTGGCTTACAAAGAATTGAACAAGCATACGAATAAGAATAGACACCCACTCCTATGGATAGATGACTTGTCTGACCAGTTATTTGGCGCTTCGGTTTTCTCGTAGTTGGATTTATCTATAGGTTTTCATTAGCTTTAGGTGGAAAATGTAGCATAGACAAGACTTCTTTTTGAAATCCCGAAGGATTCTTTGAGTGGTTGGCTATGCCTTTTGGGCTAACCAATGCACCGACGTATTTTATGGATTTGATAAGCTGAGTATTTTGGGAGTACCTGGATAAGTTCATGTTGATGATATCTTTGTTTTCTCTAGGAGCAAGGGAGAGCATGCCTTGTACTTGGGAGGGGTTCTTAGGGCATATTGTCTCTAAAGATGGTATAGCGGTGGATCCCTCTAAGGTCGTTGCAGTTCAGGATTGGAAATCCCCCAAGAATGCGACAGAAGTGTGGAGCTTCTTAGATTTGGCATAATAGTATAGAAAATTCATCAAGGATTTTGCATGGATCTCAGCCCTACTTACCCATCTAGCGAAGAACAATCTAGTTTTTTCTTGGGATATGGATTGTTGAGGGTGCTTTCTTAAGATTAAAGAAGGAGCTTACATCAGCTCCATTGTTGAATCTTCCTAATGGTACAAAGTTTTTTTACTATGTATACAGATGCTTGCGAAACGGGTTTAGGTGCAGTGCTTACGCAGGAGGGTAGGGTTGTCTACTATGGGAGCAGGCAACTGAGGGTACATTAGAAGAATTACCCTTCCCATGATTTTGAACTAGAAGCGATATTGTTTGCGCTTAAGTCTTGGAGACACTATTTACTAGGTGAGAGGTTTGAGCTTTATACGGATCATAAGTCACTCAAGTATTATTCTTGCAAAAAGATCTGAACTTGCGACGGCAATGCCGGATGGAGTTCCTTGCATCTTATGACTTAAAGATAGCATATACCTTGGGGAAGGGGAATGTAGTAACAGATGCATTGAGTAGGCAGAGGATGACTTCGAGTCTATTGTTCGTAGAATGGCAGAATTTGGATTTCACCTCGTTGTCCGATTTTAGAGCATCTACGGATTATGCACTAGGATTATTGGCATTGTTGGATATGGGCCTACTCTATTAGAGCGCACTGGATCTAGTCAGCGCGAGGATCAGTAGTTAGTGGATATCATGGACTGACTCGGTAGAGGAGAGACCTCCAGTCACCTTGTTAGGTATTATGCGGATGAGAGAGTGTGGGTACATCGTGATGAGAGATTGTGTGTTCCTCGAGTTGATGATTTGTTAAGATCAGTTTTAGAGGAAGCTCATCACTCTCGGTTGACCATCCATCTGGGAGGTGATGAGATGTGCAAAGATAAGGAGGGTTTTTCATTAGATAGGGATAAAGAAGGACGTGGCAGAGTTTATAGCTTGTTGTATGACTTGTCAGCGAGTGCAGGCTGAGCAAAGGAAGTGTGGTGGATTGCTTCAGCATATAGACAAACCGTAGTGAAAGTGAGAGAGTGTCTCTATGGACTTTATAGATGGGTTGCCTAGATCGAGGAAGGGCAACACCAATATTTGGGTTATGGTTGACAGATTGACTAAGAGCGCTCACTTTATCCTGGTCAAGAGTAAGCGGACGACAGCTTTGTTGGCATCAGTGTATCTTAGAGAGATCGTCTGACTTTATGGAGTTCCCTATAGTATTGTTGTGATCGAGATCACACGTTTATGAGCGAGTTTTGGAGGAGCCTACAGGAGGCATTGGGGGCACAACTACAACTTAGCACTGCCTATCACCCTTAGACAGATGGACAGACAGAGAGGGTTAATAGGATTCTCGAGGATTTATTACGGCTGTGTATCCTAAACTTCAGAGGGACTTGGAAGGAGCATCTTGTGCTAGTAGAATTCACATATATTAATAGCTACTAGACGAGTATAGGTATGGATTCCTTCGAGGCGCTTTGTAGATGACCTTGCATATCACCTGCATGTTGGTGGGAGTCCATAGACAGACTTTTACTTGGACCTGAGGTGGTTAGAGAAACTTCAGAGAAGTTAGACTTGATTTGAAGGCAAATTAAAGCGACTCAGGACAGATAGAAGTCGTATGCAGATCAGCGGAGGACAGACCTAGAGTTCGAGGTAGGAGACATGGTTTTCTTTAAGGTGTCACCTTTGAGGAGGGTTGTTCAGTTCGGGAGTGGGGAAGTTGGTACCAAGGTTCATAAGGCCATTCCATATGGTAGAGAGGATAGGTCAGAGGGCCTACAGAGTTAGACTACCAGAGAGACTAGTCGGAGTTTATGATGTGTTTCATGTTTCACACTTGAGAAAGTGTTTGCATGATTCCGCGATAGTAGTAGAGCCGAATACCCATGAGTATGTCGAGGTAGAGAGGAAGGCATCAATTAGGAGAGTTCCTATGTAACACCCCACCTCCGCTAGGGTCACTCATAAAGGGAATGTACTAGCTTTGGTGGAGCATTATCTAGGTAAACATACACAGAAGTATTACAAGACAGAACAAATAAAACAGCGGAAGAAGGACCAAATTTCATTTATTCTTTTTTAAAATCTAGAGAGGTCTAAAGCCTTTTACATCAAAATGCCATTAAATCCATTACATCGAAATCTGTCTTGCAATAGTAAAGAAGCATAAAACCATAGTCATAAATCATTCCCCAAGTAAAACAGTAAAGCAGCCATAGCCAAGAAAGTTTCAAGCCATATATGATGATCTTGAAGCAGAAAGAAGTCCAAACTAAGTAGTAGTGTTTCCTCCCTGAGAACCTGGGGGGGGGGGGGGGAGGGGGGAACGGAAGGAAAAGAGGCGAGTGACTTTCAGCATAGAAACAAGTAAAGATAACATGACATGTATAAACTGGAAGTAAACATAAGGACGATGACAAGATAGGCAAGTTAAACTAGGATAACAAGATAGACTATGCTAACCAGATAAACTACGATAACAAGATAAACTATGCTAACCAGATAAACTATGCTAACCAAATAAACTACGGTAACAAGATAAACTATGTATAGCATTGCATGTTTAACATTCTCTGCACCACCCGTACTAGTATCCCAACCCATGTCATGTGTTAACTATAAAATGATCCCTTGCCCAATGTCATGAAATGACCCATTACTTGGTCCCACGAAACGATCTATTAATCGATCGGCTCCTTACAAATCCTATCTCGTTCATGTGTCTGTGTCATACGACCCTATCACGAATGTAGTTACCTGTGCTGGGTCCACCATAGGGTGTATCAAGCCCTAGGGTGCCAACCCCCGACACGAATCAAGCACGCACAATGTAAACCTACTGATGCCCAATGCCTGCTTTTTCAACTCCGGACTACGTGCACGACCGTAGTCCGCCTGAACTTACACTGGTGCACCAACTTAGCTGTCATTTTGGTCGTTTACAATCAGCCCAGTAATCGTGCCCCACCCTGCCTAGTTCCAGGGTACCATGACACATCTAGTGGGTTAGTGCTGAAAATGAGCGCGTAACTAGGGTTTCCACCCAGTAGGTTAAGTGTTGTCATTTAAATTCGAGACTTAACCCCATCAGTCTAGCATGTCAAGTTGGTTAAGTGTTGTCATTCAAGTTCGTGACTTAACCCGCCTACATGTCATGTCAAATTGGCTAAGTGTTGTCGTTCAAGTTCATGACTTAGCCCTACGAATCATGTGTCAAGTTGGTTGAGTATATTCAAGCGGTTCATGACTTAACCCTATCAAATCATCGTGTCAAATTGGTTAAGTATATTCAAGTGGTTCATGACTTAACCCTATCAAATCATCGTGTCAAATTGGTTAAGTATATTCAAGCGGTTCATGACTTAACCCTATCATGTGGCATTAATTCATTAATGCACCCCAACCTCTCACATCAGACCTGTTGTTGTGGTCACTGGATATGCCGGGCAGTTCCGGGCAGAATTACACCACAACTCAGTCTGACCTCGGGTTTTCAAGTGCGATATGACCAACTACCCACATTGGATCCTATTGTTTGCAGTAACTGGATTTGCCGGGCGGTTCCGGGCAGAATTACACTGCAAACTCAACCCAACCTCGAGTTGCCCATTTTCATGTTCATTCTAGTGTCATGTCCATGTTCAAGTTTCATATCAAGTTCGTGTCAAGTTTTCAAGGCAAGTTTCATCCCCATATCCAGATTCAAGTTATAACAATGTTCATGTTTCAAGTTTTGCCTTTTATCAAGTTCATAATTCATGTTCATTACCAATTCATGTTTTGCCTAATCTACCCAAATCGTATTCCCATCGCACATAAATGTGAATCGATCGATACTACAAATAAATCCAAATCTCAGAATAAAGGGAATAACATAAAAACTATGATAGGAAAAAGGGACAAGCATAAAGCGATAAAAGGGGTTACAAGACTAGCATGACATAACTTGAGATAATTGGTTACAACATCACTGGCATATAGGAATTCAAATCTAGCAAGATAAGGCGATAGTCATGGTAAACGCTGACATAAAAGAATAGGCATGCAAAAGCAAGCCAAATACAAGGATAATGGATCCAATGGTTTTGGTGTACATAATAGCGAATAAACTAAGCAAGTCACACCCTAGGTATATGATCCAACAAAATGCCAATTTGGTGTACAACACGGTTTTCAACTATAGTGTTATGGGCATGAACAATCAACTATAATAGTCTTAGGCAATTAACCCCAGTAGTCATAGGTAGAAACCTCATAGTTATGAATCATAAGCGACTAATCACAATAGTCATGGATAATTATCCAAACTTGTTCTAGGAAAATAGTCATAGGCAATTAACGGCAATAGTTTCAAAGTCTTGGTCATAGATAATAGCCTTATGTTCATAATCATAGGTAATAATTCTCATAGTCAAGAGTCATAGGTGATTAGCCACAATTGTCCTTGTCATTGTCATAGGCAATAGTCTTATGTTCACCGTCATAGGCATATGCATAGTCTTATGTTCTTAGTCATAGGCATAGGCATAGTCTTATGTTCACAGTCATAGTCCTTGGTCATTAATAATAGTTTCCAACGCCATAGGCATATTAAGTTTATAGACATGAAAGAATTTGATTTACAACATGAATAGGTCCAAAGCAATATTCACGAAAGCCAAGATCCAAGATGAACAAGAATAGATACGAATCAATTATCATATATAGATCCAATTCCAATTTACAACATGGATATTAAGCTTACAGCTTTTATCTAAAAGTAACTTGAACTTATAGATCGTGGTCTAAGAAAGATGTAGAAGTCAAGTCTAGAAGTTTGTCGTTGAATTGCTGAATCGTTGGATCTTGATTGTAGAAGCAAATCCCCAATTCCTAGCCGTAGTCTTCAAGAAATAATCTTCACGTTTTATTTTAATTAATTTAATTTAGAGGAAGAAGAAGAAGCTATGTTCATCAAGAATTCGTGCAGCATAAGGTTAGAGAAGAATGGTGTAAAGAGAATGAGGCTAGGAGGCTGTTTATATAGGGTTAGGCAGACGAATCTGGTCACGAAACGAGTCTAAATACATCAGAATGCATCTGGTTCAAAAAGTGGGTTTCGGGAGGCAGGTCGACCCCAGGTCGACACTATGGTCGACCTGGTCCCTGGGAGGTCGACACTATGGTCGACCTTCAGGTCGACCTGGTCCCTGGGCGGGAAATTTCCCGCCCAGCCTGTTCTAGAGTTTGAATTTGAAATTCGAATTCGAAATTCGAGCTGTTTTTGATTCTGAAAATTCGTGAAACTTCTAGAGGTCATATCTCCCTCATACGGACTCCGATTTTTGAAAACTCGGACTCGTTTCCAAGAAGAATTTCAAGACGAACGCAATGGTGCAACCCGTTTCCCTTGATTCTTGTTTTAAAAAATAATTATACCCTGATTTCTAGTTTCAACATGTTATTAAAATTCGGCTTGTTACATCCTACTTGGGTACTAGGATTTGAGGGGAAGAAATTATGGAACAAAGAGATCAAGTTGGTTAAGATTCAACGGGGAGAAGACAACGATGATGCTACTTGGGAAGCGAAAGATAAGATTCATGCTTTTTTTTTTCGTTTCTCTTTGAGTGTATGTTCTTAATCCTTTCCTAAGCTTAGAATTTGAATATTTCTTTCCTATCGTTTGAATAATAAGTTTTAGGTAGAAACCTATGGATGTTAGGAAATGGTTTAAAACATGTCAATAGAGCATGTTATGGTTGAATGGATTCACATGGATGCAAGTGTTTGCTAATGAATGCAATGGATGGATATACACACACTAGGCACTAGTTAGAGATCGGCTGAAGTAGGACACTTATATAATTGCACATGTATGAGTGTGAATTTTAATTTTTAATTTTTATGGAAAAAAATGGTTGAATCATCACTTAGATGTTGCATAATGGTGAATGGTAGTTGCACAGACACATAATTTTATATGTATCATTAGGGTTCCTTTGCATACATATTGGATGCATGACATGAACATGACTTGCATTAAGGAGGCCAACTGAATCAGTGGACCGCCTGATTTTTGCATTAGCTTAGGGACATATACAAAACACTTTTGCATATGTTCATGAAAAGCATTAGAAAAATCTAAGGAAAACGGACGCCAGTGGTTGATGGTTGAGTAGATGGGTCAAGATAAAGGTTGATAACATTTATAACATTCTTGTAGCTATGGAGGTTTCGGGGAAGAAATCCTTTAAGGAGGGGAGAATATAACACCACGAATTTAATAAACAATAATTTAATATAAAAGATTAACAAAATAAATATTAATCAAAACAATATTCATAATTGGACAACGAGGCTAGAACCATTGAGTCTGTTGAAAATTTTTTGATCAAAATGGACACTTGGTTTGCTAAAGTTGGAGTTAAAATGAATTAGTTATGAATTAAAGAAGAATTCAAAAAAATTAAATAAATGAATAGATGTAACCAACGGTCACTGGGCGATCCAGGCCAACTAGGTCGACACGTGTTGACCCATAAGTCGACCCCTATGTCGACCCAGGAAGGCGGGTGGGTCAACCCAGGTGAAGGAAGTTTCGTGCCTTGCCTGGCACGCTGGCAGCGAACGATATTTATTTTTCTTAATGTTTTTGGATGAGTTGTTTTACTACAAAAATTAACACTGAGACAGGTTGAAGTTGAAGGAATATCAAATAGTCACAAGCATAGCAATGTAATCCATGACCAAAGACCAGGCACAGGTTAAAACCAAGAGCATAAGGGAAGTATCCAGAATAGCAAGCAACAGACATGGTCACCTAAGAAGGAACCTTAGAGTCGATATGAACTTATAATACCAGTAAGGGATTTGTGACAACCCCAGTTTCGATAGACCGATTGTTTTTCAAAATTCCAATCTATCGAAACTCGGATTGGTTTGCTCTAATATCCTGCAGAAAATACAGAGACATAAAATATGTCAGAGCTCAGAAAATATCTCACAGCGGAATGGATAAAATATAATATAATCAAAATATAGCCTTACCGTATTAATAATACTGCCTAACCAGTATCTAAGGCAATCATGTCCCTGCTACTAATCTAACATGTGAGTATGTTATGAGGAGGGGATCAGAACACAAGTTCTAGTGATTGGATTTAAACTATACACTTTGGATAATCCTACATATGTCGTTCAGTCATATTTTCTTATTTATTAGGTTACTTGGGTTAACAACACTCAAGGCTTACACACACATCGCACCCATTTACTCCCTAGTGGATTAATCTAATACAGTACATATTAGCTACGCCTAATATTGAGGTACACCCCATGGTCCCCCACTCGCACGGTCTCTTCCGTAACATTATCGAAATATACACGGTCCCTCATCCTACGGCGTAGTGACGTACAAATCTCTATATAACAATGTTATGTTTCGCATATATCTGTCATTACTATGCTACGCAAACGTATAGACTACCACCTTTGTTTGAATCAGAATTCATTCCGGAGTAATTCCCTCAAGTCTACGATACACCACCTAGAGCTGACATGCATGTATCTGGACTGTCCACCATATGTATCTTCAATTGTAGCTTGATGCCTTAATCGCATGTCCCCTAATGTGCCCCGAGTTCCGTGGCAGGGTGATACAAGAAGCACTGAACTCAGTTGAGAGCTTTTCCATATTGTACATGCCCGTCTTCAAAGAACCTCTATATATAGATATACCTAAGGTCTGTTTTCATGGTGTCTATGGCCCCACCTCGACGCCTCCCTCAACTAGTAAAGACTACCAGAGCTAAGCGATTGCCCCAACACAAACAATCTAAACATCCATGTGGCGTCTCCCCTCAACCCCTTACCCCTATAGTGAAGGGTGAAATGATATCTTGGGTTTAGCTCAGGTCTTTCCGCATCCCACTGGCTGCCGATGATGGGCGTCCGACGTTCTACTATCCTTATTGGTCCTGGCCCTCTGCCTCATCGTGAGGCAACCACCGAACTACCCTGGTGTCACCTCGTCATAGCATTCTAACTGCATAGCTACATCTGCAGTCAAGGCCCATCCACCTAGTATTTATGCGCAGACCCAACCTCTGCGGGCACTGCTTAAGACATCTGTTGCGGCACAAAAGACTACTAGGAGCACCTTACGTACCTCAGGAAGCTGCGTGCTTCCCCTTCCAGTCCTTTGGAGTCGTCAGAACAATCAGATGAGTGTGCGCTCACCTCGTGCCTTATAATCCCTCGATGATATACCCTGTTGGGTTATTCACCCTCAACCATACGGACTGGTCTAAGCGCCTTACTTTAGCATATTGTTGGACCCTATGTCTAAACATTCTTTTACGCGCTTGTCTCACCTCGTAAGGTTTCCAGTTAACTTGGTTATTCCTATTTAGATTGAATTCTTATTCAAATTACCAAGTTCTCTTGCTTATTAATTTTAGTCAAGAAACTTAATCCATTTAAGTTTATTAATAAGCCCACAACATGTTATTCTCTAGATTATGGACAAAGGTCTGTAATCCACAACCCCCTTTTATCTTCTTGTTGAGTTCATCATTACAATAACATTTTTTACTTAATATGTAATTAAGTATATCTAATTCACATGTTTTCTAATTTACATGTCACTTACCATTTATTATTAAATATAACTTATTTCATTTCATAAGTTTTCCTCATTCTTTCCCATTTAATCATAATTCCATTTTTCACTGTCAAAACAACTTATCGTTGTTTACTTATTAACTTAGTTCTATTAACTAAGGCCCATTAATAAGTTTCTCTAGCCGTTTATTATAACTTATGTTATAATTTCCTCTCGTCCCTAGGACAAGCCTAAACATTCTTATCAACGGGTTTTAGACTCCCAAGCTTACAGATTATTTAATTCATAATTAACTACAATATATTTCCCCCTTTTCTTGATTGGTTTCCGGCTTTCCCTATTTACTACTTAATTTACAATTAAGTGTCCCTTTAATTATTACGCCAGTTATCCAATTTCCCTATTAGTTTATTATAACTGAAGTTATAATTCCCACTTGTCCCTAGGACAATCCAACCTATTATACAATGTTTTCATTAATGTTAGTTATTTATAATAGGTGGTTATCATTTCTACAATTATGCTTACCCTAAAAGGTGTCTTTAATTACATAACTTTATTATTTCTACCGGTTATGTATACCACTATGTGTCTTTAATTACATAACCTTATTGGGCTAAGTTTGCGGGCCTATATGTAAATATTTCACACCCCCTTAGATTTTCCTAGCCCAACCACTGTCCAACCAATTTTTAATTAACACTATGTTTAGTTCATATTCATACAATACCTATGGATTAGATTAGGTTAAGTATTACAATTCATTACCATGTCCATTTATGATTTATAATGGGCTAAACCTCCCACATTAGGCCTACAACTTGTGGATGCTGGATATGCCGGTCGGGTCCAGGCAGCTTTCTTCCACAAGTTGGGCTTAACCTCGTGTCATAGCCCGTCTTGTATTTGCGTACTTAGACCTCTCATATTAGGTTCAACATTAGTGGCTGCTGGATATGCCGGTCGGATCCGCGCAGACTTCCGCCACTAATGCAACATAACCTCGTGCCATAAGTGCAATTTCAATTTCTAATTGTAATCCTAGGCATTCATTATTAATCAATTATTTAAACATATGCCTTTATAGGTGTTAATGCCTATTTACCCAATTATATTCGTGATGGGTTATATGTCTAAATTCATATTATTCGAATAATGCAATTCATATTTTACATATGATCCCATTTGTGCCCGAAGCATTTTTCTATTCTTATGATCCAATTTAAGATCTTTAAACATAATTTGGCAGATGTCCCAAACCCATATTTATTCGATTCCATGTTAACATGAATCCATATAGCCATATACTAATTCCAATTATTCCCTGTATATAATTGGGACAAATTTACATGTAAACTTTTTTTGCACTCCAACAAATCCAATATATGAATTTTTTCCACATGGTCAATTTAATATTATAACATGTAAACATTCCAACATTTCAACTGATTCAATATATGAATTATTCATATTAACAATTTGACGTTATATCATGCTAATCATTCCCCCAATTTAATAGATTCAACATATGAATTTCCTGATATATTCAAATTAATGTCTCAACTTGTTATAACAACAATTTATAATTAAACTGGCAATTTCACAATTTACTAAAAGGGGAATGCTAAACGATAGTCATAACATTATCTAAAACTATAGTTTAAACCCACTCACATTTCATGCTTTTCCCAAATTTTGGATCTGATCCATTCTATCCTCCATGGTTTTCCTTTCCCCTTTAATTTGATTTGAAACCTAATAATGTGGATCGACTAATTTCATTAAAAGAGAAGGGAAAGAAATAGGAAGAATTGAATAGTTTGGATCAAGAAGTTTACCTTGCTTTTTCACGTAATTCTGAACACCATTTAATAAAAACACCAATCTCTTCCCTTCAGATCTTAATTCAAGATTTTCTAATTTACAAATCTAAATTTATGAATATGTTTGAGGGGGGAGAGAGAGAGGAAGCAATGGCGGAGCTCCGGCGTAGCCGCCGAATTTTGAGATTTAAGGTTAGGCCTAGGGTCCTATTTATAGGAGTAGCGGAGGAACCAGGACCCTTATCTCAAAATCTAAAACACCAGAATCGTTCATATCAGAAGAGAAGGTTCCAGATTCGTGGGTGGGTCGACCCCTAGGTTGACCCCCTGTCGGTGGGACGACCCCTTTGTCGACCCCCAACGGTCCATTTTCCCTCCGAACTTTCCTGCCTACGATTTTGTTTTTTGAACTGATTTTTGAATTTTCTGGATATATTTATTTAAAATATATACATATAAGCTCCTTATATGTATACAAACTTCTAGTGCTCATAACTTCTTCATACAATGTCCGTTTTACGCAAACCAGGTGTCTATTTTGACCAGAATTTTGAGACGAACGCAATGGCGCTGTCCGTTTTACTTAATTCTGAATATTTAATTAAGTTATTCTTACATTATCTTAAAAATACGGGGTGTTGCATTCTCCCACCCTTAGGAAATTTTGTCCCCGAAATTTGATAAGGGTAAATTAAATTAACCACTCGCATAAAATACATCCATCATGTGTGCATCCAACTTTTGCAAACATGGAATTTTCCGAAAAACCCTGCTAGTGGAGGAAGACCCCCTAGGGATAAGAGATTGTGCACTTGTGCAAAGTGAAATAGAACATAATAATGCATGTATGCCTAAGTGGTAACTCCTATGTGTATTCAAGTTTTTTTTTCAAAAAAAAATCCTTTTAAAATATGATGCTCACATCCTAAATATACTAGCAGTTCTATATGAATGCAATATTTTGACAATCAAAAAGCTTTTTCATCCAATTTTTCCTACACTCTTACTGCGTAAGAGCATAGTTCATCCAATTATTGCATCCATAATCCTACCAACCAACTTTATTTTTTGAATTTCAGAAAAATCTAATCTTCTATATTCGATTTCTTATGTTACAAAAAGATGGAAAACGGAAAACTCAACATCTCCCGCTTTTCTTCTCCGACCTTTTTCTAACCGTAATTGGATTTTTATGCAATTATTTATAAAGATTCCCTATTCTCCTATCCAAGAACAACCCATATAAGAAAATTTTCTTTGTTACTGATTTTCTTTTTCAACTTATCTTGGAAATTTTTATTCTTATCCATCTTTTCTCATAATTTTCTTTTTTTGTTGCTTTATTGAATTTTCTGTTTCCTTTTTAGTTGTACCTTTTCTCCATTCTTAGCTTATTTAATTATCTAATCTTAGTTTAAATTTAAATAAGCCTCTAATCTTCCAACTTAAATAGGAGAACAAACACACCCTACATAGCCACTACTAAGGGCCAAGAATCTTGGGACTATGTCCTCCCTTCAGACAGAAAAGTCCAAACTATGGGATCTACGATAGGTTTAGGTGTTACCCTAACTACCCAACAAAATAATGGAACGATCCCAACAGAAATGCGATAACGGGTTGTACCCCTAACATGAAAATTAGCAACGGGATCTAAACACTTACTTGCCCTTTTTCTATCTAGTAGTCGCTACTAGTCCTAGTTGTGTTCGAACAATTATTTCAAGTAACATCCTAGGCTTCCCAACGCTTATGCATTCTACGGGAACTCACTATTATTCCAAGATATTCTCGCTATTTACTTTATAGCCTCAAAACTTTTCCCGTCCTTCCTAGGCACTTATCCTTACCTACTCCATACTTTTTTCTAAAACATGGTTTGGCCCATTTTTTCTTCTGAAAATTAAAAGTGTCGAAACTTTATTTTCCTCATGAAAACTTTCTTTTGCCAAACCATAAAAACATGTCATCTTAAGAGAAAATGTAAATCATCAATTTTTTTTTTCAAATCACAAAAACTGGAGTAGATATGGACAACTATTTTCTCCGTCGGGTTTATGACTTGTTCTTACCTATAAGGTCGGTTTAGTCTCTTACTACAAGGTGCAAACATCTACTCTATTCATATTTTCTACAAATTGTTTTGTCCACCCAACAAAATTGTCTTAAAATAATTTATCAAAAAGGGTTTTCATAAGAATAGAGATTTAAATTCTTTCTTTATTAAAGATTCTTGTAAGAAATATTACAAGAAACTAGAAAGCTATACATGCTCTATATTATGCATCTTTTATTAAGAAATTTTTACTTTAGATAAAAAAATTCGCAAGAAATCACTGTTTGCAAAATATACCCCATTTTCCTTCAAAAACCCAATATGTATACTTTACATACTTAAAACTTATAACTTTTAAGATTAAAAATTGAAAACATCGTAAACCATTTTCCCAAAACTTTTATAATTTATGTTCTTAAAAGTTAATAATGGGATTAGACTCAAAGCTGGTTTCCAATCCTTCTAGGCTTTCCTAGACACTCCCCAAGGTCAATTCTCTCAACTATATATATTCCTAATCCATTTTTATCTTTTAAATTTTTTTCAATTTATAAGGTTTTCAAACCAACTAACCCAAAATACTAATCGTATGGGATTCACTTTCCTTCCATACAAAATACATTGTACACTTTCCATCCAATTACCTAAGGGTCTCAAATTTCCTTATTTATTCATTTAGTGTAAAAAAAATCCCATTTATACTCTTTTTATTTAGTGGGTTCTTCTATGGATCTAGGTATATATATATAATTTTTTTTTAAATACAAATACGTTCGCTCACTATTTATATAGGAATCCCAAACCTAAGTTCTGATACTAGATGTGTCAACCCCAATTTCGACAGATCGATTTTTTTTTTCAAAATTCCAATCTGTCGAAACTCGGATTGGTTTGCTCTGGTATCCTGCAGAAAAGACATAGACATAAAATATGTCAGAGCTCAAAAAATATCTCACAGCGGAATGGATAAAATATAATATAATCAAAATATAGCCTTACCGTATTAATAATACTGCCTAACCAGTATGCAACGCTATCATGTCCCTGCCACAAATCTATCCTACGAGTATGTTATGAGAAAGGGGTCAGAACACAAGTTTTGGTGATTGGATTTAAACTATACACTTTAGATAATCCCACATATATCGTTCAGTCATATTTTCTCATTTATTATGTTACTTGGGTTAACAACACTCAAGGCTTACACACACGTCGCACCTGTTTACTCCCCAGTGGATTAACCTAATACAGTATATATGTAGCCACCCCCAATTTTGAGATACCCGCCATGGTACACCACTCGCACAGTCCCCACCGTAACATTATCGAAATATACGCAGTACTTCATCCTACGCCACAGTGACGTAAGGATCTCTATATAACAATGTTACGTTTTGCATATATCTATCATTACTATGCTACGCAAACATACGGGCTGCCACCTTTGTTCGAATTAGAATTCATACTGGAGTAGTGCCCTCAATTCTACGATACACCACCCAGAGCCAACATGCATGTATCTAGACTATCCACCATATGTATCTTCAATTGCAGCTCGATGCCTCAATTGCACGTCCTATAATGTACCCCGAGTTCCATGGCAGGGTGATACAAGAAGCAGGAACTCGGTCGGGAGCTTTTCCATATCTGTACAGTCCCGTCTTTAAAGAACCTCTATATACAAATATACCTAGGGTCTGTTTTCGTGTTGGCTATGGCCCCACCTTGGCCCTTCCCTCAACTAGTAAAGACTACCAGTGCTAAGCGATTGCCCCTACGCAAACAATACAAACATCCATGTGGCATCTTCCCTCAACCCCTTACCCCGGTAGTGAAGGGTGAAATGGTATCTTGGGTTTAGCTCGAGTCTTTCTGCATCCCACTGGCTCCCGATGATGGGTGTCTGATGGTCTACTATCCTTGTTGGTCATGACTCTCTACCTCCTCATGAGGAAACCACCGAACCACCCTGGTGTTAGCTCGTTACAGCATTCTGACTGCATAGCTATATCTGCAGTCAAGCCCTACCCACCTAGTAGTTATGCGCAGACCCAACCTCTGCGGGCACAGCCTTAGACATCTGCTGCCGCAAAGAGGACTACTAGGACCACCTTACGTACCTCAGGAAGTTGCATGATTCCCCTTCCAGTCCTTTGGACCCGTCAAAACAATAAGATGAATGTGCGCTCCCCTCATGCCATATAATATAGCGATGATCTACCCCATTGGGTTATTCACTCTCAACCGTACGAACTGGTCTAAGCGACCTACTTTAGCATATTGTTAGACCCTATGTCTAAACATTCTTTTATGCGCTTGTTTCACCTCATCAGGTTTCCAGTTAACTTGGTTATTCCAATTTATATTGAATTCTTATTCAAATTACCAAGTTCTCTTCCTTATTGATTTCAGTCATATAACTTAATGCATTTAAGTTTATTGATAAGCCCACAGCATGTTATTCTCTAGATTGTGGCCCGAGGTCTGTAATCCACAACCCCTTTTTATCTTCTTGTTGATTTCATCATTACAATAACATGTTTTACTTAATAGGTAATTAAGTATATCCAATTCACATGTTTTCTAATTAACACGTCACTTACCATTTATGATTAAATATAACTTATTTCATTTAATAAGTTTTCCTCATTCTTTCTCATTTAATCATAATTCCATTTTTCGTTGTCAATTCAACTTATCGTTGTTTACTTATGTGATGGCCCACCCTGGACCAGCCGACATTTCCAAAAAATGCGCTGTGCAGATGTCCAACCAGCATTAGACGGTCGCCAAAGAAAGAAATTTGAACTAAAAGGAACCTGTAGCATATCTCACAGCGCATGGAATAAAATATAATAACATAACTTGACATAAAACATGCAAGACAGTGCATAAGCTGAAAACTAAACCATCATAGCATATGAAAATCCAAAATTACAGCTTATGTTCCACATCATCATTATTACAACTTTAAAACTATCTCTAAAGCAAAAGAAAGGAAAGGTACACTACTAATGCCCAAAGCAGTGACCAGCAGCGACACAGGGAGAATATATAGAATAGTACGTGTAAGTCTACTGCTCATCTCCGGACAGCTACTCGTGCGCAACCACCTACCCTGTCTCTAGTCTGCCCGTTTAAGGGCAACTAGAGTAGTTAAAAGAGACATAAAACTCTGGGTCAGACAAAAGTCTGATATGAGCGATAAGCAACAAAACAGAACAATAACATGTATATTAAACCATACCTGAACCTGGACCTGCAACCAGAAAGTTTGCACAACAAGATGCACAATACTCTAAGGTAACACTAACATAAAGTGTAAATGGGGGTGGGGTCATGGAGGTAGCAAACATCAAACATAGAAATCATCCTCACATCTCTCACTTAGTGCGTAAAGCATACGATTTCTACCACTTTGATCACCCAATTCTTTGCTACGATCACTCTGCCCCATGGATTCACAACGACCCCACTGCACTGATCCATAGCCCCTAATCCGTCTCTCAGTGGTGAGTCAAAGCTATAGGTATCGATAACCCCTAAACACACGTCTCGCAGCAAAGTCCAATCATGAAGTCAACTCGTTGGTTCCCATCTGGATCCTGAGTTCGGACATCTAATTTGAACTACCTTTGCATCTCGGGTTTTGGTCATCATCATCACGGTTCGATCTCCATTCGGTTCGTGATCATCATATAGGTTCGGGTCCTCCATCGGTTCGTGAGTAGCTCCGGTTCGTGGCCTCCATGCGGTCCGGGTCATGGTCACCCCATCGGTTTGGGTCGGACTTGTCTTCTCAGGTTGTTCCGTGCACTTCCTCTTTTGGCGGTTCGGTTCGGAGTAGCACCCTGATTCGGATCATGACACTCTACTGGGATCGGTTCGTGATGCCCTTCCTCTAGCAGTTTTTATCGTGAACTTCTGGTCGGTTCGGAGCTTCTAATTCGTGGGCTCTTCAAGTGAGCAGGTCGGGGTCGTGGAGTGCCCCATGAGCGGGTCGGAGAAGGTGAGCACGATCGGTTCGGTTCGGATATAGGCGATCCCTTCTGATTCCTGCATATTTTCCTGCAACCTTTCCAGCGACTATTTTACGCCACACGACAACGTTTTCGACTATTCTAACCTTTTTAATTAATTACAAAGCATACCATACAGTCATAGTAACATGTATAATCATCCAAAAACACAAAAACAACAATTTAATATGTTTATACGGATCAAACATAACCAAAACCCATATTTCCCCATAAGCATGTTTAAGCAAATCTAATGATAGGATTAGCAAAATTTAACCAAATTAACCCAAACTTCTAACAGAGGCCTAAAACAATATTTTGAAATTCATAAATATTTTTCCAAATTTAATCATGTATAAATTCACTAATTATCACTAATTACTCTTAATTAACCTTAATTAGTGTAAAAACAATGCTAATCACTCATCTTAGCCACAAATAAAACTTTTAAAATTGAAACTCCACTGATTTAGGGCGATCTCTAGCGTCTAACAGCAGCTCCAACTCTGAAATGGTGTTATTTCTCCTTGATTTGATGTCGCTAAGCTTAATCCTTGATTAAAGAGCGATTTGGGATGAAATTAGAAGGTGGAGGCCATTGTTAAGGTTCCTAGGAGGTAAATGGCAGCTAGGAAACTGAAATAGAATCAAAACCTAACTCATTTCAGCCTGCCCATAACCCTAATCCCGAAATGGGTATGTGCCCATTCATTAATCATCTTATTTGGCCCGGTTAAGTAGTTTTTCACCTTCAAACCTTATTTCAGCCATATCTCCCAAACGGTGAGTCAGTTTGGCTAATGTGACCACTCTACGGAAAGGTAAATCATCATTCAGATTTAATGGAAGAGGTTTCAGGACAAATCTCCTTACCAATCAAAAGTTATGTCTAAAACAAGATCAGCTAGGGGAAAAACGGTCATTTAAAAATCGACAAAAAATCATGAATATGGGAAATTGCCCCAATAGTCCTCTTCCAAAGTTACATGGCTATCGCATGAGAAGGAAATAAATATTCTATGATCCCCTGCTGCGTAGAATGCGGGTCGTTACATTCTTCTCCCCTTAAGAAATTTCGCCCCCGAAATTCCTTAACTAAGAAACAAGTAAAGGATCCTGCATGCCTACTAACCATTCACAACAAATACAAAAAAACAAATAAGTCGATCCTAGCATGCGGAAAACAAAATTGCAATTTAAAATCTTACCAAGTAAAGAGTTCTGGATACGTCTTCCTAATGCTCTCCTCTGTTTCCCAAGTACAGTCATTCTCATTCTCGCCCCCACTGAACTTTGACTAGATTCACCGCTTTCCTTCGAAGTTGCTTCGTATCATGCTCGACAATAAGAATCGGCTTGCGGTTCCCAACCGCCTCGGGTTCTACCTCGATATCATTCAAGTGATCAGGTGAAATAGTCATATCGAGGTCGTGCACGAATTTTCTTAACTGCGAAACATGAAATACGTTATGAACTCCTTCCATCTTCTCTAGTAATTCAACTTTATATGCCAAATTTCCAACATGCTCGAGGATTAGGAATAGACCAACAAATCTTGGTGCCATCTTTCCTCTCCTTCCAAATCGAATAACATTCTTTAATGGACAGATCTTGACAAACACCAAGTCGCCAATGAAGAATTTTAAATCTCTTCTCCTCTTATCAGCTTAACTCTTCTGCCTATCTTGGGCAGCCTTCATTCGCTGTTGAATGATCTTAATCTTGTCTGAAGTTTCTCTTATCACATCTGGTCCAAGCACAAATTTCTCACCAGTTTCTAACCAACATGACGATGAGTTGCACGGTCTTCCGTACAAAGCATCAAATGGTGCCATACAAATACTGGATTGATAACTATTATTATATGCAAACTCTACTAGATGCAAATGGCCATCCCATGATCCAACAAAATCCAATATGCAAGCTCTCAAGAGATTTTCTAATATACGATTTACCCTCTCTGTTTGACCATCAGTTTGAGGATGATACGCGGTACTGAGATATAATTCTGACCCTAGAGCCTCTTGTAAGCTCTTCCAAAACCCACTAGTAAACAACGGGTCTCAGTCACTCATAATGCTTTTAGGTACCCCAGGAATTCTCACTACCCACTTCATATATAGTTCTGCTAACTTAGCTGCCGTTCGATTCGACTTGACGGGTATAAACCTTGCACTCTTAATCAATCGGTCCACAACCACCCAAATGCTATCATGGCCCGATTTAGTCCTTTGCAACCCATCAATGAAATCCATTGAGACTTTTTCACATTTCCATTCTGGAATTTCTGATGGTTGCAACAAACCACTAGGCTTACTTTGCTCAGCTTTAACTAACTAGCAATTTATACTCTTGGAGATAAACTTCCCAACGTCTCTCTTCATCCCTTCCCAGTAGTAAGTCTACTTCATGTCTCGATACATTTTGTTACTACCGAGATGTATAGTCAGTCTTGAGTGATGACATTCTCTAAGAACTCCATCTCTCCATCCATTGACATTGGTACAACCAGTTTATCATCCTTTCGAAGCCATCCTTCTCTATCTGGTTCACACTTGCTCATCTCCTTGCTATCAATATCCATTTCTACCTTGGAGATGATTTCCAAAAGGTTAGATCATTCCTCTGACTGGAACCAATCCGCTCAATCAAAGTCAGTCTGATCGTCTAACTTGCTAACATTTCTTGATCCAATCCATACTTATATCTAAGATTCTATCCCATGATATACTCCAGCTGCTTCCATTCAAGAAACATAGCATCTAAACTGTCGTGTCTCCTATTCAATGCATCAGTTATCGCACCTAGTACGGTAGCATAGGCATCCATGTATGTCGTCATCTCATCATTCTTTATTACCAGAATCCTACAGGTAATAATCTACTCAAGGGAACAAAAATAGGAACAAACATAACAACCATGGCATCCATCAAATATGTCCAATCTATCACCTACTAAAGCCATACATATGTCGATACCTACTTGGCTGGTCCAACCAATCCCAAGGCTAGTGGAAGCCCCGCCTCCATACGGACTACCGTACATCCAACGTACGTTTATCCTCCAAGGATAAATAGATCACGTCCAACGGATCCAAGGTAACGGGCATCCCCAGATACCCCTTCTTCGAGTCCTTCCTAGAACACTCTAAGTATCGACGATTTCTTGGTACTCTCATCAGAACAACTACTCACATACTCAGACCCAGTCTCGAGTATCCATTACTGACAAACCTCAAGTCCAACATTGGTCATCTCCCTATTCGTTGAATCTCCAAGATCAACGAACGACCATTTTTCATTTACGAGTTCAAGTCCAACTTGAATCGTCGTAACCTTTGTTGCATCTCCACGATTAACGAACACATCTTATCCTTTTACGAGTTCAAGTCTAACTTGTATCATCCTAAACAATCCATTACCTTGCAGCTTCCTCAAGTCCCACTCGAGTCATCTCCTAGCCCTATCGAATCCAATTCGGGGCAGTCCATACCATTAAACAATCTTATCATGTCACAGCTGCACATTACTCCTCGAGTACGCCGAGATATCATTCAATGGAAATCACAACAACTACTTATCTCTCATGCAAACATCCTAGTCGAACTCGACATTCCCCAAGCACAAGCCCCAAAGGCCTAAACCAATATCAGACAAGCCCTCAAGGAACATCTCCACTGAATTCAGACAATCTACGTGAGATGATACTAGCAAAGCAACTAAGCAATCAAAAGCAAACATACATCCATGTCTCGATAAGACCACATTACAACAAATCATGCAAAGGCTAGTCGAACTACCGATCGGGTTCGTCACAACTAGAGGTCTACGACTATCTCAGGTTCCAATCCCAACTTATCTACCAGGTCACTAGATATAAAGGAATGGGATGCCTCACTATCAAACAATACTCGAATAGGAACATCATAAACAGAAAGCATACCTCGAAAAATGATGCCCTTTCCCTTCTCCGCCGCAGTTGAGGCATTCGACGAAGACGGAACAGCATTGATAGCATATGCTTTCACAATCTGCTTCTCTTTAGAGGGTTGCGGGCAATTATCCTTGTGAAGTCCCACTTGGCCACAATTGAAGCACTTCCTTTCCCCAGGCTTATCCTGACAATCTCTAGCATAGTGGCCCTTCTTACCATAACTAAAACACTCTTTTTCTTTCTTGTCCTTCTTTTTCTGACCATCCTTGGTATGATCCTATTTTCTCTTATTCTGAGACTCCTTACCCCCACCGCTTGCTTGTGGCTTTGGTTCCTCTATAGATGCAATAGCAACATCGGCCTTTGACTTAGGGTATAGAGACTCTGATCTCAAAGCTTTCCGCACAATCGATTCAAATGTCTCATCGATATGGTTTATAAGCCTTTCCCCCAAGTACTGATCTAAGCCTGTTTTGAACTTCTCATTCTTCTTCTCGGGAGTGTCAATAAGAGATAATCCATACTTCGATAAAGTATCAAACTCAGCAATATACTCTGAGACTGCCCTTCCATCCTACTTAAGCTCCAAGAACTTCCTAAACAACTTTGACTTCTGAGCAGTTGGGATAAACTTTTCACTGAATCGGGTCTTAAACTAATCCCATGTAACTTGATCCTCTAAAGTAGCTTCCTTAATAGCATTCCACCAATTCATCGCCCGTCCCGGCAGCTGACGGGATGTTAGCTTTCTCTTCGTCGCATCCTCGATACCCAAGTCTTCGAAGATACGCACACAGCTATCCAAACAATCCTGAACTTTTGTAGCCGATTCCGTTTCGTGGAGCGGCTTTCCGCCAAGACTAGTGTAATCCTTGCATAGCTCGGTGAAATCGACCCTAGGCGCCTGCACCGCTGCACCACCACCATTTGCAGCATTGAGAACTGCTCCTTGCACATTTCTACGCATCTCTCTCATGAAGTCAGTGAACATCGTCCTCATAGCAGGAGCATTCCCATTATTAGCTCCTCTACCGGTACCCCTGGTATATTGGCTCATCGTTCAATCTGTAAGGAGAAAACGATTAACAATCTCTTCAGTGGTGCTAGTGCAGTGCGACTTAATCCTTAAATATACTAATAATATATATAGATATATATAGCTTTTGAAAGCCAAAATATCACAAATACGCGCTCTCATATATGTACTATCTCTCTTTGGTGTCTTCCCTAAGTTAACTATGCAACCTAGAGCTCTGATACCAAATGTGACGGCCCACCCCGGACCAGCCGACATTTCCAAGAAATGCACTCGGCAGATGTCCAACTAGCACGGGACAGTCGCCAAAGAAAGGAAAAGAAAGGAATTTGAACTAACAAGGAACCTATAGTATATCTCACAGCGTATGGAATAAAATATAATAATAACATAACTTGACATAAAACATGCGAGACAGTGCATAAGCTAAAAACTAAACCATCATAGCAGCGGAAAATCCAAAGCTTATGTTCCACGTCATCATTATTACAACTTTAAAACTGTCTCTAAAGAAAAAGAAAGGAAAGGTACACTACTAATACCCAAAGTAGTGACCAGCAGCGACACTGGGAGAATATATAGAATAGTACATGTAAGCCTCCTGCTCGTCTCCGGACAGCTACTCGTGCACAACCAGCTAAGCCGTCTCTAGTCTGCCAGTTTAAGAGCACCCAGAGTAATTAAAAGAGATATAAAACTCTGGGTCAGACAAAAGTATGCTATGAGCGATAAGTAGCAAAACAGAACAATAACATGTATATTTAACCATACCTGAACCTGGACCTGCAACCAGAGTGTTTGCACAACAAGATGCAAAATACTCTAAGGTAACGCTAACATAAATTGTAAATGAGGGTGGGGTCATGGAGGTAGCAAACATCAAACATAGCAATCATCCTCACATCTCTCACTCAGTTCGTAAAGCATACGATTTTTACCACTTTGATCACCCAATTCTTTGCTACGATCACTCTACCCCATGGAGTCACAACGACCCCACTGCACTGATCCATAGCCACTAATCTGTCTCTCAGTGGTGAGTCAAAGCTATAGGTATCGATAACCCCTTAACACACCTCCCGTAGAAAAGTCCAATCATGAAGTCAACTCATTGGTTCCCGTTTGGATCCTGAGTTCTGACTTCTAATTTGAACTACCTTTGCATCTTGGGTTTTGGTCATCATCATCCCGGTTCGATCTTCATTCGGTTCGTGATCATCATGTAGGTTCGTGTCCTCCATCGGTTTGTGAGTAGCTCCGGTTCGTGGCCTCTATGCGGCCCTTGTCGTGGTCACCCCATCGGTTCGGGTCGGACTTGTCTACTCAGGTTGTTCCATGCACTTCCACTTCTGGCGGTTCGGTTCGGATAGCACCCTGATTCGGATCGTGACACTCTACTGGGATCGGTTCGTGATGCCCTTCCTCTAGCAGTTTGGATCGTGAGCTTCTGGTCGGTTCGGAGCTTCAAGTTCGTGGGCTCTTCAAGTGAGGGGGTCGGGGTCGTGGAGTGCTCCACAAGCAGGTCGGAGAAGGTGAGCACGATCGGTTTGGTTCGGATATAGGATATCCGATCCGATTCCTGCACATTTCCCTGCAATCTTTCCAGTGACTTTTTTACGCCACACGAAAGCGTTTTCGACTATTCTAACTTTACTAGTCAATCTCAAAGCATACTATATAGTCATAGCAACATGTATAATCATCCACAAACACAAAAACAAAAACAACAATTTAATATGTTTATATGGATCAAACATAACCAAAACCCTTATTTTCCCCTTAAGCATGTTTAAGCAAATCTAATGATAGGATTAGCAAAACTTAAACTAATTAACCCAAACTTTTAACAGAGGCCTAAAACAATATTTCGAAATTTTTATATATTTTTCCAGAATTTAATCATGTATAAATTCACTAATTATCACTAATTACTCTTAATTAACCTTAATTAGTGTATAAACAATGCTAATAACTCACGTTAGCCACAAATAAAACTTTCAAAACTGAAACTCCACTTATTTGGGGCGATTTCCAGCGTCTAACAGCAGCTCTAACTCTGAAATGGTGTTATTTCTCCTTGGTTTGATGTTTCTAAGCTTAATCATTGATTAGAGAGCAAATTGGGGTGAAATTAGAAGGTGGAGGCCATTGTTAGGGTTACTGGGAGGTAAATGGTAGCTAGAAAACTGAAATAGAATCAAAACCTAACTCATTTCAGCCTCCTCCTAACCCTAATCCTGAAATGGGTTATGTGCCCATTCACTAATCACCTTATTTGGTCTGGTTAAGCAATTTTTCACCTTCCAAACCTTATTTCAACCATATCTCCTAAACGGTGAGTCCGTTTGGCTAATGTGACCACTCTACGGAAAGGTAAACCATCATCCGGATCTAATGGAAGTGGTTTAAGGTCAATATTCCTTACCAATCAAAAGTTATGGCCAAAACAAGATCAACTAGGGGCAAAACGGTCGTTTAAAAATCGGCAAAAAATCATGAACATGGGAAATGACCCCAATAGTCGTCTCCTAAAGTTACATGGCTATACGACTTCGCATAAAAAAGAAAGAAATATTCTACGATCCCCTGATGCGTAGAATGCGGGTCGTTACAGCTTATTAACTTAGTTCTCTTAACTAAGGCCCATTAATAAGTTTCTCTACCCATTTATTATAACATATGTTATAATTTCCTCTCGTCCCTAGGACAAGTCTAAACAATTTTATCAATGGGTTTTAGACTCCCAAGCTTACATATTACTTAATTTATAACTAAGTGTAATATATTTTCCCCCTTTTCTTAACTGGTTTTCGGCTTTCCCTATATACTACTTACTTAATTTACAATTAAGTGTCCCTTTAATCATTACACTAGTTATCCAATTTCCCTATTAGTTTATTATAACTGAAGTTATAATTCCCACTTGTCCCTAGGACAAGCCAACCTATTATACAATGTTTTCATTAATGTTAGTTATTTATAATAGGTGATTATCATTTCTACAAGTTACGCTTACCCTAAAAGGTGTCTTTAATTACATAACTTTATTATTTCTACGGGTTATATATACCACTAGGTGGCTTTAATTACATAACCTTATCGGGCTAAGTTTCGGGCCTATATTTAAATATTACCCACCCCCTTAGATTTGCCTAGCCCAACCACTGTCGAACCAATTTTTACTTAACCCTAACTTTAGTTCATATTCATACAATCCCCATGGATTGGATTCGGTTAAGTAGTCCAATTCATTATCATGTCCATTTATGGTTTACAATGGGCTAGACCTCCCACATTAGGCATAAGACTTGTGTATGCTGGATATGCCAGTCGGGTCCGGGCAGACTTCTTCCACAAGTTAATATTATCCTCGTGTCATAGCCTTCTTATATTTGCGCACTTAGACCTCTCACATTAGGTTCAACATTAGTGGCTGCTGGATATGCCGGTCGGGTCTGGGCAGACTTCCACCACTAATGCAACCTAACCTCGTGTCATAAGTGCAATTTCAATTTCTTATTGTAATCCTAGGCATTCATTATTAATAAATTATTTAAACCTATGTCTTTATAGGTGTTAATGCCCATTTAGCCAATTATAATCATGATGGGTTTTATGTCTAAATTCGTATTATTCGAATTATGCCAATTCGTATTTTACATGTGATCCCATTTGCACCCAAATCATTTTTCTAAATGATCCAATTTAACATCTTTAAACATAATTTGGTCGATGCCCCAAACCCATATTTATTCAATTCCATGTTAATATGAATCCATATAGTCATATATTTACTCCAATTATTCGCTGTATACAATTGGGACAAATTTATGTAAACTTTTTAGCACTCCAACAAATCCAATATATGAATTTTTCCAACATGTTCAAATTAATATTATAACATGTAAACATTCCAGCAATTCAACTGATTCAATAAATGAATTATTCATATTAACAATTTGACGTTATATCATGCTAATCATTCACCCAATTTAATAGAATCAACATATGAATTTCCTTATCTATTCATATTAATGTCTCAACTTGTTATAACAACAATTTATTATTAAACTAGCAATTTCACAATTTATTGAAAAGGGAATGTTAAACGATAGTCATAACATTATCTAATGACTATAGTTTAAGCCCACTCACCTTTCATGGTTTTCCCAAATTTTGGATCAGATTCGTTCTATCTTCCATGATTTTCCTTTCCCTTTTTATTTGATTTGAAACCTAATAAAGTGGATCGACTAATTTCATTAAAAAAGAAAGGGAAGAAATAGGAAGAATTGAATAGATTGAATCAAGAAGTTTACCTTTCTTTTTCACATAATTCTGAACGCCTTTTAATAAAAACACCAATCTCTTCCCTCCGGATCTTAATGTAATATTTCCTAATTTACAAATCTAAGTTTCTAAATATGTTTGAGGGGAGAGAGAGAGAGAGGGAGCAATGGCGGAGCTCCAGCGTAGTCGCTGAATTATGAGATTTAGGTTAGGCCTAGGGTCTTATTTATAGGAGTAGCAGAGGAACCAGGACCCCCAGATGAAAATCTAAAACACCAGAATCGTCCACGTCAAAAGAGAAGGTTCCAGATTCGCGGGTGGGTAGGTCGACCCCCAACGGTCCATTTTCCCTCCGAACTTTCCTGCCTGCGATTTTGATTTTTGAACTGATTGTTGAATTTTCTGGATATTTTTATTTAATATATATACATATAAGCTCCTTATATGTATACAAACTTCTAATGCTCATAACTTCTTCATACGGTGTCCGTTTTACGCAAACCAGGTGTCTATTTTGGCCATAATTTCAAACGGACGCAATGGCGCAGTCCGTTTTACTTCATTCTGAATATTTAATTGAGTTATTCTTAATTATTATCTTAAAAATATAGGGTGTTACAAAAGTTCTGATCCGAAGGGTAACCAACAAGAAGTCATCCAAAACCGGAAGCTAATGAAGAGAAATTCCAATAATTCCACAACCGAGACAAAGAAGGACGAAAGGGCTATCGGCATTAATTTTCTTATTGTCGATACATTAAAAGACGAGAACATCAAAAACACATTGAAACATAAGAAAATTGTCCGAAAGCACCCCTCCGGAAATCCGAAACGCACTTCAGGGATCTACCGAAAGGCAAGTCAGAGCCTCAAAGAAAGAAAAGCTATCCACACTAATCTACTTAGTGTTGTTACTAGCAGGGTTGACGGATCCGTGACCATACACTTGAAGCATGAAGGCATGTTTCACGAAGGATTAATGACACGACTTGAAGCGCACAACCGGAAGACTCTTAACCGAAAGCCAATAACTTTTCCGAAAGATGTCCATACCAACAGGCTTGGTATTTATTCAAAGGAAATGAAGTAACGCCAGAGACACACTCCGAAAACTGAGACCACCCTTCCGAGAGCTAAGACCATTACCTTAAAAGCAATATTACATCTGTCAGCAAGGTCATAAGAGCGGCCGAGAGCCAAAGCAACTAAAATCAAAGGGAAAAGCGACCGTCAGGGATCTTCTGTTGGCCCAATAACAAAACGGACCCTGACTTTTCTATAAATAAGCCCTTAGAGGTCTCATTTTCAGCACCAATTTCTCATTTCCCATTCTTGTGCCCTTTTCTTCTAGAGTAAACCCTAATTTCTAAATTGATTTGGGATTTATATTGTAATCACTTATGTACTCCGAATCAGCGGATCAACACTTAGCATATTTCTTGTGCGCTTCTTATGAGTTTTCCTAGTTATTACCTATACAATTTACATATGCCTTCTAAATGGTTCTAATTCCTATCCAAGATTAAACCCTTCCACAAACCTATTGCAAAACCCCTTCCTATAAGCCATTTAGCCTTCTACCTAGGGTTGTGCTTAGGGAACCTTGTCCCAAGTTAACTATTGGTTCTTAAGTCGCTTAAGCGTGATGCTCACCCATTTGAGGGAAGAGTAACTACCATTTGGGATTTAGACCTTGATATCTAGGAAATGGTGAACTAACTCAAGCTGGTAGAAACTAAATAACCCAGTTTTCCCCTTAGGTCCAATTCCATAGACCTATCTCCGGTGTTGACGAAAAATATCGTTATCAATTTGGTGCTGTAATAAGGGCTTGAACCTCCGACCTTATGATTAACAGCCACATATCTTACTGTGTTGTTCTGTGCTGGATTGGACTATGCTTTGAAGAAGCAAGATTATGGGTAAAGGGTCCCAATAAGAGTCTTCTGGATCTCAAATGTATATTTCATGTACTACTAACCCAAGAATGATGGAAGAATAAAGGTAAGGATGGAAGCCTTCGAATAATAAAATGGAAAAGGGAAGAAGAACAACATGGTCCCAACAATTGGAGTGATAATCCTTCCTACATGAGACCAATCCACCTTTCCTCTAAGTGGTTCTACATCAAGGGTAGATAACCCCTTCTCTCATACAAGGAAGATTATCCATGAACAAACCAAAGGAACAGTATTCGGACGAGGAATAATGAAGGATTTTAACCACTTTGCTTCGAAATGAACTAAAAGTATAGCACTCCAATCTCAGCATGCCTTGAAAAGAAGAAACAAGGATATAAGTGAAATAACAAGGTTTGGTAACAAAATGGATAAGTTACAACACCAAAAAAGAAAATTTACACCAAGATTACCCAAAGGATACTACCTTACCACTTCGATGGAAAACATCTATTTCCTGAACAAACATGAACTCCACTATTGGCCATTTGCAAAGAAGAAACTCAAGCACGAAAAGAAATTGGGAGGGTCCTATTGCAGCTATCACATGATGTATGGACATGAAACTAACTACTGTACATTTCTTGAAGGAATGATCATGAAGTTCCTTAATCAAGGACAATTACAAGAATTTGTAAAAGGATCAAACTAAGTCCCATAAAATCTTTAGGAAAAGGATTATCTACATAACTAAGGTTACGGAAACCCTTCCAAGAAGTCAAAATAACCCAAAGTGGGTCAGATCACAAATGGATAAAAACTCTTATCACCACCAAGTTGGCTAGGGCAAGGCACCCTAGGGGGAGGTGATGTGTAAACCTTTTTCAGCGCCCAGATCATAAAGGGCCAGGTTAAAGCATCAAAAGTGTAAGCCTCCGATCCATGCCAGAAATGGTTAGGATCGAGCATCTAATTAGCACGCCATGCCTCTGCCCGCAGAAGAGTATGCCCTGCCTCTGCTATGAACTAAGCACGTCCTACCTCTTTCCATAGAAGAGCACATGCTACCTCTGCTCACAGAAGTGCACGTCCTACCTCTGCTTATGTTCAACATTACCCGCAAAAGGGAGTGCAAAACCTTATCATCGCCTACGATGGCCGAGATAAAGCACCCCTGGGAGGGGGTGGAGTGTAAGCCTCCATTACCGCCTACGATAGCTAGGGTAGAGCATCAAAAGAGTAAGCCTTAATTCTGCATCTACGATGTTTCGGTTTAAGCATCTAAGGCCTTATCATCGCCTATAATGGTCAAGATAAGGCGCCTCCTAGAGGGAGATCCGGCAAGTCCTTGGGCCCTGCTTGTGGATAAGCTAGCCAAGCGCATCAGATGCATAGGCCCAGAGAGTGGCCAGCAAAGCACATACATCCCCTACTTCGATAATAAAAAGACCAGCGAGTGTCTCAAGAAGCATGTACATCCTCTGCTTCATAAATCAAACCCAAAAAGGGTAACAAAACTAATGACCACAAGCAGGTTTCTAGGCTTCTATTTCTAAATACCTGAATTTGGGTTGGTTCAGGACTTTCACTGATTACCAGAAAAAAGGTTTCTGGTCTCTCACCTTAAATACCCGAATCTGGGTTTGTTCAGGATTCCTATTATTACCAGAAAAGGGTTTCTGTTCTTTCCTTATAAATACCGAATCTGGGTCGGTTCGGGACTTCCATTACGCGAGAAACGGATTTTTGGTCTTTTAAATAACCTAAATCTAGATTATGAATAAGATTCCAAAATGCCAGAAGCAGATTACTAGTCTTATACCCTTAATGCCAGAACTTATGATGGTTCAAGGTTCTTGTCATAATCAAAGGGAATTTCTAGAATGTTATCTTTAATACCCTAATTTGGGTCGCAAGATTCAAGTTTCATATCCCAAAGAAAGGGGTAAACTACCAATAGCTAGGATGAAGGCATGGTTCTACTATTTAAAAGCCTCCAAACGAAGATAATACTCTTCCATCTTGCTTAGGGAGATTTCTTTAACTTATATATACATTGAGTCATTATTCATTGTGTTAACTGCATACATAATTCAAGTAACCATATTACACTAGAACATAAGCTCAAGGGAGAGCTAGAGTAAATATCTCAAACCTTCCTAACAAAACCTTGTTACAAGGGTTCCATATTTTCTTAAAAATCCCGTGGAGGGTAAAATTCTTGAAAATACCTATTACATTGATAGACTTTACTAATGTAGAAAATGTAAATAAGCTTATTGACTTATTATACATTTGTTATCATGGTTCTAACAATTTCAACAATGAGTAGGCAATGTATCGTATATATCTTACAAACTATTACCTACAAGAGTATGCTAGATTTGTCGTAAGTAATACAACAAGATTTTGACCAGAGAAATGGAGCACTCCTAGCAATGGCAAAAAAATCACACATCGAGTGATATCCACACAATCTACGGATCTATTTATAAAGTTGTTTTGTAAGTTACAGCACACACCGTACTACCAAGTTAGGTGTTTTACACTTCAAACATGCCTGCATTATATCACATCTGACACACAAAAGGAGTCTTTTAATGACTAAACCCTTTAATCTGAATCAGGATTCCTTGAAGCAAACTCTAAAGAGGCGTAACCATCCTTCATTTTCGCTAACTCGGTTTGCAATTCGTCAATTCGAAGAAACAATTTGCCTATCCTTGCATTTGAACGAGTAGAGTAGTTGACCTTTGATAGACCTTGCAACTCATATATGGTTTTATCTTTCTCTTTGAGTTGGTTCTCCAAAAAGGATACCTGCTCCGTGAGGTTCCTATTAGTAATCCTCTTAAGATAATTTATCGTTTCCTATCTCGATAGTGGGGAATCCATAAAAATGTCCCTTTGACCCACGATTGTCAAGGATATTTTCCTGGTTTGGGAAGGAGGGGTCTGGAATCAGTTCCCCCACTCATAATTAAGATAAAGCATAATGATATTTACAAACCTCGACACTAATAGCATCATGCTTATTAAAAAAAAATCTACTACATGAGCTTTAATTAAACAAACCATGAATTATTTCGGCATTGGTACACATCCACAAATCACAAGGACACAAGTTTGATAGCCAATAAACTTACCATCCAAATCATACATTAATACAATACAACTGATCATAAGTGTTATCAAAAATTACACCATAAGTCATGAAGAAGTTAATAGTATCTTATGCCAACGAAAATAAGCTTTTCCACTAGATGATTTTCCCTAGGTACAAAACAAGCTCTTTGGAAACCTTTTATAGCCAAAACCAATGAATATAAAGCATTACTATGACTTACACCTTCAAAGAAGCAAGGGGATGAAGCAATATGAGGAACTCAATCATTGATACAAAATTAAGAGGAAAGAAAACACTTCAAGAGTGAAAGCTGTGCCTATGATGCAGGGATACCAAGTTGAGCATGAGTTTCTTTTTCTATTAGCTTGAAAGAATCATCCTCCATAGAAGGGGCTTCAATTAGGTCTTGAGCAGATGAGGTTCTCAGGAAATCAGTGGGGGTCCCCTCAGAATCGGATATCCCTTCGGTAGCGAATGAGGATCTCCACCATCTTTTCCAAACTCATCCCCTGACTTCCATCTCATCCTATCTCTTCGTCAACAATTGTGTTTTCTTCTTCTTCATTGTCGGAATCTTCAGGCAGCTCCTCAATAAATAGAAAAGACTCGGGATTGATCTCGTTCTTATGTGGAGCTTTGCTATCTCGCTTAGCCAAGTTAATCCTCTCTAAAACTCTGTCCTACTAAAGTAAAACCAATTCCTGGAAACTTCTTATGGCTATCAGATAAAATCAAGGAAGAGGGCACCATTGTTGTATTCCATAACGATGTCATGAAGGTGAACCTTTTTAGAAAGTTAGATATCATGTTACTGGTCTCATAAATTATTCGTCTTGCAGTAGAATACTTATTGTCCATCCTCTCCAATTCGGCGACATGGTCGGCTACCATCTCTGTCTTCTCATCCTTCAAGTTCTCAACCTAATTCAATAAGTTGTCTTTAGCCTTCTTGTCCTCCTTTAGGAAGGCCTTTAATTTTATTCATTCACTATTACTCTCTTCCTTCTCTCGTGATAAGATGGCAACCTTATTTTCCTCCTTAAGAAGGGTTATCTCAACCAGAGATAAAGAGGTCGTTCCCTTAGACAAGAACAAACCTTTCGTCGCCAGAAGGATAAAAGAAAAGAGACAATTTGGTCTCTACATGAAGGTAACATAGAAAGAAAAGAGACTATGGAGAATAAATTCATACCAAAAGATGATCCTTAACCAGTTGTTGATTGAAGTCCTCTAAATCTTGAGGTAAGGAACAAGGTGAAATATTATCAACTTCAACAGATAAAAAGGCAAGATTCACGTGCTTATCAAAGTCCAAAGACAACGGAGGCGAAACAAGAAAAATAACATGTTGAGAAGAGGAGGTGGTAAATGAACTGTGTTCTCCCGCATCAAGTTCCCTAGGAAAGGCAGGTGATGCAGAACTTCTTATAGTTTTTTCTTGGGAGGGATGTCGAGAGAAGGATGAATATCAATAACCTTTTTAACATCGGAAATAGCAAGGTCAGGGGTTGTCTATGCTCCGGTCATGATCTTAGCGTCTTTTGAAAAGTGAACTTATTTATTATGCTTAGGTCTTTGGGGGCGATGGCTTAATATTGGAATCTGAAAGCCTCTTTGAAGCTTCTACATCAGACAGGGCTAAAGCATCGAGAGTGGAGGTACTCGTAGAAGCTGTGTTCCCAAAATATGAATAGTTATATTAGCAAGCGACGAATAAGGAAACTAATATGTAAAATGAGAAAGCTTGCCCAAAAGGAAGTGCAATTCTATTTAAAGTACCTGCTAAAATAGGAGATGCCGCGTTAAACATATTGGGGTTCAATGATAGACCCTTAGAACCGAAAAATTGAATGGGAGTTTGTCCTAAAATCTTTTACCCCAAAGGAAGAGGGCTATATTGGCGAAGCCTGTCCACAGTAAGTAGAGATGATCGACGTCCTAGCTCCTCTGGCACTTTGAAGATAGCCTAAACAACTTGAGGCTCCTCTTCCGACAAAGTTATATTTTTAGAAGAAGGATATATAAAAAAGAAAGGGTTAAACAAGAAATACGAAGATAATATAATATCTTTCGGAAAAGGAACTCACGAAGATCAACAAATTTCCCCAATGTACTAGTGGGGCACTTGACATAAAAGAATTGATACTCCCAGTGCTTATTCTTGTTAATGCTATCACTTAGCAACCTCTTTATGGGATTTTCACAACAAATAGGCGACTCTTCTCTTTTAGAGAACCGTATCATGTGACGAATAAGTTTAGGGCTAAGGGAGGTTTGATTTGATACGAGTGCTAATACCTCTGAGCATAGAAGTAGGATATAGGTATTGGGAGACAGTTGGATAGAATCAACCCCTAGAGCGCTCAAAAGCCTAAACAGGAAAGGTGGAAAAGGAAGGAAACCTCCATGCATAACTTGGATCGTAGAGTATGCGAATTATCCTTTAGGAGGGTCTTGAATGTTACCTTGAGCAGAAGCCATAATATCATTTACGCTAAATATTTCAAAGCTGTCAAGAATGGTCTTCACCTTATCTTGATAAGTGATTAAGGAAGACTTTAAAGTGGACTACTTCTTGGTTCATGGAGTATTGGAACCCTTGGATTTTGGCTTGACGGGACTCTTTTTAACAGACATAATGCTGCCAGGTGATATCATTTCATAACATATGTGTTAGCACTACATTCCTTCTTACTTAAATATGCACGTAACACCTGTAAACGGATAAACCACAGTACAACTTGCTAATATCAAGGGTTTAATTTGTTATAGATCATGTTGATTCCAAGAATTGATCTTAGAAAGGTTTACACATAATTTTCGCCCACTTAGAAACAATTAAGCTTTTGGTGATGATAAAATTATCTACCCCAACATCAAAGTTTAAAGGACGAGAAACAGATGCCAGAAAAACTAAGTTATCAATAGTAATGGCGCCTCAACCGAAATCAATTAACCGAAAGCCTAATCGGTTCTCAAACCTGGTATGTGTGAAATCAAGATTGGAATGTCCTAAATGTTAAGCTTACGGACTTCACCGACGCTTCTGAGACGGAATTGAAGTGTCAGTGTCGACAAAGACAGAAACATAATAAATTAGTAATAACGACGATTGAGTTAACTCGTAATAGAGAGCATAACATCTTACTTCATGATAAAATTAACCTTTAACATAATACATTTTGCATATCATGTCCCCTAAAAGGGATGCATTAGGAAAATAATTAACCCATCGTATCGGTTATTAATTATTGTTGAAGCTATCCTCACTGATTAAATCGTGTTAAGCACATGAAATCCTAATCCATCTCCAAATAGATTTAAATGCATAATTTAGATTTCTACTTGTAGTCAGAATAAAGATACCTATAGAGAGTTGAATTCGAAGTTCTGGAAAGATATTGAATAATTCTCGAAAAACGATAATCTGGCTTTAGTTCTTAATTTTAGGTAAAAGAACAGAGATGAAGAAGGAGAAGTATTTATATCAAAATTATCCGTAAATCCAGGCTGTACAGATAGGAACCCATCAACGGGTCTGATCGAAGGATGCAAAGAGTCAGGGAGTTGGCGCACCGAAAGAAGGTCAAAATTTGACTTGAAAAGTCAAAAATACCCCTTCACAAGGGGAAGGCAAATGTTACTACCAAAATTAACACCGAGATAGGTTGACGATGAAGGAGTATGGGATAGTCACAAACATAGAAGATTAATCCGTGAGAAAGGACCAGGCACAGGGTAAAACCAAGAGCATGAGAAAAGTATCCGAAATAGCAAGCAACTGATACCATCACTTACGAAGGAACCTTAGAGCCAATATGAACAAGAATATCGGTAGGGAAGTTCCGGTCCGAAGGGTAACCAACAAGAAGTCATCCAAAACCGGAATCTAATGAAGAGAAATACCAAGAATTCCACAACCTAAGACTCAGAAGGACGAAAGGGCTATCGGCATTAAACTGCTTAATGATGAAACATTAAAAGATGAGAGCATCAAAAGCACAAAGTTTAAAACATAAGGAAATTGCCCAGAAGCACCCCTCCTAAAAGCCAAAACGCACTTCTGGGATCTACCGAAAAAGTCTGAGACTCAAAGAAAGACGAGCTATACAAACTATTATACTTAATGTTGATATCGGCAGGGGTGATGGATACGTAACCATACACTTGAAGCACGAAGGAAAGTTTCATGAAGGATTAATAACAAGACCGGAAGCCCACAACTGGAAGACCCTTAACCAGAAGCTAAAAACTTTCCCTAAAGTTATCGATACTAGCAGGCTTGGTATTGTTACAAAGGAAATGAAGTAACATCAGAGAGAAGCCCCAAAAACCGAGACCATCCTAATGAGAGCCAAGACCATTACCTTAAAAGAAATATTACATCCGGTAGAAAGGCCAAAAGAGCGGCCGAGAGCCGAAGCAACTGATATCGGAGAGAAAAGCGGCTGATAGTGGGTTTCTGCTGGCCTAATAACAAAAGGGGACGCGATTTGTCTATAAAATAAGACCTAGGTGTCTCATTTTTGGGACTGATTTCTTGTTTCTCATTCTTGTACCCTTTTCTTCTATGGTAAACCCTAATTTCTAAATCGATTTGGGGATTATACTGCAATCATTTATGTACTCTGAATCAATGATCAATAAAGAGCGGATCAACACTTAGCATATTTCTTATGTGCTTCTTATGAGTTTTCTTAGTTATTTCCTATACAATTTACGATATGCTTCCTATATGGGTTCGATTTCCTATGCGAGATTAAACCCTTCCGCAAAGTCGTTTCAAACCCTCTTCCTACAAGAAATTTAGCCTTCTATTGAGGGTTGTGCTTAGGGAACCCTTGTCCCAAGATAACCGTTAGTTCTTGAATCACTTAAGCATGAGGCTCACCCCTTTGAGGGAAGAGTAACTAATTTTTCGGGCTTTAGACCGTGATATCTAGGGAATGGTGAATTAACTCAACCTCGTGGATACTAAATAACCCTATTTCTCCCTTAGGTCCATTTCCATAGACCTATCTCTGATGTTAACGGAAAATATTGTTAACAAGGTTGCATTGATTTATTGGTTTATTTTAAATAAAGGGCTGACATGGCACTCTCTTATTCGCCTGATGACATGGCTGGATCCGATCTAATATTAGATTTGAACGGCTTAGGGCATCAAATAAAACCTACAAATGGACAAACAAAGCCTCTCTCATTTCTTCACATTCATTCTCTCTTCTCTCCTCTTTTTCTTCCCCAGGCATATCCTTAAAATTAAGAAGGGCCAATTAACAAAACTTTTAAGGGGTAGAGAAGTTCTTAAACATTAAATATTTTTTTTATAAATGCTTTTGGAGGCGGAAGCTCTGCTAGATTTTAAAAATAATCCACGAGGGAAGCTTTATTCGTGATCAGTGAGTTTTTACGTACATTTTAGATTAGTTATCTGAGTAGGAAATTTTAGACAGTTCAATAGTTTTAATTTGCAAGATTTATGTTTACAATATGTACAGTATTTATAAGTTTTTTCTGTAAGTTATTTTATTTTATTTACTACTTATTCCTATTTCTTTCCAATCATTTATTATTTATAAGTAATTCTCCTTCTTGTTATCCCCTTCTTTGTTGTAGTTTATTTACAATTATGTTTATGCCTTAATTTACTTGTTGTGTTTATTTTTGAGTTTAGGTCTTGCGATTAGCCTGGACCGTTAGCCTTTTTCATTTAGCATTGAGTCTAGGCTTGAGAAGTGCATAGGCCTTTATCGTTGTATTTGCGATAAATTGAAATAATGTTGAAATTGAATTAAAAAGGGATTTTTTGGCATATTGAAACTAAGTACATTGGATCGTTAGTTGGGGATAAACCTTAACATGTAATTGGAAGACATATAATACTGCAATATATCGAACTTAATCGAACATTAAGTGACATGGGAAGGGGTTGTATAAAAAGATAACATTAATTATGAATGTTAAGTACAACCTAGGAATATAACACGAGGTCATATTGGCCTTTTAATAGACTTAGATTGTGTAAAGTTATAATTGATAAAATTAATAAGCTGAGATAGAGTGAGCCCTTTCCGGCAGCGTAAGGCTAATTAGGGAAAATAAGGGGCTCGTGGGAATCCTAGTTATAAATGGGGACCAAGTTGTAATACCCCATATTTTAATACACCATAATTACATAAGGAAGAGAATAAAAAGGATAACGATTAATTAGATATTCAAAACTGGGTAAAATAGACTTTATAGTTGCGTCCGTTACGAAATTCGGATTTGGATAGACTCTTGCTTTTCGTAAACCGGACTAAGTGTGAAGAAGTTATGAACCAAAGAAATTTGAACAAAATTTAAACAATTAAATAATCATTTAACTCAGAGATGCAACGGTAACAAGTCGACCTGACCCTATATGGGTCGACCCTTATGTCAACCCACATAGTAGGTGGGTCGACCAACCTTCGACCGGGCTAGAGCCTGAACCTGAACTGTTATGTGTGTTTTATTCTTATGCTGACTCAGCATGATGTGACTTTAACGGTTTTATTTTAAAACCTAATATCCTACGGTTTACATTATCCTAACATATCTATAAATAGGCTAGAAACCTCACCATTTTCTTATAATTTTTTTTTTCATCGTCTTCCTACTCTAAGTTATGTTCTGAAATAAAATTAAGAAAATGTCTGGGTGTTGTCATAATATAGATTGAAAGGATAATTCTTCTACAACTATTAAAAGGCCTACACTGGATCTGATACTTAGCTTTCTGAGTTCTACGTTATTGTTAGACCTACAATTTAAAAAGGATTTTGACAGTAAATATGTTGGATCTTAAAAGTAGCAGTGTTTTGTTATATGTTGTTGTTCTTTTAATTACTGTCAATTACCTATTCAGTTTTCAGTTATTATATGTTTATATGCACATCTTTCTTCCTTATGCCCTTCCTGTCTTTATTTTATTTACAATCTTATTATGCCTATTTATTCAGTGTGAGTTTGCATATGTTTTCTCCTTTTCCTTTTTTGTTTTGCAGTGAGCTTAGGCCATCAATAACCTATGCATTTTCCGTTTGAATTGCGTAAAATTGGGATAAATAGGAATAATCTGTAATGACAATAAAAAAGAGATTTGGGCATATTGGAACTTGAGAACCATTGACTGTATAACTGGATAATTATAAAGGAAGAATATAAAAACATGTTAATCTAAATAGGTTGGACTTAATTTCATATTAACTAGAACATGTTATGAGTAGATATGTGAACTAGATGTAAATTAAGTAAAACTTGTTATTATAATCTATATACATCAGAGCATGTGCTTGTATGATTAAGGGAAGGGTTGTTACATTTAATAAGAATTGTCATTTACATCCAAGGAAATATGAAATAGGGTTATAAAATGTTTATTAATGAACTTAAAACAACTAAGTTAAACCTGTTTAATTAATAAGCTAAGAGGTCCATGTCTGTTGTTACCATATTTTGGGGGAATCTTAAAATTGGAACCAAGCATAGGGATGGCTTGTGTCCTTCTGAAGTTTGCTTGGAATACATATCAATTAGTACACTCCAGTTATCAAACGATGCACTAGGTAGGGACTAGAGCATGCTTTACTAATGGATGATTATAAGAGGATCAAATTATGGAGGTGGGTATGGGGACGTTTCGGCGGGGTCGTAAGCATGCATGGGTCCGATGGGGGAAGATAAGATGTTGTAACACTAACACCTAGGGCTATGTCTTTTAAAGTTGATGGGTTCGGGACTGATATCCCCAACTGCCATAGATGGCATAGGTTATTCGCATCTATTAGCGTGTCACACACTGGATAGTAATAAGGGTAAAGCCTAATCCTGATATTCTGATAGCTGGTGCAGGAATTTTGTTTGGGGATATGAACGAGAAGTGTTTATGTTCTTACCTTATCTCGTTTAATACGTACATGTATATTTTACAATATTTTCATGTTCAGCATTATTGTATATTTAAAAAAAAAGTCCGTTATTATTGATCTGTGTTGATACTTCTTTATCTTATGCTTATGCTAAATATCATTAGAATTCGCCAGACTTTATGCCTGACCTATTTTATTTTTCCCACTCTCTCTTCCTTTCCCCCTCAGGTTCTCAGGGTGGTGGATTATAGCAGTGACCATGACTCTATGATTCAGCTTGGACTTGTATTATTTCTCACTTTATATATTGCTTCAGTTTCTGTTTTATGTTTATTGTTATGGCTCACGAGGGATATGATTTTTATGGTTTTTTACTTGTACTCCGATGGTTTATGTTCCACAAGATGATGTATATGATTATGACTTTAAGAAATTTGAAAATGTAATGCTATGATGGTTTGATAATAAAAGTTTTAAAAGTTTTCCGCTGCATTTTATATTCTATCTTGTGAATTATAATCTTTGTGTTGTTGCTTTATACCTATTGTGCTTCACAGAACTTAATGCATCATCATATGGGTGACAATAAGGGGTGTAGGGTGTCACATTTTGTATTAGAGCTTAAAGTTACAAGATCAGAGAAAAAGTTTTAGAAAAAGTGTATTCAAAGCAAAGTATTTTCAAGTAAAACCAATTTTTGAAAAATATATCCCCTCATGTCATTTACAATATTCCTTTGATCTCTTTTTCAATCCTTGTTTCTTCTCTTTTCAGCATGTCTGCGGCACCTAATATTCCCAAGAGCATTCCCGTTCCGACGTGGTTCCATAGATATGTAGAGGCTACGGCATATGCCGAAGTGCAAGGTAATGTCCCACCCCCAACTACAGCAGCGGTAGTTCCACCAAATCCTATAGTCAACTGCTCTAAGCTTTGTAAGGGTTTTTGTGTGATGGGAGGCAAGCTGTTTCGTGGTACGGAGAGTTTCATGGACGCGCGCAATTTTCTTAGTGAGACGGAGAATGTGTTTGATTTGTTAGAGCTAGATGATAGGCGAAAGATTTAGTTGGCCGCTTGGAAACTGAAAAAGAAGTATCATATAGTTGGAAGGTGACTTGGGCATGGTAAATGGTGGTTACTTGGGTTGAGTTTAATCATAAACTTAAGATGAAGTTCTTGTCACAGGCTGAGTGAGGAATGCAAATAGAGAAGTTCTTAAGTATGAAGCAAGGAAGTATGATGGTGAAGGAATATGTCAATAGCTTTAATCAATTGGCAAGATTTGGCTTGGATTTGGTAAACACTCTTCACAAGAAGGCTTTAAGATTCACGAGAGGGTCAAACCAACCTCTCCAAGGACTAGCATTGACACGTTTCCCGATTGGAGAAACTTTTGGGAGTCTAGTGGATATGGACCTGATGCGCGATGATGGGAAAGAGGAAAACAAAGAACTCAAGACTAAAAAGGACAGCCCAAGAATGATAAGAAGAAGTGGTGGCCCAAGACGGGGTAAGCAAAGTAGGGAGAAAAACTTCATAAGGCATAAATCAAGATAGAAGTTTAGTGTCATAGATGTGGAAATATAGGTAACTCAGTTAGAGACTGTAGGAAGACTAAGAACGCCTATTTCAGTTGCAGTCTAAGAATGCCTATTTCAGTTACATGATCATATAGAGGGAAAGTTCATGCGCTAGAGGCAGCTATGGATAGTGGTTCAGATCGAAGTAGGAAAGTCACCGTAGAAGGTTTCATTTCTCTTTTTGACTCTTTTATGAGGACTCTGTTTGATTCTAGTGCTTCTCAATCATTCATATCCGATTCTCTGGTAGATAGTCTGCACCTAGACACTTGAATATTTTCTGTTCCTTTTGTGGTCTCAAATCCCATTGGGGGTACAACTCACCGGTCTATTATATGTAGGGGTTTGAGGAATTATGTTATGGTCATCGAGTTTGAATGCGACGTGTATGTTCCTGGCTTTGTGGTTTACAAGATTATTCGGGGAATGGATTGGCCAACCATGCATGGTGAATTCTAGATTTTGAGAGGAGAGTTGTTAGGCTTCTTTCATGCCATGGTTGAACTCTCAAGATTTCTTGTGATCCACGGGGGTCAGTTATGCTCAGTTTCCTAGATTCCCTTGATGCGTCTATTGATGATCTTAGATCAGTACCAATAGTCAAAGATTTTTTAGACATGTTCAATGAGGTTAGAGGACTACCTTCTAGATGAGAGATAGACTTCCGGATATATCTGGTGGAGAATGCGAAACCTGTCCCTTTACCGATGTGCCATATGGCTCCTTGGTAGAGAAGGGAGCTTAGAAAGCAAGTGGGTGAGCTATTCGAGAAGGGATTCATTAGACGAAGCATTTCTGAGTGGGGAGCTCCAATCATCTTTGCGACCAAGGAAGATGGATCTCTTTGTCTATGAGTGGACTATAGGGAGTTAAATAAGCTAACCAAGAAGAATTGACACCTGCTCCCATGGATTGATGACTTGTTTGACCAGCTAGTAGGTGTTAGACCAAAAAATGGTTCTAACACCCAAATCATTGTATTTCAAGCATAGGATATGAAGAAATAACTGAAAAATAAGAGAAAAAGCAAGACAACAGGATTTTAATAGTGGTTCGACGTTAATGAGCCTACACCCACTTCATATTTTCTCATTTCACTCATAGATTACAATTACATGGAATATTGTCTCTCAATCACTCAAATTCAATGAATAATTCTCTCCAGATCCATTCAATTCAATTTAATTGAATAAGATGTTGATTATCTATGGAGAATATTAGCCATGGCAGCTATCGATGTTGAGATGCTCCAAAAGTCCCTTAAAATGGCCATGTCTTCCTATATTTATTGGTGTTAGAGAGCGATGGATTGGGTGCCATGTAGCATGCATCCGACAGGCTTAGATTGCGTAGCAAGAGAAGTGGAGATGGTCTCCTAATAATGGGTTGACACGTGTAGTTCGTTCCATGAAAGTAGAAGTAGTTCGTGCCTATAAAGTAGGATCTCGGTGAAGGATAGTTGCAGCTCCAAGGGTACGGGTCGTGCTTCTGAGACCCGAGCCGGGTAGTGGGATTGGTCACGAGCTGGTGCACCACAAACGGGATTCCTCGAGTTGGTCATCACAATCCCATATCTGCGAACGAAGGCTATCACGAACCGAAGACCACGAGCGGGCGCCAGCGGGCTATCACAAACTAATGACCACGAGCAGATGTGAGCGGGCTATCACGAGCCGAGGACCACGAGCAGGCTATCACGAATGGGAACCACGAGCCCTATGTCTTGAATTGTGTATTGTGAGTGTTCGAACTCTTTTTTTCATCTACTCATGAATAATTAAGCTTTGGTTAGCCTGGTTACAAAGCAGGCTAAAATTTTGCCCCTCGAAGTACATTTTATCGTAGATGAGATGTGCTTTGAACATGTTGAGATGAATCTTTCTATAGCATTTCTCATCCTTAAAAAGGTTTTATCAAATTGTTGCACTGCTTTCATGTGCGCTAGTTAGGCCAAACCCTATGGAAGGAGTAGTCAAAATGATCAAGTAATTGTTTAAACCTTGTCGAATCAAGAGGTCAAATTCTTTTATCAAAGGTCATGCTAGATCGTCGGCTCCCGAGCGTGATTCTACACGCAAAGGTTGTTGCCAAACAACGTTATCATTTTACGGAAGTCAAGTGCATTGTCGAGTCAGATTTTCGTTTACATATAAGTCACTGTATGAAGTAGCCATCCAAATCATTGGGTAGTTCAGGAATCTTCAAGCTTTGAATTGGTACCTGGATGGTTAGAACAAAGCAAATCAGATTCAACATATGAAATTGTCATTTGTACTCAAATTTGGACTATCTTGAGATCTTGATATTGATCCAGGATCTTAAAATCGCATTGAATCGTAACAGTACGGAATCTGAATGCCATGACCACTCTGGTTCGTGGTCAAAGGAATCCACAATCGCTTTGGATCGCTTCATAATCCAATAATCACATACAAGTTAGTAAAGGATGTTGTTGAAATCTTGTGAATCTATGCTCATATGACCTTCACAATTGTAACGTAGTAAAGACACTTAACACACCTTCCCTTTGAGATTTGAGTATTTGAAGTTCACATTTGACCCACAAACTCGCTTATTTGGTCGGGGAAGATGAGAAAGGTCGTACTCCAAATGCATAACGTACATGTTTTGAATCCCATTCCATGCCAGGATTGTCTTCAAAGCTAGTCTACGAGTCGACACTTCTGCACTCAGTGCCATCAGAGGACAAAAGAAGTCAGTACTCATGTCCCCAGCATCGGTGGGGTCGAGCTAAGTTAATGGGACACACAGTCTTTAAGCTTTTATACTCTCTGCCTTCGATTCAGGCCATAGCTGAGTTACAAGTTCTAAAAATTTGGTTGACCCAAGCTATTCTATGCTCTCGTGAATCAGCAAGAGTTCGAGTTATACACGCGAATGGTTGAATCACATTTTCTTTGATATCGTCCCTTCGCTTTAATAAGAAGGAGACAATTTACTCGTCCAATGTTATCGAACTTTAGTTCTCTTATCGAATCAGTCACGGAGATGAATAAGCTCAGCAAAAATGTAAGCGGATTATTCGAGCCCCTCCGTTCGTACTTCAACATAATCCAAAATGTGATCATAGTCTTGTTGTGTCTCTTTCTCATGCTCGGTTCAATTGAGCTTGACAAAGAAGATCGTGGGCTCGATCAACGAAATAGGTTCCCTCCGGAACCGCATACTCTTATCATCCTTTTCCACAGCTTTTCCTTTTGTACGTATAATTTCAATAATTGGATGGTGCTCCATTATCTATCGTAAAAGCATTAAGATCATCTATCTCGACAGTAGCATTTTTTGTCATAGAAATCTGTCCATCTCTCAGGGTTGAATTGATCAAAGCTTCTGAGCAAATCTCGTTACAGAGAAAACTTAAAATCCAGGGGTATAACAGGGGATTCTGATATCCTATGGGAAAGGGCTGCAATCGTCGTTATCCACATCATCTTGAAAAGTGCCACCAAGAAGATGTTGCATACTACCAAGATCAATAACGGTGCCCCCAGGGTGAAGTCTTAAAATCTGTGAGGATCGGCCTCAGGCTTGTTGGTTCCACATGAGCAATAGCCGCCAATCAGGCTTCTATCACTCAACTATGAATGGAGGCATCGAGTAGTTGAACTATGCTGCTTGAGGCTCATATTCTATGCCCTCATCCTTGGGGGTTTGTTTTGAGTAGTAGGCTTCAAATCCATATCTTTCATACCCCCTCTTCGCATCATGAGTCAGGGTTGGGTGAAAATTGATTTGTTCGTACGCAGCCCATCCTAATCTCTTGTCTCTTATCCAGGCTCTGAGGATCGGCATCAAACGACAAAAGGTCAGATTTTGATCGTCCCAAGTGTTCCCTCTTGCCCCCTACATCAAGAGAAAGGTCGGAGATAGGGTGGTTGTGTCACACCTAATGGTTGCATGGGATATGGCCAGCCTCATCTTAACTTTCCAGTTTGGAAATTTGATAGGACTAGCAATTGGACGTTTTCTCCGCATCCATTTCATGGTCCTCATGCGCCTTTCGAATTCAGACATGTATACATGAGGAGAGGAAGTTGCTTTTAGAATTCAAGTGATCATATTATCCAATTATGAAGTAGGCAGTGTTCAGGATGGTACATGAAGTCTGTAATCCATAGAAGTCCAAAATTCCACGATCGCGCCGAACCATATTAAGGCCCAAGAACCAAAGATCACTCAAGATTGTATTAAGGCCAGATAGAAATTCAAAAATTATAGTGCTTCGCAGTATCCTTTCCGACTGCGAGTATTAAGTCACGTGACATGTCATTGAATAATCCACTCTCAAGGCTTCTTTCGGTCGCCGCCTTGAGTTGTGTAGGAAGCTTAGCATTGAGTCTGGTGCTAGCATCCTGAACGTGGCCCTTTAGTTATTTTCTACTGGCCTACTGTTGTTGTTGCGAGTTCGGGTCTCGCATTCTTGACTAATTATCCTTTATAAATCTACATTCAGTAAACAAAGTGGTATTCCTGCAATATCATACATTTTCAAGATTGTTATCTATTTCAATCGAATATATTTGTATTCAGAGCGTTACTACATTAAGTAGTAGGTAATATATCACATCATAAATTAGTTCAATATCCCTGCAAATCAATATTCCTGCATATGAATAGCATATCACATTGCATCTATTCGTAGGGGTGTGATGTGTGTGTTGCCCCGAATCAATAGTGAATAAAATGCCTGGCCAGGGATTGTTTGGGGTTGATTAGGATCGACAGTGCATTGCCCCCCGAAGTCCGGACATGAAGCGTTCAGACTCAGCTTTTACTCTTGCCACCGATACTATAACAGGGCCCTTTTATGGCATTTAATCAACATGCCTGTATACTCTCCTATCGTATGCCCAGGATAGAGTTTTAACACAGCTTTCAGTCCACTCCCCGATCCTTCAGCAGGGTAGGAGTTCTTGTGGCGCCAGTCCCTAACCCCTTTATACTCTCCCATCGAATACCAAGGGTAGAGTGTAGTCGAGGCGTTCTTTTAATCATGGTTCACCATCACGTCTCATGGACACTATCTTCTCGTCCTTTATACTCTCTCTCTCTCTCTCTCTCGGATCACAAGAGTTAGAGTGGTTTAGGTGAACGGTCATATCATTCGCCACAATGTTCCTTCTACACTCTAGTCCAAAGAGTGGGATTCTGCCATTTCGGCGTCGTTCTCGAGATCGGTTCTACTCCATACTTCACGCTTCACTCTAGCGGATGGAGCTTTTCAGGCTAGTGGTCGGGTCACACTTGCTGAGGCGCTACCTAATGATCTCCAATAAATGCTTGGAGGTGGCCATTTGCAATAATCATGTCTCTCTCGTCCCGTTGACTCGTGGGATAGAGTTTGATCGGACGTCGTGATATTATCCTTTATACTTTCTATCAAGTCATGAGAGTTAGAGTCACGGTTCGAGTGGTCTTTAATCATGGTGAGCCCATCACACTTGTCCTAGATTTATGCTTCTATCTAAGCTTTGAGGATTAGAGTCAGTCGGGCAAACAGTCGAAAGATGTTTGCCAAAACTTTGCGTTCCTCCGATCAATCTATGGAGGAGTGGTCGGCATCAAACTTTGGGTACCTGCATCATTCATATAACATGAGTTAGGCATGTCAATAACCCAAGTGGCATGTAAAAGAAAATTTTATGATTGAAAAGTAAGGATATCAATGGGGGCTGCTGCCCCCCTACCGGATTCATGCAATCTGGTGGCATCGAGGATAGGATCGAGCCATATAGACGGTCACACCCTGTCCATCTGGAGTCGGACTACGACTTTGCAATCCAATGATTTATGGTCAATTGTCTTGTGGCCTTCCACGTCTGAGCCAAGGATTGGATGGTCATCCCGGATTCACCTTAAGCTATATAGTTTTCTTTCGATAGAGGGTGTGGCTTTGTAGACGAGCAGCTCGGTCGAGCTCGTTATGGTTTTGTTCCATAACTCCATATGCAGGTGTTAGAAATCTGATCGATATCAAATCCGAGATAACTATACCATCCACATATTAATTCTTCTTAGTTAATTACATCAATAACTCATAAGACATGCAATTATAAGAATCATGGTTAAAGAATAATCTTGTTGAAGGAATGAGTATCATTCTGAGCGAAAATGGCATTGCATGTTCATTGTAGGTCCATTTTGCTTCGCCCTATCTCTGCCAGTGAAGGGTTGCCAAATTCTTTTAGCCGATGAAGGATATCTTTTCAAACTATCGTGGGGCAGCAGTCCCAAAAATGAATAGACCTTAATCGGGGTCTTGAGATGGCTAAGGCGGTTAGGTAGGTACTACAAGCGAGTGACGAGGTCACATCTCTTTTGAATCGCCTTTTTGCCCCAATGCTGAGGGTAAGGATAGAGTGCCAAGAAGTCATGACTGTATCGCTAATGGTAGCACATCATCGTATTGGTGTTAGGTTGGCAATTGGCATGAGAACAATGGATTCATGCTTATAGAAATTTTTGCACTTTCTATACTAGGAAATAGGATATTGCTGTTAGGGAAATGGTCGCATCTCATAAATTTGCTTATATGACTTTGATCTCATATCGAGAACAAGGGTAGTGCATATACAATCAATCAGCATCTATGCTATAGAGTTCCAAACCTTTAATGCACCAATCTTCCGGCAAGACTGAAGCACTCGGTCATGCAGACTTATGATGTGTCAGCTTTGAATTAGATGATGTAATCTCAAGTGACTCATGCTCAAATCTCCAGTTGCCCCAACGTGTGGGGAATGAGTCACTTGGCTGATAATTGATGAAAGGAGTGGATGTGTTCATCTTCAATTTCTAATTCCAAAACATTGCTAAATAGATGTTTCATTCGCATATATCTCTGTTCGAGCGGGAAGTTAATTAGTGATTTTGTCAAATCATTCAGGGTGGTGAACTCAGCAATGGTCGCCGTTGATGTATGTCTTGGGAAAACCTTCCAAGAAAAATAGGCAGTATCGACTTGCATGTCATATCTCGAGGCCTAAAGAACAATGGTATGCCATTTATTCTCCTTATTGGAAGCATTCTGTGCTGCAAGAAGTTTATCATGGTTTTTTCCATAACTCTCTTCCGGGTTTGGTCTCCAACGCTGGTTCAACTTCCATCTGATCAATGGTTGGATTTTGTAGTGACTTGATGGGGATCACCTCTATCTTTTCTACATTATCGGAACTTTCTTATTCGACCAGATTATTAGTCTTTTGATTTTCCATTCGTAGGACATGAGATATGCTTTAACGTTCCAACCCACAACTCTTCTACTGGTTCTAGGTAAGACGTGAGTTGTGGTTTCTTCTCCTAGAATTCCTTTCAAGCCAGCGTTCGAGGGTTATCTTTAAAAACTCCAACATTGGACGGCCGATCACTTCTCGCACCGTCTATATACAGTTTTGAGGTGCTTGATTTCATCTTTCATTTCGCGGGGCCATCATCTTCATCTAACACATCCCATCGGGAGCGTTACATTCAGTGATGTAGTTGGCTAATGCTTACCCTCGTATGGACTTGTTTAGGAGGGAATTGAAATCAAACTAGTTCAGCTCTATGTTCCGTTCGAGCAATTTTCCAGATGCCTCAGGTCGCTGCAGGTCCTGTCGTAGCGGCTAATAAGTGTGTATCACAATTGGATGAATTTGGAAGTAATGGGGCAGGTTTCTCAGAGAAATCATCAAGCTATAGACGATCCTTTCAATCTTTGGGTAGTTGCATTCTACAACGGCTGCCTTCTTGCTAACATTATAGATTAGTTTCTGGACCTTATCCTCCTTACGTACAAGCGGTGCCAACTTTCCTTCCAAGCTTCAGACACCTTTAATTCTTCGTTATTCATGGATGTTTATGATCATTGCAATCTGATCAGGGTTGATTTCGATTCCGTGTGAACTAATATGAGGCCAAGAATCTTTTCTAACGCAATGCCAAATGAGCATTTCAAAGGGTTTAGCTTTATTCCAGATATTGAACATCTCTATCAGATCTGAAACGTGGTAGGTTGATCGCTAGGACTCCATACTAGTATCATCTACATGAACTTCCATTGGACTTCAACTATGGTTGCGGACCACACAATTCAGTAAATGTTGGTACGTTGCCTTGGGATCCTTCAGTCCGAATGGCAACTCCATATAATAGTACAGTTCAAGGTCTATGATAAAACATGTTTATTCATGATCAGGCACATGCATAAGAATCTGGTTGTAACCTGCGCACATGTCCATAAGAGGGAGACGTTCATATCTAGCCATTGAATGCACAATCTTGTCAATTCTGAGTGACGGGAAGCTTCCATTTGGGCAAACTTTGTTCAAATCTGAAAAATCTATGCATGTGCGCCATTTTCCATTAGTATTATTGACGAGGACGGGATTTAATATCCGAGCGGGGTGTATGGCATATCATATAAAACCATTGCCTCTCAGCCTTCCAACTTCTTGTTTCGAGGCAGATGCTCTACTTGGACCGAGCATACGTCTTATTTTCTTGACAGGAGCACACTTCAGGTTTATACTTTGATAAATGACTCATAATTTATGGTAGTATCCCGCGAATATTAGCTATGTCCAAGCGAACACATCTAGGCTCGCCTGTAGAAAACATATTAGTTCCCTTGTTTGGAAGAGGTCTAAATGAGATCTGATTTCAAGACATAATTCAGGTCGGCATCAATAATTGGAACATGTGCATTTATGTCATTAAATGTCACCCTTCTGCATCCCAAATCACCATCCTCTCTGGGATCTATTTCTTCGGGCAGATCATCGGACAATTCCTTTTGTGATGCTCCCTTTATTCGCAATATTGACACCTCCTTCACACTCCACTTCATCTGGAGGGGAAGCGTTTTTGGTTTGGACTTAATTTCCTATCAACTAGAACACGTTATCAATAGATATGTGAAACATATGTAAATTAAGTAAAACTTGTTACTGTAATATATATACATCAAAGCAGGTGACTGTATGATTGAGGGAAGGTTTGTTACACTTAATAAGAAATGTCATTTACAACCAAGGAAATATAAAATAGGGTTATACAATGTTAATTAATGAACCTAAACCTGCTAAGTTAAACCTGTTTAATTAACAAGCTAAGAGGTCCATGTCTGTTGTTACCATATTTTGTGGGTCTCTTAAAATCCTAGTTTACTTTGGAACCAAGCCTAGGGATGACTTGTGTCCTTTTGATGTTTGCATGGAATCTATATCAACTAGTACACTTCGGTTATCAAATGATTTTTGCACTAGGTAGGGACTAGGGCATGCTTTACTGACGGATGATTATAAGAGGTTCAAATTCTAGAGCTGGGTATGGGCGCGTTTCGCGGGGTCGTAAGGGTGCATGGGTCCGATTGGGGAAGATAAGATGCTGTAACCCTAACACCTAGGGCTGTGTCTTTTAAAGTTAATGGGTTCGGGACTGATATCCACGACTGCCATAGCTGACATAGGTTATTTGCGTCTGTTAGGGAGCTGGTCATTGGGTAGTAATTAGGGTAAAACCTAATCCTGATATTCTGATAGTTGGCGCAGAAATTTTGTTCGGGGATATGAAAGAGAAGTGTATATGACCCTACCTTATCTCGTTTACTACGTACTTTAGTATTTTACTATATTTTCATGTTCAATATTATTGTTAATTTCAAAAAAAAGTCCATTATTATTGTTCTATGTTGATACTTCTTTATCTTATGCTTATGCTAAATATCAATAGAATTCGCCAGACTTTATGCCTGACCTATTTTATTTTTCCCTCTCTCTCTTCCTTTCCGCCCTTAGGTTCTTAGGGTGGTGGATTACTGCAGTGACCATGATTCTATGATTCAACTTAGACTTGTATTATTTCTCACTCTATATATTGCTTCAATTTCTGTTCTATGTTTATTGCTATGGCTCATGAGGAATATGATTTTTATGGTTCTTTACTTGTACTCTGAAGGTTTATGTTCCACAAGATGACGTATATGATTATGAATTTAAGATATTTGAAAACGTAATGTGATGGTTTGATAATAAAAGTCTGAAAAGTTTTCCGCTGCATTTTATATTTTATCTTGTGAATTTTAGTCATTGTGTTGTTACTTTATACCTATTGTGCTTCATGGAACTTAATGCATTGTCATATGGGTGACATTAAGGGACGTAGGGTGTCACATTTTGTATCAGATCCTAAAGTTACAAGATCAGATAATATTTTTTAAAAAAGTGTTTTAAAAGAAAAGTATTTTCAAGTAAAACCAATTTTTGGAAAATATATCCCCTAAAGTCATTTACAATACTTGATCTCTTTTTGAATCCTTGTTTCTTCTCTTTTCAGCATGTCTGGGCACCTAATTTTCCCAAGGGCATTCCCATTCCGACATGGTTTCGTAGATATGTAGAGGCTATGGCATATGCCGAAGTGCAAGGTATGTTCCCACCCCCGGTTTCAGTAGCTGTAGTTCCACCAAATCCTGTAGTCAACTTATGTAAGCTTTGTAAGGGTTTTTGTGTGATGGGAGGCAAGCTGTTTCATGGTACGGAGGGTTTCATGGAGACGCGTAATTGTCATAGAGAGACGAAGAATGTGTTTGATTTTTTAGAGCTAGATGATAGGCGAAAGATTTAGTTGGACGCTTGGCAACTGAAAAAGGAAGTATCATATAGGTGGGAGGTGACTCAGGCTTGGTAAATGGTGGTTACTTGGGATGAGTTTAGCCATAAACTTAAGATGAAGTTCTTGTCACAGGCCGAGTAAGGAATGCAAATAGAAAGTTCTTAAGTATGAAGCAAAGAAGTGTGAGGTGAAGGAATATGTCAATAGCTTTAATCAATTGGCAAGATTTGGCTTGGATTTGGTAAATACTTTTCACAAGAAGGCTTTTAGATTCACGAGAGAGTCGAATCAATTACTCCAAGGACTAGCGTTGACACGTATCCCGATTGGAGAAACTTTTGAGAGTCTAGTGGATATGGATCTGATGCATGAGGATGGGAAAGTGAAAAAAAGAACTCAAGACTAAAAAGGACAAGACCAAGACTGATAAGAAGAAGTGGCGGCCCAAGAAGGGGGCAGCAAAGATGGGAGAAAACTTGATAAGGCATAAATCAAGATAGAAGTTTAGTGTCATAGCTGCGGAAATAGAGGTCACTCAGTTATAGACTATAGAAAGACTAAGAACGCTTATTTCAGTTGTGGAAAAGTTGGACATTACACTAAGCAGTGCCCTAACAAGCGGGGTCAGAAGGCAGGATCATCTGGAGGGCAAGTTCATGCACTAGAGGCAGCTCTGGATAGTGGTTTGGATCGAAGTAGGAAAGTCACCATAGAAGGTTTGATTTCTTGTTTTGTCTCTTTTATGAGGACTCTTTTTTATTCTGGTGCTTCTTACTCATTCATACCCAATTCTGTGGTTGATAGTCTGCACCAAGACACTTGAATAGTTTCTTATCCTGTTGTGGTATCAAATCCCATAGGAGGTACGACTCACCTGTCTATTATATGTAGGGGTTTGAGGAATTCTATTATGCGCATCGAGTTTGATTGCGACGCATAAGTTCTTGTCCTTATGGGTTAGGATTATTCTATGAATGATTGGCTAGCCAAGAATGGTGAATTCTAGATTGTGAGAGGAGAGTTGTTAGGCTTATGTCATACTGTGGTAGAACTCCCATGATTTCTTGTGATCTACAGGGGTCGGTTATGCTCAGTTTCCTAGATTCCCTTGATGCTTCTATTGACAATCTTGGATCAGTACCAATAGTCAAAGATTTTTTAGACATGTTCGATGAGGTTAGAGGACTACCTCCTAGATGAGAGATAGACTTCCAGATATATCTGGTGGAGAATGTGAAACCTATCCCTTTACCGATGTGCCATATGGCTTCTAGGGAGAGAAGGGAGCTTAGAAAGCAAGTCGGCAAGCTATTCGAGAAGGGATTCATTAGACGGAGCACTTCTGAGTGGGGAGCTCCAGTCGTCTTTGCGACCAAGGAAGACGGCTCTCTTCGTCTATGCATGGACTATAGGGAGTTGAATAAGCTAACGAAGATCCCATGGATTGATGACTTGTTTGACCATCTAGTAGGTGTTTGACCAAAAAATGGTCCTAACACCCAAATTGTTGTATTTCAAGCATAGGATATGAAGAAATAACTGAAAAATATGAGATAAAGCAAGACAACAGGATTTTTATAGTGGTTCGGTGTTAATGAGCCTACATCCACTTCATATTTTCTCATTTCACTCATAGAATACAATTACAATTACAATTACAATTACAAGGAATATTGTCACTCAATCACTCAAATTCAATGAATAATTCTCTCCGAATCTATTCAATTTAATTGAATAAGATGTTGATTATCTATGGAGAAGTATTAGCCATGGCAGCCTTGGATGTTGAGATGCCCCAAAAGTCCCTTAAAATGGCAAGTCTTCCTATATTTATAGGCGTTGGAGAGCCATGGATTGGATGCCATGTGGCGTGCATCTGGCGGGCTTCGGTTGAGTAGTGGGAGAAGTCGAGATGGTCTCCTGATAATGGGTTGACACATGTAGTTCGTTCCATGAAATTAGGAGCAGTTCGTGCCTATAAAGTAGGATCTCGTTGAAGGACGGTTGGAGCTCCAAGGGTACGGGTCGTGCTTCTGAGACCCGAGCCGGGTCGTTGGATTGGTCACGAGCTAGTACACCACAAACGGGATTCCTCAAGTTGGTCATCACAATCTACTATCCATGGACGAAGGCTACCACGAACCGAGGACCATGAGCGGGCGTGAGCAGGCTATCATGAATCGAGGACCACGAGTAGTTGTGAGCGATCTATCACGAGCCATGGACCACGAGCAAGCTATCGCGAATGGGAACCACAAGCCCCATGTCTTGAATCGCGTATTGTGAGTGCTCGAATTCTTTTTTCCATCTACTCGTGAATAATTAAGCTTTGGGCAGCCTGGTCACAAAGCAGGCTAACAATAGGTGCTTCGGTTTTCTCATAGTTAGATCTAGCCATGGGATTTCATCAACCGAGAGTACCAGATGACAGTATATACAATTCTATTTTCAAGACTCTTGACGGATTCTTTGAGTGGCTGTCATGCCTTTTCGGTTGTCCAATGCTCCCGAATACTTGGTGGATTTGATGAGTCGGGTGTTTAGGGAGTACATGAACAAGTTTGTAGTGGTCTTTGTGGATGATAATCTGGTCCTCTTGAGGAGCGAAGAAGAACCTACCATACACTTAGGAGAGGTTCTCCACACTCTCAGATTGCATCATCTTAAGGCTAAGTTTTCTAAGTGTCATTTATGGCAGAAGGAAGTAAGGTTCCTAGGGCATATTCTCTCCAAAGATGGAATAGCGGTGGATGCCGCTAAAGTCGTTGCAGTCTACTAAGAACGAGATAGAGGTTAGAAGTTTCTTGGAGATGGCGGGTTATTAGAAAAAGTTCATTAAGGACTTTGCACGGACATCAGCTCCGCTCGCCCGTCTGAATAGAAGAATCTGGTTTACACTTTGGATATTGTTTGTGAGGCTACATTCATGATATTAACGAAGGCTCTTACATCAATCTTTGTTCTAACTCTTCCTGATGGTATCAAGATGTTTACCGTTTGCACAGATGCTTGTGGCATGGGTTTTGTTGATGTGTTGATGCAAGTTGTGTAGTTAATGATCCGTTATTACCTCGCCATATCCCAACTATATTGTGTGGTGGGTTCTGCCGCTATGCTATTTCGAAATAGCCTCTGAAATAACCTTTCTGCTTTAAGCCCCGCTATATTCCGATATTTTCGATATATCCCATTATTTTAGAAATATTCCGCTATTTCCGTTATATCTTCTACTAAAGTAATGACATTTATACATTATAAAGTTTGTAAAATTAGTTTTTTAATATAATTTTTCAACACATATTTTTCAAAATATAAAATACTATAATATTCTATTAAATTTAATCAGGCCAAAGAAAATTTTACATTTACATGCAAATATTTTTTCACGATTTTATTTAAAATTAATAATGTACTAATTATAATAAGTTTGGATGTTAATTTTCCATTTATTTATCACTTATATATCCGTAAAAGTAGTAAATACAAGTAGTAAAATTTTAGGCTCACACGCTATATTCTGCTATTTCTTCGCTTTATCACCACTTCAACTTTTTGCACCTCCATCGCATTGGATCTGCTAAGCGCTTTAATTGCACATGTTGCAAGAAGGTAGGGTAGTCTGCTATGGGAGTAGGCAATTGAGGGTCCATGAGAAGAAATACCCTAACCACGATTTAGATTTGGTAGCAATAATGTTCGCACTCAAGTCTTGGTGACACTACTTAAGTCCTCTATTCGTAGAGAGGCATATGCTGAAGTTTATCTCGTCTTTTGATTTAAAACCATCTACGGAATTTATGCCTGGTTTATTGGCATGGTTGGAGGTGAAACGTACTCTTATGGAGTGCACTGTATCAACAAACCGAGAGGGTCAACAGTTAGTGGACATCTTAGATAGAATCAGTGTTGGAGAGACCTCTAATCACCTTGCTAGATATTTTGTGGATGAGAAGGGGTGGCTACGTCGAGATGGAAGGTTATGTGTTCCCAGAGTTGGAAATTTGTTGAGAGTGGTTCTTGAGGAGGCTCATCACTCTCAGATGACTATCCATCCGGGCAGTGACAAGATATGTCGAGATATGAAGAGAGTTTTCCATTGGAGTGGTATGAAGGACGTTGTATAGGCCCGATGTTTGACTTGCCAGCAAGTGAAGGCTGAACAGACGAACTGGCGGATTGCTTCAGCCCTTAATTACTCCTTAGTGGAAGTAGTAGAGCATCTCTATGGATTTTATTGATGGTTTTCCCAACTCTAGGAAGGGCAACACCTATATATGGGTTATAGTTGATAGATTAGCTAAGAGAGCTCATTTTATCCACATCAAGAGCAAGAGGACCGCAACTTGGTTAGCACCAGTATACCTTAGAGAGATCGTCTGACTTCATGGGTACCTTCTAGTATTTTTAGTGACAGTGTTACTATATTCACGAGTGAGTTTTGGAGGAGCTCGCAAGAGGCATTAGGTACACAGTTCCGACTTAGCACAACCTATCACCCTTAGACTGATGGACAGACTGAGAGGGTCAATAGGGTTCTCGAGGATTAATGGAGACTGTGTATCCTAGACTTCACAGGGACTTGGGAGGAGCATCCCCTATTTGTAGAGTTTGCTTACAATAATAGTTATCGATCGAGTATTGGTATGGCTCCCTTCGAGGCACTTTATGAACGACCCTGCAGATCTCCGACATATTGGTGGGAGTCTACGGACAGACTTTTACTTGGGCCTGAGATGATTAGAGAAATTTCTAAGAAGATCGACCTGATTCATAGACGAATGAAAGCAGCTCAGGACATGAAGAAGTCATATGCCAATAGGAGGAGGACTGAGTTAGAGTTAAGGTAGGAGATATGGTCTTTATCAAGGTGTTACCTCTAAGAAACGTTGTTCGCTTTGGCTCGGTAGTGAAGTTGGCGCCAAGGTTTGTAGGGTCATCCCCTATAGTTGAGAGGATAGGACATATGGCCTACAGTGTTAAATTACAAAAGAGGCTAGTGGGAGTTCACAACATGTTCCATGTTTCCCACATGAGGAAGTATCTACATGATTCAACAGAGGTATTAGAGCCAATTACACTAGAGAATGTTTAAATCGAAAAGGGGGCATCAGTTAGAAAAGTTCCTACCCGTATACTCGGATTAGAAGTTAAGAAGCTACGTAATAAGAAGGTAAAACTAGTGAAGGTGAAATCGGGAGAAGATTGTGACGATGCGACATAGGAACCCGAAGAAAAGGTTCGCACTTCTTACCCTATTCTCTTTGAGAGTACATTTTTAATTTCCTTTTCTAAGCTTTTGAATTTGAATCTGTTTTCCCTATCATTTGAATTTCAATTCTTAGGTAAAAGCCTATAGTTTAAAACATGTGATTGAGACATGTTATTTTTGATAGTTACAAGTGGATGCAACTGTTTGCTAGTGGATGCATATACACACACATTAGGCACTAGCTTGTGGATCGGCTAAACAAGGATGTGTGTGTACATTAATTTTCAGTGGATGAAAATGGTTGAATCATCGCATGGATGTTGCATTTTGGTGAATGGTTCTTGCACATGTATAGAATTTATATTTACTATTAGTATTCTTTTACATACATATTGGATACAAGGCACAAACATATATTTTATTAAGGAGGTCAACTGAACCAGTAGACCGCCTGATTTTCGCATTAGTGTCGGGACATATACACAACACCTTTGCATATGTTCATGCAGAGTATAATTAATTTTAAGGACAATGGATGCCAGTGGTTGATGGATGAGTAGATGAGTGTAGGTTCTTAACATTAATATCTTTCTTATGAACTTGGAGATTTCGGGGACGAAATCCTTAAGGAGGGGAGAATGTTACACCTTATATTTTAGTACACCATAATTATATAAAGAAGATAGTAAAATGGATACTAATTAATAAAATATTTAGAACTAAGTAAAACAGACTTTACCATTGTGTGCATTACGAAATTCTTATTCAGACAGACTATTGGTTTTCGTAAATCAGACTAATTATAAAGAGGTTACAAACTAAAGAAGTGAAGTAAAATTAAATATTTAAATAATTAATTAACTCAGAGAAGCAACGGTAACAGTCCGACCTACCCTAAGTTGGTCGACCCCTATGTCTACCCTAGGGTGGACACTAGTGTTGACCCACGCCGTAGGTGGGTCGGCCCACCTTCAACCAGGCTGGAGCCTAGACTTGGACTATTTTGTGTGTTTTATTCCTGTGCAGACTCAGCATGAAGTGTCTTTAACAGTTTGATTTTAAAACCTAATATACTATGTTTATATTATCCAAACATGTCAATAAATACGATAACAACCTCACTATTTTCTTGCACAAACATTTCTTCATCTTCTTCCTCCTCTAAGGTATGTTCTGAAATAAAATTAAGAAATTATCGGGGTGTTATATATAACAATATGATTTTTGTTTGATGATAACAAACACACACATATATATTATTATTATAAATGTGTTTGCAATTGTACTATTCTACTACATCACAAACAGAAATAAGTATTTTTATTTAAATAAAATACTACTCCATCAGAATTTAAATATTCAAATAGTATTTTAGTTAAATATGATATTTTATTTCAACATTTCAATAGTACATATTTTCTAACTCCACTATTGTACATCTCAGTGATTTATTGCATTCAACTCTCAATACAATACTTAGTGTTCACTCAGTTACATTTCAAGTTCATACACAATTTCTTTTGTTACATCTGTTCCTCACTACAACGCTCTGTCACTCAGTTACATTTCACTCAGTATAGACTCATTTTCATACAAACAATCTTGTTTGTTGTCTTCTTTTGTGTCAGTCCAATGATTTCCATACCTGTCATAGAAACACACACAATAAACTGGAATAAAATATTTTAAATTCTAGTAGATATTTTTTTTGAATTTATTTGCCTCATAATTTCGATGTGTTTCTCATCATATTTCTTGACTTGATCTGATAAGTATACACATCTACCTTTGTCTGACTTCTTGTGATATTCATAGTGATACATAGTAAATACCACAAGGTTGACATTATCTTTAGTGCTCACATATATAAACAGCACATACACAACACATGTATACACATACATGTGTATGTATATACACAGATATTTTGTGCAGAGGTAATATGGTCAAATAGTGAAACAGCAAGGGACAAATATATCAAGTATGATGTGTTTGGGTGAAGCTTGACAACACGTGCATGCTGAAAGTATCCATAAACATATAAGTGTAACAAAATTGGTTTCAACATGCATAAATAAAGTCACACATGACATTGGCAATGGCAGATAGACATATGTGTATGTATACACACACACACATGCATATATATAAACACATGTTTGTATATATATATACATGATGAAGCCCAAATGAAAAATCATATCTGCACAAGTGCACATAAGTGCAACACAAGTACATAAGCAAGAAAACAACAACATGAATATGTGTCCAAATCATTGAATTCACAAAGGTCACTACTCGAAGCAGTTATTAGAATTAATGCCCTAGAGGCAATCCATTTGATGTGATTAATAACATTGTTGATGTTATTAATTTACTTGAAATAAAATTTCTATTATGTTATATTTACTGCGAATATAAATATTAACATAATAGAATTCCTTAGAATAATAATACGGAATTATATAGTTCGAGTTAGACTTGAACTTCAGATTATATAATATATTGAGTAATATAATTCTTAAATGTCCCTAATCAAGTTTTATTGTTTATACAGGACAACAATAAAACATTGAGACTAGTATGTTGATTTACTGATGATCACATCTCATTGATCATTAATATGCATGATATTAATGTCAAGACATAAATACGTATTGGAGAATAGCGTATTGGGCTGACCCACCGTGAGAAAACTACATGGAATATAATTAACAGTATCATAAGTTATTCTTATAGTGACAATGATGTAATGGTCCTCAGACCTGAAATATTTGTAATTTTATTCGAGGATATTTGTGTTTTGATATCATCTAAAGTTACTTGTAACAGATTAGATGATACGGTGATTACTGGATACATCTAAAATCGAGTGAGAACTATGAATGATCTAGATGGAATTTAACCCTATGATATATTTGTAGTAATATCCATTGGCCTCCTGATCGAGTGAGACTGTGAAATGCATGGCCGTGCTCAAATATTGATTTGTTTTAAACAGTCTACTCATCGATCAAGATAAATGGATTAAATTATAAAGAGGGTTATATGTTTCATGCCTTGAGTTTAATTCTGGATATACTAGTTAAAAGGATTATATTACATTGTTACACTGCTCACAGAAAGGTTGTATCGAATCATTGATCTTGTTATAACTTGGGTAGCAACGACGTATTGCAAGTTGCCAATCACTGCTTATGATTTTAAATATGATTTAAAATCATTGCCAACGTTTTAATAACCTATAGGGTCACACACTAAGAACAATGTAAGGGGAATACTAGTTTTGTTTTAAGGTAAAATGAAATATAAACCATTGATATTTTGTTTGAAAGGGTACAAGGAATTGTTCCTTATTTTATGGTACACGCTAGGGCTGACAATGGATATCGAAAAATCCGATATCCGTTCGCATTCGTATCAGAAAAGCAAATGAATATTCTATATCCGTAAAAATTGATACGGATATGGATACATAAATATCTGCATCTGAAAATTATCCCTCCGATTTTTTTAACATTATGCTCAAAATTATATGTATTTTAGTACAATGGATTAGATTTATATATTGGTTTACTAAGTCGAAGGTTTATATTATATGCATTAAATGCATATTAACTATTCAAATCTATTTAATTTCATTATGTATGTTTATTTTTAACACTTTAGTGATCAATGGAATTGAAAAATATCTATGTTAAACTAAAAAATTTCATTTCTATTTCTTGATTTATCAATCATTGATGGATAGGATAATTATTCGATATCCGTCCATATCCGCGGATACAGATATCGGATATCCGAAAATGATTTCAGATACGAATACAGATATAGAACTAGCGTATCTGAAAGTATCCATTGACATCCCTAGTACACGCGTTGATTAAAGAGGTATTTTTTACTTCTTTTATTGTGACACGCATACACTATCCTTTTAATCCAATCTTTCATAAACCCAAAATCCAAAATCATGAATGGTGGCTAGCATTTCTAATATCTCGTCTTCTTCCATCTTTAGGCAATCGAAGAAAATTGTTTATGTTGATACCTATGGAGGTGAGGTGCTCTGTCTTGCTCAGATTCAATGCATCAATTCCTTTTGATTTGAATTTCATTTGATTTCAACACGGTAAGTAATAAATCATTACCTAACTTGTTTGATTTACCTTTTATTGCACAGATCCTAGGTTTAATTTTGAAAAATTGTCCAATTGGATTCACTAATAAGATCCTGGAAACCCTATAGTGGTATCGGAGCGAGGTTTTTGCAACAAAGTGTATTTTGAATTTTGATTTAGGTATGTTCTTGTTTGATTTCCTGATTGATCGATTATCAGGAGCATAGCAATTAATGAATTATATTCTGAATTAATTATTTAGGACTGTTAAATAAATTGTATTTCTAAAATAAAAGGTTTCATTCATAAACGAATTGATTTGATATTGATTCCATTTGAATTATTGGATTTTAGACTATTATATCTTGATATTATTGATATGTCTGAAGCAATGACATGATCTATTCATACGAGTAAACAGAACTAAAAATTATAATCAAAGTGTTTGATTGATAATTGTTCTCAACCAATCCTTAGCATACAATTTCGTACCATCATAAAATTGGTTTTACTGACTAGTAAATTAGAATATAGTTTTCTGATTAATTTTGATTTAATGAAATCAACCGTGTGGAAATTTGTTACACTATGATCCTGATCGATGCTATGGGATGTGTATATTTACTATCTCTTGACTCGAAATGGGTGTAGGTTTGATAATGTAACAACCCGGGAAATCAGAACCAATTTAAAATTTTTATTTTGGCAATTTCAATGAATTTTGAATATTTAAAATGATTTATTTTAAATAATAACGACGAGAAATTTATTTTAAACAGAATTAGAACGTATATTCATATAAATCGAAGTTATAATATAAATATTTATTTTAATTATAAAAGGAGTTGAAAATGGCGCGGTAGCTTGAAAATTCGATTTCACATTTCAAATGACTGTACAGGATTCAAAATAAACCAGCTTTTAGTGAAACCAAAAAGATTAGAATCTATTTGAAAATATCTTTCCAAAAATCCGAAAAATCCAAATTTCACAACGGGAATAAAAAGTTATGTCCAGTTGAAAATTTAGAATAGTCGCCATGGAAATATAGCCCTTAAAAATAGCGATCTTGCAAACGACCTCCGTTTCTGACGAAACCACTTTGGTTGGATCCGGAATGTCAAAATATTGCTAGATCCCAATTTTCATGATTTTTAGAATCAATATGTGAGCGTGGCGAATTTAAACATTTTGGCCAATTTAGTTTGAATTTAATCTACTGAAAAATGACCGTTTTTTAAACGGTCACCAAATTTGACGAATTTAGTTTTGTTAGAACCGTATCATCAAAACATAGCCAGATTTCTTTTTCTGTAATTTTTTTAAGACCATATGTGGCCCCGGTAAATTAAAATGTACGTTCAAATTCAATTTAAATTGATTCCAATTTTAATTTAAACGGAAACTGATTAAAACGATGGAATTGGCTTACAATACATATCCCATTGTGTTCAGAATAAGGCTAATTAGCTAGGGGTAATAGTCGTTGGGTCTCATTTTGAGTTTGAATTAAAAAGTTACTTTTTAGAGATTAAATAAATAATTAAAATATTAATATATATATATATTCATTCACGGGGTCAAACCCTTATTCAATTCTCCAAACTCGTTTCTTCCTCATCCGCCACCACAAACCCCCCATTGCCTTCCTGAGATCGCTCCCCCCATCGATGTTGATTCCGCCGAAGGTCCCGTCGCGCCACCCCCACAAACATAGCGCCCCCTTCCCCTCCTTTCCTCTCTCCTCTCCTCCAATTAGAAATTCCAGCGCTCCAAAATCCGATTCTCCACAACCTAAGGCCCACTGCCGGCCAATGCAGGCCCCACCGCATCACCAAAGGGTTGCCGTCGACAGCCTCCATCCCCACTAACGAACAGCTCCTCCTCCCCCCTTCGGTTAGTAAAAAGGTGAGTTTTTTAAGTTAATTAAGTTTTTATATATATGTGTGTGTATATATATATATATGAAAAACATTGTTAACATTGTTCTAAAAGGTAATTTCAGTTTTTAAAAATCAGTTTTTGTTTATAGAAAACATAGTATTCAAAATTTGATTTTTAATATATAGAACCTTGCCTAAAAATACGATCTTTATATGTTTATCGTTAAAATAAAGACGTGATTTTAATATGAATTACAGTAAATTAAAAATGTGATTTTTCCTATGTATTCTATTAGAATTAAAGTGGGTTTTATTATATAACCATATATAATTTTTTTTTACTTATATATAACAGTGTGTATAGAAATGAGATTTTTGTTTATATAGAAGACGAGATTTTTGTTTATGTAGAAGTGGAGATTTTTATTTAAGTAAAGATAAGATTTTAAAAAAAAGTAAAAGATTTATTTTTTATTTAAAGAAAGTTTAGATTTTTATTTAAAGAAAGATAAGATGTTTATTTAAATAAAAATAAGATTTTTAAGTAAAGAAAGATATGATTTTTATATATAAAAATAGGATTTTTATTCACATGAAAAATATGATTTTCAAATGAAAGATATGATTTTTATTATGTGAATGGAAAAATAAAATTTGATTTTTATATATATAACGATATAACAAAAATATGATTTTTATAATATGTGTAGCGATAGAAAAATGAGATTTTTAAAATGTAAAGGACGTTGTTTAGAAATGGGATTTTTAACAAAAACTGTGTTAAACAGATTTCGTAGAAAACACGGTGAAGGACACGACGTGCAGGAAACAAATCTAAATCCGAACCGTTCAGAAATAAAGAATGAAGTAGTGGATCCCAAATGTGAGAACTTCTCACTTTAATTTTATTTTATAGTTAAAATATATACTAGGATGCAGACGGTGCTTAGCACACCCGACACTCGTCGTCCACAGACCATGGACGACTTGTTTGTTTAATTGTGTTGTGAAAATTGTTTGTGATGTGAAATGGACTGTATAAAATATTCATGTATTGAAATATAATATTTTATCGTTAAAAATATAATTTTTAACGTGTATATGAATAAAATAAATATTCATTTACAAATCGAACGATTTGTAAATGTACACTCTTTTGGCTGATATGGATTGGGACGATAAATTTTACATATCGCCCAACTGCACAAATAAAATTTGTGTTTGTTGTTTGAAAACCCTACATGGGTGTTGGGATGATATTTGACATACACTAATCCCAATTGTTTAGTGGTTTGTCGATCGTTTGGTTGACATACTGTTTAAGAGTGAATTATTTATATTTAATGCTTATGTAATGCACTCTGGATGATGGATTGTTGTTTTCATTGTTGTTCTATACATGTGTTTTATGAAATCTATATAAATAACGTTATATGGTAATTGACTGTGTCTGATTCCATTTCAGAAAGAATGAATATTTTAAAATAATGAATATTTTAAAATAATATTTAGTCAAAGATCAAAATACGATTTTGATGTCTGATTTGGGATGGACACGAATATATTTAAATATATAAAGCCGTGTCGATTAGATTAACGCCATTTTGACGTGAACGATATTATCGATTTTATTCATTTTTATAATGAATATCGAAAAGGAAGTGATTTCAAAATCATTTTTTTTGAAAATATTATCATTTATATATTAATAATATGGAATATTCAATTTTAATTTCAAATTGAATATGAAGTTGTAATCATTTTGAAAACGAATTTAAAATGATTTATAAAGTACGCTTTAAAAGGAAATCGACGAAATATATATAATATATATATTATGTTTATATAATGGCCTGAATAGAACGCGCCGCGCCGCGGTAGTTCGCGAATTTCGACCATTGACTTAGAATGGATATTACGGGAGATCCGACCGTCGGATTCACCTAAAACTGAAACCTTTGGGTTCATATCGAAAAGAGCTTTCCAAAGAATATAGGAGATTTGAAATCTAATGGTTGTATTTGGAATTATGTCCAAATCAAATTTGGAAAAGGTTGCCGTAAGTGCAGTTCGATGACGTTTATGGAAATCTACTGTACGGACCTTGATAAAATTATTAAAAATATCAATAATTTGTGTAAAATCATTATAAATGATTTGGAAAGAATTGGGATGAAAAATTCCATATTTGGAAAGATAAAAATATATTTTCATCGAAATGAACTAGTTATGGTCTAGAATTATAAATCCAATATTTTTAAATAAAATAAACTGGATTTTAAATGGTTTTACAAATAACCAGAATTTCCAATATAGAAATTGGAATGGATTTGAATTGAAATTATCTTCGGAATATTTCGATATTGGATTCCGCGATTATACTGATATTGTGAAGGAAATTGGAAGATATATATCATTATTCCCAATACGATATTTGTCGGTTTCAAAATTTGATATTGAATAAGCCGATATATTTTCTATTCAGAGCCTTATATTCAATATCAAATTGGATTTTGGGTTTGTTGTGAACGGTGTCTTCATTAACACTGTTCTTAAACCCCGTGTGAAAGGAATAAATCTTTTAATTAAGATGTAGAGAAGAATTACCAATTAATTGGATTTGAAATGGAATGTGAATTTGGTTAGTTGTGAACTGTGTTTTTAACAACATTCGTTCTTTATTCCGATTTACGATGAAATGTTATTTGGAATTTATAAATTTTTTGTTAAGATTTAAAGGAGATTTTCCAAAGTAAAGTTTTCCAATTTAACATATTAAATTGGAATTGAATGGAATTCGATTAGGTAATAATCGAAGTGAGCTTCTACAGAGGAAGACTGTTAATATATATTGAATTTAATAGGCTTTGCCGTTATTCCATTTATATTATCGGTTGGATATGGAAGTTTATATCGATCTGTTTTCCATGAAAATTCCATTGTTAATGGAATGAGATTTTGGGTTTATCGTAAGTTGTGTTTTAAATGACATTAGATCTTTAAGCCAGTTAAAGATAAGATTAATTTCTTAATTTGAAGAAAATCATTAAATAATGATTTATGGAGATTAAAACTGGATTGAAGTTTTAATGAATCTTTAAATAGATTGAAAGGTGAATTTGATAACTAAAATTATCAAATTCAAGAAATGATCGAGAATGGAGTATCACGAGTTTTGCTCCAAGCGATAGTTAAATATTTAATTAGATTTGAATGTGTAATTAATTTTACCGATAACACCGTGGTGTTAGATATGAAGTATTACCGGTTTCACTTCATGGGATGAATAGGTTGGGATTGGGAAATTAAACAAATGATTACTTCGGTAAGATGCGCTAATCCCGACTAGGTTGGATATACCATAATTTGGTTTGAATTGATATACAAAGGAAGATTAAAGAATAAATTTAAGAATTTATCTTTTATAAAATTAATGGGAACCTTGCCCAAAGGATATGAATATTTAAATAAAAGGATATTCAGAATTGGAATGAGGCGTATGTTGTGTTTTTATGGCACTTGTTTATTATATACGTGAGTTATTCAGAAAGATCAGGGTTATCCCATTCTGATTAACTGAATCGGCGATGAGTCGACAATGAAGTCGGTGGTTAAAGACCGAAGGTCTTCACGTCGTTTGGATGATTACCGATGTCTTGATTGGGATGTACACCCAAGACAAGGTAATAAGTTGTGATCATTCCAGACATACTTGGAGATCGACCAGATATGCGAGAACCTCTCTCCTGTATTGGACATACGGGATGGGGAATAAGGTGCCTCCGGTTTCGTTCAGACCCAAAACGAACTTGTAAATGGATGTGTGTCTGACATCGGATTTCATGATGTGTGATTGATATACATCGGTTGCATAGCGTGAATTGCCTGGGTGGCATGTTGAGATGCAAATGATCAAGACTTCTGTTGAAAAGCAGAGTTCTGTGGTTGATTATCAAAGCACGGCTTTAATATAGCATATTTTTGTGTATAGCATTGATTCGCGAGCCTCACACCCCGGTGTGAACCAGAAACGGGAAAGGACATCAGGGACGTTTCCTTCTAGCTAGAGTGGTGTCTGGGTTTTCCATACCCAGACGTTTTACTTATGTGGATGATGGATAGCGAGACGCCTTAGATATATCGGGACTGCGGGGTCAATGGATGGTATGGTCTTTATACAGACCAGATTGACGCTCCATAGGGTGGGGAAACATATTGTTCAGGCATTTTAATCCACTAATGTAAGTGTGGACCGGCCTTAACAATCCAAGGTGCAGTTGCGGCTGTATCCTGAGGGGCGGGCTAGAGCATCTTGAATTCGGTAAGGACAATCCCTTGCCTTGGTTCACAGATGGAAATCCAACTTCCAATACATGACATTTCGGTTTTGATTGTAGAGCCTAGTATTAGTGAGATGATATATGGTACCCATGCCGTCTAGGGTTGATACATTTATATTTGAAGTTGTTTTAAACATTATGCACTTATAATGGTATCAAATGATTTGTTTTAACGTACCAAGCATGTTTGGCTATTATAAGGGAAAACCCTATCCTCTGGCTTGCATTACATTGTGTGATGGGACTTAGGTCTTATAATAGCTTCATTTTTTTAAAAATCATTGTGTTGTTTTGTTATATGCACTGGTATTCTTGGGAGGAAACCCGTTTCTTGTTATACGGCATGGTCCCTTGATATATATGATTTTAAAGTAACGTTTTAAATAACTGTTTTAGTTCTCACACCAGTCACATGATTGACCTGGAGTTTATTGTCATAACCTAAACTCTGGGTGCGCCTATTTTCCACATGGGCAGCTAGTAGTTTTGGTTTTGCAAATTTATATTCACAGGATCCTGATTTACAGCTGGAATGATATTCGGAAAGCTCTATATCCGTGTATCTCTTTCAGTTGTGTTTGATATTATTTTCCGCTGCATTGTAATTTGTAAATATCTGAAATTTATCAAATGTATGTTGTTTGTTCATACTCTGTATATTCTTGTACTCTGATGTTAATTGTTGTAATAAGCAATGAAATGTTCTATTGTTTGTGTTCTGATTTGTCGTGTTCTCAAAGTAATCTGTGTTTTCCTTTACGGGGAAGTTTGGGTCATTATAGTTTGGTAACAGAGCTTTGGTTTACAGAGCTCGAGAACAAGACACGTTAGAACCGAACAAAAGAATTCATCAGAGATTCGATTAGTAATATCCAGTGGGAATGACTCGTTAGAGATGGGATCAGTAGTATCCTAGAACGAGTGTGGAGAGTGTTATTTTTAAAATAAATTTGAAAACAAACTTTGTTTTGAAAATTTAAAACCCTATTATACGTATTTGAGTATTTTATTTTTATTGAATTTGGACAATCAAGTACATAGAGATTTTAATATACGTCTGATCCACCTGTATAAAAAGTTTTAATATAGAATCACACTCTAGTCGCCCAGAGATGGTTCTGACGATCGCTATAGTACGTACATCATCTGAATTTGTGTTTGAGTTTCGAAAGTGGGATATCTATATATTTCCAATTGACTGGTGTGAGAACCAAAACTTAATAGGATTATTTGTTGTGATTTGGCATCAAAAACATGAATTTGACTATATATGTAAAAAATATATGTTTGAAAATCTAATCAACTAATTAATTGCTGTTTGTGTTGTTTGATTATTAGTTTCACTAATTAGAATAATGAAACCAACATGAACATGAACGGTAAATACAATCAATTTGTGTCGAAAATTGAAAATTTATTACAACTAAATGCATATACATGTGTATAAATTGAACAGGTCATAGCAAGGAGGCTAGAGAAGAGGAATAAAATTGTAAGCTCGACAAATAGGTACATGTTTACTAATTTATTGGGTTTGGATGATTTTATGAGCCGCTTGGCTTTTTCTTTTTCTTTTTGAGATGAGAGGGCCTGTGTGGCGGTTTTCCCGGTGCTCCCTGTACAAAGGAGGTTATGGCGAAATTTTTCGAAAATTTAGGGCATTAGCCAAATTTTTGAAAAAATATAAATTCTTAGAAACTGAAAAGTTGAAGACTGGAAGCCAGAATGAAAGTTGAGTTGATTAGGTAAACAACTTTCAGCTCCGTTTCTTTTCGAGGACGAAAAGATTTTAAGTGGGCGAGATTGTAACAACCTGGAAAATCGAAACCAATTTAAAATTTTTATTTTGGCAATTTTAATGAATTATGAATATTTAAAATGATTTATTTTAAATAATAACGACGAGAAATTTATTTGGAACAGAATTAGAACGTATATATTTATATAAATCAAAGTTATAATTAAATATTTATTTCAATTATAAAGGAATTGGAAATGGCGCGGTAGTTTGAAAATTCGATTTCAAATTTCAAATGAATGTACAAGATTCAAAATAAACCGGATTTTCGTTAAACCAAAATTATTAGAATCTATTTGAAAATATCTTTCCAACGAATCTAAAAAATCCAAATTTCATAGCGGGAATAAAAAGTTATGTCCAGTTGAAAATTCAGAATAGTCGCTATGGAAATATAGCTCTTAAAAATAGCGATTTTGCAAACAACCTCCGTTTCCAATGAAACCACTTCGGTTGGATCCGGAATGTCAAATTACTGCTAGATTCCAATTTTCATAATTTTTGGAATCAATATGTGAGCATGGCAAATTTAAACGTGTTTGGCCAATTAAGTTTGAATTTAATCGACTGAAAAATGACCGTTTTTCAAACAGTCTCCAAATTTGATGAAATTAGTTTTGTTAGAACCGTATCATCAAAATATAGCTACATTTATTTTCTGGAATTTTTTTGAGCCCATATATGGCCCCGGTAAATTAAAATGTACGTTCAAATTCAATTTTAATTAATTCAAATTTTAATTTAAACGAAAACTGTTTAAAACGATGGAATTGGCTTATGATACATATCCCATTGTGTTCGGAATTGGGGTAATAGGCGCGACAGTCGTTGGGTGTCATTTTGAATTCGAATTAAAAATTTACTTTTTTGGGATTAAATAAATAATTAAAATATTATTACATATTCATTCACGGGGTCAAACCCTTATTCAATTCTCCAAACTCGTTTCTTCCTCAACCGCCACTCCAAATCCCCCGTCGCCTTCCTGAGATCGCTCCCCCCACCCCATCGACGTTGATGCCGCCGGAGGGCCCGTCGCGCCACCCTCACTGACACAGTGCCCCCTTCCCCTTGTTTCCTCTCTCCTCTCCTCAAATTAGAAGCTCCAACGGTCCAAAATCCAATCCTCCACCACCTGACGCCCACTGCCAGCTAATGCATGCCCCACCGTGCCACAAGAGGGTTGCCGCCGACAGCCTCCATCCCCACCAGCGAACACCTCCTCCCCCCTTCGGTTTGTAAAAAAGCTTGGTTGATTTTTTATTTTTTTTATATATGAAAAACATTGTTAACATTGTTTCAAAAGGTAATTTCAGTTTTTAAAAATCAGTTTTAAAAAAAAAACCAGTTTTTATTTATAGAAAACATAGTATTAAAAATTTGATATTTAATATATAGAACCTTGCCTAAAAATACAATCTTTATATGTTTATCGTTAAAATAAAGACGTGATTTTTATATGAATTACAGAAAATTAAAAATGTGTTTTATCTATGTATTATATTAGAATTAATGTGGGTTTTATTATATAACCATGTATAAAAATAGTTTTTTTGATTATATATAACAGTGTATATAGAAATGAGAATTTTGTTTATGTTGAAGATGAGATTTTTGTTTATGTAGAAGTTGAGATTTTTATTCAAGTAAAGATACGATTTTTAAAAAAGTAAAATATTAGGTTTTTATTCAAAGAAAGTTAAGATTTTTATTTAAAGAAAGATAATATGTTTATTTAAATAAAAATAATATTTTTAAGCGAAGAAAAATACGATTTTTATATATAAAATAAGATTTTTATTCACATGAAAAATATGATTTTCATACGAATGATCTGACTTTTAATTATAAAAAATATGATTTTTATTATGTGAATGGCAAAATAAAATTTGATTTATATATATATAACGATATGACAAAAATATGATTTTTATAATATGTATAGCATTATAAAAATGAGATTTTTAAAATGTAAAGGACGTTGTTTATAAATGGGATTTTTAACAAAAACTGTGTTAAATAGATTTCATAGAAAACACGGTGGGGGACACGACGTGCGGGAAACAAATCTTAACCTTTCAAAAATAAAGAATGATGGAGTGGATCCCAAAGGTGAGAACTTCTCTCTTTAATTTTATTTTCTGGTTAAAATATATACTAGGATGCAGACGGTGCTTAGCAGCACCCGGCACCCGTCGTCCACAGACCATGGACGACTTGTTTGTTTGATTGTGTTATGAAAATTGTTTGTGATGTGAAACAGACCGTATAAAATATTCATGTGTTGAAATATAATATATTATCATTAAAAATATAGTTTTTAACGTGTATATGAATAAAATAAATATTCATTTACAAATCGGACGATTTGTAAATGTACACTCATTTGACTGATATGGATTGGGACGATTAATTTTACACATCGTCCAACTGCACAATAAAATCTTTGTTTGTTGTTTGAGAACCCCTCACGGGTGTTGGGATGATATTTGACGTACACTAGTCCCAATTGTTTAGTGGTATGTTCGATCGTTTGGTTGACAGACTATGTAAGCATGAATTATTTATATTTAATGCTTATACGGTTGTGTAATGCACTCTGGATGATGGATTGTTGTTTTCATTGTTGTTATATACATGTGTTGTATGAAATCCATATAAATAACATTAAATGGTAATTGACTGTGTCTGATTCCAGTTTAGAAAGAATGAATATTTTAAAATAACGAATATTTTGAAATAATATTCAGTCAAAGATCAAAATATGATTTTGATGTCCGATTTGGGATGGACATGAATATATTAAAATGTATAAAGCCGTGTCGATTAGGTTAACGCCATTTTGACATGAATGATATTTATATCTATTTTATTTATTTTTATAATGAATATCGAAAAGGAATTGATTTCAAAATCTAATGTTTTGAAAATATTATCATTTATATATTAATGATATGGTATATTCAATTCTGATTTGAAATTGAATATGAAGTTGAAATCGTTTTGAAAACGAATTTAAAACGATTTATAAAATACATTTTAAAAGGAAATTGACAAAATATATATAATACATATATTATATTTATATAATGGCTTGAATAGAACGCGCCGCGTCGTTGCAGTTCACGAATTTCGACGATTGACTTCGAACAGATATTACGGGAGGTCCGACCGTCGGATTCTCCTAAAACCGGAACTGTTGGGTTCATATCGCAAAGAGCTTTCCAACGAATATAGGAGATTTGAAATCTAATGGTTGGATTTGGAATTATGTCCAAATCAAATTTGGAAAAGGTCGTTGTAAGTACAGTTCGATGACCGTTTATGGAAATCGACTGTACGGGCCTTGATAAAATTATTAAAAATATCAATAATTTGTGTAAAATCATTATAAATGATTTGGAAAGAATTGGGATGAAAAATTCAAATTTGAAAAGATAAAAATATATTTTTATCGAGATGAACTAGATATGGACTAGAATTATAAATCCAATATTTTTAAATAAAATAAATTGGATTTGAAATTATTTTAAAAATAACCAGAATTTCCAATATATGAATTGGAATGGATTTGAATCGAAATTATCTTCGGAATATTTCGATATTGGATTCGTGATTATATGGATATTGTAACACCCCGTATTTTCTATGAATATTAAAATTAACAAATCTAGGAACACTTAATTATTTAAAAGAAGAATTGGGAGAAATGAGTTATGTCATTGCGTTCGTCTCGGAATTCTGCTTGAGATAGAGTCCGAGTTTGCGTGAATCGGACTCCATATGAAGAAGTTATGGAGGTTAAAAGATTTCTAGTGTAAGCAGAAAATAAATTAAAAATATTAATTAAATAATCAATTCAGTTAGAAATTCAAAAACTCTGAAATCGGCTGAGCAGGAAATCTCCCGCTCAGGGGTGTCGACCCCCCCAGGGGTGTCAACATAGGAGTCGTCCCCCCCTTAGGGGTGTCGACATGGGTGTTGACCCCCCTGAAGGGGTCGACCCCTGCAACTGTGCTGGACAGTGACGATTTTCTGAGTCATAGGGCTACGTGGTGACTTCTGATTTGCCAGCTGATGCATTTTCTTGGACTAGACAGCTCTGATGACTCCTAGGTTGATCTAAAGGCCTATATTAATCATAAACTTCTATATAATCACCCCGAATCTCAACCCTAGACCTCATAACCCTATTCTATGAAGCCGTCATGTTGTCCATGTCTAAGCTTGCCTAGCCTTCATCTTCTCGAAACTAGAAATCAAGTTAGAAAGCTCCAAACCAAATCCAAACTAAAGAATCAAACGTCTACATCAAGGTTAAGCTTAACAAATTCAGAAATAATATCCCAGAATATAAGATTCATTCTTTTTCTGTAAGTTCAGTTATTTTTCAGATTTGAATACTTAATAGAAATCATGACTGTAATAATCGGATCCAGAACTATGCCTAATTTTGATTGATGCTTATCCTTTTGTCAAATCTGAATGGCCTATGCCTATGAGACTATTGTGATTTATATAATGAAACATATCATGTCTACGAGACTGTTGTGATTGACATAATGAAACCTATCTCGCCTATGAGACTGTTGTGCTTGACATAATGGAACCTATCATGCATATGAGACTGTTGTGATTGATATGATGGAACCTATCATGTTGTACATCCTATGCCTATGAGACTATTGTGATTGATATAATGGAACTTATCATGTTGTACATTAAAATTAGTGATTCTCTTAAGTCCAATTCTATCTAATCTTTATACCTATGTTGTGAATTGCTTAGCTTGCCCACACTTATTGTTAATGTACAACATACCTATTGGAAACATGATTCTTGAATTGGGTACACCTTTACATGCCTATTTTTCCTTATGTCAATTCTTATGCTCCTTCTTTATTTTTTTCTCTTTTTATTTTCTTTTATGAATACTAGGTTCATTTGGAACTTAGATTGAATCTCGTTGTACGTGCGATTATAACACGGAAAAATTGGGTATAATTTAATTAAGTAAATTTTGTGGCATAAAACTTGTACAGACTACACTTGGGGAATATTGACATAAAAAGACCAAAACTTGGACATATACGACAAATATGTAAATTGGCTAAAGAAGAACATGCCTAACCCGAGGTTAGATTGAGTTACGGTGTCAGACTGCCCGGAACCGCCCGGCACATCCAGCGACCGCAACAATATAGATCTAACGTGAGAGGTTAGCGCATTATGCCCAAAAACCCGAGGTTAGATTGAGTTGCGGTGTAAGACTGCCCGAAACCGCCCGACACATCCAGCGACTGCAACAGTATAGATCTAATGTGAGAGGTTGGTGCTTTAATGAATGAATTAAAGCTAAGGGACGGACAGGCTAAGAATGGTAGGGTTAGGTTAATTAAGGCAACACTTAACCAATACAACATGTTAATTAAACATATGGGTTGGGTTAGGTAATTTTGAGAACACTTAACCATTATAACCTGTTGATTAGGAAACCCTAGTAACGGAGACCCATTTCAGCAGTAACCCACATAGATGTATCACGGTACCCTGAACTAGGCAGGGTGGGGCACGATTACCGGGCTGATTATAAGCGGTCAAAATAGCGGCGGGTGGCATTGTAGGTTCCGACGGAGTATGGGCATGAACGTACACTGGAGTAGGAAAAGAAGGCACTGGGCATTAGTAGTATGCACTGTGCATCTTGAATTTGTATCGGGTTGTCACTATAGGAATTGATACACCCTATGGCAGGACCGACACAGGTATCTACAATCAAGTAGGGCCGAATGACACAAGTAATAAATGCATGCGAGTAGAAGCCGATTGGAAAAGGGATCACTTTGTTATGAACACATGATGGTAGTTGAAACAATCGTTAGTAGGTGCAGAGAAATGGAAATGAGTGCGATAGTACATTCAGTTTATCTTGCCTTACCTTATGTTATCTTATTGCTATTGTATTGTCCTATATTCAATTTATTCATGTCATGATCCTTTAACATGTTTACATGCTGAATAATCACTGGACTTACCAGGCATATGTCTGACCCGTTTTCTTTCTCCTTCCTTTCTTCCATTTTCCCTCACCCCTCCCCCTAGGTCCTCAGAGAGGGAATACTTCAGCTTAGTACAGACCTTTTCCAGCTTGAAGAGGGTGTTACATTCTTCTTAACTTAGAGATTTCGGGGACGAAATCCTTTAATGAGGGGAGAATGTAACACCCCGTATTTTCTATGAATATTAAAATTAACAAATCTAGGAACACTTAATTATTTAAAAGAAAAATTTGGAAAAACGGGTTACGCCATTTCATTCATCTCGGAATTCAGCTTGAGATATAGTCTGAGTTTGCATGAATCGGAATCCGTATGAAGAAGTTATGGAGGTTTGAAGATTTCTAGTGTAAGTAGAAAATAAATTAAAAATAATAATTAAAGAATCAATTTAGTTCGAAATTTAAAAACTCAGAAATCGGCTGAGCGGGAAATCTCCCGCTCATGGGTGTCGACACCCCCCAACGACATAGGAGTCGACCCCCCTATAGGGGTGTCGACATGGGTGTCGACCCCCCTGTAGGGGTCAACCCCTGCAAACTGTGCTGGACAGTGATGATTTTCTGAGTCATAGGGCTACGTGGTGACTTCTGATTTGCCTGATGACGCATTTTCTTGGACTAGACGGCTCTGATGACTCCTAAGTTTATCTAAAGGCCCATATTAATCCTAAACTTTTATATAATCACCCCAAACCTTAACCCTAGACCTCATAACCCTATTTTATGAAGCCATCATGCTGTCCATGTCTAAGCTAGCCTAACCTAGCCCTCATCTTCTCCAAACTAAAAATAAAGTTAGAAAGCTCCAAACCAAATCCAAATTAGAGAATCAAACGTCTACTTCAAGGGTTAAGCTTAACAAATTCAGAAATCAGATCCTAGAATACAAGATCCGTTCTTTTTCTGTAAGTTCAGTTATTATTCAGATTTGAACACCTAATAAAAAACATGACTATAATAATTGGTTCTAGAACTATGCCTAATTTTGATTCATGCTTATCCTTTTGTCAAATCTGAATCGCCTATGCCTATGACACTATTGTGATTTATATTGTGACAACCCCATTCCCGATAAGACGGTGGCAAGGGTAATCTTTGGAATATAACACATAAACAGATAACGGCAGAACAGAAATAAATAAACACACCAGATAATGTACAATAGAATACAATGGATAAATATAATCATTAGAGTTACACAGTATATAGGATCATACTTAGTACAAAATACAGTTCAGCTATACATAAATGTCTACTGCAAAAAAGAAAACATAATATGTACAACAGGAGCTGAACAGCATAAAAAGAGATAAATGATAGAATCCATCTTCAGCTCCAGCTATCCAGAAAGAGCCTACCAAAACCTGAATACAAGGTTGCCCGTATAGAAAAAGGGGCACCCGAGTTTGCAAGTGAAACAAACTACGAGTCAGTCATGGGACTGGTATGAGAAATCTACTTAACACATTTTCAAATATGGCTAATCTCAGAACCACGCCACTTTCGCAGAACGGGTTTACTCCATTGGATTGCCAATGCTTTAAAACAAATAAATATTTTAAACATCGCAATGCTTTTTATAAAAATGAAGCCATTATAAGACTCAGTTCCCATCACACAATGCAACACACACCAGAGGATAGAGTTTTACCTTATAATGGCCAAAATATGCTTGGTACGAGCAAAACAAATCATTTGATATTATTGCTAGTGTATATATGTTTCAAAAACAACTTCAATCATAACTATCAATCATAGCCGGCATTAATGCCCCATACCACTATGTCGCCGTATATAGGTATACAATCAAAACCGCACGATGTCGTATTTGGAAATTGGATTTCCGTCATGAACCAAGGCAAAAGATAGTCCTTACCGAATTCAAGACGCTCTATCCCGCCCCTCAGGATCAGAACGTATCGACACTTGGATCGTCAGGGCCGGTCCACCGATGTGGATTAAAATTGCCTGAACACTGCGTTTTCCCGCCCTATGGGGCGTCACTGGTCAAATCCGACCAAATCTTCGGCTCCGAAGAGACTGAAGCAAACCGAGGCCTCGCTTTCCATCATCCACATAAGTAAAATACCTGGGCGTGTAAAACCCAAAGCGCCACTCCTAGCTAGAAGGAAACGCATGTCCTCCCTGATGTCCGTCTCCCGTTTCTTGCTCATACCGAGGTGTGAGGCTCGCGAAACTACACTATACACAAAGCTACGCCACACAGGCCATGCTTTGATCATCAACCACAAGACTTTGCTTTTCAACAGAAGCATTGATCATCTATCACTTAGGCGTGCCACATAGGCAATTCACTCCGTGCGACTGATTTCTATCGATATATAACCTCTGGGCTCGTACGTCTCAGAGAAGAGCGTTAAGCAAGAGAATAAATTCTCCACCGCCAAATAGATATATATTTAATAGAGATCAATTAGCACAGAACAAAATCCAATGTCAGACACACCGTCCATTTACACGTTCGTTCTGGGTCTGAACAAAACCGGAGGCACTCAATACCTCGCATATCAGTACAATCAACAAGTACGTCCGGGTGGCTACTACTTCAACCCCGTCAAGGTAGCTACTCCTATCTTGAGCATCAGTAGCACCCCTCCATTCGACGTGAAGATCATCGGTCTTGCACCATCTTCATGCCTTCGACTTTCACTCGTTGATCAATTATTTGAAATGAGAATTAACTCGGCCTTTTCAAATAATTCACATATAATTAGAATTTCAAATCAATTCATTTCAATGGTTAAATTATTCGACATCACCAATTTTGTTCTTTAATGTAATTTTCACACCACACACATTCAACCATCAAATATCACATAAATCGAGCAAATTCAGTTTATTTCCATTCCATATCGTTTATAATATTTTATCACGATTTATCGCTATTTTTATTTATTTAAAAATAGCCAACTCTTTCAAACGACGCTTCAAGCCATAATGCGGCCGTGGCGCTGTTTTTCTCCAGATTTGATTTACACATATCTGAAAATCTAACCGTTGGATCTTCACAAAATTTATATCATTAGAAAGATCTTTTCAAAGCGAATCCAACGGTTTCAGTTTTGGGAAAATCCGACGGTCGGATCTCCCGCTCTAATCGTTTGAAGTTACGATTTCAAAATACGAACTGCAGCGTCGTTATTCGATTTAATTTAATTATATTTATATATATATATATAAAAATATAATCGATTCTGGCGCTGTTTTTCTTCAGATTTGAATTAAACATTCCAGACAATCCAACCGTTGGATCTTTACAAAGTTGGTGCCGTTGGAAAGATATTTCCTAGGCGAACCCAACGGTTGTGGTTTCGGGAAAATCCGATCGTCGGATCTCCCGCACTAATTGTTTGAAATCACGGTTTCAAAACACGAACTGCAGCCTCGTTATTCACTATATTTTGATTATATTTATATAAATATATATAAATATAATTCTTTCATCGATTTCACAACCCTATCCACTTTATAGGTTTGATAAAAATATCATTTTTATCCAATAGACATTTATTTCAAGACTTGACTATTTTCAACAATTCATGTATATAATAAAAATGTGATTTTTATTGTAAAACAATTTATTTCAAAACACGACTATTTTATATAGTTCATATAGATGATAAAAATATGATTTTTATTATAAAACAATTTATTTCAAAACATGACTATTTTATATAGTTCATATAGATGATAAAAATATGATTTTTATTATAAAACAATTTATTTCAAAACACGACTATTTTATATAGTTCATATAGATGATAAAAATATGATTTTTTTATAAAAAATTTATTTCAAAACATGACTATTTTTATAGTTCATATATATGATAAAAATATGATTTTTTTTAATAAAACAATTTATTTCAAAACACGACTATCATTCAACACATGAATATAGTTTCAACACATGAAAATAATTCTAACACGTGAATATTATTGAAAATTTCGGCAGCATAACGGGAGGGTAGTTAAAACCGGGGCCGTCCCTAGTACGGCTCCTCGCTCTACCTTAAAGCCTCGCAGCTTTTGACAATGGGGATTCATGCATCTAGTTCACACGCAGGCGGCATGTTTTATTTTCATTTCCACAATCTATTCTAATTTTGTTTCAATCACCAATGGGTATTTTTCAACCACAACCAATCAATTTCAACCACAAACAATTCTAATCAACCATTCGCTATCAACCAATTTTCACACCAATCACAAACAATAAATATCGTCCATGGTCTGTGGACGAGGGGAGTATATATATATATATATATATATATATATATATTGGTATATAAATATATTTCGATTCACTTCAATTCATTTCAACGCGCATACAATTTTTACAACGCATATATAACTTATACATCGAACATACAACTTATACAATGCTTATACATGAGGTGTACAACGCTTATATAACTCATACATCGACTATATAATTTATACATCGTTGTTTTCCATATCATTTATAAAATAGAAATCTCACATTGGGTTCCACTCCACCAAAAATTGCAGAAGGCTCAGAAAAATATGCGGTCTCTTCTAGAATGTAGAAGGTGTCCTCACGGCCCCAGCTCTCTTGTTTCACTGAATTTCGACCACACATGAAAAAGTTATGATTTTTATTCGATAATCATGGTTTGCGACAGTTTTAAATGTGGAAATCAATTGATTAAAACTAAAACCGTATACCTCAGGTTTTTATTCAAAACTAGGTTTCGAATTATTGCGAAAACATTGAAGCTTGAAGCCGATCTGAGTATGTCACGTCGTCGAGCTTGGAGGGAGCTTCCCGGTGCCACCCACGACGGCCGGCTCGAACGCAAATCGGAGCTCCGGCAAAGGTCGAAACGGGGCGACTTTCGAGCAGTAGATCTCCCCAAATAAACAGCGATAATTTCCACAGTAGGTATAGATTGGAAGCTCTCGAAAATCTACACAAAATCCCCCCTTGAATCGATGGATTTCATTGAGTATTTTGGAAGAAAAAGAGGAGAGAAGGGAGAAGCTGCCATCGTCGTTCACGAGAGAGAGAGTATCGAGTTTGACTGGAGCGGGTTTAACGAAGAAGGATTTCTATTGGCCGGGGGTTTTATAAGTATTTTTAATTTATTTTAAATCCGAAAATACCCCTCTTCACATACGAACTCCAATTCAAACCCAACGACTGTCGCCCCTAGCTAAATACCCCCATTCCGAACACAATGGGATATGTTTCGTAGGCCCATTCGATTTGACGGGGCCACATACTGATTCAATGTTTAATTTGAACATACATTTCAATAGCAACCTTTCTGAAAATTCATTTGGCCATAACTTTTGATTCTCGCTATGAAACTTTGATTATTCAGATTCGTTAGAAATATATTCACTAACAGATTTAAATATTTTTGGTTTCACTAAAATCCGTTTTATTTTGCACCTGGTACAGTCAGTCAAAGTTTGAATTCAATTTTTGAAACTGCCGCGCCATTTCAGGCCATGTTTATAATTCAAAGTGATTATATTCAATTTCAAACATCGATTCAAACTACTTTTTCCTGCTTGTTATCTAAAATATTTATTTTAAATATTTAAAATTCACTAAAATAGCCAATTTAAAATTTTTAAACTGGTTCAGATTTTCCGGGTTGTTACATATATAATGAAACCTATCATGCCTATGAGGCTGTTGTGATTGGCATAATGAAACCTATCATGCCTATGAGACTTTTGTGATTGACATAATGGAACCTATCATGCTTATGAGACTGTTGTGATTGATATGATGTAACCTATCATGTTGTACATCCTATGCCTATGAGACTATTGTGATTGATATAATGGAACTTATCATGTTGTACATCAAAATTAGTGATTCTCTTAAGTCCAGTTCTATTTATTTTTTATACATATGTTGTGAATTGCGTAGCTTTCCCACACTTATTGTTAATGTACAACATACCTATTGGAAACATGATTCTTGAATTGGGTACACCTTCACATGCCTATTTTTCCTTATGTCCATTCTTGTGCTCCTTCTCTATTTTTTTCCCTTTTTATTTTCTTTTATGAATACTAGGTTCATTCGGAACTAAGATTGAATCTTGTTGTACATGCGATTATAACACGAGAAAATTGGTTACAATTTGAGTAAATTTTGTGGCATAAAACTTTTACCGACTACACTTGGGGAATATTGATATAAAAAGACCAAAACTTGAACATATATGACAAATATGTAAATTGGCTAAAGATGAACATGCCTAACCCGAGGTTAGATTGAGTTGCGGTGTAAGACTGCTCGGAATTGCCCGGCACATCCAGCGACCACAACAATATAGATCTAATGTGAGAGGTTAGCGAATTAATCCCAAAAACCCGAGGTTAGATTGAGTTGCGATGTAAGACTGCCCGGAACCACCCGACACATCCAGCGACTACGACATTATAGATCTAATGTGAGATGTTGGTGCTTTAGTGAATGAATTAAAGCTAAGGGATGGACAGGATAAGAATGGTAGGGTTATGTTAATTAAGGAAACACTTAACCAATACAACATGTTAATTAAACAGATGGGTGGGGTTGGGTTAATTTTAGAACACTTAACCGTTATAACATGTTGATTAGGAAACCCTAGTAACGGGGACCCATTTCAGCAGTAATCCACATAGATGTATCACGGTACCCTGAACTAGGCAGGGTGGGGCACGATTACTGGGCTGATTATAAGCAGTCAAAATAGCGGCGGGTGGTGCAGCAGAGTAGGTTCCGGCGGAGTATGGGCGTGCACGTACTCCGGAGTGGAAAAAGCAGGCACTAGGCATCAGTAGTATACATTGTGCGTCTTGAATTTGTGTTGGGTTGCCACCATAGGAATTGATACGCCCTATGGCGGGACCAGCACAAGTATCTACAATCAAGCAGGGCCGAATGACACTAGTAATAAATGCATGCGAGTAGAAGCTGATCGGAAAAGGGACCACTTTGTTATGAATAGATGATGGTAGTTGAAACATTCGTTAGTAGGTGCAGAGAAATGGAAATGAGTGCGACTGTATATTCAGTTTATCTTGCCTTACCTTATGTTATCTTATTGCTATGGTATTGTCCTATGTTCAGTTTATTCATGTCATGATCCTTTTACCAGTTTACATGCTGAATAATCACTGTACTTACCAGACTTATGTCGGACCCGTTTTCTTTCGACTTTTTTTCTTCCGTTCCCCCTCCCCCAACCCCCCAGATCCTCAGCGAGGGAATACTTCATCTTAGTGCAGACCTTTTCCAGCTTGAAGAGAGTTGATGTTTTGCTTGGACTCTCTTTTCTTGGGCTATGGCAGTGGTTGCACTTTTATTGGGGATTTAAGCTACTTTACTATTGTTTTATGCTTCTTTATTTACATGGGTTTTTAAATCAAGACAGATGTTTCATTGTAATAATTTAGAAGTTGGGTTTTGAGACAATGCTTGTAATGTTTTGACTGAACCACGCTATTTATGAAATGTTTTCAGGTTTCCACTGTTTATATGTCTGTCTTGTAAATTATCTGTGCCTTTTACCTAAAATGCTTCACCAAAGTTAATGCATTCCCTTTGTGAGTGACCTTAACGGAGGTGGGGTATTTCAGATATTGTGGAGGAATTTGGAAGATATATGTATCGTTATTACCAATATGATATTTGTCGGTTTCAGAATTTGATATTGAATATAAGCCGATATATTTTATATTCAGAGCCTTGTATTTAATATCAAAATGGATTTTGGTTTTGTCGTGAACGATGTCTTCATTAGCACTGTTCTTAAACCCAGTTGAGAAAAGATATAAATCTTTCTATTAAGACTTAATGAAGTTTACTAATTAATAAACTTTTAATTGGAATTAAATTGAAATTGGTTTTTGGGTTCATCGTGAATGGTGTTTTAAATAACACTTATTCTTTAACCCGATTAACAATGGAATGAGATTTTGGGTTTGTCGTGAATGGTATCTTTAATAATAATGTTCTTAAAACAAATGGAGTTATGAAAATTAGAAACTAACTGGAGATTAGCTAAGTTGAATGGTTTCCTGGGTATTGATCTGGTGTTGGTTTCGGCCTTCGGGATTAATACTTAGGGAATTGTTCTCTTACTAATTTACGGTTAGAGACTGATGGGATGGGGTCTTCAGTAACACTGTTCTTAAACCCAGTGTAAAAGGAATAAATATATTAATTAAGATGTAGAGAACAATTACCAATTAATTGGATTTGAAATGGAATGTGAATTGGGTTTATTGTGAACTATGTTTTTATCGGCATTTGTTCTTTAACCCGATTTACAGTGAAATGTGATTTGGAATTATTAAATCTTTTGTTAAGATTTAAAGGAAATTTTCCAAAGTAAAGTTTTCCAATTTAACATATTAAATTGGAATTGAATGGAATTCGATTTGGTAATAATCGAAGTGAGCTTCTCTAAAGGAAGACTGTTAATATATATAGAATTTAAAAGGTTTGCCGTTATTCCATTTATATTATTGGTTGAACACGGAAGTTTATATCGATTATATATATCGATCTGTTTTCCATGAAAATTCCATTGTTAACGGAATGAGATTTTGGGTTTATCGTGTGCTATGTTTTAAATGACATTAGTTCTTTAACCCAGTTAAATATAAGATTAATTTCTTAACTTTGAAGAAAATCATTAGCTAATTATTTTTGGAGATAAAAACCGAATTAGAGTTTTAATGAATCTTTAAATAGATTGAAAGATGAATTTGATAACTAAAATTATTAAATTCAAGAAATGATCGAGAATGGAGTATCGCCAGTTTTGCTCCAAGTAATAGTTAAATCTTTAATTAGATTTGAACTTGAAATGGTAATTAATTTTACCGATAACACTGTGGAGTTAGATATGAAGTATTACCTGTTTTACTTCATGGGATGAATAAGTTGGGATTGGGAAATTAAACAAATGATTACTTTGGTAAGGTGCACTAATCCCGAATAGTTTGGATAAACCATAATTTTGTTTGAATTGATATCCAAAGGAAGATTAAAAAATAAATTTAAAGAATTTATCTTTGATAAATTTAATTTAAACCTTTCCCAAAGGACATAAATATTTAAATAAAAGAATATTCAGAATTGGAATGAGGCATATATTGTGTTTTTATAGCACTTCTTTATTATTTACGCGAGCTATTCAGAAAGACCGGGTTTATCCCATTCTGAATAACTGAATAGGCAATGAGTCGAAGATCAAAACGGTGGTTGAAGACCGGAGGTCTTCACATCGTTTGGATGATTACTGCTATCTTGATTGGGCTGCACACCCAAGACAAGCTAATGATTGGTGATCGTTCCAGACGTACTTGGAGATAGACCGGAAATGCGAGGACCTCTCTCCTGTATTGGACATACGGGATGAGGAGTAAGGTGCCTCCAGTTTCATTCAGACCCAGAACGAACATGTAAATGGATGTGTGTCTGACATCGGATTTCATTCTATGTGATTGACAGACATCGGTTGCATAGCGTGAATTGCCTGGGTGGCATGCTGAGATGCAAATGATCAAGGCTTCTGTTGAAAAGCAGAGTCTTGTGGTTGATGATAAAAGCACGGCATTAATATAGCATAGCTTTGTGTATAGCGTTGATTCGCGAGCCTCACATCCCAGCGTGGACCAGAAACGGGAGAGGACATCAGGGAGGACATGCGTTTTCTTCTAGCTAGGAGTGGTGTTTGGGTTTTGACGCCTAGACGTTTTACTTATGTGGATGATGGATAGCGAGGCGCCTCGGATATATCGGCACTGCGGGGCCGATGGATGGTATGGTCTTTATACAAACCAGATTGACACCCCATAGGGCAGTGAAACGTATTGTTCAGGCATTTTAGTCCACTAACTCAAGTGTGGACCGGCCCTGATGATCCAAGGTGTAGTTGCGGCTGTATCCTGAGGGGCGAGCTAGAGCGTCTCGAATTCGGTAAGGACGATCCCTTGCCTTGGTTCACAGATGGAAATCCAACTTCCAATACATGACATTTCGGTTTTGATTGTAGAGCCTAGTATTAGCGACATGATATATGGTACCCATGCAGTCTAGGATTGATACATTTATATTTGAAGTTGTTTTAAACACTATGCACTTATAATAGTATCAAATTATTTGTTTTAACGTACCAAGCTTGTTTGGCTATTATAAGGGAAAACCCTATCCTCCGGCTTGCGTTACTTTGTGTGATGGGACTTGGGTCATATAATAGCTTCATTTTTCCAAAAAGCATTGCGTTGTTTTGTTATATGCACTGGTTTTCTTGGGAGGAAATCCGTTCCGTGTTATACAGCATGGTCCCTTGGTATATCTGATTTTAAAGTAAAGTTTTAAATAACTATTTTAGTTCTCACACCAATCGCATGACTGACCTGGAGTTTATTGCTTTAACCTAAACTCTGGGTGCCCCTATTTTCCACACGGGCAACTAGTAGTTTTGGTTTTGCAGATTTATATTCACATGATCCTGGTTTACAGCTGGAATGATATTCAGAAAGCTCTGTATCCGTGTATCTCTTTTAATTGTGTTTTGTATTATTTTCCGCTGCATTTTAATTTGTAAATCTCTGATATTTATCAAATGTATATTATTTGTTCATACTCTGTCTATTCTTGTACTCTGATGTTAACTATTGTAATAAGAAATGAAATGTTCTATTGTTCGTGTTCTGATTTGTCGTGTTCTCAAAGCAATCCGTGCTTTCCTTTACGGGGAATTTCGGGTCGTTGTAAAAACGGACCTTAAAGTGTCTAGGGTTGGGCCAGTAGGTCTCTTAACGGCTTCTTTTTTCTCTCTATCGGAGTTATTTCACATAGACTTTCCATTGCAAAGGAGAAGGGAGAACAAGCACACTTGAAGAGCGCAGTACAATGGAGAGTTGTATGCTGCGTTCAGGAAGGATGAACCGCTCCCGAGAAGAATCTATTGATTATGTCCCAATTGGTAGGATTATAGGTGCGACAATTTACTTCACGAACGAGGCCTCTGGTTCAAGTCCAGGATGGACCAGCTACGCTAGGGAAATTTTTTTTAACTGTTTTTGATTTAATGAAACTGTTCAAATGGAAATTTGTTTAGACAAATTTTAGATTCGTTCTTTATATCTGAAAATAAATTCGAAATTTGTTTGACTTATTAACATTAAAATCATGACTCTTATATATATTTAATTTATGGTTTGTTTTAATCTAAAAGGCATAATTTTGATTTTTGATCAAATGATTAAATACAAGATTCATTGCTGAGAGTATTTTGCATTTTTGATATTGACCATAGATATATCATGACTTTTTGGCCAATGTATATATATTATGATATATATATATATATGTATATATATATAATTCTATCCTGGCTTTAATCATTGAAAAAAAAATTAAAACCATTGTAAGGGTTTAATATCAAAATGTTTGAACAATTTTCTTGAAATAAACTAGAAGTGTATATATATATATATATATATATATATATATAATGGCGGACGGTTTCTCTAACTACCTACTCTCCCACTCACAACTGCCAACTTCATCAGCCACTGCTCCGATCAATGCCTCTGCCGAGTCTCCTTCAAATCTATCCTAAGCTGAGGCTATTTCCGGTAAGAAAGGCACGGTTCATCAACACCCCTTGTGTATACTCATCCAGTAGATGGTCACGTCGTTCTTCCAGAAAACATCTTCCACCAATAATCACTAATACGGGTTAACATACTAGTTTTCCACCCCATTGAGTTTCGAATTTCTTTTAACAAGTTGAAGGATTTTATTTATCAGGTTTGGAAATTTGGGGGTGAGTTTCATATTCACAATGCTCCTTGTTCATATTTCTGTGTTCAATTCATGCAAGAATCATATTAAAACAAAGTAATGAAAAGTACATCTTATTCTTTTTATGGAAAGTTAATGTTGGTTGAAAAATGGGTTACTGGATATAATTTTGAAAAATTCAATGCTCAAGAAGTTCAAATCTGGATTCAGTTACATGGGTTAGACATGGAAATGTGGACTGTGAATGCATTATCAATCATTTCAAGCTTTATTGCCAAACCAATTATGTGAGATAATAAAACCATCAACAAAACCTTTACTCGGTATGCAAGAATGCTTGTGGAGATTACAACAGAATCTTCTCTACCTAATGTTATTCCAATTCTTTTGCATGCTTGAGTTGAAAAATAGATTCAAGTTCATTATGAGTTTGTGCCTAACATATGCAAGTAATGTAAGAAATTTGGACATAAAAAAATTATTCATGAAATTGGTACAAAGCCACAAGGGATATCTCGAAGCGAACAACCAGGAATTTCTACATCTCAATCCAAAGGGTTTGAAACTCAATCCACAACAATGACAGAGCCACAACAAGAAGGTAAAATGTTGGATGATCATCAATTCTTAGATGCTGATTTACCAACTTCCTTCCTACCTGATGAATTAGCAATAATTACCGACATAGTTACATATGAACCTTCCAACATTGATGAAGCTGACCATCTTCCTTGGTGGATAAAAATCCAGTTTGCCTCAAAACACATCACATTTCCTTATCCACAAATCTTCACAAGCCTGATACTCCTCCTAAAAGATTGACAAGAAGTTTATCAGTTATTAAATGACATTTATATCATGGAATGTAAGAGGTTTGAATTCGCTATAGCGTATGCATGATGTTATCAAACTTCTTACATTATACAAGCCTACATTTGTAGGCTTAGTTGAAAATAAAATTAATGTAGCTAATTATTTTCTTTATCCACTAAAATTCCATCATCCTGGTCATATTATCCATCTAATTATTCTGCTATTTCAAGTCGTATCTTGTTGCTATGGGATACTAATTAATGTGTGGCAAGTTGATATTCAATCTTCTTCAACACAATACGTTAAGTATCTCTATCTAATCAAGGTGGATTTCTTTGCATGTGTTCCATAATTTACGCAAGCAATTCATATTAACATAGAGAGGAACTATGGCATGATCTCATACTTCAGTCGCAACATATTAATGAAACATGGATCTTAATGGGTGATTTTAACCACAGCTCATCGCTAACTAATAATAAAGGAGGCCTTCCTATCCCTTTTTCTCAAAATAGAACATTCCAAAATTTCATACAAACTGTTGGTCTTATGGAGATAAAAGCAAATGGATTTGATTTCACTTGGAGGAGACGAGGCATTGCTAATAGAATTGACAAAATATTAGTAAATCATTCATGTTTACACCAATATACTAATATGAGTGCTTTATCATTATCCCAAGAATCTAACGATCATAACCTATTGTGGTTGTATCTTGTCCCAACAACACATGGTAAACGATACCCTTTTAGGTATCGTAGTGATTGGTTCCTAGCAACTAGATATCTAGATAGTTTTAACAGAAGGTGTCAATTAACTACATGGGGCTCTACGAGTTACAATTTCCAGTACAAGCTGCAAATGTGTAAAGTAGAATTCAAGAAATGGAATAAGCTCAGACCTAAAGACGATTCATTGTTGATTAAAGCAGAACAACAATTCCATTCTTTAGAGGATGCAATTGATGATGATCCGGACAACCTTGACCTGTTTGATCAAATGATGCATGCAAAACATTTATATGAGTCTCAACAGAGGATAAAATTTTGGAGTTTACGTCAAAGACCGAAAGTTCTATAGTTATAGCAGGGGGATATAAATTAGAATTTTTTTTTACTCCAAAATGTCCTTTCGTAAATACCAAACCAATATAACAAATTTGTTATCTCCTAATGGTGAATTACTCTACAAGCCAAAAGAAGTAGAAGATCAAGTAATATCATATTTTTTGACTTTATTTAACGGTCCACGAATTAGTCAGTTTCTAGAGTTTGAATCAATTGCTACCATTAATTTTGCTGGTAAATCAATGCCGTTGGCTACTGTTGCACTAGAGGAAATCAAAAGAGCTGTATTCTCTATACATGATGACTTTAGCCCAGGTCCTGACGGGTTTATTCGAATTTTTTTAAATTACATTGGGATCACATCAAGTTGGAACTTTTAGCGGTAGTACAAGATATCTTCTCTACTGGAAAGATATCTAAGGTCATTAATCACACTTTTGTCACGTTAATTCCAAAGAATGATTGACCATCTGATATTACACACTACCATCCCATATCATGTTGCAATGTGTTTTATAAAGTTGTTAGTAAAGTGCTATGTTTCAGAATGAAGTTCTTAATGCAACATCTTATTTCTCAAAACCAGTGTGCATTCATCCCAGAAAGATATATTGGAGATAACATATTATTAGCTCATGAAATTTTTAGGGAATTAAAAAACAGGTGTTCGAAATTTTGTGTAAAAGTTGATTTACACAAAGCATATGATATGATAAATAGAGAGCTCATCTGCTATATTATGCATTCTATGGGATTTCCAGTCCAGTTTGTTAATCTCATATATGAATACATCTCGACAGCTTCATTTTCAATCCTCATTCAGGGAGTGCCAAAAGGATTCATCACATCTACTCGTGGCATAAGGCAGGGGGACCCTCTATCCCCCTATCTTTTTTGTTTTGCAATGGAATATTTCAGCTATCTTATGAATAAAGAGGTTGGTACGAAGACTTTTTCACCAGTTCATACATTTGCACCAGTAATTAGTCATCTCCTTTAAGCAGATGATGTTTTGGTGTTTGGTAAAAGTAACACTACCTCAGCTAATTCATTGAAAAAGATTTTCAAAAATCTCTGTCACTTTGTAGGCTTAAACATAAATTCTTTCAAGGATAATATATTTTTCAGTTCACATGCTATTCATGTTCAATAGATTGCAAGCATACTTGGATATGAAGTAGGAAGTTTGCCAATCAGGTATCTTGGAGTACCCTTATCTACAAATTATTTACACTATGCTGAATGTGCCTCTTTAATTCATAAAATTCAAGAGCATATACAAGGTTGGGACGTTAAATATTTAAGCCTAGCTTGGTGTTCCGAATTGATTAAGTCAGTTTTAACACCAATAGTATTGTATTGGCTATTTGTATACCAAGTTCCTGAGGTCGGTCTCGACTAAATCAACATGTTATGTGCTGTTTTTTTAGGGAGAAACTCAACATAATATTAGTTGGTTTAATTTATGCAAGCCAAAGAACAAGGGAGGTATTGGCCTTAAAAACTTTTCAGATCTTAGGAAAGCTTCCATGATTAAGTTATTATGGAATTTTTTATCAAAGAAAAACTTATGGAGTTATTAGATGCATTCTAAATATTGTGTAAACAAACACTTTTATAGTATGTCAATTAACAACAATGCCTCATGTACATGGAAATCTTTACTGAGCTTAAGGACAAATAGGGCTCAAATCTTCCAAAAGACGCATGTCAATGGTTCAATCGCTTCACTTTGGTTTGAACCATGGATCAATGCACAATGTCTAGTTGATCTTTGTAACACCCCTTTTTTCTGTTAACATAAACTAAAAAATTAAATAATACTTAATTTTAAATGTGAGAACCAAGGGAAACGGGTTACTCCATTGTGTTCATCTCGGAATTCTGGTTGAGATAGAGTTCGAGTTTGTATAAATTGGACTTCGTATGAAGAAGTTATGGCTGTCGGAAGTTTCCAGAAAATTTAATAAATCCAAAAAGCTCAAAATAAATTCAAATTTCAAATCAGAAGCCAGAAGCGGGCTGGGCGGGAAAATTCCCGCCCAGGACCCAGGTCGACCAAGGGGTCGACCCTAGTGTCGACCTCCCCCCTACAGGTCGACCTAGGGGTCGACCTGCCCCCCACAGGCAGATTTGAGTGATGGCGATTTTGTGACTGTTTGCTGAGTCATTAGGGTTTCTGGATAGTTCTAATCTGGACTGAATGGTTGTGGTTAGTTCTAGGTTGATCGGATGGCCTAAATTAATCCTTAACTCTATATAAACACATGTAGACTCAAACCCTAAAACCTAATTAAAATTAGAACTGTGCCCGTCATGTTATGACCTTGCAAGCTAGAGTAGCCGCCACCAATTAGAGAGAAAGTAAAGCTAATCAGCTCAATCTAATTCAAGATTATAACAACAACTACAACGAATTGTCTACTTCAGAGGCGAGCTAAATCAATTTCAGAACTCAGATTTCAGAACTTAAGACCTTCTTTGAGTTGTGAGTATAATTTCTTTAATAAGATAATTAACAAGTTAATTAGGTTGAGATATAAATTGGGTTATATGGCTATGTCTGTGAATCATTGGAAAAATGTAATCTTTTGTGAATATATGCTATATGTTTATCATGATAGTTTTGTTGTGGATCCCTTTTCATATGCCAAATCATCTATGTTCAACTTGATTCACGTTTGACATCATTTTTTATGCAAGTTTGTGATTATGCCCTATGCAAGTTTTAGGCGAAAAACTATATCACATATATGCAAGTTCACCCTTTAGATTTAGATCTATGACATACATCGTTTTATGCAAGTTTGTGATTATGGCCTATGCAAGTTATAGGTGAAAAACTATATCACATATATGCAAGTTTACACCCCTATGTTTAGATCTATGACATGTATAGTTTTTTGCAAGTTTGTTATTACGGCCTATGCAAGTTTTAGGTGAAAAACTATATCACATATATGCAAGTTTACACCCCTATGTTTAGATCTAGGACATGTATAGTTTTATGCAAGTTTGTGATTACGGCCTATGCAAGTTTTAAGTGAAAAACTATATCATATACATGCAAGTTCGCACCTTTTAGGTTTATGTTTAGATTCATGACTATACAAAGTTTATGCAAGTTATGTTGTAGTTCTTATTTTCAAGTTAGACCTATTTTGGGTGTTAGGCAAATTTGTGATGTTTCTTCCCTTTTATGTATTAGACTAATTTATAGTCTAATATATATATATATATATATATATATATATATATATATATGTATATATATATATGTCATGATAAACGAACGAACAACGTGGGGACGAATACGATGGGGGTAATATTGAATATACACCTATTGAGAATTGGCATAAATGGCCTGAAAAAGGCATATAATAAATTTAAGATATTAATTGGCATAATTGGTATTTATTGACATGATTGAGACAATTATGGACATAAATGAATTTGGAATTTATTTACAAATTTGAATAGGGATAATAATCCAATTTGGGGTTAAATGAAGATATGTAATAATAAACTGCCTAAGACACGAGGTTAGACTCTTTTGTGGTGTAAGACTGCCCGGACCCGCCCGACAAATCCAGCTGCCACAAATGCCAGTCTAATGTGAGAGGTCAAAGGCATGAATTAAATGCGTAACAGTTGTAAAGACACGAGGTTAGGCTCATTTGTGGTGTAAGACTGCTTGGACCCGCCCGGGAAATCTAGCTGCCACAAATGCCAGTCTAATGTAGGAGATCTTTACAAGGTTACAATGTTAATGAATTAAGAAACATTTAACCAGATAAACATGTGGTGGGACATGGGGGTTAAATGGGTGCCTTGGGTGGCATGTGGAATTAAGTGGGTGCCTTGGGTGGCATTTGAAATACGATTAGATGCACTTAACCAATATTGAAACATGTAAGAAGACATGAATAAGAATGGGGTTAAGTGGGAAAACCTTAGAGGGGACCACACAAAGGTGGAAAGCTTGTGTCATGCATGTGGGCCCTTTTCAAACCAGTACCCATTAAGTATCTTTGTGGGCTCAACCCAAATCGAGGACGGGACACGCGTACTGGATTTGCTTGTAAGAGGTCAAAACGGGTTAGCGGTGGCAACACAAGTCCAACGGGTTCATATGCGTGTGTGCGCCCGGGCTGGTAGTTAAGACGTTGTTGCATCGTGTAGATATAAGTCGTGCATTTTTGTTGGTATCGGGTTGCCAATTTGGGGAGTGATACACCCCACTGTGGGGCCAGCACGGGTATCTACGAGTTAGGGAGCCGATCGAAAGAGGGTAGTGGGTACACCTAGTGGAGATAGGGGTAGACGACACCTATGAAGGTAGCTAGGGGTACACGAAACTACCATTATCATTATTAAGTTCTGTAGGCGGGATCAACCTTTAGGGTGGATAGTGGTGGCGCAGTATAGTAATTGTCCTATAGTGATTAGGGGTGCCTTTAACGTTATCTTTGTTCGTCTTATTTCCTTTGTTTGCTCTGTCATACCCATTTGTTCACAGTCATCTCCTTATTTTCCAGCTTATGCCTTATCCTAGTTACTTAATCGTTATATTGTTAAAGTTATTGCACTCGCCAGACTTTATGCTTGACCCCCTTGTTTCCACCTCTTTTCTTCCCTTTTCCCCCCTAGGTGCTGTGGGACTAGTACTAGTGGAGCTTGATTTGGACAGCTTTATCTCTTTCTTTGGAAGTTGTTTGGATCGCTGAAGTAAAAGTTCAGCCTATCTTATTTATGGCTAATTTATGTTGGGGTTATGTCTTTATTTTATGTACTCTGATTTAATCAAGATGGATATTATGTACTTGACTCTAGTCTTTGGTTTATGATGATGTAATCAAACTTATCTGTTACCGCTGCAATGACTAAAGTTTTAAATTTTTAAGTATTGTTTTATATCTGTCTTGTTGTTAAGTTTCTGTTCTATACACACATAAAACGTTCCATAGAAGTTAATGCATTCCATTTGTGAGTGACATTAATGGACATGGGGTGTCACAATCTTCTTGGTGTTCACAGATTTTCTATGATTGGCAATGATATGGAGAGAGCGTCAGATATCATTAACAATGTCCATCTCTAGCCTATGAGACACCCTGCTACAAGGGAAGTATGTCAATCTATTGATTCTACTTGCTTACATCCCACCTATGCCGATGATTTCTACACATAGTCCTAGGGGATGGATTCACATTTCACAAGGCATGGGACTGGGTTCGAACAAAACAAGATGTTAACATATATTACCCAGTTGTATGGCAACTGCCACAGAATGGCCTTCATAACATATCTAGCTATATCAAACCGTTTGAATACGAAAATGAGATTAGCAAGGCTTGGTAAAGTTAATGATCTTACCCTTGTGTTATGTAATGAGGCAGAGGAATCAGTGGATCATATCTTCTTTCAATGCTCATATTCTTCTTCCAATTGGAGTATTCTCAGTTCTAATCTTGGCATTTCATCTAATAACTTCACCTCAATTCACCAGGAGATTCAAAGGGTGCAACAGAACTTCAAAAATCAAGACTAGCTACAAGATGTTGCATGTGGTGTGCTAACTACAGCAGTATATCACATATGGAAAGAACGCAATGCAATAATTTTCAATAATCTAAAAGCTTCGGAGATGATCAAACTTCGCCATATTGAGAAGGAGTTGATGTTATTAATTAACAATAACGGTTCCAGGACTACTCGATCAACATATACTACGGAATTCTTACAGCGGTGGGGAGTGGAATTGAATGTTGTAGGATGATTGAAGGATATGGAGATTCAGAAAAAGTGTTCGAGAGTTTGGTGGGGGTTTTATGTTTATGTATTATTTGTGTTATTTGGTTTTGTAATTGTTCTGTATAATTATTGTAAATAACAGTTCAATATATGGAAATTATATGTGCTTTGTTTCCTTTCAATGTAACCAATAGTGGGTTGTAAGGTTTTGATGAGGCATATAATGGAAGTATATGGTTGGTAATAAAAGGTACTAATTTTCAAATATATATATATATATATGTTTGATCAATTTTGAGTTATGAAAAAAATATAGTTTCAGAATAAACATTGTCAATGAATCAGAAAGAAATGATTGAGTTAATATATGATATTTATTAAAACATACTTTCATATCTTACATGTCATATCCGATGATACGAGATCTGAATATTTGGTTTAATCATTGCCTATGTACGCACTATAATATAAGTGATTGGATCTGATATAATCTCTCTTAAACATTATATGAATTCAAATCAATTTGATTGGTTCTATTCAGTTGTTTAAGGCATTAAATAAATACTCCAACTTTCTAAAATAATTATGGTTACCAGACCTTTTGTATTTCCTTATGCCTATATTGACGGGTTGTGTTGTATATACAATATACAAAATTCTGAGTAAACTGCTGGAAATAGATCATTTTTTTAAATGACTTATACCTAAATTTGATTGTATGACCAGTTTACATATATAATTGTGTAAATGTAAATACTGATACATCCTTGTTAAACTTGTTTTCAAATGGTGTTTATGTATTTATATTAATTAATATATATATATATATATATATATATATGTATATTACTTATATGGTTTAGGCTACAGTAAATACGATTTATCATTTGCCTTTATGCTATTACTATAGATTATAATATTTAAATATTGTTTTTACTTAATTCTTTCAATGGTATCAATAGATTTTGAACATAAATGAACATTTTCATGTGTTCACATGAATAAATGAAAAGGGTAAATCAGTTATTGGATAGACCATATAATTATTATTGTAATAATCTAAACAGTATTGTGAATACCGATGTAAATAAGATCTGGAATGTATACGACATATGATTCAAAATCGAAATTGTTTCATGGTAGAAAAAATTCTGCTTTATTTCCAGTATTGAATATGTATTAGTATTTGATATTAATTCGGTTGTATATGTTTAAATTTCCAGTTCTTATGTGGTTTAATCTTTAAATTCTCCCTGTTATTTTAGTTTGGGTCAAATATGTTACTTTTGATTGTATAATCGAATCCAGATCAGTTTTGTTTGAATTTGTATTACTAGTTGAATCCTAAATTCTGTAGTCACCATTTTTACGAACTTTTTGGGAGCAAATTGCTTCAATTAGCTATATGATCCAATTTATTGAACAATAGATTCGAGATTAAGGATAATATTGCTTCGTTAAATTTTATAATGGAATGATGTTATAACAGGCTGATCTGTTAGATAAAATGAGTATAAAAACCTTAATCATCCTAGTTATTATCATTATTCTAATATGAGTTAAACTTGAAGATGTTTAAACTTAAATCTACATTTGTTTATATGTAAACTGTAAAAATTGTTTCCAGTAACATATAAATACACCTATCTCTACAAGCTGTCCATCTATTAGAAGCATGATTTTCTATATATATTTTCAAACTTATACAATGTTGCAAAATCGCACACAGATAAATATATCTAATGAAAACAAGAAAATGATATACTGATATAATTGACTATGTATGTATATAGTTGATGAACACAGCTTGTTAACATGTTAAACCTGTGTATGTATTTGTAATGTTCGAGGGGGTACTGTGTCATTTTCAACCATCTAAGTTACCTATCTGCGATTCTGATCTCATGATATATATATATATATATGTTGTTCTATATTTATATGGATTATAACTCACATACCATTTGAATATAAATCTGGGTAACTATATATAATAGTGAAATCTGATTTTGTAGGCATGGATTTTCTATATTGTTCTTGTAGAAATCTAAAAATAAATGATTTGAACAAAAAAAAGACTTTTTCAGTAATATATACATGTGTTTGTATATAATACATTTATGATAGATGCACATGTAAGTTGGTATGATGATATTGATCTGGCAGATTCCTCAAAACACACACACACACATACATACATACATATATATATATATATGTATGTGTGTGTGTGTGTATATATATATATATGATCTATATACATATATAGAGAGTTAAACATACATGTGTATATTGATACACATACACGATGCTAAACAGTGTTATGTATATATGTATATGATATATGTATGTATATAATGCATTATAATATGCACTTTTATATTATGTTGATATATATATATATATATATATATATATATATATATAATGTGATAAGATCTTTTCAAAGATTGCTGATCTGTTTAAGTATGCCAAAATCGTTTTAGGTGTTGATGTTCAACATGGATCATTTAGAATGGAACCATAGCTTGCACTTTGATGGATATGCCAATGCATGATTGATGTTGCTTGTGAAACAAATATTGTTTATGAATTGCAGAATTTAATTCTAGCCCTTCTTTTATCTATTGTACAGATTTTAATATTAAAGGACATGTATAAAATATGTTGTATATATATATATATATATATATATATCCATATTTGTACATTTAATAGTGATAAACCAGAATTGTATTTGTTTAATTCGTTATCATAGAATATAAACATTTGTTGCAATACATCTGAGAAATGTCTAGCATGCATATGTTTGCAGTAGGCAATTTAACTATATTTAGATTAAGTCTTCCAATGGAAGCCCACTGTTCATAAAATAATTGTTTTTATTGGGTGTGATATTCATTTTATAAACCAATTTTATGCAAATGTGTGTATGCATTCATATTGAAATGAACGGATATGTTATATAGAAATGTTCAATAACTTATATTCTAGTGTTCAATACCATTTATGTTATTCCCTACATCTGATAATATTGTTATAATATTCAAGATCGTTTACCTTGAAATGTTCGAAAGGGAAGTACACTTGCAACCTGCATACACCATTGAATTTAAATATAATATATTTATATTTGGTTCATATACTTTAAATCCAATTTATATTATGAATATAAAATACATATATTATGATATATGTAAATAAATCTAATATAATTCACCACTACGAATTATAAATTCCCTTTGAAGCAAATCCTGTTATATTAAATTGTGGTGAAGTCTTCCGATAATACACCCATCAATGCCAGTCTCATTGGATGTAATTAATGCCAAAGCATTGTGCACCTTTTATTTTGATTATATGCGGTAGGAGTAATTGTGGTGCTTCGACTATATTATTGGGTCTGATTTAACTAAGGTTGCTAGGATTATGGCCTTAGAGATAATAGCATGAGTTATTCTTTATTTTGAGAAAATGAATAATACAGAACAAAATGTTCATCATGTGATCTAAGAATTATATACATATAATTGGCATAAGAAGTCTACCTAAAAGGTTGTGTTTTGGGATTAGCCAAAGCTAGGCCAAGGCATGACTAGATATGGATCTTGGAACAACATTATCCATATATACTGATATATATGTATATAACCAGAGGGATATTAATTTGAGTGGGAGCGTATTTTAGTATAATTATATATTTATGTTAATATAAATTTTGATCGTCAAAATTTGTATTTATATTAAATAAATATTATAGAATCAGGTATTATTTATTATCTACTATAGATATTAAATAACAAATAACTCCAATAACAAAAATTAATCCTCGAGAAGGATAAACTGAATTAAATCAAATTTGTTGACTAATATTGAAATTTGAGGATTGTTTTCAAACAAATTAAAACGTAATTGTTTTAACCAATATAGAGGATCTAAAATGAAAGTTGAAGTATGACTTCAACCGAGTAAAATATAAATGTTATAACAATCTACTTACACATCTCTGGTATTAGATACTAGATATGAATCACATAAATGCATGTGTATTAATAGTAATTGCAAAATAAGTAGAAATTTGTTAATGAACAAGTGGAATCACGATTGGAAATAAATCAAATGTTGCTGGATTATCCATAAGAAGTTGATTCTTGTTCTACATACTGGTTTAATTAAATAAATAAAATAATTGTTATTATGAAATTCCATTTAAAATAAATGTTATTATAAATCTTGTTCAGACAAGTTCAAATTTCATTTGAAGAACAATTGTTATTCTTTTATTTAAATGAAATATCTTATGGAATTTCACAGATAGTTAGTGATCTTAATTAATCTGAACTATAATGTACTTGACATAAATACTGAATGTACTAAAATTAGTGATTCAAATCTAGCACACCTTTAACATTATCAGTTAGCCCAATTAAACAAAAGAAGCATATCAAAGCTCCATAATGATGGAATTTTTATGTCATTTGATTTCGGATCATATGAAGTATGCAGATCTTGTTTATAAGACAAAATAGCTGAATCACCTTTCACTTCACACAATAAATAGGCAAGTATGTATTAGGTCTCATATATAATAATGTACATGGAGCACGTAATACATTTGCTAGAGGCAGGTTTTACTACTCATTATATTTACTGATGATGTCAGTAGATATAGATATGTGTATCTTATGAAGCACAAATTGGTATCCTTTGAAAAGCTCAAAGAATTCAAAAACGAGGTTTAAAACCAATTTTAGCAGAATATAAGTTTGCTTCAAACAGATTGAGAGAATATTTAAGCCAATTATATAACGACTATAAAGATGAGTTTGAAATTGTTTCATAATTCACTATATCTAGAACACCATATTGGAATCATTTGTCTGAAAGGAGACATCGCATCTTATAATATATAGCACGATTAATGTTAATTCCTATAGATGTTCCAATAAATTAAATATAGAACAATTGCATTAAATCCCACTAAAACAATTTTGAAGACGCCATACTATGGACAAGGAAATGTCCTTGTATGCCTAATGTGAAGATTTCTGACGCAAGGCGTTTATTAAACGTCCTTCCTCTGATAAGATCAGACCAAAATCAGATAACTATTTTATGGAATATCCAAAAGAAACAAATGGATATAATTTCTATAAATCCTCTGAGAATAAAACATTTATTGCTCGAATTGGTATCCGTTTAAAGGAAAGCCAGTCACTGAGATATCGATGGGAATGAAGTAGAATTCGAAATTTCTCGAAAACGACAAAATGTCATTGGAACTTGTATAGACAAGAAACTGAGTGGGAGTGGCACAATAATTATAATGTTATTTAATAGCACATTAATTATTGTGAATAATGTTAGTTTTAAAACAAGAAATAAATATTGAATCTACGAAAGAAAATGTTTGGGTTATGAAGTTCATAACTAAACTTAATTCATCGTTGATCCAATGATATAAATTGTGATAACAATGTGGCTACTGCTCAAGCCTAAAACGTTAAACTCATTATCGATCTAAACATATATTTAAAAAATATAATTCTTATGTGAAATTTTTCATAGAAGAAATGAACATATCTACAAAGTTACAAAAGTTGTAATGTTGCATACTTACATATTTAAACTTTGTCGTAGCAGAAGCCTAATGGTCACACCAGTTTCATGAGTACATGATACATGAATGATTGACTCTAGTGCAAGTGGGAGATTGTTAGAGTTTATTCTCTAGAGGAAATCCATTTGATGTGATTAAAAACATTGTTGATGTTATTATTTTATTTGGAATAAAATAATTTGTTATGTTATATTTACTATGAAATATAAATATTAACGTAATAGAAGTCCTTTGAATAATAATACTTGAACTTGAGATTATATAATGTACTGAGTATTATAATTCTTAAATGTCCCTAGTCAAGTTTTATTGTTTATATAGGACAACAAAATAACAATGAGACTAGTATGTTGATTGACTGATAATCACATCACATTGATCATTAGTATACGTGATATTAATACATATTAGAGAATAGCATATTGGGTTGACCCATCATGAGAAAACTACATGGAATATAATTAACAGTGTCATAAGTTATTTTCATAATGACAGTGATGTAATGGTCCTCGAACTTGAAATCATTATAACTTTATTTGAGAATATTTGCGTTTTTATATCATGTAAAGTTACTTGTACCAGAGTAGACGATAACGGTGATTATTGGATACATCTCGAATCGAATGTAAATTATGAATGATCTAGATGGAATTTAAGCCCTATGATATACTTGTAGTGATATCTATGGGCCTCTTGATTGAGTGAAACTGTGAAATGCATGGTTGTGCTCAAATATTGATTTGTTTTAAACAGTCTACTCAACGATCAAGATAAATGGATTAAATTATAAAGAGGGTGATATGTTCCATGCCTCGAGTTTCATTCTAGATATACTGGTTAAAAGGATTATATCACATTGATATACTTGTCACAAAAAGGTTGTATCGAATCATTGATCTTGTTACAACTTTGGTAACAGTGACGTATTGCAAGATGTTAATCACTTCGAACGTTGGTCACACACTTATAACAATGTAAGAGGAACACAAGTTTTGTTTTAGGGTAAAATTAAATATAAACCATTGATATTTTGTTTGAAAGGGTACATGGAATTGTTCCTTATTTAATGGTACACGCATTGATTTAAGGGGTATTTTTACTTCTTTTATTGTGGCATGCATACACTATCCTTTTAATCTAATCTTTCAGGAAACCCTAAATCCAAAATCATGAATGGCGGTAAGCACCACCGATTTTTTTTCCTCTTCCATCGTCAGGAAATCGAAGAAAATTCTTCGTGTGGCTACATTTGGAGGTGAGGCACTCTGTCTTGCTCAGATTCGATGTATCATCCTTTCGATTCGAATTTCGTCTGGTTTCACCACAGCAAGTAATAAATCGTAACCTAATTTGTTTGATTTACCTTTTATTGCATATATCCTAGGTTTAATTTTGTAAAATCGACTAATTGGGTTTACTGATAAGATCATAGAAACCCTACAGCAGCATGGGTCAAGTTTAACATTGAAACAGTGTAGGTGCAAAAAGAATCACAGTGAAGCAGTAAGAAAATGCATGACATATGTATGCTGCATATATGTGCATATGTACACACAGGTTTCAGCATGCACAAAAATAGTATAGACAATGGAACAACAAGCACAAAGGTGTACCAATATATATATATATATATACATACACACACACAAAGTAAAAGCATGCATGAAACAACAAAAGGCAAGTGGAAAACGTGGTGAAGTCAAGCCAAGACTCAACAAGACAACAAGGATCAAGGCAGCGTTGTTCAAGGTTTCAGAAATAAATGAACATACTCAAACATGCAATGAAGGCCAAGTTTAAATGCAGCATGCACAAATATACACATGCACAGTAAAGCCTTCATTTCCGGATCATGAATAAGCAAAAGCTACATAACAGCAAGCCATGGCTCGAATCACACATGCATCACAGGACACAAGAGAAACATGGCCAAGAAAATAAGATGACACGGACATGCATCATGAATAAGCAAACATGAATCCAAAATTACAAGTGCTTTTCAAATGAGTAACTGGAGTAAACAACAAATTGACCGAGACAAGCAAGACAAGAAAATGGAAATGTACACATTAATGCACATATGTCATGGTTGCAATTTTATGTACAAGAGGCCATGCAAAGCAGTTCAAAAGGCAAATGGCATATACACTAGTATGATATGCATATAACACGCATAAATATGTGTGTATATACATGTTTATATATGATTGCATAAATAGCATATCAATGAACAATGATCAAGTCATTTAAGCAATTCAGATACAAAGTACATGACAAGTAAATATTCATCATGGTCAAGGCTGCAAGATTGCTCAAGAAAGAACATGGCGACATGTAAATATCAATTTGGTCAGTAAACATGGCAGTAAGATGGTATAACATCAAGAGCATGCATGGTGAAGCATGTTTCAAGGAAGCTTGGTCAAGATACATGACATCGTTAAGGTGACACAAAAAACTTCAAGAAAAGTGAAATTGTGCCGCAACAAAAACAGAGTGCAAGAGCAAAACTCATGTGAAATAGAAACACGGTATGGAAACTGGAAAGATCAAATGCACACTAAAATGCACATATACACACAAATGTGTGTATGTGTGTGTATGCATTCAAGCATATACATGACATAAAAATGACAAGCCAGAAGGTATGTTTAAGTGCCAGTAAAATGATCAGTGAATGGGCAACAGTAAAAGGAAAATAATAGAAGTGGCATGCAAGAATAAATTTAAATCAAGGAAGAAAAATGCGAAACAATTTATTGTGCATTTTACCAAGCAAATGTTTATTTAGAGAATCGAAGAGGGAATTTTTGGCAAGGATGAATCACACGTATTCAAATGTTTCCAGAATTGAATTCTATTTAAAGCTGGCCAATAAATTTTCTAGAAAGCTTTAATCACGCAAAAAAATGTCTCAAGATTTATTTTTGGCGAGATAATGATTCACAACATCTCAGGTCATCATAAAGGCAAATTTCAGAGCCAAAGAAATCATTCATTTGTTTCCAGAAATTCAATCTATCATTCTCGAAATTTCAATATATATTTGGTGAGGAATCATTCAAGCAATCACACATATCAATGCCGTGAAAATCAACTGGAAATTCACGCAAGAATCAACACAATCAAATCAAATCGTAGGCAAAGAAATCAGAGTGATTTTAGGGTTTCTATACGCTATTTAAACACCAGTTCATCATAGACAAAAATTATCGAAACCAAAAAAACAACAAAAGATTCGAGTGAAATAAAAAAATCATTTCAGAGAACTCACAAGGGTTTCGATCGCAAGTCCAGATCAATCATCCAAGAACAACGACGAATTAGAAGACATAAGAGTTTAATTTCAATTAAGAAGAGTCACGATTTGATTTGGAGCAAGGGGCAAAACACTAGTTTTTGTAACACCCCACGTCCAATAATGTCACTCACAAAAGGAATGCATTAACTTCCATGGAGCGTGTTTAGTGTATAGAACAGAATATAACAAGACATATATAAATAATGGTACTTGAAAATTTTAAAACAACTTTTATTGCAGTGGAGAAATAGTTTGATTACAACAACTTCATAAACCAAGTACACTTAATATCCATTTTGATAAATTGCTTCAGAGTACATAAAATAAAAAGCATAAATCCAAACACAAGTAGCTATAAAAGAGATGAGATGAACTTTATTTTCAACAATCCAAGCACTTCCAAAAGAGAGAGAAAGAGATCCGAGATCAAGCTCCACTAGTACTAGTCCCACCCTGAGAACCGGGGAGGGGAGAAGGAAGAAAAAAGGCGAAAACAAGGGTGTCAGACATAAAGTCTGGCCAGTATAATAACTTTAACAATATAATTATTAAAGTAACAAGGATAATGCATAAATTGGTAAGATAAGATATGACCGTGAAACAAGTGGGCATGACAAAGCAAATAAGAGGAATATTCTGACGTTAATCTCGTTCCTAATCACGATAGGATAATTACTATACTGCACCACCACTAGTCACCCTAAAAGTTGATCCTGCCTACAGAACTTAATAATGATAATGGTAGTTTCGTGCACCCCTAGCTGCCTTCATAGGTGCCGTCTGCCCCTATCTCCACTAGTTGTACCCACTACCCCCACTCGATTGACTCCCTAACTCGTAGATACCCGTGCTGGTCCAACAGTGGGGTGTATCAATCCCCAAAGTGGCAACCCGATACCACCAAAGATGCATGGCTTATATCTACACGATGCAACAACATCTTACCTACCAGCCCGGGCCCACGCACGCACATGACCGCGTTGGACTTGCGTTGCCACCGCTAACCCGTTTTGATCTCTTACAATCAAATCCAGTAAGCGTGTCCCGTCCTCGACTTGGGTCGAGCTTACATAGACACTTAATGGGTTACTGGTTTGAAAAGGGCCCCCATGTTTGACACAAGCCTTCCACCTGTGCTTGGTCCCCACTAAGGTTTCCCCACTTAACCCCATTCTTATTCATGTCTTCTTACATGTTTCAATCATGGTTAACTGCAACTAATCATATTTCACATGCCACCCATGGCACCCACTTAATTTCACATGCCACCCAAGGCATGCACTTAACCCCCCATGTCCCATCACTTGTTTATCTGGTTAAGTGTTTGTAACGAACCATAATTTCTGTATATTTAAAATTTAAATTTTAATTAAATATATTGTATACTATTGGTTGAATTTATATTTATTTATATTACGAGCCTGAAATGGCGCGGTAGTTTGAAAATTCGATTTTAAACTTTGGAAAAATATATAAAATTCATTTTAAATCAGAATTGGGTAAAACTGGAAACGTTAGAATCGAATTTATCATATCTTTCCAGAGAATGTAAGAAATTGAAATTTCGCCGGATAAATTGCAAGTTATGACTAAATCAAAAATTTCGAAAGGTCGCTATGAAATTTATATAAAGAAATTATAAGCGTTTGAGATTAAAATGTGAATTCCGGATTTGTTAAATTTTAAATAATTATATATATGGGAATATAAAATATGTGAATTTGATTTATAAAATTTTATTAAGTTATAAATTGATTTAAATTGGATTTTAAGGATATTTAATTTGAAAGTTAAGTTAAAGTTGGAATTTTATTTGTTTATATTTAATTTGATATTTAAGTTTGAAATTTGAAAATAATTAAATGTGGAATTTAAAATATATGTGAAATAAAATTGTAAATCTATCTAATTTATAATTTGGTTTAAATATGAATTTATAAATATTTAAATTTGAGTTTAAACAGTTAATTGAATTTGAAAATTTTATTAATTTATTTAACTGTGAAATTTAACTGTTTTGGCGACTGTCTCGGAATTCGACGAAACTGGCGCCATCAGAACCGGAGCGATGAATTATTACAGGATTTTAATTTGCGTGACAATCTGACTTACCGTTTGACCGTACGAGAGAAGTTGTGAGCGAGACCCTTGTAAGCTGATAATTGGGTGTTTTAACATTTGGGCCTTCTATAATTATATAAGTAAATCCCTTTAACTCCATCAGCCCATTTTTTCACTCCACATACGTTTTCTCCATCAAAACTTTATCTCCTATGGCTGAAAACAAATCTTCAAACCCTAGAAAAAAAATTCAAACTTGAAATTCAAATATCTTCAAACCATAGCAAATTATATGTCAAATCGAAGCTCTCGATGTCACGAAGCTACGGGTGCTCTCAGTTTCGACACGCATGGCCTGTAGTGGCCGGAAATCGACGGTCAAACTTGTGATTTTCGGAACCCTAGGTCACAAATTGGGCGTTTTTGATTTGGCCTTCAATCGAGGAATCGGGGATATGGGTTTTGAAGAAGAGGAGCGTACGAGTTCAATGATGGGGTTCGTTCGATTTTTAGTGTGGTGTGTAGCCGGAATTTCAGCGTAGAAGGGTAAAAAAACCTTTTCGTTTAGACCGCCGTCGGCGGAGAGAAGAGCCACCGGAGGTGGCGGCTCTGATGCCGTGGATGCGCCTGGAGGAGTGGATGAGGATGGCGGTGGTCGGAGCTCTCAATTCGGTCGGAGGAAGGAGTTTTTCGCAGTAAAAGTTGCGGCCTGTGTTGGGTTTCTCCGTTCGATGCACTGTAGCGGGAGAGATGAGCGGGAACGAGAATAGGGGATGCTGAGGTGTCAGTTTCTGATTGGTGAGAGAAATTATTTATTAATTTTATATATTTTTAAATCCAAACAGTAAAACGCTGATAACTTTTACATGCGGACTCAGATTTGGACGCGGTTTGTTGCATTGGGATCGAGGCGGAATCGCGGACGTTTTGGCACTAACCTGGCTGCGTTTGAAGACTGTCAAATTTTGGGCCTTTTCTGGATGTTCGATTCAAATTGAAACCGAAGGTGAGTGTTTCTTCGCTCACGAAATACTAAATTAATCCCATATTTATTGAATTTAAGTATGAAATAAATTGGTTGCATGGTTGTGTTTGATTTGGTGAATGATTGCTTGAATTCGACATGCCAGTGTGTTACATGCAATAATAATCGATAATTGGTTATTTAAATTTAATTTAAATTTCCAATTAGGAAACACCGACACCTGTCAACCCGTATATGATTTGATTTACTGTTCGAATGAATGTTTGTGATGGATGCCTCGGTTTACTTGATTTCTGAATTTATACTGTTTGAATTATTCTGGCATTCAGTACATGATGTTGTGCGCCCATGTGACGATAAATCCTATGTACCCCTTGATGTTACGGGCATCGAATAAACTCGGGATTTATCGATAAAAATGAATTAAGAACACAGAGTGAAATGATACATCTCTGTGACCCTGATTTGGATTGAAATGATAGATCCATCCCTGAATATCGAGAAATAAAAATTAAATCACTTGGCCATAGGATAGCAAATTATATACGAACATCGGTTGGTTAAATTTTTTTAAAATTATTTGAAATATATTCGATGTGAAATTTCATTTAAAGGAAATGTATTGATTTTCGATAAATTATTATTTTCTTTTAAATTATGGATTCTCGATGACATTGGAAGTGATTAAGGAAAATCTCCAAATTAATTTGGAATTTGAAATTCGGATTTAAATAAAATTTGGGATTTATTCCAATAGTTGGACTCAAGTGTAAATAATTCTTTTGAATTAAAATTTTTGAATAAAGGAAATCGTGGATATTTGAATTGTTTAAAAACTATTTACGAGTATGGTTTGAATTCTCGAAACGTAAAATGGTTGAAGGAGTTTGAAACAAGACTTTGAAATGGGGTAACTCCATTTGAGGTTAGGATTTTGATTCGAGTGCTGAGATTAGGAAGGAGAAATAATTTAAATTTTAAATTCTATTTTTGATTTGTTTTATTTTATTTTATTTTATTTTAAACTATATATCTACCTTATTTTAAGTAAAGTTTTATACATTATTATTTAGAAATTATTTAGTAAAATCTTGTTTTATATATATGTAGCGATTTAAATTACCGTAGTATACTCTAATAAATTTTATCAGTAAAATTTTATATGTATATGGTTTGTTTATAAGTATTTATTTTAAATTTTATTCTTCTTCCGAATGGAAAGTGTTTGGTTTTTTTTAAATCGTTGGTTCAAATGGAGTCAAGAGAATGTTACATTCTTTTTGAATATAAATTGATTTTAAATCGATTTTTTCGGAAAAGGTAGATTTTACTCTATGTGAATATGAAAGGTGATTTCAAGAATTGAAATGAATAGATATGGAAATATATATACCCTATTTGAATATGGATGGGTTCAAATGTAATTTGATTTGGAATAACTGAAATCGTTTGGAATGAAGTATATTCTGTATGAATATATATATCGATTTGAAATATTATATATGAATATAATATAATGATATGGAAATAAATCCTGGTTTGGAATATAATCGGTTTGGAAATGATCGAAATATTTTGATATGAAAATTATATTCTTTTGAATATAAACTGGGCTCGAAACAAATTATGATGTTGGTATGAAAGCGAACTTTTGTGAAATGTAAAAGAACCGACTGATGTGAAAAATGTAAACGTTTGGTTGTTAAGGAGACCGGAGTCGACATAAGGCATACTCTCTGTCAGTGTCGATACCACTTTGACAACTGTGTACGCGGTGGAAGTTCCAGAACCGGAGTAGGATGGTATGGAGGCGATTACTGGATTTGAAGAAAGAGAACGATGATGGATTAGCCTTGATCTTCGGGTCATAATTGAAATGACTAAAACAAGAGCCATACCCGGGTTAATGAGATCGCATCTCTGATCGAACGCGCTCCTTCGATACCATCTCTATTACTGTTGTGATTGATTTGGGTGCACCTTTTGAATACGGGAATGTCGTTCGAGGTGGGCGGTAGTTGCGGCTATGCGTTACCACCGGCCTGGGGGCCGCGAATTCGGTAGAATCCTACCGGGGTATTTCCTCAGTGCCTTGTCATATTATCCTAATCGAGCCCCTACGATTTTGATTTAACGTTGTCGTATCACGGCGCATCCCTATCCACCGACGTACTGGTGTGTTATATGCAAACTGTACGGCAATGGTATAAACGGCGTAAGAGTAACATGGTAATCCCGCTTACGCTATTTTCGATATTATACTTTACTGAATAAACACTACTGTAATAGCGTATTATACTATGTATGTATTAGTTTAATGGATCCTTGAGAGATGGAAAAATCCCGTAACATCCCTTGAGTTACTGCACCATGACACTGATATTATTTCGTATTTTAATTTGACTAATATGAGATGATTTAGTGCTGATCCGAGTGTTTGTTGTGTTTTCTTTTATGCAATATGCTCGGGTCAGCAGTCGTTGCAGTTAATGAAGATTATTTGGCCTTGGAGATCGAAGACGGAGTTTGGTATATGTATCCACTACATTTTATTCCCGCTGCATTACTGTATGTAAGTGTATAACTCTGATGATTTAAATGTTGTAACTCGAATGTATATGTTTAAATGCTTTTGAATATTTATTTGTCTATTATATGTGATCCTTCCGCTGTGAGATTCCGTGATTGTTTTTCTTTTCTGTCTTTTTTTTTCTTCTTTTTCCCAATAACTATCCGGATTAGTGATTTGTTTGGGTCGACATGTGTGGTTTATTGTCAATTTAAACGGTCAAAAATCTGGGTCGTTACAGTTGGTATCAGAGCGATGGTTAGCGATAACCTTGGCTCTGTTTGGGAATTAACTCATTAGAGATGGGGTTAGCAACGCCCTAGAATGAGTTCGAGTGAATATATGAGAGAGCGTATTTGTATTTTGGATATAAAATGATTTTATGTTGTGTTAATTGTTCTGTTGAATATTTATAGATTCTGGTCGATATATGGGACGCCATAGAATCGATAGGAATTTCTAAATGATCGCACAGAATGACTTGACATAATATGGTTTTCGATTATATTTTAAAATATATCAAATATACATTATGGTTTAATTATGTATGTATTTGTTTTAGTGGGGGATAATATAAAGTTATTACCCATTATGGTTGATTAAATTATAAATCTAATACGGAAATTTAATGAATTTGGAAAATATTTGGAAATAAAATCTGTTGAATACAATCGGGGGGCAAAACAATTGCGATTTAAATGAAATGGACTTGAGGGTTTGATTCTGGTGCTTTTGAGATAGTTTTGTCAAATTTTGAAATTATATCGTATTATAAGTCTTTACGAAAGAAATGGTTTAAAGGATTTTAAAAGAACTAAGTGTGTAATCCCTTCTCGGACATCAGAAATTGACTTCGATAATGAGTGCACGCATTATCGACGTTTATTATGAAGTGTCTAAGTGGGGGAGACCACTCCGTACTTTCATAACCTGTTTGAAAAGAATTTTGGATCTAAATTTCCATGTGTATGTAAAGTGTATTTTCAAATTTATACAGGATTGAAATTTCTTTGTTTATTTATTAAAGTTGAATTTTAATCTAGGGTATGTTCGTACGGATTTATAAATACGTATGTATTTTGAACTTAGGTTACAAAACCCAGAATCAAGCAATTTAAGTTCGTCCTAATTTGCGACATCGATTCAAGGTTAATACTCTCGGTTCCTTGAAATTTTAGACTTTGAAGTGTTGGAATGGACTTAAGAACTGAGGGGTCATCACAGAACTCTTGAATTTGGATTGTAAAAATATTTTATCAGATAAAGTATAGCTTTATTTAAGTAGAGGGAATCGAATAATGATAATTTGAGAATTAAGTATGAATTTGAGTCATGAACAGTCGTTAATTCAAATCATGACTTGTACGTCGAATAAATAAATTTGGTTAACGAAATAAGGGTCAAGTGAATCCAGTTCGTCGAAAATTTTAAAGTGAATTCAAGTTTAATCGGAATATAACACTTGAAACAAAACCGGAAATTGAATAGAAAGAATATCGAATATAAAGTAAGCAATTGAATGTAGATCCAATTATTGAAATGAGGTGATAACAACGTTAAGTGTTAAGGATTTACAAAATATTGGAACCGAAAGGTTGAAATTTCAAATAGAAATAAACCAACGTTATGAGAATATCCAAAATAGACGATAAGCTGAAATTAAAATGACTATAACTTTTGATGGGCTGATCGGAATCTGACAACTCCGGACTTTATGGAAACCTTAGAAATTGAGTTAAAACTTTCGTTAATAGCGCCCATTGAAATTCTCATGTTTACTATGCTGAAATTCAAGTTTTAGACATAGTTGTATGTACAGGAAATTAAAAACAGTGGTGTACATCGATTTTTTTTTTGATCATAACTTCCAAACGAAACGTCGGATTTTAGTGTGCGAGTACAATTCGGAAAGGCCAGAGTGTAAGCTAAAACTTTTCCTTAATATGCTAAGTAAAATTTTTAGATTTAGAGGGCTGAAAACTGACATGAACAATTCAGGCCTGCATTTTCAGTGCTCGGGCTGAAACGTTCACTTGCGGTAAAACTGCCATAACTTTTAAACCGATTATCCGAATTCGATGAGTCCGGACATTTCGGAAAGCCTGAAACGAGGGCAACAACTTTTGCCTAGTATGCTTTGGCCAAATTCCAACTTTGATGCGTGATAATCAGCGATTTGTTCATTGGCCTATTACGGATATGGTGGTTTTGTAGTTGAAACGATGAAATCTTGATATGTATGTTGTATACATTTGTTATATATTTTATATATGTTAAATTCTTAATGTGTATGTAAGTATTTGGCAGGTGTAAGAAGTCGCAATTCGCTTCAAAGCTCGCTTGCGCTAAAATGCTAAACGCTAAGGTAAATAAAAATGCAATATAACGCTAAAAGCGGTACGTACTTGTGGTTTATGGTTTTGAGGGTTTTATATTTTGTTTTCCCCACTTTTGGGATGCCTCATCGTTGGATGAGATGTATATTGAGTCGTATATGTATTGGGATTTTTTCCGGACCTCTCCATGCAAAGGAGATGCTGCCGAAATTTTCCGTGATTTCGGGAGTTAGAAAAATTTACGGAATTTACAACTATACTTGTTTTGGAAATATTTTTTTTTTAAGTATAGATCTGAAATAAGTATGCGCTTAATATCGGTTCGTTCTCTTTTCGAGGACGAAAAGATTTTAAGTGGGGAAGAATATAACGAACCATAATTTTTGTATATTTAAAATTTAAATTTTAATTAAATATATTGTATACTATTGGTTGAATTTATATTAATTTATATTACTAGCCTGAAATGGCGCGGTAGTTTGAAAATTTGATTTTAAACTTTGGAAACATATATAAAATTCATTTTAAATCAGAATTGGGTAAAACTGGAAACGTTAGAATCGAATTTATCATATCTTTCCAGAGAATGTAAGAAATTGATATTTCGCCGGATAAATTGCAAGTTATAACTAAATCAAAAATTTCGAAAGGTCGCTATGAAATTTATATAAAGAAATTATAAGCGTTTGAGATTAAAATGTGAATTCCGGATTTGTTAAATTTTAAATAATTATATATATGGGAATATAAAATATGTGAATTTGATTTATAAAATTTTATTAAGTTATAAATTGATTTAAATTGGATTTTAAGGATATTTAATTTGAAAGTTAAGTTAAAGTTCGAATTTTATTTGTTTATATTTAATTTGATATTTAAGTTTGAAATTTGAAAATAATTAAATGTGGAATTTAAAATATATGTGAAATAAAATTGTAAATCTATCTAATTTATAATTTGGTTTAAATATGAATTTATAAATATTTAAATTTGAGTTTAAACAGTTAATTGAATTTGAATATTTTATTAATTTATTTAACTGTGAAATTTAACTGTTTTGGCGACTGTCTCGGAATTCGACGAAACTGGCGCCATCAGAACCGGAGCGACGAATTATTACAGGATTTTAATTTGCGTGACAATCTGACTTACCGTTTGACCGTACGAGAGAAGTTGTGAGCGAGACCCTTGTAAGCTGATAACTGGGTGTTTTAACATTTGGGCCTTCTATAATTATATAAGTAAATCCCTTTAACTCCATCAGCCCATTTTTTCACTCCACATACGTTTTCTCCATCAAAACTTTTTCTCCTATGGCTGAAAACAAATCTTCAAACCCTAGAAAAAAAAATTCAAACTTGAAATTCAAATATCTTCAAACCATAGCAAATTATATGTCAAATCGAAGCTCTCGATGTCACGAAGCTATGGGTGCTCTCAGTTTGGACATGCATGGCCTGTAGTGGCCGGAAATCGACGGTCAAACTTGTGATTTTCGGAACCCTAGGTCACAAATTGGGGGTTTTTGATTTGGCCTTCAATCGAGGAATCGGGGATATGGGTTTTGAAGAGGAGGAGCGTACGAGTTCAATGATGGGGTTCGTTCAATTTTTAGTGTGGTGTGTGGCCGGAATTTCAGCGTAGAAGGGTAAAAACCCTTTTCGTTTAGACCGCCGTCGGCGGAGAGAAGAGCCACCGGAGGTGGCGGCTCTGATGCCGTGGATGCGCCTGGAGGAGTGGATGAGGATGGCGGTGGTCGGAGCTCTCAATTCGGTCGGAGGAAGGAGTTTTTCGCAGTCAAAGTTGCGGCCTGTGTTGGGTTTCTCCGTTCGATGCACTGTAGCGGGAGAGATGAGCGGGAACGAGAATATGGGATGCTGAGGTGTCAGTTTCTGATTGGTGAGAGAAATTATTTATTAATTTTATATATTTTTAAATCCAAACAGTAAAACGCTGATAACTTTTACATGCGGACTCGGATTTGGACGCGGTTTGTTGCATTGGGATCGTGGCGGAATCGCGGACGTTTTGGCACTAACCTAGCTGCGTTTGAAGACTGTCAAATTTTGGGCCTTTTCTGGATGTTCGATTCAAATTGAAACCGAAGGTGAGTGTTTCTTCGCTCACGAAATACTAAATTAATCCCATATTTATCGAATTTAAGTATGAAATAAATTGGTTGCATGGTTGTGTTTGATTTTGTGAATGATTGCTTGAATTCGACATGCCAGTGTGTTACATGCAATAATAATCGATAATTGGTTGTTTAAATTTAATTTAAATTTCCAATTAGGAAACACCGACACCTGTCAACCCGTATATGTTTTGATTTACTGTTCGAATGAATGTTTGTGATGGATGCCTCGGTTTACTTGATTTCTGAATTTATACTGTTTGAATTATTCTGGCATTCAGTACATGATGTTGTGCGCCCATGTGACGATAAATCCTATGTACCCCTTGATGTTACGGGCATCGAATAAACCTGGGATTTATCGATAAAAATGAATTAAGAACACAGAGTGAAATGATACATCTCTGTGACCCTAATTTGGATTGAAATGATAGATCCATCCCTGAATATCGAGAAATAAAAATTAAATCACTTGGCCATAGGACAGCAAATTATATACGAACATCGGTTGGTTTAAAATTTTTAAAATTATTTGAAATATATTCGATGTGAAATTTCATTTAAAGGAAATGTATCGATTTTCGATAAATTATTATTTTCTTTTAAATTATGGATTTTCGATGACATCGGAAATGATTAAGGAAAATCTCCAAATTAATTTGGAATTTGAAATTCGGATTTAAATAAAATTTGGGATTTATTCCAATAGTTGGACTCAAGTGTAAATAATTCTTTTGAATTAAAATTTTTGAATAAAGGAAATCGTGGATATTTGAATTGTTTAAAAACTATATACGAGTATGGTTTGAATTCTCGAAACGTAAAATGGTTGAAGGAGTTTGAAACAAGACTTTGAAATGGGGTAACTCCATTTGAGGTTTGGATTTTGATTCGAGTGCTGAGATTAGGAAGGAGAAATAATTTAAATTTTAAATTCTATTTTTGATTTGTTTTATTTTATTTTATTTTAAACTATATATCTACCTTATTTCAAGTAAAGTTTTATACATTATTATTTAGAAATTATTTAGTAAAATCTTGTTTTATATATATGTAGCGATTTAAATTACCGTAGTATACTCTAATAAATTTTATCAGTAAAATTTTATATGTATATGGTTTGTTTATAAGTATTTATTTTAAATTTTATTCTTCTTCCGAATGGAAAGTGTTAGGTTTTTTTTTTAAATCGTTGGTTCAAATGGAGTCGAGAGAATGTTACATTCTTTTTGAATATAAATTGATTTTAAATTGATTTTTTCGGAAAAGGTAGATTTTATTCTATGTGAATATGAAAGGTGATTTCAAGAATTGAAATGAATAGATATGGAAATATATATACCCTATTTGAATATGGATGGGTTCAAATGTAATTTGATTTGGAATAACTGAAATCGTTTGGAATGAAGTATATTCTGTATGAATATATATATCGATTTGAAATATTATATATGAATATAATATAATGGTATGGAAATAAATCCTGGTTTGGAATATAATCGGTTTGGAAATGATCGAAATATTTTGATACGAAAATTATATTCTTTTGAATATAAACTGGGCTCGAAACAAATTATGATGTTGATATGAAAGCGAACTTTTGTGAAATGTAAAAGAACAGACTGATGTGAAAAATGTAAACGTTTGGTTGTTAAGGAGACGAGACCGGAGTCGACATAAGGCATACTCTCTGTCAGTGTCGATACCACTTTGACAACTGTGTACGCGGTGGAAGTTCCAGAACCGGAGTAGGATGGTATGGAGGCGATTACTGGATTTGAAGAAAGAGAACGATGATGGATTAGCCTTGATCTTTGGGTCATAATTGAAATGACTAAAACAAGAGCCATACCCGGGTTAATGAGATCGCATCTCTGATCGAACGCGCTCCTTCGATACCATCTCTATTACTGTTGTGATTGATTTGGGTGCACCTTTTGAATACGGGAATGTCGTTCGAGGTGGGCGGTAGTTGCGGCTATGCGTTACCACCATCCTGGGGGCCGCGAATTCGGTAGAATCCTACCGGGGTATTTCCTCAGTGCCTTGCCATATTATCCTAATCGAGCCCCTACGATTTTGATTTAACGTTGTCGTATCACGGCGCATCCCTATCCACCGACGTACTGGTGTGTTATATGCAAACTGTACGGCAATGGTATAAACGGCGTAAGAGTAACATGGTAATCCCGCTTACGCTATTTTCGATATTATACTTTACTGAATAAACACTACTGTAATAGCGTATTATACTATGTATGTATTAGTTTAACGGATCCTTGAGAGATGGAAAAATCCCATAACATCTCTTGAGTTACTACACCATGACACTGATATTATTTCATATTTTAATTTGACTAATATGAGATGATTTAGTGCTGATCCGAGTGTTTGTTGTGTTTTCTTTTATGCAATATGCTCGGCTCAGCAGTCGTTGCAGTTAATGAAGATTATTTGGCCTTGGAGATCGAAGACGGAGTTTGGTATATGTATCCACTACATTTTATTCCCGCTGCATTACTGTATGTAAGTGTATAACTCTGATGATTTAAATGTTGTAACTCGAATGTATATGTTTAAATGCTTTTGAATATTTATTTGTCTATTATATGTGATCCTTCCGCTGTGAGATTCCGTGATTGTTTTTCTTTTCTGTCTTTTTTTTCTTCTTTTTCCCAATAACTATCCGGATTAGTGATTTGTTTGGGTCGACATGTGTGGTTTATTGTCGATTTAAACGGTCAAAAATCTGGGTTGTTACAGTGTTACTTAATTCATTAGAACCATAACCTTGTAAAGACCTCCCACATTAGGCTGACATTTGCGGTTGCTGGATTTGCCAGGCGGGTCCGGACAGTCTTATACCGCAAACGAGCCTAACCTCATGTCTTTACAATTGTTACGCATTTAATTCGTGCCTTTGACCTCTCATATTAGACTGGCATTTGTGGCTGCTGGATTTGCCGGGCGGGTCCGGGCAGTTTTACACCCCAAAAGAGTCTAACCTCGTGTCTTAGGCAGTCAATTATTACACATCTTTATTTAATTGGATTAATATCCCTATTCAAATTTATCAATAATTTCCATGTGCATAATTATCACTTAAATTATGGTCATAATTTCTATGCACATTAATTATGCTAATTAATGTCTAAGATTAATTATATGCCTTTAAAGGCATTATATGCCAATTCAAAATATTAACATTAATATTTAATGTTTTTCCCAGTGACCCCACGTTGTTCGCATAGATAATATGTAGGCTAATACATAGCCTAACACATAAAAACTTCACAATATGAACAATACATAAAACTGGATCTATCTTACAAAAATAAGAATAGGCTAGTACATAAACTTGCATGATTATAACTTATATTGACATAGATTTGCATAGTCACTAACTTGCATAGGCAATAGAAACATAAAACATAAATTTACATAATCTATGTACTGCCATGGATCTAAATGTAGATCTAAGCATGAAAGTGTGAACTTGCATATATAGATATGGTTTTCATCTAATCTTGCATATAAGTTTCATATTAACTAGCATATAAATTTAATCATGTAAACTAACATCACATGTTTTACATATAGACTGCATAGATTCACATATAAACATGTGTATGAAATTACATTCAACTTCCATATAAACTAATGTCATAATTTGCATATGATTCACATAAAACTTGCATATGAAATTACATTCAACTTGCATATAAACTAATGTCATAATTTGCATATGATTCACATAAAAACTTGCATATGAAATTACATTCAACTTGCATATAAACTAATGTCATAATTTGCATATGATTCACATAGAAGTTACATTCAACTTGCATATAAACTAATGTCATAATTTGCATATGATTCACATGAAACATGCATATGAAATTACATTCAACTTGCATATAAACTAATGTCATAATTTGCATATGATGCACATAAAAACTTGCATATGAAATTACATTCAACTTGCATATAAACTAATGTTGTAATTTGCATATGATTCACATAAAAACTAATGTCGTAATTTGCATATGATTCGCATAAAACTTGCATATGAAATTACATTCAACTTGCATATAAACTAATGTCATAATTTGCATATGATTCACATAAAACTTGCATATGAAATTACATTAAAAATGCATATAAACTAATGTCATAATTTGCATATGATTCACATAAAAACTTGCATATGAAATTACATTCAACTTGCATATAAACTAATGTCATAATTTGCATATGATTCATACATGAATATATGATCCAATCATCACAAACTTGCATAAGATATATGAGTCCACTCCACAAATATACATATAATTTACATCACATGATTCAAAATCATATTCTCATAATCCCAATTATATCTTATCATAATTAAATTAATTAATTATTTTTGTGAAAACTATCATACTCACAATTAAAAAAATAGTCTCGTCTTTCTGGGATCTGTATTCTGAAACTGAATTGCTCATCTTTGATGTAGACTAATTGTTATTTAGATTTGATTTGATTTTGATTCAAGCTACTATCTTTCTTTAGGGTTGAAAATGTATGGCGGCTACACTAGGTTCTCCATTGACTACATGGCGGCTCTTGTTATGAATTAATGTGATTAGGGTTAGGGGTTTACGAGTGTTTTTATAGAAGTTTAATTTATTAAGAGCCATCGGATTAACCTAGGAATAGCCAGGACCATTCAGATAGCCACCTATGCCCTAGCACCTTAGAATTTGTCACAAAGCCAATTAGAGAAGGCCATGTAAAAAAAAACATTCCTTGACCAACAAAAAATGCGCCGTGTGCGCCACATTATGCGTACACGTCATATATGTATATATATTTATTTATTTATTTTTTCTTTATCTATCTTCCTAATTAACCATTTTCACACTAAACCACTTTTTGAACTGCGTTCACACTAAGCCACTTTTTAGCCATTCCCCTAAAACAAAAATATGGCGCTGGCGGGGATCGAACTTTGTACCTCTTGTATGCAAGTCACATGTTCTAACCAAATGAGCTAATAAGTCTTTTGCTTACAAACCTTAGAACAATACTAAACTTTATTCTTTTCTCATTCCTCTTTTTCATGTTTTGCTGCAATATTTAATTTAAAGATAGCTTCTTCATACGGAGTCCGATTTACGTAAACTCGGACTCCATCTCAAGCAAAATTCTGAGACAAACGCAATGGCGCAACCTGTTTCACCTAATTCTTCTTTTTTAAATTAATTATTCTTTAATTTGTTATTTTAATATTTTCAGAAAATACGGGGTGTTATATTCTCCCCTCCTTAAAGGATTTCGTCCCCGAAATCTCCAAGTTAAGGAGAATGTATATCCTACCATCCAATCATCCATCTACTCAATCATCAAACACAGGAATCCATTGCCCTTAAAAGATTTCTAATGCCATATGAATATATGCAAAAAGTGTGTGTATATGTTCCTTATCCAATGCAAAATCAGGTAGCCTACTGATTCAGTTGACCTCTTTAATGTGAGTTATGATAGTGCCATGCATTCATTATGTATGCAAAAGAACCATATTGATACATATCATTTCTATATGAGTGCGCAACCATACATTCAAATGCAACACCCATATGATAACACATTCATTAAATTAAATATGCACACATATTTATATGCAATATGAAAGTGATTGAGCCGATCTAGTGCCTAATGTGTGTGTAAATGTATCCACGGGCAACCACTAGCAAACACTTGCATCCACCAAACATAACATGTCTCAAACACATGTTTTCAACCATAAGATTTTCCTATCTAAAGATCGAAGATATAATCGAGAGGACATACTAAACGATAGATTAGATATAAACAAAGCGATAGAAAAAGGAGAAGTTAAGAACATATCCTCAAAAGAGAAAGGGTACAACGTATGCATCTTTCTTTCCGTCCCCAAGTTGCGTCTCCTTGATCAGCTCCTCATTGGATTTTAACCAACTTGACCAAACTGACACGACCCGAACTTCCCCGTGAAGGAAAGCCCGGATGGCGTTGAGAACACGACAAAATAGAACGCAGATGGAAGAACATTTCATTGCTATTACAACAATTCCATCAGAATACAAGAATATACAGAGTATAAATGAATAAATTACATTCAGTAAATATCAGAGATTACAATAAATTACATAGCAGCGGAAAATAATACAAAGCACAACTGAGGGTGATATACGGATACAGAGCTTTCCGGATATCATTCCAGCTGTAAACCAGGATCCTGTGAATATAAATCTGCAAAACCAAAACTACTAGCTGCCCGTGTCGAAAATAAGGGCACCCAGAGTTTAGGTTAAAACAATAAACTCCAGGTCAGTCATGTGACTGGTGTGAGAACTAAAACAGTTATCTAAAACTTTACTTTAAAAGAGAGTAATTCAAGGGACCACGCCGTATAACACGGAACGGGTTTCCTCCCAAGAATACCAGTGCATAGAATAAACAACGCAATGCTTTTTTGAAAAATGAAGCTATTATAAGTCCCAGGTCCCATCACACAATGCAACGCAAGCCGGAGGATAGGGTTTTACCTTATAACAGCCAAACATGCTTTGTACGTTTAAAACAAATCATTTGACACTATAATAAGTGTATAGTGTCAAAACAATTTCAATCATAAATATAAATCATATACGGCATAAGTGCCCCATACCACTATGTCGCCATACTAGGCTCTACAAATAAAGCCGAAATACACGTATTGGAAATTGGATTTCCGTCATGAGTCGAGGCAAGGGGCAAGCTCCTCTCCACTTCGAGACACTATAGAAAATGCCTCAGGACTACACACTCTGGGTAACCCTGGATCGGTTGGGCCGGTCCTCTCTTACGTTTGAGGATTGGCAATTCCTGAACACACGTTTCCCGGTCCTTACAGACATAATATCGAGGCGCCTCATTCTAACAACCACAAAGGTGAAAAGTATATAAATGTCAGGGCTGGTAAGTCACTGACACCACCAAAGCTAGAAAGAAACGTTGTGTTCTCCCAACGGTCCGTATCCCGTTTTTGACTCATACCGAGGTGTGAGGCTCGCGAATTCACGTTATACACAAGGCTACGCCACAAAGGCCGTGCTTTGATCATCAACCACAAGACTTTGCTTTTCAACAGAAGCCTTGATCCATGCAACTCAGCATGCCACATAGGCAATTCATGCTATGCGATTGATATCTATCGATATATAACCTCTAAGCTCGTACGTCTCAGAGAAGGGCGTTAAGCAAGAGAATAAATTCTCCGCCGCCAAACAGATATATATTTAACAGAAATCAATCAACAGAGAATTAAGTCCAATGTCAGGCACACAATCCATTTACAAGTTCGTTCTGGGTCTTAACGAAACCGGAGGCACTTTCCTCGCATACCCATCGATCTCCAAATACGTCTGGACGACCACCAACTGATTCCCTCATCTTGGGTGTATAGCCCAATCAAGATCATCAGTAATCACTCAAACAATGTGAAGACTTCCGGTCTTCAACCACCGTCTTCATCTTCGACATATCGTCGAATCAGTTATTCAGAATGGGTATAAACCCGGCCTTTTCGAACAACCCGCGTATATTAAAAACAAATGTTACACAAACACAACATACGCCTCATTCCAATTCATTAGTCACTAACCGTAAATTAGTAAGAGAGCAATTCCCCCAATATTAACCCCGAAGGCCGAAACCAACATCAGATCAATGCCCAGGAAGCCATTCTTCTTAACTAACCTACAGCTAGTTTCTAAATTTCATATTCTTAGGTAAAGGTTCCCATTAATTTTATCCAAGATAAATTCTTTAAAATTTATCCTTTAATCTTCCTTTGGATGTCATTTCAAACCAAATTATGGTTTTTCAAACTAGTCGAGATTAGCGAACCACACCGAAGTAATTATTTATTTTATTTCCCAATCCCAACCTATTCATCCCATGAAGCAAAACTGGTAATACTCCATATCTAACACCACGGTGTTATCGGTAAAATTAATTACCATTCCACGTTCAAATCTAATTAAAGATTTAACTATCGCTTTGGAGCAAAAGTGGTGATACTCCATTCTCGCTCATTTGCCAACTTTGATAATTTAAATTATCAATTCACATTTCAATCTAATTGCAGATTCATTAAATGTCCTTTTACTGGGTTAAAGAACAAGTGTCATTTAAAACACAGTTCCTGACAAACCCAAATTACATTCTATTTATTATCGGGTTAAAGAACAAGTGTTATTTAAAACACTGTTCACGATAAACCCACAAATCACTTCTAATTTAATTTCAATCAAATATATTAGAAATTCCGATTATTTAAAACCCCTTTTTAAATCCAATTTATTTATTTAAAAATAGTTGGGTTTTAATTTTAGTTCAAAACTAGTTCATTTCGATAAAAATCTATTTTTATCTTTTCAAATATGGAGTTTTTCATCTTCCCAAATCATTTCTTATGATTTTACACAAATTATTACTATTTTTAATAATTTTATCAAGGCCCGTACAGTCGATTTCCAACAACGGCCATCGAACTGCACTTACAGCGACCTTTTCCAAATTTGATTTGGACGTATCTCCAAATCCAACCGTTAGATTTCAAATTTCTAATATTCGTTAGAAAGCTCTTTTCGATACGAACCCAACGGTTCCGGTTTTAGGAGAATCCGATGGTCGGAACTCCCGTAATGTCTGTTCGAAGTCAATGGTCGAAATTTACGAACTACCGCGGCGCGGCGCGTTCTATTCAGGCCATTATATTATATATATAATATATATTTCGTCAATTTCTATTTAAAACGAATTTTATAAATAGTTTTAAATTCGTTTCAATAACAATTTCAACTTCCATTTCAATTCAAATCAAAATTGAATTTTTCCTTATAAATTCGTTTTAAAATTCATTTCTATTCAATTCAAATTTTAATTCAATTTGAATTCATTTCAATTCGTTTTCAATTCAATTCGAATTCGTTTTATATTCAATTCAATTCGAATTTGTTTTCTTTTCTATTCAATTCAAATTCGTTTTCTGTTCAATTCAATTCGAATTCGTTTTCTATTCAATTCAATTCGAATTCGTTTTGTATTCAATTCAATTCGAATTTGTTATCTATTCAATTCAATTCGAATTCGTTTTCTATTCGATTCAATTCAAATTGATTTTCTATTCAATTCAATTCAAATTGGCTTTCTATTCAATTCAATTCAAATTGGTTTTATATTCAATTCAATTCAAATTGGTTTTCTATTCAATTCAATTCAAATTGGTTTTCTATTCAATTCAATTCAAATTGGTTTTCTATTCAATTCAATTCAAATTGGTTTTCTATTCGATTCAATTCAAATATAAAAACGAATGTAATCGATATAAATATCGTTCGCGTCAAAATAGCGCATCTCTAATCAACACGGCTTTATATATTTCAATAATTCCGTTATTCTATTCAACAAATGAATATTTATTCTATTCAATACGTGAATCTATATTTTTGTCAACACATGACTAATCTCAACGAATGAGTACTGTCCACGTGTGACTATTTTTGTTATTTAATACATTTTATAAAAATTATGGTATCTATCGTTTGATTTAAAATCAGACTCCAACCGTAAACTAGTAAGAGAACGATTCCCTAAATATTAACCCCGAAGGCCGAAACCAACATCAGATCAATATCCAGGAGACCACTCATCTCATCTATTTTCCAGTTAATTTCTAATTTCATATATGATAAAGATGTAAATTTTATTGTTAAAATATTTCGTTCAACACATGACTAATCTCAACGGATGAGTACTGTCAACACATGAACCTTTATTTTATAATGATAAAGATGTAAATTTTATTGTTAAAATATTTCGCTCAACACATGACTAATCTCAACGGATGAGTACAGTCAACACATGAACCTTTATTTTATAATATTCTTTATCTTCTAAATTGGAATGAGGCCCAATCAATTACCATATAAAGTTAATTATATGGATTCCATACAACACATGTATATAATAGCAACGACAAATAATCAACCATCATCCAAAGTGCACTACACTGTATAAGCATCAAATATGGATATCTAATGCTTATAACAGCCTATCAATCCATCGATCGACATACAACTAATTATTGGGGTTAGTGTATGCCGTATTTTATCCCAATACCCGTGTGGGGTTTCAAACAATCAAACACAGATTTTATTGGTGCAGTTGGGCGATGTGTAAAATTTATCATTCCAATCAATATCAGTCAAATCAGTGTATTTAAACAAATCGGCCGATTTGTTTATAAATATTTATTTATTCACTTTCACGTTAAAAATTATATTTTTAACGATAATTAATTTATTTCAACACATGAATATATTTCATTATCTATTTCACATCAACTTCACAAACAAATTTCACAACACATCAATTAAACAAACAAGCCATCCATGGTCTGTGGATGACGGGTGTCGGGTGCTGCTAAGCACCGTCTGCATCCTAGTATATATAGATAACTAGAAAAGGAAATTTAGAGTGAGAAGTTCTCGCCGAATGCTATCCCAACTTCACAACACTTCTTAAGTAGAAATCTTCGTCGTTCTCGTCTCTTATCACTTTCGTCGGCCGTAGCCACTACATATGTAAAAATCGAATTTTTACTTTGCTATTCAATATATAAAAATCGAATTTTTACTTCGCTATTCAATATATAAAAATCGAATTTTTACTTTGCTATTCAATATATAAAAATCGAATTTTTACTTTGTTATTCAATATATAAAAATCGAATTTTTACTTTTTTACTATACTAACAATATAATCTCTTTGTTATTAAAAATTTAAACTTTCGTGTTATAAAAATATAATTCTTCGTCGTATAAAAATATAACTCTTCATCGTATAAAAATATCACCTTTTCAATATGAAAAATGTCACCTTTTCAATATTAAAAATATCGCCTTTTCAATATTAAAAATATCGCCTTTTCATTATGAAAAATATCGCCTTTCCATTGTTAAAAAATATAGTTTTTCCATTGTTAAAAATTCGACCTTTCTATTATTAAAAATTCTATCTTTTCCTTTATAAAAATTCTAACTTTTCCTTTATAAAAATTCTAACATTTCCTTTAAAAATTCGAACTTTCTAAAATCCTAACTTAACTAATTTGAATTTAAAGTAAAATTAGAAAAGAAAAAAAAAACGAATAAAATAAAGTAAAAATAAAAACTTACAGATGAAAACGGGAGAGGGGGGTGTCTCTGGTGCGCAGCAGTCGGAGAAAAGGGGGGGTATCACGGTCGGCATCAGGATAAGGGAGGTCTGGCGTCAGTTAGCAACAGGAAGGGGGGGTTCGATCGCGAGGCAGCAGAGGGGGGGGGGGTTTGGGCGTCGCTCGAGAGGAGGGGAGGGGGAAGCTGCGTTGGGGGGCTATGCCATCGCGACGGCGACGAGGGGAGGAGCGGCGGCTCCCCTCCGCTTCCTTCTCCATTTTTTTTCTTTTCTGATTCGTTTTGGAAATCAAAAGGGGGGGGGCAGAGGGAATTAAGGATAATCAAACTGACACGACCTGAACTTCCCCGTGAAGGAAAGCCCGGATGGCGTTGAAAACACGACAAAATAGAACGCAGACGGAAGAACATTTCATTGCTATTACAACAATTCCATCAGAATACAAGAATATACAGTGTATAAATGAATAAATTACATTCAGTAAATATCAGAGGTTACAATAAATTACACAGCAGCGGAAAATAATACAAAGCACAACTGAAGGTGATATACGGATACAGAGCTTTCCGGATATCATTCCAGCTGTAAACCAGGATCCTGTGAATATAAATCTGCAAAACCAAAACTACTAGCTGCCCGTGTCGAAAATAAGGGCACCCAGAGTTTAGGTTAAAACAATAAACTCCAGGTCAGTCATGTGACTGGTGTGAGAACTAAAACAGTTGTTTAAAAGCTTTACTTTAAAAGAGAGTAATTCAAGGGACCACGCCGTATAACACGGAACGGGTTTCCTCCCAAAAATACCAGTGCATAGAATAAACAACGCAATGCTTTTTCGAAAAATAAAGCTATTATAAGACCCAGGTCCCATCACACAATGCAACGCAAGCCGGAGCATAGGGTTTTACCTTATAACAGCCAAACATGCTTGGTACGTTTAAAACAAATCATTTGATACTATAATAAGTGTATAGTGTCAAAACAATTTCAATCATAAATATAAATCATAGACGGCATAAGTGCCCCATACCACTATGTCGCCATACTAGGCTCTACAAATAAAACCGAAATACACGTATTGGAAATTGGATTTCCGTCATGAGTGGAGGCCAGGGGCAAGCTCCTCTCCGCTTCGAGACACTCTAGCAAATGCCTCAGGACTACACACTCTGGGTAACCCTGGATCGGTTGGGCCGGTCCTCTCTTACGCTTGAGGATTGGCAATTCCTGAACACACGTTTCCCGGTCCTTACAGACCTATAATCAAGGCGCCTCATTCCAACAACCACAAAGGTGAAAAGTATATAAATGTCAGGGTTGGTAAGTCACTGACACCACCAAAGCTAGAAAGAAACGTCGTGTTCTCCCAACGGTCCGTATCCCGTTTTTAACTCATACCGAGGTGTGAGGCTCGCGAATCCACGCTATACACAAAGCTACGCCACGTAGGTCATGCTTTGATCATCAACCACAAGACTTTGCTTTTCAAAAGAAGCCTTGATCCACGCAACTCAGCGTGCCACATAGGCAATTCATGCCATGCGATTGATATCTATCGATATATAACCTCTAAGCTCGTACGTCTCAGAGAAGGGCGTTAAGCAAGAGAATAAATTCTCCGCCGCCAAACAGATATATATTTAACAGAAATCAATCAACACAGAATAAAATCCAATGTCAGACACACAATCCATTTACAAGTTCATTCTAGGTCTGAACGAAACCGGAGGCACTTTCCTCGCATACCCATCGATCTCCAAGTACGTCTGGACGACCACCAACTGATTCCCTCATCTTGGGTGTACAGCCCAATCAAGATCATCAGTAATCACCCAAACGATGTGAAGACTTCCGGTCTTCAACCACCGTCTTCATCTTCGACATATCGTCGAATCGGTTATTCAGAATGGGTATAAACCCGGCCTTTCCGAACAACCCGCGTACATTAAAAACAAGTGTTACACAAACACAACATACGCCTCATTCCAATTCATCAGTCACTAACCGTAAATTAGCAAGAGAACAATTCTCCAAATATTAACCCCGAAGGCCGAAACCAACATCAGATCAATACCCAGGAAACCATTCTTCTTAACTATCCTACAGCTAGTTTCAAAATTTCAATTCTTAGGGAAAAGTTCCCATTAATTTTATCAAAGATAAATTCTTTCAAATTGATCCTTTAATCTTCCTTTGGATGTCATTTCAAACCAAATTATGGTTTTCCAAACTAGTCGAGATTAGCGAACCACACCGAAGTAATTATTTATTTTATTTCCCAATCCCAACCTATTCATCCCATGAAGAAAAACTGGTAGTACTCCATATCTAACACCACCGTGTTATCGGTAAAATTAATTACCGTTTCACGTTCAAATCTAATTAAAGATTTAACTATCGCTTTGGAGCAAAACTGGTGATACTCCATTCTCGCTCATTTGCCAACTTTAATAATTTAAATTATCAATTCACATTTCAATCTAATTGCAGATTCATTAAAACTCCTTTTACTAGGTTAAAGAACTAGTGTCATTTAAAACACAGTTCATGACAAACCCAAATTACATTCTATTTATTATCGGGTTAAAGAACAAGTGTTATTTAAAACACTGTTCACGATAAACCCACAAATCACTTCTAATTTAATTTCAATCAAATATATTAGAAATTCCGATTATTTAAAACCCCTTTTTAAATCCAATTTATTTATTTAAAAATAGTTTGGTTTTAATTTTAGTTCAAAACTAGTTCATTTCGATAAAAATCTATTTTTATCTTTTCAAATATGGAGTTTTTCATCCCAATTTTTTCCAAATCATTTCCTATGATTTTACACAAATTATTACTATTTTTAATAATTTTATCAAGGCCCGTACAGTCGATTTCCAACAACGGCCATCGAACTGCACTTACAGCGACCTTTTCCAAATTTGATTTGGACGTATCTCCAAATCCAACCGTTAGATTTAAAATTTCTAATATTCGTTAGAAAGATCTTTTCAATACGAACCCAACGGTTCCGGTTTTAGGAGAATCCGACGGTCGGATCTCCCGTAATGTCCGTTCGAAGTCAATGGTCGAAATTTACGAACTGCCGCGGCGCGGCGTGTTCTATTCAGGCCATTATATTATATATATAATATATATAATATATATTTCGTCGATTTCTATTTAAAACGAATTTTATAAATAGTTTTAAATTCGTTTCAAAAACAATTTCAACTTCCATTTCAATTCAAATCAAAATTGAATTTTTCCTTATAAATTCGTTTTAAAATTCATTTCTATTCAATTCAAATTTTAATTCAATTTGAATTCATTTCAATTCGTTTTCAATTCGATTTCGTTTTCAATTCAATTCGAAATCGTTTTATATTCAATTCAATTCGAATTCGTTTTCTTTTCAATTCAATTCAAATTCGTTTTCTATTCAATTCAATTCGAATTCGTTTTCTATTCAATTCAATTCGAATTCGTTTTCTATTCAATTCAATTCGAATTCGTTTTATATTCAATTCAATTCGAATTCGTTTTCTATTCAATTCGAATTCGTTTTCTATTCAATTCAATTCGAATTCGTTTTCTATTCGATTCAATTCAAATTGGTTTTCTATTCAATTCAATTCCAATTGGTTTTCTATTCGATTCAATTCAAATTGGTTTTCTATTCAATTCAATTCAAATTGGTTTTCTATTCAATTCAATTAAAATTGGTTTTCTATTCAATTCAATTCAAATTGGTTTTCTATTTAATTCAATTCAAATTGGTTTTCTATTCAATTCAATTCAAATTGGTTTTCTATTCGATTCAATTCAAATATAAAAACGAATGTAATCGATATAAATATCGTTCGCGTCAAAATAGCGCATCTCTAATCAACACAGCTTTATATATTTCAATAATTCCGTTATTCTATTCAACAAATGAATATTTATTCTATTCAATACGTGAATCTATATTTTTGTCAACACATGACTAATCTCAACGAATGAGTACTGTCCACGTGTGACTATTTTTGTTATTTAATACATTTTATATAAATTATGGTATTTATCGTTTGATTTAAAATCAGACTCTAACCGTAAACTAGTAAGAGAACGATTCCCTAAATATTAACCCCGAAGGCCGAAACCAACATCAGATCAATATCCAGGAGACCACTCATCTCATCTATTTTCAAATTAATTTCTAATTTCATATATGATAAAGATTTAAATTTTATTGTTAAAATATTTCGTTCAACACATGACTAATCTCAACGGATGAGTACTGTCAACACATGAACCTTTATTTTATAATGATAAAGATGTTAATTTTATTGTTAAAATATTTCGTTCAACACATGACTAATCTCAACGGATGAGTACAGTTAACACATGAATCTTTATTTTATAATATTCTTTGTCTTCTAAATTGGAATGAGGCCCAATCAATTACCATATAAAGTTAATTATATGGATTCCATACAACACATGTATATAATAGCAACGACAAATAATCAACCATCATCCAAAGTGCACTACATTGTATAAGCATCAAATATGGATATCTAATGCTTATAACAGCCGGTCAATCCATCGATCGACATACAACTAATTATTGGGATTAGTGTATGCCGTATTTTATCCCAATACCCGTGTGGGGTTTCAAACAATCAAACGCAGATTTTATTGGTGCAGTTGGGCGATGTGTAAAATTTATCATCCAAATCAATATCAGTCAAATCAGTGTATATAAACAAATCGGCCGATTTGTTTATAAATATTTATTTATTCACTTTCACGTTAAAAATTATATTTTTAACGATAATTTATTTATTTCAACACATGAATATATTTCATTTTCTATTTCACATCAACTTCACAAACAAATTTCACAACACATCAATTAAACAAACAAGCCATCCATGGTCTGTGGATGACGGGAGTCGGGTGCTGCTAAGCACTGTCTGCATACTAGTATATATAGATAACTAGAAAAGGAAATTTAGAGTGAGAAGTTCTCACCGAAAGCTATCCCAACTTCACGACACTTCATTTATAGAAATCATCGTCGTTCTCGCCTTTTTGTCACCTTCGTTGCCCGTAGCCACTACATATATAAAAATCGAATTTTTACTTCGCTATTCAATATATAAAAATCGAATTTTCACTTTGCTATGTATATAAAAATCCTATTTTTATAATCACGCTATATGGATAAAATTTCTATTTTCACGCCGCTACTATATAGATAAAATTCTATTTTTACATCGTTATCATATGGGTAAAAATTCTATTTTTACATCGTTATTCTCTATATAAAGATCTCGCCCTTTCAACTATAAAGATTTCTCCTTTTCAAATTTAAAGATTTCGCCTTTTCAAATTTAAAGATTTCGCCTTTTCAAATTTAAAGATGATATTTCTAATATTCCTATCATGTAAAAATTATATTTTTAATTCTCTACATAAACAAAAATCATAGTTTTACATCTTCTACATAATAAAGATTATATTTTTAATACTTTAAAAATATAAAAATCATATTTTTATTATTAAAAATCACTTCTTTTTCCTAGCTAATGAACGAATAAAAATCTTTCTTTTACTTTGATAAAAATCATAGCTTTGCTTTAAAATAAAAATCATGTTTTTATATTTTTAATAACCATTCCTTTTTATAAATTAAAAATCAAATCTTTGTCTTGGCATTCTTACCTCTAAAAACAATTCCATATTGACCTACATAGATCTGAACTTTAAAAACTGTTTTTAATTAATTTAAACTAATTATTTTAAATAAATTACTAAATGAAATAAATATAAGAACTTACTGTCCAATCAGAAGGAAGGGGGGGTTTGCTGTCGAGGTATGGCGCCGGTCTTGGTGGGCCCTGGCGGCACAGCGGAGGTCGGAGGGAAGTCGCCAACGGGGGGGCGACTGTGGGTGGAAGCGAGAGCGAGTGCATCGATCGGGGGGGGGGGGGGGCTGTCGCGACGATCGAGGCAGAGGGGGGAAGGGTAGGCTTCGACGGAGAAGATGGAGGGAGGGGGCGCCTCGCGCGACACGTTGGAAGCTCCGTCGAGCGATTTAGGGCTCCGCCCTTTTTTTCTTTTTTTTTCGTTTCTGATTCGATAGGGGGTGGGGCAGAGTATAAGGGGAGAGTATATATTTTTTTTTAATTATTTTATTATTTAATTTCTAAAAAGGTACTTTTTATTTCGACCACGAAACGACGCCCACCGCCTGTCGTCCATAGCGTTTCACCCCCATTCCGAACACAATGGGATATGCATCGTAAGCTGATTCGGCTGTTACAATCAGTTTCCGCCAAAATCAACATATAACTCTATATATTGAATTTGAACGCGATTTCAATTTACTGGGGTCACATACTAACTCGAAAAATTCCAGAAAAATATTTTCTAGCTTCGTATTGCCGATACGGTCCTAACAAAACTAGTTTTGTCGAATTCCGAGACCGTTGGAAAAATGGCCATTTTCCAGTCGATTAAAATCAACTAAAACTGGTCGAACGCGTTTTCCTTTGCCACGCTCACATATTGATTCGAAAAATTATGAAATTTGAAACCTAGCAATAATTTGACATCACGGACCCAACAAAAGTGGTTTCGTCGAAATCCGAGGTCGTTTGCAAAATGTCCATTTTTAAGGGCCTGAATTCCATAGCGACTATTCAGAATTTTCAAATGGACATATCTTTTGATTCCCGCTATGAAATTTCGATTCTTCGGATTCGTTGGAAAGATATTATCAATTAGATCCTAATGTTTTTGGTTTCTCTAAAATCCGGATTGTTTTGCACCCAGTACAATGAATTGAAGTTTGAAATCGAATTATCGAACTACCGCGCCATTTTCAATTCTATTTATAATTATATATAAATATTTATATTCTAACGACGACGTATATAATATATACGTCGAATTCGATTCAAAATAAATTTCTCGTCGATATTATTTAAAATAATTTATTTTAAATATTCAAAATTCGCTAAAATTGCCAAAATAAAAATTTTAAACTGGCCCAGATTTTCCGGGTTATTACAATCTCCCCCACTTAAAACTTTTCGTCCCCGAAAAGGAACAAAGTCGAAAGTGGTTTGATTAATTAACTCTATGTTCGATCTGGCTTCCATTCTCCAACTTTTCAGTTTCTGAGAATTTTCAAATTCTTCAAAAATTTGGCTAACACCCTAAATTTTCGAAAAATTTCGCCATAACCTCCCCTGCACCGGGAGCCACGGGAAAATTCCGAAATTGCCATACAGGCCTTTTGATCTCAAAAAGAAAAAGCTAAGCGGCTAGCCAATAGGCTCATAAAATTGTTTTATACGTATTTGAATAATTTATTTATTTTGAATTTGGACAATCCGCTATATAAAGATTTTGCGTATCATGAACGTATATTCGAAGTTTTAATATACCGGATAGATGTAGAACCGCACTCTAGTAGCCCGGAGATGTTCTGATGGTGGTTCGAAACATCATCATCATTTATTTTCGGGTGACGAAGGTGTGATATCTATATATTTCCATTAGACTGGTGTGAGAACCAAAACTTATATAGCTAGATTTATTATTGTGATTTGGCATCAAAAACATGTTTTTCTGTACATATATCAAATTATGAATTTGAAAAGCTAATTCACTAATTGATTGATGTTTGTGTTGTTTGTTTAGTCGTTTGACAATTTTGAACCATTAAGCCTAATTGAACCAAATATTGAACTGTATTGAAAATTGGTCGCATTTGCTTGCATATTGTAACGACCCGCCTTTTTGCCCAGTTCTTACCGGTAATTAAACCGACTCAAACCGTTCAAAAAGACAAATTGTTATGGGTGCATACATATATTGAACAAAATAACAGAATTTTTCATTGTGAAATACAATGTTACATCAGAGTTACATAAAATATCAGAGTTACAACACATACAGCGGAAGAAAAGAAAATATACTCTCAGCGGAAGAAAATCGTACGATATAGCAGAAGCTCCCATCTCTTACATGAACTCCAACTCTAAAAGCACTCTGAATCCTGCTCCAACGATCTATAATTGCAAACTAAACAACTAGCCGCCCGTGCAAAATTATGGGCACCCAGAGTTTAGGTGAGGGAACAATAAAATCCAGGTCAGTCGTGGGACTGGTGTGAGAACTCAAAACAGTTATTAATAGGTTCATTTTAAAGTTGGGAATTTCACCGGAGCACGCCGCTAACGCGGAACGGGTTTACTCCATGTGAATACCCGTGCATATAAATACGCAATGACCTTTCTAAAATGAAGTTATCATAAGCTCGTCCCACATCACACAATGCAAGCGCACACCAGATGGGCGAGGTTTATCTTATGATAACCAAACATGCTTTCATACGTAAAATCCTCTTTCAAAGCCGTAATATATATATGTATAGTGTGGAAAACATTTCTCAAATAATTGTATTAATCCTAGACGGCATAATACCCCATCATATTATGTCGCCATATATATATATACAAACCAAAATCGTGTGGTACGTATTGGAGATTTGGTTTCCAACTTGATGATTCCTGGCACGAAAGATCAATCGGAACACAAACGAAATGTAATCAAGGGTTTTTCATCCAGACGCGGACACCAATACAAATCGCGAGGTAGATCAACGGTTTTCGACCAGACGCGGCCCCCGGAACATACCCTATTCCATAAGTCATAAGTGGTTTCCCACTGCTGCAGCGGTCATCATCAATTCATATATATACACAACCTAACCGCCAGTTTCTCATCATCCAGGGTGTGAGGTTTGTCGATGTCACGTCATACACAAAGCTTATGCTTCGATAAGCCATTCTTTGATCATCACTAGCTCGTTTCCTAACTTGGGTATGTCACATTGACAATTCACGACATATCACTGATTTCAATCAATGCATACCCTCTAAGTTCATATGACTTAGAGACGAGGATAATATATTGCCACAAATCCGATATTCATTAACGGAAATCAGTGCTATGCAGTTAATTTCAATGTCAGACACACCATCCATACAAGACCGTTCTGGGTCTGAACGGAACAACCCGAAAATACTTAAATTTGTTCAGGTCTCATGCAACTCACATCTCGTATCGGGTGGCCTACCCAACTGAGACATTAATCAACAATCAATCTAAACAATTCAAATATTCCCGGTCTTCATTCGTCGTTTACCAAGTCCTGAATTTCTTCATAACGTCGTATTATTACTTGGAATGGTTTTCGAACATATGCTCGATCCCGGTCTTTCCAAGTAATAAGCGTACTTTAAACAGTAGATATGGTTCACACAGGCTTTTCAATTCAAATCTCCTTCCACATAGTTATCAATTCATTTACAACTAAAGATTTGAATTTCTATAATTTCATGCATCTCGTTATCATCTTAAATTCTTCTTTGAAATCAAAGAGTATACCTTCGCTTCAATTTCTTACTTTTAATTCCCTCGGATCGAAGATTTTGACTAAATTCCAATTACAATACGAATTTCCATAACTCAATCTTATTGGGTTTCAAGAATGGTATTATTGAAGATACGATTCACGATAGAACCCAAATCAATCGACATTGAATCATAAATTACACAGAAATTTTATCCACTTATATTCGATATAAATTCTCATAATCAACGAATACTATAAGTAGAATAACGATATAATAATATATTTTATATTCCCCAGATAGTATACATTTACATCATGAGGTTCATACCAAATATCGAAGATTATTTCTATCTAGCTTATTTAAATCAAGGTGAGAACCCGTATCTTAATTGAAATGTTTATTCAACTCTTTGACATTAGATCTGGATAGAAATACCATCAACTTATCTTCAATATTAATTTCCATATCCAACTCATATTATAAGCGGAATAACGGTGAAATACCCTTTTAAATTGCTCAGATAATAAGAGTTTTCATTTACCGAACTAATATCAAACATCCGAAGATTTATCTCCAACCATATTCAATTATTTATTATTAAAAACCCATATTAGTATCAATTTAAATTCCATATAAAATATTTCTAATACTCTTAAACCTTTGAAAACATTCCACAAATCATTACTTACAGTTCAGAAAATCGTTTACGGGTTAAAACTTCAAAATAGATTGTTTTCGAAGAAAACGTTACAATAGCGTTCCAAAAGTGTTACAAAAGTGTTACAAAACAGTTATCTTAACTATTTTGATCAAAATATAGTTTATCTTAGCCAAAACTTAAACTTTACAATTGAAAACACCTTTTCATAATTTGTAATGATTTTACAAATTTTTCCATATTTTTAAATAATTTAAAAATAGTTGTTTATAGTTATGGGCAACAATTGTTCTTACATCGATCTTTGCCAAAACGGTTTCAAACATAACTTGAAAATTATAACTCAAATTTAAAATCTGCTTTCACTCATTTGAAAGTTCTTGTTTATATAAATTAAATGTTTTTCGTTTCATGGAAATCCGATTTAGATTGCAAAAGTTATAAGCGTTTAAAGTTGCATCTATAATACGTAAATTGTCGTTATGCAACAAGCTCTATTTTTACCATAATAACCATTATTCTACGATACTTCAAAATATCTTAGAAAAATCATTATATCCTTATATAAACCCTTTAAAATCATTTAAATTTACTTTCCAAATTACTTTGGATCTAAAATTCAACTTTCATAAATTCCAATTCATTTCTGAATTCGAATAACTTCAAATTAACCTTCCCATTCGTCGGATCAGTTAGGGATAGCCAGGGAGAGCAGGAAACTTCATTTCCAAACCCAAGCCTAGACACTATCCTCTCTGTCATCCTAGAACGTTCTGGTGTATATTATATTTATATATAAAAACCATATTCAAATTTAAAAATCTCATTTCGAATTAAAATTGAAAATAACTAGTTTCAGACAGATATAATTGTTATACAAAAATCAATACATAATTCAAATCATTTTTCAATCCTTATTCAAAGTTTTAAAAAGTTGATGTTTAATTCAAAACTAACATTTTAAATATTATTTAATAATTATATAGGAAGGAGATTCTAAATCGATCACTCATATAATCCACAACCACGGTGTGTGTAATATCATGCAATGCAACCATATTTATCCAAATGAACCATACGATCAGATGGATACGAATTCATTTTCACAACAAACATTTTAACTATGCACCAGCGTTATAGTCAATAACGCTTACTCGTGTTTAGTGTATTATCTAATTACATGAGCAAACATTCAAACATCAACATCCATCACACAATCATCATCAACAAATTATAATTAATCTCAACTAATTATAATTAACTAATTTAAATAATAATTTAAATTAGAAGTTCTCACCTAACAGCTCTCCAAACCTTCACGGTAGGCGAGCCTAGTTGAGTGAATCGTCGGACAGTGTTTCGGCGCAGCGTCTTCTTCACAAAAATACATATAATATACTATACACTAATCTCTCTTTATATTATAAGAGGAGGAAGAGGAGAAATGACGAACTTTGGCAAGGTGGTGGTGGAAAGGAGGAAGACTTATGCCATGGAAACCATGGCCATAAGCTTTAAGAAGAAGAGAGAAAGAAAAGAAGTGAGAATGAATGAAAAAATGGAAGGAAAGGGTGGTATTTATAGTAAAAGAGGAGTAAGGAGAGAGTGACACATCATAGGACATGTGTATTACATGCATGGAATGTTGCATGCAAAATTACAAGTGTCTTAACACTTGTAAAAAGGAGAAGGAATGTGTTTTTGGTAGCATTTACCTTAAACGTTATGAAAACAAAGAGCAACGCATAATACTAATGCTACTAATTTATGTTATCTTTTGGCAAATCCGATCGAACGACAAATAATATCAGTAAATCCAACTTATTAATAATCATTCTTGTAAAATCATAAAATAAATTATCCTTTACCAAATTCATATTTTACCAATAATATTATCAAAATCAGAAAATATCATTACTTAAACATAAATCTTATAATTAAAATTTTCGAAATAAGTTTTCTTATAAAAATCATAATAAAAAAAAACAAAATACTTATACAAAGTTAAAATTCATATTTAAACCTAATAAAATCAATTTATATTCATAAAATCAAAAATTAAATAAATAAAAATCCAAATCAAACATAGATAAAATTCTGGGATGTTATATTCACCCCCCTTAAAAACTTTTCGTCCTCGAAAAGGAAGTTGAGTAAATTTAAACTCCTTCACAATTTTAAATTCCAATTTCTCTCTCAACATACCAGAAATGTTATGGTCAGAACCAAGGCTCACGTCATTCTCAGGGTACTCTGTCTGATTCTCACTAAAGGTAGAGTCTAAGGATACTTCTATGATCTCGTGATTACTAGGGTCGTCACGGGTCTTGGTTAAAAATCGCATCCTCTGAGTTAGACTCAGAGCTGCTATCCTACCATTAAGGAGAACTGGGATAGATACTATCTAGTACTTAGAGGTCTATGACCCTAAGAAAATTATCTTTCTAACTTACTCTTACGGAACCCATGGTTTTCTTATCAATTATAAGACTAAACGCTCAAATTAGAAATTTAAATCCAAGTTCTCAAATAAAATTTTCCCTAATCGTTCAATTATGTTGCAATATAACATCTTGGCTAAATTCAGTATTAGAAATTCCATTGCTCTCAACACAAATCAAGTTCAATTTTAGAGATAATTCAAAATACCGGTTTCAAATCTAAATTAGTTCACTTGTCCAAGGCTTTATCTGAGCAGGGAAAAAGGAAGAATTCCGAAATAAAGTTGAATAATGACAATTCGGGGTGATATTCAAAATATGACAATGGGTCGAGCAAAACCCAGCGACAAGGGAAGAGATAGAATTATATTTTCGAAATACTCATTCTATTTCAAATTTTTATTTCAATCATTTCCAAATTAACCCATTTATAAGTTAACTTTTATACTCATTTAATATTCAAATTTTTGTTGTCATATTTACCTAATCGAATAACGCTTTTTTTCTAAATCCACTTTAAAATTCAAAATATATAAAACCACTTTTTCATTCTTGTTTAAATATCATGTCTTGTTTAGAAACATTTTCTTACTTAACTAGCCGTAAAATCTCTTAAAACAGTTTTATTTAAAAAAATACCACCACGCTTCCTCTGCGCACTCTGATTATGCATATATTCAAACTAGTATTGGTAAAAACATCCTAAAACATTGATTTCAAAATTTCCGGAACCAAATCCTCAAAATTAATATTTAAAATCCAAATTTTCTTGCATAAGTTGGATTCTATATTTCAAAGAAAGCTCATTTATTGAGGTTCTGTTACAAAATATCTTGGACAAATTAAAGTTATCGACACGGTTTCACACGGCACAAAGAGGCAGACATAGATCAAGTCAAAATTCCATGTGCTCAAGTCAAGTAAAGATGCATAGAAGTTCCATGCTAATTTGTGCATGAAAGGTATACATAGACCAAATCAGGTTTCATGAGCTTGGAATAGAAATTCAACATCTGATGAGCATCAATAGGTGCATAGGTTCGAATAAAATACTTGGCCAAATGCACATGATACAAAGGTACGAAGGACACTACCCAATAGCAGATGGTTGGAATTTAAATGAACAGTCTAGCCCAAGATGGGAACTCACGTGCAAACAAGGATACAAATTCTAACAGTTAAATCATGGGATACTCGTTAAATTTTCATAATTTTCCTCTTGAATTAATCTTACTTTAACAACTTCATTTTCTTCCTTTGTGCTTCAAGTGAATACTTGTTGAGAAATTTTCGTTTGACCCACTCATTCATGCCGGTTTCTCTTAACAAGGGAAAATAAAAAATTCAATCGATTTGTTCAATACATATCCCATTTTATCATATTAACCTTGTTTCTCAAAATTCGTATAGCTTCAGGTGGGAAAATCGGTCTTCTCCCCCACTAAATACATTTACCATAATTTTATTAAATTGTATCGTCAAAATCGAAATATGGGGTGAACCAAGCTCGCTTACATGCATTTTCAAAATTTCACTTTTCAGTTCTTCAAGTGAGATTAGCTTCTAAAATATATCCTTGCGGTTTTGACAAAATAGTCTGATTCACGCTTCTAATTAACAGTTAAGTATGCATTTAACTTAACTACCTTATGTTAAATTCATTTTTTCGCATATCCCATTTCATAACATAATACATTCAATACTTCGAAAGTCATTTGAAAAATCAATTTTACAATTGTGAGGACGTCGCAAAACACTTTCGATTGTTTATCTATACAACTTTAAGTACTTCTTGACGTCTCGATCAGAAACATATAGTCATCCCACTTTCGAAACCCAAATATAAGACTGATGATGACCGATCAATTACCAGAATTATCCCCAAGCGACTAGAATGTGATTCTATATCCATCTAGTATATGTTGGACTTCATATATACGTTAGCTATGCGTATATGCAAAATCCTTACATACTAGATCGTCCAACCTTGACGTCAAATAAATACCCGCAACCGTTTTTATTACACGCTGATTATCTTTCAAATCTATAGCTTTGAATTTACAATCTTCTTATATAAATCTTTTATATATAGGCTGCAAAATATTTTGAAATTCTAATTCCAAGCTCGAAGTTTTTTTTCCAATACACTTGTTAAAGCCAATTCACTAATCGCTTATTTCTCGATAACTCCGAACTGATCGACGGTGGATTTTCGAAGTTTTATCACAAAGAGCCCTTTTTTTTTTTGAAAGTATTTCCTTTAAAAATCTTATTTTCAAATCTTCTTCAAAATATTTTATTTCAAATAATTATTATTTTCAAAAATGATTTACTTATACAAAAATACCTTATATAGATTTTAAAAATACGCTCTCTCATCATAATATTCCGAAATCTCATTCTAGGGCATTTCTAACCCTATCTCTAATGAGATACTATAGCTCTGATGAGTCATATCCTTTTATCAAAATATGTTTGTATAACCAAAGCTCTGATACCAACATGTAACGACCCGCCTTTTTGCCCAGTTCTTGCCGGTAATTAAACCGACTCAAACCGTTCAAAAAGACGAATTGTTATGGGTGCATACATATATTAAAAAAATAACAGAATTTTTCATTGTGAAATACAATGTTACATCAGAGTTACATAAAATATCAGAGTTACAACACATACAGTGGAAGAAAAGAAAATATACTCTCAGCGGAAGAAAATCGTACGATATAGCAGAAGCTCCCATCTCTTGCATGAACTCCAACTCTAAAAGCACTCTGAATCCTTCTCCAATGATCTATAACTGCAAACTAAACTACTAGCTGCCCGTGCAAAATTATGGGCACCCAGAGTTTAGGTGAGGGGACAATAAAATCCAGTTCAGTCGTGGACTGGTGTGAGAACTCAAAACAGTTATTATTTGGTTCATTTTAAAGTTGGGAATTTCACCGGACCATGCCGCCAACGCGGAACGGGTTTACTCCATGTGAATACCCGTGCATATAAATACACAATGACCTTTCTAAAATGAAGTTATCATAAGCTTGTCCCACATCACACAATGCAAGCGCACACCAGATGGGCAAGGTTTATCTTATGATAAACAAACATGCTTTCATACGTAAAATCCTCTTTCAAAGCAATAATATATATATGTATAGTGTGGAAAACATTTCTCAAATAAATGTATTAATCCTAGACAGCATAATACCCCATCCTATTATGTCTCCATATATATATATATATATATATATATATATATATATATATATATATAAAAACCAAAATCGTGTGGTACGTATTGGAGATTTGGTTTCCAACTTGATGATTCCTGGCACGAAAGATCAATCGGAACACAAACGAAATGTAATCAAGGGTTTTTCATCCAGACGCGGACACCAATACAAATCGCGAGGTAGATCAACGGTTTTCGACCAGACGTGGCCCCCTGAACATACCATACTCCATAAGTCATAAGTGGTTTCCCACTGCTGCAGCGGTCATCATCAATTCATATATATACACAACCTAACCGCCAGTTTCTCATCATCCAAGGTGTGAGGTTTGTCGATGTCACGTCATACACAAAGCTTATGCTTCGATAAGCCATTCTTTGATCATCACTAGCTCGTTTCCTAACTTGGGTATGTCACATTGACAATTCACGACATATCACTGATTTCAATCAATGCATACCCTCTAAGTTCATATGACTTAGAGACGAGGATAATATATTGCCACAAATCCGATATTCATTAACGGAAATCAGTGCTATGCAGTTAATTTCAATGTCAGACACACCATCCATACAAGACCGTTCTGGGTCTGAACGGAACAACCCGAAAATACTTAAATTTGTTCAGGTCTCATGCAACTCACATCTCGTATCGGGTGGCCTACCCAACTGAGACATTAATCAACAATCAATCTAAACAATTCAAATATTCCCAGTCTTCATTCGCCGTTTACCAAGTCCTGAATTGCTTCATAACGTCGTATTATTACTTGGAATGGTTTTCGAACATATGCTCGATCCCGGTCTTTCCAAGTAATAAGCGTACTTTAAATAGTAGCTATGGTTCACACAGGCTTTTCAATTCAAATCTCCTTCCACATAGTTATCAATTCATTTACAACTAAAGATTTGAATTTCTAAAATTTCATACATCTCGTTATCATCTTAAATTCTTCTTTGAAATCAAAGAGTATACCTTCGCTTCAATTTCCTACTTTTAATTCCCTCGGATCGAAGATTTTGACTAAATTCCAATTACGATACGAATTTCCATAACTCAATCTTATTGGGTTTCAAGAATGGTATTATTGAAGATACGATTCACGATAGAACCCAAATCAATCGACATTGAATCATAAATTACACAGAAATTTTATCCACTTATATTCGATATAAATTCTCATAATCAACGAATACTATAAGTAGAATAACGATATAATAATATCTTTTAGATTCCCCAGATAGTATACATTTACATCATGAGGTTCATACCAAATATCGAAGATTATTTCTATCTAGCTTATTTAAATCAAGGTGAGAACCCGTATCTTAATTGAAAGGTTTATTCAACTCTTTGACATTAGATCTGGATAGAAATACCGTCAACTTATCTTCAATATTAATTTCCGTATCCAACTCATATTATAAGCGGAATAACGGTGAAATACCCTTTTAAATTCCTCAGATAATAAGAATTTTCATTTACCGAACTAATATCAAACATCCGAAGATTTATCTCCGACCATATCCAATTATTTATTATTAAAAACCCGTATTAGTATCAATTTAAATTCCATATAAAATATTTCTAATACTCTTAAACCTTTGAAAACATTCCACAAATCATTACTTACAGTTCGGAAAATCGTTTACGGGTTAAAACTTCAAAATAGATTGTTTTCGAAGAAAGCGTTACAATAGCGTTCCAAAAGTGTTACAAAACAGTTATCTTAACTATTTTGATCAAAATATCATTTATCTTAGCCAAAACGTAAACTTTACAATTGAAAACACCTTTTCATAATTTGTAATGATTTTACAAATTTTTTCCATCTTTTTAAATAATTTAAAAATAGCTGTTTATAGTTATGGGCAACAATTGTTCTTACATCGATCTTTTCCAAAACGGTTTCAAAAATAACTTGAAAATTATAACTCGAATTTAAAATCTGCTTTCACTCATTTGAAAGTTCTTGTTTATATAAATCAAATGTTTTTCGTTTCATGGAAATCCGATTTAGATTGCAAAAGTTATAAGCGTTTAAAGTTGCATCTATAATACGTAAATTGTCGTTATGCGACAAGCTCTATTTTTACCATAATAACCATTATTCTATGATACTTCAAAATATCTTAGAAAAATCATTATATCCTTATATAACCCCTTTAAAATCATTTAAATTTACTTTCCAAATTACTTTGGATCTAAAATTCAACTTTCATAAATTCCAATTCATTTCTGAATTCGAATAACTTCAAATTAACCTTCCCATTCGTCGGATCAGTTAGGGATAGCCAGGGAGAGCAGGAAACTTCATTTCCAAACCCAAGCCTAGACACTATCCTCTTTGTCATCCTAGAACGTTCTGGTGTATATTATATTTATATATAAAAACCATATTCAAATTTAAAAATCTCATTTCGAATTAAAATTGAAAATAACTAGTTTCAGACAGATATAATTGTTATACAAAAATCAATACATAATTCGAATCATTTTTCAATCCTTATTCAAAGTTTTAAAAAGTTGATGTTTAATTCAAAACTAACATTTTAAATATTATTTAATGATTATATAGGAAGGAGATTCTAAATCGATCACCCATATAATCCACAACCACGGCGTGTGTAATATCATGCAATGCAACCATATTTATCCAAATGAGCCATACGATCAGATGGATACGAATTCATTTTCACAACAAACATTTTAACTATGCACCAGCGTTATAGTCAATAACGCTTACTCGTGTTCAGTGTATTATCTAATTACATGAGCAAACATTCAAACATCAACATCCATCACACAATCATCATCAAATAATTATAATTAATCTCAACTAATTATAATTAACTAATTTAAATAATAATTTAAATTAGAAGTTCTCACCTAACAACTCTCCAAACCTTCACGGTAGGCGAGCCTAGTTGAGTGAATCGTCGGACAGTGTTTCGGCGCAGCGTCTTCTTCACAAAAATATATATAATATACTATACACTAATCTCTCTTTATATTATAAGAGGAGGAAGAGGAGAAATGACGAACTTTGGCAAGGTGGTGGTGGAAAGGAGGAAGACTTATGCCATGGAAACCATGGCCATAAGCTTTAAGAAGAAGAGAAAAAGAAAAGAAGTGAGAATGAATGAAAAAATGGAAGGAAAGGGTGGTATTTATAGTAAAAGAGGAGTAAGGAGAGAGTGACACATCATAGGACATGTGTATTACATGCATGGAATGTTGCATGCAAAATTACAAGTGTCTTAACACTTGTAAAAAGGAGAAGGAATGTGTTTTTGGTAGCATTTACCTTAAACGTTATGAAAACAAAGAGCAACGCATAATATTAATGCTACTAATTTACGTTATCTTTTGACAAATCCGATCGAACGACAAATAATATCAGTAAATCCAACTTATTAATAATCATTCTTGTAAAATCATAAAATAAATTATCCTTTACCAAATTCATATTTTTACCAATCAATATTATCAAAATCAGAAAATATCATTACTTAAACATAAATCTTATAATTAAAAATTTCAAAATTAGTTTTCTTATAAAAATCATAATAAAAAAAACAAAATACTTATACAAAGTTAAAATTCATATTTAAACCTAATAAAATCAATTTATATTCATAAAATCAAAAATTAAATAAATAAAAATCCAAATCAAACATAGATAAAATTCTCGGATGTTATACATATACTTACATTGAACAGGTCATAGCAAGGAGGCTAGAGCAGAGAATAAAATTTGTTTGCCCGACAAATAGGTACATGTTTACTATAATTTACTGTTTTGTTTGGGTGATGATGATTTTATGAGCCTATTGGCTAGCCGCTTGGCTTTTTCTTTTTCTTTTTGAGATCAGAAGGCCTGTATGGCAATTTCGGGATTTTCCCGTGGCTCCCGGTGCAGGGGAAGTTATGGCGAAATTTTTCGAAAATTCCGGGTGTTAGCCAAATTTTTGAAGAATTCGAAACTTCTCAGAAACTGAAAAGTTGGAGAATGGAAGCCAGATCGAACGTAGAGTTGATTAATCAAACCACTTTCGACTTTGTTCCTTTTCGGGGACGAAAAGTTTTAAGTGGGGGAGATTGTAATAACCCGAAAATCTGGGCCAGTTTAAAATTTTTATTTTGGCAATTTTAGCGAATTTTGAATATTTAAAATAAATTATTTTAAATAATATCGACGAGAAATTTATTTTGAATAGAATTCGACGTATATATTATATACGTCGTCGTTAGAATATAAATATTTATATATAATTATAAATAGAATTGAAAATGGCGCGGTAGTTCGATAATTCGATTTCAAACTTCAATTGAATGTACCGGGTGCAAAACAAACCGGATTTTAGTGAACCCAAAAATAATAGGATCTAATTGATAATATCTTTCCAACGAATCCGAAAAATCAAAATTTCATAGCGGGAATCAAAAGATATGCCCAGTTGAAAATTATGAATAGTCGCTATGGAATTCAGGCCCTTAAAAATGTAGATTTTGCAAACGACCTCGGATTTCGATGAAACCACTTTTGTTGGATCTGTGATGTCAAGTTATTGCTAGACTCCAAATTTCATAATTTTTCGATTCAATTTGTGAGCGTGGCGAAGGAAAACGCGTTTGACCATTTTCAGTTGATTTTAATCGACTGGAAAATGGCCATTTTTCTAACTGTCTCAGAATTCGATGAAACTAGTTTTGTTAGGACCGTATCGTCAATACGAAGCTAGAAAATATTTTTCTGCAATTTTTCGATTTAGTATGTGACCCCGGTAATTTGAAATGTACGTTTAAAATTTAGTTTAAGGATTTAAATGTAAATTCAACGGAAACTGATCGTAATGATCGAATCAGCCTACGATACATATTCCATTGTGTTCAGAATGGGGGTAATTAGTTATGGACGACATGTGGTAGGCCTCGTTTCGAGGTCGTATGTAAAAGTCAACTTTTTGGGATTATAAATAAATAAATAAAATAAAATCCTTTCCTCTCTCTACCTTTATTCACTCACCCCCCTTTTCCTTCATTTTCGTTCAGAACAGAAATAAAAAAAAAAAGACGCAGCCGTAGCTGTGATCCACCACCGTCGAGCTCCCCCCAGGCGGCGCGCCACCGCAACCCCCCCTCTGCTGCCTCACGATCGAACCCCCCCCCCTTCCTGTTGCTGACCGATGCCAGACCCCCCCTATCCTGATGCCGACCGCGATACCCTCCCTTTTCTCCGACTGCGGCGCACCAGAGACACCCCCCCCCCCTCTCCAGTTTTCATCTGTAAGTTTTTATTTTTACTTTATTTTATTCGTTTTTTTTTCTTTTCTGCTTTTACTTTAAATTCGAATTAGTTAAGTTGGGATTTTTAAATTAGAAAGTTAGGATTTTTAAATTAGAAAATTCGAATTTTTAAAGGAAAAGTTAGAATTTTTATAAAGGAAAAGTTAGAATTTTTAATAATAGAAAGGTCGAATTTTTAACAATGGAAAAACTATATTTTTTATCAATGGAAAGGCGATATTTTTCATAATGAAAAGGCGATATTTTTAATATTGAAAAGGCGATATTTTTCATATTGAAAAGGCGATATTTTTATACGATGAAGAGTTATATTTTTATACGATGAAGAGTTATATTTTTATAACATGAAAGTTTATATTTTTAATAACAAAGAGATTATATTGTTAGTATAGTAAAAAAGTAAAAATTCGATTTTTATATATTGAATAACAAAGTAAAAATTCGATTTTTATATATTGAATAGCAAAGTAAAAATTCGATTTTTATATATTGAATAGCAAAGTAAAAATTCGATTTTTATATATTGAATAGCGAAGTAAAAATTCGATTTTTATATATTGAATAGCAAAGTAAAAATTTGATTTTTACATATGTAGTGGCTACGGGCGATGAAAGTGATAAGAGACGAGAACGACGAAGATTTCTACTTAAGAACTGTCGTGAAGTTGGGATAGCTTTCGGTGAGAACTTCTCACTCTAAATTTCCTTTTCTAGCTATCTATATATACTAGGGTGCAGACGGTGCTTAGCAGCACCCGACACCCATCATCCACAGACCATGGATGGCTTGTTTGTTTAATTGATGTGTTGTGAAATTTGTTTGTGAAGTTGATGTGAAATAGATAATGAAATATATTCATGTGTTGAAATAAATTAATTATCGTTAAAAATATAATTTTTAATGTGAAAGTGAATAAATAAATATTTATAAACAAATCGGCCGATTTGTTTATATACACTGATTTGACTGATATTGATTGGGATGATAAATTTTACACATCGCCCAACTGCACCAATAAAATCTGTGTTTGATTGTTTGAAACCCCACACGGGTATTGGGATAAAATACGGCATACACTAATCCCAATAATTAGTTGTATGTCGATCGATGGATTGACAGGCTGTTATAAGCATTAGATATCCATATTTGATGCTTATACAGTGTAGTGCACTTTGGATGATGGTTGATTATTTGTCGTTGCTATTATATACATGTGTTGTATGGAATCCATATAATTAACTTTATATGGTAATTGATTGGGCCTCATTCCAATTTAGAAGATAAAGAATATTATAAAATAAAGGTTCATGTGTTGACTGTACTCATCCATTGAGATTATTCATGTGTTGAACGAAATATTTTAACAATAAAATTTACATCTTTATCATTATAAAATAAAGGTTCATATGTTGACAGTACTCATCCGTTGAGATTAGTCATGTGTTGAACGAAATATTTTAACAATAAAATTTACATCTTTATCATATATGAAATTAGAAATTAACTGGAAAATAGATGAGATGAGTGGTCTCCTGGATATTGATCTGATGTTGGTTTCGGCCTTCGGGGTTAATATTTTGGGAATCGTTCTGTTACTAGTTTACAGTTGGAGTCCGATTTTAAATCAAACGATAGATACCATAATTTTTATAAAATGTATTAAATAACAAAAATAGTCACACGTGGACAGTACTCATTCGTTGAGATTAGTCATGTGTTGACAAAAATATAGATTCACGTATTGAATAGAATAAATATTCATTTGTTGAATAGAATAACGGAATTATTGAAATATATAAAGCCGTGTTGATTAGAGATGCGCTATTTTGACGCGAACGATATATATATCGATTACATTCGTTTTTATATTTGAATTGAATTGAATAGAAAACCAATTTGAATTGAATTGAATAGAAAACCAATTTGAATTGAATTGAATAGAAAACCAATTTGAATTGAATTGAATAGAAAACCAATTTGAATTGAATTGAATAGAAAACCAATTTGAATTGAATTGAGTAGAAAACCAATTTGAATTGAATTGAATAAAAAACCGACATGGATTTCGCCCGGACCTAATCGATCGCTAAACCGACCAAGACCGTTTGAATCCCGCATACGCTAACTTTGGGTATACAACACATCAGAACAAATAACAGAAGACTTCAATAAACATCATAATAATGTTACATCAGAGTACAGAATATCAGAGTATATCGAAAATTATACACAGCGGAAATAAATTTACATAAATGTAATACAATGCACAACGGAAATATAAACTACACAGCGGAAGGCTGTAAATGTCTGGACACAGCTTAAAGCTTCAATCCAGAATCCTGCTCAATACATCTGCAAAACAAAACTACTTGACTGCCCGTGTGGAAAATAGGGGCACCCGAGTTCGCAAGGGAAAAGCAAACTACAGGTCAGTCATGGGACTGGTGTGAGAAACTCTAACAGTTATAATTAACTTATTTGATAATATGGTATATCACGGGACCACGCCGCTAACGCGGAACGGGTTTACCCCCATGAATACCAGTGTATAAACAACAATCAATATAGATATATGGATCTACTATGCATCAATCAACATGCAATATCCCAATCTACCCACTTAGATTAATCACTACACTTTGATTTTCCAAATCCAATTTAATTTACAGAAATCATTCCTTTGGATTTTATTCCCGATTTCTTATTTCAAATCATTTGAAATACATATCTAACTTTCTATATCAAAGTAGATTTCACTTCGGGATCTCAAATCAAATCGTTTGGAAATTTGAATTCCAAAACATAACAATGCATACAAACAAGTATGCAACCAAATATCGTGCTCCCCATCCACAAGGCAAAGGGTCCGCACCTCGCAACTCGATATATAGATGTGCACCTACCCCACATAGGAGTAGGCTACATCGACGATGCACCTCCCACACATGGAGAGCATACACCGCCCTCTCACCCATACTTTTAGTCTCAGGGTTACCCGACTCTTTAGCCACATACTAAATAATTTCATATCCCGAAGTAGGGAAAATCATTTCACAACATAATAATCACAAGTACTTTCAAAATATAGTACTTCACATCAGTAATTCACGCATATGATCAGTCACTATTAATCACATAACCTTTGAGCTCATACGTCTCAAAGAAGGGTGTTAAGCAAGAGAATAAACTCTCCGCCACCAAACAAATACATCATCAATAGCAACTAATCGAGTATGCGATGAACCACAATGTAACATATAATACATTTCTAAATCATTTTAGAAATCATCGGGTTTTGGGCCTAGAAATCCTTTCTGTTTTATAAAACATTTTTATAAAACATTCCCTGTCCAAAATCCGGAATACATTTCTTTTCACTTAAGAAAAATATCATTTCACAATCATTCATTAAATTTGAAATGGACACAACATCGCTAAACACCTTATCGTCAAATCGTGAAGTGTTTCACAAGGCGTTAGCACATAGATATTTTCAACCAAACCCAATGCTAAATGTAAAAGCATATTCTGCTCATAAACTGGTCGAGCACAACCCAAACAATCAATCAATCCAATTTGACATTAAATAGAAGGGTTTGAATAAAGATAGTATCAACTTATATTCAACATCAAATCCTGAAACCATTAGATATCATATCGGGAATAACGATATCGATATCTTCCAAATTCCCATCACAATATCTATATAATCACGGAATCCAATATCGAAAATATCCAAAGATAATTTCAATTCAAATCTAATCCAATTTATTTATTTATAACCATTGGATTATTTTTCTAGTTAATAACTAGTTCATTTCGATAAAAATATTTTTTTATCTTTTCAAATATGGAGTTTTTCATTCTAATTCTTCACAAATCATTTCTTATGATTTTACACAATTTATTAATATTTTTAATAATTTTATCAAGGCCCATACAGTCGATTTCCATCAACGGCCATCGAACTGCACTTACAGCGACCTTTTCCAAATTTGATTTGGACATAATTCCAAATCCAACCGTTAGATTTCAAATTTCTCATATTCATTAGAAAGCTTCTTTCGATACGAATCCGACGGTCGGATCTCCCGTAATGTCCATTCGAAGTCAATGGTCGAAATTCGCGAACTGTCGCAGCGCGGCGCGTTATATTCAGGCCATTTTATTATATATAATATATATTTCATCGATTCCTATTTAAAACGAATTTTATAAATTGTTTTTAAATTCGTTTTCGAAACGATTTCAACTTTCATTTCAAATTCAAATTCAAATTGAATTTTCCCTTATAAATTCTTTTTACATTCATTTCTATTTGATTTCAATTCAAATCGATTTCAATTCTATTTCAGTTCATTTTCAATTGAATTCAATTCAAATTTGTTTCCTATTCAATTCAATTCGAATTCGAATTCGTTTTCTATTCAATTCAATTCGAATTCGTTTTCTATTCAATTCAATTCGAATTCATTTTCTATTCAATTCAATTCGAATTCGTTTTCTATTCAATTCAATTCAAATTCGTTTCCTATTCAATTCAATTCAAATTCGTTTCCTATTCAATTCAATTCAATTCGAATTCATTTTCTATTCAATTCAATTCAATTCGAATTCATTTTCTATTCAATTCAATTCGAATTCGTTTTCTATTCAATTCGAATTCGTTTTCTATTCAATTCAATTCAATTCGAATTCATTTCCTATTCAATTCAATTCGAATTCAAATTCATTTTCTATTCAATTCAATTCAAATTCGTTTCCTATTCAATTCAATTCGAATTAATTTCCTATTCAATTCAATTCGAATTCGTTTCCTATTCAATTCAATTCAATTCGAATTCATTTTCTATTCAATTCAATTTGAATTCGTTTTCTATTCAATTTAATTCGAATTCGTTTTCTATTCAATTCAATTCGAATTCGTTTTCTATTCAATTCAATTCGAATTCGTTTTCTATTCAATTCAATTCGAATTTGTTTTCTATTAAATTCAATTCGAATTCGTTTTCTATTCAATTCAATTCGAATTCGTTTTCTATTAAATTCAATTCGAATTCGTTTGAATTTCAATTCTTTTCGAAATATTAGATTTTGGAATCACTTTCGATATTCATTATAAAATGAATAAAATCGATATTCATTATAAAATGAATAAAATCGATATAAATATCGTTCAGGTCAAAATGGCGTCAATCTAATCAACACGGCTTCATATATTTCTATTTTCAATTATTTCTTTTTCAAATATTTCTATTCAAATATTTCTATTCAAATATTTCTATTCAAATATTTCTTTTTCAAATATTTCTATTCAAATATTTCTATTTCAAATATTGAATGAAGCCCAATCATTTACCATATAATGTTAATTATATGGATTTTCTACAACACATGTATACAATAACAACGATGAATAATCAACCATCGTCCAAAGTGCACTCTACACTGTATAAGCATCGAATATAAATATTTAACGCTTATAACAGTCTGTCAATCAATCGATCGACATACAACTAACTATTGGGATTAGTGTATGTCATATATCATCCCAATACCCGTGTGGGGTTTCAAACAATCAAACACAGATTTTGTTTGTGCAGTTGGGCGATGCGTAAAATTTATCGTCCCAATCAATATCAGTCAAATGTGTGTATATAAGCAAATCGTCCGATTTGTTTATTTTTATTTCACTTCGTATACGCGTTAAAAATTCTATTTTTAACTATAAAATATTTTTAACTATATAAATATTTTATTTCATTTCACATCACACAATCAACTACACATCAAAATCATACAAACAAGCATACAAGCCGTCCATGGTTTGTGGACGACGGGTGTCGGGTGCTACTAAACACCGTCTACATCCTAGTATATAATTATAACTAGAAAAGTAAATTCAAAGTGAGAAGTTCTCACCAAAGCTATCCTAACTTCACGACACTTCTAATGTGGAAAATCTCCGCCGTTTCTTCTTTCATCACTTTCGTCATCCGTATTCACTACATATATAAAAATCGAATTTTTACTTTGCTATTCAATATATAAAAATCGAATTTTTACTTCGCTATTCAATATATAAAAATCGAATTTTTACTTTGCTATTCAATATATAAAAATCAGATTTTTACTTTTCTATTCAATATATAAAAATCATATTTTTAATTCGCTACATATATAAAGATCAAATTTTTACTAGTTAAATAGTATAAAAATCATATTTTTGTTATCTCTATTATATAAAAATCATAATTTTATATAATGAAAAATCCAATCTTTACTCTCTTGAACCCCTTATACAAAAATCGTATTTTTACCTACAATAAAAATCCTCTCTTTTTATTTTAACGACAATGCAAATTTTATTTCAAAAACAAAGGAAATTTTATTTTAAAAGCTATTCTATTTTAATTTTTCTGAAAATAACACGATACTAATTAATTAAAAATTAAACCAAGCTTACATCGTTTTCAGCGAAGAAAGGGGGGGTCTGGACGCTGTTGTCTTGTGCGGTTTTGAAGGGGGTAGAGGGAGAGATGGCGTCGGAGATCACCAGAGTGGCGGAGGGCTTCTGGCGAACTGGAGGAGGTCGGTGCTAGGGTTATGGGCGGATTTGGTCACGGGGTGAGTGTGGCCTTCAGTCGAGAGGGAGAGGATCGAGTTGGGGGGGGGGGTGCTGGTCCTTGCCGGAGGCGGGAGGCGGAGGGGATCGAGCGCGGTTTTCAACGAAAAAAGGGGAGGGGGTCGATGAAGTGCGGCGCCGGGCTCCGACGATGGCGCGGAGGTGGGCGACTGAGCAGATCGGCGGCGAGATCGAAGGAAAAGGGGGTTTCGTTTTTTTTTTTGACCGGTTTTGAAAAGTTAGGGGAGAGAGAAAGGAGAGAGGGTTATATATTTTATTTATTTTTTTAATTCCTTTGAAAGTTGACTTTTAATACGAATCTCAAATCGAGCCCAACGACTGTCGTCCCTAACGTCTTACCCCCGTTCCGAACACAATGGGATATGTATCGCAGGCCAATTCGACTGTTTGAATCAGTTTCCATTGAAATCAACATATAACTCTATATATTGAATTTGAATGCGCAATTCAATTTACCGGGGTCACATACTAACTCGAAAAATTGCAGAAAAATATTTTCTAGCTTCGTATTGACGATACGGTCCTAACAAAACTAGTTTCGTCGAATTCCGAGACCGTTGGAGAAATGGCCATTTTCCAGTCGATTAAAATCAACTGAAACTGGTCAAACGCGTTTTCCTTTGCCACGCTCACATATTGATTCGAAAAATTATGAAATTTGAAACCTAGCAATAACTTTACATCACGGACCCAACAAAAGTGGTTTCGTCGAAATCCGAGGTCATTTGCAAAATTTCCATTTTTAAGGGCCTGAATTCCATAGCGACTATTCAGAATTTTCAACTGGACATATCTTTTGATCCCCGCTATGAAATTTCGATTTTTCGGATTCGTTTGAAAGATATTATCAATTAGATCCCATTATTTTTGGTTTCACTAAAATCCGGTTTGTTTTGCACCCGGTACATTCAATTGAAGTTTGAAATCGAATTATCGAACTACCGCGCCATTTTCAATTCTATTTATAATTATATATAATTATTATATTCTAACGACGACGTATATAATATATACGTTCTATTATATTCAAAATAAATTTTCTCGTCGATATTATTTAAAATAATCTATTTTAAATGTTCAAACTTCGCTAAAATTGCCAAAATAAAATTTTTAAACTGGCCCAGAATTTCCGGGTTTTTACAATCTCCCCCACTTAAAACTTTTCGTCCCTGAAAAGGAACAAAGTCGAAAGTGGTTTGATTAATCAACTCTACGTTCGATCTGGCTTCCATTCTCTAACTTTTCAGTTTCTGAGAATTTTCAAATTCTTCAAACATTTGGCTAACACCCTAAATTTTCGAAAAATTTCGCCATAACCTCCCCTGCACCGGGAGCCACGGGAAAATCCCGAAATTGCCATACAGGCCTTCTGATCTCAAAAAGAAAAAGAAAACGCCAAGCGGCTAGCCAATAGGGTCATAAAATCATCATCACCCAAACAAAACAGTAAATTATATAGTAAACATGTACCTATTTGTCGGGCAAACAAATTTTATTCTCTGCTCTAGCCTCCTTGCTATGCCCTGTTCAATGTAAGTACTTGTATATGCAAGCAAATGCAACTAATTTTCAATACAGTTCAATATTTGGTTCAATTAGGCTTAATGGTTCAAATTTGTCAAACAACTAAACAAACAACACAAACATCAATCAATTAGTGAATCAGTTGGTGGTCGTCTAGACGTACTTGGAGATCGATGGATATGCGAGGAAAGTGCCTCCGGTTTCGTTCAGACCTAGAACGAACTTGTAAATGGATTGTGTGTCTGACATTGGATTTTATTCTGTGTTGATTGATTTCTGTTAAATATATATCTTTTTGGCGGCGGAGAATTTATTCTCTTGCTTAATGCCCTTCTCTGAGACGTACGAGCTTAGAGGTTATATATCGATAGATATCAATCGCATGGCATGAATTGCCTGTGTGGCACGCTGAGTTGCGTGGATCAAAGCTTCTGTTGAAAAGAAAAGTCTTGTGGTTGATGATCAAAGCATGGCCTACGTGGCATAGCTTTGTGTATAGCGTGGATTCGCGAGCCTCACACCTCGGTATGAGTTAAAAACGGGATACGGACCGTTGGGAGAACACGACGTTTCTTTCTAGCTTTGGTGGTGTCACTGACTTACCAGCCCTGACATTTATATACTTTTCACCTTTGTGGTTGTTGGAATGAGGCGCCTCGATTATAGGTCTGTAAGGACCGGGAAACGTGTGTTCAGGAATTGCCAATCCTCAAACGTAAGAGAGGACCGGCCCAACCGAATCCAGGGTTACCCAGAGTGTGTAGTCCTGAGGCATTTGCTAGAGTGTCTCGAAGCGGGAGGAGCTTGCCCCTGGCCTCGACTCATGACGGAAATCCAATTTCCAATACGTGTATTTCGGTTTTATTTGTAGAGCCTAGTATGGCGACATAGTGGTATGGGGCACTTATGCCGTCTATGATTTATATTTATGATTGAAATTGTTTTGACACTATACACTTATTATAGTATCAAATGATTTGTTTTAAACGTACCAAGCATGTTTGGCTGTTATAAGGTAAAACCCTATCCTCTGGCTTGCGTTGCATTGTGTGATGGGACCTGGGTCTTATAATAGCTTCATTTTTCGAAAAAGCATTGCGCTATTTATTCTATGCACTGGTATTCTTGGGAGGAAACCCGTTCCGTGTTATACGGCGTGGTCCCTTGAATTACTCTCTTTTAAAGTAAAGCTTTTAAATAACTGTTTTAGTTCTCACACCAGTCACATGACTGACCTGGAGTTTATTGTTTTAACCTAAACGCTGGGTGCCCTTATTTTCGACACGGGCAGCTAGTAGTTTTGGTTTTACAGATTTATATTCACAGGATCTTGGTTTACAGCTGGAATGATATCCGGAAAGCTCTGTATCTGTATATCACCTTCAGTTGTGCTTTGTATATTTTTCCGCTGCTATGTAATTTATTGTAATCTCTGATATTTATCGAATGTAATTTATTCAATCATACTCTGTATATTCTTGTATTCTAATGGAATTGTTGTAATAACAATGAAATGTTCTTCCGTCTGCGTTCATTTGTGTGTTGTTCTCAAAGTATCCGCTCTTTCCTTCACGGGGAAGTTACGGGTTCTTTCGCCCGGACCTAATCGATCGCTAAACCGACCAAGACCGTTCGAATCCCGCATACGCTAACTCTGGGTATACAACACATCAGAACAAATAACAGTAGACTTCTATAAACATCGTAATAATGTTACATCAGAGTACAGAATATCAGAGTATATCGAAATATAATCAATACAGCGAAAGATGATTTTTACAACAAATGTAATACAATACACAGCGGAAATATAAACTACACAGCGGAAGACTGTAAATGCCTGGACACAGCTTAAAGCTTCAATCCAGAATCCTGCTCAATACATCTGCAAAATAAAACTACTCGACCGCCCATGTGGAAAATAGGGGCACCCGAGTTCGCAAGGGAAAAGCAAACTACAGGTCAGTCATGGTACTGGTGTGAGAAACTCTAACAGTTATAATTAACTTATTTAATAATATGGTATATCACGGGACCACGCCGCTAACGCGGAACGGGTTTACCCCCATGAATACCAGTGTATAAACAACAATCAATATAGATATATGGATCTACTATGCATCAATCAACATGCAATATCCCAATCTACCCACTTAGATTAATCACTACACTTTGATTTTCCAAATCCAATTTAATTTACGGAAATCATTCCTTTGGATTTTATTCCCGATTTCTTATTTCAAATCATTTGAAATACATATCTAACTTTCTATATCAAAGTAGATTTCACTTCGGGATCTCAAATCAAATCGTCTGGAAATATGAATTCCAAAACATAACAATGCATACAAACAAGTATGCAACCAAATATCGTGCTCCCCATCGACAAGGCAAAGGGTACGCACCTCGCAACTCGATATATAAATGTGCACCTACCCCACATAGGAGTAGGCTACACCGACGATGCACCTCCCACACATGGAGAGCATACACCGCCCTCTCACCCATACTTTTAGTCTCAGGGTTACCCGATTCTTTAGCCACATACTAAATCATTTCATACCTGTCCGATCCAACAGAACGGCTCAAAGTTTAGCACAGATTTACTTCAAAGAAATAGTTAAACTACATGGAGTGCCGCTCAATATAGTCAGTGATAGAGACCCCCTATTTACTAGCAAATTCTGGGAAGCATTCCAGACAGAATTGGGAACCAAGTTGAATTTAAGCACCGCTTATCACCCACAGACAGACGGCCAAACTGAGCGGGTGAATAGAATTCTAAAGGATTTACTACGGGCTTGCGTTATCGACTTTGGAGGCTCATGGGAAGATCACTTACATTTAGCCGAATTCTCTTACAACAATAGCTATCAAGTAAGTTTGGGGATGTCTCCATTTGAAGCATTATACGGTAGACCGTGCAGATCTCCCGCATGTTGGGTAGAACCTGGCAACAAACTTGTGTTAGGGCCCGATATGATTCAAGAAGCATCGGATAAAGTCGATTTCATTAAGAAGCGATTGAAAACCGCACAAAGCCGACAGAAAAGTTATGTTGATTCAAGAAGAAGAGACTTATCATTTGCCGTTGGCGATTATGTTTATTTAAGAGTTTCTCTGATGCGGGGAGTAATCAGATTTGGCAAAACTGGGAAGTTGGCGCCGAGATTTATTGGTCCCTTTCCTATACTTGAACGGATTGGAAATCTTGCATATAGGGTTTCATTACCTGATTGGTTGCCAGGTGTACATGATGTGTTCCACGTGTCTCAACTCAGAAAACATGTTCATGATCCAGATCTTGTTGTAGAAGAAGCAGCGCAACAGGATATAGACATAACTCCAGAATTAGCGCTCAGAAGAGAGCCATTAAAGATAGTTGGCAAAGAAACTAGAGAGCTAAGGAGCAAAAAGATTCATTTAGTCAAAGTGCAGTGGAGTAGTGATCCTAGAGACTGTACTTGGGAGACTGAGGAAAGCATTAAACAAGCCTACCCCAAATGCAGAGTGGACATCTCTGACTAACTCCGGTGCAAGGTACCTTTACAATACTTTGCATTTACATTTTATTTCCTACTTTGCTGCTATTTCCTTTTCGAGGACGAAAAGTTTTAAGTGGGGGAGATTGTAATAACCCGGAAAATGTGAACCAATTTAAAATTTTTAAAATTGGTTATTACCAAAGAATTTGAATAATTGAAATAGCATATTTCAATAAAATAAAGAATTGGGGCCAGTATTGCAGTTTGAAATTTTGAATACAAACTTTGTCTGACTGTACCGGGTGGAAAGTATAACGGATTTTAGCGAAACTAAAAATATTTAAATCTGTTTATGAATACCTTTCTAACGAATCTGAAAAATCGAAGTTTCATAACGGGAATCAAAAGTTATGGCCAAATGAATTTTCAGAAAGGTCGCTATATAGCATATATAGCCCTTGAAAATTGATATTTTGCATACGACCTCGGAATTCGACGAAACCACTTTTGTTGGGTCCGGGATGTCAAATAATTGCTAGGTTTCAAATTTCATAATTTTTGAAGCTAGTATGTGAGCGGGGCAAAAGAAAATGTGATTGGTCAATTTCTGTTAAAATAGGTCGACCTAAAAATGGCCATTTTTCAAACGAGCTCAGAATTCGACGAAACTGGTTTTTTTGGGACTGTATCGTCAAAACAAAGCTAGATTTATTTTTCTGGAATTTTTCGATTCAGTTTGTGGCCCTGCCAAATTGAAATGTACATTCAAATTAAATATTGAATGTTTTATACTTTAATTTGAAAAATGACTGACTGTAACAGTTGAAATGGCTAACGAAACATATCCCATTTTGTCCGGAATGGGGGTATTTAGCTAGGGGCGACAGTCGTTGGGTTTGATTTCGAGTTCGTTTGTAAAAACACTATTTAAAATTTCCTATAAATCCTCGGCCAATAGGATTTTTTCTTTCAAAAAAAATAAATAAAAATAGCAAAAAATCATTATAAAATAATATAAGCAACATAGATTGGAAATAAACCAATTTGGCTTGATCTGCTTGATATTTGATGGTTGTATGTGTTTGACGAAAATAACACTAAAGAACTGAAATATGGATGTCGAACAATATAACCATAGAAAGAATTGATTTGAATTCTAATTACGTGAATTATTTGAAAAGGCCGAGCTAACCCTCATTTCAAATAATTGATCGAGCGATTCGAATTGGGAAATGAAAAGACGATTCAAGACCGACGATCTTCGTATCGGTTGGATGGGCGCTGCTGAGGTTCCTGACTGGAGTAGCTATCGTGAAGGAATGGAAGTAGTAGTCGTCCGAACGTATGTGTTGATTGTACGGATATACGAGGAATTTGACGCCTCCGGTTTCGTTCAGACCCAGAACAGACTTGTAAATAGACTGTGTGTCTGACATTGGATTTTGTCCTATACTGATTGATCTCTGTTAAATATATATCTGTTTGGCGGCGGAGAATTTATTCTTTTGCTTAACGCCCTTCTCTGGGACATACGAGCTCAGAGGTTATATATCGATAGAAATCAATCGTATGGAGTGGACTGCCTATGTGGCATGCCAAGATGGTGTGATCAAGGCTTTTGTTGCAAAGCAAAGTCTTGTGGATGATGATCAAAGCACGGTCTACGTGGCCTAGCTTTGTGTATTGTGTAGATTCGTGAGCCTCACATCTCGGTATGAGTTAAAAACGGGATACGGACCGCTGGGAGAGCACGACGTTTCTTTCTATCTATGGTGGTGTCACTGACTTACCAGCCTTGACATTTATATCTACTTTTCACCTTTGTGGTTGTTGGAATGCGAGGCGCCTCGATTATAGGTCTGTAAGGACCGGGAAACGTGTGTTCAGGAATTGCCAATCCTCAAACGTAAGAGAGGACCGGCCCAGCCGAATCCAGGGTTACCCAGAGTGTGTAGTCCTGAGGCATTTGCTAGAATGTCTCAGGACGTAAGAGAGCTACTGAGATATTCTGGGTAACCCTAGCAAATGCCTCAGGACTACACACTCTGGGTAACCCTGGATTTGGCTGGGCCGGTCCTCTCTTACGTTTGAGGATTGGCAATTCCTGAACACACGTTTCCCGGTCCTTACAGACCTATAATCGAGGCGCCTCGCATTCCAACAATCACAAAGGTGAAAAGTAGATATAAATGTCAGGGCTGGTAAGTCACTAACACCACCATAGCTAGAAAGAAACGTCGTGCTCTCCCAGCGGTCCGTATCCCGTTTTTAACTCATACCGAGATGTAAGGCACGCGAATCTACGCAATACACAAAGCTAGCCATGTAGACCGTGCTTTTATCATCATCCACAAGACTTTGCTTTGCAACAAAAGCCTTGATCACAACATCTTGGCATGCCACATAGGCAATCCACTCCATACGATTGATTTCTATCGATATATAACCTCTGAGCTCGTATGTCCCAGAGAAGGGCGTTAAGCAAAAGAATAAATTCTCCGCCGCCAAACAGATATATATTTAACAGAGATCAATCAGTATAGAAAAAATCCAATGTCAGACACACAGTCTATTTACAAGTCCGTTCTGGGTCTGAACGAAACCGGAGGCGTCAAATTCCTCGTATATCCGTACAATCAACACATACGTTCGGACATCTACTACTTCCGTTCCTTCACGGTAGCTACTCCAGTCAGGAACCTCAGCAGCGCCCATCCAACCGATATGAAGATCGTCGGTCTTGAATCGTCTTTGCATTTTCCAATTCGAATCGCTTGATCAATTATTTGAAATGAGGGTTAGCTCGGCCTTTTCAAATAATTCACGTAATTAGAATTCAAATCAATTCTTTCTATGGTTGTATTATTCGACATCCATATTTCAGTTCTTTAGTGTTATTTTCGTCAGACACATACAACCATCAAATATCAAACAGATCAAGCCAAATTGGTTTATTTCCAATCTATGTTGCTTATAATATTTTATAATGATTTTTCGCCATTTTTATTTATTTAAAAATGGCCATATTTAATTAAACGACGTTTCAGGTCGTGTCGTGGCACTGGCGCTGTTTTTCCTCTAAATTTTTTTACACATATCGGAAAATCTAACCGTTGGATTTCTACGAAGTCTATATCAGTGGGAAGGTATTCCCAAAGCGAACCCAACAGTTCCAGTTTCGTGAAAATCCGACGGTCGGATCTTCCACACTAGTCGTTTGAAGTTACGGTTTCAAAATTCGAACTGCAGCGTCGTTATTCGATTTAATTTATTTATATTTATATATAAATATAAACGATTCTGGCGCTGTTTTTCTTCAGATTTTAATTTAACATTCCGGACAATCCAACCGTTGTATTTTTACAAGGTTGGTGCCGTTGGAAAGATATTTCCAAGGCGAACCCAGCGGTTGCGGTTTCGGGAAAATCCGATGGTCGGATTTCTCGTACTAATCGTTTCAAATCACGATTCCAAAACACGAACTGCACGGCTTCGATTCCTTTTAATTATATTTATATTTATAAATATAAATATAATTCATTCTATAATTTCAAATATAGTTCATTCATTTATTTCAACTTCGTTTTCACTTCAAATATTTCAATAACGCCTTAATATTTCGAAAAATTTCGCCATAACCTCCTTTGTACGGGGAGGGGTTTGGAAATTTATTGGGCCGTGTTAGTTACCCAATAAATCCTAAAAAGCATCCACATATTTATAGTGATATATTCTGGTATTTACGGGTGAGCGTGTATAGATAATAACTCCAGAGAATAAATTCTCGTCACCCCGCTCCGTGTGGAAATAAATAGTCCATGTGTCGTATCTAATAACTAGAGAGACGTGATTATTGTCGACTCCAGACCCGTGTGGGGTTTTTATTAATCTGGCAATTTATCGTTATATTTTATATAGTCCATATCAGTCATCAGTTCAACCTGTAGTATATAGTCATCGCCATACAAGCCTCTCGCTCGTATGGTAAATCTTCCACCTCGTCACACAAGCTCCTATTGCTTATGTGGAATATGATGAAGTATGCCCATCATCAAGAAGTATGCCATGTAGTGTAGTTCAAAATTAATTGTTACTATCCTATGGCGATGTTTATTATTTCACACAGAATAACCAGCACTCCGCATCCAATGGCATTCACAGGAGTTGATATAAAAATAAAATTGCGCAGCCAACTCATCAAGGCTTACCTATTTGTCGGGCACGCAAATAATTTCTTTACTCTACAGCTAATCCATTTCCCTGTTCAACACATGTATATATATGCAGAACAAAGCTAATAATAATATTTCTAGCAAACTATTATTTATTTCGACACGTGTGTATTTTTATCAAAGTGTATACATGATAAAAGAAATATTTTGATCATCAAAAATATTTATTCCACACGTGAATGTTTTTAACACTTCATATTCAAAATAAAGATGTAGTTTTTATTGTCTATTCGTTTTATTTTAAAATGCGATAACATTCAACACATGAGTTTCAACTCGACGAACGAATCTCAATTCAACACATGAATATTTTATATAGTTCGTATATATATAAAAATGTGATTTTTATCGCTAAAGCTATTTGTTTAAATTCAAATAATATTCAACACATGAATTTTGATTCACCGAATGAATTTCAACTCAACACACGAATATTTTCTATAGTTTGTATATATATAAAAATGTGATTTTTATCGCTAAAGCTATTTGTTTAATTTCAAATAATATTCAACACATGAATTTTGATTCAACGAATGAATTTCAACACAACACATGAATATTCGTTACAACATATGTGATTAATTTCAACAAATGAAAATTATTCTAACACATGAATTTTTCAGAAAATTTCGGCAGCATAACGGCAGGGTAGTTAAAACCGGGACCGTCCCTAGTACGGCTCCTCGCACTACCTTAAAACCTCGCGGTTTTTGACAATGGGGATCATGCATCTAGTTCACACACAGGCGGCATGTTTTATTTTCAATTCCACAATCGTATTCTAATTTATTTCAACCACAAGAGGGTATTTTTCAACCACAAAGGTATTTTTCAACCACAAAGGTATTTTCCAACCACAATATCAACCACAAACAATTATTTCCAACCATTCATCATACCATATAATATCACGTCAATCACAAGCAATAAATATCATCCATGGTCTGTGGACGAGGGGAGTATATATATATATATACATTATTTCTATAATTCACATGCATTTCATCACAATTCAAAGCATATATGTTTCATACAACGCTTGTATAATTTATACATTGCTAATATAACTTATACAACACATGTACATGAGGTATACAATGCGTATATAATTTATACTTCGCTTATATAATTTATACAACGCGATTCCATTCACACAATTTAGTTTAGATTCCTCACATTGGTTTTTGCAGTGCTAAAAATCGTAGGAAGATCAGAAAAATCCGCGGCTTCTGCTAGATGGTAGAGAGCCTCCTTACGGTCGCGGTGTCTCCTGTTTCATCAAATTTCATTAACGAACGAAAAAGATATTATTTTTCAAAGTTTTGCAACACTTAAAAGTGTTATTTTCATTTCAGAATAATAAAGGTTGAACCTTTATATTTTTTTCAGAACTAGGTCTGGGATTTTCACAAAATCCGTGAAGTATTGGGATGATCGGCGGTGCTGATGTGGAAGGGGACGGCGAGGGCTTCACGGCGCTGGTGGTTTGAGGGGGTGCGGTGGCAGATTAGGGCGGCGGCGGCACTGGGAAGTCGATGACTTCCTGGCTTCGATTCAGGCGGAGGAGGTGATGGTGGAGGTCGGGTTGGGGTCGGATCTGAAGAGGGGCGAAGGGGCTTTCGAGTGGTGGTGGTGGCGCGGCCTGTAGGTGGCGGTGGCGGCCGGAAAAAGGGAGGGAAGGTCGGAGCAACGTGGATCATCGAGAGCAGGGTGGCGGCTAGGGTTTTCCCGTGTTTTTTTTTATTTATTTTTTGAAAGAAAAAAATCCTATTGGCCGAGGATTTATAGGAAATTTTAAATACTGTTTTTACAAACGAACTCGAAATCAAACCCAACGACTGTCGCCCCTAGCTAAAGACCCCCATTCCGGACACAATGGGATATGTTTCGTTAGCCATTTCGACTGTTACAGTCAGTCATTTTTCAAATTAAAGTATAAAACATTCAATATTTAATTTGAACGTACATTTCAATTTGCCAGGGCCACAAACTGAATCGAAAAATTCCAGAAAAATAAATCTAGCTTTGTTTTGACGATACGGTCCCAACAAAACCAGTTTCGTCGAATTCTGAGCTCGTTTGAAAAATGGCCATTTTTAGGTCGACCCATTTTAACAGAAATTGACTAATCACATTTTCTTTTGCCCCGCTTACATACTAGCTTCAAAAATTATGAAATTTGAAACCTAGCAATTATTTGACATCCCGGACCCAACAAAAGTGGTTTCGTCGAATTCCGAGGTCGTATGCAAAATATCAATTTTCAAGGGCTATATATGCTATATAGCGACCTTTCTGAAAATTCATTTGGCCATAACTTTTGATTCCCGTTATGAAACTTCGATTTTTCAGATTCGTTAGAAAGGTATTCATAAACAGATTTAAATATTTTCAGTTTTGCTAAAATCCGTTATACTTTCCACCCGGTACAGTCATACAAAGTTTGTATTCAAAATTTCAAACTGCAATACTAGCCCCAATTCTTTATTTTATTGAAATATGCTATTTCAATTATTCAAATTCTTTGGTAATAACCAATTTTAAAATTTTAAAATTGGTTCACATTTTCCGGGTTATTACATCTCTGTTGCATAGCATTATGACCTCTGATCCAAGGATCCATGTAGGAGCTCGTCTAATCGTGGCATCTCACTCCACTTCCACTTCTCTAAGTATGCTCGGCTCCACTACTTCCGTGATATCTTGTAAACACTTCGCAAATGCGACACGTGAAATAAGTCATGAACACCACTAAGCTAGTTGCCTCTTCTAATGTCCCTCCAAAATCATAACCTCAAAAGATCTTCAAGGATTCTATTCACCTCTTTCTGTCCGTTCATCAGTCTGTGGACGATAAGCGATGCTCATACTTACCGCCTTTTGCATATCACCTTTTCCTTTTGCATCAAAAACTGCTCCAAGCCTTGTCCCGCAAGCACTGATATATACTGCAAACGGTTTGCTTCCATCTAGCAAAGTCAAAATTGGGGCTGATATCTTTGCAAAGGCCTTAACAGACTTCCTATAGTAGCCTGTCTACCCTAGAAAACTTCTTACCTCCGTTGCTTTTCTAGGAACCTTCCAATCTTGGATTGCCACCACCTTTGTAGCATCCACCGCTATTCCTTCCTTAGAGACCATGTGTCCTAAGAACCTTACTACTTTTCTCCAAAAATGACATTTGGAGAACTTAGCTTTGAGTTGATGTGCTCGTAGGGTCTCTAAGACTTCCGTAAGATGTAGGGCATGCGCTTCTTCGCTTCTAGAGAAAATCAAGATATCATCCACAAAGACTACTACGAACTTGTTTAGTAACTCCCTAAACACCCTACTCATCAAGTCAACAAAATATGAGGGTGCATTCGTCAAACCAAAAGGCATGACGAGCCACTCGAAGAATCCGTCAGGAGTTCTAAATGCAGTCTTATCTATGCTGTCTTCAGCCACCCTTAGCTGATGAAATCCATCTGTGAGAACACAGAAGCACCAATCAACTGATCGAACAAATCGTCTATCCTCGGCAATGGGTGTTTGTTCTTCTTCGTGAGCTTATTCAGCTCTCTATAGTCCATGCACAATCTAAGTGAACCATCAGCCTTCATAGCAAAAACAACTGGAGCACCCCATTCCGAAATGCTTCTTCTTTTGAACCCCTTCTCAAGCAACTCTTTCACTTGCTTACTGAGTTCTCTTCTATCCCTCGAAGCCATGTAGTGCATTGTTAATGCAACTGGCTTTGCATTATCTACTAGGTATATACGAAAGTCTATCTCGCGCCTTGAGGGTAAACCCCCAACTTCATCGAAGACATCACCATATTCACGGACTACACGAACAGATTCCGAATCATCGTTGGATGCATCAAGGGATTCTAGGTAACTAAGCATCACCGGACCTCTAGGGTCACAAGAAATATCAAGGGTCTTTCCACAACGAGTCAACAATCTAAATACCCTTCTTTCACAGTCTAGGATGGCACCATACCAGGCTAGCCAATCCATCCCTAGAATAAAGCCGAAGCCCATGAAGCCAAGAACAAAGGCGTTGTATTCAATCCCAACGCCCAAGCTAGACACTCTAAAATCCCAACAAATCATTGAAAGATGAGTCGAACCACCAATAGGATTTGAGACTACAATGGGATCCGTAACTAGACTAGTATTTAGGTGCAGCGTTTCAACTAACGAAGCAGATACAAACGAGTGTGAAGCGCCAGAATCAAACAAAGTTTGAACAAGATGATCAAAAAGAAAAACCAAACTTTCAACCAAGATATTTCTACCTCTATCAGGTATGCCAGCCGTGAGGGAACGCGTCTACCCTACAGAAGATCCTGTCCTTTGTCCTTACCTTTGCCTTTTGCTTCTTTGGACAATCCTAATAAGATGTCTTATTTCCCCGTAACGATAACAACTAGTCTTTTTCTCCGTTCCAACGTCTTTATTTAAGTAGTCAGGTATTTCACAAGTGTGGCCCTTCCTTTTCTCTTGGCCCTTTGTTATCTTTACCCCCTTTCTTTGGATCTACCACCTTATTGTGTCCTATCCATGTCTCTCCTGCACATTCTCCATTCGTGACCTCCCACCAAAATGAGGCTTCATCCTTCATTAACCAAGCAGCTGGTTGAACCTTCCTCCCATCGTCTATCTTAAAAGTACCAACAATTCCTCCACTTCCTCCTAGCTTTGACAAACGTCCCAGTCCCATGAAGCGGTTTTATGCTCATCGTATGGAAGTTCTTACATATCTTAGAAAAAGCATCTGTACGTGGAGGAAGAAACTGAAAAGGGAAAGGGGAAGAGATTCGAAGCAAAGAATTGAAAGAAAGATATATGGCTTTGGGGTTTTTTGTTTTTGAAAATAAACTTTTCCCTTGGAAATACTCTCCTTAAACCTATTTCTGAAAGTATTTCTTTATAAAAATGCTTTTGAAAAGTAGTTTTTCAAAATCTCATATCTGTTCTGGTAACCTTCAGCTCTGATACCACGTGTAACACCCCACATCCATTAATGTCACTCACAAAGGGAATGCATTAACTTCCATGGAGTGTATTTAGTGTATAGAACAGAATATAACAAGACAAATATAAATAATGGTACTTGAAAATTTTAAAACAACTTTTATTGTAGCGGTGAAATAGTTTGATTACAACTTCATAAACCATGTACACTTAATATCCATCTTGATAAATTGCTTCAGAGTACATAAAATAAAAAGCATAAACCCCAACACAAGTAGCCATAAAAGAGATTAACTAAACTTTACTTTCAGCAATCCAAGCACTTCCAAAAGAGAGAGAAAGAGATCTGAGATCAAGCTCCACTAGTACTAGTCCCACCCTGAGAACCGGGGGGGGGGGGAGGAAGAAAAGAGGCGAAAACAAGGGGGTCAGACATAAAGTCTGGCGATTATAATAACTTAACAATATAATTATTTAAGTAACTAGGATAAGGCATAAACTGGTAAGATAAGATATGACCATGAAACAAGTGGGCATGACAAAGCAAATAAGAGGAATATTCTGGCGTTAATCTCGTTCCTAATCACTATACGATAATTAATATACTGCACCACCACTAGTCACCCTAAAAGTTGATCCCGCATACAGAACTTAATAATGATAATGGTAGTTTCTCGTACCCCTAGCTGCCTTCATAGGTGCCGTCTGCCCCTATCTCCACTAGTTGTACCCACTACCCCCATTCGATCGGCTCCCAAACTCGTAGATACCCGTGCTGGTCCCACAGTGGGACGTATCACTCCCCAAATTGGCAACCCGATACCACCAAAGATGCACGACTTATATCTACACGATGCAACAACGTCTTACTTACCAACCCGGGCCCATGCACACACATGAACCCGTTGGACTTGGGTTGCCACCGCTAACCCGTTTTGACTTCTTACAATCAAATCCAGTAAGTGTGTCCCGTCCTCGAATTGGGTCGATACTTAATGGGTTACTGGTTTGAAAAGGGCCCTCATGCTTGACACAAGCCTTCCACCTATGCTTGGTACCCACTAAGGTTTACCCACTTAACCTCATTCTTATTCATGTCTTCTTACATGTTTCAATCTTGGTTAAGTGCATCTAATCGTATTTCACATGCCACCTATGGCACCCACTTAATTTCACATGCCACCCAAGGCGCGCACTTAATCCCCCATGTTCCACCACATGTTTACCTGGTTAAGTGTTACTTAATTCATTAGAACCGTAACCTTGTAAAGACCTCCCACATTAGGCTGACATTTGCGGTTGATGGATTTGCCGGGCGGGTCCGGCCAGTTTTATACCGCAAATGAGCCTAACCTGGTGTCTTTACAATTGTTACGCATTTAATTCGTGCCTTTGACCTCTCACATTAGACTGGCATTTGTGGCTGCTGGATTTGTCGGGCGGATCCGGGCAGTCTTACACCACAAAAGAGTCTAACCTCATGTCTTAGGCGGTTAATTATTACACATCTTTATTTAACCCCAAATTGGATTACTATACCTATTCAAATTTATCAATAATTTCCATGTCTATAATTGTCACTTAAATTATGGTCATAATTTCTATACACATTAATTATGCTAATTAATGTCCAAGATTAATTATATACCTTTAAAGGCATTATATGCCAATTCAAAATATTAACATTAATATTTAGTGTTTTTCCCAGCTACCCCATGTTGTTCACACGGATAATATGTAGGCTAATACATAGCCTAACACATAAAAATTTCACAATATGAACAATACATAAAAGTAGATCTATCTTACAAAAATAAAATGGGCTAGCACATAAACTTGCATGATTATAACTTATATTGACATAGATTTGCATAGTCACTAACTTGCATAGGCAATAGAAACATAAAACATAAATTTACATAATATATGTAATGCCACGGATCTAAATGTAGATCTAAACATGAAAGTGTGAACTTGCATATACAGATATGGTTTTCATCTAATCTTGCATATAAGTTTCATATTAACTTGCATATAAATTTAATCATGTAAACTAACATCACATGTTTTACATATAGACTGCATAGATTCACATATAAACATGTGTATGAAATTACATTCAACTTGCATATAAACTAATGTCATAATTTGCATTTGATTCACATAAAAACTTGCATATGAAATTACATTCAACTTGCATATAAACTAATGTCATAATTTGCATACGATTCACATTAAACTTGCATATGAAATTACATTCAACTTGCATATAAACTAATGCCATAATTTGCATATGATTCACATAAAAACTTCCATATGAAATTACATTAAACTTGCATATAAACTAATGTCATAATTTGCATATGACTCACAAAAAACTTGCATATGAAGTTACATTCAATTGCATATAAACTAATGTCATAATTTGCATATGATTCACATAAAACTTGCATATGAAATTACATTCAACTTGCATATAAACTAATGTCATAATTTGCATATGATTCACATAAAACTTGCATACGATATTACATTCAACTTGCATATAAACTAATGTCATAATTTACATATGATTCACATAAAACTTGCATATGAAATTACATTCAACTTGCATATAAACTAATGTCATAATTTGCATATGATTCATATAAAACTTGCATATGAAATTACATTCAACTTGCATATAAACTAATGTCATAATTTGCATATGATTCACATAAAAAATTGCATATGAAGTTACATTCAACTTGCATATAAACTAATGTCATAATTGTCATATGATTCACATAAAAACTTGCATATGAAGTTACATTCAACTTGCATATAAACTAATGTCATAATTTGCATATGATTCATACATGAATATATGATCCAATCATCACAAACTTGCATAAGACATATAATTCTACTCCACAAACATACATATAATTTACATCACATGATTCAAAATCATATTCCCATAATCCCAATTATATCTTATCATAATTAAATTAATTAATTATTTTGTGAAAGCTATCATACTCACAATTAAAAAGAATAGTCTTGTCTTTCTAGGATTTGTATTCTGAAACTGAATTGCTCGCCTTTGATGTAGACTAATCGTTATTTAGATTTGATTTGATTTTGATTCAAGCTTCTATCTTGCTTTAGGGTTGAAAGTGCACGGCGGCTACTCTAGGTTCCCCATTGACGGCATGGCAGCTCTTGTTATGAATTAATGTGATTAGGGTTAGCGGTTTAGGAGTGTGTTTATAGAAGTTTAATTTAATACGAGCCGTCGAACTAACCTAGGAATAGCCAGAACCATTCAGATAGCCACCTAAGCCCTAGCATCTAAGAATTTGTCACAAAGCCAATCAGAGAAGGCCATATAAAAAAAACATTCCTTGACCAACAAAAAATGCGCCATGTGCACCACATGATGCGTACACGTCATATATGTATATATATATATATGTATGTATATATTTTCTCTATATATATATATATATTTATTTTTTCTTTATCTATCTTCTGAATTAACCATTTTCACACTAAACCACTTTTTGAACTGCATTCACACTAAGCCACTTTTTAGCCATTCCCCTAAAACAAAAATATGACACTGGCGGGGATCGAACTCTATACTTCTTGTATGCAAGTCACATGTTCTAACCAAATGAGCTACTAAGTTTTCTGCTTACAAACCTTAGAACAATGCTAAACATTACTTTTTTCTCATTCCTCTTTTTCATGTTTTGCTGCAATATTTAATTTAAAGATAGCTTCTTCATACGGAGTCCGATTTACGCAAACTCGGACTCTATCGCAAGTAGAATTCTGAGACCAGCGCAATGGGGCAACCCGTTTCACCTAATTTTTCTTTTTTAAATTAATTTTTCTTTAATTTGTTATTTTAATATTCTAAGAAAATACGGGGTATTACAGTTTTTTTTCCGGTTGCCATCATAAAAAGGGAACCCGATTAGTAATGAAACAAGAGGCTGGCCATTTTATTTCACAAGTGTTTTTCTTCTTGTATTTTATTATATTGTTTTTTTAATTTTGTTTTGTAATCATCCATCGCTTTTCTAGTTTCTATGTAAAACTAAGGTTTGCTAGATATAGGATTTACAGTTAGGGTTTACGAGTTACGAGTTTCTAACTTGGGGAAAATTTGATCTTGGGGTTAAAGATCAATCTAGGGTTTTGAGCACAGGATTAGAGTAGTAGCAGGGTTTGCGAGTTTATATGGTTTTGTAAGTGGTAATCTGTTTTAACACCTAGTAGAAATCTTGGGAATGCAACAGTAGGCAGGGTTTTGCCAAAGCTGGGTGAAATCTGTGTCATTCACTTTCTACATTTATCTTCTCTATTGAAATATGCGTTGTGATATTTTTAATATCTCATAAAACTCCAATAAACCATATTCACCCTCTCTGAGTTAATATAGATCCAACAAATGGTATCAAAGCAAGGCATTTTATTAGTTCTAAAGTCATGGTGCTCCTTGGTTGTAAATCTTGCGAGAGTCTATCTAGTCGTGTTCCAACTATTTTTGATGGTACAAATTTTTTATATTGGAAATCAGAAATGGAATCCTATTTAAATTCTGTTAACATTAAATGTTGGGATATTGTCATCAAAGGATATGTTATGGTTGATAGGAATTATATCATGTTTAATTCTCGTGCTACACATATTTTAAATTCTTATATTGATGATGACCGATATAACCATACCTCTCATTATTTAACTTTACAGGAACTTTGGGAATCTCTCAATACATTTTATGGAAGAAAGGACAACTGCTCAAAACCCTCAATTACCAACTCAAGCTTAAATGTGGGTTTAACAGGAGTTACAGATGAAGACTCAACAAATGACGATTCAGACAATGGAGACTCAATAAGAGATTTCTCATATGTGGATTTTGTTTATTTTTGTACTGAATTAACAAATGTTGTTGATAATCTCAAATCGAAAAATAAATCACTGAAATCTAAATTTTTTGAGTTGATCAACAAAAATAATATGCTTCGAATCAAAACTAGAATGCTCTAAAAGATCTTCAAACTCAGATTGCAAAAGTTGTTTGAATTTGAGAAGTAATCTCGTTCAACTTAATAAAAATATTCAAAACCTTGAAAAGGATGTTCTGATTTTAAAAGAAAATGAGATTGAGCTTAAAAGTAAAAACAATTTTTTGCAAGTGGAATTGGAGAATTTTGAGATTGTCAAAAATTCCAAATATGAAACTGCAAAGAAACAAAATCTATAGAAAACTGAATCAATCCTGAATGATCTTGAAAAAGAAATTGCGAAATTCAAAGAACTTGAAAAACTTGAGTTTGTAAAACAAAAACATTTTGAATCTGAGATCTTTAAATCAAAAACTAAAATCAAAATGCTTGAAGATGAAAATTTATCTTTTAAGCAAAATAATTATGAGAAAAGAGAAATCGAGATCGACCGTTGCTCTAAGCTGATAAACGAGAATAATCTTATGAAGTCCAAAATCAGCGGTCTTGGGTTAAGTTTGAAACGTTTCTCTACCGGAGAAAAATCTTTGAATATGTTGTTGAAAAATCAATTTTCTTCTGGAAATAAAAATGGTATCGATTTTGGAAAAATTGATGGCTTCGAAAGGCAGAATCCAAATGTTTTTAAAAATCCTTCAAATTGCTTTGAAAAGAATCGACTTGAAAATCTGGACTCTAAAAATTGTAAAAGATTTAAAATCATAAACAAAATGAAAAATTATTTCGTAACAATTCATTTAAACAAGTTTGGATCCCAAAAGGGAATAAAACAATTTTGACTAAATTCAATCTGGTTTGTGTTCCTAAAGGTACAAAGATAAATTCGAATGGATTGTTGTATAAACAAGTTTGGGTAGCAAAACGTGTGAACGAAACTATATGTGGTCCTACAAATTTTGCTAGATCACTCGATCCTCTAAATGCTTAAGTATCGAAGGATGCTTGAGGAGCCGCTTGGCGAAAGAGAAATTGATTTCAAGTTATTCCACATCTTTTATTTATTCAGGTTTCCTTAGCCTAGTTTGTTGAGTTAGAGATTCATTAGCTCACATCAAAATCAAGTATGATCTCTAGACTCATGTTTTTGTATATTCTCTATTTTTATTCTTCCTTTCTATTTCTCCCTTCTGTTCTTTTTTTTCTTCTTATTAATGCTAAATTACATTGACACTGCCATATTATTTTAATCTGATCTTTCTAAAACTTCAAATTGCAAAAAATTTGGTTTTCTAGAAATTTGCTTCATTTGTATAAAAATCTAAATATTTTTTATGATTTTCATATTTTGAATTTAAAATTGTAAATATTTTGCAATTCTTTTGAAGTTTAATTTCTTACAGTTTCTTGAATTCCTAACAGTGTTGTAGTATAATGTATATATATATATACACACACACATATATACCTTGAACACTATTCCTTGACATTATGAAACCTTTGGAGATCTTAAAAGCTAATGAAATTTCACTCATCTCTGCTGTTTAGAGTTTCTTCTAATTCATTTCGGAAAGACTTGAAAAATTATACTCATTACAGTATAGTACTATTTTTCAATTGTGACAATTTCATTATCTTTTGGATGTGCTTGATTACTTTGAATTGAAAATCATTTGATATTGATTTTTGTGTTGCATCTTGAAATTCATTTTTAATTCATGATCTTTTGTCTTTGATGTTTGATTTTTTGAAATCATTGGAACTGTTGGTATCTTGAATCTCACACACTTCTTGGATTTGAAATTGATAATCTTGTGTAGTCGATTCATTGAATGTTAAATCTACACATCTCTTCAAGTGTTTTCAAATGAACTTTTTTAATGTTGGATCATGAATCACCTCTTAAGTTTGATGCAAATATTCTGAAAAATATCTTGTAAATCTTGTTCTAAAAACGAATGATGGCTGCCCTAATAAAGAAAATTGAAACGCTTGCTTAGGCTTGGTAATTGAATGATTTGTTTGACATATGTTGGGATGTCACAATGGATAAGTAGGAGCTCCAAGTGGCATCATCCTTAGAAGCTTTGAAAATTTCTCATTCAATTGATTGTTTTGTTTTAAACTAATTTTTCAACTTGTATACATCTTTCTAAATCCCTCTTGTAATTGATATTTTCAATTTTAAATTTATTTTTGGTTATTTATTCAGAATATGAAATCCTTGACCAAATTGAACTATATTTGGAACTTATCAAAATTATTATCAGATTTTTGAAATTGTGATGAGTTGTGACTATAGTATACTTCCCAACATGGGGAAACATTATTTAAATTTTCTTGATGATTCATTATTTTTTGTAATATCTTTGAATTGATGCTTATTTCATGAACATCTTCTTATTCTATAATCTTTCTGTCATCCATCATGATTTTATATTAATGTGGAGATTTTAATTTTTTTTAAATCATCTTAAATATACAATTTCAAAGTTTGTGATGGAAAGGTGACTATGTTATTTTTCAAAATGAAAGATAATTTAAAATTTTCAAAAATCCCGATACTATTGAGCATATTTCATAATGTGGTTAATTTAGAAATTTATTTCACAATCATCTCTGTAACTACCATATTTATATCATCTATTTTGGTTTTATATACTGAGGAGATTTTGTATAATAAGTGTATCTCTATCCTCATTTAAAAATCCAAGATATGGTCATGCATGGTTAAGAGAATACTTATCATTTAAGTGGTAACTGACTTCATTTAAAAATCCAAGATATAGTTATGCGTGGTTAGTGAGATCTTAATAAAAAAAGAAAAACAAAAGAAAATAAATAAAAATTGATATATATATATACATGAAATCTTCCTTGTTATGTAAAAACCAGCCTATCAGTCCATTTTCTAAATTGTGAAATGTGTTAATATTTTATGACATATTATGATTTTTTGATTGATAGTCATTGGGATTTGAGATTATTTGATTTTGTCACTTTATTTGAATTTATAACCATAGTCAAAATACATCACTATTTTGTCCTCATTTTGAAATTTTATTTGAAAATAATTGAAATTCATATATTTTTAAAAATCTCGCCATTTTATAAAATACATCGTAAATCCATCATTCTACAATGTGAAATTTGCTTCTAGTTTTTAAAATATTGATTTTTGTTTGATTAATGAGATTTATGGTATACATTCTTCTCTTGATCTAGATTTATATTTCTAGTTTGTTTTCAGTAGTATTTTAATTTCTATATCCTTTTGATGATAACAAAAGGGGAGAATGGTTAAGATTTTGGCTGATAAGTGAATATTTCATGAATTTTTTAATATTAGAAATTCATTTCAATTATTCTTCACTCATATGCACATATTTAAGGGGAATTCTGATGTAGGGGGAGCACACATATAGGAGGAGCCCTAGCACTTGACTGTCAAATGCATTTACTGTATTCAAAATATTATTATATGTTTGTCATCATCAAAAGGGGGAGATTGTGGTATATAGCAATATGATTTTTGTTGGATGATAGCAAACATCTGTATATTATTATAAACGTGTTTGCAATTGTACTATTTTACTACATCACATGCAGAAACAAATATTTATATTTTAATAGAATACTACTGCACAAGAATTTAAATATTCAAACAGTATTTTATTTAAATATAATATTTTATTTCAACATTTCAATGGTACATATTTTCTAACTCCACTATTGTACATATCAGTGATTTATTACATTCAGCTCTCACTACAACACTCAATGTTCACTCAGATACATTTCACTTTCATAAACAATTTCATTTGTTACATCAGTTCCTCGCCACAACACTCAGTCACTCAGTTACATTTCATTCAGTTACATTTCACTCAGTACAGGCTCATTTCATACAGACACTCTTGTCTTCTGTCTTCTTCTATGTCAGTCCAGTCAATTGCATACCTATCATAGAAACACACAGTAAACTGGAATAAAATATTTTTAAATTCTAGTAGATATAATTTTATTCTAAAGTTTATTTGCCACATAATTTTGGTGTGTTTCACAATATATTTCTTGACTTGGTCTGATATGTATATACATCTATCTACGTCTGACTGTTTTTTATATTCAGAGTGATACACTGTAAATACCACAAGGTAGACAATATCTCTATTGCTCACAACATAAACTGTACATACACAATACATGTTTACAAATACATGTGTATGTATATACACATATATTTTGTGCAGGGGTAATATGGTCAAACATTGAAACAGAAAGGGACAAATATATCAAGTTTGCCATATTCAAGTGAAGCTTGACAACACATGCATGCTTCAAGCATCCATGAACACACAAGTACAACAAAACAGGTTTCAACATACAAAAATAAAGTCACACATGACATCGACAATGGTAAACTGACACACACACACACACATATATACACACACACACACATACATACAAACACATGTTTGTGGTTGTGTGTGTGTATATATATATACACACATACATGGATGAAGCCTAAATGAATAGTCAGTTTTGTACAAATGCACATGAGTATAACACAAATACGTGCATAAGCACATAAGAAAGACAATAACAACATGAATGTGTCCAGATCAGTGAATGCAAAAAGGTCATTACTAGAAGCAGTATGGGTCAAGTGCAACATTGAAACAATTCATGTGCAAAAAGAATCACAATGAAGCGGTAACCAAATGCATGACATGCGTATGCTGCATATATGTACATATGTACATACAAGTTTCAGCATGCACAAAAACAGTACAAACATGGTGCATAGACAATGAATATCAAGCAAAAAGGTGTACTCATATATATACACAAAGTAAAAGCAGGCTTGCAACAACAAAAGGCAAATGAAAAACATGGTGAAGTCAAGCCAATACTCAACAAGACAACAAGGGTCAAGGCAGCAGTGTTCAAGGTTTCAGAAATGGATGAACATACTCAAACATGCAATGAAGGCCGAGTTTAAATACAGCATACACAGATATAAACATGCACAGTAAAGCCTTCATTTCAGGATCATGAACAAGCAAAAGCTACATAAAAGCAAGCCACGACTCAATTCACAAGTGCATTACAAGCCACAAGAGAAGCATTGCCAAGCAAATAAGATAACATGGACATGCATCATGAAAAAGCAAACATGAATCCAAAATTGCTAGTGCTATTTAAATGTATAATTGGAATAAACAACAAATTGACTGAGACAAGCAAGACCTGAAAATGCGAATGTAGACATTAATGCACATATGTCATGGCTGCAGTTTTATGTACAAAAGGCCATGCAAATCAAGAAAAAGGCAAGTGACATATACACAAATACGATATGCATATACACACACACACGTAAATATGTGTATATATATACATGTTTATATACGACTGTATAAACAACATAGCAATGAACAATGATCAAGTCATCTAAGAAATTTAGATACAAAGCACATAACAAGTAAATATTTATCATGGTCAAGGCAGCAAGATTGCTCAAGAAAAACATGGAAACATGTAAATATCATTTTGGTCAGCATATATGGCAGCAAGATGGCTGTAGCGACCCGAACTTCCCCGGTCTCCGAAGAGAAGAGAAAGAACGAATTGTCCGAGAACAAGACGAATCAGAACACAAACAGAAGAACATTTCAATGCTTATTAAAACAATTCCATCAGAATACAAGAATATAATATATAATATACATTCAATCAATATCGGAGATTCAAAATTACATTTAAATACATAGCAGCGGAAAATTAATACAAAACACAACTGAAAGAGATACACGGATACAGATCTTTCCGAATATCGTTCCAGCTGTAAACCAAGATCCTGTGAATGTAAATCTGCAAATCCAAAACTACTAGCTGCCCGTGTGGAAAATAGGGGCACCCAGAGTTTAGGTTAAAACAATAAACTTCAGGTCAGTCATGTGACTGGTCTGAGAACTAAAACAGTTATTAATCTTTATTTTTAAAGTTAGATAAATCAAGGGACCACACCATATAACACGAAATGGGTTTCCTCCCAAGAATACCAGTTCAAAAAACAAAGATCGCAACGCTTTTTGAAAAAATGAAGCTATTATAAGACTCAGGTCCCATCACATAATGCAACGCATGCCGGAGGATAGAGTTTAACTTATAATAGCCAAACATGCATGGTACGTTTAAAACAAATCATTTTGATACTACTATAGCGTAAATTGGATGAAAACAACTTCAAATATAAATGTATCAATCGTTGACGGGATAGTGCCCCATCCCACTATGTCGCCATACTAGGCTCTACAAATAAAACTGAAATGTCACGTATTGGCAATTGGATTTCCGTTATGAGTCGAGGTCAGGGATGGCTCCTCACCACTTCAAGACACTCTAGCAAATACCTCAGGATTCCCTGCAGAGAACCCTGGATCGGTTGGGCCGGTCCACACTTACATTAGTGGATTGGCAATTCCCGAACATACGTTTTCCAGTCCTATCGGACCTATCCATCGGCTCTGTGGAGACCAATATAACCGAGGTGCCTCGTAATCTAACAACCACATAGATAAAAAAAAAATGTCAAGGCATGTAAAACGCTGACACCACCCATAGCTAGAAAGAAACGCCGTGTTCTCCCAATGGTCCGATCCCGTTTTTAACTCATACCGAGGTGTGAGGCTCGCGAATTAACGCAAAACACAAAGCTATGCCATTTAAGGTCGTGCTTTTATCATCAACCACAAGACTCTGCTTTTCAACAAAAGCCTTGATCATTTGCATCTCAGCATGCCACACTGGGAATTCACGCCATGCAACTGATGTCTATCGATATATAACCTCTGAGCTCGTACGTCTCAGAGAAGGACGTTAAGCAAGAGACTAAATTCTCCGCCGCCATACAGATATATATTTAATAGAAATCAATCAACACAGAATAAAATCCAATGTCAAACACACATCCATTTACAAGTTCGTTCTGGGTCTGAACGAAACCAGAGTAACCTTATTCCTCGTCCCGTATGTCTAATATAGGAGAGGTCCTCGCATATCTAGTCGATCTCCAAGTACGTCTGGACGATCACCACTTTTTACCTCGTCTGGGGTGTACAACCCAATCAAGACATCAGTAGTCATCCAAATGATGTGAAGACCTCCAGTCTTCGACCACCGTCTTCATCGTCGACTTATCGTCGAATCAGTTATTTAGAATAGGTATAAACCCGTCCTTTCTGAATAACTCGCGTATATAATAAACAAGTGCTATAAAAACACAACATATGCCTCATTCCAATTCCGAATACTCTTTTATTCAAATATTCATATACTTTGAGAAAGGTTCCCATTAATTTTATTAAAGTTAAATTCTTTAAATTTATTCTTTAATCTTCCTTTGGATGTCAATTCAAACCATGTTATGGTTTTCCAAACTAGTCGGGATTAACGCACCTTACCGAAGTAACCGTTTATTTAATTTCTCAATCCCAACTTATTCATCACATGGAGAAAAAATGGTAGTACCCCATAACTAACACCACGGTGTTATTGGTAAATTTAATTACCATTTCCCGTTCAAATCTAATTAAAGATTTAACTATCGTTAAGAGAAAAACTGGCGATACTCCATTCTCGATCATTTCCCAAATTTGATAATTTAAATTATCAATTCCCATTTCAGTCTGATTAAAGATTAATTAAAACTCCCCTTAGTCTTAATCTTCCCAAAAATCAATATTAATGATTGTTTAAATTTGGAAACACAAACATGCGGCATTGACAATCTACACCATACTATAGATTTCTGCCGATATATAACCTCTGAGCTCGTACGTCTCAGATGAGGGTGTTAAGCAAGAGAATAAATTCTCTGCCCGCAAAGAGATATATATTTAGCAGAGATCAACCATACAGTTCGAAATATAATGACAAACATGTAATCATGCCTTTAACTGGGTTAAAGAACTAATGTCATTTAAAACACAGTTCACGATAAATCCAAATCACATTCCATTAATTATGGAATCTTCATGGAAAAACAAATCAATATATAATCGATATCAAATTAAGTATCCGACTAATAATATAAATGGAATAACGGCAAAGCCTTTTAAATTCCATACGTATTAACTGTCTTCCTCTACAGAAGTTCACTTCGATTATTATCAATCGAATTCCATTCAATTCCAATTTAATATATTAAATTGGAAAACGTTACTTTTGAAAAATTCCCGTTAAATTTTAATAAAAAGATTTATAATTCCAATCACATTTTAGTGTAAATCAGGTTAAAGACCGAATGTCGTTAAAAACATAGCTCACAATAAACCCAATTCACATTCCATTTACAGTTCCAATTAAATGTTAATTAATTGGTAATTCTTCTTCAAATCTTGACTAAAAGATTTATTCTATTCAATTGGGGTTGAAGAACAGTGTTATTTAAGACACCATTCACGACAAACCCAAAATCACATTCCAATTCAATTCCAATTAAATATTAATTAATTGGTATACTTCATTAAATCTAAATAAAAGGATTTAATCTTTTCTCAACTGGATTTAAGAGCAGTGTTAGTGAAGGCACCGTTCACATCAAACCAAAAAATCCATTTGATATTAAATACAAGGCCCTGAATAGAAAATATATCGGCTTATATTCAATATCAAATTCTGAAATCAACAAATATCGTAGTGGAATAACGATATATATATGTATGTATGTATGTATGTATGTATGTATGTATATATATATATATATATATATATATATATATATATATATATCTTCCAAATTCCTCCACAATATCCGTATAATCACGGAATCCAACTGTAACACCCCACGTCCATTAATGTCACTCACAAATGGAATGCATTAACTTCTATGGAGCTTTTTAAGTGAGTATAGAACAGAAACTTAACAACAAGACAGATATAAACAGTACTTGAAAAATTAAAAACATTATTTCATTGCAGCGGAAAATACATATGTTTGATTACATCATCAAAACCAGAGCCAAGTAAATAATATCCATCTTGACTAAATCAAGATACATAAATTGAAAGACATAATCCCCAATGCAAAATAGCCATAAATAAAAGAGAGGCTGAACTTTACTTCAGCGATCCAAGCAATCTTCTAAAAGCAAGAAGCACAGTTGTCCAAAATCAAGCTCCACAGGTGCTAGTTCCAAACCTGAGCACCTGGGGGAAGGGGGGGGGGGAGGGAAGAAAAGAGGAGGAAACAAAGGGGGTCAGATATAAAGTCAAGCGAGTGCGATAACTTTAACAATATAATTAACAAAGTAACTAGGCTAAGGCATAAGTCGGAAAATAAGGAAATGACCATGAACCATTGAGTATGGCAGAGTAAACAAGGAAACAGGATGAACAACGATATCGTTGAAGTGCACCTAACCCACTGTAAGATAATTATTAAACTACACCAACACTATGAGATAATTGCTATACTGCACCACCACTATAGGATAATTGCTATACTTCACCACCACTATAGGATAATTGCTATACTTCACCACCACTAGTATACTGCACCACAACTAGTCACACTAAGGTTGATCCCGCCTACTGAACATAAGTGATAATAATAATGGTAGTTTCGTGTACCCCTAGCTGCTATCATAGGTGCCGCCTGTTCCTATCTCCACTAGTGTTACCCACTACTCTCCCCATTCTAATTAAAATATTCATAATATGGTAGCTGTACTCCTAGCTACTGTCATAGGTGTCGCCTGCTCCTATCTCTACTAGTCGTACCCACTACCTTCCCAATTCGATCAGCTCCCTAGCTCGTAGATACCCGTGCTGGCCCCACAGTGGGGTGTATCACTCCCCAAAGTGGCAACCCGATACCACCAAGAATGCTCGGCTTATACCTACACGATGCAACAACATCTTACCTACCAGCCCGGGTCCACACACGCATATGAACCCGTTGGACTTGTGTTGCCACCGCTAACCCGGTTTGGCCTCTTACAGTCAAGCCCAGTATGCGTGTCCCGTCCTCGACTTGGGTTGAGCCCACAAAGATACGTATGGGTTACTGGTTGAAATGGGCTCCCATTACTTGACACAAGCTATCCACCAAAGCTTGGTCCCCTCTAGTACATCCCACTTAACCCACTTCTTGTTCATGTTCACTTACATGTTTCAATTTTGGTTAAGTGTTTCTAATCGTATTTCCAATGCCACCCAAAGCACCCACTAGAGTCCACATGTCACCCAAGGCACCCACTTAACCTCCTCATGTCCCACTACATGTTTATTTTGTTAAATGTTTCTTAATTCATTAAGACCGTAACCTCATAAAGACCTCTCGCATTAGAGTGGCATTTGTGGCAGCTGGATTTGCTGGGCGGGTCCGGGCAGTCTTACACCACAAAAGAGCCTAACCTCGTGTCTTTACAATTGTTACGTATTTAGTTTATGCCTAAGACCTCTCACATTAGATTGGCATTTGTGGCAGCTGGATTTGCCGGGCTGGTCCGGGCAGTCTTACACCACAAAAGAGCCCAACCTCGTGTCTTAGACGATTAATTACTCCTAATTAATCATTCCCCAATTTGAATTACTTTCCCTATTCAAATTATCAATCAATTCCAAATTTAACGATGTCCATAATTGACTCAATTATGTCCATCCATTCATGGTTTGTAAAATCATACCAATTTTCATCTCAAATTTATTTTATGCCTTTTAAGGCATTTATGTCAATTAAATCTTTTAATATTATCCCCTTTACCCCCACGTTGTATGTTTGTTCGTTTAACGTAAAATATACGTTAGACTCGAATAGTCTAACTCATGGAATAAAGAGAAAACATCACAATATACACATAATTAAAACACTAATCTAAACATAGGGGTGAACTTGCATGTGTGATTGATGTTCTACATCTAAAACTCACATAAGCCAAAGTTACAACTTGCATAAACAACATATGTCATGGATCCAAATCTAAAGGTGTAGACTTGCATAGGTAATAACCACAAATTTTCATAAATCATGTAGGTCATAGATCTATATCTAAAGGTGTTAACTTGCATAGGCAATACCCCTAAACTTGCATAACATGATTCATATTCTAAACTCATATATTTATATAAACTTGCATATGTGATTTATGCAACATAACAATGGTTTAAACCTACATCTGAACAAGTAAACTAGCATGTAGAATTTGGCATATAACTCACACATGTCATAGCCTAACTTTAGATCTAAAATAGATGTCATGTAAAGTTGTAGATAATTTTCACTAATCATATGATTCATGTCTTAAGTCAATATCTAAACTTGCATACATACTTGCGATCTATCATATGAATCAACATAACCAAACTACATATGAACAACATGATGATTCAACTAGACATAAGCTAGTCATAGAATTATAACATGGATGATAGCATCATAACTTTACATCGTAAATGATAGCATCATAACATAATATCATAGAAATTACAACACAATTTTACAACATAATTACAACATGCAGTCAATAATTCATATCATATCCAAATTATCTGCAACATAACTCAATCCAATTAATTTACTAATTATTTTGTTAAAACTATCGAACTCACAACTCAAAAGCGGTCTTTAGTTCTGAATTCTGATTTCTGAAGTTGAATTAGCTCTCCTTTGAAGAAGATTCGTTGTTAGGGTTGAATAGAACTGATTTGATTTGCTGTTATTCCTCTTTAATTGGTGGCAGCTACTCTAGCATTCAAGACGACAGCATAACGACCATAGTTTCTGTTTTAATTCTGATTTAGGATTTGAGTCTATGGGTTTTTTTATAGAGTTTTGAATTAATTTAAGCCGTCGGATGATCCTAGTGTTAATCAAAACCATTCAGTCGGGATAGGGTGACACCTCAGCCCTAATGACTCAGCAAGGAGTCAGAAAGGACTCAGCAACATGGGTCAGCCTAAACCAGAAATCTATGCAGGCCTGCTGCCTCGGCCTGGGCGCACTTGGCAGGTGCACCAGTGCAAATTTGTACTGGCGCACTTCCCAAGTGCGCCAGTACAATTTTTTTTCTCTTTTGCTACCAAACTTCGTTCATCTATAACTCCTTCATCCGGTACCCGTTTCCCGCAAACTCGGACTCTATCTCCACCAGAATTCCGAGATGAACACAATGACACAACCTAATTCCCTTAATTCTCACGTCTGAGATTAATTATTCTTTAATTTAGTTAATTCGATTATTCAAAAATCGGGGGTGTTACATTCTCTCCTCCTTAAAGGATATCGCCCCCGAAATCTCCAAGTTAAGGAGAATGCATATCCTAACATCCAAACAACCATCTACTCAACCATCAAACACAAGCATCCATTGTCCTTATAAAATTTCAAATGTTGTATGAACATATGCAAGAAGTGTGTGTATATGTTCCTTATCTAATGCAAAATTAGGCGGTCTACTGATTCAGTTGACCTCCTTAATGCAAACCATGATAGTGCCATGCGTCCATTATGTATGCGAAAGAACCTTATTGATACATTTTATTTCTACATGTGTGCACAACCATTCACCAAAATGCAACATCCATATGATGGTACAATCATTATACATCCATTACTTAAATATATACACACATTTATATGCAATATGCAATATGAAGTGACTGAGCCGATCTAGTGCCTAAAGTGTGTGTGTATGCACCCACGAGCAACCACTAGCAAACACTTGCATCCATCATACATAACATGTCTCAAACACATGTTTCAACCATAGGACTACCCTATCTAAAGGCCAAAGATACCAGCGAGAGGACATACTAAAGATAAGATAAGTGCAAGCTAAGCGATAAAGGAGAAATTAAAAGACATAACCTCGAAAAGAAAAGGGTATAATGAACGCATCTTCGCTTCCGTCTCCCAAGTAGCATTGCTTTCATCATCTCCCCATTGCACTTTGACTAGTTTGACCTCTCGATTCCTCAACTTCTTAATCTCCGACCCAAGAATGCGCGTAGGAGCTCGTCGAATCGTCGCATCATGCTCGATCTCCAGCTCTCTAAGCAAGCTCGGCTCTACCACTTCCGCGGTCTCGTGCAAGCACTTCCTCAAATGTGATACATGGAATACGTCGTGTACACCACTAAGTCTCTCGGGCAACTCCACTCTATATGCCATCTGTCCAATCCTCTCCTTAATTTGAAACGGCCCTACGAACCTTGGTGCTAACTTCCCAATGGACCCAAAGCGAACGACGTTCCGTAATTGAGACACTTTGAAAAAGACCATGTCCCCAATATCAAACTCGAGATCTGTCCTCCTCTTGTCCGTCTTCATCCTCCTTCGAATCAAATAGATCTTTTTCGAAGTCTCTCTAATCATATCGGGTACAAGCAAGATCTTATCTGTAGACTCCCACCAACATGTAGGCAAACGACACGGCCGTCCATAAAGAGCCTCGAACGGTGCCATGCCAATACTAGACTGAAAGCTATTATTATATGCGAACTCTACCAACGGAAGATGTTCCTCCCATGTACCTCCAAAGTATAAGACACACAACCTCAATAGGTCCTCTAGAATACGATTCACCCTCTCGGTCTAGCCGTCCGTCTGAGGATGATATGCGGCGCTCAAACATAACTGAGTCCTTACCGCCTCTTGCTAGCTTTTCCAAAATTCGCTAGTAAAAATAGGATCGCGGTCGCTCACTATGCTAGAAGGAACACCGTGCAAACGAACTATCTCTCGAATGTATATGGAGGCTAACCATGGAGCAGTCCTCTTACTCTTTACGGGAATGAAATGAGCGCTCTTAGTAAGTCTTTCTACCACGACCCAAATCCCCGTATTACCCTTCCTCGATCTTGGTAATCCGTCAACAATGTCCATCGAAACACTTTCCCACTTCCATTGTGGGACCTCCAATGGATGAAGCAATCCACCGGGCTTCTTTTGCTCGGCTTTTACTTGTTGGCACACCAAGCATCTAGCAACAAACTTTGCCACGTCCTTCTTTATACCGGCCCAAAAGTAAACTCGTCTCATGTCCATGTACATCTTGTCCCCGCCGGGATGGATGGTCATCTTTGAACGATGTGCATCATCAAGAATGGTTTTCCTCAAGTTCTCGTCCCGTGGTACACAAAGTCTACCGTCCCCTGCGCAACCAACCCTTATCGTCTAGGGTATACCTACGGAGATGGCTCGATGAATCCCTTCCTTTGAGCTTCTCTACTAACTCAACCAACTGTGGGTCATCTCGCTGTGCCTCACCAATCCGTCCCAAAAGCGTAGGTCTGACCTCTAAGGATGCTAGTAAACCGGGTACAAAGTCAATGGAAGGTCTAAAGTCAAACATCGAGACGAACTCTAGGCTTTGCCGCTCAACAAACAACGGACTCAAGGACAACCTTTTCCTACTTAAGGCATCTGCCACCACGTTACCCTTGCCAGGGGTATATGCTATCTCGAAATCGTAGGATGCTAAGAATTCCATCCGCCTTTGCTACCTTAAGTTCAAGTCCTTCTGAGAGAATAAGTATTTAAGCGATTTGTGGTCAGTGAATAATTCGAATTTTTCGCCAAGAAGATAATGAGGCCAAGACTTAAGCGCGAAGACAATAGCGGCCAACTCTAGGTCATGCGTAGGGTAATTTCTCTCATGAACTCTCAATTGCCTTCCACCATAGGCTATTACCCTTCCGTTTTGCATTAAGACTGCGCCTAGTCCTGTCCCACAAGCATCGGTATAAACGGTAAATGGCTTACTCCCATTTGTCAACACTAAGACTGAGGCTGTGGTCAAAGCTCGCTTTAAACATTGGAACGCATCATCACATTCTACGTCCCACATGAAAACTAAGTTCTTCTTCGTCAAGCGTGTTAATGGGGCTGATATTTTTGCAAAGTCTTTGATGAACTTCCTATATTAGCCAGCCAACCCTAAGAAACTCCTCACCTCGGTAGCATTTTTAGGAACCTTCCAATCTTGGATGGCCACTACCTTCGCGGGATCCACAGCTATCCCTTCTTTGGAAACCACGTGCCCTAAGAATCGCACTTCCTTCCTCCAAAAGTGACATTTAGAAAATTTAGCTTTAAGGCTATGCGCTCGAAGAGTCTCCAACACTTCTCTAAGATGTAGGGCATGCTCTTCCTCGGTTTTAGAAAAGATCAAGATGTCGTCCACAAAGACTACCATGAATTTATTAAGGTACTCCCTAAACACCCTACTCATCAAGTCAACAAAGTATGCGGGGGCGTTTGTCAAACCGAAGGGCATCACAAGCCACTCAAAGAAACTGTCTGGAGTCCTAAAGGCGGTCATGTCTATACTATCCTCAGCCACTCTCAACTGATGGAAACCGGTGGCTAATTCCAACTGCGAAAACACTGAGGCGCCAACTAACTGATCGAAGAGATCGTCAATCCTCGGCAGTGGGTGTATATTCTTCTTAGTAAGCTTATTAAGTTCTCTACAGTCCACACAAAGTCTAAGGGACCCATCTTCCTTCGTGGCAAATACTACTGGAGCACCCCACTCCGATATACTATGTCTGATGAACCCCTTCTCAAGCAATTCTTTCACTTGCTTACTGAGTTCTCTTCTCTCTCTTGGAGCCATGTGGCGCACTGGTAAGGCAACTGGCTTTGCATTATCCACTAGATATATTCGAAAGTCTATCTCACGTTTTGGGGATAAACCCCTCACCTCATCGAAGACATCAACATATTCACGGACTATACGAACATAATGTAAGTCATCATCGAATGCGTCAAGGGATTCTAGGTAACTAAGCATTACTGGACCTCTAGTGTCACAAGAAATATCAAGGGTCTTTCCAAAACGAGTCAACAATCTAACTACCCTTCTTTCACAATCCAGGATGGCCCCATATCTAGTTAGCCAATCCATACCTAGAATTAAACCGTAGCCCATGAAGCCAAGAATAAAAGCGTTGCACTCAAACTCAATGCCCAAGATAAACGCTCTCTAATCCCGACAAATCGTAGAAAGATGAGCCGAACCACCGATAGGATTTGAGACTACTAAGGGATCAATAACTAGACTAGTATCAAGGTGCAGTGTTTCAACTAATGATGTAGAAATAAACGAATGTGATGCGCCAGAATCGAATAAAGTACGGACAAGATGATCAAACAGAAAAACTAAACTTTCAACGGAAGTTTCTCTACCTCGTTCTTGCAGCGGTGGGACCACAAGAGCCTGAACTTGTCCCCTTGCCTGCCTTGGTGCCATAAAAGCCTGCACCTGTCCTTCTGAGGTAGACCCTGGCCTTTCTTTGGGCAGTCCTTAATAAGATGTCCCGCCTCGCCACAGTGGAAGCAACCAGTATTCTTTTTCTTCCTACAATCTTTGCTTAGATGACTGGGTGTCCCACAGTTAAAGCATCCTTTCTTCTTGTCACGGGGTTTATTATTCTTTGCACCCTTCTTAGGTTCTACTTTCTTACCCTGTGCCCTATCCATGCCTCCACTATACGACCTCCGACCTATAAGAAACTTCGTCCTTCATCAACCAAGTAGCTAGTCGAACCTTCCTCCCTTCGTCTATCTCAAAGATACCGACAAGTCCTCCACTTTCTTGAGCCAACTTCGAGTTCCGACAAACGTCTAAGTCCCATAAAGCGGTTTTCCGGCCATCGTACGGAAGTCCTCATATATCTTAGGAAAAAGCATCAATACGCGGAGGAAGAGATTCAAAAAGGGAAAGAGGAAGAGATTCAAAACGGAGAATCGAAGGAAAGATATATGGCCCTTGGGGTTATGCTTTCTAAAATAAGCTTTTCTCTTGAAAATACTTTCCATAAAACGTACTTTTGAAGGTACTTCTTCATAAAAATTGTTTTGAAAAATAGTTTTTCAAAATTCATATCTGTTCTGGTAACCTTCAGCTCTGATACCACGTGTAACACCGCACGTCCATTAATGTCACTCACAAAGGGAATGCATTAACTTCTATGGAGCGTTTTAAGTGAGTATAGAACAGGAACTTAACAACAAGATAGATATAAACAGTACTTGAAAAATTAAAAACTTTATTTCATTGCAGCGGAAAATACATATGTTTGATCACATCATCAAAACCAGAGCCAAGTACGTAATATCCATCTTGACTAAATCAAAGTACATAAATTGAAAGACATAATCCCCAATACAAAATAGCCATAAATAAAAGAGAGGCTGAACTTTACTTCAGAGATCCAAGCAATCTTCTAAAAGCAAGAAGCACAGTTGTCCAAAATCAAGCTCCACTGGTGCTAGTTCCAAAGCTGAGCACCTTGGGGGGGGAGAGGGAAGAAAAGAGGAGGAAACAAAGGGGGTTAGACATAACGTCTGGCGAGTGATAATTAAAAAGTAACTAGGCTAAGGCATAACTTGGAAAATAAGGAAATGACCATGAACCATTGAGTATGGCAGAGTAAACAAGGAAACAGGATGAACAACGATATCGTTAAAGCGCACCTAACCCACTGTAAGATAATTACTAAACTACACCAACACTATGAGATAATTTCTATACTGCTCCACCACTATAGGATAATTGCTATACTTCACCACCACTATAGGATAATTGCTATACTTCACCACCACTAGTATACTGCACCACCACTAGTCACCCTAAGGTTGATCCCGCCTACTGAACATAAGTGGTAATAATAATGGTAGTTTCGTGTACCCCTAGCTGCTATCATTGGTGCTGCCTGCTCCTATCTCCACTAGTGGTACCCACTACCCTCCCCATTCTAATTACAATATTCGTAATATGGTAGCTGTACTCCTAGCTACTGTTATAGGTGCCGCCTGCTCCTATCTCCACTAGTTGTACCCACTACCTTCCCCATTCGATCGGCTCCCTAACTCGTAGATACCCGTGCTGGCCCCACGGTGGGGATGTATCACTCCCTAAAGTGGCAACCCGATACCCCCAAGAATGCACGGCTTATACCTACACGATGCAACAACGTCTTACCTACCAGCCCGGGTCCACACATGCATATGAACCCGTTGGACTTGTGTTGCCACCGCTAACCCAGTTTGGCCTCTTACAGTCAAGCCCAGTATGTGTGTCCCGTCCTCGACTTGGGTCGAGCCCACAAAGATACGTATGGGTTACTAGTTGAAACGGGCCCCATTACTTTACACAAGCTATCCACTTAAGCTTGGTCCCCTCTAGTACATCCCACTTAACCCACTTCTTATTCATGTTCACTTACATGCTTCAATTTTGGTTAAGTGTTTCTAATCGTATTTCCAATGCCACCCAAGGCACCCACTAGAGTCCACATGCCACCCAAGGCGCCCACTTAACCCCATCATGTCCCACTACATGTTTATATGGTTAAGTGTTTCTTAATTCATTAAGACGGTAACCTCATAAAGACCTCTCACATTAGACTGGCATTTGTGGTGGCTGGATTTGCCGGGCAGGTCCGAGCAGTCTTACACCACAAAAGAGCCTAACCTCGTGTCTTTACAATTGTTACGTATTTAGTTTATGCCTAAGACCTCTCACATTAGACTGGCATTTGTGGTAGCTGGATTTGTCGGGCGGGTCCGTGCAGTCATTTACCAAAAAAGAGCCTAACCTTGTGTCTTAGACGATTAATTACTCCTAATTGATCATTCCCCAGTTTGAATTACTTTCCCTATTCAAATTATCAATCAATTCCAAATTTAATGATGTCCATAATTGACTCAATTATGTCCATCCATTTATGGTATGTAAAATCATACCAATTTTCATCTCAAATTTATTTTATGCCTTTTAAGGCACTTATGCCAATTAAATCTTTTAATATTATCCCCTTTACCCCATGTTGTACGTTTGTTCGTTTAACGTAAAATATATGTTAGACTCGAATAGTCTAACTCATGGAATAAAGAGAAAACATCACAATATACACATAATTAAAATATCGATCTAAACATAGGGGTGAACTTGCATGCGTGAATGATGTTCTACATCTAAAACTCGCATAAGCCAAAGTTACAACTTGCATAAACAACATAAGTCATGGATCCAAATCTAAAGGTGTAGACTTGCATAGGTAATAACTACAAATTTTCATAAATCATATAGGTCATAGATCTATATCTAAAGGTGTTAACTTGCATAGGCAATACCCCTAAACTTGCATAACATGATTCATATTCTAAACTCATATATTTATATAAACTTGCATATGTGATTTATGCAACATAACAATGGTTTAAACTTACATCTAAACAAGTAAACTAGCATGTAGAATTTGGCATATAACTCACACATGTCATAGCCTAACTTTAGATCTAAAATTGATATCATGTAAAGTTGTAGATAATTTTCACTAATCATATGATTCATGTCTTAAGTCAATATCTAAACTTGCATACATACTTCCGATCTATCATAAGTATCAACATAACCAAACTACATATGAACAACATGATGATTCAACTAGACATAAGCCAATCATAGAATTATGACATGGGTGATAGCATCATAACTTTACATCGTAAATGATAGCATCATGACATAATATCATAGAAATTACAACACAATTTTTCAACATAATTACAACATGCAGTCAATAATTCATATCATATCCAAATTATCCGCATCATAACTCAATCCAATTAATTTACTAATTACTTTGTTAAAACTATCGAACTCACAACTCAAAAGCGGTCTTGAGTTCTGAATTCTGATTTCTAAAGTTGAATTAGCTCTCCTTTGAAGAAGATTCATTGTTAGGGTTGAATAGAACTGATTTGATTTGCTGTTCTTCCTCTTTAATTGGTGGCGGCTACTCTAGGGTTCAAGACGACAGCACGACGGCCATAGTTTCAGTTTTAATTCTGATTTAGGGTTTGAGTCTATGGGTCTTTTTATAGAGTTTTGAATTAATTTAAGCCATCAGATGATCCTAGGGTTAATCAAAACTATTCAGTTGGGATAGGGTGACACCTCAGCCCTAATGACTCAGCAAGGAGTTAGAAACATGGGTCAGCCTGAACCAGAAAGCTGTGCAGGCCTACTGCCTCGGCCTGGGCGCACTTGGTAGGTGCGCCAGTGCAAATTTGTACTGGCGCACTTCCCAAGTGCGCCAGTGCAATTTTTTTCTCTTTTGCCACCAAACTTCGTTCGTCTATAATTCCTTCATCCGGTACCCGTTTCCTGCAAACTCGGACACTATCTCCACCAGATTCCGAGACGAACACAATGGCGCAACCCCATTCCCTTAATTCTCACGTCTGAGATTAATTATTCTTTAATTTAGTTAATTCGATTATTCAAAAATCCGGGGTTTTACACCAAAATTGAAATATTCCGAAGATAATTTTGATTCAAATCCATTCCAATTCATATATTGGAAATTCGGGTTATTTTTAAAACTATTTCAAATCTAATTTATTTATTTGAAAACATTGGATTTTCTAATTCTAGTTCATAACTAGTTCATTTCGATAAAAATATATTTTTATCTTTTCAAATGTGGAATTTTTCATTCCAATTCTTTCCAGATCATTTATTATGATTTTAGACAAATTATTGATATTTTTAATAAATTTTATCAAGGCCCGTATAGTCGATTACCATAAACGGCCATCGAACTGCACTTACAGCGACCTTTTCCAAAATTGATTTGGACATAATTCCAAATCCAACTATTAGATTTCAATTCTCTCATATTCGTTAGAAAGCTCTTTCCGATACGAACCCAACGGTTCTTGTTTTAGGAGAATCCGACAGTCGGATTTCGCGGAATGTCCGTTTGAAGTCAATGGTCGATATTCACGAACTACCGCGGCGTGGCGCATTTTATTCAGGCCATTATATATATAATATATATTATATATATTTTGTCGATTTCCTTTTAAAACGTATTTTATAAATTGTTTTAAATTCGTTTTCAGAACGATTTTAACTTCGTATTCAATTTCAAATCAAAATTGAATATTCCATATCATCGATATATAAATGATAATATTTTCAAAACATTAGAGTTTGAAATCAATTCATTTTCGACATTCATTATAGAAATGAATAAAATCAATATAAATACCGTTCACGTCAACATGGCGTTAATATAATCAACATGGCTTTATATATTTAAAATTTTCGTGTCCATCCCAAATCAGACAACAAAATCAAATTTTGAACTTTTACTGAATATTATTTTAAAATATTTTTTATTTTAAAATAATCATTATTTTAAAATATTCATTCTTTCTGAACTGGAATCAGACACAGTCAATTACCATATAATTTGATTTATATGGATTTCATACACACATGTACACAACAACAATCAAACACAGTCAACCACCATCCAAAATGCATTTTACACTGCACAAGCATTAGATATAAATATTTAACGCTTATAACTGTCTGTCAACCCATCGATTGACATACAACTAAATATTGGGATTACTGTATGTCCAGTATCATCCTAATACCCGTGTGGGGTTTTCAAACAACAAACATACATTTATTTGTGCAGTTGGGCGATGTGTAAAATATATCGTTCCAATCAATATCAGTCAAATGTGTGTACATAAACAAACCGTCCAATTTGTTAATGGATATTTATTTTATTTATACACACATTAAAAATTATATTTTTAATTACAAAATATTTTAATCCATTCCACATCACACAATTGATTTTCACAACACAGTCAAACAAATAAACAAGTCGTCCATGGTCTGTGGACGATGGGTGTCGGGTGCTGCTAAGCACCGTCTGCATCTTAGTATATATTTCTAAGTAGAAAATAAATTAAAGTGAGAAGTTCTCACCTTTGGGATCCACTCTTCCATTATCTATTTCTGAACGGTTCGGATTTGCCCAAAATTCCAATGCGATCTTTTCCCGCTGTTCACATTAAAAATCACATTTTTATTTCAACATTATAAAAATCACATTTTTATTTCACTATATATATAATAAAAATCATATTTTTATTTCGCTACATAAATAAAAATCATATTTTATATTATCTATTATATAAAAATACTATTTTTAATCTGCTACTCATATAAAAATCGAATCTTTTTTCTCGCTACTTCATGATAAAAATAAAGTACATATTTTTATATTAATGTTTGCATTATAAAAAAATCATATTTTTACTATCTCTATAATATAAAAATCATATTTTTATTATCTCTATAATATAAAAATCATATTTTTAAACTGCTATAATAAAAAACAAATTTTTTTACTATAACTATATAAATAAAAATCATATATTATTTTATCAAGGTTATAATATATATAAAACTGATTTATATCATTTTAAAACCTATTCACATTCAACAAATATAAATAAATAAAGAAAAACAAATAAATAAAACCTTATAGGAGGCTAAGGGGACGAGGGGGGGAGCTGAAAACGCGGCGACGGGGGTCGGAGAATGTTTGCAGGTGGCATCGGTCCTTGCTAGTGGCGGCAGTGGTCTTCTTTTAGGTGGATGAGGTTTGGGGGCGCGTTTTTCAAGAGAAGGGGGCGGCCACTGGTGGGGATCGGAGGCGGAGGGGACCTAAGGCGTCGGAGGGAGGGGATGGAGGCCGCGGCACCACCGTAGGGTGGCGCGACTCAGGGGCGACATGGGGGAGTGGTACCGCGGGATCGAGGGTTTCTTTTGTTTTTTTATTTAAATGAACGTTGACTTAGTAAAGGAGATAGAGGGGTGAGATTTATATAAATATATTTATTTAATTTATTTAATTTTCAAAAAGCAACTTTTTCGTTATATCTCTGAATCGAACCCAACGACTGTCGTTCATAGTTAATCACCCCCATTCCGGACACAATAGGATATGTTTCGTAACCCAATTCGAATGTTACGATCAGTTTTCGTTTAAATTAAATTTTAAATCTATATATTCAATTTTAAACGCACATTTCAATTTACTGGGGTTACATACGGACCCCAAAAATTCCAAAAAAATTAGTTCTAGCTTCGTATTGACAATACGGTCTTAAAAAAAACTAATTTCATCAAATTTGGAGACCGTTTGAATAATGGCCATTTTCTGGTCAATCCAAATTGACTGAAACTATCAAAACACATTTTCCTGCGCTACACTCACATATTGATCCCAAAAATTATGAATTTTGGAATCTAGCAATAATTGGACATCCCGGATCCAATAAAAGTGGTTTCGTCGAAATTGGAGGTTGTTTGCAAAATTTTCATTTTTAAGGGCTATATTTTCCATAGCGACTTTTCTAAATTTTCAACTGGACATAACTTTTTTATCCTCGCTATGAAATTTTGAATTTGTTGGAAAGATATTTTCAAATATATCCCAATATTTTTGGTTTCGCTAAAATCTGATTTATTTTGAATCTTTTACATTCATTTGAAATTTGAAATCGAATTTTCAAACTTGCGCACCATTTTCAATTCCTTTTATAATTAAAATGTATATTTATATTCTAATGATGATTCAAATAAATATATACGTTCTAATTCTATTCAAAATAAATTTCTCGTCGTTATTATTTAAAATAAATCTTTTTAAATATTCAAAATTCATCAAAATTGTCAAAATGAAAATTTTAAATTGGTTCTGATTTTCCGGGTTATTACAATCTCCCCCACTTAAAATATTTTCGTCCTCGAAAAGGAACGGAGCTAAAAGTTGTTTTACAAACCAACTCAACTTTCAGTTTGGCTTTCTTTCTTCAACTTTTCAGTTTTTAAAAATTTTGCAATTCTTCAAAAATTTGGCTAACACCCTAAATTTTCGAAAAATTTCGCCATAACCTCCTTTGTACGGGAGCACACGGAAAATCCCAAACTTCCACACATCCCTCTCGTCTCAAAAAGAAAAAGAAAAAGCTATATGGCTAGCCAACCGGCTCATAAAATCATCTAACCCCAATAAATTAGTACACATGTACCTATTTGTCGGGCATACAATTTTATTCGTCTTCTCCAGCCTCCTTGCAATGACCTGTTCAATGTATATTCATGTATATGCATGCAATTTCAAATAAATTTCAATACAATTCAATATTTGGTTCAATCTGGCCTGAATTTACCTTTCTTTTACATGTTGATTTACATAAATAATCACACAACACAATCATCAATCAATTAGTTGATTAGCTTTTCAAATTCATAACTTTGGTATCTATATACAAAAAATCATGTTTCTGGCGCCATATCACAACAATACCCCTATCTAGTTTGGTTCTCACACCAGTCAACTGGAAATATATAGACATCCCACTATAGCACCCGAACATAAGTACTTATGATAATGCCTCATCATTAGAATCATCTCCGGGCGACAAGAGTGTGATTCTATATCTATTTATTATCTGAGGCTTCGAATATACCTCTCGTCAGGCATACACTCGAAATCTCCCTGTACTAGATTGTCCAAATTCATTCTAAAATAAATATTCAAATACGTTGAATAATGTTTAAATTTTCAAAACAAAATTCGTTTTCATTTTCTTTTCGAAAATAACACTCTTTCGACTCATTCTAGGATACTATGATCCTATCTCTAATGAGCCATTCTCATTGGATATTACAAGTCCAACCTCTGATGAATTCTTTCGTCTGATTTTAATGTGTCTTGTTCTCGAGCTCTGTAAACCAAACCTCTGATACCAAATGTAGCGATCCGAACTTTCCCGGTCTCCGAAGAGAAGAGAAAGAACGGATTGTCTGAGAACAAGACGAATCAGAACACAAACAAAAGAACATTTCAATGCTTATTACAACAATTCCATCAGTATACAAGAATATAACAGAGTATGAATAAATAATATACATTTGATCAATATTAGAGATTCAAAATTACATTTAAATACATAGCAGCGGAAAATTAATAAAAAAACACAACTGAAGGATATACATGGATACAGAGCTTTCCGAATATCGTTTCAGCTATAAACTAGGATCCTGTGAATATAAATCTGCAAAATCAAAACAACTAGCTGCCCATGTAGAAAATAGGGGAACCCAGAGTTTAGGTTAAAACAATAAACTCCATGTCAGTCATGTGACTGGTGTGAGAACTAAAACAGTTATTAATCTTTATTTTTAAAGTTAGGTAAATCAAAGGGCCATGCTGTATAACACGGACAAGAATACCAGTGCATAAACAAACAGCACATTGCTTTTTGGAAAAATGAAGCTATTATAAGACTCAGGTCCCATCACACAATGCAACGCAAGCCGGAGGATAGAGTTTAGCCTTGTAATAGCCAAACATGCTTGGTACGTTTAAAACAAATCATTTTGATACTATTATAGCGTTAATTGTATGAAAACAACTTCAAATATAAATGTGTCAATCATAGACGGTATAGTGCCCCATCCCACTATGACGCCATACAAGGCTCTACAAATAAAACTGAAATGTCATATATTGGAAATTGGATTTCCGTCATGAGTCGAGGCCAGGTATGGCTCCTCTTCGCTTTGACAAACTCTAGCAAATGCCTCAGGATTCCCCGCAGAGAACCCTGGATCGGTTGGGCTGGTCCACGCTTACTTTAGTGGATTGGCAATTCCTGAACACACGTTTTCCGGTCCTATCGGACCTATCCATCGGCTTCGTAGAGACCGATATAACCGAGGCGACTCACAATCCAACAACCACATAGGTAAAATTAATATAAATGTCAGGGCATGTAAAACGCTGACACCACCCATAGCTAGAAAGAAACGTCGTGTACTCCCAATGGTCTGATCCCGTTTTTAACTCATACCGAGGTGCGAGGCTCGCGAATTAACACTAAACACAAAGCCATGCCATTTAAGGCCGTGCTTTAATCATCAACCACAAGACTTTGCTTTTCAACAGAATCCTTGATCATTTGCATCTTAGCATGCCGCCTTAGCAATTCACGCCATGCAACTGATGTCTATCGATATATAACCTCGGAGCTCGTATGTCTCAAAGAAGGGTGTTAAGCAAGAGAATAAATTCTCCGCCGCCAAATAGATATATATTTAACATAAATCAATCAACCAAGAATAAAATCCAATGTCAGACACACATCCATTTACAAGTTTGTTCTGCGTCTGAACGAAACCGGAGGCACCTTATTCCTCCTCCCATATGTCCAATACAGGAGAGAGGTCCTCGCATATCCGATCGGTCTCCAAGTCGTCTGGACGATCACCACTTATTACCTCGTCTTCGGTGTATAGCCTAATTAAGACATCAGTAATCATCCAAACGATGTGAAGACCGGGTGTACATCCTAATTAAGACATCTGTAACCATCCAATGATGTGAAGACCTCCGTTCTTAGACCACCGTTTTCATCATCGACTTATCGTCGAATCAATTATTCAGAATGGGTATAAACCCGGCCTTTCTGAATAACTCACATATATAATAAACAAGTGCTATAAAAACACAACATATGCCTCATTCTAATTCTAAATACTCTTTTATTCAAATATTCATATACTTTGGGAAAGGTTCCCAATAATTTTATCAAAGATAAATTCTTTACATTCATTCTTTAATCTTCCTTTGGATGTCAATTCAAACCATATTACGGTTTTCCAAACTAGTCGGGATTAACGCACCTTACCGAAGTAACCATTTATTTAATTTTCCAATCCCAACCTATTCATCCCATGGAGCAAAACTGGTATTACCCCATAACTAACACGACGGTGTTATTGGTAAATTTAATTACCATTTCCCGTTCAAATCTAATTAAAGATTTAACTATCGTTAGGAGCAAAACTGGCGGTACTCCATTCTCGATCATTTCCCAAATTTGATAATTTAAATTATCAATTCCCATTTCAGGCTAATTAAAGATTCATTAAAACTCCGCTTAGTCTTAATTTTCCCAAAAATCAATATTAATGATTATTTAACTTTGGAAACACAAACATGCAGCATTGACAATCTATACCGTACTATTGATTTCTGCCGATATATAACCTCTGAGCTCGTACGTCTCAGAGAAGGGTGTTAAGCAAGATAATAAATTCTTCGCCACCAAATAGATACATATTTAGCCGAGATCAACAATACACTTCGAAATACAATGATAGACATGTAATCCTACCTTTAACTGGGTTAAAGAACTAATGTCATTTAAAACACAGTTCACGATAAACCCAAATCACATTCCATTAATTAAGGAATCTTCACGGAAAAGCAAATCAATATATAATTGATATCAATTTCCATATTTGACTAATAATATAAATGGAATAACGGCAAAGCCTTTTAAATTCCATATGTATTAACAGTCTTCCTCCACAGAAGTTCACTTCGATTATTATCAATCAAATTCCATTCGATTCCTATTTAATATATTAAATTGGAAAACGTTACTTTGGAAAATTCTCGTTAAATCTTAATAAAAATATTTATAAATTCCGAATCACATTTCACTGTAAATCGGGTTAAAGAACGAACGTCGTTAAAAATACAGCTCACAATAAACCCAATTCACATTCCATTTTCAATTCCAATTAAATGTTAATTAATTGGTAATTCTTCTTCAAATCTTGATTAAAAGATTTATTCTATTCAAACGGGGTTCAAGAATAGTGTTATTTAAGACACCATTCACGACAAACCGAAAATCACATTCCAATTCAATTCCAATTGAATATTAATTAATTGGTATACTTCACTAAATCTAAATAAAAAGATTTAATATTTTCTCAACTGGGTTTAAGAGTGTTAGTGAAGACACCGTTCACAACAAACCCAAAAATCCATTTGATATTAAATACAAGGCTCTAAATAGAAAATATATCAGCTTATATTCAATATCGAATTCTGAAATCAACAACTATCTTATTGGAATAACGATATATATATATATATATATATATATATATCTTCCAAATTCCTCCACAATATCCATATAATCACGGAATCCAACACCAAAATATTCCGAAGATAATTTCGATTCAAATCCATTCCAATTCATATATTGGAAATTCCGGTTATTTTTAAAACCATTTCAAATCCAATTTATTTATTTCTAATTCTATTTCATAACTAGTTCATTTCGATAAAAATCTATTTTTATTTTTTCAAATATGGAAATTTTCAGCCTAATTTCTTCCAAATCATTTATTATGATTTTACACAAATTACTGATATTTTTAATAGTTTTATCAAGGCCCGTACAGTCGATTTCCATAAGCGGCCAACGAACTGCACTTACAGCGACCTTTTCCAAATTTTATTTGGACATTATTCTAAATCTAACCGTTAGATTTCAAATCTCTCATATTCATTAGAAAGCTCTTTTCGAAACGAAATCAACGGTTCCGGTTTTAGGAGAATCCAACGGTCGGATCTCCCGTAATGTCCGTTCTAAGTCAGTGGTCGAAATTCATGAACTGCCGCAGCGCGGCGCGTTCTATTCAGGCCATTATATATATAACATATATATTATATAATTTTTGTCAATTTCCTTTTAAAACGTATTTTATAAATCATTTTAAATTCGTTTTCAAAACGATTTCAACTTCATATTCAATTTCAAATCAAAATTGAATATTCCATATCATTGATGTTTAAATGATAATATTTTCGAAACATTAGATTTTGAAATAAATTCATTTCCGATACTCATTATAGAAATGAATAAAATCGATATAAATAACGTTCACGTCAAAATGGCGTTAATCTAATCAACACGGCTTTATATATTTAAACATTTTCGTATCCATCCCAAATCGGACATCAAAATCAAATTTTGATCTTTTACTAAATATTATTTTAACATAATCGTTAGTTTAAAATAATTGTTATTTTAAAAAATTCATTTTTTCTGAACTGGAATTAGACACAGTCAATTACCATGTAATTTGATTTATATGGATTTCTTACACATGTACACGACAACAATCAAACACAGTCAACCATCATCCAAAGTGCATTCAACCCTGCATAAGCATCAAATATAAATATTTAACGCTTATAACAGTCTGTCAGCCCATCGATTGACATACAACTAAATATTGGGATTAATGTATGTCCAATATCATCCCAATGCCCGTGGGGGGTTTTCAAACAACAAACACAGATTTATTTGTGCAGTTGGGCGATGTCGTCCCAATCAATATCAGTCCAATGTGTGTATATAAACAAATCGTCTGATTTGTTAATGGATATTTATTTTATTTATATACACGTTAAAAATTATATTTTTAACTACAAAATATTTTATTCCATTCCACATCACACAATCAATTTTCACAACACAGTCGAACAAACAAACAAGTTGTCCATGGTCTGTGGACGACAGGTGTCGGGTCCTGCTAAGCACCGTCTACATCCTAGTATATATTTCTAACTAGAAAATAAATTGATGTGAGAAGTTCTCACCTTTGGGATGCACTCCTCCATTCTCTATTTCTGAACGGTTCGGATTTGCCCAAAATTCCAATGCGATCTTTTCCCGCTGTTCACATTAGAAATCACATTTTTATTTCAACGTTATAAAAATCACATTTTTATTTCAACGTTATAAAAATCATGTCTTTATTTCACTATATATAATAAAAATCAAAATTTTATTTCGCTACATAAATAAAAATCTTATTTTTGTATTCTCTATTATATAAAAATTCTATTTTTAATCCGCTACTCATATAAAAATCGAAACTTTATTCTCGCTACTTCATGATAAAAAGAAAGTTCATATTTTTATATTGATGTTTGCATTAAAAAAATCATATTTTTATTATCTCTATAATATAAAAATCATATTTTTATTATCTCTATAATATAAAAATCATATCTTTAAACCGCTATAATAAAAAAAACATATTTTTATACTATAACTATATAAATAAAAATCATATATTATTTTATCAAGGTCACAACATATATAAAACTGATTTATATCATTTTAAAACCTATTCACATTCAGCAAATATAAATAAATTAACAAAATCAAATAAATAAAACCTTACAAGAGGCTAAGGGGGCGGGGAGAGCTAAAGACGCGGCGGCGGGGGTCGGAGAATGGATGCAGGTGGCGGCATTCCTTGCTAGGGCGGCGGTTTTTTTTTTGGTGGAAGAGGTTTGGGGGCGTGTTTTTCACGAGGAGGGGCGGCCAATGGTGGGGATCGGAGGCGGAGGGAATCTGAGGCGCCGGAGGGAGGGGGTGGAGGCGGTGGTACCACCGCAGGGGGGTGTGACTCAGGGGCGACGGGGGGATGGGCACCACGGGATCGATTTTTTTTTTTAAATGAACGTTGACTTGGTAAAGGGGAGAGAGGGGTGAGATTTATATAAATATATTTATTTAATTTATTTTATTTTAAAAAAGAAACCTTTTCGTTTTATATCCGAATCGGACCCAATGACTATCGTCCCTAGCTAATCACCCCCATTCCGAACACAATGGGATAAGTTTCATAATCCAATTCGGTTGGAACGATCAGTTTTCGTTTAAATTAAAATTTAAATCTATATATTCAATTTTAAAAGCACATTTCAATTTACTGGGGTCACATACGTACCCAAAAATATTTCTAGCTTCGTATTGACAATACGGTCTTAAAAAAACTAATTAACTCAAATTTGGAGACTATTTGAAAAATGGTCATTTTCTGGTCGATCCAAATTGATGGAAACTATCAAAACATGTTTTCCTACACCACGCTCACATATTGATCCCAAAAATTATGAATTTTGGAATCTAGCAATAATTTGACATCCCGGATCGAAAAAAATTGGTTTCGTCGAAATTGGAGGTCGTTTGCAAAATTTCCATTTTTAAAGGCTATATTTTCCATGTCGACAATTCTGAATTTTCAACTGGACATAACTTTTTATCCCCGCTATGAAATTTTGATTTTTCGGATTCGTTGGAAAGATATTTTCAAATAGATCCCAATATTTTTGGTTTCGCTAAAATCGATTTATTTTGAATCTTGTACATTCATTTGAAATTTGAAATCGAAATTTCAAACTACCATGCCATTTTCAATTACTTTTATAATTAAAATATATATTTATTATAACGACCCTCATTCTACGCATCAGCAGATCGTAGAATATTTATTTCTTTCTCATGCAAAGTCATACAGCCATGTAACTTTGGGAGACGACTATTAGGGTCATTTCCCATGTTCATGATTTTTTCCGATTTTAAAATGACTGTTTTGCCACTAGTTGTTATGTTTCGGCCATAACTTTTGATTGGTAAGGGTTTTTGACATGAAACCACTTCCGTTAGATCCGAATAATGGTCTACCTTTCTGTAGAGTGGTCACGTTATCCAAACGGACTCACCGTTTGGGAGATATGGCTGAAACAAGGTTTAGAAGGTGAAAAACAGTTTAACCGGGCCTAACTAGCGTGCTTAGCAAGAGGGCCCATAACCCATTTCGGGATTAGGTTTATGGGGTTGCTGAGAACAGTAGGAAAACGATTTTTATTTCATTTTTCAGATGCCTAGAACATTTCTCAAACCCTAGCCATGGCCTCCACCTTCTAATTTCATCCCAAATCGCTCCTAATCGCTTTCTAATTGAAGATTAAGCCAAGCTACGTCCAATCACAGGGAAATAACACCAAATCAGAGTTGGAGCTGATGTGTTGCATCAGAATTCGACCCAAAACAGATAATATTTTAGATCCATAGTTGTTTGTGGCCAAGGTGAGTGATTAGCATGTTCCTACACTAATTACGGCTAATTAGGGCTGATCTGTGTTAATTAACAAAATTATACATGATTAAATTCTGGAAAAATGTTTAGAAATTCTTAAACACTGTTTTAGACCTCTGTTGGGAGTTCGGGTTAATTTGGTTAAGTTTTGCTAATCCTATCATTAGATTTGCTTAAACATGCTTAAGGGTAAAATATGGGTTTTGTGTATGTCTAATACTTTTTAACAGATCATATTATTGTTTTGGTGTTTATGGTTGATTATACATGTTTCTATGACTGTATGGTATGCTTTATGATTAATTATAAAATTTAGAATGGTCGAAAACGCCGTCGGATGGCGTAAATAACCCGTTGGAATTGGTGCAGGAGTTCAAATTGGATGGGAGAATGGAGGGCAGGATCGGATCGCCCTATGGGGTCGTGGAACACCATCATGAACCAAGTCATTTCTCCCAAACCGAACCACCTGCATGAAGTCACCGAGCACCATCACGAACCGGACCAACCCGCTCGCACTGGAAGACCACGACCCGGATGTTCTCCACGAATTGGAAAGCCAGCTCCGAACCGAACTGACCAGGACTATGGGGCTCACGATCTGACCCGCTGGAGGAGGGATATCACTAGCTGAGCTGCTTACACCACGAGTTAGTGTATTAACCAAGAACTGACCCGATAGGGGTGACCACGACCCGAACCAACCTGGAGAGTGTGTCACGAACTGGACTGCCAGCTTCATGACTCACGAACCGGGTGGAGATCGAACTGAAGATGAAGACCAGAAACCGAGATGCAAAGGTAGTCCAAATGGGAAGTAGAACTCAGGATGCAGATGGGAACCAATGAGTTAACTTCATGATTGTATTTTGCTGCGGGACGTGTGCTAAGGAGGTGTCGACGTCCATAGCTTTGATTCACCACCGAGAGGCGATTATTAGGCTGCGAATTAGTGTAGTGGGGTAGTTATTACTTCATGGGGCAGAGTGATCGTAGCATGGCTATGAGCCAGTGCAGTGGAGTCTTCATGACTTCATGGGGTAGAGTGGGCATAGAAAGGACTAGTGGCTATGGACCAGTGTAGTGGAGTCGTCATGACTCCATGAGGCAGAGAGATCATAGCAAGGATTTGGGTGATCAAAGCGGTGGATATCGTATGCTTTACGCACTGAGTGAGAGATGTGAGGATGGTTGCTATGCTTGATTTTTTTTGACATCACTATGACATGCACACCCCTCCCCCCGTTATCTTTACACCCTATGTTAGTGTCACCTTAGGGTATTGTACATCTTGTTGTGCTTTGGTTGTAGGTCCAGATTGAGGTACAATTTAGTATACCTGTTATTGTTCTGTTTGCTGCTTATCACTCATACCAAACTTTTGTCTAACCCAGAGTTTTATGTCTCTTCTTATTACTTTGGGTGCTCTTAAACAGGCAAACTAGAGACATGTTAGGTGGTATGCACGAGTAGCTGTACCGGAGATAAGCAGGAGGCTTCCACATATGATATATGTAGATATTCTCCCTCTGTCGCTGCTGGTCACTACTTTGGGCATTAGCAGTGTACTTTTCTTATTTTGCTTTAGAGACGGTTTTAAAAGTTGTAATAATGATGATGTGGAACATAAGCTGTATTTTGAATTTCCGCTGCTATGATGATTATGGTTTAGTTCTCAGCTTATGCACTGTCTCGCCTGTTTTATGTCAAGTATAATATTATTATATTTTATTCCATGTGCTGTAAGACATTCTACAGGTTCCTTGCTAGTTTAAATTCCCTTCTTTTCTTTCTTTGACGACCGTCCTGTGCTGGTCAGGCTTAGGCACAGCGCACTTTCATGGCTGGTGCGGGCCGGGTCGTTACGTTTGGTATCAGAGCTCTAGGTTGCGTAGTTAACCTAGGGAAGACACCAAAGAGAGATAGAACGTATATGAGAGCGTGTATTTGTGATATTTTGGTTTTTAAAAGCTATATATATATACTATTAGTATATTTAAGGATGAAGTCGCGCTGCACTGGCACCACCGAAGAGATGGTTAATCATTTTCTCCTAACAAATTGAACGATGAGCCAATATACTAGGGGTACTGGTAGAGGAGCTAATAATGGGAATGCTCCTGATATGAGGACGATGTTCACTGACTTCATGAGAGAGATGCTTAGAAATGTGCAAGGAGCAGTTCCTAATGCTGCAAATGGTGGTGGTGCAGCGGTGCAGGCGCCTAGAGTCGATTTCGCTAAGCTTTGCAAGGATTACACTAGTCTTGGTGGGAAGTCGTTCCACGGAACGGAATCGGCTGCAAAAGTTCAGGATTGGTTAGATAGCTATGAGCGTATCTTCGAAGACTTTGGTATCGAGGATGCGACGAAGAGAAAGCTAGCATCCAATTAGCTGAAAGGATGGGCGATGAATTGGTGGAATGCAATTAAGGCAGCTACTCCATAGGATCAAATTACATGGGACCAGTTTAAGGCACGATTCAGTGAAAAGTTTATACTAGCTGCTCAGAAGTCAGAGTTGTTTAGGAAGTTATTGGAGCTAAAGAAAAATGGTAGGGCAGTCTCGGAGTATATTGTCGAGTTCGATAATTTGTCGAAGTATGGATTATCTCTTATTGACACTCCCTTAGAAGAAGAATAAGAAGTTCATAACAGGCTTAGATCAGTACTTGGGGGAAAGGTTTATAAACCATATCGATGAGACGTTTGAATCGATTATGGGGAAAGCTTTGAGGTCAGAGAGCCTTTATCCTAAGCCCGAGACTGAAGTCGCTGTTGTATCTGCAGAGGGGCCAAAGCCGCAAGCAAGCGGTGGAGGCAAGAATAATTCTCATAATAAGAGGAAGCAGAACCAAACTAAGGATGGTTAGAAAAAGAGTAAGAAAGATGTTGAGTGCTTTAGCTGTGTCAAGAATGGCCATTATGCTAAAGAATGTCGACCGAAGCCGGCAGACAGAAAGTGCTTCAACTGTGGCCAAGTGGGACATCACAAGGATAAATTTCCGCAACCCCCTAAAGAGAAGTAGATTGTGAAAGCATATGCTCTTAATGCTGTTCCTTATTCGTCGAATGCCCGTACCGCGGTGGAGAAAGGAAAGAATGTCGTCATTTGAGGTATGCTTTCTGTTTATGATGTTCCTGTTCGAGTATTGTTTGATACCGGAGCTTCCCGTTCCTTCATATCTAGTGACCTGGCAGATAGGTTGGGATTGAAACCCGAGATAGTCTCGACCTTTAGCAGTGACGAACCCGGTTGGCGGTTCGACTAGCCTTAGCATGATTTGTTGTAATGTGGTCTTTTCGAGTCATGGGTGTATGTTTTTTTGTGATTGCTTTGTTTTGGGCTTTACTGGGTTTGGCATTATTTTGGGAGTCAATTGGCTTCAAAGGTATGGGGTGGTGGTAGACTGTGAGGCCTTTTTGGTGACAGTTAGAGCGGATGATAGGTGAAGGGTAGTGTTTGGTGGTCTACCTAGTGATGGGGTAATGGCTAGTTTTCTAAATTCCCTCGACATCCTGCATTGTGAGTTGTCAGATGTGCCCGTGGCTGGCCAGTATCCGGACATCTTCAAGGAAGTGACCGGACTTCCACCACACCGAGAGATGGAGTTCTGTATTGATTTAGTGAAAGATGCTAGACCTATAGTGATGTCACTTCATCGTATGTCACCAAGGGAGCAGCGAGAGCTCGGGGTGCAAGTGTGCGATCTTTTGAAGAAGGGATTTATAAGAAGAAGTGTTTCAGAGTGAGGAGCACCAGTTGTGTTTGCTACCATGGAAGATGGTTCCCTTTGATTGTGTGTGGACTACTGCGAGTTGAATAAGGTGACGAGGAGGAATAAGTATCCTCTACCGCGGATAGATGACTTGTTTGATAAGTTGGGTGGCGTGAGAGAGTTCTCCTAGTTGGATCTCACGACAGGTTTTCATCAGCTTAGGGTGGAAGCTGAGAATATAGCTAAAACGTCCTTTCGGACGTCGTCTGTATTCTATGAGTGGTTGGTCATGCCATTCGGGTTGACCAATGCACCAGCATACTTTGTGGATCTTATGAATAGAGTATTCCGAGATCAATTGAATAAGTTTGTTCTTGTGTTCATAGACGATATCTTGATTTATTTGAGGACAGAGGAAGAATACAAAGAACATCAGAGGATAGTGATGGAGGTGTTAAGAAAACACCAATTGAAAGCAAAGTTTTCTAAATGTCACTTCTGGAGGATGGAAGTGAGATTCTTGGGCCATGTTGTTTCAGAGAATGGTATTGTCGCGGACCTTGCGAAGGTGGCTACGGTACAAGATTGGTTTACGTCCAAGAGTGCAACAGACGTAAGAAGTTTCTTGGGATTGGCTGGATATTATCGTAAGTTTATCCAAGACTTCTCCAAGATAGCGGCACCGTTGACTCAGTTGACCAAGCAAAATCAAACTTTTGTTTGGGACGAAAAGTGCGAGAATGCATTTAAGAGTCTAAAGAAAAAGTTGATATGTGCACCAGTGTTAGTCATTCCTAAAGGGAATGAAGAGATAACGGTATACACAGATGCCTGTGGTACTGGACTACGTGCTGTATTGATGCAAGGAGGTAGGGTTGTAGCTTATGCTAGTCGGCAACTAAAACCGCATGAGAAAAGATATCCTACCCATGATTTGGAATTGGCAGCAATCATGTTCGCATTGAAGATGTGGAGACATTATCTCTTGGGGGAAAGATTTGAGTTGTTTACTGATCATAAATCGTTGAAGTACCTTTTCTCCCAGAAGGATCAAAATCTCCGACAGCAAAGATGGTTAGAATTCTTGACTTCCTACGGTTACGATATCGCATATACACCAGGAAAGGGCAATGCGGTAGCTAATGCATTGAGTAGAGGACAAGCCAGTTTAGGGGCTATGTTTCTAGAATGGAAGCAACTGGAGTACATAGCTGGGTATGACTTCAGACCAAAGTGCGAATTTAATCCAGAAGTTCTAGCAAGTTTGACGATCAGACCCACTTTGAGTGAGCGGATTGGTTCCAGTCAGAGAGACGATCGTAACCTATTGGAAATCATCTCCAAGTTAGAGATGTGTATCGACGAGGTGATGAACAAGTATGGGCTTAATCGAGATGGATGGCTTAGAAAGAATGGAAGACTAGTTCTGCCCAATGTCAATGGATTGAGAGATGAAATGCTTAGAGAATATCATCACTCGAAAATGACCATACATCCTGGTGGTAACAAAATGTATCGAGATAAGAGGCAGACCTACTACTGGAAAGGGATGAAAAGAGACGTTGGGAAGTTCATATCCAAATGCATGAATTGCCAGCTAGTTAAGGCTGAGCAAAAGAAGCCTAGTGGTTTGGTGCAACCATTAGAAATTCCAGAATGGAAATGGGAACAAGTCTCAATGGATTTCATTGATGGGTTACCAAGAACTAGATAGGGCCATGATAGCATTTGGGTGATTGTGGACCGATTGACTAAGAGTGCAAGATTTATACCCATCAAGTCGAATAGAACGACAACTAATTTAGCAGAACTATATATGAAGTGGGTAGTGAGATTTCATGGAGTACATAAAAGCATTGTGAGTGACCGAGACCCGTTGTTTACTAGTGGGTTTTGAAAGAGCTTACAAGAGGCTCTAGGGTCTGAATTATATCTCAATACCGTGTATCATCCTCAAACCGACGGTCAAACAGAAAGGGTGAATCGAGTATCAGAAGACCTCTTAAGAGCTTGCATATTAGATTTTGGTCGATCATGAGATAACCATTTGCATCTAGTGGAGTTCGCATATAATAATAGTTATCAGTCCAATATTGGTATGGCTCCATATGAAGCTTTGTATGGAAGACCATGCAACTCACCATCATGTTGGTTAGAAACCGGTGAGAAATTTGTGTTTGGGCTAGACGTGATTAGAGAAACTTCAGATAAGATCAACGTTATTCAACAGCGAATGAAGGTTGCCGAAGATAGGTAGAAAAGTTATGCTGATAAGAGGAAAAGAGATCTGAAATTCTCCGTTAGCGACCTAGTATTTGTCAAGATCTCTCCAAAGAATGTTATTCGATTTGAAAGGAGAGGAAAGCTGGCACCAAGATTTGTTGGTCCATTCCCTATCCTCGAGCAAGTTGGGAATTTGGCATATAAAGTTGAATTACTAGAGAAGATGGCAGGAGTTCATAACGTATTTCATGTTTCCCAGTTAAGGAAATTCGTGCACGACCCCGATATGACTATTTCACCTGATCAGTTGGATGATATCGAAGTAGAACCCGAGGCGGTTGGGAACCGCAAGCCGATTCATATTGTCGTGCACGATATGAAGCAACTTCGAAGGAAAACGGTGGATCTAGTCAAAGTTCAGTGGGGCGAGAAAGAGAATGATTGTACTTGGGAGACAGATGAGAGCATTATGAAGACATATCCTGAACTCTTTGCCTGGTAAGATTTTAATTGCAATTTATTTTTCCGCATGCTAGGATAGACTTGTTTGTTGTTTTGTATGTTTTATTGTTGTGAATGGTTGGTAGGCATATGGGATCCTTTACCTGTTTCTTAGTTAAGGAATTTCGGGGGCGGAATTTCTTAAGGGGGGAAGAATGTAACGACCCGCAATCTACGCATCAATGGATCGTAGAATACTTATTTCTTTCTCATGCAAAGTCGTATAGCCATGTAACTTTGGGAGACGACTATTGGGGTCATTTCTCATGTTCATGATTTTTGCCGGTTTTAAAATGACCATTTTGCCCCTAGCTGATCTTGTTTCGGCCATAACTTTTGATTGGTAAGGAGTTTTGACCTGAAACAACTTCCATTAGATCCAGATGATGGTCTACCTTTCCGTTGAGTGGTCACATTAGCCAAACGGACTCACGATTTGGGAGATATGGCTAAAACAAGGTTTAGAAGGTGAAAAACAGCTTAACTGGGCCTAATTAGGATGATTAGCAAAAGGGCCCATAGCCCATTTCGGGATTAGGGTTAACGGGAGATTGAGAATAGTAGGAAAACTATTTTTATTTCATTTTTTAGTTGCCTAAAACATTTCTCTAACCCTAGCCATGGCCTCCACCTTCTAATTTCATGTCAAATCGCTCCAAATCGCTTTCTAATTGAAGATTAAGCCAAGCTACGTCAAATCAAGGGGAAATAACACCAAATCAGAGTTGGCGCTGCTGTGTTGCGTTAGAATTCGACCTAAAACAGATAATATTTCAAAACTATGGTTGATTGTGGCCAAGGTGAGTGATTAGCATTGTTTCTACACTAATTACCGCTAATTCGGGGTGTTTAGTGTTAATTAACAAAATTATACATGATTAAATTCTAGAAAAATGTTTAGAAATTCTTAAACACTATTTTAGACCTCTGTTGGGAGTTTGGGTTAATTTGGTAAAGTTTTGCTAATCCTATCATTAGATTTGCTTAATCATGCTTAAGGGGAAAATATGGGTTTTGGGTATGTTTGATATGTTTTAACATATCATATTGTTGTTTTGGTGTTTATGGTTGATTATACATGTTGCTATGACTGTATGGTATGCTTTGTGGTTGATTAGAAAAGTTAGAATGGTCAAAAACGCTGTCGGATGGCGTAAATAGCTCGCTGCAAGTGGTGTAGGAATTCATATCGGATGGGAGAATGGAGGGCCGGATCGGATCACCCTATGGGGTCGTGGAACACCATCACGAACCAAGTCATTTCCCCCGAACCGAACCGCCTGCATGAAGTCATCGAGCATCATCATGAACCGAACCAACCTGCTCGCATTGGAAGACCACGACCCGGATGTTCTCCATGAACTGGGAAGCCAGCTCCGAGCCGAACCGACCAGGACCATGGGGTTCACGATTGAACCGCTGGAGGAGGGATATCATGGGCTGAACTGCTTACACCATGAGTTAGTGTATTGGCCATGAACCGACCCGAGAGGGGTGACCACGACCCGAAACGATAGGGGTGACCACGACCCGAACCGACCTAGAGAGTGTGCCACGAACCGGACCGCCTGCTTCATGACTTCATGGTTGGGTGGAGACCGAACTGAAGATGAAGACCAAACCTGAGATGCAAAGATAGTACAAATGGGAAGTAGAACTCATGATCCAGTTGAGAACCAACGAGTTAACTTCATGATTGGATTTTGCTGCGGGACGTGTGCTAAGGAGTTGTCGACGTCCATAGCTTTGGTTCACCACCGAGAGATGATTTTTAGGCTACAGATCAGTGCAGTGGGGTAGTTATTACTTCATGGGGCAGAGTGATCATAGCATGGCTATGAGCCAGTGCAGTGGAGTCTTCATGACTTCATGGGGGCAGAGTGGACATAGCAAGGACTAGTGGCTATGGATCAGTGCAGTGGAAGGATTTGGGTGATCAAAGTGGTGGATATCGTATGCCTTACGCACTGAGTGAGAGATGCGAGGATGGTTGCTACGCTTGATTTTTTTGACATCACTATGACATGCACACCCCTCCCTCCATTATCTTTACACCCTATGTTAGTGTCAGCTTAGAGTATTGTACATCTTGTTGTGCAAACTCTTCGGTTGCAGGTCCCGATTCAGGTATGGTTTTGTATACCTGTTATTGTTCTGTTTTCTTCTTATCGCTCTTACCAGATTTTTGTCTGACCCAGAGTTTTATGTCTCTTCTTATTACTTTGGGTGCTCTTAAACGGGAAGACTAGAGACATGTTAGGTGGTATGCACGAGTAGCTGTACCGGAGACGAGCAGGAGGCTTCCACGTATGATATATATATATTCTCCATGTGTCACTGTTGGTCACTGGTTTGGGCATTAGTGGTGTACCTTTTCTATTTTTCTTCAGAGATGGTTTTAAAGGTTGTAGTGATGATGATGTGGAACATAAGCTGTAGTTTGAATTTTCGCTGCTATGATGATTATGGTTTAGTTCTCGGCTTATGCACTATCTCGCCTGTTTTATGTCGAGTATGTTATTATTATATTTTATTCCATGCGCTGGGAGACATTCTACAATTTCCTTGTTAGTTCAAAATCCCTTCTTTCATTTCTTTGACGACCGTCCCATGCTGGTCAGGCATAGGCACAACGCACTTTCATTGGAAATGTCGGCTGGTGCGGGGCGGGTCATCACATTTATATTCTAACGACGATTCAAATAAATATATACGTTCTAATTCTATTAAAAATAAATTTCTTGTCATTATTATTCAAAATAAATCATTTTAAATATTCAAAATTCATCAGAATTGCCAAAATGAAAATTTTAATTTGGTTCTGATTTTCCGGGTTGTTACAATGGCATGACATCAAGAACATGCATGGTGAAGCAAGTTTTAAGGCAGCATGGTCAAGATACATGATATGGTCAAGGTGACACAAAATAGCTTCAAGCAAAGTGAAATTGTGCAGAAACAAATACAGAGTTCAAGAGCAAAGCCCATGTGAAATGGCAACACACTATGGAAACAAATAGATCAAGTGTGCACTGAAATGACACACATATATACACACAACTATGTGTGTGTGTGTGTATATATATGCATTCATACATATATATGGCATAGAAATGACAAGCCAACGTATTTTGGAAAGTTTTGTAATTTTTGGACACTTCTAGTCAAGTCAACATATTTTTCACTCAACGAAGAAGAAGAAGGGCATTTTGGTCAAAGTTTAGAAATAACAAACATTTTGCTGTTCTACTGTAATGCTTTGTACTCAAATATTTTCGAACTTGTACAACATTGTAATCAACAATTATATGATGAATGATTACTATGAAGTGGATGTAGGCGTTGGTGCTGAACTACTATAAAAAGATGTGTTCTTCTGCATTACCTTAATATATCTTTAGATTATTATGTTCATACCACACATACATCGAAGGTTGGTGTGTGCTGAATAAAGCGACAATACCAAACGTCAACGCTTTGGCACGCCAGGAAGGGGCGCACATTGATTTGACCTCTGCTTTGGATTTGATTTCGGATTTAGTTTCAGTTTTAGACTTCGACCTTGTTACTCACTTTTCTCCATGGTTAAGTGCAAGAAGTTCGATGCTATTGCTAAAGCTCAAGGTACAGAAGGAGGAGGAAGTCAAGAACTTTCTTCGATATGGAGTTCCATCGAACTACATAACTCGAGAAGGCGTCGATGTGATGATTAAGAACTTAGCTATGGAATTGAACTCGAGCGACAAGAAAATGCTTTTAATACCTTTCTTGCTCGGATTGAGGACATGATAAGAAATGCTTCGAGCCCGACTGGTCAGGCTAATATTGTTGGAACTAGCACCAATGTTCCTCCACCTACGACTCGGGATTTGGGGCTAGACCTACAAACTAATCTGCAGGTCGACGCCGCTCCTCGGATCGGTGTCGGTCCCGCTACACATGGGGGCACCCCTAATCTCAACATCACTCTAGCCCTGATGCTTCGGTTGGTCAAGTCGCAGGCTTCGGTGTTGGAAATGTTGTTCAAGCGCTAGTGCACGCAGCCTTGGATGGAAGTGCTCCCATGGCTCCGGGAGTTAGGACTGCGCCTGATGTGGCTCATTAGGTTGGAATTCAACCGGATATTCTTCTCAATCAACAGATTCCTCATATGGACTTAAACACTATGGGCACCAGTGTCGCTTTGGAAAATCCTAACTAATTTCTTGCTTATGGCAATGGTTCTCAAGTTGCAGATGTCATCCGTCGATTCACTCGAGGCGGTGCCTCTTCTTCTGACTTAGATTACCTGTAATATGTTCTTCGTGGATATCAGGAACTCTCATAACCCACCGGATTTGTAGCTACCGATTCTGGAACCCCATGACGGTCGCAAGGATCCAACCGCTCACCTAGTGAGATATATTTGACACATAGAAGTCCTCTCTGCTTTAGAAAATGTTATGGCGAAGTGCTTTTCTCTTTACTTAATAAATATTGCTACAATGTGGTTCAAGCAGTTGGAGCTGGACTCCATCACTTCTTGGAATGCTTTGCTCGTGAAATTTTTGGAATAGTTCAGAGTCAACATCACTCGTCTGAAAAGCATCATGACTCTCAATGGTATCAAGCAGAAGTCCAACGAGACTCTGCATAAATTCCTGAAACTCTTTTATGTTTTGGTGGCTTCGGTCGATAGACCTGATCCTTCAATGGTTTTAATGGCCGCAGTCTCAGGTGATTTGGATAAATCGGACTTCAAGACTTCACTGCACTAGGACTCACTGATAGATCTTAGAGAATTTATTTTAAAGCTAAAAGATTCCTTCAGGAAGAAGACGCGAGGATTGAAAAAAAGTTTCTTGAAGCTAATGTTGTTAAGGGCTGGAAACCATCTGCCTCTGAAAAGGATGGAGTTCCTACTACCTGCAAACCTCCTCAGGGGAACGATCGTACTTCTAGGAATTACCATTATGTGGCTTGGAGACAATCTAGGTTCCAATCTTACTCGGAACTTACTCACACCCTCGAGCAAATTAATCAGGAGGTTCATCCTATTGCTCCCTTCACAAAGCCTCTCGTTCGGGAGCATACTCAGAAAGAAAGAGACTCTGGTCGACATTGCATAGTTCATGATCTCGACGGTCACAATACAAACAAATGTTGACATGTCCAGAACGTGATTGAAGAGCATGCCAGAAGTGGAGAGCAGGCACGGTATGTTCAATCTCGGGCTGTGGTGCCAGGACAGGCACAACCCCCTTAAAGGAATCAAGACAGGCCAAGGATGGACCATCTTCCCAATGCTATTGTTATTAACTGAACCTCCCACCAATTCAGATGTCCTTGATGCAAGTCTTCCGAGCATCAGTATCTTATGTTTTGCGGATTCCGGTCTTCTTGTCTTATGGATTAATGGCTTTCAAATAATGAGATCCTCACTTATGGCTTTCTTACTTCTAATTTTTCTGCCTTCATATTTCTTAAGCACCATGGCATTGGTTCTCTTGGCTTTCTCAATTATGGATATTCAGGCTTTGGCCTTATGGTATCATCTATTTTGGCCCTGTTGAATGTAAGTTGTTGAGTCAACCTACCCATGCATGAGAGCAGTTATAATCCTTAAGCATTCTCTTTGCTTGACAACACACCATATGGTTATAAATAAAATGGATTTTCTGACATTTCTCGGTCGTTTTACCAAAGTAAGGCCGCCTTGAACCCATCTACAGCTCTTGGTCATCTTGCCTCAACAAGATCTCCTTGAGAAAATTCTGGTTTTGAAACCAGGATGGCTAAGCTCGCTTACCCATGTACGAGACCAAAATGTACTTAAGCATGCTCTTCGCAAACGATATACCGTTTGGTTACCTTTATAAATAAATTTGAAATAAAAAACGATTGAGTCTGCATATCCATGTACGGAACCAAAATATCCTTAAGCATGTCGTTAGGCTTTTCTTTCAATTTTACTAAATACTCCAATGTTTCATAAATTTATTAAAGTTACTTCACGCGGCAAATTCTTGTGGAGTATGAAACCTAAAATTGGATTGCTAACATCAACTTTTTCCTTTGATTACATTCCTTGGTTGATCTTGCCTCATTAGAGACCACCCTTGAACCCCCTCTCCTGGGTTGATCTTAGCTCATTCAAGGTCATCTCAAATCCCCAAAACCTTGGTTGATCTTGCCTCATTAAAGATCCCCTCGGGCAAACCTTGGTTGATCTTGCCTTCTTCAAGATCGCCTCGGCCAAACCATGGTTGATCTTGCCAAGTTCAAGATCGCCTCGGGAAAACCTTGATTCATCTTGCCTCTTTTAAGGTCGCCTCGAGCAAACCTTAGTTGACCTAGCCCCATTAAAGATTGCCTCAGACAAAATTTGGTTGATCTTGACTCATTCAAGATCATCTCTAATAAGCCTTGGTTGACCTTGCATCATTCAAGATCGCCTTGGATCCAGAGCCTTGGTTGATCTAGCCTCGTTTAAGGTCGCCTTGGATCCTACTCCTTTGTTGGACTTGCTCCGTTCAAGATCGCCTTGGATCCCATCACATACCTAGGTCATCTTGCCTCGACAAGATCTCCTTGGACTCATCACTTGCCTTAGGTGTCTTGCCTCGACAAGATTGCCTTGGAAAAATAAGGTAACCTGTGGTGGCCTTATTGGTTTCATGGCAAGATCGCTGACTTCGGGTTGTGAGTATTTAATTTCTTCGTAGGTTATTGGACTCCTCCAGTCCCTCGGATATTCTAGCTACCCTGGTCATCTTTAAACGACCCAAATTGATCATCGATTTTCAATAGACTTCTAATTAATACAATCCCAAGTGATCGTAGATTTCTAAAAAATATGATCCAAATCAATCATCAGCCTTCATTAAAGTTCAAGCCTTCTGGTTTTCCGACTCATAAATAATACGATCCGAAGTGATAGTTGGTTTCAAGATCTCTGGATTTCTCTTATTCTCGCAAAACACATCTTCCTTCGACAAGCAAGTCATTTTTTGGAGGGCAAAATGTTGCCATGCTTTTTGATCGAAGCTGTCACACATACAGAATATCGTCAGAAAACACAAAGTGATTTAGTAAAAGTCCCGACGTGTTCGTTAAAAGGATAGAAAGTGGCGTCAATTCATAAAATTGCCGTCGATGGACTTGGAAAAGCTAACGCAGTAAAAAAATTGATCGACATGGTCTGATCAACTCAAGATGGTTGAGTGCGTCGGTTCGATCACGTGGCTAAACTCGTAGCGAAAAAATGTATGGATTTGGTAAAAAGGAGTGTCATGCACTCAAAAATAGCTAATTGACATGCATCGATCACGAAAAATGGCTTGCTCGACTCATGGTGATCAATCTGGTAAATGTAACGACCCAGATTTTTAGTCTGTTAATTTTAAAAATTTAATACGGATTTTAAACATTTAGTTGATAATATAAATGGAATTTATTTGTTTTGAATTTAAATTATATTATAATATGGTTATTTTGTAATATATGGTCGCATTAAATTTTGTAGTCTATTCCACTGAATCCAAAATAGTGTAATTACGTTGAAACGTCAGTCGTTATATTAAAATAGCGGTTCTTGAAATCATGTAATAGACCCCGAGATATTTATAATGGATAAGATCAAAATCAAATCAAAAATCAAATCGATATCCTTTTAAATAAAATAAAAATCGCTTTATCTCAAATCACATTAAAAATATGTACCTAACCTACCTCCTACAGTGGTACTTTACGCAGAACATTTACTTCATGCCTAAGTATTTTCATCTATAAAATCGCAAGTAAACCCCCCCCCCCCCCCCAATTTAATTTGTTATCCTCGTTCAAAAATTTCTGCTGAGCGAAAGTTTTAAAATCCTTCCTCTAACAAAAGTAGATCGATCCCTTATCCCTCGTCTTCAAGTGGAAGACCCGTAGTCTAGGTCACAATTTCTAGAATGGGAGTTCGATGTCGCGATGGACTGTGGTGGGGGGGAACAACACGGGTTATCGCGATTTGAGGTGGAGCTCGCAATCAAAGTTGATAAGGTTCCTTGCACTACAACAAAATGACCCTATTACAACGGTGGAACACCGTTGTAATAGGGTTTTTACAACGGTGGGCAAACCGTCGTGTCTTAAGAAGTTGTAATAGCCTAATATCTTTTACAACTTTTCTGCACTGTTGCAAGACTGTTGTAATATGTATATTTTACAACTTTTTTCCACCGTTGTAATAAGTTTATTACAACAGTTATGCACCGTTGTTGTTTTAATTTTTACATTTTATTACAATTTTTATATTTTACAATTGTAATATATCCACAAATTATATACATATTACTAATAAAAGAATTCATTGCAGAACATATTATCTACAAAACTGAAAATATCAAACAAACTTAAACCATGAACCAAAACAATATATTATTAATTTCAAACTCATCATTTTTTTTACATAATACATTGACAAAACTGAAGATACAAAGACTTTATAACAGTTCTAACTTTCTTCTGCTCCTGTTAATCTCCTTGTGCTCCTTTTTCTCCTTAATATCCGTTCCTAAGAAAGAAATTATCAAACTGTTAGTGCTGCAATATAGATTTATGCATGTAACAAAAATTGGAAAAATGTGAGTGCACAAAATAAACAGCTAATACAATGCATTCAAACCATTATATACGTAAATAACCTGACCATTATATACAATGCATGTAACGTTGGATGATTCATTTTGTTATATACAATGCACTGAAAAGCTTTGTCGTGGCAAAGCTATGCAGTGCAATCACTTTACCGCGGCAAAGCTTTGCAGTGCAAAGCTTGTTGCGGCAAAGCTTTGCACTGCTACTTGCAGTGCAAAGATTTGCTGCAGCAAAGCTTTGCACAGCAAAGCTTTGCGGCAGCAAAGCTTTGGCAAAGCTTTGCACAGTGTGCAAAGCTTTGCCGCAGCAAAGCTTTGCACTGTAAATAGCAGTGCAAAGCTTTGCCGTGGCAAAGCTATACAGTGCAATCACTGCATAGCTTTGCACTGCAAAGCTTTGCCGTAGCAAAGCTTTGGCAAAGCTTTTACATAGCAAAGCTTTGCACTGCAAATAGCAGTGCAAAGCTTTGCCGCAGCAAAGCTTTGGCAAAGCTTTTGCACAGCAAAGCTTTGCACTGCAAATAGCAGTGCAAAGCTTTGCAATGCAAAGCTTAGGCAAAGCTTTGCAAGCTTAGGCAAAGCTTTGCAAGCTTAGGCAAAGCTTTGCAAGCTTAGGCAAAGCTTTGCAGTGCAATCACTGCATAGCTATGCCGCAGAAAAGCTTTTTTGCATATTCATCAAGTTTATAAGCAAAATAGCATCCTGTGCCTACAATTAGAACACAAAATGCACAGACAAACCAAAATAAAACTTGCAAGAACATATCACAATAATCCCAAGCAGCAAAACCATAGAACCACAAGGCTGCAAGACCATAGAACCACAACAAACCCTTCGAAACTTCCTCAAAACCAACAACCAACTAACAGTTCCTCAAATTCCTCGATAACTCAATAAACCAATTCCAAAATCCACTCAACAAGCAAAGAACCCATCGAAAAAAGCAAAATAGACATACCATAGCAGTGCAAAGCTTAATTCGTATCACACCCAATACGAAATCATATCTGAAATCAGACAATCTGATGGTCGAACTATAGATCTAACCCAATACGAGCCCCATGGTTCTGAAATCACATGAATCGAAATATAGATCTAACCCAAATTAAACAAACAAAATATTACAGCTAATTTAAAACGAGTAAAAAGGAGAAACTTAGCTTAATTCAAGATCGCTCGTCGTGAAGGCTCGGGGGTTGGCTGGCGATGGCCGAACTGGTGGTCTGTGGGGGTTTAGGGTTGATGGCGAATCATTGAGGAGGTCGAAGCGGTAGTTGCGAAGTCGGTTATCTCGTGTTACGGAGGAAGAAAAGGGGATCTAGGGTTTTTCTTCAATTCGGTTTTGAGAAATTTGTGAGGCAGCTTGAGTGAATGAAGGGGGTTACGATGGAATTAGGGTTATAAGGGATGGCGGGTAGGGTACGTTTGGTTGGGCCGACGGATCATAAGGGTAAATATACTTATTAATAGTATTAGATATTACTTTTTGTTATTAGTTATTACCTATTAATGTTACATATTAAATATTACTTATAAATGAAATATTAAATGTTAAATATTGATCATCAAACATTTGATGTTAAATATTAAATTATAAATAATGACGTGTATAAGTTATTATCAAGAAAAACCAATTATAAAAACCCTTTATTACAAATGTCGAGAAAAATCAATTTTTATAAATTTGTTATTGCAATTGTCGTCTATCGAACGTTGCAAATATTTAGTTAATTGTAATATGGTGATTAATTTTGAATTATTAAATATTTTGTTACATATTGATTATTTATTAAATTTATTTTTTATAGTTATTATTAGTTAATAATTATTAAATTAAAAAATTACGTTCATCATAGATTATAAACTAATTGGCACATCTTAAAAAAAACATACTTGAACCTCACACGCAAATACATGTGAACTCTAGACAGATGAATTATTTGTAAATTATTAATTAATTAAGTAATATTTATTTGTTTACTTATTATTGATTATTAATTATTACTTACTAATTAGTTATTAATTAAATGTTAATTATTAATTAGGATTATTTCATATTAACAATAGTTATTATTTAACTTTTACTTATTTCTACTTAGTTATAATCGAGTAATAACTATTAAAAGCTTATAATGTATATGTCACCTAAATATTAATTAATAAGCAGTTAACATTAACTATTAAACATTAATTACCACTTATTAACTATTAATTATTTAATAAATATTATTGATTCCTAAGTTTATTATTAATTATTAATTATTATTAAATATTAATATAATTAGTTATTAAATATAGATATTATAAACATGAAGTTTGTAATGGGCATCTATTACAACTAACAAAACAAAAAGTTGTTAAAAATATGTTTATTACAACTTTAGGGAATACCACCATTGTAAAAAACCATTTATTACAATGGTGCTTTTACCACCGTTGTAAAAAACCATTTATTACAACGGTGTCTTTACCACCGTTGTAAAAAACCATTTATTACAACGGTGCGTTTACCACCGTTGTAAAAAACCATTTATTACAACGGTGCTTTTACCACCGTTGTAAAATTAAAGTTGTAATATGGTGTTTTTGTTGTAGTGTTGGCTTAGTTGATGGTCATCGATCAGGGAAGTAAAGGGGGTCGCGATCTACTGTAGCTGTGATTTAGAGTTACGGGGTTTGTGAGTTTGGGTATCGATCTGAGTATTTGGAATGTGATTTGGATAACGCAGTGAAGAACGTCGCGATGTTTGGTAAGGGTTGGGGATTTTGAGGAGTTTGTTGCAAACATCAGGAATGATTTCGTGAAGTCCGTGGAGGATTTAGTGGTGAAGATGATCATTGGAGAAGAGTTTGAATGGTTGGCTGTTGAGTTTGATACAAGGAGGGATGTCACAACAGTAAAATGAAGAAGAATTTGAAACATGAATTAAGGTATGCCATTAATTTAAGCTAGGTAATTTATTTTATAGTTATTGTTATAGAAAATAAATTCGCACTTACGTAATTAAGTACATATATAATTGATCATGAAATTAATGAATGGAATAAATCAATGTACAAGGGTGAATCAATCAAGCTGTATGGACTTTTGGAGTTGAAATATCTTTGCTAAGGAATCGAAATAGAAATGAATAGCAATAAAAGTCACGGTGAGTAAATCTCACTTACCTTTTAGTTAGAATTATTTTTATCCATTAAAAATAATTATTTGTTGCCTGTTTAAATGCTTTCCGATTATTTAAATATATATTAGTTATTTAGGGTTGACTATTATATATGTTGGGTGATTGATTTGGATTGATTCCTTCAGTATCATTAGCGGATACCCACGGTACCATTAGCGGATGATTACCCTATACGTCCCACGCTATGATAGTGGATGACCTTCTATACCGCGATATCCTGCCTCGAAGCAGGATGGGTATTATTTATGTTGACTAACGTCTGTGGATGTAGGAAAAAGCAGGTTGGAGAGATCCAACTGGATTCCTCAAAAATATATTATCTGTTTGTGTGTTTGTTTGCACCTACACTGTCGTATATGATGTGTTAGAAAACCTGTCAATTATAATTGGTTGTTTTGATTGTTTGAAATATCACTGGGTCTTAATGTTGATTTATAAAAATATCACGAAAGAGATTTTGAGATTTAAAAGGAAAATTCTATTTTCTAAAATAGAATTTGAATTTAGAATGGGCTAAAGATATTTACTATTTTGGAAATAAATAAAACAAGTATTGAATTTATAAACGATGTTTATAAATTAAATAATACAAGACATTGCAGTGAATTTATAAATGGTGTTTATAAGTAAAATAGATTGATTTTCGTTGGATAATAAGATAATTGAAATGAAATTATAAACAGTGTTTATAGAAATAAAGTGAGAAAACTTATCATTGGATAATTTGAATATTTAAATTCAAATGTGAATTTAAAAATAGAAATGGGAAAATCGTTTTAAAGAAATAAACGATAGAATTTATTCTGATGTTCAGAATATAAACTAAAATAAATTCGTAAGGATTTATGATTTGAATTCGATTAATTTGAATTTATTTAAATAGAAGTTAAATTGAATATGAAAATAAATTGGGTGTTATATATATAAGTTATTATAAATAGAAATTTCCAAATGAAGATTTTTGTTTAAAATAGATTTCGAAATGGAACTTGTTTTAAATATATAAAACAAGAAATTTATAAACAGTGTTTATAAATATAATGAATTAATTATAAAGAGATAATTTAAAATATTAAATTCAGGTGTGAATTTGAAAATAGAATTTGAAATCATTTCGAAGAGGAGAACGATGGGTTTTATTTCGGGATTCGAAATATAAAAGAAATTGGATTTTCAAATAGATAGCTGAAAGGGAAGCTTGTTCTATTTTGTGAAACGAGAAAATTTATTTGTAAACAATGTTTATAAATATAGTGAAATAAATTATCATTTGATAACGTAGCAGTTTAAATTCAAATATGAATTTAAAAAGGAATTGGAAAGTGTTTTAAAAAAGAACGATTGATTTTATTTCGAAATATAAGTTGAATTTGCATTAGAAAATCCAACAAGTTTATAATTGGAATTCGATTATATCGAATTTCATAAAATAATTTATTTCTAAATAAATTAGAATTAGATATTGAAATTTAAGTTATAAATAAATTTATAACTAAGTTATGAAGTAATCGACGGATAGGGATAATCGAGAATATTAAGTTGGGTTTGATAAAATAGGCTGAATATATATTAAAATATATTAGAATCGAGTTGTAATTTATTTATAAATGAAGTTTAAACCGCTTATATATTAAATATAATTAAAACAAGCTGGTCGTAGCGTGACAGTTCATAAATTGGCGATTCGAACTTCAATTGAGTATACATAACTCAAATTAAGTCAGAATTCTTTGAAACAAGAATCGTCAGGACCAATTTGATAATAGTTTTCTAATGGAAGAGAAAATTCTGGATTTCGTCGAATGAATTTTGAGTTATGTCAAATTCAATTTTTCAAAAAAGCAGCAACATAACCATTACAAAACCATAACGGTTTATTTAATTTTATAAAAGGATATTAAGCGAATAAAATCCAAATTTCTATTTAGAAAATTTCAAATTTGAGTTGTAAATTATATGTGAACTCAAGTGGGGTAATGAATTGATTTTTGAAAAAAAAATCAGTTTTTTAATTATTAAATAGAATTAACTAATATGAATAGTAATAGTTAATGAGATTTTGAATTGATATTGGGCTTTGAATAAATGAATTCGATTTGGAAATTTATATTCGAAATCGAAAAGGAAACTAGAATTGAAATTTGAATTCAATTGGGTTATAAGCAAGTTAAATATTTTATTTGAACATGTTATGTTCAAACAAAGAAGTGAAATAGGCAAAATAGCTAATTAAAGAATAAATTAGCAAATTAAGTTAGGAATGACCGGATTGAATTGGGATAAATTGGAAAACAGATGAATATAGGTTGAGCAGGTTTGGAATGAAGTATATGAAGGTTATAATTTGTGTGCCCGACAAAAAGGTACATGTTTAAATTCCATATGAGGTCTTATGCGCCGTATCGGCTAGCTGCTTGGCCTTTTCTTTTTCTTTTTGATTGGAAAGGCCTGTGTGGCGGTTTGGGGATTTTCCCGATGCTCCCGGTACAAAGGAGGTTATGGCGAAATTTTCCGGAAATTAAAGGAGTTAGAATATTTTTTTTAGAAATTTTGATAGTTAGAAATCAATGTATCAATATATATAGAATTCGATAAGGAAACGAACTTAAAAATAGAATATTATAAACAAAGAGGAAATCGATAATCTGGTAATAGAATGAGAAACATATATACGTTTAAAAAGGAATAATTGGTTTGTATGGTGTTGATTTTTCGGGAATAATGGTTTTGTCTGTTTTGAAGTTAAAGATGTTTTCAGTCAAGGTCTGAGAGGTAATTTTACCCCAACTCGATTGTTTTCATTACTAACTGATAAATAGCAAGATTCAATCTCGATAATCAATATTTGAATAAGATTTAGTTGAATACAGTATTTCGGGTTGTAATGATGTTTTACACCACATTCGTTTTTACCCAAATAAGTGAAATTTTGGAAATATAACAATAAATATTTCCTAAGTATATAAACGAATAGTCAGGAAAGAAATAAGTAATTGGAATGTTCTCCAATTATAAATAGAAAATATTTTCTATGTATTGAAAATAAAAGGAGGGGATATATGGAAACATTTTTCAAATAGCGAAAAGGCCAAAATGATAATTGAAAATATTTGTTTAATAAATATCGATAAGGAAATGGAAAGGGTAATTTAACTAATGAAATATTAATTAACGGTCCCAGTGATGGTTTTATGCTATGGATGAATGTTTGTTTGTTTTTCTTCAATAGTTAAATAACCGACTATCGAAGTGTTGCCAATATCGTTGAAACTATGGGGAGACCGGTTGGATTATTATCCGAGAACCACTCCATATTGGCAGTAGCATTGCGAATCAGATTATATGAAGATAATCGAAGACGGAGTGAAGTGCAAGGACTTTTTCAGTTAATATAAATTGTGCCTTCGGTTTCATTCAGTCCCAGAACGAACGTAAATGGACGAGTGTCTGACGGATTATTTCCGATGATCGCATATGTTGGTCTGTATAGATATATTGTTGAATCAAGGAATTCATGGCATTTTGATTAATGACAAGGAGAAGTTTCAAGATCGACAAAAATAAGAGATTCAATGGTATTGAAAGTTAGAGGTTGATTATTTAGTGATTTAGTTGTGTTAAAAATGTTAAAATCTATCCTCAAATAATCATATACCTCGGTAGTTTGAATATATATATATATATATATATGTATGTATGTATGTATATATATGAATGCACATTCATTGCGCATAATGCCAGAAACCGGTTGACTGGTTTCAATACACGCGGTCGACCGTTTCTGGGCGGAAATGCACAATGAACGTGCACAGATGTATATAACGTATATATATTCAAATACCTGTCTACTGGTTATTTTTTACCTGTCAACTAGTCTTCGAACTGAAAGCAACTCTTCGTACAGACATCTTCATTCATCAATGGTTGATTCCTTTTCCTTTCATCTAAAATCATTTCAATTCAATACTTCTCTTCACAAATGTTTACAACTCTTTATCTTCTATAAATACAACATGAAATCATCAATTCAACTAAACAAATTCTTTCTATCTATTCTATCTATTGCTGATTTCATTCTTGATCATTCAAAGCACTCAAAAGTTCATAATCTTCTTATATCGCTGTTGAATCCTAGAATCTACATACTATACTTTTTATTCAAACACGATATCATCTTCCAAATCTTCACGAATTCAAATTCTACTTGAGGATAAGATTATAGGAAGGTTGTACAAGAATTGACAAATTCGTGTTATTAAGAACACACATTGTCAAATTACAAGTCTACTCATCTTGTGTGAAGTCCTCCGTGTTGTGAGAGGCAAAGTTGTGAAGTCCTCGAGTTGTAAGAGGCGTGAAATCCCGTTCGGCTGCTCGGGTATTGTGAACCTATTCCTCCGGGTGAAGCGAGGTAGTTGATTAGTGAAAATCCAGAAAGAGGTCTGGGACTGGACGTAGGACTGTGCTCCGAACCAGTATAAAAATCCTTCGTGTGATTTTTCTATTTTTACTGCATTTACTATTATATAGTTCTGTGATTACCTATCACTTCATACTTGACTATTGTTCATCATGTTACATGATCCTGGTGTGTATCATACTTGATAAGTACACACTTACACTTTCGATTGGTATCAGAGCACGGTCATCACATAACCGTAACACAGTTATTTGATATATTCTAGTAATATGGTAAATAACCCAAGTAGTAGCACTAACACCACTTATACTGAAGGACAATCGACACAAAGACCTCCTTTCTTCAATGGTCTTAACTATAACTATTGGGCAACACGTATGGATTTTTACATGCAACCAACTAGCTATGATGCTTGGAATGCTACTCAGAAAGAAATAGTGAATCCAACAACTGAGTATTCAGAATGGATACCTGCTGAGAAATCAGCAGCAGCTGTAAATGCAAAAGCAATAAATATGTTGTTTTGTGCATTAGATCAAAACGAATATAACCGTGTTAGTATCTATACCACTGCATACCAAATTTGGAAAATGCTAAAAACGACTCATGAAGGTACTTACAAGGTTAAACAAGCAAAAATAGCATTGTTGAGAAGCCAATTTCAAAATTTTAAAATGAAGCCGAATGAAATAATCAATGAGATGTATTCACAGTTCCAAACCATTCATCATGCACTTATCGGATTAGGGCAAAAATATTCTTATTTTGGTGTAGTTTCAACAGTTCTACATTCTCTGACTAATGAATGGGAAGGAAAAGTATTAGCAATAGAAGAAGCTAATGATCTTTCCACCATGAAGCCAGATGAATTGATAGGAAATCTTATGTCCTATAAAGCTAATTTGCAGGCTAGAAAAGAACAAAAAGAAGAAAAGAAAATTGTAGCTTTTCATGCTGAAAAGGATGAAGAAATCTCAGATTCCGAAGATGAAGACCTAGCGTTCATTGCAAAAGGATTCAAGAAATTCTTAAAGCAACGAAAAGCTAGTCGATACAACAGAAAGAAGTTCGGATCGAATAAACTATCATCATCAAATATAGAATGCTTCAATTGTCACAAAAAGGGACATATGCAAAAGGATTGTCCGGAACAAAAGAAGAAATCAGAAAATGAAAAATTCAAACACAAGAAGGACAAGTGAAAGAGACGAGCATTCTCAGTGACATGGGATGATTCAGACTCATCTTCATCTGATAGTGAAAGTGACTCAGATAATGAACAAGCTAATTTATGTTTCATGGCGACAAAAGATGAGGTACAAATTCCTTCTTTTGAAGAAGTTCTTGGTATAAATGTTGAATTAATATTTAAATTTAAAGATATGAAACGACAATGTAAGCAAGCTCAAGCAGATTTAAGTAGAGTAGAATTCGAACGGGATATTTTAAAAGACGAGAAGAATATATTAGAAGAGAAACTTGAAAAAGCTCAAGAATCATCATCTAATATTGATTCTCAACTATCTCTTTTGAGTCAAGAAATTGAAACTCAAAAAGAGAAAAATGATGCTCTTACTAATGAAAATCATGAGCTTAAGGAAAAAGTCAAAATTTTAGATCTAGAAAAGGCTAGCTTACAAATAAAGTTAGACGTCATTACTCAAAATGTTTCTAACTTTAACAACGATCGAGAAAATTTGACAAAAATTATTGAAAGTTCACAAACTGCTACAAATAAACATGGTTGGGGATATAAGAGACAAGCTATTGAGAAAAATCTTGGTAATAAAAGAAAAAGAAAAAATAAAGTAGTACAAGAAACTGAAGCTAAGAAAAATCTTAATTTAGTATATTCCAAACCAAAACCGGTTGTGAAAATTCAAAAGAAAAAGGTTAAGACTATCAAAATATGGGTTCCTAAAACAAATAACAATTTGATAGGAACAAATACATTCATAATTTTTTGAATACTGTGCATCGTAATTCCAATTATTTATATAAAGGGGATACCGGACCCGTATGGGTTTGGACTCCTAAGTCCTAACTCTTAGGACCCTATGAAAAGGTGGGTACCATGAACTTAATTTTATTTTTTGCAGGTCCCACTTAAGAAAAGAGAAAAGTGGCTACTGGACAGTGGTTGCTCAAAGCATATGACGGGAGACAAGAGATTATTGACAAATATCACTTATTCTAATGGTGGCTCTGTCACTTTTGGAGATAATTCAAAAGGTTATATCATCAGCAAAGGCGATGTGAGCAATTGCGGTACATCTAATTTACCTCTTATTACAAATGTCATGCTAGTTAAAAATTTAAAACACAACTTACTTAGTATCAGTCAACTATGCGACAAAGGTTTTACCATTTCCTTTTCGGATAGAAAATGCAGATTTTAGATAAAGATCGTAATTTATTTTTCGAAGGTTATAGAGACAGAAATATTTATATTCTGAATATGAATATTAATCATAATTCAGATATGTGTCTTGCAGCAAATGATAATGATCCATGGCTATGGCACAAACGTTTCTGTCATATAAACTTCAGAACTATCGACAAGCTAGCCAAAAATGATCTTGTTAGGGGACTACCCAAAACGAGCTTTATGGTTGATAATATTTGTGATGCATGTCAATTAGGAAAATTGACTAAATCGTCATTCAGATCCAAGAAAGTCATATCAACGTTATAACCACTTGAACTATTACATATGGATTTATTCGGACCAACACAGGTTCAGTCAATAAATCATAGTCGATATGTGTTTGTAATTGTTGATGATTACTCTAGTTATACATGGGTGATTTTCTTGGAAAACAAAATTGACACTTTTAATCATTTCAAATCCTTCGTCAAGAAAATTCAAAAATCAAAAGGGCTTAAGGTTAAGAATATAAGAAGTAATCACGGCGGAGAGTTCGAAAAAAATTGAATTTGAACATTTTTGTACAAAGAAAGGTATAAATCATAATTTTTCATCTCCTAGAACTCCACAACAAAACGGAGCTGTAGAACGGAAAAATCGGACATTACAAGAATGTGCAAGAACATTATTAAATGGATCCACCTTACCAAAACATTTTTGGGCAGAAGCTGTTGCAACTGCGTGGTACGTTTTGAATCGTGCATTCGACCTCATACCAAGAATACACCTTATGAGTTATTTAATCAAAGAAAGCCAAATATCTCATACTTCAAAATTTTCGATTCTAAATGCTTTGTTTTAAATATGAAAGACCATCTTGGAAAATTTGGTCCAAAATCCGATGAAGCTATATTTGTTGGCTATGTGGAACGAAGCAAGGCATATCATATATTTAATAAGAGAACTAAAACTATTGAAGAATCACTTCATGTATCTTTCGATGAATTCTATAAACCATCTCATAATATATCAGATGACGAAGAAACTATAGTCACTGGTAATCCTATCATCACAAATAATGACTCTGTATCCGAAATTGTTGAGGATATTCCTCAGTCTGTTGTGATACCTTCTCCACCAAGATTTCGATCTCCTCCAAGAATTCTAAGAGATCATCTGATTCAAAATGTTATTGGAGAAGTAACATCACAAATAAGAACAAGGAGTTAACTCAATCAAATGGGTCATGTCGCGTTTCTTTCAAATATCGAACCTAAGAATCCGAAAGAAGCTGCTACTGATGATTACTGGATCATTGCCATGCAGGAAGAACTAAATCAGTTCGAGCGCAATGATGTCTGGGAACATGTTCCAAGACCAACTGATCAGTCAGTTATTGGTATGAAATGGGTATATAAAAATAAGGTCGAAGAACAAGGAAATATAACCAGAAATAAAGCAAGATTAGTAGCATAAGGATACAATCAGGAAGGTATCGATTACGAAGAAACTTTTGCGCCCGTTGCTCGACTAGAAGCTATTAGAATCTTATTGTCCTTTGCTTGTCATCATAATTTCAAACTATATCAAATGGATGTCAAAAGTGATTTTCTAAATGGTTTTATCAAAGAGAATGTATATGTCGAACGACCTCCCTTGTTCGTACATGCGAAACATCCAGATTACATACATAAACTTAAGAAAGCTTTATATGGACTAAAACAAGCACTTTGTGCTTGGTATGAACGTTTACGAAGCTATCTCATTGATTCTGGATTTCAAATTGGTAAAGTCGATCAGACTTTATTCATCAAACATTCTCAAAAAGATATATTAGTTATCCAAATATATGTAGACGGTATTATCTTTGGCTCAAAAAATGATAAACTCTGCAAAGAGTTTGCAAATATTATGACCAAAGAGTTTGAAATGTCTCATATGGGAGAACTATCGTATTTTCTTGGACTACAAATCAAACAGCTTTCTAACGGTATTTTTATTAATCAAGAAAAATACTGTGGAAATCTTATCAAACGCTTCGGTTTAGAAAATAAATCTAGTAAACCGACTCCTATGAGTACGACTACACATCTTGAAAAAGATGAACATGGAAAGAATGTTGACCAGAAGTTATATCGAAGCATGATTGGTTCTCTTCTTTATCTTACCACAAGTCGTCCTAATATAATGATGAGTGTTTGTTTGTGTGCAATGTTTCAAGAAAATCCTAAAGAATCACATTTACGAGCTATAAAACGTATAATACGGTATCTTAATAAAACCAAAGACTTTGGTCTTTTCTATCCAAAAGATTGTCCATTCGAGCTAGTGTCTTATAGTGATGCTGATTTCGGCGGCTCGCGTACGGATAGAAAGAGTACAAATGGTATGTGCCATTTTATTGGAAAATCACTTGTCTCTTGGTTTAGTAAAAAAAAATTGTGTTTCACTCTCGACATGTGAAGCTGAGCATATATCAGCAGCTCTAGCTTGTACTCAAGTACTATATATGCAACAAACACTTCGTGATTTTGATATCCACTTATTAAACTTCATCATATACTGTGATAACACAAGTGCGATCAACTTGTCGAAATACCCAGTCAATCATTCTCGAATAAAGCACATTGATATTTGACATCATTTCTTAAGAGATAATATTGAAAAAGGAACAATATGTCTCGAATATGTCCAGACTGAACATCAACTAGTGGACATTTTTAATAAGCCTCTACTGGAATCAAGATTTATTTCTCTGAGTAGATAGCTTGGATTGATCTCTAGAACTGAACTTGATATATAAAGACTAAACGATAAAAATACATTGTCAAGTTCTTTTCTAAAAGGTACTTTCATTTTTTTAGCTATTAAGTATCTTTTGTTATTATTATTAAACAATTATGAGCTTTACATTTTTCTAATGGTATATATGCTCTGAATGTTTTTAACCTTTTTTTTTATTTAGAAAACCCTATATATATATATATATATATATATATATATATATGTTCCTTCCTTCTCCTTTCTGCATCTACTTCTTTTGAGTCCATTTTTAAACAAGTTTAGTTATATCCAAAATGGCACACATCTGCGACGAATGTGCTCAGAGATCACATATCTCGATCACTTGTTCTGAACCGGAGGAACACTACTCCCCGGAGACACCTAAAAGTAGACCAGAATGTTCGCATACCCCCAGATATACACCAAAGTCCAAACGTGCTAAGAAAGCATTATTTTGTTCCCCACGGATTAGAGAAAAGATAAGTGTGATTCACCACTACCAAAAACATCAGATGGATCTCCAGCGTCAACTATATTACGAAAAAAAACTCACATCCGATCGCTTAACTCTCTTAGAATGCATGGCATCATTTTTCTGTAGCACGGACAAACAAGGAGTTCATGAACCAGTGCCACATGCTCCGTCTTCTTCTAGGAGTCCTAATCCCTGGGATCGTAATTACATGAGAAATGAAGGAGCAAAGGAAACTTAATCGCCATGGACACCAAGAGTTACCAATATCAAAGAAATTTCCGAAGACAAGTCATCCACCTCCCATTGATCTTATATTACTTTTTACTTTGTTGGATAATGATTGTTTTTAATATCTTAAAAGATTTCTTTTGTTTGTTTTTTCATGTATTTTGGTTGAATCTTTCATGTTTTTGAAATAAATTCTTTTTATACAATGTTGTATAGTTCCTAGAAATCTCATAAAACAGGAAAAACAAAGCTCAGGAAAAATGGTCAACCGCCAAAAATCCACCAGTCGACTTGAAAATTCTCTGGAAAACATACTTTTCATTTACCGGTTGACTGGTATGAACTTTACGGTCGACCGTTTATCTTTCTGGAAAAATATGACTTTTTCATCAACCAGTCAACCAGTTGGAATTTTACCAGTCGACCGGAAAAGTTTCTGTTTGAAACCAGTCGTCTGGTGAAATCCACTCGGTCGATCGGTTACATGTTTTTCTATTTTTAAAAAATCCCAATCCATACGTCGGTTCTATTAACTCACCCATTCACTTCCTTTTATTTCTCTCATACTCTCAAACCCTTTGAAAACAAAAAAAAATTCCCAAATTTTTTTCTCCTACAAAATCAATGGCTCCACCACAAAAGAGATTAAGGAAATCAAGTTCTACTCAACTCCAACCCAGTGATTCCAACATCAAACAATGGTTAATGGATCCAATAGCAATGAAGAGATGGAATGCTATGAAAGATTATACAATCCATGAAGGTTATTTCATCAGTTTCTCTGATTTTATTCTCTACGATGTTCAGGAATTAGCAAACCAAGCTCATATTCAAAATCTCCTAAATATTGATAGGAACAACGTGGAAATCAATCATCTCATGATTAAGTTGTTCTATGCTAATCTAAACTTAGAGAAGTTTAAACCCGAGAATGCTGCTCATTGTCTATGATCCATTGTTTGTGGTGAGCACATATTCATTTCAAAGGAACGAATGGCTACGGTTCTTGGTTCGCCTAATAATGGAAGAAAGTTCTCTAGCGATTTCTGTACGGTTCATACTCGAGACAAGGTGAGTCATCTATTTATTGAAGATCATAAAGTTAGTACAAAAGCTATTAACCTACGGCCTACTGCTCGAATTTTACATCATGCTATTACGCACTCTTTATTACCGAGAGTTAGTAATTTCGATGTCGTCTATAAAGAGAATTTTAAGGCTTTGTACGCGATATATGGAGACATAGAAATTAACTGGATAAGTATGATATTTGATGGGATTTTGCTTGTAAACGATCGTACAAGACCACATTTATTCTATAATGAATATATCATGCGTCTTCTACTCGATTGTGGTCTCAAATCTCCCGAATCAAAAGTCTCCAACCAAAATGTATCGACAAAGCATCAAGAAAGAGAATGAAGCTTCTTGAAACTTGTTTGAATATCATACCCTTCGACCAATATCAACAACAAGGTTGCCAAGAAAGCACTTCGTCTAAGGCCTCCAAACCTAAACCGGAAGAGGTTAAACTCCTTCAACCATCCTCGTCAACTAAAGATTCACTTGAAAAAATTGCATGGAATCAATTCCTTCTTGAAGCAAGACTTAAGCGTACCGACAACAAAATCGAACGTTTAGATACAAAGCTTAACAAACGATTCTCAAAACTTAAGTCTTTCTTTGGTACTCTTTGGGATGCAATTTCATATGCATCGTCATCCTCCTCTATGCACATACAAGACCCAGGCAAACGTCCAATGCCTCCTACTTTTACATGGTCTTCTTCAGAGGAAGGCACAAGTTCAAGAGCGACTGTTGGACGTGGTCGTGGGGAAACCGAGACTGAGGAAGAAGACATTCAAGACGAAGGAGACAAGGAAGAAGAAGGAAACAAAGAAATCGATTGGGATACAACATAATCCGATTCTCCACCTTAGTATTTCTTTTCATCCACGTCTTTTGGTATTATATTTTATTTTATTTTAGCAATACTTAACTCAGCACTTGTACATAAATAGTGTTGTATTTCATTTTGGGTTTGTACGTATTAACTCTTAGATACATGACTTGTTTGGCTATGTCTGGTGTGTATTGTATGCTACAGTACTTGTGCATTTCATGCTTAAGTTATGGTATTTGTATGATATCTACTCCTTTTTGTAGATGACAAAGGGAGAGAAAAATATTACTTACAATATGTTTTGCAGATTTTTTTAATATATATTTCAGGGGGAGTTAGAAATACTTTCAGAGCATGTTGTCATCAATCAAAAAGGGGGAGAATGTTGAATCAAGGAATTCAATGCATTTTAATTAATGAAAAGGAGAAGTTTCAAGATCGACAAAAAGAAGAGATTCAATGGTATTGAAAGTTAGAGGTTGATTATTTAGTGATTTAGTTGTGTTAAAAATGTTAAAATCTATCCTCAAATAATCATATACCTCAGTAGTTCGAATATATATATATATATATATATGTATATATATATATATATGAATGCACATTCATTGTGCATAATGCCAAAAACTGGTCGACCGGTTTCAGTACATGCGGTCGACCGTTTCTAGGCGGAAATGCACAATGAACGTTCACACATATATATAATGTATATATATATATTCAAATACCAGCCTACTGGTTATTTTTTACCTGTCGGTTGGTCTTCGAACTGAAAACAACTCTTCGTACAGACATCTTCATTCATCAATGGTTGCTTCCTTTTCCTTTCATCTAAAATCATTTCTATTCAATACTTCTCTTCACCAATGTTTACAACTCTTTATCGTCTATAAATACAACATGAAATCATCAATTCAACTAAACAAATTTTTTCTATCTATTGTATATATTGCTGATTTCATTCTTGATCATTCAAAGCACTCAAAAGTTCATAATCTTCTTATATCGCCGTTGAATCCTAGAATCTACATACTATTCTTTTGACTCAAACACGATATCATCTTCTAAATCTTAACGAATTCAAATTCTATTTAAGGATAAGATTATAGGAAGGTTGTACAAGAATTGACAAATTCGTGTTATTAAGAACACACATTGTCAAATTACAAGTCTATTCATCTTGTGTGAAGTCCTCCGTGTTGTGAGAGGCAAAGTTGTGAAGTCCTCGAGTTGTAAGAGGCGTGAAATCCCGTTCGGCTGCTCGGGTATTGTGAACCCGTTCCTCCGGGTGAAGCGAGGTAGTTGATTAGTGAAATCCAGAAAGAGGTCTGGGAATGGACGTAGGACGGTGCTCCGAACCAGTATAAAAATCCCTGGTATGATTTTTCTATTTTTACTGCAATTAATATTATACAGTCCGTGATTATCTATTACTTCATACTTGACTATTATTCGTCATACTGCACGATCCTTGTGTGTATCATACTTGATAAGTACACACTTACACTTTCATATATATGGTGGCAGAGAATTTATTCTCTTAGCATAATATCCAGAATATATTTGTGCAAATCAATTAGTGATTAACGGATCTGACAATGTGGCATTCAAAGTGATTGTGCTATCAATGAATGATAAGTAATCGTAGCCTCAGGCCTCAACAACCGGGAAATGACAAAAATCGGGCAGGCAGTATGGCTATGTGGGTCGCTCCCATTAGGGTGTATTATCACCTATCTAGAGAAATTCCTTTTACTTCTTTAATCTATCGATGTTGTCCCTTTTCGGGAAACGGCTGCTGATCCCAACCGTTGGTGATATACAGTCGATACACTCAAGCGAAATGAGTGGTCGGTCATGTGTGGGCTGGGTTGCAAGATGCTCTTGTTGAACCCCAGTGTATTCCTCTCTAGAGATACACCATCGACAGGTGGTTCCATACCTTGTCATGTTGGAAATCCAATCTCCAATAAGCGCCCTGCGGTTTTTGATTTTATATTATATATGGAGCGTGGGATGCAAGCGTTCCGCTAGTTTCTATTTATTTGATGTAGACATTATTATAATATCACTTGATTTGATATCAAAAATATTTTGGGTTATTGTAAGGTAAAAACCATCCGTGTTTATGTATGGATCGGTCCTACGATTATCATTTCTTTCGAAAGGATTTCTAAAGTTAAACAGATGATTGGAGTTTACTCACACCAGTCCCATGACTGACCCAGATTTTATTTTGTTTTTTTGTTTTCCCTAAACTCCTGGGTGCCCAAATTAGTACGGGCAGTCTAGTAGTCGGGATTTTACAGATTCACTTGTTGGAGTTTGAAGCAGGAGGCTTCACCAGTTAGCTATAGACTATCATATTTCCTATGTGTGTTATGTTGTATCTGGAAACAAGTGTTTATAACTGTTCCAGGAATAACTGTTGTGCTCTGATGATGGTATGTATATAAAGTTACTGATTTGTATTTCCAAAGTTATGTTATATTATATATTTTATGCGTTCCACTGTGAGATTTGTGTTCTTCGATTTCTTCTATTCTAATATTTCTTTCTTTCTATTCCTCATCCTCTAACTTATTTATAATAATGATTCGTATTTCTGTGCAATTTGGGTTGGACGTGTGAAGTATGTAGTCAACTCAGATAGTACGGATTTGTGGGCCGTTACAGTTGGTATCAGAGCTTAGCTTGAGCGAATACTTAGGCTTTGGAGGGATTGTGCTCATTAGAGATAGGGTCTGTAGTACCCTAGAATGAGTTGAGTGTATATATACGAGAGGGCGTATTTGTTAATTGATATAAAAAAAATTATTTTATATTGTGTTGGCTAGTCTGTTGATTGGTTTATGAATTCTGATCGAATCGTGGGATGCCACGACGTCGATAAGACTTTGTAAATACTTGAACAGAAAATTGAACACGATATTGTTTTAAGTGGGTAAATGAAATAAATTTACTCAAAAATTTTATTTTGATAGAAAAAGGAATAATTTTCTAAAATTATTATATTATATGGATGTGTTGATTGTTATTATTATACTCCAATGAGATTATAAAATTGAAATGGTTATTTATAACCAAAATAGAATTTGTATCTGAATAAATATACAAATGAGATGAATTAGAATTGAAATCAACCCAGAATTTAGAATTTAAATCCTGGGAAGATGGAAATATTTTTGAAGTATATTAAAATAATATAGCTTAGTTTTAGAAGGATTTTGAATGAAAACCATTTTTGAATGGATTTTGAAAGTGATAAAGCACTGAACTCACTCCGGTGGCTGAAAAATAATTCTGATGATGACTGCAGCATCTTTAGTGTTCATTTTTGAGTTTCTAAGTGATGAATTGCTACCTTAGAAAAGTTCTTGGTCGAAATTTGTTTTGAAAGAAAACAAGTGGTTTGAAAATTCAAATGTTTTGAATTTGAAATGGAAATAAATATATATGTATATATTTATGAAATTTAAGAAGGATTTGAAAGGAAAACCCGGGAATTTGAATTCTGAAGTTCAAATTTAAATTAAGGAAGTTAAATGGATCGAGATAAATAAATTAATGAAATTCAATTTGAATAAGATTGAATGGAATTTGAATTGGGTGTAAATCATTTAGATTAAATGTGTGAAAACCCAAAGTTTTGGTTGGAGCTAATTTGTTGAAATATGAGGAGATGAGTTTCAACATAAATGAGTTTTGAAAAGTTAATGGGTTTATTATATTTTTCCTACCTCAGCAATTTCGGGGACGAAATTATTTTAAGGAGGGAAGAATGTAACAACCCATATTTTTAGTATGTTAATTTTAAATATTCAATACGGATTTTAAATATTTAGTTGATAATATAAATGGAATTTATTTGTTTTGAATTTAAATTATATTATAATATGGTTATTTTATAATATGTTGTTGCATTAAATTTTGTAGTCTATTCTGTTGAATCCAAAATAGTGTAATTACATTGAAACGTCAGTCGTTATATTAAAATAGCGGTTCATGAATTCATGTAATAGACCCCGAGATATTTATAATGGATAAGATCGAAATCAAATCAAAAATTAAATCGATATCCTTTTAAATAAAATAAAAATCGCTTTATCTCAAATCACATTAAAATATGTACCTAACCTACCTCCTACAATGGTACTTTACGCAGAACTTTTACTTCATGCCTAAGTATTTTCATCTATAAAATCGCAAGTAAACCCCCCTAATTTAATTTGTTATCCTCGTTCACAAATTTCTACTGAGCGAAAGTTTTAAAATCCTTCCTCTAACAAAAGTCGATCGATCCCTTGTCCCTCGTCTTCAAGCGGAAGACCCGAAGTTGAGGTCACAATTTATAGAAGGGGAGTTCGATGTCGCGATGGACTGTGGTGGCGGGGACAGCACGGGTTATCGCGATTTGAGGTGGAGCTCGCAATCGAAGTTGATAAGGTTCCTTGGCTTAGTTGATGATCATCGATCAGGGAAGTAGAGGGGGTCACGATCTACTGTAGCTGCGATTTAGGGTTACGGGGTTTGTGAGTTTGGGTATCGATCTGAGTATTTGGAATGTGATTTGGATAAAGCAGTGAAGAACGCCGTAATGTTTGGTAAGGGTTGGGGATTTTGAGGAGTTTGTTGCAAACATCAGAAACGATTTATTGAAGTCCATGGAGGATTTAATGGTGAAGATGATCATTGGAGAAGAGTTTGAATGGTCGGCTGTTGAGTTTGATACAAGGAGGGACGTCACAACAGTAAAATGAAGAAGAATTTGAAACGTGAATTAAGGTATGCCATTAATTGAAGCTAGGTAATTTATTTTATAGTTATCGTTATAGAAAATAAATTTGCACTTACGTAATTAAGTACATATATAATTGATCATGAAATTAATGAATGGAATAAATCAATGTACAAGGGTGAATCAATCAAGCTGTATGGACTTTTGGAGTTGAAATATCTTTGCTAAGGAATCGAAATGGAAATGAATAGCAATAAAAGTCACGGTGAGCAAATTTCACTTACCTTTTAGTTATAATTATTTTTATCCGTTAAAAATAATTATTTGTTGCTTGTTTAAATGCTTTCTGATTGCTTAAATATATATTAGTTATTTAGGGTTGACTATTATATATATTGGGTGATTGATTTGGATTGATTCCCGCAGTATCATTAGCGGATGCCGGCGGTACCATTAGCGGATGATTACCCTATACGTCCCACGCTATAATAATGGATGACCTTCTATACCGTGATATCCTGCATCGAAGCAGGATGGGTATTATTTATGTTGACTAACGTCTGTGGATGCAGGAAAAATAGGTTGGAGAGATCCAACTGGATTCCTCAAAAATATGTTATCTGTTTGTTTGTTTGTTTGTTTGCGCCTAAAACACCCCACCTCCGTTAAGGTCACTCACAAAGGGAATGCCTTAACTTTGGTGGAGGTTTGTAAGTAAAAGTCGTAGATAAACACAAGACAGATATAAACACATATATATAAGCAGCGGAAAACAAACATATTTTTTATTTCATAAATACGTTTTCATACAAAACATTTCCATAACTGTCACATAATAACTTCCAAAACATTACGTCATCAATTCTGTCTTGGTTATTAAATAAAGAAGCATAAAACATAATTAAAACTACATAAATCCCCATGATTGTGTCCAACAGCCATAGCCAAGGAAAGAGAATCCAAACCGTACATCTACTATCTTGAAGCTTGCAAACAGTCTGACTAAGCTGGGTTGTTTCCTCCCTATGGACCTGGGGGGGGGAATGGAAGAAAAGAGATGAAAGAAAATAGGGTCAGACATAAAGCCTGGTAAGTCTAGTGACTCTTCAGTATGAGAATAAGAAAAAGGGCATGATATGTATAAACTGGAAATAGGAAAGTATCATAAAATAAGATAAAGCAGTTTGAATCGAATATACTATCGCACCCCACACTATATCTCTGCACCTACTTGCATTGTCTCAACTGACACCCCCTGATCGAGGTGAAGTGATCCCCTTTCTAAAGATTGGCTCCTACTCGCATAATCATATGTGTCATACGGCCCCCAAAGATTGTAGATACCTATGTTGGTCCCACCATGGGGTGTATCAAGTCCCATGGTGGCGGCCCGACACAGTTCTAGAATGCATAGGTTATACTACTGGTGCCCTCAGTGCCCTGTTTGTCAGCTCCGAAGTGTGTGCACGCCCGCACTCCGTTAGAACCCACACTGTTGCACCCACCGCCTTTGCTTTTGACCGCTTACAATCAGCCCAGTAATCGTGCCCCACCCTGCCTAGTTTCAGAGTACCATGATACCTAATTGGGTTACTGCTGAAATGGGTCCCCATTACTAGGGTTTTCTAGTCAAACATGTTAAGTGGTTAAGTGTTTGTATTTACCTAACCCCACCCATTAACTTAATTAACATGTTGAATTGGTTAGGTGTTTTAGTTAACTTAACCCTACCATCCTGACTTGTCTTTCCTTAGCTTTCTAAAGCACCGACCACTCACATTAGATAGGTATTGTTATGGTTACTAGATGTGCCGGTCGGTTACGGGTAGGTTTACACCATAACTCAGTCTAACCTTAGGTCCTTATTGGGCTCAATGCTTAACCACCCACATTGGATAGGTATTGTTGTGACTACTGGACAGCCGGGCGGGTTCGGGCAGGTTTACATCACAACTCGATCCAAACTCGTGTTAAACATACTCGTATTTTCTAAATTTACATATTTTTCACTATTACTTATTATATGTAAATTTGTTAACAATTGAATGTTGTGGCCCAATTTCCAAGTTCATCCTTTTTGGTATAAGAATTTATACCATTTAAGTGCCACAAATTTTGGCATGTGACAAACATGCCATTTTCATTTATTTTCACCAATTTATGTCAAGTTTCCTATAATTACCAATTTTTCCCAACGTTACCCCGTCTAAGTATTAGGCTAACAATCTTAGCCTAATTTTACGTTCGCATGATTTTTAACATATAATATTAGGCTAAAAACTTAGCCTAATTTAGCATACACAAAACTGGCATAAAGAAATTCATTAACGTAACATGACAAAGGTGTAAACTTAGCATTCTTGGCATAATCAATATGAACATCATAGGTGTGAACTTGCAAAATTGTCAGCATACATATATGTGAATTTGCAACATAGACTGAATCATGGGTTTCAACTTGTCATGTGAACTTGCATTAAAAAAGGGAATCTAACTAAACAGGTGTCACATGAATTAGCATATGATTTAGACAAAATAAGCTTAAACATGTTTAGATCTAGGCATAACATCGAACATCACTAGCATATGGCAAGAATATGACATGTTCATAAAGTATGAGTAATTTCATCGCATGTGCGAACTAGATCCAATCATGTTTACTACTATAACATGAAACTTGTATTAAAATAGATCTTGGCTTGGAACCAATTATAAACATATATGAACTTGCAACTTTTGTATAAACATATGGGCATGTATACGAACTTAATCATTTAGGCATAGAGGTTCTATTGTACAGCATATAACTTGTCATAATCACCTAAACATATAGGTGTAGATATGAACCAAATAACTTGTATGTAAATTTGAATAGATCCAACATCAACTAGATTAATCCACAAACATCCTAATGGATCCAACATCAAGTCAATTATACCACAAACATCACAATACTATTCACAACAAGATCATTACAACACGTAGATATGAATTAACATCGTTATTATACAATAGCACAATTCCATTTCCATTTTACATCGAATCAAGTCTTAATTTTATTCCCATCGGAAAAATCACTATACTTACAACAAACGACGGTCTTGTTTTTCTGATTTCTGAGTTATGAATTTGCAATGCTTTCCTTTGGGAAGACAAACGTTGTTTGATTTTTGTTTTAACTTTAATTTCTCTCGTCTCAAAGCTTTCTACAAGTGGAGGCTACTCTTGGCTTCCTACCAGCAACATGACGGCTCCAGGTCTATTTTATTTGTGTGAATTTAGGTTTAGACTAAGGTTGTTTATATAGAATTTCAAACTAATTAGAGCCGTCGATGAAGCTAGAGTTAATCAAGGCCATCCATCTCAAGAGAAGCCAATCAGAAAGCAACAAGTCAGCCCTAGTGACAAAGCCAAGCCCCAGAAACCTGACCAGGCCAGCCAGGGCCAAACCAGGTCGACTGGACAGGTCGACCCCCAGGTCGACCCTATGGTCGACCTGGTTACCCAAGTCGAGCCCCTGGTCGACCTGGTGCCTGGGAGGGAATTTTCCCGCCCAGTCTAGTTTGGGTCTGTTTTTCGAATTTCGAACTGAATTTGAACTTTTTGAATTTTAAATTTAATTCTGAAACTTTCGGAGGTCATAACTCCTTCATACGGAGTCCGATTTACGCAAACTCAGACTCTATCTCAAGCATAATTCCGAGATGAGCGCAATGGTGTAACCCGTTTCCCTTGATTCTTTCATTTATAATTAATTATACTTTAATTTGTTAATTTATAGTTAATAGAAAATTCGGGGTGTTACATTCTCCCCTCCTTAAAGGATTTCGTCCCCGAAATCTTCAGGTCTAGGAGAACGTAAGTCCTAACATCCAATCGTCCATCTACTCATCCAACAAACATAGGCGTCCATTGTCCTTAAAAGACTGCTAATGCTTCATGATCATATGCATAGTGTGTTTATATGTCCTTAACTAATGCAAAAATTAGGCAGTCTACTAATTCAGTTGACCTCCTTAATGCGAATCATGTAAGTGTCATGAATCCATTATGTATGCAAATTTTTCCCTACTCATAATTCTACATGAGTGTGCAACCATCCATACAAATGCGACATCCATATGACAACATATCAAGTTTCATCCATATACAAATATGAATACATATATGCATATGCAGTATGAAGTCACTAAGCCGATATAAAACCTAGGTTGTGTGTATATGCATCCACGAGCAACCACTAGCAACCACTTGCAGCCATAAACGGTAACATGTTTCAAATACATGTTTACATCCAAAGGGGTTTCTACCTAAGGATAAAGGATAATATCGAGGAGTTATACCTAAAAGATAGATTCAAGCACAACTTAAGGAAAAAGAGAGATCAAAGATGTACCCTAAAAAAGAAAAGGGTAGGTCGCGCGTATTCTGTCCTCGGTTTCCCAAGTCGCGTCTTCCTCAGTATCGCTCCACTAAACTTTGACAAGCTTGACTTCGCGGTTGCGTAGATTTTTCACTTCAGCTCCTACGATTCGAGTTGGAACTCTCCTCACAGTTGCTTCGCGTTCCACTTCGGCTTCTTCAAAAATGCTTGGCTCCACCACTTCCGCAGATTCATGTAGACATTTCCGGAGATGAGAAACGTGAAAGAAGTTGTGAATTCCAGCCAATCTTTCAGGCAGCTTTACTCTATAAGCCATCTTCCCAATCTTCTTGATGATAAGGAATGGTCCTACAAATCTTGGTGCTAGATTTCCTGCAGATCCAAAGAGAACAACGTTCCTTAAAGGGGATACCTTAAGGAAAACACTGTCCCCAACCTCAAACTCAAGGTCGGTCCTTCTTCTGTCAGCGTAAGATTTCTGTCTATCTTGGGCAGTCTTCATTCTCCTTCGTATCAATTCCACTTTTTATGAAGTCTCTCTGATCATGTCTGGCCCAAGTATAATCTTGTCCGTAGACTCCCACCAACAAGTTGGTGATCTGCACGGTCTTCCATATAGAGCTTCGAAGGGCGCCATACCGATGGCGGCTTGGTAATTGTTGTTGTAGCGAATTCCAATAAAGAAGATGATCCTCCCAAGTCCCTCCGAAGTCAAGAACGCATAGTCTCAAAAGATCTTCTAATACTCTATTTACCCTTTCTGTCTGACCATCAATTTGGTGGTGATAGGCCGTGCTCAAGCATAACTGTGTGCCTACAGCTTCTTGCAGACTCCGCCAAAATTCGCTCGTAAAGATGGGATCTCTGTCACTCACTATGCTGGAGGGTATTCCATGGAGTCGAACTATTTCCTTGAGATAAAGAGAAGCTAGAGACGAGGCAGCCCTTCAACTCTTGATAGGTATAAAGTGGGCGCTTTTAGTGAGCCTATCCACTTTTACCCAAATGCTAGTATTGCCTCTTCTTAACCTAGGAAATCCATCAATGAAGTCCATTGAAATGCTATCCCACTTCCATTGCGGGACTTCTAGAGGATGAAGCAGTCCTCTAGGCTTCTTTCGTTCCGCCTTGGAATATCACGCACTTAGAAACGACATCTTCCACGTCCTTCTTCATGCCGCTCCAATAGAAAACTCTCTTTACGTCCTTGTACATCTTGTCTCCACCTGGATGTATTGTCATCTTGGAATGATGTGCTTCCTCCAAAACCATCTTTACTAAATCCTTTGCTTGTGGGACGCATAGTCTTCCATCTCGCCTCAGTCAACCCTTATCATCGATGGAGCACCTATTGAGGTGACTGGAAGTTTCACCCCTAATTAGTTTATCAATCACATCCACAGGCTGAGGGTCTTCACGTTGTGCGGCCCCTATTGAGTCTAAAAGAGTGGGCTGCACTTCTAGGGATGCCAATAAACCAGGTATAAAATCAAAGGAGGGCCTAAAGTCAAAACTGGCTATATACTCCAAGTTTTTCCTTTCTACAATGAGAGGGCTTAGAGTCAGCTTCTTTCTGTTCAACGCGTCTGCTACTACGTTGCCGTTTCCAGGAGTATAGGAAATATCAAAATCATACGAGGCAAGGAACTCCATCCACCTTTGCTGCCTCAAGTTAAGATCTTTCTACGAGAAAAGATACTTCAACGATTTATGGCCAGTATATAATTCGAACTTCTCACCTAGGAGATAATGGCGCCAAGACTTAAGCGCAAAGACGATGGCGGCTAACTCAAGATAGTGGGTTGGGTAGTTCTTTTCATGAACTTTCAATTGTCTTCCATCATAAGCTACTACCCTCCCTTCCTCCATCAGAACATCGCCTAGTCCCGTACCACATGCATTCGTGTATATTGTGAACATCTTGCTTCCATCCGGCAAAGTCAGAACTGGGGCTGTAATAAGAGCCCTTTTTAGGCGTTGGAAAGCAATATCATAGTCCCAATCCCATGCGAATGCTAGATTCTTCTTTGTTAGCCTTGTGAGTGGAGCTGAGATTTTCGCGAAATCCCTTATGAATTTTCGGTAAAAACCTGCTAGCTCGAGAAAGCTTCGGACTTCGGTTGCATTTCTTGGTGTCTTCCAATCTTGCAGTCTTCCAATCTTGCACTGCCACCACTTTTGCGGGGTATACAGCTAACCCCTCTCTGAACACTATATGTCCAAGGAATCTTACTTCCTCTCTCCAAAAGTGGCACTTGGAGAATTTGGCTTTTAGCTGATGTGCACGGAGAGTATCCATGATCTCCTTAAGATGCTGAGCATGTTCTTCCTCATTCTTTGAGAAGATCAAAATATCGTCTACGAAGACTACCATGAACTTATTGAGGAGTTCTCTAAACACCCTGCTCATTAGGTCTACGAAATAAGCGGGTGCGTTTGTCAAGCCGAAAGGAATGACAGGCCACTCGAAGAAACCGTCTGGGGTTCTGAACGTCGTTTTATCAATGTTATCTTCGGCTACCCTTAGCTGATGGAACTAGTGGCCAGATCAAGTTGGGAGAAGACTGAGGCACCTACAAGCTGATCAAACAAATCGTCTATTCTGGGAAGCGGGTGTCTATTCTTTTTAGTCAGCTTGTTTAGCTCCCTATAGTCCACACAAAGACGTAGTGAACCATCTGCTTTGGTGGTTAACACCACTGGAGCTCCCCATTCCGAGATACTCCTCCTTATAAACCCCTTCTTGAGAAGCTCCTTAACTTGCTTACTGAGCTCCTTTCTCTCCTTTGGAGCCATGTGTCTAACAGGCAGAGCTACGGGCTTTGCATTATCAACAAGATATATGCGAAAGTCTATTTCCCGCTTCGGAGATAAGCCTTTCACCTCTTCAAAGACATCCGGATATTCCCGGACCACTCTAACTGACTGCAAATTCTCAACAGAAGCATCAAGCGACTCTAGATAACTAAGCATAACAGCATTCAAGGAATTACAAGAAATTTCTAGAGTGTTACCGAGCCGAGTCAAGAGTCTAACCAATCTTTTCTCACAATCAAGAATGGCACCATTACTAGATAACCAGTCCATGCCTAAGATCAGTCCATATCCTAAGAAGCCGAAAACAAAGGCACTACATCTAAATTCAACACTTAGAATAGAGATTTTCAAATCCAATCAAACCATCGACAAATAAGCCGAGCCCCCAATTGGATTTGAAACAACCAAGGGATCTTCTACCATACTAGTGTCTAGGTGCAGAGACTCTACTAAAGCAGATGAAATAAAGAAGTGTGATGCACCCGAATCAAAGAGAGTGCGAACTGGATGATCATAGAGATAAACTAAGCTTTCTACAAAAATATTTCTACCTCGTTCCTGTGGAGGTGCCATCAGCGCGTGAACCTGTCCCCCTGAGGTGGATCCAGTCCTCTATCCTTGCCCCGCTTCTTTGGGCAGTCCTTAGCCAAGTGTCCAGTCTCGCCACAGTTGAAACAACCACCATTCATCTTTGCCTTCTTCTTTCTGCAGCCTTTCGCTATATGTCCAACAATGCCACAGAAATTGCACTTTCTCTTTTCACGGGATTTGTTGTTCTTCCCGCCTTTCTTGAAGTCTGTTTTCTTAGCCTGTAAACCCTCTTTCTTTTCTTGAGGCACTTCCACCTTTGCCTCTTTCTTGCCTTTATCTACCTTATGTAGCAGCGCCATGTCCACCAAGCTTTCATAGGTCGCTCCCATGGCTATATGGGTCATAGCAAGGCTGTGTAGAGGCTCATTCAGACCTTTGACGAAGTGAAGGGCCTTCTTGTGTTGAGTGTTTACTAAATCCATCCCAAATCTGGCCAGCTGATTAAACTGATTGACGTACTCCTTGATTGTCATACTTCCCTGTTTAAGAGTTAGGAACTTCTCCATCTTCCGGCTTCTTTCAGCTTGGGAGAGGAATTTCATCTCAAGCCTCGTCTTGAAATCTTCCCAAGTTTCCACTGGCCTCTCAGCATGGGTAACTTCCCACCAATAAGAAGCTTTGTCTTTGAGCAACCACACTGCTAGCTGTATCTTTTGCCGGTCGCCAACTTCAGAGATGACGAACAAATCTTCGGTCTCCTTCAGCCAGTTCCTTGCTACCACAAATGATTCAGTTCCATAAAAGTCCTTTCCTCCCATAGCCTTGAAGTCTCTACATGTCTTAGCGAAATTATTTCCACGAGGAGGAGGAGGAGGAACCGCTGCCACTGTGGGAGGAGGAATGTCTTCTGGGCCCGCACCATTGGCCCTAGCCTCTAGGTACCTTTGGAACCAGCCAGGAATCGGTACTCCTTCTGGAAGGTTAAGATCTCCAGACATGCTGGAACAAAAAGGCAAGTATTCAAGACAAAAGGACAAAGAGATAGGGCATATGGCTTTGGGGAATTATGCCTTTTAAAAACAATGCTTTTTCTTGAAAAAGAATGCTTCTTTAAACTTCTTTTTGAAAATAGTTTCAAAAACTTTTATCTAGTCTGGTAAATCCGTGCTCTGATACCAAGTGAAACACCCCACCTCCATTAAGGTCACTCACAAAGGGAATGCCTTAACTTTGGTGGAGGTTTGTAAGTAAAATTCATAGATAAAACACAAGACAGATATAAACACATATATATAAGCAGCGGAAAACAAACAGACTTTTTATTTCATAAATACGTGTTCATACAAAACATTTCCATAACTGTCACATAATAACTTCCAAAACATTACATCATCAATTATGTCTTGGTTATTAAATAAAGAAGCATAAAACATAATTAAAACTGCATAAATCCCCATGATTGTGTCCAACAGCCATAGCCAAGGAAAGAGAGTCCAAACCGTACATCTACTATATTGAAGCTTGCAAAGAGTCTGACTAAGCTGGGCTGTTTCCTCCCTGTGGACCTGGGGGGAAATGGAAGAAAAGAGACGAAAGAAAATAGGGTCAGACATAAAGCCTAGTAAGTCTAGTGACTCTTAAGTATAAGAAATAAGAAAAAGGGCATGATAGGTATAAACTGGAAATAGGAAAGTTTCATAAACTAAGATAAAGCAGTTTGAATCGAATATACTATCGCACCCCCACACTATATCTGTGCACCTACTTGCAATGTCTCAACTGGCACCCCATGATCAAGGTGAAGTGATCCCCTTTCTAAAGATCGGTTCCTACTCGAATAATCATATGTGTCATACGGCCCCCAAAGATTGTAGATACCTATGTTGGTCCCACCATGGGGTGTATCAAGTCCCATGGTGGCGGCCCGACACAATTCTACAATGCATAGGTTATACTACTGGTGCCCCCAGTGCCCTGTTTGTCTTCTCCGAAGTGTGTGCACGCCCGCACTCTGTTAGAACCCACACTGTTGCACCCACCGTCGTCGCTTTTGACCGCTTACAATCAGCCCAGTAATCGTGCCCCATCCTGCCTAGTTTCAGGGTACCATGATACCTAATTGGGTTACTGCTGAAATAGGTCCCCGTTACTAGGTTTTTCTAGTCAAACATGTTAAGTGGTTAAGTGTCTGTATTTACCTAACCCCATCAATCAGTTTAATTAACATGTTGAATTGGTTAAGTGTTTTAGTTAACTTAACCCTACCATCCTGACTTGTCTGTCCTTAGCTTTTTAAAGCACCGGCCACTCACATTAGACAGGTATTGTAACGGTTACTGGATGTGTCAGTCGGTTCCGGACAGGTTTACACCGTAACTCAGTCTAACCTCGGGTCGTTATTGGGCTCAATGCTTAACCACCCACATTGGATAGGTATTGTTGTGACTACTGGACAGCCGGGCGGGTCCGGGCAGGTTTACATCACAACTCAATCCAACCTCGTGTTAAGCATACTCGTATTTTCTAAATTTACATATTTGTCTCTATTACTTGTTATATGTAAATTTGTTAACAATTGAATGTTGTGGCCCACTTTCCAAGTTCATCCTTTTTGGTATAAGAATTTATACCATTTAAATGCCACAAATTTTGGCATGCGACAAACATGCCATTTTCATATATTTTCACCAATTTATGTCAAGTTTCCTATAATTACCAATTTTTTCCAACGTTACCCCGTCTAAGTATTAGGCTAACAATCTTAGCCTAATTTTACATTCGCATGATTTTCAACATATAATATTAGGCTAAAAACTTAGCCTAATTTAGCGTACACAAAACTGGCATAGAGAAATTCATTAATGTAACATGACATAGGTGTAAACTTGGCATAGTCAATATGAACATCATAGGTGTGAACTTGCAAAATAGTCAACATACATATATGTGAATTTGCAACATAGACTGAATCATGGGTTTCAACTTGTCATGCAAACTTGCATTAAAAAAGGGAATCTAACTAAACAGTTGTCACATGAATTAGCATATGATTTAGACAACATAAGCCTAAACATGTTTAGATCTAGGCATAACATCGAACATCACTATCATATGACAAGAATATGACATGTTCATAAAGTATGAATAATTTCATCGCATGTGTGAACTAGATCCAATCATGTTTACTACTATAACATGAAACTTGTATTAAAATGGATCTTAGCATGGATCCAATTATAAACATATATGAACTTGCAACTTTTGTATAAACATATGGGCATGTATACGAACATAATCATTTAGGAATAGAGGTTCTATTATACGGCATATAACTTGTCATAATCACCTAAACATATAGGTGTAGATATGAACCAAATAACTTGTATGCAAATTTGAATAGATCCAACATCAACTAGATTAATCCACAAACATCCTAATGGATCCAACATCAAGTCAATTATACCACAAACAACACAATACTATTCACAACAAGATCATTACAACACATAGATATGAATTAACATCGTTATTATACAATAGCGTAATTCCATTTCCATTTTACATCGAATCAAGTCTTAATTTTATTCCCATCGGAAAAATTACTATACTTACAACAAACGACGGACTTCTTTTTCTGATTTCTGAGTTCTGAATTTGCAGTGCTTTCCTTTGGGTAGACAAACGTTGTTTGATTCTTGTTTTAACTTTAATTTTGCTTGTCTCTAAGCTTTCTACAAGTGGAGGCTACTCTTGGCTTCCTTCCAGCAGCATGACGGCTCTAGTCTATTTTATTTGTGTGAATTTAGGTTGAGACTAAAGTTGTATATATAGAATTTCAAACTAATTAGAGCCGTCGATGAAGCTAGAGTTAATCAAGGCCATCCATCTCAAGAGAAGCCAATCAGAAAGAGACAAGCCAGCCCTAGTGACACAGCCAAGCCCCAGAAATCGAACAGAAACCCGACCAGGCCAGCCAGAGCCAAACCAGGTCGACCCCTAGGTCGACCATATGGTCGACCTGTTACCCAGGTCGACCCCCTGGTCGACTTGGTGCCTAAGCGGGAATTTTCCCGCCCAGTCCTGTTTGGGTCTGTTTTTCGAATTTCGAACTGAATTTGAACTGTTTGAATTTTAAATTGAATTATGAAACTTCCGGAGGTCATAACTCCTTCATATGGAGTCCGATTTACGCAAACTCGGACTCTATCTCAAGCAGAATTCCGAGACGGGCGCAATGGCGTAACCTGTTTCCCTTAATTCTTTCATTTAGAATTAATTATACTTTAATTTGTTAATTTACAGTTAACAGAAAATTCGGGGTGTTACAACACCTATAATGCCATATATGATGTGTTAGAAAACCTGTCAATTATAATTGGTTGTTTTGATTGTTTGAAATATCACTGGGTCTTAATGTTGATTTATAAAAATATCGTAAAAGAGATTTTGAGATTTAAAAGGAAAATTTTATTTTCTAAAATAGAATTTGGATTTTGAATGGGCGAAAGATATTAACTTATTTTGGAAATAAATAAAACAAGTATTGAATTTATAAATGATGTTTGTAAATTAAATAATACAAGACACTGAAGTGAATTTATAAATGGTGTTTATAAATAAAATAGATTGATTTTCGTTGGATAATCAGATAATTGAAATGAAATTATAAACAGTGTTTATAGAAATAAAGTGAGAAAAATTATCATTGGATAATTTGAATATTTAAATTCAAATGTGAATTTAAAAATAGAAATGGGAAAATCATTTTAAAGAAATAAATGATAGAATTTATTCTGATGTTCAGAATATAAAATAAAATAAATCCGTAAGGATTTATTATTTGAATTCGAATTTATTTAAATAGAAGTTAAATTGAATATGAAAATAAATTAGGTGTTATATATATAAGTTATTATAAATAGAAATTTCCAAAATAAGATTTTTGTTTAAAATAGATTCCGAAATGGAACTTGTTTTAAATATATAAAACAAGAAATTTATAAACAGTGTTTATAAATAGAATGAACTAATTATCAAGAGATAATTTAAAATATTAAATTCAGGTGTGAATTTGAAAATAGAATTTGAAATCATTTCGAAAAAGAGAACGATGGGTTTTATTTCGGGATTCGAAATATATAAGAAATTGGATTTTCAAATAGATAATTGAAAGGGAAGCTTGTTCTAATTTGTGAAACGAGAATAATTATTTATAAACAATGTTTATAAATATAGTGAAATAAATTATCATTTGATAATGTAGCAGTTTAAATTCAAATATGAATTTAAAAAGGAATTGGAAAGTGTTTTAAAATAGAATGATTGATCTTATTTCGAAATATAAGTTGAATTTTCATTAGAAAATCCAACAAAATTTATAATTGAAATTCGATTATATCGAATTTCATAAAATAATTCATTTCTAAATAAATTAGAATTAGATATAGAAATTTTAGTTACAAATAAATTTATAATTGAGTTATGAAGTAATCGACGGATAGGGATAATCGAGAATATTAAGTTGGGTTTGGTAAAATAGGCTGAATATATATTAGAATATATTAGAATCGAGTTGTAATTTATTTACAAACGAAGTTTAAACCGTTTATATATTAAATACAATTAAATGAAGCTGGTCACAGCGCGACAGTTCGTAAATTGGCGATTCGAACTTCAATTGAGTATACATAACTCAAATTAAGTCAGAATTCTTTGAAACAAGAATCGTCAGGACCGATTTGATAATAGTTTTCTAATGGAGGATACAAATCTGGATTTCGTCGAACGAATTTTGAGTCATGTAAAAATCAATTTTTCAGAAAAGCAGCGCCATAACCATTATAAAACCATAACAGTTTATTTAATTTTATAAAAGGATATTAAGCGAATAAAATCTGAATTTCAATTTAGAAAATTTCAGATTTGAGTTGTAAATTATATGTGAACTCAAGTGGAGTAATGAATTTATTTTTGAAACAAAAATCAATTTTTTAATTAATGAATATAATTAACTAATTTGAATAGTAATTAGTTAATGAAATTTTAAATTAATATTGGGCTTTGAATAAGTGAATTCGATTTGGAAATTTATATTCGAAATCGAAAAGGAAACTAGAATTGAAATTGGAATTCAATTTGGTTATAAGCAAGTTAAATATTTTATTTGAACATGTTATGTTCAAACAAAGAAGTGAAATAGGCAAAATAGCTAATTAAAGAATAAATTAGCAAATTGAGTTTGGATAGACCGGATTGAGTTGGGATAAATTGGAAAACAGGCGAATATAGGTTGAGCAGGTTTGGAATGAAGTATATGAAGGTTATAATTTGTGTGCCCGACAAAAAGATACATGTTTAAATTCCATATGAGGTTTTACGCGCCGTATCGGTTAGCTGCTTGGCTTTTTCCTTTTCTTTTTCTTTTTGATTGGAAAGGCCTGTGTGGCGGTTTGGGGATTTTCCCGATGCTCCCGGTACAAAGGAGTTTATGGTGAAATTTTCCGAAAATTTAAGGAGTTAGAATACTTTTTTAGAAATTTTGATAGTTAGAAATCAATGTATCGATATATATATAGAATTCGATAAGGAAACAAACTTAAAAATAGAATATTATAAACAAAAAGGAAATCGATAATCTGGTAATAGAACGGGAAACATATATACGTTTAAAAAGGAATAATTGGTTTGTATGGTGTTGATTTTTCAGGAATAATGGTTTTGTCTGTTTTGAAGTTAAAGATGTTTTCAGTCAAGGTCTGAGAGGTAATTTTACCCCAACTCAATTGTTTTCATTACTAACTAATAAATAGCAAGATTCAATTTCGATAATCAATATTTGAATAAGATTTAGTTGAATACAGTATTTCTGGTTGTAACGATGTTTTACACCACATTCGTTTTTATCCAAATAAGTGGAATTTTGGAAATATAACAAAAAATATTTCCTATGTATATAAATGAATAGTTGGGAAAGAAATAAGTAATCGGAATGTTCTCCAATTATAAATAGAAAATATTTTCGACGTATTGAAAATAAAAGGAGGCGATATATGGAAATGTTTTCCAAATAGCGAAAAGGCCAAAATGATAATTGAAAATATTTGTTTAACAAATATCGATAAGGAAACGGAAAGGGTAATTTAATTAATGAAATATTAATTAATGGTCCCAGTGATGGTTTGATGCTATGGATGAATGTTTGTTTTTCTTCGATAGTAAAATAACCAATTATCGAAGTGTTGCCAATATCGTTGTCAATATGGGGAGACCGGTAGGATTATTATCCGAGAACCACTCCATATTGGCAGTAGCGTTGCGAATCAAATTATATGAAGATAATCGAAGACGAAGTAAAGTACAAGGACTTTTTGTATTAATTGAAATTGTGCCTTCGGTTTTGTTCGGTCCCAGAGCGAACGTAAATGGACGAGTGTCTAACAGAGTATTTCCAATGATCGCATATGTTGGTCTGTATAGATATATATGGTGGCGGAGAATTTATTCTCTTAGCATAATATCCAGAATATATTTGTGAAAATCAATCAGTGATTAACGGATCTAACAATGTGGCATTCCAAGTGATTTTGCTATCAATGAATGATAAGTAATCGTAGCCTTAGGCCTCAACAACCGGGAAATGACAAAAATTGGGCAGGCAGCATGGCTATGTGGGTCGCTCCCATTAGGGTGTATATTCACCTATCTAGGGAAATTCCTTTTACTTCTTTAATCTATCGATGTTGTCCCTTTTCGGGAAATGGCTGCTGATCCCAACCGTTGGTGATATACATTCGATACACTCAAGCGAAATGAGTGGTCGGTCATGTGTGGACCGGGTTGCAAGATGTTCTTGTTGAACCCCAGTGTATTTCACTCTAGAGATACACTATCGGCAGGTGGTTCCATACCTTGTCATGTTGGAAATCCAATCTCCAATAAGCGCCCTGCGGTTTTTGATTTTATATTATATATGGAGCGTGAGATGCAAGCATTCCGCTAGATTCTATTTATTTGATGTAGACATTATTATAATATCACCGGATTTGATATCAAAAACATTTTGGGTTATCATAAGGTAAAAACCATCCGTGTTTATATGTGGATCGGTCTTACGATTATCATTTCTTTCGAAAGGATTTTAAAGTTAAACATATGATTGTAGTTTCCTCAGACCAGTCCCATGACTGACCCAGAGTTTGTTTTGTTTTTTTGTTTTCCCTAAACTCTTGGATGCCCAAATTTGTACGGGCAATCAAGTAGTTGGGATTTTACAGATTCATTTGGAGGAGTTTGAAGTAGGAGGCTTCACCAGTTAGCTATAGACTATCATATTTCCGCTGTGTATTATGTTGTATCTGGAAACAGGTGTTTATAACTGTTCTAGGAATAACTGTTGTGCTCTGATGATGGTATGTATATAAAGTTACTGATTTGTATTTCCAAAGTTATGTTATGTAATATATTTTATTCGTTCCGCTGTGAGATTTGTGTTCTACGTTTTCTTCTATTCTAATATTTCTTTCTTTCTATTCCTCATCCTCTAACTTCGTTCTAATAATAATTCGTATTTCTGTGCAATTTGGGTTGGACGTGTGATGTATGTAGTCAACTCAGATAGTACGGATTTGCGGGCCGTTATAGTAAAAGTGGCAAGCTCGGGTTTGGTACTTGGAAAGAATAGTGAAAAACACGATGGATCACTCAAAAAACTTGTGTGCACCCTTGGCTGATCACACAAGAAAAATGGTCGATCACCACATTTGGCACACTTCAAACTGGGTGATCAATATGGAGAAAAGTCTTGGATCTACGTCTCACGCACGGTAGATCGCTCCCGAAATTTCGGCATGGCACATGGCTCGGCAAAACCACCAGTTCGCATCGCATTGAGTTTTGGATGCAATTTCTCTTGATCACATCAACAAAAGGAGTGATCCGACCAAGTGCGCATCGCATCCCAGTGATGCAATGCCATGACTAGGTAGCGGATCGGGCAAGTTTCGAATGCGAAAATGGGGTGATCGCATTGGGACGATGCGAGATTCTCACGAGTATGATGTGATGGATTTTTGAATGCGACTTGGCACAGTAAGGTGGCTCCGATTTCTGTTATGGGATACGATGTGAGATTCACTTGATCGCATTGGGATTTCTGGGTTCAACACGAGGCGGAGTCGATATTTATGATGCGATTTTCCTTATGTGAGTTCAGCATGGCAACATGCCAGATAAGGTGGCATATTCAAGATGCCTTGCAGATCATCAAAAAATCACTGAACTACACGTGATTTTCATTGGTTTTCATGATGCAAAATTGGCGAAGTGCCAAGATGCGATTTTTCGAATGCGACGAAGAATGGATGTTAATTTTTGTATCTAGCATGTTATTAGATGCTTTTTTTTCGTGTGTGGGCTATGTAAGATGCGATTTTCTGACATTGGACCTCAAATCCTGCCTACTCCTACCTAACCTACTCAACTATAAATACCCCTAAGCTTGTCCTTCAAATGGTTCTTTTTTCTTGGGATTTTTTAACCTCTTGAAGCTCTCAAGAACCATTAATGGTTTCCATCTTCTTCTCCATGACTATTAGACATAGCACGGACCACTAAAACGTTGCCCAAATGTTTTCCATCAACTTCTGGACATTCACAAGGACTTTTTCACTACTTTTGGACAGTTTTGGACATTTTTGGATAGTTCTTGGATTTCTTGGATATTGAAACTACTTTTTGGACATTGTTAACCAAGTCAACATATTTTTCACTCAACCAAGAAGAAGGGCATTTTGGTGAAAGTTCTGAATTAACAAACATTTCGTTGTTTTATTGTAACGATGTGTACTCAAATATTGTTCGAACTTGTACAACATTGTAATCAGCAATTATATGATGAATGATTACTATGAAATAGACGTAGGTGTTAGTGCCAAACCACTATAAAACCCTGTGTTCTCCCTCCATTCCTTTACTATATCTTTGGAATATTGTATTCATACCACACATACATTGAGGGTTAGCGTATGCTGAATAAAGCGGCAATTCCCCCTTTCAACATTATTTAGTATTTGCTATGCTAATCAATCTCTATTAATTCCCCTATTCTATTCCTTTTATTTTTCTTAATTTGATTACCTTCCACTAATGACTCTAACGGTCGTATTTCCTAAGGCATCAATTAACCTATTAAATGTCATTTATGACACTAACGATCAAATTTTCCTAAGGCATTTACTATCTAATTTATGTCAGCCCCATTTTAAGTTGTAATCTATTTATTATATCTCCTTAAACTTTCTATATTACTATAATTTTATTTAATTCTTTTTTGCATACGTATACATGTCTATAGGTTTTATTTAGTTACTTCCCTAATTGGAGCTACAATTCCATTCCTAATGCAATTTAAATGGTAACCATTTGACATGTTTGTCCTATTCAATGTATTTCTCAAAATCAGTTATGGTTTCAATGTTTATTACTTAACATATGACCTTTTAATCATTTATAGCAAATCAATTATATTTACTGTTATAACGGTAATAATATTATTTCCATTTAATACGTGTTATATTTTTGTATACACACCAATAGAAACAAAAACCATTCAAACACAAACAACAAACATTGTTAATATATTATATCAGTGTTTCTACGTATATTTGGACGGATAAGAATATGTATATATTTTTATTTAAGTACAGTTAGCATTGTTACTATATTTTGTTTTGTTATTATTAACCATTTATGTTTTGGTCTAACCTAACAACCAAATCAAACCTTTTTATGTTTGGTGTTGTTTTAGATTCAAAATCTTATTAAAAGGTTAATAACCGCAGTTATTGTAGAATTCGCAAAAAATAATTTTAAAAAGGATATAGACATATTTCAAATCATAAGAAATAAGAAATATATGTTTTTGTAATGGTTGCTATAAATTACGTACAAATATAAGTAAATTTACACTCCTTTTTCAAGTTGTATTGTACTTATTTCTTGCTGATTTGAAACAATGTCCTTTTTATTAAAATGAACAAAAAGGTCACTCCTATAATAACCAAGTAAAAGACCCAATAACATCAAACATAAACAGGCATAATCTTTTAATCTAAATTTACATAAACCACAAATCAACACCAAAGTTAAGGATATGGATTAAAACTAAAATTTTAACAGTGGTTTTGGGGCTGATTTGCAGATCTAAGGTGCATACAATTACTAAAACAATTCTAAATACAGTTGTAGGAAATAATATAACAAACCAAATAGGCCTACAAGTTCCTACATTGAAACCATAACTTATTATTTCAGATTCGACAAAATAATAAACAAAATTGATAAACTTTTAGGAATATATTTTAGATCTGTTTCAGAGGAACTAATCAGGTAGTTATAAACGATGTATATAAATTTCTCACTTACCTGAAAGTCGTCCATATTTGAATGTGAATAAATTTTTTATGCCTACAGTTCCCAAAATCATACAGATCTACAATTATTCCAAAAAGGAGATTCTTTTAGATTTGTAGTTCTGCATGGAGTAGGAAAAAGTGAGGAAATCTGAATGGAAGAATGTTTATTCGTAGCACCATCTCTTTTTCACATTATGTGGTTCTAATCATCTTCAATCTAAGTTTGTTTATGTTTAGATTTGATTTAGAAGCAATCTGGAAGAAGAGGTAAATGGCAGAACTTCGCTACTGCTTTAGAATTATGTTCAAAAGAATGGGATCTAACCCTTTATTTATAGGGGTGAGAATGGCCCTAGATTGTGATTAGTTTTAATAATGATCCGTCCATATACAAAATGATCCGTCCATATATAAAATTTTATATAATAAAAATACCATCAAAAACCTAGCTGTCATTGGACGTTCTCGACTAGTGGAGTCGACCCCTAGGTCAACCGCCCGGTCGACCGCTAGGGACGACCGCTCTAGGTCGACTTGCCCAGTGGGGCTGGGTTATAAATGGTATAATATATTTTTTTGATTTATTTTCCATCTGTTTTCGTATTTCATCTGTAACTTTTTCATATGGACTCCCTTCACGAAGCTACAAACATGAAAGTTGACCAATATTCCATCACGAACGCATTGATGTAAGTTTCGTGGTCAAATTCCATCGTTTATGAAAATTCCATTTTTGGAGCCTAATTAAATAGCTAAATTAACTATCGCCAAAATTCCAGGTTCTTACAGTATTATAAATGGTGTAAGTGTAATAATGGTAATCCCACTTACACTGTTTAAGTATTATGTTTAGCTATAGACATTATTATAATAGCGTATTATAAATTTAACTTATGCACTTCATTTGAACATTTCACCTGAAGTTGATTTACTATTGAATATATTAATCCAAACTCAAGTGTTTAGTTGTTGTTCTTTTGACTTGATGCTCGAGTCAGGCTAAGGAGTTCAACCTTTGCTATTCTTCTTTTGGATGTTGTATATCCATGGGAGATTCGGCTTATTATCTGTCTGCTATTGCTACCTTGGTGATTAAGGTATTCCATTTTTATCACTTGCTCATGTTATAGGCATTTTTGTATCTAGAATTTTCTAATGCATTAAATTATTACTTTGACATTTTATGTAATTTATTTTATGATTTCATAGTTAGTACCTTCATGAACTACTAAGTTTTTTATTTTGCTATGAACTGTTATTTTGTATTTAGGACCTATTTGTGTTCTGTGATTTGATTTTATTAAACCCCATAGTTAAAACAATCTGCATTTCCAGACGATTTGAGTTATTTATTTATCGACTTAAATGGTAAGAAAAATTTTGTCGTTGCATGTGGTATCAAAACTTTGGTTTAATTGAAAACTAAGCTCATGGGGTTAAAAACTCAATAGGCATAAGGTACTGATACCCTAAAATGAGTAGAATTAGTCGCAGGATAAGTTTTGCCAGCGACTCCATTGATAAAGACATTAGCCTTACTATCTTTAAAAATGCCTTCCATCCAACCGATCCACTTCTCACTAAAACCTCGGGCTCTAAGCATATCAATGATAAAGAACCAATCAACTATGTCAAAGGTTTTCGCAAAATCAAGCTTCAAAACTGCACAAGGAATATTATTGCTACTATAGTGAGAAACAACCTCTTGTACTAGAACAGCACCATCAAGAATGTATCTGCCTTTGATAAATGCAGTTTGTTCCTTGTCAATCAGACTGTCCATCACCTTCTGTAACCTATTTGCAAGCACTTTAGTGATCAACTTATACGTGCTATTTAATAGACTAATAGGCCGATAATCAACCAGAGTCAAACATCCTTATTTCTTTTGAATTTAAACAACGTTAGCATAGCTAATCTTCTTAAAATTCAGACATCCCTTATCCAAATCAGCAAACAACTCCAAAGTGTCTTGCTTCAGCCAGTTCTAGTATGTTTTAAAGAAAAAAATTGGAAATCCATCTGGGCCTAGGGCCTTATCGTTTGGCATATCATTCAAAGCACAAATGATTTCCTCCTTAGTAAAGCTTGAGTCAATATTACCCAGGTAAATTGCAATAGGATATAGAGCTTTCCAGTCAACATCTATTCTATTCCTACAACAAGAGCCAAAGATCTTCTTATAATAATCGGTGAAAACAACACTCATCTCCCCTTGCCTACAATCTTCTACCTCATTATGCCACACACTACAAATAAGGTTTGATCCTCTTCTACCATTGGCAATTCTATGAAAATAACCCATATTTTTATCACCCCCGTTCAACCACTAATCCCAAGATCTTTGTTTCCAATAAATCTCCTCTTGGTCAATAACTTCCATCAATTCCTTTTCTTTGATCAGCAGCAAACATCTTTCATCTAAATCAAGAGTTCTTTGTTCAGCAAGGATTTTCAAATCAAGGATCTCATCTTCCAGTTTCTCCTTTTTTTTAATACTTCCAAAAACCTCCATATTCCATTTCTTCAACAAACTCCTCAATATCTTGAGATTTCTACTAATCAAACTAGCAACATCAGAACGACTACCAACACTTGCCCATTTCAGCTTCAGCATCTCTTCAAAACCCTCCTCCAGACACAACATTTTTTCAAACCGAATGATATGCTTTCTCGCCCGATTGTCTTCAGAGTCAAAAACGATAGGACGATGGTTAGAAAAAACAGAAGCAGATCCTTTCTGAGAAGCTAATGGACGAAGATCCTCATATTCAGGATTAATAAAAAATCTTTCCATCTTCACCAAAGTAGAATTTTCCCTTCCACTACTCCATGTGTAATGCCTATTGGTCAATGGCAGATCAATCAGATTGTAGTCTCTAATACAATCACCAAAGTCTTTAATATCATCACAATAACAATCAGATCTTCTATTTATTTCATATGAAAATCTTGTCAGACTGAAGTCTCCTCCTACAAGCCAGAGGCTTTGAAAAGAATCTTTCTCTCTTCTCTATTGTGTAAGCCATATACATTGGTAAAAGCATAGCAAACGCCAGAGCATCTGCAATTCATAATCACATGCAACAACTATTTTTAAGCTCTTGCTTCAAAGTCCATCTGTTGCTATTCCAACCAATAAGAAGGCCACCAGGATACCACTGGTGTTCAAATAACTCCATTGATCGAGATAATTTCCTCCCAAGCAAACAAAAAAAATATTAACAGGGTTGGAAAATTTTGATTCTTGCACAAAAACAACATCAGGTTTAAAGGATATTAAGTGATTTTTAACGCTATGACATTTAATAGGTTTTCATAAACCTCTAACATTCCATGAAATGACTATCGTTTAATAGAGTTTAATCTCGCTATTTCCTTCCTCTTAAATTCATCAAACACAACAACTTCATTATTTAACACAAAACCAGATTTATACGCAAGCTCATTAAACTGATCATATGAAATAGAATTCAAAATAGAAGGTACAAAAGCACTACATTCCAAAGGATGTTCAGAACCCATACTCCTTGCACTCCTTCTAAGAAGAGTAAAACCAGAACCACCAATGTCTTTCTTCCCCTTCCTATCCCCTCCAGAGTTTTTAGCTACCACCTCCATCATAATATTTTCATGCTCCCTTTGAATAGCTTCCACATCCATGAGACCGTGAGCCCTGTATACTTCTACCTCCAAGTCAGCACCCACTTCAGAAGAATCTCCAGAAACAAATTCTTCAGCCATTCCATCAACAGATACATCAGAGGAGATAACAAATGGGTTTGAAGAAGAAACTCCCACCTGAACTTTAGCTTCACCGCCCATAACTTGTCTCAGCCTTCACATCTTAAGTTTACCAATCATACCTTTCAGGAAAGGAATTTTGTTAAACTCCCTTTGATTTAAGTTAGATCCCTCTGAAACCTCTTAACAATAACTTCATCGATAAACTCTCTTGTATAGAGCTTCATCGTTGTATGAAGATTAATCGGGGGGGGGGGGGGGGGGTGGCTATTTGCACCCCATTATTTGCTCTTCACCCCCCGAATAAAATTTTAAAATTTCATTTCCAGATATGCCCTTTAACAACCGATTAAATAGTTTGTCTAGTGTTGCAAAATGATTAAAAAATAATAATTACAACTATATATATGAGTGATCGATGGTAAATTGCAAATTATAATTAAATTGAAAATCAGCCTTGTACATGATCTTTATTAAAAAAAATAGAAATTACAAATATTGATTAAAAAAAAATTAAAACAATTATTAAAAATTTAAAAACTTTACAATCAACGATGTGTATTGTTATGCATTTTGAGATCGAGTATGTTAGCTGTAACGGAAATTGCAAAGATCTAAACATTAAATAAATAAATCATTAATATAGATGATTTTGTTCAAATAAATCGACGCTGAAATAATATGCAATAAGGGCATTTTTGGATTAAACGGGGTGGCAAGAGCAAATGATGGGGTGCATATTTTATTTTCAAGTTAGCAGGGGGTGAAGAGTAATTAACGGGGTGTTAATAGATGCACCCTAATCGGGGTCTGAACTTCAATTTCTACCAACAAATTTGTAAGATCCACCTTCAGCCAATGGTCTTTTTGCAAATTCTTTACCCTTCCTACATTCTTCAAGACTCCTTCGACCATACTAAAATTCATAAAAATAATGGGAAGATTAACAAGCGAGATCCAAATACTCTCCACCTGCCTCGGGCGAGATGTACAGTATTGAAGATCCCACCTACGTAACCCTAGAATCCCTCTTTCAAGCACAACAGAACCAACCAGCTTCTTTGAGAAAGATTCTGCAGGAAATCTCACCAGAAAGTCATTACCGAAACGCTTTACAACCAAAACCCAATTCTAAAACTCCTTGAACTCGTCCTCTAAGATCTTCTCAATTTCCAGAATCGCGAAGGCACCCCTGATAATAGACACCACTACCCAGTAGCTATTGTCCTTCAGATCTTGATCAGACACAAATGGCGTCGGTACAGCTTCGTTACTATCCACCATTTTTTCTTTCTTATATTGAGGAGAAATTTTCTTCTGAGAAGAATTGCAATTAAAACCTCTATGTCTAATCTTTTGGCACTTAACACATCTAGTGGGATTTCTGCAGTCTCTGATCCAGTGATCGAACATACCACATCGAAAACACTACTTATTTGTCTTGACATCGTTCAGAGCTTTGGAATAAGAAAACAATTTCCTGTAAATAGGTTTCGGAGAGTTAGGTTTCGTGCTTTGTTTTTTCAACAACATGTCTTTATACGAGGGCACGTGAGAGGCATTCTCCAACTCCGATTTACATGGAGATACATCTAAAAAATGAACAGTTGGAGATGGAGAGAGAAAATCATAAAACGAATAGGCAAATGGATAAAAATCTAAGTGTGGTTAGAAAATTTTCTTGAACCTTAATTTAAAACTTAGAATACCTAAACATTTAATAGTCCCAGACCATAGATTCATAAGCGAATAATTCCCTAAGTATCAACCCCGAAGACCGAAATCAACATCAGACTAATACTCAAAAAATCATTCAACTTTACCAATCTCCAGTTAGGTTCCAATTCTTATCATAACTTCCTATCAACCCATACTATCCCATTCATGATCAACTCAACCATTTTCTATTTTAAAAATCTCATTTCAATTCTAGAATTAAGTAGTGTTATTTTAATCTTAACGTTTTACCCTCACACTCCTTTTATAAACATCATTTATAAAACTAAGGTTTAATATAAAAAATCCCTTTTCATCCCGCCTTTCTTTTCTTAATTCAAACACTTATTTTAAGATATCATCTCGGCTAATTCTCTTTTATAACTTAGTTATAAAACTCGGTTTTAATATAAAACTATTCATCAATTTTTTTTCAAAAATCCAATTATATTCCAATATAAACTTTGATTGCTTACTTTAATGAATCTCATTTACGAGCTGATCACTCAAAGTATTATTCATTAAAATAATAATTTACCCATCATTAACTATCATAGAAATAGTTAACTCCTTATTTAACTATATAAACGATAATTTCTTTTAAAAATCTTATTAAAGTTAAAACAAATATTCATTGATCGATTTCATTATATTAATTAACAACAAACTAATTTAATCAATTCAAAAACTTGGTTATCTCGTTAACCATTTCCAATTATTCATTTTTTTAAATTAATTAATAATATAATTAATTTAAATAATCTCATTTAATTGTCTTTGAAAAATAATTAATCCAAGTCTTAACCGCTATGTATATTTCCGCTCATTTGCTTTATAAATATTTTTAACATAAGAATTTGTTTTATAAAACCATTTAATAACACTTATAAACTTAAAGAATAAATAATAAATATTAATTTCCTTTTTATAAACTTTTATTCAAATTAATAGATTTCAAAATCTATCTCCAATTATAAAACGAATTTTATAGCTTCATTACCGTCGCTTCACCTAAAGGTAAATCAATTTTTATAAACCATTTAGTTTTAGGCCAACTACTACCAATTACTTAACCAATACGGTACATTGGTCAAAACTAAACAAATGTTGAATTTCATGTCAACGATCAATAACCAAACCAATCATCCAATCAGAATAGTTCGTATGATGATAATAATTAATATATTTGATAAGTCCAATTGGATCCCTCTAACCTATTTTTCTGCATCCAACTATGGTACTTCAAATAAAATCTTCTATTATATAAATAGATATAATGTTCAACAATCAAACAATAACAACAATCTAGACGTCCATACGTCAATTTAATATGTTTATATTATAAATGTAACCAAGGAGGTAAGTTACCTCATTTGGAAATAATTGTTAAATTACGATTAGTTTAAATTGAATTAAACAGATGTTTAATTTAATCAGTTCAGTCAACAAATATGAATATATATTCAGCGTCCATCAACCAATTAACAATCATAGCACACAAATATTTAAACCTGACTTATATAAAATATAGCCATGATAAAACTGAGTGAGTTGAACTCACCTTGAGTTTCGTTTCATCATTAAAATAGTTCGATTTAGTTAAATTAAACAAATGTTTAATTTAACTAAAAATTATGATTGCTTCCATCCTTGTCCAAAACAGCTCCAGCTCGTTACGCTCGTCGATACGATTCCATCATCACTTGTTTCATCTGATTCTGTTGCTATAACAAAGATTTAAACTTTTTATACGTTGTTCACCTTTTAAAATAAATTATATTAATAATATATTTTTATTTAAAACACTACTTACTTATGTTCATTAAAATTTCATTTCAACATGACACGGTTTTGATGAGCTATCACATATTTACGTTTGATACCGGGTTAAACATGCTAAGGCATGATATAAAAAATACAGGCACTGTATAAAATTTTGGTTAGGCATTAATATCTCTTCTAGGCACATGTACTTAACTTGGCATATTATAAACCTTACTAAATGTCACGTTAATACGTTATAATAGGATTGGCAAACTAAAATAAAAATCATTGGGCACGTAAATTCTTACTTACATTTATAAAACCGATTAAGCCAAATAAAAACATGATTAGATTTTGTGTAAACATCATTGATACATTAAAAACTAGTCAATTAGGCATGACTAAACTCAGGTTAGACACGTAAAAACGAAAAAAGTTGGGCACAATTATAAATGGGTTAGGCCACCCGTAATTAGTCACTTGTATTTGCATCCTCTGGGTCACATAAAAACTTAATCTAATTAGGCATGTTAGACAACATAAATTAACTTACGTATAATAATAATTAGGCCCTTTAAACAGAATTTGGCACATATGAATGCGAATAAAACAGGATTAGGCAAGTTAACAATACTTTGCAGGCTATATATACTATACTTAATATATATAAATAATTCTCTAAATTATTATTTACTTAAGTATATTTACGTAAACATTAAATCTAGGCGTGTTAAACTCACTCACCAGGCCATGCTGTATGTACACTATACACCTTCTTGTTAATTAAATATTCAATTAGGCATCACTAAACAATTAACTATCGATCACATTAAAGATAAATTAAGCACGTATATTTTAAGGTTAGGCATTATATGAATATGCAGGTTATGTAAATGTTTGATTAGGCAATGATAACATACGGCTAGGCATATTGATAATTGTGTATTAGGCATATCTTTACTAATAATCGGAATATGTTTGGTGTCACACTTTTTTGGTGTACACGTAAACTACCGAAAATGCCCTTTATTAAAAACAAACACATATAATAAAAAGAATTAAATCAAGAAAGAAACGGAAAGTAATTAAAGTTAAATAGTAATGTTTCTTTAATTAGCAATGCGTGTCATTAATGACATTAATAAAGACGTAAATGAGAACAACATTAAAAAAAGCAGACAATTAAATCTAGAACGGTAACATAAATGGAAATAAATCATGTATATGTTTGAATTCGAAAATAAATGTGCATCGTAAATGGAATCAAATCATGCATATGTCTGAAAATATTTATTTCAAGAGTATGTGCACGCGTATTAAAAATGGAATATTTTTCAATAAAACTAGAAATAAAAATAAATGTTTGAATAACGGTCACATGAATTAACATGCATGAATTAGAAACAGAAGAAAATTAATGTGCGGTAATGAGAATAGGAAAATAAAAAGAAACTATCGAGCAAATAAATATGCAGAAAAATAAAATGGGTAAGAAATATACCAGACCATGTACTAATGATATTTTTTATTTTGTTGAATAGCTCCACGCGTGCCATCACCACGCGCGAAGCGCGTGCCTATACGTCTCGTTTATATTAATGTACTATTCATCTTCCCTTTTTACCTTCGGCATATATTTCATTAAACACCATAATTTTCCTGCCGCTGCTCTTATATTTATATTTGAACACCATGCATCCAATGATCCATCACCAGAGATTGGCCAGTTGCTCCCTCCTTTCATCAACATTGAATTCATGCACCTACGTCGACCCTCACTTCTCTCCAGTCTCCCCTGCCATGCTTTCAAACCAAACTTTCCCTTTTCTCTTTGCTTCATATTACTTTCTTTTTTTATTCTCTACCGCCTGCTTGTAAGTCCTCCGCCATACGTGAAAACCAGAGTGCAGCCTCCCACTGCAATATACTACGTTTCAAAGCCTAAGACTGCTACCAATCCTTCCTACCACTTCACGGTTCATTGTTCCACCATCCCCACCAGAGTCCACACTATCTTCCAGTCATGCTTCATCCACTAGTTCATACTTGGATGGCTCCCATCCCCCCACTGGCCTGACGTCGATCTACCCCTTTCTTTCTTTTTCTTTTTTTACAATCGGCTAGGCTGTGAAATATTGAAGAAGAGCTGGTTTGTTTTAAGTTCTTGAAATGGAACAGTACCATATTTTTTTAAAGGCGAGGGGTTGAGTTTTTTTTATAGTAATGGCTTGTGATTTTCAGCTGGAGCGAATGCCTATTTATAGAAGTGAAGAAGGAAAGATAAGAACACCATCACTTCTATACGTACGAGGCAGGTATGAGGGTAGCAGGCGTAGGCATGAATTATCATTTCATGTGAAAGAAAATATAGCGTAGCTTGGTAGTGAAGTTTCAAATGGTATGGTGCCCTTGATTTGTGTTTGATAGTGATTAAAAAAGCAGAGTTTTCTTTGAGAGCAAATCTTTTGTTCCAAAAATCCCTTATTCCCCTCTACCCAACCAATCAACACATCTGATTTTCACCTTTTTTGCAATTAAGTCAAAAAGAAAGAAAAGGGTTCAATTGCAAAAAGGTGAAATTTAGGTGGTCCTGATTGGTTGGATATAGGGGGTAGGGAATTTTAGGTGGTCCTTATTCCCCTCTACCCAACCAATCAACACATCTGATTTTCACCTTTTTTGCAATTAAGTCAAAAAGAAAGAAAAGGGTTCAATTGCAAAAAGGTGAAATTTAGGTGGTCCTGATTGGTTGGATATAGGGGGATAGGGAATTTTGGGTACATGGGATTTTCTTCCGTTTTCTTTGTTAAGAAGGAAGGCCCTGCATTGATGTTGAGATATCAACTTGATGAAGACTGTATGTATTTAGACATGTTTATAGGGTAGCCTGCATACCGTACATGGTAATAGGTTTGCATATTTCCAATTTAGGATAGGTAAGCAGTTTTATTACTTAAGAGTGAAGTTTACCTTTTATTTTAATTATGTTACGATATTTAATTTTACCATCAACCGTTGTTTTATTGTTAAACGTCATCTTCGTATCGCCACACGCGAACTTCAAACATAATGAAAATGGACAACTGCTACGTCTTGACGTTCTGTTCCCAATGAAATTAATTTCATTGAAAACGGACTCTGTTTGCATAACAGCGTTATTTTTTTTGAAGGAACATAACAGCGTTATTTTAACTCCAATTTATTCATCGATTCACCTTTATATTGTGCATACAGATAAAATAACTCCGATTTGCACCGAATTGGAAATCTAATAATAATTGGCCATAAATATTCTAATAAAATTCGTTTCGTTGAAAATGAAAGTCGTTTGAAAAGAAACCTATTTCTAAGCTTTATATAATATAATTAAATCCTAAACAATTTAATTTAAACAATAGTAAATTATTATTATCGTATATCTCCAATTGATATCTCATATAGCTTCGAGATAAACTAATATATATTTTAAACTCAACGTTTAAATTCTCTGATTAAACGATATTCAAATATATATAAAGAACCTTATATTTTCATTAATAAACGTTATCGTTTATTAATGAATTCCATAGCGACTATTTCATATAACTAACAATCTATAATAAGACATCTCCATTTTTTCTTCCATTAGAAAATTATGATTAATTCGATCCGAACGATTCTTATTTCATAGAATTTCGATTTAAAATGGATTCTACATATTCAGGTGAAGTTCAAATCGTAAATTATGAAATACCACGACGTTTCAAACTCGTTTATAATTTAAGTATAAATTATACGTTCAAGCTTCGTTATATAAGTGAATTATATATTATAAATTCATATATAATTCCAAATTAATATTTAAAATAATAAAATATATTAAATAGTTGACTACCAAAAATATGGGACGTTACATGTTTTGTTGAATATTTGATTGTGGGTGGCTAGATGTAAGCGATCTGATATCTATAAAAAAAATCCCAGTTTTACAATGGCGTTCAACGGTTTCCAATGTCTTATAGGTCCATATATTTCAACGGTTACCAACGACTCTATTTCAACGGCTTTCAACAATTTTCAACGGCTTACTGATCCAGGAAGAAATTCACGTGACTAATTTAAAACGTTGGAAGCCATTAGAAAACAAAAGTTGGTGGCATTGGGAGTCGTTTGAAACCATTGATCCATATACCAACGGACATTCCAACGGCTTTCCAACGGCCCCTAGCCGTTGCTATTCTGAGTTCCTCTTACAGTGACGTTCGATCTAGTGTTGATCAATTTAGTTTATACATGTTGTATAATTTCTTATATAATGCAAACATTGTATACAGGTAACTTGGGCAACTCATTCTTCATTATCATTCCAGCTATCTGTAAAGAGAAAGATGGTCCATTTGGTGCACCCGATGCATGCCACTATCATGGATTAGCATATTCTTCTTTTTCCATGGCTGTAATTATTATCTTTAACCACGTTAACTATAATTAAAAAATCAATGATAAATACTTACCTATTGATATATTGCTGCATCTTGTTGCAACTTTTCTTTGTTCGTACATGTACAATGTTATACGAGTAACTGCTACGACAAAAGACAAGGCAAATTTAATGGTAGTTCTCAAGAAGAAAATTAAAAGTTTATGTCTAAGAGAATCCTAGATTATATGAAAGTTTATTCATCAAATGGAAATGAACTTCCCATTTCAATCTATGATGGATCTAAACCAACGGTTTGGTGATGGTATCAGGAAGATTTGAAATTGGGTGTTGAGGTTGATTAACTTGGTTAACTCTTTCTTTATGTATATAGGTAGGCATAGTCAGTGCATTGTAATGTATTTTCATGATAATAATGGAAACTAATGAGGATTATCTATTGTATGCCTCGGTAGTTCTCAGATTTATGCTTAGCAGTGTCGGTAGAAGCTCATTTGTGTGTTCTATCGTTGTACACTGTATGGCTTTTACCTCCTCGTTCTATATGTTGAAATGCTATAGACTACATTATATTATATATGAAACTATATATGACTAACCTACATTAAGTTTCATATTGTTAACATAATTTTTATTCTAACAGAATAGAGGAAATAAAAATAAGTCTGAGATGTGGGTTCCTAGCATTGCTTCTCCTTAGATGGCATTGTCCAGTTTTTCCAGGTTTGTGATATTCCCAGTATTGAAGAATAATAGTTATGAATAACCTATTATACATTTCCTCATAAAAGAGTGGAGAAAATTGCTTTTCATGTAACTTTAACCAATTCTGAAATGCTACTTAATTTTTTGTTAAAATATAAGGTATTAATTTATTGATTTATTTCAATACGTCTTTAAAGAAATTTATTTCGAGTAGCCCTAATTATATAATTATATTTTAGTTAAAGATTATTGCTGATACACTACGTAACCGTGGACCATGACGCTTTTCTACTAAGGCAAAATTCAGAGATGTGTATTGGCTATTAGTACAACTGTGGGTTGACACAAAGACGACACAAAACTTCATTTCACTATAGTAGTATGTGCATTTTTATCTTTATTGTTTTATGTTGTATTGTATTTTGGAATCATCACTATAATATGCATCTAGATTATGTGCATAGATTACATTTTCTAATATGGTAGAACTTTGAATGTAACTTTAACTGATCTTTTGATATGTCTGTTAGAAGTTAGTGAATTTTATTTTATCTTGTCTGTACCTATCGGAAATGTATGTTTACTAATTTATTGGTAATATATGTTTTTATTATTACATTGTTAAATGCAGATGATAGAGAATTATAGTAGGCAAATAAGTTTTTTGAATTTTGCAATTGTCATGTAGTGTTGCAAATAATCAAATTGCAACTGTCCTAAACAGTTGTAGTTGAGTCATTTGCAACTGTCATAAATAGTTGTGGTATCTCACTTTTCCAGGTTTGCAACTGGCATTTGTTGTTACAAAATGATCTGTTGCAACAATAAAGGTTTTTTGCAAAAAAGTCCACCGCAACCTATTATTGCAACTGACAATTATAGTTGCGAAAAACGACCGATCTATTACAACTTCGGCTATCTAGACGAGAGTGGATCTGTTGCAATTGACCTACTGCAACAGAAATTTCCACTTGTGAAAAGGTTTTTTTGTTGTAGTGTCACACAAATTCAACTAAATCACCATCATTACAAGAATGTGACCAATAATTCAGTTAGTTTTTTAATATATCTAGAAAGTAATAAATCCTTGTATACTTCTTTGGTAATCAAATGGTAGTTCAACAAATTAGACCCTTTCCACCATATAGCCTTCCATTTAAAATATAAAAAATTTGATAGCATTTAGACTGTGAAGAGAGGATGACAAAATAAAAGTAGTACTCCGTAATTATTATAGATATAAGGATAATTTGTAGAAATGTTTCATATCTAAGGCAATGTCTACATTTCATAAATATCAATTTTACCAATTTGAAAGTGGGTCGTTAATAAACAAATATATAATTATGTCTGCTTTAAAGGAGAAACATGTAGGATCACCATGAATATAATCTAGGATTTTTTATTTATTTATACCACTTTTCAGAACTTATGATAATAATAGACCACATTGCCAACTATTTACAAAAATGGACCATATTTTACTTAACTAGCGTCATTTCAGGTGCCCCCAGTTAAATTTCTTTTTTAATACGAAGGCGGTATCTCTGATGCCATCAAATTTTTTTTACGGGGCCAATGTAAAAGAAATAAATTCGTAACTCAGAAAAAATAATCCAATGCCAAACCAAATTCTTTTGTCATACATGACCGATAAAAACTCATTTTTGCTAGTATTTGGAGTTTAATGTAAATCATTTATGAAATTAAGATGGGTCTTACAGCAGTAAGCATTATGACTACGCCAATCTTTATGTGCAATGGCAAAAGAAAAGCAACAAATCACGGAGACTCAAAGCAAAGGATAGGATAGATCTACCGAACAAACAACTGATCTTGGAATGGCTAGCAGTCTCAGATTAAATCAAAAAGCAGTTTTTTTTTTCTTTTTGAAACTTAAGCAGATTGGCAAAACAAGCAATTATTTTCTTTGTATAACTCGGTGGTTGAAAGAATCGACTGCAATTTTCTTTAGTTTTTATTTAGGCTCTTTCATTCTATTTAGGGGGGAAGATCTAGGGATCGTGTATTTTGAGTTGTTTGTGGCTAGTGATGTGGAGGATTAAACCATCGAATAGTGGGGACTTGGGTCGTATTTATTCATTGAGACTCGCAAAAGATCATGGTTGGTTTTTTTTGGAATTTATCAAAGAAAAATTAATTAATCTTTAGTTAAAACACAATTAAAGATGAAATGTTTTAGGATTTTAAAGTGGATTTAAGTTTACCTTTTTGCTGGAATGGTATACATGAAATATTAATTATTGAAATTGATTCTTTTCAACTCTTTTATTTGTGTACAAGCAAAAAGAGCATCATGTTATATCAAAACAAAATCATGTTTTTTCCATTACAAGCCGACTAGTAAAAGAAGTCATTAATATATCTTAAAAATATTGTTCTTCAAGTGACTAAGATTGTGATTCAGATGTCTTGTGTAAGGTTATAAAATTTAAGAAAAAAGTTTAGGGTTAATTTTAGTAATTATGAGAAGAGGGGCTAAATTTTAAAATTGCAGGAGATTGTAACAAATTTCAATTTTTTTAACTATTATTTTGTATTGGGTAGTGATTTAAATTTAATTTAAAAAAGCAATTTTTTGACTGGTATTGTATGAAAAGAGATTTACTATGGAATTGTTATTTCATTTCGAGAAGAGATCAAAACATGATCTTGACCGACATATCGGATGACGTTTTGGAAATCTAAGACAGTGTGCAATGTCACTAAATGAAGTTATATATATATATATGTATATATAAAATTTGAGATTGTGGTTAGTATTTATATTGTAATTTTAATTATTACTTTTCTTTTGAAATGGTAAAAAGCAAAGAATGACAGAAAGAACATAAAAACATGGTTGTTGAATGGGCAAAATTAACTGTTAAAGTGCTAATTTAAAATCTAAACTTTAGTTCGTACGCAGATGAAATTTAAAATAGTTCTGAACAGCAATGATACATCGGTCTGGGAATCATAACACTCATAGATGCATGGGGGAGGTGGTAGAGTGAAAAGAGATAAGAGCGACTCCAACAGAAAGATATTATGCCTTGGAATTTGAAATTGCTTTGAAAGAGCTCGCCCAACATAAATAAATATTCCCCTAAATATTCAAGGGAAAATTTAAAGGCCAGTTCATTATTCATAATTGGCTTAGGCACTGATTATATTAGCGCCTAAAAATATGATGCTGATTAAATCAACGTCTATACCACTCCCTCCTTTTATAGCTACCACGACAAAAAAAACATTCATCTACTACCTCCCAACAACTACAAAACGGTTGCATACAACACCCCCCCCCCCAACTGCTATAAAACGGTCCTATACTGGAAACAATGACTATATATCCAACCATAAATTACCAACTTCCACACATTAATATCACAACACAACTTCTCATTCTTCCTATCTACTACTCTCAAAGCAACAAAAATTGAATAATGTCTTTACTTTTAGGAGAATTTACACATCTGACGATGTCTGGAAGTCATATTTACGAAGACAACACCGAGAGCCAACAAGGAACTCCTCGGAGCAAATAAACAATCTTTCCATGGACAAGTGAGGAGGAATATGATCAATGCAACATATACTATCACTTTTCACAATATTCGGTTATGGGCAAGGATCAATCAGGTGATAGGTTTTGGAGAAAAATAAAGAATATTTTTAACCACACACATCCTAAAATCACACGAACTTTTTCGGTAATTCAGGGTCGATTCAGCAAAATAAATCATCAAACGTCAATTCACGAATCACAAGTTTGAAAACTAAAGAAAGTTGACCCTAGTGGAATGGAAGCAAGGATCATTCTGTATGTTTTTTAAATACATTTGTTATTGAGTTAATTATTGTTATGTACGAATCAAATTAATATTTCTATCACTAGAAATGACTGGCAAATGTAGCTGGATAAAATGAAGCAAAAAGACTGCATTACTATTAATTCTCAAACTGTTATGACCTACTTACCAGTCAACCAACATGGAACTCTAATTCTGCTAAGAGTTTATGCGATGTTCAAACTTTTGCAAAGGGAAAGAATAAAGTATTAAAATCAAATTATTCGTCTAGTCTTGGAGTGTCGTCGGGAAGAGATTCTCAAATTTATGGACAAATCCTAGCTGATGAGTTCAGTCAAAGAAAAGATGAAGATTATAAACCAGTGGGAGTCAAAGTTGCAAAAAGGAAGAAAAAGGTTGATGTTGTCGTGGATGCAAGACTCTATGCCGCCAATGAAATACATGAGTATAGACATCAAGAAAGAATTATGTAACTCAGAAGAAAATAAAATTAACGAGTAGGTTTGCTGACAATGAGCAGTAGAAGTTGCTAGTTGAAATGCAAGAGTTAGCTATCAGACAAAACAAACAGGCTATGGAACAAAAAAAACATGAGCAAGAAATAATGAACAAAGACTTGATTAGAGCGAATGACTTTCAAAAGGAGTATTGGTTGAGGCACAAAAACCATATTCTTATGGGAAAATTTCCTCAAATGTAGTTAACTATATTATTTCCTTTGTAGTAGCTACTTTATTATTGTGACGACCCCAAACCCCATTCCACGGTGGCGAGGGTAATCTTTGGAATATAACACATAAACAGATAATAGCAGAACAGAAATAAATAAATACACCAGATAATGTACAATAGGATACACTGGATAAACATAATCATCAGTGTTACACAATATACAGGATCATACTTAGTACAAATATAGTTCAGCTTTACATAAATGTCTGCAGTGGAATCAAAACATAATATGTACAATAGGAGCTGAACAACATAAAAAGAGATAAATGATAGAATCCATCTTCAGCTCCATAGCTATCCAGAAAGAGCCTACTAAAACCTGAATACAAGGCTGCCCATGTAGAAATAGGGGCACTCGAGTTTGCAAGTGAAACAAACAACGAGTCAGCCATAGGACTGGTATGAGAAATCTACTTAACATATTTTACAATAAGGCCAATCATAGGACCACGCCGCTAACGCTGAACGGGTTTACTCCATTGGATTGCTAGTGCTTTCAAGCAAGTAAATCATTTAAACATCGCAATGCTTTTTGCAAAAATGAAGCCATTATAAGACTCAGTTCCCATCACACAATGCAACACAAACCGGAGCCCCGTACCACTATGTCGCCATATATAGGTATACAATCAAAACCACACGATGTCGTATATGGAAATTGGGTTTCCGTCATGAACCAAGGCAAGGGATCGTCCATACTGCTTCGAGACAATCTAGCCCATGTCTCACGACCCAGACGCAGGTAAGCCCTTGAATCGTCAGGGCCAGTCCACTCAATGTGGATTAAAATGCCTGTGCACAGCGTTTCCCCGCTCTATGGGGTGTAAACTGGTCATATCCGACCAAACCATCGGCTCTGAAGAGACCGAACTAACCGAGGTGCCTCGCTATCCATCATCCACATAAGTAAAATGGCAGGCCATGTAAAAACACCAACTTTGACTAAGTGAACCTTCTTGTTCCTTATCTCTTTTGTTTCTTTGCCAATTATCTTTAGCGGCTCTCTTCTTACAGCCAATTCTGGAGTAATTTCTATGTCCCATTGCGCTGCTTCTTCCACGATCAAGTCTGGATCATGAACGTGCTTTCGAAGTTGAGATACATGAAATACATCACACAATGTCCCTCTTGAGGGTTGGTTAGGCAGTGGCCGGGAGGCTCGAGAGGGTCGCCGTAAAACAAGCGTACTGGGGGACCAGTGTAAGCCACGGTGGGTTTTACCTGCTGTTGTGGAGGATGAAGGGATGGTTGTAAAGCCTACCGGATTTCGCGCAATTGTTACAATTATCAATTTAGTAAAATTTTATTTCCATTGTAGTAACTCTTTAGTTATCAATGTAATGCTCGTTTGAATTATTTAGCTTGTTCTTCCATTAGCTCTTAACTTTAATTTCACTAATACTAGCTGCTTATCAATACAAATAACAAGTTGAAGGAAATTGGATTCTCTCTTACTGAAGTATTACACCATAAAGACAACACAAGTTCATACAACCATGAAGATGACATATGTACATACTACCATAAATAAACATAACCATTGCAAGTAAGAATCGTCGTATAGGTTCCATATATAATTCATAAGATCTTTATGTAGCCTATTGTGTAGTTGTGCTTCTCTACACGAAATTTGGTGGTCTAGATGAATGTTGAAGACCTATTTTGTTATAAGGGTGTTGTATTGGAATACATCCAGTGGTTGTGAACATTTTCATATTCATAGTGTCATTGTCCTTCGTCTATATCTCTTTCGTCTTCAATGACCATGTTGTGCAGAACAATGTCAATAAACATGATTGTAGACATTTTTTTCCGAGACTACAAACGACAAGGAATACTGATAATTGCAAGTATAGACTGTAGAATACCAAAATATCTTTCTATGTATTTTTTTGTCTATCCTGTATCGTAGAAAATCGATATGTTTTAACAATGGTGCTTCATTTTGGATAAATTTCATCATACAGGTAATAGACATAATTGTAATTATTTTACCCAAGAGTAAATGTTATCGAAGGTACCTGACCTTGAGCAAGGTCAGTAAAAGATGTGATCTTTTAATGATATTTAAGTCATTTATAAAACCAAGCATTCTAAAGAAACATGTCAAATTCACAAATCCTACGAAGCTATGGCTTCCAAAATGATGGTCGTTCGTCTCTCCTTGAAGTTTTAAGAACCTTGATTTTCCTTAGGGAAATTCTTCCTTTCCCAATGCATATAGTCAAGACTTCCCAATATGCCAGGCCATCCTCTGCTTTCCTGCATTTCTCAGATGCGTACAACGTCGGACTCGTTCGGGGACCTTAAACCCTCCGTACCACAGACATCAACGATAGATTGATAGAATTTTTAAAGAGTTTCGAGTTTCGTGCACTCCACTGTTTGGTATTCATCATTCAATGCATTTGCAGGAGCGTCATATGATTACATTCTCATTGATGCTGTCGTTTTATGTTCATCGATAAGCTTCTGTGATTTTGAAGCATTTGTTTTGTACTTCAAGCATTTGTTATTATTTTGAATGCCTACAAAGTTCTCAAAAACAATTCTCTTCTCACTCGGTATCTTCTTCAAAATGTATCTGGTTCGTAAGTGCAGTTGACATTAAAGTTACCTTACATAAGAGATGGTTGGTATCCAACTTGGTTACGGTTTATAAACTTATGATCATTTACTATAACGACCCGAATTTACAGTCAATTTAAAGTATGGTTTTACCATGTGCATATTCTAAGATAAGCGACTTATGTGGTGCTCGCGGACCGGACTAGGTGCACTAGGGAAGGTTTTACGACTCCAGTCGGTTCTCTCCTAAACAACTTCAAAAAAAAAAAAAAAAAATAAGTGGATTTTAAAATGTTTGAATATAAATTTAGAACCTAAAAAGTTGTTGGAAATGAATCACAAATTTATTTTACATTGTAAAATAGTTAAAATAAGGGTATATGATTTTTAAAATGATAGTTAAGAAGAATATTTTCGAAATCGATAGTCCGGTACAATTTTAAAAGCTAAAAATAAGACCATTTTCCAAACTATCTCGGAATCCAACAAAACCAATTTCATTGGATCAATATCTATGAAATATAGAAGGATTTCAAATTTTGTAGCAAATGGAGTTAGAACGTAGTCATGCGAGTAGTAACAATTAAGCGTAGTGCAATAAAAGAGACAATTAATTACCATAGGATAAGAACTAATCGTAAAAACATGGAAATTAGAGTACACACCATTTGAACACATGGCACCCTTCCATGCAATGTCCCTTCCTGTATGTACATGAGTTTAAGGAAGAAAATCACTTCATTTTCATTTGCTCCTGTGACTCCCCACGTCCGTTAATGTCACTCACAAAGGGAATACATTAAGTTTCATGAAGCATTATAAGTAAACAGAACAGAAATATTAAAAGACAGATATATATATAATAACAGTGGAATAAAAACTTTATTAATCATAAAACACCGTGGTCCAAAAATTCACATGTCTAAAATACAAAAACACATTACAACATAAAATCTACTGTCTTGTACTATCAGAAAACATAAATACTTAAAAAGAAAACATAATTCTCCAAAAAGAGAAAAAGCCGTCGTAGAGATAACAACTTGAGCCATACTTCGAAAGCAGCTCCTAGCAAGATGATAACCGAGTCTGAACTAAGCCTGAGTATTCCAATGCTGAGAACCTGGGGGGAACAGAAGAAAGAAGAGGAAACAAAAAGGGTCAGACATAAAGTCTGGCGAGTCTAGTTACTTTTAGCAAGTAAATAATTAAAAGTAGCATGACAAGCATATAAAGTGGATAAGAGAGATTACTACATACACGGCAGGTGTGACAAGGTAGACAGGATAAGGTGTATACGCTTCTCTAATGATTACTCTACACTATTACTAGTATATCCAGAATGAGATGATCCCCAACATGTATGAAATGGTAGACTTAGGTGCACTTCTGATGAGAGGTTTTAACCCCATACAATCCACAAGCAGCCCCAATAACGGACTCCTAAACTTACCAGAGTCCAGATGTACCCTGACTACTACCCTAATCGATCGGATCCCTACTCCGTAGATGCCCAATGCTGGCCCCATAGTAGGATGTATCACTTCCTAAAGCGGCAACCCTTCATTTTCAAGATGTGCACAACCATATCTACTGATGTCACAGTGTCTTAATTCCCATAGCAAGCTGGGCCCATGCACGCACATGACTCCATTGGTTTCCTATGCTATTGACATTGCCCCTTCATTTTGGATCTCTTAAAATTAGCCCAGTAAGCATGCCCCTACTCCAACCTAGTTCGGAGTACTCGTTTGATACCTAGATGGGTTATTGACTAAAACGGGTCCCACACACAAGATGATACAAGCTCCCCCTCAGCTTGCATCCCCACTACTAGGATTTCAACAGGTTATGCCTAACAGTCCAACATGTAAAACATGTTAAGTTGTCGGGCCTATATATGTAAATATTACCCACCGCCACAAGATTTTCTTAACCCTCAATGATCCAAGAAAGTTTACTTAACAATGTTGCATAACCCCAAAGAATAAAATAGGTTAAGTTTATAGGACGGTATATGTAAATATTACCCACGGCCACAAGATTTACTTATCCCACCCACTATTTCAACCAAGTTTGCTTAACCCCTATTCAAGTTAACATGCTCAAACAGTCCGTATGGATTCATCTAGGTTAAGTATTCCAATTCGTTACCAAGTCCATTTATGGTTATAATGGGCTAGACCTCCCTTATTAGGCCTACAACTTGAGGATGTTGGATATGCCGGTCGGTTCCGGGTAGACTTCTTCCACAAGTTGGGCTTAACCTCATGTCTTAACCCGTCTTTTATTTGTGCACTTAGACCCTTCATATTAGATTCAACATTTGCGGTTGCTGGATATGCCGTTCCGGGTCAGAGCAGACTTCCGCCACAAATGCAATCTAACCTCGTGTCATAAGTGCCATTACAGTTTTCTAATTACTGTAATCCTAGGCATTTTAATTATTAACCAATAAATTATACCTATGTCTTTATAGGTGTTCATGCCCATTTACCCAATTATATTCATAAATAATATATGCCCAAATTCATATTTTCATATATTACTCAATTTATGCCAAACTTCTCGTTTACAATTTGTGCCAGTTTTACCATTTTCCCTTTGTCCCCAATCTAACGCATTCGTATAAATTGGGCATCATGCATAGGATTAAAAGTATTCTGGCCATAATCAATAAAAGGGAAAGATGACAATAGTGATTATCTTAACAAAAGTGACATAAACATGTAATTGGTATGGTGATAGGGTGGACATATAAAAAAAGATCTAGTGAGCATGTGATAATAAAACTAAATCTAACAAACTAAGATATCATAATAGCCATGAATAAATAAGGATTCGTATTTCCAGTTAATGATAGATCTAAATTAATCACCACATGATAGGTAAAGTTTAAGATCCACGAATGTGACATGATAAGTTAACCACAAACGAACTAGATATATAATGGTAGATCTAGCATGACATGATAAATTAACCACAAGCGAATTAGATCTATAAAGGTAGATCTAGCATGACATGATAAATTATCCATAAATGAATTAGATCTATAAAGTTAGATCTAGCATGACATGATAAATTATCCACAAATGAATTAGATCTATAAAGGTAGATCAAACATGACATGATAAATTAACCACAAACGAATTTGACCTAACATGACATGATAAATTAAACTCAAATGAATTAGATCTAACATGACATGATAAATTAACCACAAATGAATTGGATCTAACATGACATGGTAAACCATCCTCAAACGAATTTGATCTAACATGACATGATAAATCAACCACAAAGAAATTGGATCTAACATGACATGATAAAATTTAAAATTCAAGGATGTCATAGATTCACGATTTATAACAAATCGAACTCACAATCATATCACGTTTACTTTTAATCATTTAAATCTAAAAGTAACTAACTTCCCGGTATTTGGATTTTAGAAGATAGAAAAGAAATTGTGTGTGTTAAATTTCAGATCTATAGTTGAAACGCTTGAATCTTTTTAAACTTGATTTTAGAGAAGAATAGGCAATTTTATTGAGGTTGCAGCAGGGCCTTGCCATCATCATTACTTTTCAGATGAATAAAGCTAGGTTTAGAGTCCTTTATATAGCCTAGGGTTCACGAATCTAGCTCCAAAATCGGTCCAAGTTCGGAAAAACGTATACTGCCCAGATTTGCAGCCGGTCCGACCCCCCTACATGGGTGTCGTCCCCTGCGGGGTCAGCCCTAAAGAGCCTGGGTCGACCCCGGGGTCGACCCTAGACAAACGGTCGGCCCTTTCCCTGTTTGGCGCATTGATTTCGTATTTTGCTTATTTTTAAATTTTGAATTCTGAATTATATATATATATATTCTCCTTATACGCATACAACTTCAAACCTTAATAACTTCTTCATACGAAGTCCGTTTTACGCAAACTTGGTATCTATCTTGACCAAAATTTCGAGATGGACGCAATGGCGCAGTCTGTTTTACTTAACTCTGAATATTTAATTAAGTTTTCCTTAATTGATTGTTAATAGTGTATTTCAAATTAATTATTCTTTAATTTATCATCTTTAGTGTCGTTAAAAAATTTTGGGGTGTTACATTCTCCCTTACTCAAAGGATTTCGTCCCCGAAATCTCCAAGTTAAGAAGAATGTATCCTACCATCCATCATCGATCTACTCATCCGCCAATCATAGGCATCCATTGTCCTTAATATTTTCTAATGCTTATATGAACATATGCAAAGGTGTGTGTATATGTCCCAACACTAATGCAAAAGATCGGGCGGTCCATTGATTCAGTTGAACTCCTTAATGCAACATATGTTAGTGTCATGAATATGCAAATAATCCTATTATAACATGTAAGTTATATATGTGTGTACAATCATTCATCCAAATGCAACATCCGTTTGATAATATATCCATTCTCATTCATTAAAAGAAAAGAAAATTGCACACACATCCATATGCAGTATGAGAGTGATTGAGCTGATCTAGTGCCTAATGTGCGTGTGTATGTGTCCATAGGCGACCACTAGCAAACACGTGCATCCATCAAACATAACATGTTTCAAACACATGTTTATAATCATGGGATTTCCTATCTAAAGGTCGAAGATTTGATTGATAGGATATACTCAGATGAGAAGCAAGTGCGAATAAACGCTTTGGAAAAAAGAAGTTAAGAACATTCTCTTGAAAAGAAAAGGGTACGTAGTGCAAAATCTTGTCTTCGGTCTCGCAAGTTGCATCTGCTTGTTTGTCTCCCCACTGACCCTTCACCATTCTTATTTGCGTAGCTTTTTAACCTCCGATCCAGGTAAAAGTCTTTCTGTAGATCCCCACCAACAAGTTGGCGATCTATAGGGTCGTCCATATAATGCTTTGAAGGGTTCCATGTCAATGCTAGCTTGATGACTGTTGGTGTAGGCAAACCCTACTAAAGGAAGGTGCTCTTCCCAAGTCACTCCGAAGTCTGGGATACACAGCCTCAAAATATCTTCCAGAACTCTGTTCACCCTCTCCGCCAGTCCATCCGTCTGAGGATGATAAGCAGTGCTCAAACATAATTGTGTACCTAAAGCTTCTTGCAAGCTCCTCCAAAATTCATTGGTGAAAATGGGATCTCAATCACTTACAATACAAGAAGGTGCTCCATGAAGACAGGCTATATCACGAATGCAAACTGCTGCCTACCATGCTGTCGTCCTCTTACTCTTAACTGGCATGAAATGAACGCTCTTAGTAAGCCTGTCTATTATCACCCAAATGCTGGTGTTGCCCTTCCTTGATCTAGGAAAACCATCTATGAAATCCCTGGAGACACTCTCCCACTTCCACTGCGAGACCTCTGAAGGATGAAGTAAATCATCGGGCTTTCTTTGCTCAGCTTTGCCTTGCTGGCAAATCAGACATTAAGAAACAAACTCTGCTACATCTTTCTTCATTCCATCCCAAAAGAAAACCCTTTCTCAAGTAACTCCCCTACTTTCTCTTAGAGCCATATGGCGCATGGGCAATGCAACTGGCTTTGCATTATCCACTAAATATATGCGGAAATCGATCTCGCGCCTTGCGATAAACCACGAACCTCATCAAAGACATCAGGATACTCACGAACTACTGCAACATATTTAAGATCATCGATAGATGCGTCAAGTGGCTCTAGGAAACTTAACATAATAGACCCCATGGGGTCACAAGAAATCTCAACGGTCCTCCCTTGGCAAGTCAACAGTCTAACGACTCTTCTCTCACAATCCAGAATGGAATCATACATCGCTAGCCAACCTATCCCTAGAATCTAACCATAGCCCATAAAATCGAGCACATACGCATCACACTTGAACTCGACGCCCAACAAAGATATCCTCAAACCCCGATAATTCATAAATAAATGAGATGAAGCACCAATTGCGTTTGAGACAACTACGGGATCCACTACCATACCAGTAATTAAGTGCAGAGATTCAACCGTAGAACTAGATATAAATGAATGTGAAGCACCAGTATCAAAAAGTGTTCTAATAGGATGATTAGAAAGAGAAATTAAACCTTACGTAGAAATTTTTCTACCTCTATCCGGAGCATTGATCACGAAAGCATGCACCTGCCCTCCAGAAGTTCCTGTCCTTTGACCTTGTCCATATGATCCCTGTTTCTTCGGGCACTCCCTAGCAAAGTGTCCGACCTCTCCACAAACAAAGCAAGCATTCTTCCTTTTCCATCAGTCCTTGGTCAAGTGATCCTCTCACCCACAACTATGGCACTTCCTCTTACCCTTAGCCTTGTTATTCTTTCCGCCCTTCTTCTGTTGTTGTTGATGTACTTTCTTGGGCCATATTTTTTTGTTTTGTGTTTCCTCAACCTTAACTTCTTCCTTTTTAGGTTTATTTGAACTTTATGTGTTCCCTTCCTAGGTCATCATTTTTCTCATCCTTGGGCTGTGCTCCTTAGCACTAACTCCCTTGCTATCCTTTTTACCATCCTTATTTAACAAGCTAGCAAATCTCTCAAAATTTGCCTCCATCACACTGAAATCCTTACGTAGCTCGAGAAAATTAGCCACAGGTGATACTACTGTAGCTACAGATGGAGGTTAGTCACTTCATTGCCCTTCGACATGTGACGCGGTTTAAACATGCCTACGGCATCATGCCTGAGTGGGGACACCTTTCGGGAAGAATCGGTTCCCCAGACAAAAAGGAAAAAGGAATCAAGCAGAGAATCGAGAGAAATCACATATATCTTTGGGGAATATGTTTTTCAAAATAAACTATTCTTTTTGAAAATGCTTTCTTTTAAAACCTTTTTGAAAATAAATTTCAAAAACTTTATCCAATCTGGCAACCTTCAGCTCTGATACCTAGTGCGGCACCCCACGTCTGTTAATGTAACTCACAAAGGGATTGCACTAAGTTTCGTGAAGCATTATAAGTAAACAGAATAGAAATATTACAAGATAGATATATATATAATAACAGCAGAATAAAAAGTTTATTTATCATAAAACACCATGGTCAAAAAATTCACATGTCTAAAAAACAAAAACCTGTTACAACGTAAAATCTACTGTCTTGTACTATCAAAGTACATAAATACTTAAAAGAAAACAGAATTCTCCAAAAAGAGACAAAGCCATAGTAGAGATAAGAACTTGAGCCATACTTCGAAAGCAGCTCCTAGCAAGATGATAACCGAGTCCTGAGTAAGCCTGAGTATTCCCACCCTGAGAACCTGGGGAGAAGGGAACGGAAGAAAGAAGAGGGAACAAAAAGGGACAGACATAAAGTCTAGTGAGTCTAGTTACTTTTAGAAAGTAAATAAATAAAAGTAGCATGACAGACATATAAAGTGGATAAGAGAGATTACTACATAAAAGGCAGGTGTGACAAGGTAGACAGGATAAGGTGTATACGCTTCTCTAATGATTACTCTGCACTGTTACTAGTATATCTAGAATGAGATGACCCCCAACATTTATAAAATGGTAGACTTAGGTGTACTTCTGGTGAGAGGTTTTAACCCCATACAATCCACAGGCAGCCCCAATAACAAACTCCTAAAATTACCAGAGTCTAGATGTACCCTAACTACTTCCCTAATTGATCGACTCCCTACTCCGTAGATACCCTGTGCTGACCCCCACAGTAGGATGTATAACTTCCTGAAGTGGCAACCCTTCATTTTCAAGACGTGCACAACCAAATTTACTTATGTCACAACGTCTTAATTCCAATGGCAAGCCGAGCTCATGCACACACATGACTCCATTGGTTTCCTATGTTGTTGACACTACCCCTTCGTTTTGGATCTCTTACAACCAGCTTAGTAAGCGTGCCCCTACTCCGACCTAGCTCAGAGTACTCATTTTGTAACAACCCTGAATTTTGGGGCCAATTTAAAATTTATTTTAAGTGATTTTAATGAGTTTTGATATTTAAAATAATATATTTTAAATAATAATGATCACAAATTTGATTCAAATCGAAGTTAGAATGAATAATTTAATTTTAATTATAAAAAGAGTTAGAAATAGCGCGGTAGTTTGAAAAGTCAAACTTGAACTTTGACTGACCGTACAGGATGAAAAATTTAACCGATTTTAGTGAAACCAAAAATATTAGAATCTATTTAAAAATATCTTTCCAACGAATTCGAAAAATCGAAATTTCATAGCAGGAATCAAAAGTTATGCCCAAATTAAAATTTAGAAAGGTCGTTAGGTAATTTGCATAGGTCAATAACGCTACTTTTTGCATATGAAGGAATTTGAACCCGAAACCACTTCCATTGAGTTCGGAATGATGTTTCTGCATTGAAAAACAGTAAACACTTATATATTTTGAGTTTCGAAAATTATTTGTTTAAAAATGTATTTTTAATATTAAATATATTGGCCTTAAAAATAGTCATTTTTCAAACGACCTCTGTTTTCGACGAAACCACTTTTGTTGGAACCGGAATGTCAAATTATTGCTAGGTTTCAATTTTCAGAATTTTTCGAATTAATATGTGAGCGTGGGAAAAGAAAATGTGTTTTGACTATTTAAGTTAAATTTAAACGCCTTAAAAATAGTCATTTTTCAAACAGTCTCAGAATTCAACGAAAATAATTTTGTTGGGTTCGTATCGTCAAAACAAAGTTAAAAATGATTTTTTTGGTAATTTTTAGAATTAATATATAATTATAAATGATTTTTCAGTGTAAACGGACAATTTTTGACTTTAAAAATTCATTAAAAATTCATACGAGCTCAGAATTGAACGAAATTAATTTTTCTAGATCCGCAGCGTCAAAACATAGCTAAATATATTTTTCACGAATTTTTGAAGTTAATTTGTGGCCTCGGTGAATTTTCATGTACGGTCAATAATTAATTAATTAATTATTAATAGGATTTTAAAAAAAAAACGTTACAGACCTCAGAATTGGAACCCGGGACATAGCCCATTGCGCTCAGAAGACGTCAAAACCCTAATAACGACAGTAAGCAGGCCTAATTCTGAGTTCGGACCAAATCGGGCTTAAACGGGCTAATTAAACAATAATTAAGTAACCCTAAATATAATAATATAAAAATCCATCGGGTCTTCTTCCTCTCCCGTCGTTCTTTTTCAGCCGCATGCATAAAACAACCCATCATGGCCGAAACTTCCCTCTCCAAATTCTCCCAATCCACAAAGAATTAGCTTAGGCCGTAGTTAAACTTTTTGAAGCTCTTCTCACTCTCTTCAATCTCCAAAAAGTTTCAACCCTTTTCATCGACCGTAGGCGAAGAAAGAGCACCCTCAACCCACGCCCTTCATTAGCCCGCCGCTCCTCCTCCTGGCAGCCGCACCCTCCCATCTTCCCGGTGAAGATAGCCCTCTCGTAGCTCTCCAACCTCCCGCAAACCGTTCGTAAAACCGTCGATCGTAGCTCGAGTTATCTCGATTCAAAGTTTTGAACTTTAGGTAATATTTATTTTAGATTTTGCGATGCTTTTAAATGTCGCTGTGTCAGTTGTTAAAAGTTGAATTTTGATTTTTCATATGCATTTGTATTTGAATCGTTTCAGATCTGAAATCTATTTGAATACGAACACTGAATCGGATCGAACCTGTATCATCTTCTCAGACCAGACCACTGTGAGAATTTATTTTTTTATTTTATTTAATTTATTTAATTATTATTTGCATGATTGATAATAAGTAGATCTAATAAGACGTGATGTTTAGAACATGGATTTGAACTGTTCACTCCGTATGATGTTGAATCTGATTTGCATGAGATTAGATCTGAAATTTTGAGGTTTAAATCTAAATTAATAATTAATTAAAATTAATTATGTGTTATTTATTTTAATCACGCCATGTTGATTTTACATATGTCAAGTTAAAACATCACCTTGTAATTACCTTGATGCTAGTTATTGGATTTGGACTTGTTGTTATGTTTGGATGTTGTGGTTATGCGATGTGATGAAAATTTACATTCTTATTTGCTGCAAATTAAATAAGAATGCGACTTGTGGTGGAATTTGCATTTTATTATTTAAAATAAAAATAAGGATTTACATCGTATGAGAAAATTAACATTATTCTTAGTGTCATAATAAGTAATTACATCGTATGTGTAAATTAACATTTTTAATGTTAATATGATAAGAAATTCAACCGTAGGATGTAAATTAACATTTTTAATGTTAATATGATAGAAATTCAACCGTAGGATGTAAATTAAAATTTTTAATGTTAATATGATAGAAATTCAACCGTAGGATGTAAATTAACATTTTTAATGTTAATATGATAGAAATTCAACCGTAGGATGTAAATTAACATTTTTAATGTTAATATGATAGAAATTCAACCGTAGGATGTAAAATTAAAATCAGAATTTGCGATGACATGAAATTTACCTTTTATTATGTAAATAAAGTATTTTCACCGCATGTATAAATTTACATTATTTCTAATGTAAATTAAATAGTAAACTTAACCGTAGGATGTCATTAACATTTTTAATGTCAATTTTAAAAAGAAGTTTGACCGTAGGATTAGTTGACTTTATTTTTAATATTTATATATATGAATTTCACCGTAGGAAGATTTACATTTTTTTTTAATGTAATAAAAAGAATGGACTTTACATTGTAATTAAAGAGTAAATTTTACATTGTAAAGAATGGACTTTATATTGAGAATTTGGCAATGTAAATAAAAAGACAATCTTTTTATGTTGAAAAGAAAAAAAAGACCATCTTTTTATGTTCAAAATAAAAAGACATTATTTTTACATTGTAAATAGAAAAGATTACATTTTTACATTGTAAAGTAGAAAAGGTAACATTTTTACATATGTAAATAGAAAAGATTATATTTTCACGTTGTAAAATAGAGAAGTTAATATTTTTACATTACAAAATATAAAAGTTGATGTCTTTACATTGTAAAACATAAAAGTTGATATTTTTACATTGTGAATAAAAAGTTGATACTTTTACATTGTAAGTAAAAGAATGAAATTTTATGTTGTAAAACGAATTATATAACATTTTATTTTGATATCTATGAATGAATTTACATCGCATGAATTATATAACATTTTATTATGTAGTTTAAGAATGAATTTACACCGCATGAACAAAAGTTACATTTTTATATGTAATTTATATATAAATTTGCACCGTATGTTGAAAATTATATTTTTCTATGTAATTAAAATGTGAATTTACATTGTATGACGAAAATTTACATTTTTATATGTAAATTATAAAGTGAATTAATGTTGTATGTAAAAATTACATTTTCCTTTGTAATTAACATGGAAATTTCATCGTATGTTAAAATTTACATTTTTATATGTAAATTATATAGGGAATTACACCATAGGATAAAATTTACATTTTTATATGTAATTAAAACATGAATTTACATGGTGTGTTAAATATTACATTTATATATGTAATGTCTATAGGAAAGTATACCGTATGACAAAACTACATTTTTCTATGCAATTAAAGGATGCAATTTCATTGTATGATCAAAATTGCATTTTTCTTATGTATATATGTAACATAAAATGAGAATGAACATTAGAAATAAAATTGATTTATTTTATATGTAATTTAGATGTAGAAAAGTGACATTGCAAATAAAAAAAATTATATTTTTACAATGTGAATTAGATGTAGTGTTTGCATTGTAATTACAAATCATGTTTTCACAATGTGAATTAAGAGTAGAGTTTACATTGTCATTAGAAATTATATTTTTATATGTAATTTAAAGATTTTGAGTGTAGCAAAATTTACATTTTCAATGTAAGGAAAGAATGAATTTAGGATGCGGTAATATTATCTTCATTTTCAAATGAATTAAAATTTAGTAAGTATCGGTAATTGTGTGGAGTGTTGTTTTAATCAAACGACGTTATTACGATTCAATGATTATATATATATATATAATTAAAATTAAACGAATAGGGCGTGGTAGTTCGCGTTTTGAAGTCGTACTTTTAAATGACAATACAAGAAGATCCGACCGTCGGATTTTCTTGAAACTGAAACCGTTAGGACCGTCTTGGAAAAATCTTTCCAATGATATATATTACGTTAAGATCCAACGGTTAGATTTTGAGAAATGTGAAAATCAAAATTTGTTGAATACAGCGCCATAGTCGCCCATGGAATTAAGGCGTCGTTATATAAAATTTTTAATTATTTTAAATAATTAAAATAGGAATGAATCGTTAATAAAAATAATTATTAATGTGTAAGAAGGATTTTCAATTTATATATACGAGGATTATTTGGAAAGTCCGAGTTTATCTCATTCCAAATAATTAAACGACGTTTAAAAATCCAAGATTGGAAGACGGCGATTGAAGACCATCAAATCTCCACATCGAATGGACGATGATGACTGTTGCCTTAGAATGGCTCGCAACCATGATAAGGTAATAGTAGGAGTTGCCCAGACGTAGTGTTGATTTGTACGGATTTGGCTTTCGCTCAGACCCAGAGCTTAAGCTTATAAATGGATTGTGTGTCTGACATCGTACTCCATTATATATCATGTTATTAATCTTCTGTCGAATGTATGGATGTTTGATGGCGGAGAATTTATTCTCTTGCTTAACACCCGTTCATATATTTCGGCAAAGGATTGGTAGGGTGATATGGAGCGATGATGTGGCATGCTAAGATGCATATGATCAAGGCTTTGTTGAAAAGCAGGCCTTGTGAGACGATCAAAGCACAGTCTGTTTAGGCATAGCTTTGTGTATAGCGTGACTTCGCGAGCCTCACACATCGGCGGAGTCTAAAACGGGAGAAGGGAATGCAGGGAGAGCAGCACGTTTCTTTCTAGCTAGAGTGGTGTCAGTGACCTACCAGCCCTGACATTTTGCTTATGTGGATGATGGAATGAGGCGCCTCGGATGATAGGTCCTATAGGACTGGGAAACGTGTGTTCAGGTATAACTAATCCGCTAAGTTGTATTTGCGGACCGGCCCTGCAGCTATCCAAGGGTTCTCCTCGGGGAATCCTGAGACACTAGCTAGAGTGCTCGAATCGGTAAGGAGCTCCTCTCTAGCCTTGACTCATGATGGAAACCAAAAATCCAAATACGAATCGACGAATTTGATTGTATTACTAGTACGGAGGCATAATATATGGGTACCTATGCTTCCTAGGATTGATACATTATGATTGAAATTGTTTTTAAAACATTTACACACTAATAATAATATCAAATTCGTTTTTAACGTATCAAGCATGTTTAATCACCATAAGGTAAAACTCTATCCTCTGGTGTGCATTGCATTGTGTGATGGGACCTGAGTCTTATGGTGATTTCATTTTTCTAAAAAGCATTGCGTTGTTTTACGATTTACTTCAAGTTATGCACGACAATCCATTGGAATAAAACCCGTTCCGCATTAGCGGCGTGGTCCATGGATTTGCCTTATTACTATTAGTTTTAAGAATTCTCACACCAGTCCCACGACTGACTCGTTGTTTGTTTCCACCTTTTTGCAAACTCGGGTGCCCTCTTCTCCACACGGGCAGTCGAGTAGTGTATCTACAGGTCCTTATCTCGAGCAGGATGCTGGATTGAAACTTAAAGCTGGGTCCGGAGCATAGTTATCTTCCGCTGTATCTATTTTATTGTTTCCGCTGCAATGTATTAAATTTATTGTAAAATTTTCTTCCGCTGTATTTTAATTTCGATGTACTCTGATATTTTCTATACTCTGATGTTATATTATCATGATGTAATAAAAGTCTGCTGTTGTTGTTCTGATGTGTTGTATTCCCAAAGTTAACGTAGGCGGGATTTGAACGGTTTTGGTCGATTTTGTGATCGATTAAGGTCGGGCAAAATCCTACTCGTTACAGTTGGTATCAGAGCTTTGGTTAGCTCAAATCTTTGGGGTACAACTCATTAGAACTGAACAAAAGGCTCATCAGAGATTGGATTAGTAATATCCAATAAGAATACTCATTAGAGATAGGATCAGCAGTATCCTAGAATGAGAAAACACATTAGAGATAGGGTTAGTAATGCCCTAGAATGAGTTGAGAGTAGCAAGCCTATAATATACGTATTTGTGATTAATTATACTCTATTTTGGAAAATACGATTTTGATTATATAAAAAGTTATATATTTTAAGGTTAATCAACTAACGAAATTATTTAAACCAATGGAGAAAATATATATAAATTAGTTAGTTAATTAATCAACTTTTAGCTTCGTCCCTTTTCGAGGATGAAAAGTTTTTAAGTGGGGGAGACTGTAACAACCCTGAATTTGGGGCCAATTTAAAATTTATTTTAAGTGATTTTAACGAGTTTTGATTTAAAATAATCTATTTTAAATAATAATGATGACAAATTTGATTCAAATTGAAGTTAGAATGAATAATTTAATTTTAATTATAAAAAGAGTTAGAAATAGCGCGGTAGTTTGAAAAGTCAAACTTGAACTTTGACTGACCGTACAGGATGCAACATTTAACGGATTTTAGTGAAACCAAAAATATTAGAATCTATTTAAAAATATCTTTCCAACGAATCCGAAAAATCGAAATTTCATAGCAGGAATCAAAAGTTATGCCCAAATTAAATTTAGAAAGGTCGTTAGGTAATTTGCATAGGTCAATAATGCTACTTTTTGCATATAAAGGAATTTGAACTCGAAACCACTTCCATTGAGTTCGGAATGACGTTTTGGCATTGAAAAACAGTAAACACTTATATATTTTGAGTTTCGAAAATTATTTGTTTAAAAATGTATTTTTAATATTAAATATATTGGCCTTAAAAATAGTCATTTTTCAAACAACCTCTGTTTTCGACGAAACCACTTTTGTTGGAACCGGAATGTCAAATTATTGCTCGGTTTCAATTTTCAGAATTTTTCGAATTAATATGTGAGCGTGGGAAAAGAAAATGTGTTTTGACTATTTCAGTTAAATTTAAACGCCTTAAAAATTGCCATTTTTCAAACAGTCTCAGAATTCGACGAAAATAATTTTGTTGGGTTCGTATCGTTAAAACAAAGCTAAAAATGATTTTTCGGTAATTTTTAGAATTAATATATAATTATAATTGATTTTTCAGTGTAAACGGACAATTTTCGACTTTAAAAATTCATACGAGCTCAGAATTGAACGAAATTAATTTTTCTAGGTCCGCAGCGTCAAAACATAGCTAAATATATTTTTCGGGAATTTTAAAGTTAATTTGTGGCCTCGGTGAATTTTCATGTACGGTCAATATATAATTAATTAATTTTTAATAGGATTTAAAAAAAACGTTACAGACATCAGAATTGGAACCCGGGACATAGCCCATTGCGCTCAGAAGACGTCAAAACCCTAAGAATGACAGTAAGCAGGCCTAATTCTGAGTTCGGACCACATCGGGCTTAAACGGGCTAATTAAACAATAATTAAATAACCCTAAATATAATAATATAAAAATCCATCGGGTCTTCTTCCTCTCCCGTCGTTCTTTTTCAGCCGCACGCATAAAACAACCCATCATGGCCGAAGCTTCCCTCTCCGAATTCTCCCAATCCACAAAGAATTAGCTTAGGCCGTAGTTAAACTTTTTGAAGCTCTTCTCACTCTCTTCAATCTCCAACAAGTTTCATCCCTTTTCATCGACCGTAGGCGAATAACGAGCACCCCCAACCCGCGCCCTTCATCAGGCCGCCGCTCCTCCTCCTGGCAGCCGCACCCTCCCATCTTCCCGGTGAAGATAGCCCTCTCGTAGCTCTCCAATCTCCCGCAAACCGTTCGTAAAACCGTCGATCGTAGCTCGAGTTATCTCGATTCAAAGTTTTGAACTTTAGGTAATGTTTATTTCAGATTTTGCGACGCTTTTAAATGTCGCTGTGTCGGTTGTTAAAAGCTGAATTTTGATTTTTCATATGTATTTGTATTTGAATCGTTCCAGATCTGAAATCTATTTGAATACGAACACTGAATCGGATCGAACCTGTATCATCTTCTCAGACCAGACCACTGTGGGAATTTATTTTTTTTATTTAATTTAATTTATTTAATTATTATTTGCATGATTGTTAATAAGTAGATCTAATAAGACGTGATGTTTAGAACATGGATTTGAACTGTTCACTCCGTATGATGTTGAATCTGATTTGCATGAGATTAGGTCTGAAATTTTGAGGTTTAAATCTGAATTAATAATTAATTAAAATTAATTATGTGTTATTTATTTTAATCACGCCATGTTGATTTTACATATGTCAAGTTAAAACATCACCTTGTAATTACCTTGACGCTAGTTATTGGATTTGGACTTGTTGTTATGTTTGGATGTTGTGGTTATGCGATGTGATGAAAATTTACATTCTTATTTGCTGCAAATTAAATAAGAATGCGACATGTGGTGGAATTTGCATTTTATTATGTAAAATAAAAATAAGGATTTACATCGTATGAGAAAATTAACATTATTCTTAGTGTAATAATAAGTAATTACATCGTATGTGTAAATTAACATTTTTAATGTTAATATGATAAGAAATTCAACCGTAGGATGTAAATTAACATTTTTAATGTTAATATGATAGAAATTCAACCGTAGGATGTAAATTAACATTTTTAATGTTAATATGATAGAAATTCAACCGTAGGATGTAAAATTAAAATCAGAATTTGCGATGACATGAAATTTACCTTTTATTATGTAAATAAAGTATTTTCACCGCATGTATAAATTTACATTATTTCTAATGTAAATTAAATAGTAAACTTAACCATAGGATGTCATTAAGATTTTTAATGTCAATTTTAAAAAGAAGTTTGACCGTAGGATTAGTTGACATTATTTTTAATATTTATATATATGAATTTCACCGTAGGAAGATTTACATTTTTTTTATGTAATAAAAAGAATGGACTTTACATTGTAATTAAAGAGTAAATTTTACAGTGTAAAGAATGGACTTTATATTGAGAATTTGGCAATGTAAATAAAAAGACAATCTTTTTATGTTGAAAAGAAAAAAAAGACCATCTTTTTATGTTCAAAATAAAAAGACATTATTTTTACATTGTAAATAGAAAAGATTACATTTTTACATTGTAAAGTAGAAAAGGTAACATTTTTACATTTGTAAATAGAAAAGATTATATTTTCACGTTGTAAAATAGAGAAGTTAATATTTTTACATTGCAAAATATAAAAGTTGATGTCTTTACATTGTAAAACATAAAAGTTGATATTTTTACATTGTGAATAAAAAGTTGATACTTTTACATTGTAAGTAAAAGAATGAAATTTTATGTTGTAAAATGAATTATATAACATTTTATTTTGATATTTATGAATGAATTTACATCGCATGAATTATATAACATTTTATTACGTAGTTTAAGAATGAATTTACACCGCATGAACAAAAGTTACATTTTTATATGTAATTTATATATAAATTTGCACCGTATGTTGAAAATTATATTTTTCTATGTAATTAAAATGTGAATTTACATTGCATGACGAAAATTTACATTTTTATATGTAAATTATAAAGTGAATTAATGTCGTATGTAAAAATTACATTTTCCTTTGTAATTAACATGGAAATTTCATCGTATGTTAAAATTTACATTTTTATATGTAAATTATATAGGGAATTACACCATAGGATAAAATTTACATTTTTATATGTAATTAAAACATGAATTTACTTGGTGTGTTAAATATTACATTTATATATGTAATGTCTATAGGAAAGTATACCGTATGACAAAACTACAATTTTCTATGCAATTAAAGGATGCAATTTCATTGTATGACAAAACTACATCTTTCCAATGATATATATTACGTTAAGATCCAACGGTTAGATTTTGAGAAATGTGAAAATCAAAATTTGTTGAATGTAGCGCCATAGTCGCCCATGGAATTAAGGCGTTGTTATATAAATTTTTTAATTATTTTAAATAATTAAAATAGGAATGAATCATTAATAAAAATAATTATTAATGTGTAAGAAGGATTTTCAATATATATATATATATATATATATATATATATATATATACGAGGATTATTTGGAAAGTTCGAGTTTATCTCATTTCAAATAATTAAACGACGTTTAAAAATCCAAGATTAGAAGACGGCGATTGAAGACCGTCAAATCTCCACATCGAATGGACGATGATGACTGTAGCCTTAGAATGGCTCGCTACCATGATAAGGTAACAGTAGGAGTTGTCCAGACGTAGTGTTGATTTGTACGGATTTGGCTTTCGCTCAGACCCAGAGCATAAGCTTATAAATTGATTGTGTGTCTGACATCGTACTCCATTATATATCATGTTAGTAATCTTCTGTCGAATGTATGGATGTTTGGTGGCGGAGAATTTATTCTCTTGCTTAACACCCGTTCATATATTTCGGCAAAGAATTGGTAGGGTGATATGGAGTGATGATGTGGCATGCTAAGATGCATATGATCAAGGCTTTGTTGAAAAGCAGGCCTTGTGAGACGATCAAAGCACAGTCTGTTTAGGCATAGCTTTGTGTATAGCGTGACTTCGCGAGCCTCACACACCGGCGGAGTCTAAAACGGGAGAAGGGAAAGCAGGGAGAGCAGCATGTTTCTTTCTAGCTAGAGTGGTGTCAGTGACCTACTAGCCCTGACATTTTACTTATGTGGATGATGGAATGAGGCGCCTCGGATGATAGGTTCTATAGGACTGGGAAACGTGTGTTCAGGTATAACTAATCCGCTAAGCTGTATTTGCGGACCGGCCCTGCAGCTATCCAAGAGTTCTCCGCGGGGAATCCTGAGACATTAGCTAGTGCTCGAATCGGTAAGGAGCTCCTCTCTAGCCTTGACTCATGATGAAAACCAAAAATCCAAATACGAACCGACGAATTTGATTGTATTACTAGTACGGAGGCATAATATATGGGTACCTATGCTTCCTAGGATTGATACATTATGATTGAAATTGTTTTTAAAACATTTACACACTAATAATAATATCAAATTCGTTTTTAACGTATCAAGCATGTTTAATCACCATAAGGTAAAACTCTATCCTCTAGTGTGCGTTGCATTGTGTGATGGGACCTGAGTCTTATGGTGATTTCATTTTTCTAAAAAGTATTGTGTTGTTTTACGATTTACTTCAAGTTATGCACGACAATCCATTGGAATAAAACCCGTTCCGCATTAGCGGCGTGGTCCATGGATTTGCCTTATTACTATTAGTTAAATTAGTTAAGAATTCTCACACCAGTTCCACGACTGACCCGTTGTTTTTTTCCACCTTTTTGCAAACTCGGGTGCTCTCTTCTCCACACGGGCAGTCGAGTAGTTTATCTACAGGTCCTTATCTCGAGCAGGATGCTGGATTGAAGCTTAAAGCTGGGTCCATAGCATAGTTATCTTCCGCTTTATCTATTTTATTATTTCCGCTGCAATGTATTAAATTTATTGTAAAATTTTCTTCTGCTGTATTTTAATTTCGATGTACTCTGATATTTTTTGTACTCTGATGTTATATTATCATGATGTAATAAAAGTCTGCTGTTGTTGTTCTGATGTGTTGTATTCCCAAAGGTTAACGTAGGCGGGATTTGAACGGTTTTGGTCGATTTTGTGATCGATTAAGGCCGGGCAAAACGCTACCCGTTACACTTTTAATACCTAGATGGGTTAATGACTGAAACGGGTCCCACACACAAGATGATACAAGCTCCCACTAGGCTTGCATCCCCACTACTCGGATTTCAACTGGTTATGCCTAATAGTCCAACATGTAAAACAGGTTAAGTTGTCGGGCCGGTATATGTAAATATTACCCCACTGCCACAAGATTTACTTAACCCTCACCGATTCAAGCAAGTTTACATAACGAAGTTTCTTGACCCCAAAGTATAAAATAGGTTAAGTTAGTGGGCCTATATATATAAATATTACCCACTGACACAAGATTTACTTAACCCACCCACTGTTTCAACCAAGTTTACTTAACCCCTATTCAAGTTAACATGTTCATACAATCCCTATGCATTCATCTAGGATAAGTGTTCCAATTCGTTACCAAGTCCATTTATGGTTATAATAGGGTAGACCTCCCATATTAGGCCTACAACTTGTGGATGTTGGATATGCCGGTCGGGTCCGGGCAGACTTCTTCCACAAGTTGGGCTTAATCTCGTGTCTTAGCCTGTCTCGTATTTATGCACTTAGACCCCTCGCATTAGATTCAACATTTGTGGTTGCTGGATATGCCGGTCGGGTCCGGGCAGACTTCCCCCACAAATGCAATCTAACCTCGTGTCATAAGTGCCATTATAGATTTCTAATTATTGTAATCCTAGGAATTTTAATTATTTATACCTATGTCTTTAAAGGTGTTCATGCCCATTTACCCAATTATATTCATAATTAATATATGCCCAAATTCATGTTCTCATTTATTACTCAATTTATGCCAAACTTCCCGTTTACAGTTTATGCCAATTTTACTGTTTTCCCTCCATCACCAGTCTAACGCATTTGTATAAATTTGGCGTCATGCCTAGGCTAGAAAGTATCCTAGCCATAAACAATAAAAGGGAATGATGACAATAGAGTATTTTAACAAAAGTGGCATAAACATGTAATTGACATGGTGATAAGGTGGACATATAAAAATATATCTAGTGAGCATGTGGAAATAAAACTAGATCTAACATACTAAGATATCATAATGGGCATGAATAAATAAGGATTTATATTTCCATTTAATGATAGATCTAAATTATTAACCACACGATAGGTAAAGATTAAGATCCACAAATGTGATCTGATAAGTTTTCACAAATGAATTAGATCTATAAGGGCAGATCTAGCATGACATGATAAATTAACCACAAACGAACTAGATCTATAAAGGTAGATCTAGCATGACATGATAAATTATCCACAAACGAATTAGATCTATAAAGGTAGATCTAGCATGACATTATAAATTATCCACAAACGAATTAGACCTATAATGGTTGATCCAACATGACAAGATAAATTAACCACAAACGAATTGTATCTAACATGACATGATAAATTAACCGCAAATGATTTAGATCTAACATGACATGATAAATTAACCACAAACGAATTGGATGTAACATGGCATGATAAACTGAGCTCAAACGAACTAGACCTAAAATGACATGATAAATTAACCACAAACTAATTGGATCTAACATGACATGGTAATATTTAAGATTCAAGGATGTCATAGATTAACGATTTATAACAAATCCAAATCGTATCATGTTTACTTTTAATCATTTATATCTAAAAGTAACTAACTCATAATATTTGGTTTTTAGAAGACAGAAAAGAAATTGTTGGTGTAAAATCTCAGAGCTATAGTCGAAACGCTTGAATCTTTTTAAACTTGATTTTGGAGAAGAATAGGCAATTTAATTGAGGTTGCAGCAGAGCCTCGTCGTCACCATTATTTTTCAGATGAATAAAATTAGGTTTAAGGTCCTTTATATAGCCTAGGGTTCACGATTCTAGCTCCAAAATCGGTCCAAGTTCAAAAAAACGTATACTACCCAGATCTGCAGGGGATCCGACCAACCCACATGGGTGTCGACCCCTGCTTCGACCCCGGGGTCGACCCTAAAGAGCCTGGGTCGACCCCGGTGTTGACCCAGCAAGGTCTCTAGTCGACCCCAAACGGTCGATCCTTTCCCTATTTGCAGGTCGATTTCGTATTCTACTAACTTTTGAATTTCAAATTCTGAATAATATATATATATATATTCTCCTTTTATGCATACAAACTTCGGGCCTTAATAACTTCTTCATATGAAGTCTGTTTTACGCAAACTTGGTGTCTATCTTGACCAAAATTCCGAGATGGACGCAATGGCACGGTCCGTTTTGCTTAATTCTGAATATTTAACTAAGTTTTCCTTAATTCATTATTAATAGTGTATTTTAAATTAATTATTCTTTAATTTATCGTCTTTAGTGTCGTTAAAATTTCGGGGTGTTACAGCATCCTTCTCATTTTTTCCTGTTCTCTCCATTACTCCATCTTCTCTTCCCTCCAAGCTCCATCATCGGCAAACCTTCCTCCTCCACATTCATCATGCCTCCCTCTAGTAGGCCTTCCTCTGACGTGGATCCACCTAGGGCCTAGAAGCCCATCTTTCCCCCTAAAAACCCTTAAAGTTCTTCTTTAATTTTTATACTCCACGTACCAAGCTTCCACCGCCACTAACCACCACCATCACCTCCCCTAGCCTTCACATCACCCACGCCAGCCTCCCTCTATCCATGTCATCCACTGTAGGTCCGACCATAGGCCGTGAGCCCAAGGACCCCAAAACCCCCCACCTTTTCTCCTTTTTACAACTAAAGATCCAATCTTTCTTCATATAACTCAAATTAGAACCTATATAAATGTATATATGTCGATTACATAGAATTGTTGAGTGTAAAATTGTTCATTTGGTTGATAACAAAGTTGCGGAGACATAAAAATCCTTCCTTTAAAGTTAGAAGTAGTGGAATAGCTATCGTGAGCACTTAGAGCTCACGTTAGAACTACTATGCCTACATATGTAGTTACTGATGTTGTATGTTTAAACTACAAGGGATTATATGCTTAATGTTGTATGTAGTGAAAATATGAATGTAAATTCTTGAAGTATGACAATTCGTCAAAGAGAAGGGGGACTGGGTTAGCAATTTACATGGTAACTTAAGTGATTTGGAAGTTGGAACCCTAAACAAAAAGGTTGGTTAAATTGGATGATAACTTGGTTGATATGTTGCATGTACATTAAGTAAAAATATAATATTTGCAAGAGATTATGTAATTAACAATGAGGTTTGGATAATTGGAATATCCCAAATGACATATAATTAGTGAAAAAGTAATTGGAACATTTACTTAAATTACAAGTACACAAAACGGGGGTGAATATTAACATTTATTTATATTGGTGGGACTTTCGTCAATATAAACATGACATGGGTAGACAATTTAATGAACTGTATATTGGTGTGTTTTGACAAGGATTGGCTAACGAATGATAGCTAATAAATTATTAATGACAGTTAATATTTTGGTTGAAAAGTGGTTTGGAACAATGTGTAAGTGTTGATGACTTTGACATTTAGGTTGATAATGCCATGTTATGATGGTTGGTGATTAATAAGTGTTAATTAAATATTAATGACATATTGAACCCATATAAGTTGAATTATATGGTGACTGATTGAGTTTTATTCCAAATTAGTAGTTAACTGAATATTTTTAACAAATTTTAAGTGAAAATTAAAAGTTTGAATTCTAAATCCGAAATGATTTGGAAAGATGATTTAAACAATTACGAGTAGTTTTTGTAAAGATTGGAAATTTATTTGAAGAAGTTTCTAAGCAGTTAAAGCATGTTTTAAATTTTAATTTAAAAGTGAATAGTAACTTTGAAAACTGATGTTCGGTTTGGATATCCAGAGATTGTTTTAGTTCGAATTTATTTTTCAAACTACCTTGTTTATTTTTATTGTGGACTTCAAGAAAGTTTGGATTTCAAAAGATGAAGTTTGAAAATAATATTATTTTAATAATTTCAATAATATTATAATATTTAAATAGTAGTACATTTAAATTTAAAGTTAGATATTAGAAATATAATTTCCAAAAGTTAATATTTAGCTAATAAACTATTTTGGAAGTAATTCAATTCGATTTTAATTAAGATTGAAGTTTGATTTGAATAGAACTAGTCGTGCAGTGGTAGTTCGAAAATTTCAACCATTGACTTCAAATTAACGTACCGGGAAATCCGACCATCCCATAACGAAAAATGTTTGGTTTGAAATGAAATGACCTTTCAAATGAAATGTAAAGTTTTAAAATCCACAAATTTGAATAAAAATAGCGCTAGTGCCGTTAGTGATCCGAAATTGGATTTTAAAGAAGTGAGTTATTTTTTAATTATTATAAGTAGGAATAAATTATAATAAATGATTTTAAAAGAGATTTGGATCGAATATACCAAGTTCATAAAATTAAAAAGGCTATTTCTTGAAAATGTGCTATTAAAGCAACACCATTTGCGATGGTTTTTGAAACGACTTAAAATAAAAAGGTTTTGAGATAATCAGTGATATCTAAATGAATTGAAAACATATGCAAAAGATTAGAATGAAGTTTTAATATCTATTTGGGGATTTGAGAAGTTCAAACCAAAGCTGAGTTTTCCAAATAAAATTTGAGTTGAATGAAAATCGATTTTGTTCTAGTTGAGATAAGTCTCTATAGATGAAGACCTTTACTGTTAAGGAATTTAAAAAGCTTTTCCATTATTCCATTTATAGTATTAGTCGGATACTGGAATTTATATCGACTATAAACTGATATGATTTCCGTGTATATTTCATTTAAAATGAAAGTATGATTTTGGGTTTATAGTGAATAATGTTTTAAATAATGTTGTTCTTTAACCCGTGTATAGGAAAAGATAATTTTCCAAGATAAGTTGAAACGAAATCTTTATTCAATTGATCAAAAAGATTTATTGAAAGAGTTTTCCCAAATGAACAATAATGGGAACGAGTTTAAGAATCGCTTGAAAGAAGACAAGCATGTTTTTCGTGTAAGCAATAAGAATAAGAAATAGTAACTACAATTTTGGGATAGAGATACGATCAAGCAAAGATAAAGTAATCAACCATAATCAATGATTAATGAATGGGTTGGGTTTGGCTAAATATGTTTTCCCCTTAAAGATAACTAAAATCTTTAATCAGATTTGAAATGAATGAAGGTAGTCAAACTTACCAAAATACGAGGGGTATTAGATATGGAGTACCACCAATTTTGCTCCATGGGATAAATAGGATGGGAATGAGATAATGATTTGAGAAATTACCCTTTTCATGAGATTCAACAATCTCGGTAAAGCATAGAAAACTTTATTTGAGTAAAGTTTGTAAAATGATATTTTATTGAAAAAAGTGCTAGACTAGGATCAAGTAGTATGGAGTTAAATGACTTAGCAGAAGTGCTGATAATATGATATTCTGAACCAAGCAACTATAAATTTAATGAACTAAAATATTACGATATCACAGATAAGCAGAGTAAATGCAGTAAATAAAATAAATGATACTTGGAACTTTTATACTGGTGTGGAGCATCGTCCTACATCCACTCTCAGAATCCTCCTGGAATTTCACTAGCAACACCCTCACTTCACCCATAGGAATAGGTTAACGCACACTCGAGCAGCCGGTCGGGATTTCACGCCTTAGCATCCGAACAGGACTTCAACAATACAAGAGTAGCTTTGACTTTTATAAGTGTTCAAAGTAACATAGATTAGTCATGATACATCCTTCCTATAGTCTTATCCTCAAACAAATGATGTGTTTGTGAAGATTTGAAGGAAACAGATAGCTTTTTAATTAAGAAGTATGAAAATAGAATCAATGATTCAAAGCAATAAGAATGGTTTTGAGTGCTTTAGAATGCAAAGAATATAAAGGGAGTAAGATTAGAATTTAAGACAAGAACCAGTGATTTGGAAAGTGATGTTTGTAGTGTATAAATATTATATGAAGAGTAGTAATTATTCATGAGAGTTTCAATGAAAAGAAACACCTATTTATCTTGGAATTACATTGAAACCCTTCATGAAAAGAAGTGTCTCTTCGTTGAAAATGGTAGTTGGAAATAACAAGTCGACTGATAGACAATGATAAATCAACTGGTGATTCAAATATATATATATATATATATATATATATATATATATATATATATATATTAGTTCACCGGTGCAATAGGCCATGCACTTTTGTTCACACCAGTCAACTGGCGGATTTCCATCCAGTCGACTGGTCTGTGCAAAAATGAACAGTCCAGTGACTGGTGTGCCACTATATAATATATTCGTTTCATGATTTGTGCTGTTCGTTTTGTGAGATTTGAGAATAAATTTTAACAATATTTAACACAACTAATTCTCACGTAAATAATCACATTAAATCACTTTTCCTTTGATCTTCTCCTCTTCATTTTCGTGAATCAAAAACTCGTGATTCAACATTTATAACCTGTTGAAAGGGTTTCCAAGGAAAGATTTAAACAAGAGTTTAAAGTGTATAAATCTTTGATAAGATTTAATGGAGTAATTCCCATATGTAAAGGATGATTTGAGTAAAATAATACTCCCAAAAGGGAATAAGACTCATGAAACTTTGTATATCTTCGTTGATTTTAAATATGCGCTAGTTATTCAGAATGACCCAGTTTTGATCCGTTGTGAATAACTATACGACATGATGAGAGAAAATAAAAATGGAGTTGACTGTGATCGAAGAATGGAGACCTTCACATTGGAAGGATTGTTCTTTGATGCCTCAGATGGCCACTAATTATGGGGTTATATTGTGATGGCAATCTAAACGTACTTGAAGCGATTCGGATTACAAGGGCTTTCACACCCGGACGGTGTCATGGAATAAAATTGCTTCATTTTCGTTCACAACTCAAAATGAATTTGAAAATAGAGGTGTATCTGACGTTGTACTATACAACATAACCGACTGGTTTCCGTTAATGTTATACCAGTTGGTGGCAGAGAATTTATTCTCTTAGATTTACACCCTCTTTTGAAACTTATGTACTCAGAGGGTTATATATTAATAGCACCGATTATATGTTATGAATTGACAATGTGGCATGCTAAGTGCTGAGCCTATCAAAGATTCTTTTTGAAAAGCAGAGCTTTTTGGATGAAGATCAAAGCATTGCTGATATAGCATAGCTTTGTGTTAAAGTGTTACTTTAGAGCCTCTCAACCGATGAATGGCCGAAAATAGGATGATGGACAATAGAGATAAGGACATACATTATTTTCTAGTTAAAAAGTGATGTTAGGTATAGAGCCCTGGCAAGTTTTCTTATGTGGATGATAGATCGAGGCGCCTCGGATAATGGTCGGTTATGACCAGAGGACTTTATGTTCAGGTAAGATTCCAACCAGCCTGTTAGTGTTGGCTGAATCTACCACTACGAAGGATCATTTGTTGAGTGCTAAGACATCCTGCTAGAGGTGTTCCAAATGGTTAAGGAAGATCCTTTGCATTGGAAGCCAACTACCAATACGAAATTTGCATTTTTGGATGTAACCTAATAGCCAACATAATGGGATGGGGCATTATGCGAGCTATGATTTATACAATTACTTTCGAAAATGATTTCAACACTTATACATTAATAATAATATCAATTTTTCTTCAAATATCAATCATATTTGGTTATTATAAGGTAAAACTCTATCCTCTGGTATGTGTTGCATTGTGTGATGGGGACTTCAGTCTTATAATAGCTTCATTTTCACAAAAGCGTGAAATTTGAAACTTTGTTAACGATTGTATGATGTAGGTTATGGTTTGTTATCTAGTTCTCAAACTGGTTAATCCAAGTCAGATCCGAGTGTTTGTCGCTCGGGTCAGATCCGAGTGTGTTTCAGGTTTGAACATGTGGATGAGGAACTTCTAGTTGATTCAGAAAATATGGGATTCTTCATTAGATAGCAGGGCTTATTCTACTATCTATACTTGGATGTTATGGATAAATGATATAAGGATAGTGTTGATACCTATCCGTGGTATATTTAACTGTGATAATATAAATGATTTTCCACTGTAGAAGTTTCCACTATAAAGATATATACTGAATATTATAATTTTTTTATGTTTCGCTATGTTTGCTCTGATAAAACTCCAATGAATCAAGTTAGCGACATTTGATTTTGCGATACATGAACACTGCTCATGTGTTAAGTATCGACTATTGAAGATCAGAAATATTTTATATCGCAGGACTTCCCGATGGCACTCGCTTTTTGGACTAGACTTGTGTGGTTAATAGTCGGTTCAGAAGCCTGATTTGGATGGTTAGGAAGACCAAGGGCTAGAGGAGATCACAGTCTCTGGGGCCTCTATGCATGACTCCGATGACAGTTAAGCAGCCGGATGTTAGTTAGTTTCATTTTAGGAATATTATATGTATACCTTAGCTCCGTTTTAGTGCAGTACAGACACTTAGTACATATTTTGGAGTATGATACCATTTTGTATAGACCCCTCAAGTACGTAGTACGTGCTTAGGTTGATAGGTATAGATGCATATACATGGCTTATACCTTACGTGGCACTTTACACTAGGGTATAAGTTATGTCTGTGATATAGATGATATTCTTTTATGATATATAGATATAAGATATGGCAAGACACTTTTTGATTATATATTCTATCTCATCACTCTTTTCTTTGCTTCATTTTCGATTTCGAGGACGAAATCTTTTTAAGTAGGGGAGATTGTAACGACCCGAATTCACTATCAATTTAAAATATGGTTTTAAACAAATATAAAGGGATTTTAAAATGTTTAAATATAAAATCAGAACTTAAAAGTTGTTGAAAATGAATTCTAAATTTATTTTGCATTACAAAATAGTTAAAATAAGGGTATTTTGTTATTAAAATGATAATTAAGATGAATACTTTAGAAACCGATAGTTCAGTACTATTTTAAAAGCTAAAAATAAAACTTTTTTTCAAATAGACTCGAAATTCAACGTAACCAGCATCATTGGATCCGTATCTGTGAAACATAAAAATCCTTCCTTTAAGTTTAACGGAGTGGAATAGCTATCGTGAGCGCTTATAGCTCGTGTTGAATTAGTATACTTACATATGCGGTTATTGACGTTGTATGTTTAAGCTGCAAGGGAATATATGCTCATATGATTAATGTTGTATGTGGTTAAAGTATGAATGTAAATTGTTGAAGTGGGTTAGTAATTTACATGGTAACTTAAGTGATTTGGTAGTTGAAAACCTAAACAAACAGGTTGGTTAAATTGGACGATAACTTGGTTGATATGTTGCATGTACATTGGGTTAAAATAAATTATTTGCGAGTTAATTTTTGGGTTTCCAATTGATTAAGTAGTTAACAATGCGGTTTGGACAATTAAAATATCCAAAATGACATATACTGAGCGAAAAAGTAGTTGAAACATTTACTTGAATAACAAGTACATAGAAGTGGGTGAATAGTAACATTTATTTATATTGGCGCGACTTTTGTCAATATAAACATGACATGGGTAGACAATTTTATGAACTATATGTTTGTGTGTTTTGACAAGGATTGGCTAACGATTGATAGCTGATCAATTATTAATGACAGTTAATATTTTGGTCAAAAAGTGGTTTGGAACAGTGTGTAATTGTTAATGACCTTGACATTTAGGCTTTACAATGCAACGTTATGATGGTTGATGATTAATAAGTGTTAGCTGAATATTAATGAAATATTAAACCCATATAACTTGAATTGTTTGGTGATTGATTGAGTTTTATTCCAAATTTAGAGTTAATTGGATAATTTATTAATAAAATATTAAATGAAAATTAAAAGTTTGAATTCTAAATTCGAAATGATTTGGAAAGATAGTTTAAACAATTATGAATAGCTTTCGTAAAGATTGGAAATTTATTTGAAGAAGTTTTCAAGCAATTAAGGCATGTTCTAAATTTTAATTTGAAAGTGAATAGTAACTTTGAAAAGTGAAGTTCAGTGTGGATATCCGGAAAGTGTTTTAACTCGATTTAATTATCCAAACTACAAAATTTATTTTAATAATGGAATTCATGAAAGTTTGGATTTCAAAAAATGAGGTTTGAAAATAATATTATTTCAATAATTCAAATAATATCATAACATTTAAATAATACTATACTTGAATTTAAAGTTAGATATTGGACAATAATTACTAGAAGTTATTATATTGTTAATAAACTATTTTGGAAGTAATTCGATTCGATTTTAATTAAAATCGAAGTTTGGTTTGAATAGAACTAGTAGCACAACTGGAGTTCGTGAATTTCAACCATTGACCTATTAGGAGATCCGACTATTGGATTTTCCCAAAATGAAAAATATTTGGTTCAAAATGAAAAGATCTTTCATATGAAATGTAAAGTTTTAAAATCCAATGATTAGATTTTGAAATAAGTTCGAATCAAATTTGAATAAAAACAACATTGTACCTTTTATGACCCGAAATTAGATTTTAAAGAAATGATTTATTTATAAATTATTAAAAATAGGAATAAATTATGATAAATCATAATTAATGATTTTAAAGAGATTTGGATTGGATATACCAAGTTTGGAAAGTTAAAATGGTTATTTCCTGAAAATGAGCTATTCCAATAACACTATTTGCGACGGTTTTTGGAACGATTTAAAATAAAAAGGTTTTGAGATAACCAATGATATCTAAAGGAATTTCAAACGTACCCAAAATATTAGAATGAAGTTTTAACACATATTCGGGGATTTCATAAGTTTAAAGCAAAGATAAGTTTTCCAAATAAAATTGGAATTGAATGGAAATCGATTTGGTTCCTGTTGAGATAAGTCTCCATAGATGAAGACCTTTACTACTTAAGAAGTTGAAAAGCCTTTGTCTTGATTCCATTTGTAGTGTTAGTCGGATATGAGAATTAATATCAATTATAAACTGATTTGATTTTCGTGAGGATTTCATTTAAAATGAAAGTATGATTTTGGGTTTATAGTTAACGGTGATCTAAATAACGTTTGTTCTTTAACCAATAAATAGGGAAAGATAATTTTCTAAGATAAGAGATCTTTATTCGATTTGATCATAAAGATATAATGAAATAGTTTTCCCTAACAAAAGATAATGGGAACGAGTTTAACAATCGCTTGAAAGAAGACAAGCATGTATTTCACGTAAGCAATAAGATGAAGAAACCATAAGTATGGTTTTGGGATAGAGATATGATTAAGCAAAGATAAAGTGGTCGACCTAATCAATAATTAATGAATGGGTGGGTCTGGGTAAATATGTTTTCCCTGTAAAGATAATTGAAATCTTTAATCAAATTTGAAATGAATGAAGTTAATCAAACTTACAAAATACGAGGTGTATTAGTATGGAGTACCACCAGTTTTGGTCTATAAGATGAATAGGATGGGAATGAGATAATGATTTGAGAAATTACCTTTTTGTGAGATTCAACAATCTCAATAAAGCGTAGAAAACTTGATTTGAGTTAAATTTGTGAAATGAGATTTTATAACATTTGTAATGATTTCCAAGAAAAGATTTAAACAAGAGTCTAAAATGTAAAAATCTTTGATAAGATTTAAGGGATTAATTCCCAAATGTAAAGGATGATTTGAGTAAAAGAATATTCCCAAAAGGGAATAAGACTCTTGATACTTTTTATATCTTCGTTGATTTTAATGATGCGCTTGTTATTCGAAATGACCATGTTTCGACCCATTACGAATAACTATACGACGTGATGAGAGCAAATGAAAATGGCATTGATTATGATTGTAGATCGAATACCTTTATATCGGAAGTATTGTTCGTTGATGCCTCGGATGGCCACCTAATTATGGGATTATATTGTGATAGCGATCTAACCATACTTGAAGAGATTAAGATTGCAAAGGCTTTCACACCTAGACGGGGTCGTGGAATTAAGAGCCTACAGTTTCGTTCGTAACTTAGAACGGACTTGTAAGTGAATGTGTGTCTAACGTTGTTTTTTACAACATAACCAACCGGTTTCCATTGATGTTATATTAGTTGGTGACGGAGAATTTATTCTCTTAGCTTAACACCCTCCTCTAAGACTTATGTACGCAGAGGATTATATATTAATAGACACCGATTATACGTAGTGAATTAACAATATAGCACACTAAGTGCTGAGCCGATCAAAACTTCTTGTTGAAAAGCAGAGCTTTGTGGATGATGATCAAAGCATGATTGATATAGTGTAGTTTTCTGTTGAAACGGGACTATAGAGCCTCACAACCGGTGAATGGCCGAAAACAGGATGATGGACAGCAAAGATATGGACATACGTTCCCTTCTTGTTAAAAAGTGATGCTATGGTACGGGGTCCTGGAAAGTTTACTTATGTGGATGATAGATCTAGGCACCTCGGATAATAGTCGGTCATGACCAGGCGATGTTATGTTCAGGAAAGATTCCAACATGCCTATTAGTGTTGGCCGGCGCTATTGCTCTGGAGGATTAATTTTTGCGTCTTGAGACATCCCGCTAGAGGTATTCTGAACGGTTAATGAAGATCCTTTGCCTTAGTCATTGTTGGAATCCAAATTCCAATACGAGCTTTGTGTTTTCAGATGTAACCTAATAGCCAACATAATGGGATAGGGCATTATGCGAGCTAAGATTTATACAATTATTTTCGAAAATTATTTCCATACTTAGACATTAATAATAATATCAAAGAAAAATCAAATATTAATCATGTTTTGTTATTATAAGGTAAAACTCTCTCCTTAGGTATGCCTTGCATTATGTGATGGGACTTGAGTCTTATAATAGCTTCATTTTCACGAAAGCGTGAATTTTGAATATTTGGTATTAATTGTATGATATGGGTTATTTTTTTTGTCTAGTTCTCAAACTATTTAACCCTAGCCTGAACTGAGTGTTTGTCGCTCGGGTCAAATCCGAATGTGTTTCTAGTTTAAATAGGTGGATTAAGATCTTCTAGTTGATTCAAAAAAGCGGGAGTTCTACGTCAGATGGCAGGGCGTATTCTACTATCTATACTTGGATGTTATGGATAAATAATATAAGGATAGTTTGATACCTATCTGTGGTATGTTTAACTTTGATAATATAAATGTTTTTTTTGCTATAATAGTTTCTGCTATAAAGATATATACTCAATATCATATTTTGTTTTGTTCCACTGTGTTTACTCTGATAAAACCCCGATGAATCTAGTTTAAGATATTTGATTTTGTGATACATGAACACCGTGGATATGTTAAGTATTGACTATCGAAGGTCATAAATTTGGTTTATCGCAGGACTTTCCGATGATGTTTACCTTTTGGACTAGACTTGTGTGGTTTATAGTCGGTTTAAAAGGCATGTGGATTCAGGTTGTCTTACGTTCTGATCCGCCTAGCTCTCCTGACGATGAACCATAAGCTTCGTGACATATGTTGATAACTTGTTGTAGTTCTTTGACTTCCTCCTGAAAGATAACGTCTTCCTCAGACTCACTATCAAAAGCTTTCATTCACTCAAGTAGCCATGATGAACACATTTTTGTGTTTAATTTTTTATTATAAGGCATTCTTTGCAAAATTACTAAGTTATATAAGAATTAGTTTGAAAACATTCGCACATGCCACATAACAACTTAGCATATGGCTTCTGATTGATTGATACGACTCACCACGTTTTCATATGACACACGGTATAGGTTGGAACCATTAGCACAAAAGATAGGAGAATACATCACATGGCTTCCAGCTAATTGAGACAACTCACCACATTGTAACATGGAACATCGTATAGGATGTAAACATTATGTCATATGGATTTTGAATCAATGAGACAACTCATGTCGTTGTCACATGACACTTTGTTATCACAAAGCAAATCATTAAGTGTGTAGGTGGAGTCAAACCGTGTATAGTGTCATGTCCATGTCATTCACTACAGCCACGATATATTATCTCTAAATGATGTAATACTGCTGGATGTTGACAGCACATGGTACTCAATTGAGAATCTATGTTATATAATTGTAATGGTTTCCAAATGAGTTAAAAAATTCGGGTCGTCCTCTTTTTATTAATTTTAAAAAATAAATTAAACTTAGTTAAATCAAGCTCGCTACGTAGTGAAACGAAGTTAAAATTAATATATAAAAGTAAAAATATGTCATAACCCTTCTAAACAAAAATCTTTGGGCTTTATTCGAATATAGCTTTCTAATGAATGTTACAATTCTTTATTTGGTCTTGTATATTTTGAGATATGTCTAAATTTTTTTTTTAAAATCATGGTTAGTTAGGTTGTTAACCATAAATAATTAATTAACTAAATCGAATATTTAAAACTATGGATTTGAACAATTCAGGTTTTCCACTGTTGAGTTAAAGAAGAGTCCATGTTGGGTAATAAAAATTATCTTTAGAATACTTTCATAACAATCGTTATACAATGCAAAACCATTAAAAAGGTACAAATATACAATAAGCCTATAGTTGTACTATGCTTATTCAAAGTCATACCACGTCGGCCAAATATAGCGAAGTTCATAAAGTTCGTAACTAACGAATTCCATTTCGTATTCTGCTAGGTAATGTGAATCAAATGTAGAAAGATTTTCTTGAAATGTATCTTCTTTTTCTTCAATAATTTTGATAACCTCGCGGTATTGACTACAAGCTTCCGTAAAACCGCCATATGCTTTATAATTTTCTAAAAACAGCCGTCTAGTGGGGGAAATGAGGATAGTTGTTATAAATTTCGATCAGCATGTTCCATAACATTTCATGGCTTAGACACTCACCTACACGAAGAATAATATCGTACATGCGATCAACTTTAAGATATGCTTTCATAAGAACAAATAAATCCAAAGAACACAAAATTATGGTGTACATTTTTATTCTGTAGACCATGTTTAAATTTAGAGAAGAAGATGTGAATACTATAAGAATTAGGAATCTCAAGTTTAAAATGTCTCAACTGTAAGGCATTTTGCTTCTAATTGCATTGTCCTATCACGTTCAGTGTGAGGACAAATAGTGCAGCCACATAATGTAAAGAAAGTGGGTACATTGTCTGGTCACAATTAGTTTTAGAACAAAGAGTAAAGCCACGTTATGTAAAGAAATGTGGGTGCCATGTCCAGTCGCATTCGGTTTTAGGAAAAATACTGAAGCTACATTACATAAAGAATGTGGTTATAGTGTCCAGTCGTAGTCGATGACTATAGCTACATTGCATGGTTTTCTTTGCACTTGGCAACATTCACTCATTTTTCAAATAAACCATTGACTATTCATTGTTTTGTCAGTATAAATACCAGCGAATGTGAGATAAACTAGTCTGCAAATATAACTCAACTCATAAAATGCCAATTTCATATCCATCCTCATATGATTACACCGACATTCTGTTTGGACCACCAAATACTAATCCATCTTCACCTAGGGAACTGACTGAATGGTACATTGAAATGGAAGAGAAACATTATGAGGATTTGCAATTGAGAGAGCTTGAAGAAGGGATGCATCAAATGCAAATGGACTATCAACAGCAACAACAACAGCCTTCTCAATGTACCCAAAGGTCACATGATGTAATTCCTCCTGCAGAAAATGTTGTTGAAGTCAACGAGGTACAATCTGCAAATATCGTATGCTTATGTGGTTTTGAAGTGCCACTTCTAGTCGTCTGACATGGAAATGAAGTTAGTCGTCGATACTGTCATTGTCCTATACATCCAAATGAATATGAATTTGGACAAGGGGTAGACAATCGTTCCCTTTCTAGCCATGACTTACGCTTTCGATTCAAAAGAAGAGATAAGGAAACTACACACTCAAGTAAATGATTTTTTGCAGGCAAATTATCGCCTTGAAAATGGTTTAATTTAGAAGTTTCATGTTTCATGTTATGCTAATAAAAAATGATTAGTATCAGTTGTATCTTCATGGTTATTATCAAATTTATCTTTATGGTTATTGTCATTTTAGTATACATGCAACAAAGTTGTAATTCGATTTACTGTTTTACAATTAATGATTTAACAGCTTGGTTAGAAAACATACATAATCAATAACACAGTAATATATTATTTAGCAGCGACATGTAACATACAATGATCAACAACACAGAAAAATGAATAATGCACTCAATCTAAATCATCGTTTAACATATATTGGTTCAAATGAAAGAAACATATATGCTTCATGAAATCAAGTACAAAATATATGTCATCATAAATCTATAGCAGCATCATCATCGTCGCCGTCCTCTTCCATGTCATTATCGTCGTTGTCGCCCTCATTATTGTTGCTGTTATCACCTCCATCACCCGAACTGCCTACACCTCTTGAACCATCTCCACCTTTCGACCCTCCAGTACTTTGAAATCCTAATGCATTCACTCGAGTTTGTAGCTCGTCATCTGAGCCCACATCTGACACTACATCGCATGCATTTGTCCATGCAATTCCTACATCTCCACCCGATGTTGCTGACACAACATCTGATAATGAAGTAGTGTAATATGCTGGCGGCTATACGTCATATGTGCTAGTCCAAACTAGGTGAATACTGTGATACAAAAGTATTATTTCACTGAATATTTCTTAAATGAGTACAAGCAAATACTTTAACAATTATCTAAGTTACCTCATGAGGCCGGTAAAGTCCATGTACGGAGATACCAGCAATAACTTCATCGGGTGGATAAGCTGTAGGCTACGTGACAAAAGTACTTCTCAAATCATATGCTATGAAAGAGTCATCAATAGAAAAATCAATGGGATGCTCAAGTACCATGATGGGGTGGGATCAAAATTAAATGGCGAAGGATGAACTATACCTGTAGTCACACGTGGACCTACATGATCGTAGTTCATACCCTGACTGTAATCCGGTAAAACGTAGCGTCAAGGTGCAACTCTATCCCAGTATGTAACAAAATAGCTTTCGATATGAAAAATGTATGTGTATCTAACCGATCTGTCTGTTTAAGTCCCGGTATGTATAGTCTACCAATTTTCCGACTCTGACGAACATATTATCACTGGAAAGTGGATCCCCAAGTACAAATATCTCACCTGTGGACTGGAAGTAACAATGATCTTCCAAGTACCAAATAGGAAGGTAGGATGGTTACAGAAGAATAGCACGATGAAGAGACAAATGAAATGCAATGGTGAAGGGATTTGCATTATGGAGTTGGCCAACCTGTGTGAGAGTAATCCAATAAAAGGCTCACGGTGCTCATAAAATGTTGGCCTTGGACCTCAGATCAATTGAGATCGGGCCTCAATCAAGTCGTGTCTTACACTGGTGAGCGTGTATGTAAATAACTGGATACTCTCCAATCGTCGCATGCATGGAAAATGAAAATCAACTACATAACTGGCCACCTCAACAATGTGTGGATGAACGTTGCCCGTGTACTTGTAATACCATCACGGTAACATATTGCAAAGACCAAATATCTGAGCCACCTCCCTAAAAGCAGATGAGGCTACTATAGTGTACTGACAACCCAGTATAGTTGAACCTCAATCGATCATATGCATATGCTTTAAATAGGCTAATGTTTCTAGGTGGCCAAGTCTAATCGTGCTCTTGTGTTTCGAAAAGAATGTTGAACCAAGATATATAAAAGAAAGTCAGAAATACAACATCCTCCATTGCTTCGGTATTCATATAAGCTAAATATACTCCTGTAAATATGTCAGTGTAATAGCTCCAAACGAGATATGATTTGGGGAGAAATCTGGTAAATACAAGTTGTACGTCTCCGGTGACTCGAAGCTAGAGTCAAAGGGGTATGTCACTCTATCTACACACTCTCTCTCAATCTCACTACAACAAAACAGATTTATTATAATGGGCAATGCCCGTTGTAATAGGGGTTTTACAGCGACCAGTCCGTCCGTTGAATTAAGCCATGTTGTAATATGTCCTCTTTTACAACGGACAACGAACGTGATAAAAGGCGGTTGTAATAGACTTTTTACAACGGTCATATGTTGATGTTGTATGTTCCTTCAATAGAATAGCAGCCCGTTGTAATATTTTTTGCAACAGGTATTGATCGTTGTAATATCTTCTATAACAACAATTAACTCCCGTTGTAAAATGCTGAAAGTTGCAATGGGTTTGAATATTACACATAATATTAATAATATTTACAAGAATTAAATATTTAATTCAAAAATTATTTTTAAACAAATATTTACTACACTTTCAAATAGTACACATAGTGGTTCCCCTGTACTTACACAATTATTTGTACATACACTTCCTCACTACATTTCACTCGTATATATTGACTCCTCTGAAACACCCCACCTCCGTTAAGGTCACTCACAAAGGGAATGCCTTCACTTTGGTGGAGGTTTATAAGTAAAAGCCACAGTTAAACTCGGGACAGATATAAATACACATATTTTAAAATAGCGGAAACCAAACAAACTTTTATTTCATCAATACGTGTTCAAGCAAAACATTTCCATAATTGTCTCAAAATACTTCCAACATTACAACCTCATTACTTTCATGATTATTAAAGAAGCGTAAAACATAAATAAAGGGACAAAAATCCCCATAGTGATATCCGAAGCCATAATCCGAGCAAAAGAGATCCAAATCATACATCTACGGTCTTGGAGCTTGTAAAGAGTCTGACTGAGCTGAGTTGTTTCCTCCCAGTGGACCTGGGGGGAGGGAACGAAAGAAAAGAAGACGAAGAAAAAATAGAGTCAGACATAAAGCTTGAGTAAATCTAGTAACTCTTCGGTATGTGAATAAGAAAAGCGCATGATAAGTATAAACTAAAAACATGAAAGTGTCACAAGCTAAGGAAGTGTCGTTTAGAACCGAATGTGTTATCGCACCCACACTATATATCTCTGCACCTACTTGAGTTTATTCTAAATGGCACCCCATGTTGAGGGTGAAGTGATCCCCATTTTTATTTTAAAGATCATCTCCTAATCGCGTAGACATGTGTCATAAGGCCCCCAAGTATTGTAGATACCTATGCTGGTCCCACCATGGGGTGTATCAAGACCCATGGTGGCGGCCCCGACACAAATTCTAGAAGGCATAGGTTATACTACTGGTGCCCCCAGTGCCCAGTTTGTCAGATCCGGAGTGTGTGCACGCCCGCACCCCGTTAGAACCTACGCTGTTGCACCCACCGCAGTCGCTTTGACCGCTTACAATCAGCCCAGTAATCGTGCCCCACCCTACCTAGTTTCAGGGTAACATGATACTTAACTTGGGTTACTGCTGAAACGGGTCCCTCGTTACCAGGATTTTCTAGTCAAACATGTTAAGTGGTTAAGTGTCTGTATTTACCTAACCCCCACCCATCAATTCTTGTTAACATGTTGAATTTGGTTAAGTGTTTATAGTTGACTTAACCCTACCATCTGTCCTTAGCCTCTTAGAGCACCAGACCACTCACATTAGATAGGTATTGCTATGGTTACTGGATGTGCCGGTCGTTCCGGGCAGGTTTACACCGTAGTTCAGTCTAACCTCGGGTCCTTATTGGACTTAATGCTTAACCACCCACATTGGATAGGTATTGTTGTGACTACTGGACAGCCGGGCGGGTCCAGGCAGGTTTACATCACAACTCAATCCAACCTCGGGTTAAGCATATTGTGTTTTCTAAATTTACATATTTTATTACTTCTCAATTATATATGTAAACGTCATATCTTTTATTCTTGGGTATATCAATTCATACCACTTAAATGTCATTGTCTTTGGCATGTACCAACCATGCCAACATATATTTTTCATGTCTTAAACCCAATGTTATTACCCCCTTTTGTACGTTCACAACATTATAACAAATGTTGGGCTCGACACAATTCAGCCCAACTTTATACACGTGAGAAAAGGGGAAATCAAGCATATGTAACATTTACAATACATAGAGGTGTATGGCGCATGAACTTGCAATTTAGCGATTCAACTAACATAAATTATAGGTCATGTGAACTTGCATTCAAAGCAAAGTATAACTAAGTAGGTGATGTTGTATATAATGGTGTTGTATACACAATTATATGATTTTTGTTTGATGATAACAACCAAATATATATCTATATAAATGTGTTTGTTATTGTACTGCTATATGACTTCACAGACATGAATATAATATTTATATTTATATACGACTGTACAGACATTCGTATATTCATACAGTATTGTATTTAAATATAATATTATATTTAAAACACTCAAACAGTACAACTATTTATAACTCCACTATTTTAACATTCACTTCATATTGTACTTGTTTATAAACAGAATAAAATAGACAAGTTCGTTTGACAACAATAAAATAATTTTTTATTTCAATCAAATTTGTTTATTACATATATCAATACAATTCTCTCTCAGCTCCTCAGTACAGTTCATTCATTGTCACTCAGTTATACATACACAACAGATACACAATTACATTATATATATACATTGACTCATATACAATTTCAGACTCATACATTTTTTTTACACTACACACTGCCTTCTTGTCTTCAGGCTTCAATCTTCTGTCTTCACAGCACAGTCAATCCAGTCATCATCTGCTTACCTGTCACATGAAACAGAAAACACACAGTACACTGCAATAGAAACAATACTAAATATATGCGAATATAAATTTTATTTTTAAAATTTTATTTGCCTCAGATTTCTGGTGTGTTTCTCATCATTTTTCATGACTTGATCTGATTTATATAACCATAAATCTGTGTCTAGACAGCTTGTGATATTCACAGTGATACACTGTAAATACCACAAGGCAGACATTATGTATATACAGTGCAGAGACAGGAAAATTAATCTGATGACTGCACATACACACATGTATAAATATACATATGTGCATTGCCTCGCCAATCAGAATACAGTGTATGCAGCTGAGGAGGAGCCACGTGGACCATCTCGACTCAGTGCAACACTCAAGCAACAAAATAAATGTCAACCAGCATAGTCAAAGTCAACACCAAATGGCCGAGCAAAGTTCAAATCAAAATGGCCAGTACAATAACAAAGCAGCATGTTCATATCAACATTCAAATGTTTGGTGCAACAATAGAGTGGCTAGTGTACTTAAGCATATATGACTAGGCATCTTATACACAAGGATATTGTACAGCAACAAATCTGGCAAATTACAAAAGTCCTGAATGGCTCAAGCAGCGGCAAGCTTTATGGCAGTGAACTTGAGCAGCAAATGTGAGCAAGTGTTCATATAGCATGGGGCAATGCAACATGATCACGATAGTGCACCAAAAATATATGATTCAACACATATTTTTTTATGCACGGTGATCTTTTTCTGGTTCATGCAAAACAGTGATTAATGTTGGCATGAAAATATCTCCAGATTTTCTATAACAGGACAAAACTGGTCTTGCAAAAGTGTGCAACTGGACAACATGAATGGATCGCATTCACACAAAAATGGTCAAATAACTAATTTGTAAAGTTCATGGTCAAAGAGTCATGACATATCAACAAATCACAAAGGTAGCTCAAGATTATGGCTACATGAATCATGATGTTCAAACTCGGTTTCATGGCAGAGAGTTTTTATTTTCAAACATAACCATGGCAACAGAGAAGTTGTTGGACAATTTAATTCATACTTGTTTAGGCAAGTAAAAGAAAATAGTTTTTTCCAAATTGCCAATTTGTTTCCTGTTCTGGACATAAGTTTTTGGCAAAGTCGATTTTCAGTATAAATGGAAATTATCCAAGGCAGATATGATTCGAAGCAACAATTCAAATAGGGCAAGTTTTCAATCCAGACATGCATGTACATGAGCAAGAATGATACATTCAATGCAGCATGGAAATGCAAATACACATTGGTGCATGGGTCAAGAACAACACATAAAACAGAGCTGGAAATCATGTTTTGGCAAGGTTTCAAAAACATGCAAGAGTTTCCAAAAATTGATTTAATTTCAATCAAGGAACATAAAGCAAGAATAAACAGATTCTGCCAAATCAATATTTTCCAGAAATGAACATCTTTGAAATCATAATGTCATGGAATCTTTTTTGTGCAAAACTGGAAACATGTAATAAGTCGAGCAGAATAATCAGTGGTTCAATCATGGCAAGTATCTCAAGTAATTTTGTTGATTGGGGCAGAAGTTTAAATGCTTTCCTAACATCGACTAATTATTTATGGAAAGACATTTTCAAATTTGTTTTCCAGGGTTGAACAAATTTAGTATGACAGTTTTCAATATTTCTGGATTATATGGCAACAATCGAAAGGGGTAATTTAAAATTTAAATTTGAAGTCCAGAAAACCATCCATATCAACCCTATCATCCAAAGCCATGATTTACAAATTCAATCAAGGAAATCAAAGAAGGAAATTGAGCAAAATCAGATCAAAATCATCACGTGAAATCAAAGTGTTAATTTAGGGGTAGTACAACCCTATACAGGCAAGAAAAAATATCGAATAAAACCAGAGCATAAACGAAGAGAAAAACTCAGAGAAAACTCACAATTTTTCATTGTCTTCAATCGAACAAAATCCAAATCGAAGCATCAGATAGCGACAGCAAATTTGCGCTTCAGAGATCATCCGAATCATCAATTTAAAGACTGTACGATTCGATTTGGTGCAACAGAGTAAAACCCTAGGTTGAAGCCGCCGCCATTTTTTCTCACAAAGGAAAGTGATCGGGATAAAAGAAAAAGGGTGCAACATATTACAAAGGGCCGGCCAAGTGTTTTAATGGACAAGGGGATGACCCTTCCTTTTTAAATCCAAGGGTTTTTAGTTCATATTTTTAATTTGAGTTGTTTTTAATTTGTATTGTAAAAATCATCGAACAGTTTTTCTAGTGTTTGTAAAATACTAGAGGAATCAGTCAGGGTATTGACTGACAATTGCAGAGTCTGTAAAATCTGGGTTACTAGTTACAGGGTTGTAATCAGGGGAAATCTGATCAAGGGAATATCTGTCAGTCTATGATTTTGAGCGTAGGGTTAGAATTGGAGCAGGGATTGCGAGTGTACATGGTCTTGTATGCGGGATCTGTTCTATCACCTAGTAGAAACCTTAGGATTGCAGTAGTAGGCAGGATTTTGCCGAAGCTGGGTATTTCTGTGTGTTATTTACTTTCCGCATTTACTTACTCTGCAATTATCTGTGCTACGATTAATTTCTAATATTTCGATAAACTATAATAAACCCTATTCACCCCCCCTCTAGGGTTAATCTAGATCCAACAATTGGTATCAGAGCTGGTTTAAAGTAACAGCATGATAGGGGGTTCTCGCTGTATGGTCATGTGGCTAAGTATTGACTCTTGCCCCTACATGCCCGTGGGTGGTTGTCCGTGTCGAGAGGCAGGACGTGAAACCAGTGTCTGAGGTATCTTTGGTGGCCACCTGGGTGATTTAAAATTCCTCGTAAATAGAGACACCATTTGGTATCAGAGCAAGGTTTTTGATTAACTCTAGAATCATGTTTTCCCCTTGTTGTCAGTCTTCTGAGAGTCAATCCGGTTCATCTCCAACTATTTTCAATGGGACAAATTTTTCAAACTGGAAATCTGAAATAGAATTTTATTTAAAATCTGTTAATATTAAATGTTGGGATACTGTTATCAATGGGAGTGATATGTCTGAAAATAGAAACATTGTTTTCGATTCTCGTGCTATGAATATCATATTTGATTATCTCAGTACAGAAGAATTTATTCACGTTTCTCATTGTTTGACTGCGCAGGGTGTCTGGAGAACTCTCAACAAGCTCTATGGAAAATCTGATGACTGCTCAAAACCCCAGAATGTCCACTCAGATTCAAATCTGTGCTTAAAAGGAGAAACAGATGGATCAAACGATGGAGAATCAACAGATGCTGAAATTGAAAATCTCTCATACGAAGATTTGGTTTACATGTGTCCTGACTTAACGAAATCTGTTGATAAACTTCAACTGAAAAATAAGTCTTTGAAATCTAAGAATTTTGAGTTGACCAGCAAAATTGATGATTTGGAATCCCAACTTGAATATATTAAAAATTCTTCAAATTCAGTTTGCAAAAATTGTTTGAAATTGAAAACCAATCTTGTTCACCTCAATAAAAATATTCAAAAGTTTGAAAATGAAATTCTAATCTTAAATGAGAACAAGATCGAGTTATCAAGTTTGAATAATTCTTTACAAAAGGAATTTGAAATTTTTAAGACTGATATAAATTCCAAATTTGAAATTGCTGAAAAGGAAAATTTGTTGAAATCCGATTTGATTCTGAAAGAGCTTGAAAACGAGATTGAAAATTTCAAGAAATTTGAATCCGAAAATCGAAAACAATTTGAATCTGAAATTTCTGAATCCCAAACCAGAATTGAATTACTTAAATCTGAAAATTTGATTTTGAAACAATATGATGCTGAAAGGAAGATCACTAATAATCGATGGTCTGATTTGATAAAAGATAACAGTGACCTTAAATCCAAAATTCAACGATTAGAATCAACTTTGGATAAATTTTCTAATGGGGAAAAATCGTTGAATATGTTGTTGCAAAATCAAGTTTCTATTGGAAATAAATACGGCATTGGCTTTGGGAAAATTAATGTTTTTGAAAAACGAAATTCAAATGATTTTAAAAATCCTTTAAACTGCTTTGGAAAGAATCGATATGAAAATTCAAACTCTGATAACCGCAAAGGATTTTTGAATCATAAACATGATGTGAATTTGTGTGATAACAGTCCATTTAAATCTTTATGGACCCCAAAAAGAAATGCTGTGAATTCATTTAATTTCAAACAGATTTGGGTCCCTAAAGGTACTTTGGTAAATTCTGATGGATTGTTATATAAACAAGTTTGGGTACCTAAAGCTGTGAACACAACTGTGAGTGGTTTTACAAATTTTGTTAGATCACTCGATTCTATAAATTCCTAGGTACCAAAGGATGGCTGAGGAACTGTTGTGGTGAAGAGAGGATGTTTTCAAGCTGTTGTATATTTTCTATATCTTTCAGAGTTCCTTGGCCAAGCTTGTTGAGTTAGAGATTTATTTACTCACGTCAATTTCAGGTATAACATCTAAACTCTACCTTTGTAAATATATTTCTTTTTCTTTGTGTATTTCTCCTTTTTTCCCTTCTGTTTATTTTCTTTATCTCTTCTGTTTATCTTTCTTTGTCTGTTTGATTTGTCACTGTCATATCTTTGTAACGTCTTGGACTATCTTAAACTTCCTTCTGTAGGACTCATATTTTTCTGGAAATTTGCTTTAGTTCAATAGAACTCTGATGTTTTAATTATTTCCAGATCTTGAATTTAATCTTGTAAATGTCTGCAATTGTTTTTGAAGTTTATTTTTTTCTGATTTCCGAATTCATAACAGTGTTGATGTATTCTTTTCATATCTTGAACACTGTTAATTAGAATTCTAAATTCCTGAAGATCTGAAAATTTGATGAAGTTTCACACACCACTGCTGTTTTGAATTTCTTCTAATTCATTTTAGAAAGGCTTGAAATAACATACTCATTACAGCACTCCAATGTTCATCAGTTGTGATAATTTCATTATTTTTCAGATTGGCTTGGATATATTGATTTATCTTGAATCAGTGATACATCCTGAAATTCCTTTTTATTCATGATCATTATGATTGATTTTTATTTTGTTTGAGATCACTTGAAAATTTCTGATATTTTGAATCTCACACACCTCTCAAATCTAAAATTATTAATCTTGTGTGATTGATTCATTGTATCTCAAGATTTACATTTGTTCAAGTGATTTTGAATAAACCACTATTTTCAGGATCATGAATTATTACTCAAACTAGATGTAAATGATCTGAAATTATTGTTTTGCTTGTCGGAAATTCTTGTGAATAATTCTTTGAAAATTCAGTCTTAAATCTCTCTGATATTTCATGCTTATTTGATTTAAATATTCGTTTGTTTAAAATCATTTGAAATTATTGATTTATTGAATCTCACACATATCCTGAATATGATATTTAAAATGTGATGTGAATGATTCATTAAATCTTGAAGTTTTCATATTTATCAAATGATTTAAAATAAACAATATTTTATAAAATCTGGGATCGTGAATCATTCTTTATGTGACCAACAGAAATATATTTGAAACATCTTCTTGACAAGACTGCATTGAAACTGAAATCTTGTGCTACTCTGATACTGCTTTTTAAATATCTGCTTGTTCTTGCCTGCTGCTCAGATAAATGTGTCAAATGTGATATCTTGTCTCTTTGGGCTTTGTGTTTAAAGATTCTGTTGTCTAAGATATCTTTGTTCGTCTCTAGTATCTTTTTTTAAAAATCCTCATGTATAGAGACATCAAGTGGTATCAGTTTAGAAGTGCTGAATATTCTTTGTATATATTTTTTTGTCTTGTATAAATATCTCTCTAAATTCCTCTTGTAATTGTTTTTCAATTTTAAAATTATTTATCTCTTATTCATTCAGAAACTGAAATCAACATCCAAATTGTGCTGTATTTATAATTCATCAAACGTATTACAGATTTTGAAATTGTGACTGAAATATATTTCACAAGAAGAGGAGATTTTATTTAAATATTTTCATGATGGTTGAATATTTATTATAATATTTTTGAATTGGCAATTATTTCACGACCATCTCCTTTATCTATCACCCGTCTGCCATCCATCATGATTTTATATTAATGTGAAGAGTTTATTTTTTTAAAAGAAAAATCATCTTGTTTTAAAATAGTGAAAATTATTTGTGATAGAAATGGGACTATATTATTATTCAAAATTAGTGATAATTGAAAATTTTCAATGATCCCGGTACAGTCGAGCAAATTTCATAATATAATTAATTTAGAAATTTATTTCACAATCCATTTCTGTACCTACCACATTTCTATCATTCATATTGGTTTCATATACCGAGGATTTTTTCTTTAGTAACTGAAAACAATAAATATATAATTAATACATAAGTGTGTCTCTAACCTCATTTAAAAATCCAAGCTCTGGTCATGCATGGTTAAGAGACAACTTATAATTTAAGCTGCGACTGACCTCATTTAAAAATCCAAGCTCTGGTTATGCGTGGTTAGTGTGCTCTTAAATAAATAAAAAATGAAAAGAAAATAATGTGTTATAAATAGAAACTAATTTGAAATTCTCCTTGGTGTGTAAAAACCAACCTATCAATCCATCTTTCTAATTTGTGAAATGTGTTGAAATCTTATGACGTATTATGATTTGTTGATTGATAGATATTGGGATTTGATATTATACGATTTTGTCACTTAAATTGAATTATTAATAATAGTCCAAATCCACCACTGTTTTTGTGCTTCATTTTATAAATTTTTATTGGAAAATAATTAGAAAATATTCATATTTTTATAACTCTCCCCATTTTTATAAATTTCATTGTAGATCCGTCAATATCTACAATGTGAAATATGCCGTCTGTTCTCAGAATATTATGATTTTTTTTTGATTGATTGAGATTCATGATGACCGTTCTTCCTCTTATGCTGAAATTGTATTTTTAGTCATTTTTCATCTATATTTTAAAATTCTGTATCCTTTTGATGATAACAAAAGGGGGAGAATGGGCTGAGATTTTGATTTATGAGAGAATATTTTATAAATATTTTTAATTTTGAAAATTCATTATTCATTCGTGTCACTCATGCACAGTTATAGGGGGAGTTTATGTTGTAGGGGGGGTTTTCAAATAGGGGGAGTTCAGTTCTTCACTCTCAAACACATTTATTATATTCAAAATCTTCATATTTGTTTGTCATCATCAAAAGGGGGAGATTGTTGTATATAACGGTGTTGTATACACAATTATATGATTTTTGTTTGATGATAACAACCAAATATATATTTATATAAATGTGCTTGTTATTGTACTGCTATATGACTTCACAGACATGAATATAATATTTATATTTATATACGACTGTACAGACATTCGTATATTCATACAGTATTGTATTTAAATATAATATTATATTTAAAACACTCAAACAGTACAACTATTTATAACTCCACTATTTTAACATTCACTTCATATTGTACTTGTATATAAACAGAATAAAATAGACAAGTTCGTTTGACAACAATAAAACAATTTTTTATTTCAATCAAATTTGTTTATTACATATATCAATACAATTCTCTCTCAGCTCCTCAGTACAGTTCATTCATTGTCACTCAGTTATACATACTCAAAAGATACACAGTTACATTTTATATATATACATTGACTCATATACAGTTTCAGACTCATACATTTTTTTTACACTACACACTGCCTTCTTGTCTTCAGTCTTCAATCTTCTGTCTTCACAGCACAGTCAGTCCAGTCATCATCTGCTTACCTGTCACATGAAACAGAAAACACACAGTACACTGCAATAGAAACAATACTAAATATATGCGAATATAAATTTTATTTTTAAAATTTTATTTGCCTCAGATTTCTGGTGTGTTTCTCATCATTTTTCATGACTTGATCTGATTTATATAACCATAAATCTGTGTCTAGACAGCTTGTGATATTCACAGTGATACACTGTAAATACCATAAGGCAGACAGTATGTATATACAGCGCAGAGACAGGAAAATTAATCTGATGGCTGCACATACACACATGTATAAATATACATATGTGCATTGCCTCGCCAATCAGAATACAGTGTATGCAGCTGAGGAGGAGCCACGTGGACCATCTCGACTCAGTGCAACACTCAAGCAACAAAACAAATGTCAACCAGCATAGTCAAAGTCAACACCAAATGGTCGAGCAAAGTTCAAATCAAAATGGCCAATACAATAACAAAGCAGCATGTTCATATCAACATTCAAATGTTTGGTGCAACAATAGAGTGGCAAGTGTACTTAAGCATATATTACTAGGCATCTTATACACAAGGATATTGTACAGCAACAAATCTGGAAAATTACAAAAGTCCTGAATGGCTCAAGCAGCGGCAAGCTTTATGGCAGTGAACTTAAGCAGCAAATGTGAGCAAGTGTTCATATAGCATGGTGCGATGCAACATGATCACGATAGTGCACCAAAAATATATGATTCAACACATTTTTTTTATGCACGGTGATCTTTTTCTGGTTCATGCAAAACAGTGATTAATGTTGGCATGAAAATATCTCCAGATTTTCTATAACAGGACAAAACTGGTCTTGCAAAAGTGTGCAACTGGACAACATGAATGGATCGCATTCACACAAAAATGGTCAAACAACTAATTTGTAAAGTTCATGGTCAAAGAGTCATGACATATCAACAAATCACAAAGGTAGCTCAAGATTATGGCTACATGAATCATGATGTTCAGACTCAGTTTCATGGCAGAGAGTTTTTATTTTCAAATATAACAATGCAACAGAGAAGTTGTTGGACAATTTAATTCATACTTGTTTAGGCAAGTAAAAGAAAATAGTTTTTTCCAAATTGCCAATTTGTTTCCTGTTCTGGACATAAGTTTTTGGCAAAGTCGATTTTCAGTATAAATGGAAAATTATCTAAGGCAGATATGATTCGAAGCAACAATTCAAATAGGGCAAGTTTTCAATCCAGACATGCATGTACATGAGCAAGAATGATACATTCAAAGCAGCATGGAAATGCAAATACACATTGGTGCATGGGTCAAGAACAACACATAAAACAGAGCTGGAAATCATGTTTTGGCAAGGTTTCAAAAACATGCAAGAGTTTCCAAAAATTGATTTATTTTCAATCAAGGAACATAAAGCAAGAATAAACAGATTCTGCCAAATCAATATTTTCCAGAAATGAACATCTTTGAAATCATAATGTCATGGAATCTTTTTTGTGCAAAACTGGCAACATGTAATAAGTCGAGTAGAATAATCACTGGTTCAATCATGGCAAGTATCTCAAGTAATTTTGTTGATTGGGGCAGAAGTTTAAATGCTTTCCTAACATAGACTAATTATTTATGGCAAGACATTTTCAAATTTGTTTTCCAGGATGGAACAAATTTAGTATTACAGTTTTCAATATTTCTGGATTATATGGCAACAATCGAAAGGGGTAATTTAAAATTTAAATTTGAAGTCCAGAAAACCATCCATATCAACCCAATCATCCAAAGCCATGATTTACAAATTCAATCAAGGAAATCAAAGAAGGAAATTGAGCAAAATCAGATCGAAATCATCACGTGAAATCAAAGTGTTAATTTAGGGGTAGTATAACCCTATAACTGCACCAATTAAGTCAGAGGCAAAAAAAAAAAAAAAATCGAATAAAACAATAGCATAAACGAAGAGAAAAACTCAGAGAAAATTCACAATTTTTCATTGTCTTCAATCGAACAAAATCCAAATCGAAGCATCTGATAGCGACAGCAAATTTGAGCTTTAGAGATCATCCGAATCATCAATTTAAAGACTGTACGATTCGATTTGGTGCAATAGAGTAAAACCTTAGGTTGAAGCCGCCGCCATTTTTTCTCACAAAGGAAAGTGATCGGGATAAAAGAAAAAGGGTGCAACATATTACAAAGGGTCGGCCAGGTGTTTTAATGGACAAGGGGATGACCCTTCCTTTTTAAATCCAAGGGTTTTTAGTTCATATTTTTAATTTGAGTTGTTTTTAATTTGTATTGTAAAAATCATCGAACAGTTTTTCTAGTGTTTGTAAAATACTAGAGGAATCAGTCAGGGTATTGATTGATAGTTGCAAAGTCTGTAAAATCTGGGTTACTAGTTACAGGGTTGTAATTAGGGGAAATCTGATCGAGGGAATATCGGTCAGTCTATGGTTTTGAGCGTAGGGTTAGAATAGGAGCAGGTATTGCGAGTGTACATGGTCTTGTATGCGGGATCTACTCTATCACCTAGTAGAAACCTTAGGATTGCAGCAGTAGAAAGGATTTTGCCGAAGCTGGGTATTTCTGTGTGTTATTTACTTTCCGCATTTACTTACTCTGGAATTATCTGTGCTGCAATTAATTTCTAATATTTCGATAAACTATAATAAGCCCTATTCACCCTCCCTCTAGGGTTAATCTAGATCCAACAGGTGACATATGAAATGGCATAGTTTAGACTTATACAAACTTGTGTTTAAACATGTTTAACTTGGCATAATGTCACCCACAAAACTAGCATGTTGTATATTCACCAAAATGTCCAATTATAACATCTAATCGCATAGCCTATTTCAACATGAACTTGCATTGTTTATGAAACCCAAACGATACTTAACATAGATCCAATTATACTAGCAAATATACATAAGAATGATATCATAGGTTTTGGGTCATGTAGGCATAAAAGGTATCAAGTCTAGAACATGTTTACATAAGCCTTAATTTAGACTTAGTTAATGTATATAGTGCATGCCGTAGGCATAAACATAAAGGGATCAAATTCTAGTTTTTTCCACAAACTTGCAAGTGCCATTGTTTTCATATACAATTGTTCAATAGGCTTGCATCAATCAATTTAGGCCACAAATATCAATACACAAGTCATAACAGAATCATTACAATACACAGAATTTATATCATACAATAACACAATTCTATTTTCATTTACATTGAATCACATCACAGTTTTTATTCATATTCTGAAAGGTCACTATACTTACAACGAATGCAGAATCTTGAATTCTGGATTCTGAATTCTGAAATTGAGATGCGCTCCTTTGGGTAGACTAATGTTGCGTTGATTAATTTGATTAAACTATAATCTTCTTCTTAATTTGATTCGTCTCTAGGCTTTTCTCTCTTGACGGCTATGCTCAATTCCTCCCTGGCAGCATGACGACTCCCATCTAATTTTTTTTGTGTGAATTTTCAGTTGAGACTTAGGGTGTATTTATAGATTTTTAAATTGTTTTGAGCCGTCAAATGAAGACAGGAGGAATCTAGACCATACAAAGTTCAAAGAGCCAATCAAGAGGTGACATGTCAGCCCTAGTGACACACCGAGCCACAGAAATTCGAGCCAGAGCCAGAACTAGCCAGCCAGGTCGACCAGGTAGGTCGACTAGCAGGTCGACACCCAGGTCGATACTATGGTTGACCTAGGGTAGCCAGGTACTCCATGGTCGACCCTATGGTCTACCTGGTCTCTGGGCGGGAATTTTCCCACCCAGCCCAGTTTGAACCTTTTTTCGAATTTTGAATTTAAAACCGAGCTGTTTGAATTTTTAATTTTATTCTGAAACTTCCGAAGGTCATAACTCCTTCATATGTAGTCCGATTTGCGCAAACCCGGACTCTATCTCAAGCAGAATTCCAAGACGAACGCAATGGCGTAACCCATTTCCCTTAATTCTTTCATTACAATTAATTACGCTTTAATTTGTGAAGCTTAACGTTATAGAATTCACGGGGTGTTACATTCTCCCCCCTTAAAAGGATTTCGTCCCCGAAATCTTCAAGTTAGGAAGAATGTATATCCTACCATCCAACAGTCCATCTACTCAACCAACAAACACAGGCATCCACTGTCCTTAAGAGACTTCTAATGCTTCGTGATCATATGCATAGTGTGTGTACATGTCCTTATCTAATGCAGAAATCAGTCGGTCTACTGATTCAGTTGACCTCCTTAATGCGAATCATGTAAGTGTCATGAATCCATTATGTATGCAAATTTTCCTACTCATAATTCTATATGAGTGCACAACTATTTATACAAATACGATGACCATATGACAGCATATCAAGTTTCAACCATATACAAATGAGAATACATATATGCAATATGAAGTGACTGAGCCGATCTATAACCTAGGGTGTGTGTGTATATGCATCCATGAGCAACCACTAGCAACCACTAGCAACCATTTGCAGCCATCATCCATAACATGTTTTCAAATACATGTTTGCATCCATTTGTTTTCTACCTAAGGAGTTAGGAAAAGGACCGAGGAGATAAACCTAAAAAGATAGATAAAGCATAACTTAAGGAAAAAGAGAGATCCAAGATGTACCCTCAAAAAGAAGAGGGTAGGCAGCGCATATTATGTCCTCAGTTTCCCAAGTCGCGTCTTCCTCGGCATCGCTCCGCTGAACTTTAACGAGTTTAACTTCGTGGTTGTGTAGCTTTTTCACTTCAGTTACCAAGATGCGGGTTGGAATTCTCCGCACAGTTGCTTCACGTTCCACTTCGGCTTCTTCTAGAATGTAGGTTCCACCACTTCCGCATACTCATGCAAACACTTCCGAAGGTGAGAAACATGAAAGGCGTTATGAACTCAGGCCAGTCTCTCGGGTAGCTCTAATCTATAGGCCATCTTCCCAACCTTCTCGATGATAGGAAACGACCCTACAAATCTTGGTGCTAGCTCTCCTGTGGATCCAAAGCGAACGACGTTCCTTAAAGGGGATACCTTAAGGAAAACCCTGTCCCCAACCTCAAATTCAAGGTCGGTCCTTCATTTGTCGACGTAGGATTTTTGTCTGTCTTGGGCTGTCTTCATCCTTTTCCATATCAAGTCCACTTTCTCTGAAGTCTCTCTAATCATGTCTGGCCCAAGTACAAGCTTATCTGTAGACTCCCACCAACAAGTTGGTGATTTGCACGGTCTTCCATACAAGGCTTCGAAGGGGGCCATACCGATGGTAGCTTTTTTAGGCAAACTCCACTAAAGGAAGGTGATCCTCCCAAGTACCTCCAAAGTCAAGAACGCAAAGTCTCAAAAGATCCTCTAAAACTCTATTCACCCTTTCCGTCTGGCCATCGGTTTGGGGGTGATAGGGCATGCTCAAACATAACTGTGTGCCTACAGCTTCTTGCAGACTCCGCCAAAACTCGCTTGTGAAGATAGGGTCTCAGTCACTAACAGTGCTGGAGGGTATCAAGTCCACTTTCTCCGAAGTCTCTCTAATCATGTCTGGCCCAAGTATAAGCTTATCTGTAGACTCCCACCAACAAGTTGGTGATTTGCACGGTCTTCCATACAAGGCTTCGAAGAGGGCCATACCGATGGTAGCTTGGTAGCTGTTGTTTTAGGCAAACTCCACTAAAGGAAGGTGATCCTCCCAAGTACCTCCAAAGTCAAGAACGCAAAGTCTCAAAAGATCTTCTAAAACTCTATTCACCCTTTCCGTCTGGCCATCGGTTTGGGGGTGATAGGCCATGCTGAAACATAACTGTGTGCCTATAGCTTCTTGCAGACTCTGCCAAAACTCGCTTGTGAAGATAGGGTCTCAGTCACTATTTCCTTGAGATAAAGAGATGCTGGAGATGATGCAGTCCTTCTACTCTTGATAGGTGTGAAGTGGGCGCTCTTAGTAAGCCTATCCACTATTACCCAATTGCTAGTATTGATTCTTCTCGACATAGGTAGTCCATCAATGAAGTCCATTGAAATGCTATCCCACTTCCACCGTGGGACCTCTAAAGGGTGAAGTAGTCCTCCAGGTTTCTTCTGTTCCTCCTTGACCCGTTGGCAGGTCATGCACTTAGAAACAAAATCTGCCACGTCTTACTTCATGCCGCTCCAAAAGAAAGTCCTTTTTATATCCTTGTCCATCTTATCACCGCCAAGGTGTATAGTCATCTTGGAATGATGCGCTTCCTTGAGAACCTTCTTTGTCAACTCCCTTGCTTGTGGGATGCATAATCTTCCATCTCGCCTCAGCCAACCCTTATCATCGATGGCGTATCTACTGAGGTGACTAGAAGTCTCACCCCTAATAATTTTATCAATCACATTAACAAGCTGAGGGACTTCACGTTGTGCAGCCCCTATTGAGTCCAAGAGAGTAGGGCGTACTTCGAGAGAAGCTTACAAACCTGGTACAAAATCCGGGGAAGGCCTAAAATTAAAACTGGCTATATACTCCAGGCTTTTCCTTTCCACAAAGAGCGGGCTTAAGGTCAGTTTCTTTTGGCTCAACGTGTCTGCTACTACGTTGGCTTTGCAGGGAGTATAGGAAATTTCAAAGTCATACGAGGCAACAAACTCCATCCATCTTTGTTGCCTCACGTTAAGATCCTTCTGCGAGAAGAGATATTTGAACGATTTATGGTCAGTGTATAATTCGAACTTCTCACCTAGGAGATAATGGCGCCAAGACTTCAGTGCAAAGACGATGGCGGCTAACTCAAGATCGTGGGTTGGGTAGTTCTTTTCATGAACTTTCAATTGTCTTCCGCCATAAGCTATTACCCTTCCTTCTTGCATTAGAACAGCGCCTAGTCCCGTTCTACATGCATCCATGTATACTGTGAACATTTTGTTTTCATCTGGCAAAGTCAGAACTGGGGCTGTTGTGAGAGCCCTTTTTAATCGTTGGAAAGCAAACTCGCAGTCCAAATCCGAAGTGGATGCCAGATTCTTCTTTGTTAGCCTTGTGAGTGGGGCTGAGATTTTCGCGGAATCCCAAATAAACTTTCGGTAAAAACCAGCTAGCACAAGAAAGCTTCGAACTTCGGTTGCATTTCTTAGTGTCTTCCAATCTTGTACTGCCACCGCTTTCGCGGGGTCCACAGCCAACCCCTCTTTGGACACTGTATGCCCCAGAAATCTTACCTCCTTTCCCCAAAAGTGACACTTGGGGAATTTGGCTTTTAGCTGATGTGTATGGAGAGTTTCCATGATTTCTTTCAGATGCTAAGCATGCTCTTCCTCATTCTTTGAGAAGATTAAGATATCATCTACGAAGACAACCATAAATTTGTTGAGGAATTCTCTGAACACCCTGCTCATTAGGTCTACGAAATAAGCGGGTGCATTTGTCAAGCCGAAAGGCATGACAATCCACTCGAAGAAACCGTCTGGGGTTCTGAACGTCGTCTTATCAATGCTGTCTTCAGCTACTCTCAGCTGATGGAACCCAGTTGCCATATCAAGTTGGGAGAAGACTGACGCTCCTACAAGCTGATCAAACAAATCATCGATTCGGGGAAGAGGGTGCCTATTTTTCTTGGTCAATTTGTTTAACTCCCTACAAGTTGACGCAAAGGCGAAGCGAACTGTCCGCTTTGGTTGCGAACACCACTGGAGCACCCCATTCAGAAATGCTCCGCCGAATGATCCCCTTTTCGAGAAGTTCTTTATCCTTCTTACTGAGCTCCTTTCTCTCCTTTGGAGCCATGTGTCTAACAGGTAAAGCTACAGGCTTTGCATTATCCACAAGATATATGCGAAAGTCTATTTCCCGCCTCGGAGGTAAGCCTTTCACCTCCTCAAAGATATCCGGATATTCCCGGACTACTCTATCTGATTGCAAATTCTCATCGGAAGCATCAAGCGACTCTAGATAACTAAGCATAACAGCATTCAAGGGATTACAAGAAATTTCTAGAGTGTTACCAAGGCGAGTCAAGAGTCTAACTACTCTTTTCTCACAATCAAGGATGGCACCATTACTGGATAACCAGTCCATGCCTGAAATCAAACCATATCCCGGGAAGCCCAAAACAAAGGCATTACAACTAAACTCTACGCTGAGAATAGAGATTTCCAAACCCAAACAAACCATTGACAAGTAAGCGGAGCCCCCAATTGGATTTGAAACTACTAAGGGATCTTCTACCATACTAGTGTCTAGATGCAGAGATTCTACTAAGGCAGATGAAATAAAAGAGTATGATGCGCCAGAGTCGAAAAGTGTGCGAAGTGGATGATCATAAAGATAGACTACACTTTCTACAGAAATATTACTACATAAAGTTCTCAAGATAGGATTGAGAAGATAAGCAGGATAAAACAAAGCATCTAGGAGAAGAAGTTAAAGAATTACCCCCAGAAGGTCCTGCTTGCGGTCCTCACCCTTGCTTCTTAGGGCAATCCTTAGCCATGTGTCCAGCTTTACTGCAATGGAAGCAAGTAGCACTCATCTTCCTCTTCTTCTTTCTGCAGTCGTTCATCACATGTCCAGTAATGCCACATAAATAACATTTCCTTTTCTCATGTGTCTTGTTATTATTGTTGTGGTCCTTTCTTCCTTGACTATTATCCGTCTTCTTGTTTGGCGATTCTTTCGGTTGCTGGCTCACGTAGAGGAGGAGGAGGAGTAAAAGCATCTGTAGCTGAGAAGTAGGGTCCCCAGACATGTTGAAACAGAAAGGAAAAATTCAAAACGAAGGATAGAGAAAGATAGATAGGGCACATGGCTTTGGGGGATTTTGTCTTTTTTTTATAAATATAGCACTTTTCCTTGAAAAACGCTTCTTTAAACTTTCTTTTGAAAACAATTTCAATTTTTTTTATCTTACCTGGTAAACCTATGCTCTGATATGAAGTGAAACACCCCACCTCCGTTAAGGTCGCTCACAAAGGGAATACCTTAACTTTGGTGGAGGTTTATAAGTAAAAGCCACAGATATACTCGAGACAGATATAAATACACATATTTAAAACAGCGGAAACCAAACAGACTTTTATTTCATCAATACGTGTTCAAACAAAACATTTCCATAATTGTCACAAAATACTTCCAACATTACAACCTCATTACTTTCTTGATTATTAAAGAAGCATAAAACATAAATAAAGTGACAAAAATCCCCATAGTGATATCCAAAGCCATAATCCGAGCAAAAGAGATCCAAATCATACATCTACGGTCTTGGAGCTTTTAAAGAGTCTGACAGAGCTGAGTTGTTTCCCCCCTGTGGACCTCGGGGGTGAAACGAAAGAAAAGAAGACGAAAAGAAAATAGAGTCAGACATAAAACCTGAGTAAATCTAGTAACTCTTCAGTATGTGAATAAGAAAAGGGCATGATAAGTATAAACTAAAAACAGGAAAGTGTCACAAGCTAAGGAAGTGTCGTTTAGAATCGAAGGTGCTATCACACCCACACTATATATCTCTTGAAGCGACCCGAACTTCCCCGGTCTCCGAAGAGATGAGAAAGAATGAATTACTGTGAGGACAAGACAAATCAGAACGCAGACGGAAGAACATTTCATTGCATATTACAACAATTCCATCATAATACAAGAATATACAGAGTATAAATGAATAAATTACATTCGATAAATATCAGAGATTACAATAAATTACATAGCAGCGGAAAACAATATAAAACACAACTGAAAGTAATGCATGGATACAGAGCTTTCCGAGCATAGTTCTAGCTGTAAATCAGGATCCTGTGAATATAAATCTGCAAAACCAAAACTACTAGCTGCCCGTGCGGAAAATAGGGGCACCCAGAGTTTAGGTTAAAACAATAAACTCCAGGTCAGTCATGTGACTGGTGTGAGAACTAAAACAGTTATTTAAACTTTACTTTAAAAGAGAGTAATTCAAGGGACCACGCCGTATAACACGGAACGGGTTTCCTCCCAAGAATACTAGTGCATAGAATAAACAACGCAATGCTTTTCTGAAAAATGAAGCTATTATAAGACCCAGGTCCCATCACACAATGCAACGCAAGCCGGAGGATAGGGTTTTCCCTTATAATAGCCAAACATGCTTGGTACGTTTAAAATAAATCATTTGATACTATAATAAGTGTATAACGTCAAAACATTTCAATCATAAATATAAATCATAGACGGCATGGGTACCATATATCATGTCGCCATACTAGTTCTATAATTAAAACTGCAATACACGTATTGGAAATTGGATTTCCGTCATGAGTCGAGGCAAGGGGCAAGCTCCTCTCCGCGTTCGAGACACTCTAGCAAATGCCTCAGGATTACACACTCTGGGCAATCCTGGGATCCTCCAAGGCTGGTCCTCACTTACGTTAGAGGATTAATTATGCCCGAACACACGTTTCCCGGTCCTTACAGACCAAAAATCGAGGCGCCTCGCATCAAACCACAAAGGTGAAAAGTATATAAATGTCAGGGCTGGTAGGTCACTGACACCACCCATAGCTAGAAAGAAACGACGTGCACTCCTTGGGTCCTCATCCCGTTTTTGACTCATACCGAGGTGTGAGGCTCGCGAATTCACGTTATACACAAAGCTGCCACGTAGGTCGTGCTTTGATCATCAACCACAAGACTTTGCTTTTCAACAGAAGCCTTGATCCATGCAACTCAGCATGCCACACAGGCAATTCATGCCATGCGATTGATATCTATCGATATATAACCTCTAATCTCGTACATCTCAGAGAAGGGCGTTAAGCAAGAGAATAAATTCTCCGCCGCCAAACAGATATATATTTAATAGAAATCAATCAACACAGAATAAAATCCAATGTCAGACACATAATCCATTTACAAGTTCGTTCTGGGTCTGAACGAAACCGGAGGCACTTTCCTCGCATATCCATCGATCTCCAAGTACGTCTGGACGACCACCAACTGATTCCCTCATCTTGGGTGTACAGCCCAATCAAGATCATCAGTAATCACCCAAACGATGTGAAGACTTCCGGTCTTCAACCACCGTCTTCATCTTCGACATATCGTCAAATCGGTTATTCAGAATGGGTATAAACCCGGACTTTCCGAACAACCAGCGTATATTTAAAAACAAATGTTACACAAACACAACATACGCCTCATTCCAATTCTTATTCTCCTTTTATTCACGAAATCACATTCTTAGGGAAGGGTTCCCATTAATTTTATCAAAGATAAATTCTTCTAAATTTATTCTTTAATCTTCCTTTGGATGACATTTCAAACCAAATTATGGTTTTCCAAACTAGTCGAGATTAGCGAACCACACCGAAGTAATTATTTATTTTATTTCCCAATCCCAACCTATTCATCCCATGAAGCAAAACTAGTAATACTCCATATCTAGCACCACAGTGTTGTCGGTAAAATTAATTACCATTCCACGTTCAAATCTGATTAAAGATTTAACTATCGCTTGGGAGAAAAACTGGTGATACTCCATTCTCGCTCATTTTCTAAAGTTGATAATTTAAATTATCAATTCACCTTTCAATCTAATTGCAGATTCGTTAGAACTCCTTTTACTGGGTTAAAGAACTAATGTCATTTAAAACACAGTTCACGACAAACCCAAATCATATCCTATTCATTATCGGGTTAAAGAACTAGTATTATTTGAAACACTGTTCACGATAAACCCACAAATCAATTCTAATTCAGTTCCCTTTTATTTATTTTAAAAATAAATAGGTTTTAATTTTAGTTCAAAACTAGTTCATTTCGATAAAAATCTTTTTTTATCTTTTCAAATATGGGGTTTTTCATCCCAATTTTTCCCAAATCATTTCTTATGATTTTACACAAATTATTACTATTTTTAATAATTTTATCAAGGTCCGTACAGTCGATTTCCATCAACGGCCATCGAACTGCACTTACAACGACCTTTTCTGAATTTAATTTGGATGTATCTCCAAATCCAACCGTTAGATTTCAAATTTCTAATATTCGTTAGAAAGCTCTTTTCGATACGAACCCAAGGTTCCGGTTTTAGGAGAATTCGACGGTCGGATCTCCCGTAATGTCCGTTTGAAATAAATGGTCGAAATTCACGAACTGCCGCGGCGCGGCGCATTCTATTCAGGCCATTATATTATATATATAATATATATTTCGTCGATTACTATTTAAAACGAATTATATAAATAGTTTTAAATTCGTTTCAAAAACAATTTCAACTTCTATTTCAATTCAAATCAAAATTGAATTCTTCCTTATAAATTCGTTTTAAAATTCATTTCTATTCAATTCAAATTTCAATTCAATTTGAATTTATTTAATTCGTTTTCAATTCAATTCGAATTCGTTTTATTTTCAATTCATTTCGAATTCGTTTTATATTCAATTCATTTCAAATTGGTTTTCTATTCGATTCAATTCAAATTGGTTTTCTATTCGATTCAATTCAAATTGGTTTTCTATTCGATTCAATTCAAATTGGTTTTCTATTCTATTCAATTCAAATTGGTTATATATTCAATTGAAATCAAATTTGTTATATATTCAATTGAAATCAAATACGTTTTCTATTCGATTTAAATTCAATTCGTTTTCTATTCGATTTAAATTCAATTCGTTTTCTATTTAATTTGAATTCAATTCGAATTTAAAAATGAATATAATCGATAAAAATATCGTTCACGTCAAAATAGCGCATCTCTAATCAATACGGCTTTATATATTTCAATAAATTCGTTATTATATTCAACAAATGAATATATATTTTATTCAGTATATGAATCTATATTTTTGTCAACACACGACTAATCTCAACGAATGAGTACTGTCCACATGTGACCATTTTTTGTTATTTAATATATTTTATGAAAACTAAGGTATCTATCGTTCGATATTGAATCAGACTCCAACCGTAAATTAGTAAGAGAACGATTTCCTGAATATTAACCCCGAAGGCCGAAACCAACATCAGATCAATATCCAAGAGACCACTCATCTTATCTATTTTCCAGTTAATTTCTGATTTCATATATGATAAAGATGTAAATTTTATTGTTAAAATATTTCGTTCAACACATGACTAATCTCAACGGATGAGTACAGTCAACACATGAACCTTTATTTTATAATATTCTTTATTATCTAAATTGGAATGAGGCCCATTCAATCACCATATAATATTAATTATATGGATTTTCATACACCACACGTATATAATAGCATTGAAAAACAATCAACCATCAACCAAAGTGCACTACACTGCATAAGCATCAAATATAGATATCTAACGCTTATAATAGCCTGTCAATCAATCAATCGACATATTTAATCAATCAGGATGAGTGGACTTCAAATTTCATCCCAACACCCGTGTGGGGTTTCAAACAATCAAACACAGATTTTGGTTGTGCAGTTGGGCGATGTGTAAAATTCATCGTCCCAATCAATGTCCTTCAAATAGGTGTACATAAACAAACCGTCCGGTTTGTAAATGAATATTTATTTATTCACATTCACTATATTCATATTCACGTTAAAAATTATATTTTTAACGATAAAACATTTTATTTTAACATATGAATTTATATTCCGTTCATTTACAAAATAAAAATGATATTTTTATTTTTCTAACTTATTTTAGAAAATTTTGGTGGCATAACGGCACGATACTAGAAACGGGACGAGGCCTAGCTTTATCCCCGGTCTAGTGAAGGCCCACGCCATTCACACATCAATCAAATCAATTTCACCTCACAATTCAATTCTAACCAAATAATCTAACCAACTACACAACCAAACAAACAAGTCCATGGTCTGTGGACGATTGTGTCGGGTGCTACTAAGCACCGTCTGCATCCTAGTATATATATATAACTAGAAAAAGAAATTAAAGAGTGAGAAATTCTCACAAATAGCTATCCAACTTCACGACACTTCTAATGCAGGAAATCTTCACCGTTCTCGCCTTTTTGACAATTTCGTTGCCCTTAGCCACTACATATGCCAAAATCATATTTTTACTTTGCTAATCAATATATAAAAATCGAATTTTTACTATGTTATTCAATATATAAAAATCGAATTTTTATTATGCTATTCAATATATAAAAATCGAATTTTTACTATGCTATTCAATATATAAAAATCGAATTTTTATTATGCTATTCAATATATAAAAATCGAATTTTTACATCGCTATTCTCTATATAAAGATTTCGCCTTTTCAAATATAAAGATTTCGCCTTTTCAAATATAAAGATTTCGCCTTTTCAAATATATCATTATAAAAATCACATTTTTATTTTTCTACACATATAAAGATGATATTTCTAATATTCCTATCATGTAAAAATTATATTTTTAATTCTCTACATAAACAAAAATCATATTTTTACATCATCTATATAATAAAGACTATATTTTTAATACTTTAAAAATATGAAAATCATATTTTTAATTGAATAAAAAATCTTTTCTACCTCTTCCTTATATAAAAATCATATTTTTATAAATAAAAATATAATCTTTTCAATTTAAAAAATCAAATTTTTTTATGTTCTAAAAATTAAACCTTTTCCACACTTCCCACATATGAACGATCCAATTTTTTCTTGCTATATATGTTTTAATCATAAAAAGAAGCTCAGATTCGAAATTAAAACAAATAAAACAAAATAAATAAAGAAAATAAAATAGAATGAAAACTTACAGATGGAAGGAAGGGGGGTGTATGCGCGTCTGCTGTGGTCGAAGGGGGAGGGGGGTCTGGGCGTCGAGGTATGGGGAGAAGGGGGAAGCGGGGTGCGGTTTGGTGGCCGCGGGTGGTGGGGTATGGTGGCAGGGCGTTGGCTGAGGGGCTTCAAGGGGGGTTCGGTCATCGCTCGAACGGAGGGCTAGGGTTTCGATTTGGGTGTGGATTCGAGGAGAGGGGCGAGGCTGTAGCAACGCGTGGAGGGAGGAGGAGGGGGGGGGGTCGGCGGTTGGCGCGCCTGAGCGACGGACGGTAGTGGAGCGATTTGCTTTTTTTTCTTTTGAAAACAGTAAACGGGGGGGGGGGGGGGTCTAATGTGAAAAAGAGGGAGGGAGGGTAGAGGGTATATAAACAAATATATTTAATTATTTATTTTATTTCCAAAAAGCAACCTTTTGTTTTGACCTCAGAATCAAACCCACCGCCTGTCGTCCATAGCTAACTACCCACATCCCGAACACAATGAGATATGTATCGCAGGCTGATTCGATCGTTTCGATCAGTTTTCGTTAAAATCAACATATAACTCTATATATTGAATTTGAACGTGCATTTCAAATTACTGGGGTCACATACTAACTAGAAAAATATTTTCTAGCTTCGTATTGACGATACGGTCCTAACAAAACTAGTTTCGTCGAATTCTGAGACCGTTAGAAAAATGGCCATTTTCCAGTCGATTAAAATCAACTGAAACTGGTCAAACGCGCTTTCCTTTGCCACGCTCACATATTGATACGAAAAATTGTGAAATTTGGAATCTAGCAATAACTTAACATCACGGACCCAACAAAAGTGGTTTCGTCGAAATCCGAGGTTGTTTGCAAAATTCCCATTTTTAAGGGTCTGAATTCCATAGCGACTATTCAGAATTTTCAACTGGACATATCTTTTGATTCCCGCTATGAAATTTCGATTTTTCGGATTCGTTGGAAAGATATCACCAATTAGATCCTAATAATTTTGGTTTCGCCAAAATCCGGATTGTTTTGCACCTGGTACGTTCAATTGAGGTTTGAAATCAAATTATCGAACTACCGCGCCATTTTCAATTCTATTTATAATTATATATAAATATTATATATTCTAACGACGACGTATATAATATACACGTTCAAATTATATTCAAATAAATTTCTCGTCGATATTATTTAAAATAATTCATTTTAAATATTCAAAATTCGCTAAAATTGCCAAAATAAAAATTTTAAACTAGTTCAGAATTTACGGGTTATTACAATCTCCCCCACTTATAACTTTTCGTCCCCGAAAAGGAACAAAGTCGAAAGTGGTTTGATTAATCAACTCTACGTTCGATCTGGCTTCCGTTCTCCAACTTTTCAGTTTCTGAGAATTTTCAAAAATTTGTCTAACACCCGAAATTTTCGAAAATTTTTGCCATAACCTCCCCTGCACCGGGAGCCATGGGAAAATCCCGAAATTGCCATATAGGCCTTCTGATCTCAAAAAGAAAAAGAAAAAGCCAAGCGGCTAGCCAATAGGCTCATAAAATCATCATCACTCAAACAAAACAGTAAATTATAGTAAACATGTACCTATTTATCGGGCAAACAAATTTTATTCTTCGGCTCTAGCCTCCTTGCTATGACATGTTCAATGTAAGTATATGTATATGCAAGCAAATGCGACCAATTATCAATACAATTCAATATTTGGTTTAATTAGGCTTAATGGTTCAAAATTATCAAACAACTAAACAAACAACACAAACATCAATCAATTAGTGGATTAACGTTTCGAATTCATAATTTTGATATATATACAGAAAATCATTGTAACACCCCACGCCCGCTATGGTCACTCTCTAAGGGAATGCCATAACATCGGTGGACTATTTTAGTGAATATAGAACAGAAAAATTACAACAAGACAGATATAAATAGTACTTGAAATTTAAAACATCATCTCATAACAGCGGAAGTAAACATGTCTGGTTACATCATAAAACCACAATAAAAGTCAAGTACAATATCCATCAAAATAAAGAAGTACATAATCCCACTCTCTCATACAATAGCCAGGACAAAAGAAAAGATAACTGGGTAACTGGAGCTTTACATCTATCCAAGCTCCTAAAGACTGGAACAGATTTCCGATCAAGCTCCACTACTGCTAGGATCCACCGTAGGACCTGAGGGTTGGGAAAAAGTTAAAAACAACGGGGTCAGACATAAATCTGAGCGAGTCCTATAACTTTAACAATACAATCATTAAAGTAACCAGAGAAGACATAAACTTGACCTACGGTAATGTCTGGGGATGAATGGCTACACTAAGCAGCTTGGTAGACTTAGGATAAACTAAGATAACTGTAAAGACGCATCTACCCACCCAAGGATAATTACTAACTGCACCACACCAGTCATTCCTACTTAAAGGTTGATCCCACCCAAGGACTTAGAAAATTTACCCAGTAGTTTCGCGTACCCCTAGCTCACTACATAGGTGCCGTCTGCCCCTATCTCCACTAGGTGTACCCACTACTCCCAAGCGATCGGCTCCCTACCGTAGATACCCGTGCTGGTCCCACAATGGGGTGTATCATTCCCCAAAGTGGCCACCTGATAATATCAACGGTGCACGGCTTTATATCTACACGATGCAACAACGACTTACCAACCAGCCCGGGTCCACACACGCATATGAAACCCGTTGGTCCTGCGTTGCCACCGCTAACCCGTTTTGGCCTCTTATAGTCAAGCCCAATATGCGTGTCCCGTCACCCGACTAGAGTCGAGCCCACAAAGATACGTTTGGGATATTGGTTGAAATGGGCCCCCACAAGCTACCCACCTAAGCTTGTCACTTATCTAGTGTATCCCACTTAACCCTTTAATCATGTTTAATTACATGTTTCCACTTGGTTAAGTATTCTAATCGTATTTTCTATTGCCACCTAAGGCAACCCACTAGATTTCCACATGCCACCCAAGGCACCCACTTAACCCCTCATGTCCCTCTACATGCTAATATGGTTAAGTGTTTCTTAATTAATTAATTAAGATCATGACCTCATAAAGATCTCTCACATTAGACCATCTTTTATGACTGCTGGATATGCCGGTTGGTTCCGGGCAGACTTCTGTCATAAAAAGGGTCTAACCTCATGTCTTTACTTTAATAACGTATTTAATTTATGACTAAGACCTCTCACATTGGGCCAATCATTTGTAGCCACTGGATGGCCGGTCGGTTTCGGGCAGACTTCCGCTACAAAAGGGTCCAACCTCGTGTCTTAGTTGATTAATTACACCTAATTAATCACCCCCATATTAATTATCCCTAATTAATATCAAGTTTTTCATAACATGGGTAGACCTAACTCAATAGGTAAATTCCCATGGGGTAGACCTAACTCAATAGGTAAATTCCCACTTATGTTAATTTATTTTTATGGTATGCTTAATCATACCCAATCATACTTTTATTAACATATTTATTTACCCCATCGTTCCCCACGTAAATCGTTCTCATTTCATGACATAATAAAGGGAAGATCCATCACAAATATCATGGGTTTAACCAAATCTTAGCATATAACTTTGTCATGGGTTAAGAGGATGTCAACTTGCATATATGAGCATATATTAACCCAACTACATTTAACCCAAACTTGCATATTATCATACACATATCTTGCATAACATGTTGAACTTGCATATAAGCATTCTCATAACTTGCATAACATGTTAAACATGCATTTAAGCATACACATAACTTGCATAAGCATTCACATTCTTGCATAAGCATTCACATACTTGCATAAGCATGCATAACTTGCATATCATGTTAAACTTGCATTTAAGCATATACATAACTTGCATAAGCATTCACATACTTGCATAAGCATGCATAACTTGCATATCATGTTAAACTTGCATTTAAGCATATACATAACTTGCATAAGCATTCACAAACTTGCATAAGCATGCATAACTTGCATATCATGTTAAACTTGCATTTAAGCATATACATAACTTGCATATCTCACTTGTTAAACATGCATAAACCCACTTATTAGATATGCATAAACCCACTTATTAAACATGCATAAACCCACTTGTTAAACATGCATAAACCAACTTATTAAACATGCATAAACCCACTTGTTAAACATGCATAAACATAGGAAAACATAGAGTAGCATATCATTACAAATGATTCAAACTCACTAATCCGCATTTAAGACCATAAGTCTCATTACACCCAATCTACTTACTTTAGCAATTGATGTTAAAGTGATAGAAACTCACCAAACCCAAGATTAGCAAACTTATGAAGTGGAATTGGTTGCTAAATATGAAGAAGATGATGATTAGAGGTTGATTAGCTTGCAACTTCCTTCATAAATTAGTGGAGGCTCCTTCTAAGATTTAATTTGGCGGCATGAGGCCATCATTTCTATTTTTAGTATGGATTAGGGTAGGTTTAGGGTGTATTTATAGATTAGGTGAGTGTTTTAGGCCCTTAGATTAACCCTAGATTAGATTAGGACCCTTAGATTTCGGAAATCTCTAGAACAGAGCCTAAGACTCAACCAAAAACCAGATCTGGTGCACCCAGATCAACAGGGCCGACACCCTGTGTCGACACCCCTGTCGACAGGGCAGTCGACTCCCCAGTCGACAGGCCTGTCGACAGCCCTGTCGACATGGGTAGGGCGGGTACTTTCCCGCCTGGCCCCCTGCTGGCTTCAATTTCGAAATCTGATGTTTAATTTTTAAATCTGTTTTTAATTTTGAATTTTCTGCAAACTTCTTTGGGCCATAACTGGGCCATACGGACTCCGATTTACAAAATTTCGGACTCTATTCTGCGTATTCTTCCGAGACGAACGCAATGACGCAGCCCGTTTCCCCCAATTCTCATATCTGAGATTATTTATTCTGCAATTAGTGAATTTTAGCATTAACTGAAATACGGGGTGTTACATTCTCCCCTCCTTAAAGGATTTCGTTCCCGAAATCTTTAAGCTAAGGAGAATGCATATCCTACCATCCAAACAACCATCTACTCAATCCATCAAACACGGGCATCTATTGTCCTTAAAACAATTTCTAATGATGTATGAGCATATGCAAAAAGTGTGTGTATATGTTCCCTATCTAATGTATGAACATATGCAAACCATGATAGTGCCATGCATCCATTATGTATGCGAGAGAACCCTATCGACACATACAATATCTACATAAGTGCACAATCATTCACCAAAATGCATCATCCATATGGTAACACAATCATTATACATCCATAAATATAGCTTCCTACACACAATTTTATGCAATATGCAATATGAAGTGATTGAGCCGATCTAGTGCCTAGAGTGTGTATATATGCATCCACGAGCAACCACTAGCAACCACTTGCATCCACTTGCATCCATCAACCATAACATGTCTCAAACACATGTTTCAACCATAGGTTTACCCTATCTAAAGGTCAATCAGTACTAACAAGAGGATATACTAAAGATAAGATAAGTACTAGACAACGATAGAGGAGAAAGTAAAAACATACCCTCAAAAAGAAATGGGTACAATGAACGCATCTTCGCTTCCGTCTCCCAAGTTGTGTTGCTCTCCTCTTCTCCCCATTGCACTTTGACTAGTTGAACCTCTCTGTTTCTCAACTTCCTAGTCTCTGACCCAAGGATGCGGGTAGGAGCTCGTCGAATAGTCGCATCACGCTCTACTTCCACTTCTTTAAGCAAGCTCGGCTCTACCACCTCTGCGGTCTCATGTAAGCACTTCCTCAAATGGGACACATGGAATACATCATGTACACCCTCAAGTCTGTCGGGCAACTCCACTCTATATGCCATCCGTCCAATTCTTTCTTTAATGGGAAATGGCCCTACGAACCTTGGTGCTAACTTTCCAACAGATCCAAAGCGAACCACATTTCGTAACGGAGACACTTTGACAAAGACCATGTCCCCAACTTCAAACTCAAGATCCGTCCTTCTCTTGTCCGCATAAGATTTTTGCCTATCCTGCGCTGCTTTCATCCTTCTTCGAATCAAGTCAATCTTCTCAGAAGTCTCCCTAATCATATCAGGCCCTAGCAAGATCTTATCCGTAGATTCCCACCAACATGTAGGTGATCGACAAGGCCTTCCATAGAGAGCTTCGAAAGGAGCCATACCAATACTGGACTGAAAGCTGTTATTATATGCGAACTCCACCAATGGAAGATGCTCTTCCCATGTACCTCCAAAATCTAAGATACAAAGCCTCAAAAGGTCTTCTAGAACACGATTCACCCTCTCAGTCTGGCCGTCTGTCTGAGGATGATATGCCGTGCTCAGACACAATTGAGTCCCCACTGCTTCTTGCAAACTTCTCCAGAACTCGCTAGTGAAGATAGGATCTCGATCACTCACTATGCTAGAGGGTACCCCATGCAATCGAACTATCTCTCGAAGATATACAGAAGCTAGCCATGGAGCGGTCCTCTTGCTCTTCACAGGTATGAAATGGGCGATCTTAGTAAGTCTGTCTACCACCACCCAAATTCCCGTATTACCCTTTCTTGATCTGGGTAACCCGTCAATAAAATCCATCGAGACGCTATCCCACTTCCATTGCGGAACTTCCAATGGGTGAAGCAACCCACCTGGTTTCTTTTGCTCCGCCTTCACTTGTTGGCACACCAAGCATCGAGCGACATACTCGGCCACATCTTTCTTCATACCGGTCCAGAAGAAAACCCTCTTCATGTCTTGGTACATCTTGTCCCCACCGGGATGAATGGTCATCCTAGAACGGTGTGCATCATCAAGAATAACCTTCCTCAAACCCTCGTCTTGCGGTACACAAAGTCTACCGTCTCTACGCAAGCACCCCCTATCGTCTAGGGTGTACCTACTCAAGTGGCTGGACGACTCCCCCCTTATGAGCTTCTCCACCAACTCAACCAACTGTGGGTCGTCCCTCTGTGCTTCTCCAATCCGCCCCAAAAGAGTAGGTCTAACCTCCAAGGAAGCTAGCAAACCGGGTACATAATCAATGGAAGGTCTGAAATCAAACATCGAGATAAATTCCAAGCTTCGTTGTTCTACGAACAATGGACTCAAGGACAACCTTCTTCTGCTCAAGGCGTCCGCCACCACGTTACCCTTGCCAGGGGTATACGCTATCTCGAAATCATAGGATGCTAAGAACTCCATCCACCTTTGCTGTCTCAAATTCAAATCCTTCTGAGAAAACAAGTACTTCAATGATTTGTGGTCAGTGAACAATTCGAATCTATCACCAAGAAGATAATGGCGCCAAATCTTAAGCGCAAAAACAATAGCGGCCAACTCTAAATCATGGGTAGGGTAATTTTTCTCATGCACTCTCAACTGCCTTCCACCATAGGCTATCACCCTTCCCTCTTGCATTAAGACTGCGCCTAGTCCTGTCCCACAAGCATCGGTATAGACAACAAATGGCTTGCTCCCATCTGGCAACACTAAAACTGGAGCAGTGGTTAAAGCTCTCTTTAACCGTCGGAACGCATCGTCACAATCTACGTCCCATGTGAAAACAAGATTCTTCTTCGTTAAGCGGGTTAATGGGGCTGATATCTTCGCGAAGTCTTTAATAAACTTCCTATAATAACCCGCCAACCCCAAGAAACTTCTTACTTCGGTAGCATTCTTCGGAACCTTCCAATCCTGAATTGATACTACCTTCGCGGGATCCACAGCTATCCCTTCCTTGGAGACCACGTGCATCAAGAACCGCACCTCCTTCCTCCAGAAGTGACATTTAGAGAATTTAGCCTTAAGGCTATGTGCTCGAAGAGTCTTCAATACTTCCCCAAGATGTAGGGCATGCTCTTCTTCTCTCTTAGAAAATACTAAGATATCATCCACAAAGACCACCACGAATTTATTAAGGAACTCCCTGAACACCCTACTCATCAAATCCACAAAGTATGCAAGGGCGTTCGTCAACCCAAATGGCATCACCATCCACTCATAGAAACCATCCGGAGTCCTAAAGGCAGTCTTGTCTATGCTATCCTCAGCCACTCTCAACTGATGAAACCCCGTGGCTAAGTCCAACTGAGAAAATACTGAAGCGCCGACCAACTGATCGAAAAGATCATCAATCCTCGGCAATGGGTGTCTATTCTTCTTTGTGAGCTTGTTGAGTTCTCTATAGTCTACACAAAGTCTGAGGGACCCATCAGCCTTCGTAGCAAAAACTACTGGAGCATCCCACTCCGATATACTCCGTCTTATGAACCCCTTCTCAAGCAACTCCCCTACTTGCTTATGGAGTTCCCTCCTCTCACGAGGAGCCATGTGGCGCACTGGTAAAGATACAGGTTTAGCATTATCCACCAGATATATTCGGAAGTCAATCTCCCGCTTCGGAGGTAAGCCCTTCACCTCCTCAAACACATCTGAATATTCCCGGACCACTCTAACATATTGCAAACTCTCGACCGAAGCGTCAAGCGATTCAAGATAACTTAGCATAACAGAATCCATGGGATTACAAGAGATCTCGAGAGTGTTACCCAAGCGGGTCATGAGCCTAACAACTCTCCTTTCGCAATCAAGAGCAGCACCATTACTGGATAACCAGTCCATGCCCAAAATCAACCCATAGCCCGTGAAGCCCAACACAAAAGCATCACATCTAAACTCAATGCTAAGTATAGAAATCTTCAAACCCAAACATATCATGGACAAATAAGTGGAGCCCCCTATTGGGTTTGAAACAACCAAGGGATCATCTACCAGACTGGTGTCTAAGTGCAGTGACTCAACTAATGATGATGAGATAAACGAATGCGATGCGCCTGAATCAAAAAATGTACGGACAGGATGATCAAATAGAAAAACCAGACTTTCAACGGAAATAGTTCTACCTCTTTCCTGAATCAGTGGAACCGCGAGAGCCTGTACTTGCCCCATAGCCTGACCTGGTGCCATAAGAGCATGCACCTGTCCTCCTGAGGTAGACCCCGTCCTTTGCCCCTTCTTAGGACAATCTTTCACTAGATGCCCTGCTTCGCCACAGTGGAAGCAGCCAGTCTTCTTCTTCTTGCGACAATCCTTGCTTAGGTGGCCAGGTGTCCCACAATTGAAACACTTCTTCTTCTTGCCCTTGCCACCGTTGCCTTTCCCACCTTTGTTTTGTTGTTGTTGCTGAGGTCTCTTTTGATCTCCCTTCTTCTCGGGTGCCTTATTAGCATTGGGACCCTTCTCTTCTTCATGCATGAGTGCCATGTCAACTAGCTTCTCGAAGGTGGCCCCCATAGGGATATGAGTCATAGCCAACCCATGCATCGGTTCATTCAAGCCTTTGACGAACCTCAAAGCCTTCTTCTCTGGTGTATTCACCATGTCTAGGCCAAACCTTTCCAATTGATTAAACTTGTTGACATATTCCTTCACTGAGAGATTTCCTTGCTTTAGAGTCAAGAATCTTTCCATATACAAGTTTTCCTCCGCCCTTGAGAGAAACTTTGCCACAAATCATTGCCTAAAATCCGCCCAAGAGTCAACGGGGCGTTCTCCATTAGTGACCTCCCACCAGAATGAGGCCTCTCCTTTCATTAACCAAGCAGCTAACTTGACTTTCTTCCCTTCTTCCATCTCAAAGATATCTATCAACTCTTCCACCTCCTTAAGCCAATCTCTAGCCTCCACAAAAGTTTCAGATCCTTGAAAAGGTTTCCCTCCCATAGCTTTAAATTCCTTGCAAGTCTTAGCAAAAGTATCCGTGCGAGGAGGAGGGGGAGGAGGAAGATCGGGTGCTACGGTTGGTGGAGGAACATTTGCTGGACCCGCAGTGGTGGCCCTAGCCTCCATCAATCTCCTATACCATACTGGTACCGTCACACCCTCCGGAAAATTAAGATCCTCAGCCATGCTGAAACGAAAAAGGAAAGATTCAAAATGGAGAATTCGAAGGATATAGATATGGCTATTGGGGATTATGCTTTTCTTTCAAAAACTTTTCTCTTTAAAGACATGTTTTTGAAAATATCTCTTCCAAAAATGTTTTTAGAAAAATAGTTTTCTAAAAATTTTATCTGTTCCGGTAACCTTTGCTCTGATACCACGTGTAACACCCCACGCCCGCTATGGTCACTCTCTAAGGGAATGCCATAACATCGGTGGAGTATTTTAGTGAATATAGAACAGAAAAATTACAACAAGACAGATATAAATAGTACTTGAAATTTAAAACATCATCTCATAACAGCGGAAGTAAACATGTCTGGTTACATCATAAAACCACAATAAAAGTCAAGTACAATATCCATCAAAATAAAGAAGTACATAATCCCACTCTCTCATATAATAGCCGGGACAAAAGAAAAGATAACTGGGTAACTGGAGCTTTACATCTATCCAAGCTCCTAAAGATTGGAATAGCAATCCGATCAAGCTCCACTACTGCTAGGATCCACCGTAGGACCTGAGGGTTGGGAAAAAGATAAAAACAACGGGGTCAGACATAAGTCTGAGCAAGTCCTATAACTTTAACAATACAATCATTAAAGTAACCAGAGAAGACATAAACTTGACCTACGGTAATTTCTGGGGATGAATGGCTACACTAAGCAGCTTGGTAGACTTAGGATAAACTAAGATAACTGTAAAGACGCATCTACCCACCCAAGGATAATTACTAACTGCACCACACCAATCATTCCTACTTAAAGGTTGATCCCACCCAAGGACTTAGAAAACTTACCCAGTAGTTTCGCGTACCCCTAGCTCACTACATAGGTGCCGTCTGCCCCTATCTCCACTAGGTGTACCCACTACTCCCAAGCGATCGGCTCCCTACCGTAGATACCCGTGCTGGTCCCACAATGGGTGTATCATTCCCCAAAGTGGCCACCTGATAATATCAACAGTGCACGACTTTATATCTACACGATGCAACAACGACTTACCAACCAGCCCGGGTCCACACACGCATATGAAACCCGTTGGTCCTGCGTTGCCACCGCTAACCCGTTTTGGCCTCTTATAGTCAAGCCCAATATGCGTGTCCCGTCACCCGACTAGAGTCGAGCCCACAAAGATACGTTTGGGATATTGGTTGAAATGGGCCCCCACAAGCTACCCACCTAAGCTTGTCACTTATCTAGTGTATCCCACTTAACCCTTTAATCATGTTTAATTACATGTTTCCACTTGGTTAAGTATTCTAATCGTATTTTCTATTGCCACCCAAGGCAACCCACTAGATTTCCACATGCCACCCAAGGCACCCACTTAACCCCTCATGTCCCTCTACATGTTAATATGGTTAAGTGTTTCTTAATTAATTAATTAAGATCATGACCTCATAAAGACCTCTCACATTAGACCATCTTTTATGACTGCTGGATATGCCGGTTGGTTCCGGGCAGACTTCTGTCATAAAATGGGTCTAACCTCGTGTCTTTACTTTAATCACGTATTTAATTTATGACTAAGACCTCTCACATTGGGCCAATCATTTGTAGCCGCTGGATGGCCGGTCGGTTCCGGGCAGACTTCCGCTACAAAAGGGTCCAACCTCGTGTCTTAGTTGATTAATTACACCTAATTAATCACCCCCATATTAATTATCCCTAATTAATATCAAGTTTTTCATAACATGGGTAGACCTAACTCAATAGGTAAATTCCCATGGGGTAGACCTAACTCAATAGGTAAATTCCCACTTATGTTAATTTATTTTTATGGTATGCTTAATCATACCCAACCATACTTTTATTAACATATTTATTTACCCCATCGTTCCCCACGTAAATCGTTCTCATTTCATGACATAATAAAGGGAAGATCCATCACAAATATCATGGGTTTAACCAAATCTTAGCATATAACTTTGTCATGGGTTAAGAGGATGTCAACTTGCATATATGAGCATATATTAACCCAACTACATTTAACCCAAACTTGCATATTATCATACACATATCTTGCATAACATGTTGAACTTGCATATAAGCATTCTCATAACTTGCATAACATGTTAAACATGCATTTAAGCATACACATAACTTGCATAAGCATTCACATTCTTGCATAAGCATTCACATACTTGCATAAGCATGCATAACTTGCATATCATGTTAAACTTGCATTTAAGCATATACATAACTTGCATAAGCATTCACATACTTGCATAAGCATGCATAACTTGCATATCATGTTAAACTTGCATTTAAGCATATACATAACTTGCATATGAACTTGCATATCTCACTTGTTAAACATGCATAAACCCACTTATTAGATATGCATAAACCCACTTATTAAACATGCATAAACCCACTTGTTAAACATGCATAAACCAACTTATTAAACATGCATAAACCCACTTGTTAAACATGCATAAACATAGGAAAACATAGAGTAGCATATCATTACAAATGATTTAAACTCACTAATCCGCATTTAAGACCATAAGTCTCATTACACCCAATCTACTTACTTTAGCAATTGATGTTAAAGTGATAGAAACTCACCAAACCCAAGATTAGCAAACTTATGAAGTGGAATTGGTTGCTAAATATGAAGAAGATGATGATTAGAGGTTGATAAGCTTGCAACTTCCTTCATAAATTAGTGGAGGCTCCTTCTAAGATTTAATTTGGCGGCATGAGGCCATCATTTCTATTTTTAGTATGGATTAGGGTAGGTTTAGGGTGTATTTATAGATTAGGTGAGTGTTTTAGGCCCTTAGATTAACCCTAGATTAGATTAGGACCCTTAGATTTCGGAAATCTCTAGAACAGAGCCCAAGACTCAACCAAAAACCAGATATGGTGCACCCAGATCAATAGGGCCGACACCCTGTGTCGACACCCCTGTCGACAGGGCAGTCGACTCCCCAGTCGACAGGCCTGTCGACAGCCCTGTCGACATGGGTAGGGCGGGAACTTTCCCGCCTGGCCCCCTGCTGGCTTCAATTTCGAAATCTGATGTTTAATTTTTAAATCTGTTTTTAACTTTGAATTTTCTGCAAACTTCTTTGGGCCATAACTGGGCCATACGGACTCCGATTTACAAAATTTCGGACTCTATTCTGCGTATTTTTCCGAGAAGAACGCAATGACGCAGCCCGTTTCCCCCAATTCTCATATCTGAGATTATTTATTCTGCAATTAGTGAATTTTAGCATTAACTGAAATACGGGGTGTTACAATCATGTTTTTGATGCCAATCACAACAAATAAATCTATCTATATTAGTTTTGGTTCTCACACCAGTCTAATGGAAATATATAGATATCACACCTTCGAAACACGAAAATAAATACTGGTGATGGCGCGCCATCATCAGAATCATGTCCGGGCGACTAGAATGTGAATCTATATCTATCTAATATATTAAAACTTCGAATATACGTTCATGACGCGTATATGCAAAATCTTTATATACTAGATTGTCCATATCAATATAAATAAAATATTCAAACACGCATAAAATGATTTAAATTTTCAAAACCAAATTGTTTTCATTTGAAAAATATACTCTTCACACTCGTTCTAGGATACTACTGATCCTATCTCTAACGAGTCATTCTAATTGGATATTACTAATCCAATATCTGATGAATTCTTTCGTATGGTTCTAAAGTGTCTTGTTCTCGAGCTCTGTAAACCAAAGCTCTGATACCAAATGAAGCGACCCGAACTTCCCCGGTCTCCGAAGAGATGAGAAAGAACGAATTACTGTGAGGACAAGACAAATCAGAACGCAGACGGAAGAACATTTCATTGCATATTACAACAATTCCATCAGAATACAAGAATATACAGAGTATAAATGAATAAATTACATTCGATAAATATCAGAGATTACAATAAAATACGTAGTAGCGGAACACAATATAAAACACAACTGAAAGTAATGCACGGATACAGAGCTTTCCGAGCATCGTTCCAGCAGTAAATCAGGATCCTGTGAATATAAATCTGCAAAACCAAAACTACTAGCTGCCCGTGCGGAAAATAGGGGCACCCAGAGTTTAGGTTAAAACAATAAACTCCTGGTCAGTCATGTGACTGGTGTGAGAACTAAAACAGTTATTTAAACTTTACTTTAAAAGAGAGTAATTCAAGGGACCACGCCGTATAACACGGAACGGGTTTCCTCCCAAGAATACTAGTGCATAGAATAAACAACGCAATGCTTTTTCGAAAAATGAAGCTATTATAAGACCCAGGTCCCATCACACAATGCAACGCAAGCCGGAGGATAGGGTTTTCCCTTATAATAGCCAAACATGCTTGGTACGTTTAAAACAAATCATTTGATACTATAATAAGTGTATAGTGTCAAAACATTTCAATCATAAATATAAATCATAGACGACATGGGTACCATATATCATGTCGCCATACTAGTTCTACAATTAAAACTGCAATACACGTATTGGAAATTGGATTTCCGTCATGAGTCGAGGCAAGGGGCAAGCTCCTCTCCGCGTTCGAGACACTCTAGCAAATGCCTCAGGATTACACACTCTGGGCAATCCTGGGATCCTCCTAGGCCGGTCCTCACTTACGTTAGAGGATTAATTATGCCTGAACACACGTTTCCCGGTCCTTACAGACCTAAAATCGAGGCGCCTCGCATCAAACCACAAAGGTGAAAAGTATATAAATGTCACGGCTGGTAGGTCACTAACACCACCCATAGCTAGAAAGAAACGTCGTGCACTCCTTGGGTCCTCATCCCGTTTTTGACTCATACCGAGGTGTGAGGCTCACGAATTCACGTTATACACAAAGTTGCCACGTAGGTCGTGCTTTGATCATCAACCACCAGACTTTGCTTTTCAACAGAAGCCTTGATCCATGCAACTCAGCAAGCCACACAGGCAATTCATGCCATGCGATTGATATCTATCGATATATAACCTCTAAGCTCGTACGTCTCAGAGAAGGGCGTTAAGCAAGGGAATAAATTCTCCGCCGCCAAACAGATATATATTTAATAGAAATCAATCAACACAGAATAAAATCCAATGTCAGACACACAATCCATTTACAAGTTCGTTCTGGGTCTGAATGAAACTAGAGGCACTTTCCTCGCATATCCATCGATCTCCAAGTACGTCTGGACGACCACCAACTGATTCCCTCATCTTGGGTGTACAGCCCAGTCAATATCATCAGTAATCACCCAAACGATGTGAAGACTTCCGGTCTTCAACCACCGTCTTCATCTTCGACATATCGTCGAATCGGTTATTCAGAATGGGTATAAACCCGGACTTTCCGAACAACCCGCGTATATTTAAAAACAAATGTTACACAAACACAACATACGCCTCATTCCAATTCTTATTCTCCTTTTATTCACGAAATCACATTCTTAGGGAAGGGTTCCCATTAATTTTATCAAAGATAAATTCTTCTAAATTTATTCTTTAATCTTCCTTTGGATGTCATTTCAAACCAAATTATGGTTTTCCAAACTAGTCGAGATTAGCGAACCACACCGAAGTAATTATTTATTTTATTTCCCAATCCCAACCTATTCATCCCATGAAGCAAAACTGGTAATACTCCATATCTAGCACCACAGTGTTGTCGGTAAAATTAATTACCATTCCACGTTCAAATCTGATTAAAGATTTAACTATCGCTTGGGAGCAAAACTGGTGATACTCCATTCTCACTCATTTTCTAAAGTTGATAATTTAAATTATCAATTCACCTTTCAATATAATTGCAGATTCGTTAGAACTCCTTTTACTGGGTTAAAGAACTAATGTCATTTAAAACACAGTTCACGACAAACCCAAATCATATCCTATTCATTATCGGGTTAAAGAACTAGTGTTATTTGAAACACTGTTCACGATAAACCCACAAATCAATTCTAATTCAGTTCCCTTTTATTTATTTTAAAAATAAATAGGTTTTAATTTTAGTTCAAAACTAGTTCATTTCGATAAAAATCTTTTTTTATCTTTTCAAATTTGGGGTTTTTCACCCCAATTTTTTCCAAATCATTTCTTATGATTTTACACAAATTATTACTATTTTTAATAATTTTATCAAGGTCCGTACAGTCGATTTCCATCAACGGCCATCGAACTGCACTTACAGCGACCTTTTCTGAATTTGATTTGGATGTATCTCCAAATCCAACCGTTAGATTTCAATTTTCTAATATTCGTTAGAAAGCTCTTTTCGATACGAACCCAACGGTTCCGGTTTTAGGAGAATCCGACGGTCGGATCTCCCGTAATGTCCGTTTGAAATAAATGGTCGAAATTCACGAACTGTCGCGGCGCGGCGCGTTCTATTCAGGTCATTATATTATATATATAATATATAATATATAATATATATTTCGTCGATTACTATTTAAAATGAATTATATAAATAGTTTTAAATTCGTTTCAAAAACAATTTCAACTTCTATTTCAATTCAAATCAAAATTGAATTCTTCGTTATAAATTCCTTTTAAAATTCATTTCTATTCAATTCAAATTTCAATTCAATTTGAATTTATTTAATTCGTTTTCAATTCAATTCGAATTCGTTTTATTTTCAATTCATTTCGAATTCGTTTTGTATTCAATTCATTTCAAATTGGTTTTCTATTCGATTCAATTCAAATTGGTTTTCTATTCGATTCAATTCAAATTGGTTTTCTATTCGATTCAATTCAAATTGGTTTTCTATTCTATTCAATTCAAATTGGTTATATATTCAATTGAAATCAAATTTGTTATATATTCAATTGAAATCAAATACGTTTTCTATTCGATTTAAATTCAATTCGTTTTCTATTCGATTTAAATTCAATTCGTTTTCTATTTAATTTGAATTCAATTCGAATTTAAAAACGAATATAATCGATATAAATATCGTTCGCGTCAAAATAGCGCATCTCTAATCAATACGGCTTTATATATTTCAATAGATTCGTTATTATATTCAACAAATGAATATATATTTTATTCAGTATATGAATCTATATTTTTGTCAACACACGACTAATCTCAACGAATGAGTACTGTCCACATGTGACCATTTTTTTTATTTAATATATTTTATGAAAATTAAGGTATCTATCGTTCGATATTGAATCAGACTCCAACCGTAAATTAGTAAGAGAACGATTTCCTGAATATTAACCCCGAAGGCCAAAACCAACATCAGATCAATATCCAAGAGACCACTCATCTTATCTATTTTCCAGTTAATTTCTGATTTCATATATGATAAAGATGTAAATTTTATTGTTAAAATATTTCGTTCAACACATGACTAATCTCAACGGATGAGTACAGTCAACACATGAACCTTTATTTTACAATATTCTTTATTCTCTAAATTGGAATGAGGCCCAATCAATCACCATATAATATTAATTATATGGATTTTCATACACCACACGTATATAATAGCATTGAAAAACAATCAACCATCAACCAAAGTGCACTACACTGCATAAGCATCAAATATAGATATCTAACGCTTATAACAGCCTGTCAAACAATCGATCGACATATTTAATCAATCAGGATGAGTGTACTTCAAATTTCATCCCATCACCCGTGTGGGGTTTCAAACAATCAAACACAGATTTTGTTTGTGCAGTTGGGCGATGTGTAAAATTTATCGTCCCAATCAATGACCTTCAAATAGGTGTACATAACCAAACCGTCCGGTTTGTAAATGAATATTTATTTATTCACATTCACTATATTCATATTCACGTTAAAAATTATATTTTTAACGATAAAACATTTTATTTTAACATATGAATTTATATTTCGTTCATTTACAAAATAAAAATGATATTTTTATTTTTCTAACTTATTTTAGAAAATTTCGGCGGCATAACGGCACGATACTAGAAACGGGACGAGGCCTAGCTTTATCCCCGGTCTAGTGAAGGCCCACGCCATTCACACATCAATCAAATCAATTTCACCTCACAATTCAATTCTAACCAAATAATCTAACCAACTACACAACCAAACAAACAAGTCCATGGTCTGTGGACGATTGTGTCGGGTGCTACTAAGCACCGTCTGCATCCTAGTATATATATATAACTAGAAAAAGAAATTAAAGAGTGAGAAATTCTCACAAATAGCTATCCAACTTCACGGCACTTCTAATGCAGGAAATCTTCACCGTTCTCGCCTTTTTGTCAATTTCGTTTCCCTTAGCCACTACATATGTAAAAATCATATTTTTACTTTGCTAATCAATATATAAAAATCAAATTTTTACTATGTTATTCAATATATAAAAATCGAATTTTTAGTATGCTATTCAATATATAAAAATCGAATTTTTACTATGCTATTCAATATATAAAAATCGAATTTTTATTATGCTATTCAATATATAAAAATCGAATTTTTACTTCGCTATTCTCTATATAAAGATTTCGCCTTTTCAAATATAAAGATTTCGCCTTTTCAAATATATCATTATTAAAATCACATTTTTATTTTTCTACACATATAAAGATGATATTTCTAATATTCCTATCATGTAAAAATTATATTTTTAATTCTCTACATAAACAAAAATCATATTTTTACATCATCTATATAGTTGTTAGCCTACCTTGTGGACTAGGCAACACAAAGTCAAGAAACCAACCGTTGAAGAGTATTTCAAGTTATACGACTCCGGTTCGGATCGGAAGGAAACACCACAATTCAGATTGATAGCAGCATATCGGTTCGGATCGGGTAAAATTCTCTGTTCGGATCGGATGTCTCTTACTGGATAAATTGGCAAAGCATACCTGATCGGATCGGAAGGCCAATAAATCTCAGGTGGATCGGAAAGCCGTCTGCTTGCCACGACTTCGGAGTGGAGCGGAGTATGATTAGAGAAGAAGAGACGTCCAAGCTACTCCGGTTCGGATCGGGTATTCCGATCCGAGCCCCCAACCTGCACGTCTCCGAACCGCACCTTTGATCCAGGAAAATCTCCTATAAAGTCGCCTGGAGAACCGGACCGGATATGACTAATTCCTACCCCTAACGTCCATCTCATTGATGCGTTGTCAGCCTGATAGCCCATCCGAACCCGAAGAGAGTGCGATGGATGACACGTGTTCCGACCCGGATTGAATCTCAGGCAAATTCACACCTATAAATACCCCATCTAGAGACAAAGAGGAGGATCTTTTTCAGCACTTTTGAGAATCCAAGTACCTCCATTGTCCGAATTCCTTTACTCCCGGAAAATCCAAACCATCTTTCATTTCCTGTTTTTATCATTTTGAAGTGAACAAAAGTGAGTTGTGAGCGAATCTTACATTGCATTTGTAACTGAATTACTGAATATAGAGAAAACTAAGTGGACGTAGGCATTTCTTCGCCGAACCACTATAAACCTTGTGTGTTCTTTTTTACTTCTGCTTTACTTTATCTTGTTTCTAATCAATTTGGGTGTTAGAACCACATTTGGGTCTAACATTTTGGTGCTTTCACTGAGAAATCCTCATCTAAATTCTTTATTTTCCGGGATCTCTTTCTACTTTTTGGACCGTTGAGTTCAAAGAAGTGAATCCTTAAGTTTCTCCACTTTCTTACATTCGTTGAAGTAATTGTCAAAGACTCATGGCCAGAGGAAAAGGCAAGGAAGTCCAGTCTGTTCAAGGAAATGGAGCTGGTGAAGATCAGCAACATGCTGTTGTAACAAGGTCTAGGGGGCAGAGTTCAGCAGCAGGGAGAATCAATGCAGGAAATCCGAACCGACAGCAAGGGGAAAGTTCCGATCCGATCCGGGTTGGAGACTCTGAAGCAGTGCACTCCCCCAGTCTGAACCGACCCGACTTGCTCGCTGCACACCGATCCGATCAGGCACCCCAGCTCCGATCCGACCCGACTTCCTACCTCCGATCCGACCCGATGCTTGGTGAAGCTGGAACATCTACTCGAGTCCCCGCGAATGCTCCAATTCCAGCTGCCAGGGTTGGAGACCAGGTCAATCCATCTGCTCCCATCACTCAAGGAGATTTCTCGCGCTTGCTTGATATGCTTGAGAGCACGAGGGAAGCTATGAGAGTTCATGAGCGCACTAATCTCATGATGCAGGAAAATATGAGGCTCATGAGTCGGGAGATCAATGAGCTCCGCCGGCAGAGAACTCCGTCACCGGTTCGTCACACACCCGTAGATCAATCTTCATCTTCCGAGGAAGAGAGGCCCCGTGAGCGAAGGCCACTCGAACGACCTCAGAACGTGGAGCAGCTAACGTTTGGATCTTTGGGATCTCGCGAGGATATCGCACGAGCATTAGGAAACGATAGCCCTACTCGGGGGCAAAGACTCCAGTCCCCTCTTCCCGAGATCGACCGGGAACACAGGGAAAGGAATCGAGTAGAGGCAGCTCGAAGAAGAAGGGCATCTCCAGAGCAAGAGCCCCGAAGGAACTCGGACACTAGGGCTAGGGAACCTGAGCAGCCCCTAACTAGTGCCGATGTGCAGGCGATGGTTCGCCGAATTATGTCCGAGAGCCGGAATTATACGAATGAAGACTATGGCATTGAGCGAAGCCATACACCGTTCACTGATGATATCCTAGATTTCCAGTTTCCCCGACGCTTTAACTTGCCGCAGATGGACAAATACAACGGAAGGACTGATCCAGGACAGCACTTGATGCGGTATTCGTGGCTTATGAATGCCGCTGCTGCCCCCGATGAAGTAAAGTGCAAAGCGTTCCCAATCTACCTAGAAGATGTGGCTTTATTTTGGTTTACCCGACTTCCTCCTCGTTCAATTTCTAATTACAAAGAACTAAGCGAGCGTTTCATGAACCAGTTTCGACTACATGCCCGCAAGTCCAAGAGTGTTATTGAATTGTCGAGGATCAAACAGGCACCCGGAGAGTCTTTAAGGGCATATTTAGATCGTTTTAACCAAGCTGTAACTGAGGTCAGTGACCCGCATGAGCCCACTATTCTGATGGCATTGAAGGAAGGAGTCGATCCTGAATCTGAGTTTGGAGACTACCTTTCTGGGAAGACACCCCCCACAAGGGCGATATTCTACGAAAAAGCCGATATTTATCTAAGACGAGAGGAGGCCCGGGCAAACCGGAAGAGAAAGTCTGAGACAGCTTCAAAGGAGAATGTGCAGAGTAATATTGCAGTGAAGCAGTCTGGGGAAAGTTCTGGCAAGGTTGAAGTAAATGTAGGAAACAAGGGTGGAAACAGCAATACTGGAAGCGGGGGAAACAACAACAACCGTAATTCGAACGGTAACAGGAGAAACAGAAATAGGGGAAGCGACCCAAACAAAAGGCCCCGATTCCAGAATTACGAGAACTACACACCATTGAATGACACATGGAAAATATTTACCTGGACACGTATAATGTGTTGCAGTACAAAAGACCGCCACCTCGTGATTCGACCGAGAAAGAAATGGCGACAGGGAAATTTTGCTTGTTTCACGGAACACATGGACATTCGACCAATGAGTGTCGACATTTGAGGGATGTAATTGAAAAGCTGCTGCGTGAAGGAAAGTTGGATGAGTACAAGGTTGCCCCGAGGGACAGGGGGCAAGGAGAGCAGGCTCCAAAGCAAATCCTACCTGCTCCTAAGCCTACCGCGCAGCAGAAAGGTAAAGGGATCGTCATCAACTCCATAGTAGGCGGACCTCACCCGGCAATCCGAAGCTTTAGGTCAATGGACCAATATGTGAATGCTGCCAAGCATCTAGATGTGAATGAAGGTGACGAGTTGGAAGATGTCACCCCCATCAAACAACAAAAAACCATGTTCGATGACGTGGTGTTTCGCAGCCGAGACAACACGGGAATACAATCTCCCACCAATGATCCGTTGGTTATTACTACCACTATTGGGCCGGCTTTGGTCCATAAGGTATTAGTAGACAACGGAAGTTCCGTTAATATTTTGTTCAAGAAGTCATTTGATCAGATGAAGCTTGAGCCTGAAGATCTGAAACCTTGTGAAGGATGGATTAGAGGTTTCAACGGAGCGACGACAGCTCCTATGGGATATATAGAGTTGCCTGTGACCCTAGGGCAAGGAGAACGTAGAAGAGTGCGAATGCTTCAGTTTGTAGTACTGGACGTAGATTCGCCATATAACGCATTTTTAGGGAGGCCTGCCCTCGCTGAGTTTAGAATTTGTATCGCCCCTTGGTGCTTGTTACTAAAGTTCCCAACCGAAGCCGGGACTGGAGTAATGAGAGGGGATCAGGTTTCTGGACGGGCCTGCTATGTGGCCGAACTGAAGATGTTGATGAAAGGAGTTAATGTTGAGAGTAAGGATGCCTCATCTCCCTCAAAGGGGGACTCGGCATAGCAATTAGAGAGGTTGAACCCAAGGGAGTTGCGAAAAGGAACGCCTGAAGACCTGGATCCTAGAAAAGACGAGGAACCAGAGGCTAGGAATGCAACTCCTAATGAAGCAACAGTGGAAATTCCTGTTGATAAAGCTGATCCGACAAAAGTTTTGAAGATCGGTTCCCAATTGGATCCACGTCGTGCTAAAGACCTGACGAACTTCTTGAAGGCGAACTTAGATGTGTTCGCCTGGACCCATGCTGACATGTGTGGGATATCGCCTTCCGTTATCAGTCACAAATTGAATGTAAATCCGAAGCATCCGCCTGTGAAGCAAAAGAGACGCATGCTGGGCCCAGAGAGGTCGGTTGCTCTCAAAGAAGAAGTAGAGAAATTGAAGCAAAATGGATTTGTTCGAGATTCGACTTATCCCGACTGGATATCGAATCCTGTCTTGGTAAAGAAGCCAAACGGAAAGTGGCGAACTTGTATTGACTTTTCAGATTTAAATAAGGCTTGCCCAAAGGATAGTTTCTCACTTCCCAGAATTGACCAGCTTGTAGACTCGACAGCAGGTCATGAACTTCTCTCTTTCATGGATGCGTATTCTGGATACAATCAAATTCCTATGCATGTGCCAGACCAAGAGCATACGAGTTTCATTACGAATTTGGGATTATATTGTTATGTTGTAATGCCGTTCGGATTAAAAAACGCTGGAGCTACTTATCAGCGATTGGTAAATAGAATTTTTTACGATCAGATAGGAAAAACTATGGAAGTTTATGTGGATGATATGCTGGTTAAATCAAAGCAGTCCTCCAGTCATACGCAAGACTTAGCAGAAATGTTTGGTATCTTGCGAAAATACCGTATGAAATTGAATCCTTTAAAATGTTCATTTGGAGTGGCGTCGGGAAAGTTCCTTGGCTTCATTGTGAGTTCCCGAGGAATTGAGATCAACCCTAGCCAGATAGCGGCGATTAGAAATATCAAAGAACCAAGGAAAATTAAAGACGTCCAAAGTCTGGCAGGGAAGGTAGCGGCGCTAAGTAGATTCATCTCCAAAGCCACCGATAAATGTGTTCCATTTTTTGATTTGATAAAAAGGGGAAAGAAGAACTTCCAGTGGACTCCCGATTGTGTCGAGGCTTTTCAAAATCTGTTAGAACTGTTAGAAAAACCGCCAATCTTATCAAAGCCCGTAGACCACGAAGAACTATTTGTTTATCTAGCAGTCTCGGCTCACGCTGTCAGCACAGTTCTGGTTCGAGAAGAAGACAAAGTACAAAGGCCAGTATACTATGTGAGTAAGAAATTAGCAGCGGCAGAGCGCAACTACCCAAAGATCGAGAAGCTTGCTTACAGCCTCCTGATTGCATCCCGAAAGCTTCGTCACTACTTCCAAGCCCATCCAATAACCATATACACCGATCAGCCGTTAAGACAAGTGCTGCAGAGAACCGAAGCGTCGGGAAGGTTGATTAAATGGAACATTGAACTAAGCCAGTTTGATTTGAATTTTCAACCACGAAAGTCAATCAGGGGGCAAGCTCTAGCGGACTTTATTGCGGAGTTCACCATTCCAGAGGAAGAAATAATCAATGACCGAGTGGTTAAATCCGAGGATAAGCTAAAGATGAATCCGTGGGAATTATATACAGATGGAGCTAAAAATGACCGAAGATCCGGAGCTGGAATTGTCTTAGTCACTCCGGAGGGACGGTCGTTATATTACGCCCTGCGATTAGAATTTTCGGCAACAAACAACGAATCTGAGTATGAAGCCCTGATTGCCGGGCTGAAACTCGCTAAAGACCTCGGAGTAAAAGTGATGGATATATTTTGTGACTCTAAGATTGTTGTTTGTCAAGTGCGAGAGGAGTTCGCGGCTCGAGGACCTCGACTTATCGCATACCTCAAGAAAGTGAAAGAGCTATTGAATAGCTTAGATCAGTACAGCATAACACATATTCCCAGGATTGAAAACCAGAAAGCGGATAGACTGGCAAAACTGGCTAGTTCTGACAGTCCAGAAGGGACCGAGGTAATTCCAATTGAAACATTGGAATCACCAAGCTTTGAGTCAATGGAAATTGAATTCGTTCTTGAAGCGGAACTAGAGAAGGAGTCATGGATGACTCCAATCAAGAGTTTTCTTAAGAATGGGACACTCCCATCGAAGAAAAGTGAGAAAAGAGCTGTAGTCCGCAAAGCTGCCAGATATGTTATGCAAGACGATACTCTCTATAGACAAGGATTTTCTATGCCCCTGTTACGATGTATCGCACACGACGACATCAAACGTGTACTGAGAGAAGTGCACGAAGGTGAGTGTGGAGATCATACAGGAGGTCAAACTTTAGCAAAGAAAATATTGCGGTATGGATACTTCTGGCCTACGATTAACAAAGATGCAGCTGATTATTCACGACGCTGCGATAAGTGCCAGAGATTCGCCAAAATCCCCAGGGCACCGTCAACTCAGCTTAAATCAATGGTGAGTCCTTGGCCATTTGCCACATGGGGAATCGATATCATTGGAGTTTTACCGATTGCTAAAGGGGGAGCTAAGTATGCCATAGTAGCCGTGGATTATTTCACAAAGTGGGTGGAAGCTGAACCCTTGACTAAGATCACCACAAGAAAGGTGATAAGTTTTGTGGTCCGAAATATTATATGCCGATTCGGAATCCCAAGGACAATTATTACCGACAACGGGACCCAATTTGATAGCACTGAATTCAGAGACTTTTGCCAGAAATATAAGATAGACAAACGATATACTGCAGTTGCCTATCCACAATCTAATGGGCAAGTAGAGGCAATAAACAAGGTAATAAAATCCATCCTCAAGAAGCGATTAGAGCGTGCAAAGGCAAAATGGGTTGATGAATTGCCCCTAGCTTTGTGGGCATATCGAACAACATTTAAAACGGCTACCGGTCATACCCCTTTCTCTCTCTCCTTTGGCTCAGAAGCAGTAATTCCAGTTGAACTGGAAGTTCCTTCCCACAGGGTTACGTATTATGACCCGATGACGAATCGGGCACTTTTACTTGAGTCTCTTGATGAAGTCGAAGAGAAGAGGGACGAAGCAGACTTGCGTGCAGCAAGACATCGGCGTCAGATGGCGCGCTATTATGACAAAAAAGTTCGCCTCAGAACTTTTGAACCCGGAGATTTGGTGCTCAAGAGAGTTTTTCCATCCCTTCCTCACCTCGGCCCAAAATGGGAGGGACCCTTTGTCATCCAACGGAAACTTGATAAAGGAACATTCAAGTTAACGACCGTAGATGGCGAAGAAGTCCCTCGAGCATGGAATGCCCAACACTTAATGCGATATTTGGATTAGAAATGCTATACTTTTTGCTGTTCTTCCTGTAAACTCTGTAATAAGGCACGACTTGCCTTTGGAAAATATGACGATATGAATAAAGGACTATAAAGTGGACGTAGGCTATGACTTAGCTGAACCACTATAAAATATTGTGTGTTATTTACTTTTATGCATTTACATTCGTTAGTTATTCTGTTGTGATTATAAAATACAGGATAACTTAGAGCCTAAAAAGGTTGAAACAGTTTGGGCATAAAAAGAAGCACAATGATTATTTGTGCAATAAGACATAAAAGAATGAGAAAACGACATTCTTAACTCTAACTCTCCAGAGAAAGAGAGAGAGTATAAAAGCGTCTCAGACTGAGCGCTGAAAAAGAAATTCTATTCTGAACTCTAACTCTCCAGAGAAAGAGAGAGAGTATAAAAGCGTCTCCGACTGAGCGCTGAGAAAGAGGTTCAACTCCGAACTCTAACTTTCCAGAGAGAAAGAGAGTATAAAGGCGTCTCCGACCGAGCGCCGAGAAAGAAATCTTTTCCCGTTGAACGACCGGGGGATAAACAAATAACTGAACTCGAACTCTAACTCTCAAGAGAGTGAGAAAGAGTATAAAAGAAATGCCAGGAAAAACAACAGATATTGATGATACAGGAAATGCTATCCCGTTAGAGAATCGGGAGCATCCAGATTGCATAGTTAGGCACTGAATAACTTACGGAGATTGACTGGGGACACATACCCATACACATATCTCCCCTCTTCACAACTTTGTTTCATAACTATAGATATGCATTTTTACATAAGTGCAAAGCTGCTAACAGATAAACATTGCAAAAAGTGAATTATTTTTATTTACAAATGAATAAATTTGTACAGGGAAATGACTAAAAAAGAAAGTGCGGGAGCTGCTGTTGTGGCAGCACTTATTGATTTACAAAGATGCTAAAAGGACACAGGAGAACCCACTATTTGGGTTTGGGATGAGCCTTCGATTTCTTGGCAGCTTTTTCCGCATCCTTTGCTTCCCTCTCTGCTTCAGTCAAAATTCGCTTTGATTTCTTTTTCCCTGAAGGTGTAGCACTGGAGCCGGCAGACTTCTTCCCGGAGGGCTGGGCACTGGAATCAAAAGAAGATTTTTTAGCAAGTTCTTCGGTGATAGATCTAGTTGAGAGCTTAACCACTAACCTTGAACCTGCATCCACAACTGCAAGGGGCTTGAGGACCTCAGGGTCTAATTCTTCAGCCTTTAATTGCAAGCGCTTGTCTTGATCAGCCTTCATGGCAGCCAAGGTAATGTCATCAGCGCTTTTCGACTCCCCGGTTATTGTAACTTCTGGTTCCTCATCATGCCCCTCGTCTCCTCCGTCGTCTTTTAAAGCTGCAATCATTTCTTCGTCATGGGGAGTAGTCACCTTAGTTGACTCACTTCTTTCCCCCAAGTCTGTGGAAGCAGCCTTGTCTTCTCCTTCTTTGACCCTATCAGCGGGCTTTGTCCCAGTGGTAGCTCCTTGAACTACATCTGTCTTCGCGGAGGATTCAACGCCTACAAAATGAGAAACATCGGTTATCAACTCAGGCAAGAGCAAAGGATTTCTCATCGAACGTTCAGTCATGTAGCCAAAGGTAGTAGTAGCCTTGACAAATTGAGGAGAAAAGATAGGGATACCTTCTGAAGACTTTTCAGCGGGGGTGACTACTACCTCTGGAGTTATTTCAGGAATGGGAGATAGTAAAGTTGTTCGGGGAATTCCCGGGTTTTCGGGATCATACCCTTCTACTTCAGGAGTTATAGGAGCAGAAGAAGAGGAACCAGCTTCAGGAATGGTTTTCTGTTTAGACTTCCGCCTCTCTTCTTCCATGGCCTCAGCAATTAGACGGCGACCTTCAGCTAGGCGCTCAGGTTCGTCGTCTCTCAAGTACTTCTCCATCAACTTATCTTCATCAAGGGAATCGACCTTAAGCTCTTCTTTTTCCCACTCGACGATTTGATTCCACACATGAACCAAAGTAGATGGATAGTCCTCGATCCAGGAAATGTTTCGACGACGAATAATGTGCGCGAAGAATTCGATCATTAGCTCGCCGAAGCCCTGGATATCGGCCTTCGCCTCTGATAGTTGTTTGCGGGTTTCCTCCGTAGATTTAATAGCGCATTCCACATTGCCTTCAGCCAGAGCAGCCCTGTTTTCCGCCTCTAACAATTTTGAAGCCAAATCAGCGTTTTTCTTTTCTAACTCAGCACTCCTTTTCGCTAACTCGGCATTTTTCTGCTCAAGCTCAGCATAAGCGAGACGTGTCTTAGCAGCCTCTGATTTGGCTTCGTCAGCTTGCTTCTTCAACTCGGAACGTTCCTGAGTGTGGGATTCTAGCAAATCATGATAGCGCTTTTGCATGTCCTCAAACTGTTGTTTGAAGTTAGAAGCGTTCTTCTGAGCGATAGCTAGTTGAGCTTGAGTATCTTCTAAATTTTTTCCTAAGGTTTTTAGGGCCTTAGCATCTTCCTCTGCAGTTTTGTGCATTGAGTCAGCATTTGTCATTAGCGTGCGGATGATTCTAGAAAGAGTGCGGGAATACTTGAACATCTCGGTATATTGTTTTTCCACCAAATCAATCTTTGCTCTGGCCTCCTCTGCCCAATTAGAAGAAATAGGTTCAAGGGAAGGTAGAAAGGTCAGAGTCTCGAAGTAGTGCTCGGGAAATTGCTCCTTTAAATATGCCAGCCTTACTGTGGTTCCCGCATCTGGTGGAGGAGGGGCGAGGATTGTTAGTTCAGTGTCCCTTCCTAAAGAAGATTCTGTAGAACCCTTGTCTGTCCGAGGTCGCTTAGTAGCAGGGACTTTTTGCTTACTTCTAGACCCAGTTTCCTTTGGAGGTGTCTTCTCTCTACCCCGCTTTTCATAGGAGGAAGTGAAATCCCTAGATTGTGGTCTATCCTCCTCTCTACGACCTTGATAGCTTTTGTATTTTTCTTGTTCCGGTCGAACTGGTGAGCGGGAGCGTGAGGATCGAGATCGATAAGGATCATAGGGTCTTCTTTCCTCCCTGCCGCGGTCATCCCGGCGGTTATATTCGGCGTCCTGGGGAGGATTGGACATGCTGCGGCGAAGCTTTCTTATATCATAAGAGGATCGAGACATTGTACCTGCACGATAAGTTAAACGAAGTTTAGAATCGACGGATCCATGGAAAAAGAAGTGCAATGAATGCTAGTGCTACGGTGCAAAGTGCATCCTATGTGGTGTATGTGTCCCCCCAACCAACCCGAGTCTGAAGCTAGACTGGTGCGGGCAGGCTCTTTGGCCTTAGCAGGAGTAGTCTCTTCAGAAGAAGTGAAGACTAAAGGGTCCTTTCTGAAATCTTCCGAAGTATATATAGTCTCGGGTAAGGGGAGATCCCCCAAGCCCTGAAATATGTGCTCGTCGGTGCTAGGAACATCCCCTTCGGAAGCGCGAAGTGGCGACCCTTGGGGAGATTTTGATTTGTCTACCGAGGTAGTTTCCTCGGGGGCAATATACCCTTCACGATGTTTTTTGGCCAGATTAGCCAGTTCGTCATCTTGAGTGGAAGAGGGAGAAGGTGAAGTTTGAAGAGAAGCTGTAGGAATTCCCGAGCCTTCTCCTATTTCAGGAACTGTTTCCACTGGAGGAATATATGCATAAGGGACCGTCCCATGACCGATGCTACGGAAAACGGATAGCAGCCCGTGAAAATGAAGGTACTCATCTTTAAGAACCTCGTCAATAGTAAGGAATTTTTGGTCGCCATTGAGGAGACGGTGCATTCGATCAAAGAACGCTTGGTCTGATACCTGTTTGGGATTGTCGACTGCAAATAAAAAGGAAAACAGGTCAGGGTGATGATTCAAGTGTATAGAGTCCAGGGTCAGAAAGTCAGTGCTTTACTTGATTTTGTCCATCTTCTGGCGCATCCAGACTGTTGCTTTATATAGAACCACTCCAGTCTGGAATCTCCAGCCTTGCTGCTAAACGGCGTAGAGATTATCTTCCTCTTTGGGACCGACTCAAAGTAACAGAAAGAAGGGGTTTCTCTAGTCCGATGTTTGAAATTATAGAAGAAATGAACGTCGTCAAACGTAAGCTCCACGCCTAGAATTTCACGATATGCTATGAATAAGGTATGCAGATAGGCATATGAATTGGGATGCAGCTGCATAGGGGCAATCCGCATTTGTCTTAAGAAGTCGACGATGAAAGGCGAGAAAGGAGGAATGGCACCAACCATGCACATCAGACGAGTGACCGTCATATATCCTTCTGGAGGGTTATGTGGACGGTCAGAACGTGAGGGCACTAGAGTGTCTCTCTTCATTATTCCATACTTCAAGCAAATTCTCACGAGTCGGTCATTGTCAATTGTTGATTCTACGGAATCTGGAGGTGATTCCAATATAATGGCTGAGTCAAATTCATCGGGTGCTCGGTTGTCACCAATCCCTCCTTCCTCCTCAAAGCCTAGGGAAACTTCATTTTCTGAAGACATTTCATCGTTTTCCCGATGGCCAACTCCGTAATCCGGACCCTCGCTGTCCCATTCTGGGTCAGATGAAGAAGATATATCCTCGAGAGTGGTTTTGTTGGAAGTTTCTGGAGCTTCTTTCCTCTCAGCCAAACGAGAAGAGCGTCTGAGCCTCATTGTCATGAAACTATTGAAGAAGCAATAGCACGGATTAGAGTAAATTATCCCGTGTCCCCTTTTTGTGTATGTGTGTGAACTAAAGTGTGTGCAACAAATGCGGGAAGTGCAAAATAAGAGTACAGCAATGTAAGACGAAGCTTTAAAGAGAAGGTGATAGTCAGAATTGTTCTTAATTCTCGTTTATGTTTACAAGGCACTATCCTAACTGTCCGCGAGGCATATTCGTCTAGAATAAGTGTTAGTTGAATTAGTTGGGTGGTCTTTATGTGTCAAGTTCAATATGTTCGGGTCGGTTCGGATATGCATATGATGACTAGCTCGACGCAGGCACAGATAACAGTCGGTTCGGGTGCCTTACTAAAGCATGGTCAGTTCAAGACAAGGGAAGCAACGGGTTGGGAAGCAGGACTGATCTGTTCGGATCGGGTAGCCCGATCCGAACCGAACCAGCACCACCTAACCGATCCGTTTACTTCAACCTCTTATCCCATTCACCTTTCCGACCCGAACCGACTTTTTCTTTCCTTTCCATCTTTCCAAAGAACGAAACCCGAGCCGATTCCCTTTCCCTCCTTTTCCTTTTTGCTCCTTCGTCTTCTACCCGAACCGACTCCAGCTTGTCACCCCACTCTTCATCTCTTTCCTCTTTTCCCATCTACTCACAGACGAGTCCGCTTTATCACCGAAGCCGCCGTTAAGAACAAATATTCGCCCTCTTCAGCCTCGCAACGCCTCGGAGCAATGGCGCATCCACCAGCAGCGGCGGAGGGTTCGAGTGATGCTTATGGCCAAACCATCCCAACCCAACGCTAATTGAAATCGAGAACGGTTACAACAAAATTAGTTGAGATTAGAAAAGCTACCTATATGTTTGATTCGGGAAATCTACGGGAAATTGTTTTAGAATTTTCGAGTTTCTGATGTTTTCAATATTAAGGTCGGGAGCGGCAGCAAAAAAGGAAGAAGGAAGGAATGAAGGCAGTAACGAGTTTATAAAGGGAATGTTGTTGACTCCTCGTCTTCCTATTTTGTCTCACCCGCTCGGACCGGAATGAAGGCCCAGAAGCACAACTCCCTCTGAAGGCCCAACGTCCAAGAAACTAACTCACGAAAACGCTTCGGATCGGAATCCGAACCGAGCGGAAATCTCACGCGATTGATTTAACGTCCGACTCGAATTGAAGAGAAGGGAAGTAAAGGAGGAGCATACCCGCAAGAAGCATTACACGGCGAGAAGAGTTCCCAAATTTGCTCAGAAATGAAGAAAAGGCACTCGGATCGGACGCCGAACCGAATAGAAATCAATGCATTACTCTTGACAATTCTGGTTAAACGACATCAAAGGACGCTTTGTACAACGAAAGCATCCTTTGAGGGGGCAAAATGTTAGCCTACCTTGTGGACTAGGCAACACAAAGTCAAGAAACCAACCGTTGAAGAGTATTTCAAGTTATACGACTCCGGTTCGGATCGGAAGGAAACACCACAATTCAGATTGATAGCAGCATATCGGTTCGGATCGGGTAAAATTCTCTGTTCGGATCGGATGTCTCTTACTGGATAAATTGGCAAAGCATACCTGATCGGATCGGAAGGCCAATAAATCTCAGGTGGATCGGAAAGCCGTCTGCTTGCCACGACTTCGGAGTGGAGCGGAGTATGATTAGAGAAGAAGAGACGTCCAAGCTACTCCGGTTCGGATCGGGTATTCCGATCCGAGCCCCCAACCTGCACGTCTCCGAACCGCACCTTTGATCCAGGAAAATCTCCTATAAAGTCGCCTGGAGAACCGGACCGGATATGACTAATTCCTACCCCTAACGTCCATCTCATTGATGCGTTGTCAGCCTGATAGCCCATCCGAACCCGAAGAGAGTGCGATGGATGACACGTGTTCCGACCCGGATTGAATCTCAGGCAAATTCACACCTATAAATACCCCATCTAGAGACAAAGAGGAGGATCTTTTTCAGCACTTTTGAGAATCCAAGTACCTCCATTGTCCGAATTCCTTTACTCCCGGAAAATCCAAACCATCTTTCATTTCCTGTTTTTATCATTTTGAAGTGAACAAAAGTGAGTTGTGAGCGAATCTTACATTGCATTTGTAACTGAATTACTGAATATAGAGAAAACTAAGTGGACGTAGGCATTTCTTCGCCGAACCACTATAAACCTTGTGTGTTCTTTTTTACTTCTGCTTTACTTTATCTTGTTTCTAATCAATTTGGGTGTTAGAACCACATTTGGGTCTAACAATAGTAAAGACTATATTTTTAATACTTTAAAAATATGAAAATCATATTTTTAATTGAATAAAAAATCTTTTCTACCTCTTCCTTAAATAAAAATCATATTTTTATAAATAAAAATATAATCTTTTCAGTTTAAAAAAGTTAAATCTTTTTATGTTCTAAAAATTAAACCTTTTCCACACTTCCCACATATGAACGATTCAATTTTTTCTTGCTATATATATGTTTTAATCATAAAAAGAAGCTCAGATTCGAAATTAAAACAAATAAAACAAAATAAATAAAGAAAATAAAATAGAATGAAAACTTACAGATGGAACGAAGGGGGGTGTATGCGCGTCTGCTGTGGTCGAAGGGGGGGGGGGTCTGGTCGTCGAGGTATGGGGAGAAGGGGGAAGCGGGGTGCGGTTTGGTGGCCGCGGGTGGTGGGGTAATGGTGGCAGGGCGTTGGTTGAGGGGCTTCAGGGGGGGTTCGGTCGTCGCTCGAACGGAGGGCTAGTGTTTCGATTTGGGTGTGGATTCGAGGAGAGGGGCGAGGCTGGAGCAACGCGTGGAGGGAGGAAGAGGGGGGGTCGGCGGTCGGCGCCCCTGAGCGACGGGCGGTAGTGGAGCGATTTGTTTTTTTTCTTTTTTTTTTCTTTTGAAAACAGTAAAGGGGGGGGGGCTGAAGTGAAAAAGAGGGAGGGAGGGTAGAGGGTGAGGGTATATAAACCAGTATATTTAATTATTTATTTTATTTTCAAAAAGCAACCTTTTGTTTTGACCTCAGAATCAAACCAACCGCCCGTCGTCCATAGCTAATTACCCCCATCCCGAACAAAATGAGATATGTATCGCAGGCTGATTCGATCGTTTTGATCAGTTTTCGTTAAAATCAACATATAACTCTATATATTGAATTTGAATGCGCATTTCAAATTACTGGGGTCACATACTAACTAGAAAATTTTCATAAAAATATTTTCTAGCTTCGTATTGACGATACGGTCCTAACAAAACTAGTTTGATCGAATTTTGAGACCGTTAGAAAAATGGCCATTTTCCAGTCGATTAAAATCAACTGAAATTGGTCAAACGCGTTTTCCTTTGCCACGCTCACATATTGATTCGAAAAATTATGAAATTTGGAATCTAGCAATAACTTGACATCACGGACCCAACAAAAGTGGTTTCGTCGAAATCCGAGGTCGTTTGCAAAATTCCCATTTTTAAGGGCCTGAATTCCATAGCGACTATTCAGAATTTTCAACTGGACATATCTTTTGATTCCCGCTATGAAATTTCGATTTTTTGGATTCGTTGGAAAGATATCACCAATTAGATCCAAAAATTTTGGTTTCGCCAAAATCCGGATTGTTTTGCACCCGGTACGTTCAATTGAGGTTTGAAATCAAATTATCGAACTACCGCGCCATTTTCAATTCTATTTATAATTATATATAAATATTATATATTCTAACGACGACGTATATAATATACACGTTCAAATTATATTCAAATAAATTTCTCGTCGATATTATTTAAAATAATTCATTTTAAATATTCAAAATTCGCTAAAATTGCCAAAATAAAAATTTTAAACTGGTTCAGAATTTCCGGGTTATTACATCTCTGCACCTACTTGTGTTTATTCTAACTGGCACCCCATGCTGAGGGTGAAGTGATCCCCATTTTTATTTTAAAGATCGGCTCCTAATCGCGTAGACATGTGTCATACGGCCCCCAAGAATTGTAGATACCTATGCTGGTCCCACCATGGGGTGTATCAAGACCCATGGTGGCAGCCCCGACACAAATTCTAGAAGGCATAGGTTATACTACTGGTGCCCCCAGTGCCCTGTTTGTCTGGTCCGGAGTGTGTGCACGCCCGCACCCCGTTAGAACCTACACTATTGCACCCACTGCTGTCGCTTTGACCGCTTACAATCAGCCCAGTAATCATGCCCCACCCTGCCTTGTTTCAGGGTACCATGATACCTAACTTCGGTAACTGCTGAAACGTGTCCCTCGTTACCAGGATTTTCTAGTCAAACATGTTAAGTGGTTAAGTGTTTGTATTTACTTAACCCCTACCCATCAATTCTTGTTAACATGTTGAATTTGGTTAAGTGTTTATAGTTGACTTAACCCTACCATCTGTTCTTAGCCTCTTAGAGCACCAGACCACTCACATTAAACAGGTTTTGCTACGGTTACTAGATGTGTCGGTTGGTTCCGGGCAGGTTTACACCGTAGCTCAGTCTAACCTCGGGTCCTTATTGGGTTCAATGCTTAACCACCCACATTGGATAGGTATTGTTTTGACTACTGGACAGCCGGGCGGGTCCGGGCAGGTTTACATCACAACTCAATCCAACCTCGGGTTAAGCATGTCGTGTTTTCTAAATTTACATATTTTATTACTTCTCAATTATACATGTAAATGTCATATCTTTTATTCTTGGGTATATCAATTCATACCACTTAAATGTCATTGTCGTTGGCATGCGCCAACCATGCCAACATATATTTTTAATGTCTTACACCCAAAGTTTTTACCCTCGTTTGTACGTTCGCAACATTATAACAAATGTTGGGCTCGACACAATTCAGCCCAACTTTATAAACGTGAGAAATGGGGAAATCAAGCACATGTAACATTTACAACACATAAAGGTGTGTGGCGCATGAACTTGCAATTTAGCGATTCAACTAACATAAATTATTCGTCATGTGAACTTGCATTCAAAGCAAAGTATAACTAAGTAGGTGACATATGAAATGGCATAGTTTAGACTTAGACAAGCTTGTGTTTAAACATGTTTAACTTGGCATAATGTCAACCACAAAACTAGCATGTTGTATATTCACCAAAATGTCCAATTATAACATCTAATCACATAGCCTATTTCAACATGAACTTGCATAGTTTATGAAACCCAAACGATACTTAACATAGATCCAATTATACTTGCAAATAAACATAAGAATGATATCATAGGTTTTGGGTCATGTAGGCATAAAAGGTCTCAAATCTAGAACATGTTTACATAAGCCTTAATTTAGACTTAGTTAATGTATATAGTGCATGCCATAGGCATAAACATAAAGGGATCAAATTCTAGTTTTTTCCACAAACTTGCAAGTGCCATTGTTTTCATATACAATTGTTCAATAGGCTTGCATCAATCAATTTAGGCCACAAATATCAATACACAAGTCATAACAGAATCATTACAATACACAGAATTTATATCATACAATAACACAATTCTATTTTCATTTACATCGAATCACATCACAGTTTTTATTCATATTCTGAAAGGTCACTGTACTTACAACGAATGCAGAATCTTGAATTCTGAATTCTGAATTCTGAAATTGAGATGCACTCCTTTGGGTAGACTAACGTTGCGTTGATTAATTTGATTAAACTATAATCTTCTTCTTAACTTGATTCATCTCTAGGCTTTTCTCTCTTGACGGCTATGCTCAATTCCTCCCTGGTAATAAGACGACACCCATCTTATTTTATTGTGTGAATTTTCAGTTGAGACTTAGGGTGTATTTATAGATTTTTAAATTGTTTTGAGCCGTCAGATGAAGACAGGAGGAATCTAGACCATACAAAGTTCAAAGAGCCAATCAAGAGGTGACATGTCAGCCCTAGTGACACACGGAGCCACCGAAATTCGAGCCAGAGCTAGACCTAGCCAGCCAGGTCGACCAAGTAGGTCGACTGGCAGGACGACACCCAGGTCGACACTATGGTCGACCTGGGGTTGCCAGGTCGACACCATGGTCGACCCTATGGTCGACCTAGTCTCTGGGCGGGAATTTTCCCACCCAGCCCAGTTTGAACCTGTTTTTCGAATTTTGAATTTAAAACTGAGCTGTTTGAGTTTTAAATTTTATTCTGAAACGTCCGAAGGTCACAACTCCTTCATACGGAGTCCGATTCGCGCAAACTCGGACTCTATCTCAAGCAAAATTCCGAGACGAAAGCAATGGCGTAACCCATTTCTCTTAATTCTTTTATTTAGAATTGATTACACTTTAATTTGTGAAGCTTAACGTTATAGAATTCACGGGGTGTTACATCCTCACTACACACTTATTCACTCATAAATATAAGACAAACTTTATGATATGCAGGCAACAGAAACTATCTCATTGCTCCATTGCTATTGCAGGTGAAGCCCAGCAAGCCACAAAACCTGAAAGTTTTGAACTTTTACATAACCTTTAACCACATATCACTTTCATCCCTAACTATATATTTAGTAGGTAATACAATCCTACATATATGATATACGATATATTCAACAACTAAGTAGAGACATATATACACATGAAACCAAACTCTCCACCTAATTGCTATCAAAACTTTAAAACCTTTCTACTTTTGATGTCAGCAAAATTCAGAGCCTAACTTCATAATTATTAAAACTTGACATAAAGGATAATTACCGCCAAAATGATGTCAAGAGCTAATAAATTGAGCAAAAATTATACATTCACAGCCAAATCAAGGAGCAGGCAATGAGGAAGTGGAAATGCAAGTGGCCGAGGCATCAGAAAGAGGGTAATGGAAAGAGTTTGCATACTAGAAAGAAACAGACTGCCAGTTGAGGATGGGCTGCCCATCATTGACCAAGCAATCGTCATACCCGACTCGACGAAAGAGACGTTGGTTCACTAAACTGGCAGAGTTGAACCAACCACAAGCGAGGTGGATGTGCCCGATCATGCAGTCATCACAGTTAGCGCATTCGTTGAAGATCTGAATGGTGTAGGTTGGAACCCCATTAGGGAGCGGAGTCGTTGTTGGTTGACAGATTACTATGTCGTCTGGCGAGCATTCATCTCTAATCCTATTTGGGTTTGCGTTTGAGCTGTTTGTTTTCACCTGATGTAAAAAAATAGCTTGTGGCTGAATAGACGATGGACTTCACCACTTCGATCAAATAGGACACACATGTGCTCCAACGAAGATCCTAAAATAGAAAAAAAAGCATTTGTGTTTATTAAGATACAAGTTAAAATTATAGAAAATTAGATAAATTTATGAAGTAATAACAAGAACGAATGTAGCAGTGCTGATTTTTACGACGGGGAAGAAGCAATAAATTCAACACAATAATGCTAATAAAACTGCTAAAAATGGAATTATGTCTTTCACATTCTGCTGTATACTCAAAACAACATTATGAACTGTGCTTTTTTTTTTAAAACGAGAAACGAGAAATTCAACATAGACCGTGAAATAGCCATACAAACATTATCTTGCAACTGAACCAAACCAAGACAAGAAGCACAATGTCCAAATGACAATCCGAATGACAAGATTTTTGTAAAGAAACTCAACACAAACCCTGCCTGCTTAAATTAATTCAGACGCTTAACTGGTATTTCATATTATTATCATTTTTGCTGTTGTTTACTGTCCTTTCTCTCCAGTATGAGTTAGCGATTAGTTTTTACTCAAACACCCTCTGATTCAACACTATTCAAAGGGTATATTATGTTGATTTGTATGTATTGATCATAGTTTTCTATATTTCAATATTTAGCGTGTTAGCACATGACATTTTAATAAAAAATTACACTAGAGTAGTCGAATTACTTGAATCCTGTCAGCAATATCACTGGTTTTTCCACCACCATGAGAACAACAATTGGCTATGACCTTTGAAATACTGCTGAAAATTAGTAGATGTATTTTAGTATAATTATATTCAATGAAATGCAATGTCAAATGGACAAGAAACTTCAACTGGTTATACTTTTTTTTAATAACATTTTAAATACTTTCCTTTTATCAGTTTGTCTACTCATAACTATTGATAAATAGCATCTTTTGAATTTATTGCTCATGTAAACTCGTCTCCTTACATGACCTGGTTTTATTTTTGTTGTTTGCAAATATATCATAACAAATTTAAACCACAAAATCAATGGCACCTCTTAATATAATGTTTTGGACTAGGAACATGATTCTTGAGTAGCACTTCCTTTATTAACTAAATATTTTGGGTCAAGTTGCAATGGAGTAGGATAACTAAATTAATCAAATCAGTTTGAAGAATCAAATTCATTTTATACAATAAAAATAGTGTGTATGTGTGTGTGTGTGTGTGTGTGCATATTTGTGTGTGTGTATACACACACCGTTTGGTATGAGGGAACGAGTAAAAATAAGAAATAAGATTAAAGTAAAAGGGAATGGAATCTTTTTTATACAAAGGAAAGGAAATTGGATAAGGTCTAATGTTAACATAACAGCTTCATTCTATCCATGAGCTAAAATAAACCGAGTGCAAACCCAATTAATTGAAACAAAACAGCGAATTGTTCCAATTTAACATTTGATTGTAATAATTAAGGTTAATATATCTATTTAATTAGCATCATATGTTTCAAAAGTTCTAAATTTAGTAGTATTTTTTGAATAATTCAAGTGATGCACTAGCTTATTTTTTAATTGAAAAAACTGTTTTTGTAAGTTACCGAGTCCCATTTTAAAAAAGTTTTAGTTAGTCACATTCACTACAACATAAAAGATTTTTATGGCGTTTAATAAACGCCATAAAAAGAATCCATAGCATTTTTAATGACACTGTTTATTGACATGCAGTTCAAAGTCAGAACCAAACCATGGCTCTGTCTAAATGCCATGAAAAGTACAGTTCAATAGCGTTTTATCTGTGCTGTTACTTAATTTCATGGCGTTTAAGCTAATTTTATATAACTTTTCTTAGTGGTTTTTAAATGCTATTAAAAGAATCTATAGCATTTATTTTGTGTTATATTTTTTTTACAGCATTTATACATTGTTATAAGCGTTTTCATGTCAAATTTTTAAAAAACTTTTTACGGGGTTTTAGAAACGCCGTAGAAAAAACGCCATGAAAAGTTTCAATGTCTTTGAAAAAATGCCATAAAAATTTACAAATTCAATGTACATGCTGGTACCAATTTAAAATCTGCATATTATATGGATACCCCAATTCAAAATAATAGTGTCATATTAATAACATATTTATTCTGATCACATAATTCATAACCAACGAGTAAAATTTTATAACTAAAACATGCAATATTCTTACAACAATAATATACAATAGGTCCATAATAATTCATAAAATAGTAGTGTTATACCAAACATACACAAGCGACCAAAATATAGTACTACATATGTGATTGACTTCGACCAAAATATATGTGATTGCAACAATGCTTCCCATCGACGTCTTCGTCTATGTACCTATAAAGCAAAAGGTCTTCAATATTGTTAGTACATTCAAAATCTTCAATATTATCACAATGCTTCATAATTTTAAAGTATGAGAACACAACAGGGACACGCAAGGAATTGGTGCTTCTTCTTTTTAGTGCAAGTCTGTAAAAAGGAGGAAGAAACTCACTTTCGGGCATGAGTGAACATTGAGAAACACCAACATTTTACAATGAGATTTAGCAGTGGCTACTTCTTCCTCTGGTAGAATCATGCAAGTCTGTAAAAAAGCAATAATGCACATATTAACGACACAAGCTATTAAAGATATTCTTCACATATTAACAACTTAGCATGCAAACTACATGATAATTGACCACTATCCTGCGGCCTTAGCTAACGCAAGAAAAGATATGAGTAACCATTCTTGTTGAGGTCACATGAAAACTAATATATCTAAACAGATTTGTGTTTAACTACGTCATAGGCAAGCCCTTAACTCGCTGTGTGTTAAACTATTGTACAAATAAACAATTGGTCTTGTTTTGATGTTTAAATTAATAAAGTTAATATGGTTTAGGCTGTTACCAATATGACATTGGGCCTTGTGGTGGATCCTAGACATCAAATTGATATATTGGGACCAACAATCGGCTGATAAAAGTAAGAAGCATATGCCTTCTTATGTATGTTTTCTTTTCCAAAACTGGTACCTAGGCTCTTATTCCATTTTAGTTAATTCTTATAGCTTTACGATTGCATGAAATTACAAGATTATTCTAATTTATTATTTTTACGAATACTCCTCTTATATTATGCCTTATAAAATCCATTTTGGAAGGTATTGAACATTGTTAGTAGTGATGGGGATGAAATAAGAATGCCAGATGGTCATTAGTCATGCACTTTCAAAGGTAAGGTTAAATTTTATCAAATTAGTTTGGATAAATTCGTCTTTATAATATGACTTCTGCAATTTCAATTTGTACCTCCTTCGGTACTCTAATTCTGGCCCTTTGTTTATGTTGGTTGTGGAGAACAAGGAAATGAACTGGATAAGTTTTGTTTATATGATATAGGATAGGCTGAAAAAAATGTAGTAGGAAACAAGTTGGTTAAACAGTTGATAACATAACAAATATGAATCATGGGATTCCCACCTCCCAAAACAATCAGTAAACACAATGTGTCTAGTGATCAAGATATTTTCTGTTCGATTTAGTGTTTCAATAGTCGCTCCCCTTATTGGTTATATTCATGCATGCAACATGGTTCATATTACTGAAAATTTCAAGTGCTTCGGGATCTCCCTCAATGAATAGTGGCATTACCTGATGGTCATAAAGAATCTGCCATGAAGAGAACAACACCTATAGAGACCACTTCTAATATGCCGGTGGCTACCTTCCATTTACACTGGTAAGCCATTTATGAAACTTGATATCGGCAACGTATATTTTCATTATACATATGGTAATATTTTTCTTAAAATCCTTTATTCTTTCCAGCCAAACTTACATTGTAGATCAAATTCTAGTCCTTGACAAAAAGACAATTCATATGTTTACTAGCATTTCAATGACATTAAAAATATATAAATAAATGAAGTTTGAGCTAACATACAATGTCACTGTGCATTTGAAGCTAGTGTGCTATATAATCTTTAGTTATGTATTATTATTGAGAATGCTACAAATACTGGCTACTCGGAACAGTAGATTAATAAATTACTCAATTCCAGCTATGGCATAGGCCCTAGCTGGCCCATGAATGAATCTGCCCCTGCACTAAACCACTAATGTCGTTTGTACTCTGGTATTCATAAGCCATATTGGCTACTCGGAACAGTCGATTAATTTGAATAGATTCAATTATCGACCTTTGTCACGGGCTATCATTGAATTTTCCAGTTGGTTGGCAATTCACATTAATTACCTTTCACACAGTTTGAAACATTATATTGTGTTCCATTCAATTTTAAAATATAAATTATAATTGTGTTTTAAGGATTCTCCATTTGACGGATGAAACAGTGAAATTAAAGATAAAGAATAGAGTTAATTAATTTTCTAAAAAAAATATGAAAGCCAAATCTTCTATTCACTGTATTTCAAAATACAGTTTAGAATATAATGTATTATGAACTACTTAAAAAAAATGAAAAAATAGAAGAAATGTGAATGTAGATACTTTCATTTTCAAAATTGGTATAAGTTTTCGAGCTAACTACATTTAATTCCAAACAGAGAGAAAATACTGTGTGGACCTGACAAATACTATGCAATCTACTAGTATATTCTACTTTGCATATCTCATCTGGCCAACTCTCTCAGGTATAACTGAACATTTCAAATCAGAACCTATCAACATCCATCCAATTCTGGCTAAATATTTAGGTTCAAAATAAGAGTTACTTCTGCCAGCTAGCCCTCCGGATCCCAACCAAAATCGAGCACATACTTATCCGATAACATAAAAATATACTTTCATCATTTTTTATTTCAATGATGGTAACCATGCACCATCATTTTCCTAATAGCGCCAATATTATAACTCAAAATTTAAGGTTTTCCTGATAACGCTAATATCATAACTCAAAATTTCTTTTAAAAAATTACATTTTGACCAAATGATACACGCAAAAGCATTAACATAAGATGCTACGTTAATGAATTACAGGTGAACCCACCCGAAGAAAAATCCATAAATTCTAGTAAGCATTAGTCCATCTCTTAGACTGCATTTCTTAAATGTTGTTCCATCCACTATTAATTCTTTGGTAACAAGTAAATCCAATAACACACAATACATTCCTCAAACAGTGTGACTTGAGTCCACATTCCTCCATTTGAGGTGGACGTTGGTTTTTTCTAAGAGAAAAAAAAGTCGTCCTTGCTATTAACCACATACTGACAAATAAATCCTATTATTACCTTTAAGACTTTATGAATAAATTATAATCCTAATCAAACGATTATTAAAAAAATTAATTACTTGTGTTTGTATTCAACAATAACCATGAGAAATTCAATTAATTAGTCTATTTCTTGTCAGCAAATATATCTTGCATTGTGTGTGTGTGTGTGTGTATATATATATATATGTATTAAGGTCAGCCTCATTAAAGCTTTTTTTGTACTCATAATTTCATAATGCAGATATTTAGTTCTCTTTGGATTTGCATACTCGCAAATCAAATTATTTGACCCAACAAAATAAAAGGGTAATGCACGTTCAAGTTGATTGAGGCACCAAAGATTAGAGTGGTGATGTAAAGATGGGTGAGGCTGAAGTTAGTGAGCAGAAAAATGAAGATAAATCAGAAATAGTTTAGAAAAATTTATATTTCTTCTGGAAACCAGGTTCTAACAGTCCGTATTAGCAAGCAATGGAATTAGTATACCTATCGTCTAATATTTTCATTCAGCTAAATTAAAGCATAACTAAATATGCATCTCAGCATTTATGAAGAAAATATGAGAAAACGGTTTTCTTATCAAAATATTAATGTTAGGTTGCACTTACCGGAACTTGCATCTGGTATAGATTTCTCAGCAGGCCAAGCAATTGCAGTGCCGATGGCATCTTCAGTGTTTTGTAAATCGGATGTTGGTCTTCATAGACGTGCGTTTGGAGCATTTACAACATCAACCCAAACTTTAACTGCATTTATCCCTAGAGGAACAAAATGAACCAATGTGCTTGGATCGATTGAAGCAACACGTCCTTCAGCTACAATTTCTCCCCTTTGGTCTAAATCAATCAGCTTGCACTTGTTATTTACTATTACATTTGCAATCTATCAATTAAGAAGGAACAATTTTATCATATGATCAAATACGGACAAGTCGAAAGAATTAATTAATTATAAGTAAGTTAACCTTTCCAACAGTAGCGGTATTAATCGTCTGAGTAGAAGATGACACGATATTAACCTCCTCAACAACTACCCTCAATTCGGGCCATGCCACTTTCAAACCAATAGCTTCCCCATCTCGTGCCAAACCATTGGTCGATCTCCATAAATAAGCATACTCATTTTTTGGATTTTCTATCCAAACTGCCATTGCAGACGGTCCAAGAGGAAAATCGTTCACAATTTCTGTTGGATTACTCGAGTGCAGTCGTCCTTCGGCGACTATTTCTTTAGTCCCACGCCAATCATACAACTTGCATTTATGATCCATGCTGCTAGTTTTACTCTAAGAAAAATATATTTTATTAACGAGGCAAATTTTTTATGTATTCAGGATAAGTGTTTGTTGCTAAATAATTTAAATTAAACCTCATTGACTTCTTTCTCCGTATGGTTTATGTTGTGCAAAACAACTCTGCTAGCTGGCCATGCTACTGTCTCGCCTTCATCTTCTCCAATGTGTGTCAAAGGAAATGAGGGCCTCCATAAAAAAGCATTTGGTCTCCTCGAAATGTCAACAGTAATTTTCACGGCATCTGACCCTAAAGGGCTTAATTGAACAAGCTCCTTTGGATTAGTCGATAGAACTCTTCCTTCTGCAACAATTTCATATGTCCCGCACCAGTCTAATATATCACACGTGTCATGCATCTTGCTCTGATTGCCCTGCGATTGACCAAAAGCAAAATATAGTGGTTATGGAATTCGTACTGCTGTACATGTTGAATTACATATACTGTTGTGTACCATGTTATTAGATTACATAAATTGATTATACAATTAAAATCATTTTAGGGCATATAATATGATGCATGCTCTATTTTTACACAATCATAAGAAGCAGGTAATAGGCAAGCTGACAGTGAGAGGTTTCATAAGTGATAGAGGTTTCAAAAGAAGCAGGTAAGATTAGTGCGAACGTGGTCATAGTCAGTATAAGCTTGACATACAATAAAAAGCAACAGTGTATGTTTTCGATTTGCATAGAGTGACTAATATTCCAAATGCCAAATACCAATCATGGTCAAAACATCAAGGTAACAGGGTAAATATTAATGATGCCAACAATTTATTAATACATGCCAAAAAAAACCAACATATGATACATGGAGGGTTGATATATGGAAGCATGGTGTTTTGGTTACAAGCCATGCGGAATATAGAAGGGACAGGGTGTTTTTTTCTTCAACACATGAGTATATGTATGTGATAACACTGGTGCATATATGCATATATAACATATAAACACACACACACACACGCAAGCACGCACACACACGCATTGGCCACCCTATATATACATAATATAAATTGCAATTTCGATGGCTAGGGTCAGTGCCAAGTCCATTATTCAATTTTGAAAAACCACTAAATCAGCTTTAAATTTGTATGCATAAGTGTATTGTAGCGTCGAGGTAGTGGTGATAATAATAAACAAAGATGACGTAGATGATACCTTAGACTCAAATGATGATGATGATGATACCTTAGTCTCAAATAAAGTTTCCCTATAATTTATTTTTACCTTTTGATGTGTGCTTGCTTCTCCGCAACTTTCTTTACTCTGTCAAACCAATAATATTGCAACAACATTAGTAACCTTTTATATTAATTACATCAATAACCAATATCAAATCTGAAGATAGTTGATAACTATATTAAAACAAATAATAATTTTTTAATCATGGTCACCGTTTACGCAACATACATTATAATCTGTAGGGTTAGAATGACCCAATAAGAATGCCTAAAGGCGGACAACCTAACATGAAAGAAAATTCAATTTCATACTTGTTTGTCTGGAAAAATTTTAGTGGGTTTAGCACATAAGGACTCTATCACATGCATTTGCCAATTCTTATCCTTTAAATTTAAAAGGATATTGCATTATTTATGCACAAATCATTTGCATAAACATCACAGCTAGCGACATATTGAGAGTTGAAGGAGATAGCCATGTGCCACTTTGAATTTTGAGACCACCAACTTAACTGTTCTTCTGTGGAATACGCATCACTTTAGTTTTCAAACATATTAACCCATCTGGACATTTGAGGAGATGATTTTTGCATAAACAAAGGCTTGATATCATATCAGTCGAAACATTGTGTTTTTACCTAAAATCACAACTACCAAATGTTTGAAATTAACGTTTGACCACCATTAAGTACATTCCAGTCAAGCAACCATATCACTTAATAGTGAGGCCTGTATTATAACTCATAACAGTCTAGCCTATCGAAGTTCATATGCCCACACTTGCAACTAAACATTCAAATAGAGCGAGTAAAAGGTCAAAATATCAAAAATGCCTCTCATATATATGAATCAATAATATATAAAAAAACATGGTATGCTAGTGTTCTTTGTAGCAATGCAGCAATGTAGAATATAAAAACAATGGTATGCTAGTGTTCTTGGCAGCAAGCAGAATATGAACTCCAAATAATAACCAAATCAAGAAATGAAAGACGAATTGGTGCATTTACCAAATTTTTCATTAACGCTTGAACCATGGCCTTTAATTCTGAAATTTGGTTTTGCATTTGGATTGTCTTTTTATCCCTAGCATGTAACAAGTTGCCTTGGTGGAGGTCATGCCTCTTCCCATTCCTCTTAATCATCCGGGTCTATCCGGTCCGAGCACTTGAGATAGCGCATCGCCTTTGTAACCGACTGTTGAGCCCGAATGTGATCCGTCAACAACACTTTTAATTTTTTTCCTATAGAAATTAGCATTGATATTATACACTAACATCAAACTATCACATTATTATAAAAAAAAGTGCTTACAATTTTATCAGCAACAACGGCGTTCACTGGTTTGCCATCTTTTCTAATGTGAGATTTGACCTACACATCAACCCTATCTACGGGAGAACCGTTACTCTCCTCTTTCTACATTCAAATGGTCATTAAAAAGCCAAATCATATTAGCTACTTGCTTAATAAATATTATGGTAAATTAATTAATTGTTGTTACCAAATCTTCAGTCAATTGGGCCATCCCTCAACGGCTGCTTGTATGTGGCATCTGATTTTGTCGAAGGGCTTTGAATTTATCACTTATCATCTGAAATATTCAAAAACACATAAAAGATTATACAAAGAATTAACATCACTATTCATAGACAATTGTAAGCTGATACTATGTAAATGTGAACGTTTGTGTTTCATTAATAGCTAAAACTTAATTGAAAGTGGATCACCTTAAATTCTGGATTTATTTTCAAGTTAATAAATTTCTTCCACTCCATCATGGTTTTGATGTTATCTGGTTTCAGCTGAAGTCTCCCCTCTTCGTTTTTTGCATTAACTATTTTGCGAACTAATATAATTTTTGAAGATCAAAAAATACATCCCATTTGCTAAAATATAGGCACTTCTTGCCATTCTTCGTCTAATTTAAATCTCGCCTGCAAATTAAAAAAGTTATGTAAAAAGTGTGAAGTTATAAATTTGCTCATATTCTAAATAATAGTTAAGTCAGCATGGGCTGTGATGACTGTGAACTCAAAGTCCGAAGAAGCCAGCATGGACTGTGATGGCTGTGAACAAAAAAATGGAATGCACGGCCCTACATATATTGCAACATGATCAAGACAAAATGCTAGAAGGATCGTTTTAACGTTGATATTTCTAAAGGCTGTTGCCTTGAATATTGTAAGTTGTCCCTATTTTTTTTTTGTCTACCATGATCATTCCATGTCAATATTCACTTTTGCAAACAGTGACATTCTCTCCTATAACACTTCCAATAAATTTGCACCATAAAGACCAGCTATTGAAAACAAGTGGAACACTACAAAAGATTGCAGGTCAGTGATTTATACCAATATCTAACTCAACCATGTCTAGCGTTGTTTGCCACATTCTGAATTAAGTAGACAAATCTGCTACGCGTAAAGACAGGATCCGACGTCATGCTTCAAAAAGATTTTACTTGACAAAAAGATTCTTGCTTACAATATGAAGTAGAGAAGCCAAAAGACATAGATTCATATAAAAATGACGCTAATCTCGGATGTATATGAAAGCACCAAATTTTTTTTTTTTTTGGACAACTAAGTTAGATTTAACACAAAAAAATATAACAAATGAAAAATGAAAGAAGTAGAGGAGCAAAAGAGAAGAACACACATAATTTTATGGTTCAATTGCTAGTTAAGCCTACATCAACTTTAACTAGATTAATTTTATTCTTCATGTCAATTAGAATGATTTTCAATACAGATGTTTGAGTATACCTCTGGCATTTGAACAACTACTGTACACATTGTTTTCCTATTCTTGAAAACGGTATAAACTTTACTATTTTTGCAAGTTCTACTTTCATGGAAGTTACTTATCAGAAAAGTAAAGTGTGAGTATTATAAAGAATTTGAGAGATTTATACGAAAATCACAATATTGTTTGTTGAAATACACAAAAGATGTATTTATCCTTCAAGGTAAATGCAGTCAGCAACACTAATTTTTTCTCAGCTTAATTCACCTAATACATTAAACTACAAGAATGCTTAACTGTTTTTGTATGGAATTTGCAGATAGAACAATTCAGATAAGTAACAGGCTTTCCAAGTTCAAAATCAAAGCAAACAGTTTGCAGGACATCAGTAAGTATGGTATTTCATATTCTAATTTATCTTATAAAGTAAAGGAACTAACAAGGATGAACTAAGTCAATAAATAAAGTAGCAAAAATGAATGATTAGTCAATAAAAATCATCCGGCTGCCTTTATTTTATTTTATTTTTGAAAAACAAAGCAAATATCTCCAAATAATTTTTTCTCAAAAAATATTTTTGGATGAGATATTGCAAAGATTGTATTGGTCAATATTTACATATCTCAGTTGATATATTCAATATGAGATTTCCTTGTATTTTTGTTGTTTCGGCCACAAAGAGAATAAACCAAAATCTTGGCCAAAATTTCAAAGATGTGTGTCTCTGTCTGTACACTTTACTCATCGTAAATTTAATAAATGCTTTTTTCATTTTTTAGTAAAGCAGATAGGTTTTATCCAACTGATTATCATTAAATGAAAAATTGCAATACTTTTTAGTGACATTGTCTTATTAGCTTTTAACAAGAAAGTTCAATGTCACCTCTCTTTTTAGCATCTCATGCTGCAAAAAGTATATTCTGACATTTGCATCTTTAGAAGCTAGCATGACTCAAGTGACTAAATCGAATCACGTGCCCCAATTAAAGTGAAATCGTTTTAGAATGAAATAAAAAAAGTTGAGTTGAAAAATTGTTATTTCTACACTTAAAAGTAGTAGGGTATTTTGCGAACATCAAATCCATTTATGTCCAGAACTCCAAAAACAAATATTTTTGCTGGTTGAAATATGCACAATAAAGCAATCACTTCTAAATACGCAGAATAAAGCAATCGTGTGCCACATTTTTGGACATGCATCCGATTCCACGTTTTTGGAGAATTTATGCGGTTAACAGTTTTAAAGTGTAGAAATGCAATTTCTGCATTTAAAATTATTAGAGATAATCTAATGGTTGAATATGTTATTCCTGTGACTAGTATGAATGAGAATTTGTCATGCTTTAAAATACATTGTACCTATAATTAATGATAAGTTAACATCCCATTATATTAATATCAATATACCATTTTTTATTATTAATGGCAATAGAAAGTTCAAACTTACAACATTAAAATTCACTACTTTCTCTAATTAATGAATAGTCATGTTTCAGTTGGTCTTGGAAAAATACAGGAAAATAAGACGGATGCAGGAGAAAGGAGAAGCCGAATGCTTCTAATCTAGATTTAATACCTAAGTTCTCGCATATTTATTGCAATCATTGTTAAAATGATTGCAATATTTTCTTAAAGAGTCTAGTACTTACGAGTTATAATCCTTACAAGATGCAGTACTAATTTGCTATTTGAATGACAGTATAACTCAACATGGATGCTTATTAAAAGTTTTCGTCGGTTCATGTTTTTATCAAATGTGACATCTTAACAATAGTGCATCACATATTTCTTAAAGGTCTAGGTCTACAGAAGAAATAAACTATATTTACATACATAACTATACAGATATACACTATACACTATGGCAAGTCAGAGTAATATAGATGACATCCCAAGTCTTTGCAACAACCAAGTTTACAACGAATATGCATATAAGTCTAACATCTCCAAATATAACTCTGTAACATAAATAATACTTCATGTACCATTATAGCCAGACTAAACCTAAAGTCATTGAGTCTCGGTATCTATCAAAAATGCGATAAGATATAATAGTAATAATAGAAATAATCATGCATAACATACAAGATAAAGAGCCATGAACTGCATTTCTCCAATATAACAAGGCATCGTTTAAAGGTGGGTCTAGGCATGCTAATGATGATAAATCGTAACAAATGATATAAATCAATTTCTTAAAACACGGTTATGCATAAGAGAAAACTAAATTGACAGCTAAAATAACCATGCCACCAAATACATAGCATAGAAAGGATTCAGCAAATATGGAGGTATAGTCCTCTCCTTGATAAATCATAAAACATGAGCGAATCAACAACATATACAAAATCACATCAAGTCTCTTATGAATTATCCTCTCAAATTTGGTGTTAATTAACCAAATTTTCTAAAATGGAAAAAATAAAATAAAAATAATAATCATGGCCGAACAATTGTACAACGATTAAAATGCAAGCATGCATACCCGATTATACTAATAAATAATCAGTTAATCACTAGCAATTTGGTCAGGCTGCTAACACCTCACTAACAGTTTGATCGATCGCGAAAACCATAATAGAGTTTAGTCATTTTTTAACACCATAATAGCCATGTAATCGGTAGCTAACACCGCACTAGCCATATGGTCAGTCGCTACCACCACACTAGCCATTTGGTTGAACACTAACACCACCCTAGCTGATTACTCACTCGCTAACACCACATTTGTTACACCCTATGTTTATATGATTATTGTTTAAAATAGAAAATAATTAATGGATAGCAAATGACGAAAAACTGAATTTTGAAAAATGTATGAATTTGGACATGAATTTTATACTATTAGATTTGTAGTGATTTTTTTAACAATTTTGAAGCATAAACTTTTCCAATCAAAGTTCAAATAATAAAATTATTAAGGAAAAATTGTTTTTGGTTTATTCTGCAAATTTCAACCAGCAAAAATATTTGGTCTTCATAATAAAGTAATCGTTGCTAACTGTTTTTGGTTTCAAATTTGTTTCATATAGTGGCAACCAATTTATAAAATAATGAGAGATTCTAGGAGGCCCGAAATAATTTAACCTTGCAGTAAAATTGCTGCTGTAGCTGAATGGATTAGCAGTTAAAAAAATGATTAATAGTTAAAAAAAGTTTCATCAATTCCAAGCCCTGCATATAATTTTTGTTGTAGCTGATTGACAGTTAAAAAAATGATGTAATACAGCAGCTATATACAACAATATTACCTGAATGGATTCCCAAAGAACGACTTTTAATTCATTGCTTAGATGCTTCCAATTATCTAGCGTAATAGGGAGATGCTTGCGTACAAGCGGATCTAAGTAAGAAGATAACTTGACCAATCCGTTTCCTATTGGTTCACCTTGCCTATTGAACCAACTTCAACTCGACTAAAAATGGAAGCCTATTGACTTTAGTTTGTCCTCTAGTTTTTTTTTTCACAACTGGATTTGCATCAGTAATGTCATTTCTCTCACTTTCTTGAACAATTTCAGCATTTTCTTCTTGTCGCATTGTATTGTTGTTGACTACTTGTTGGTTTTCTTGAACTTGAGCATCATTATTTTCTGAATTATCTTTATTTTGGGCATTGTTGTTGATCGCTGTCTTCTTTCTTTTCATGCCCCTACCCATTTTCTGCAATTAAAACAAAATATTAGATCATAATGCTGATTTTGTTATAATTAATATAAGAGCTACAAGCTAATTATAGCTAGCTACTATGTAAAAAGGTGTGTAGATCTGGTAGCAAATCCACGTTCCAAATCATCTTTGCATACACATCTCGCAAAATATAACATTCAGAAATTATTTGTACACAAATCGTACCAATTTTCATACAAAAGACCAAATATATGATTATGCGTACAGTTCCAACACTAAAGCAATTGACAAGATATCATACGACTTTATTAGGCTATGATGAGTTTCGTAGCGAGAAATAAAATTTGATTTTTATCAACTAAAATGATATATGAATTTGTTAATCTATGATGAGTTTCAGAGCTACGAATATCAAAAAAATTTATAACACTTATATTTGGGAGGATGTATCTCTAAATTATTTATTACAGAATGAAGTGAGATGTATATTAATAATGCACACTAGACTTCGATTATTTAAGTGCAGTTATATTATCTAACAACTGCTTTTTATATACCCCCAATTTTGTTAGAGTACATGTATGAATGGTCATTGTTGTATATGTTTTGTGGCTGTTAGAGTACATGTATGCGGACATACCTACAGAACTAATGGCCAAACAATATGTTCAATTTAAGTTAGTTAGATAATCTAAATGATAAGATGAGTAAAAACCAAGTACTTAAGTTTTCATATCCCATCAATAATTCATGTGCTACTTTTAAATAATCTAAAGTGATGCAAACATAAACCGAGTTAGTGTACAATCATAGTGATTTAGATGTGGTTCAGAAAATGTTCTACATAAAAGAAACATAAACCTTGTCTTCGTTATTTATGTCAGTTTCTTTAAATAACAAAATATGAAACTACTCAAGTATGCCTTCACAATCCTCTTTAATATACCTAGCATCATCCATGAAATCAACATCCTCATCATTGTCTTCGCATTCTTCTCTAAATAAACTTACATCCTCAATAGGCTCATTTGTCTCTAAATTATGAAAACCCCGAGGTGGTACCTTCAATACAACACACCAATTGGATGAATCATTTTCTCTTAAATAATTAATTTGTTTCGCTTGAGATGCAAGAATATATGGATCTCTTGAAAATGAAGCTTGACTTTGATGTAAATTAACAAGAGTAAACCCATCTTCAACTTTCACTCCGTTTCCTATGTTTGCCCAATTGCATTTCAAAACGGGATTATAAAAGGAATGATAGTCTAATAAAATTATGTCGGTTAAAATCCCGTAGTATGTGACCACATCAACCACTTGAGAGGTATCTTTTGCGCTTGTTCTACACATAGTAGTCGCATCATAAGTCACACCACAATTTTGAGTTTCTCTCTCAACATCTGATGTATGAAAATGTTGTCCGTTTATAATATATTCTTTGCATGATAAGGCATTACTACTCGGACCAAAGGCATCCATTTTAACATCGTATTATGATCCTTTGACTCAATAGGTATCTGGAAAAATATCAATGTATTTACCAAAAGTTTCAAAAATTATATTACGAAGCCAATTAAAGAGTTTTTAAAATAACCTTTTTCTTAATCCAATCAGCGAAGTATTTTGTGTGACTGTTCCAAAGCAATGTCGCAATTTTTTTTATACGTTGGTTTGAATTTTCCAACTCCTTCATATGCAAACTAGCATAAAATAAATTATAATATTATATATACAGGTATACACATCAAAATAGAATAGAATAGAAATCAATATTTACTTACATTAAAAAAGGTTATACAATGGTCATATTCATCAGGACAGCCAAATGAGCAATTTCTTTCTCGTTAGATGACAATGTAATTGTCTCAAGGTTTGAAATTGGACGCCCTTCAAGTATTGCGTGATTTTTATAATCTTCATTTCGTCCTTATTTCTCCTCTGTTTGTGATGATTTCTTTATAAACTCACCAAAAAATCTCATAGATTCCTCTTCAAGAAATGACTCCGCAATACATCATTCAACTCGTGCATAGTTCCTTACATAATCTTTAACTATCTTCATATATCTTTCAAAAGGGTATATCCAACAAAAATGTACTGGCCCACACAATCGAGCTTCTCTTCCAAGATGTATTGTTAAATGTGTCATTACATCAATAAAGGAAGGTGGAAAATATCTTTCAAGATCGCATAAAATTGTAATGATTTCATCATCCAGTTGTTGTAATTTTTCTTTATCAAGAACACGTTGACATATTTTATTGAAAAATGATCACAAACGGATTATTGTTTTCCTTGGCTTCTTTAGCAAGAATCCTCTTATTGCAATCGACAATATTTGTTGCATCAAAACATGATAATCATGAGACTTAAAGCCAGTAACTTTGCAATTCTCCAATGATATGCATCTTTTGAAATTTGAGCAAAAACCATCGGGTCTCTTGAAATCATATAATCTATTGCAAGATATTTTTTTCCAGAACTTGACAATGTATACGGAGCCGGTGAAAGATATATTTTCTTCCCACGAGGTTGTGCAAAAACACTATGTCAAATTCCCCAATCCTCCAAATCTTTTCTAGAGTTAGTTCCATCTTTTGATTTGTCATCATGCAGTAATGTGCTCAGCAAGCTTTCTCCAACATTTTTCTCGATATGCATTATATCTAAATTATGTCGCAACGGAGATTCCTATAAATATGAATAGTACAACAATTTAATATTAAATTTCTTTTACTATTAAATCAATTATAAAAAAAATACTAACCTCCCAACATGGAAAATCAAAGAAAATTGACCTTTTTTTCCACTTTGATAATTCCTTTTTTAAGGGGTTATCATCCTCATCATATTCATCTTCTTTGTTGTAGACATGCTTCCTTTTTTTGCTCATTCTCTTTTTTTATCCCTTCTTATCTACTCTCTTCTTCTTTGTCTTGTTTCCTTTTCTTACTTCTTTCTTATCTTTTCCAAAATCATTAGGAAAATCTTTCAATATTGTAGAAATGTTTCTACCTATCAAAATTCTAGGCTTGGTGCCAATCTCTACGGTATTATCAAACCAGGACTTTTGTTTTCTCAGTGAGTCGGAAGGAGGTAAAAATCTTGGATGCCCCATATAGGCGTGCTTTAGACTATGATTCAACCGTCGACTATGAGTTTTGACACAGCATAATGGACAAGCTTTTTTACACTTTACACAACAGCCAACAAGATTCCCATAAGCCGAAAAATCATTTATCGTCCATAGTAAAATTGCTTTTAAATTAAAAAGTGTTTTACTAAATGCATCATAAATATTAACACAATTACTCTACAAATGATGCAAGTCTTCTATTAATGGTGCCATATATATATCAATATCATTTCCCGGCTGCTTTGGACCAAGAATCACCAATGTTAACATAATATTTTCCTTTTTCATGCATAACATAGGCGGAAGATTATATGTCATAAGCATCACCGGCTAACAACTATATTTAGATCTTTTACCGAGAATGGACTGAAACCATCCGGATCTAAACCAAGTCTAAGATTACGTGGATTGGCTGAAAATGATTTCCATTTCCCATTTACTACATTCCAAGTTACAGAATCCACAGGATGTCGCATTTTTCCATCATTGCTTTTGTTATTATAATGCCATCTTAGATCTTCTGCAATCTTTTTAGATCTAAACATTCTCCTAAATCGTGGAATGATAGGAAAATAACTTAACACTTTAACAGGAACGCCTTGCATAATCTCCTTTGTACTCTCATTTATCTTCCATCTTGAAGTGCCACACATTGGACAATTATTCAAATCTTTATATTCTTTTCTAAAAAGACAACAATCGTTTCTACAAGCATGAATCTTCTCAAAATCCATATCAAAAGTTTTAAGAATTTTTTTTACTTCATATATAGTCTTCGGAAGTACATTATCCTTTGTCAATAACACATGTAGCACACGTAATAGCTTATCAAAACCAGTATCGGATAATCTGGTCTCACATTTAAGATTATATAAAGCAGTAATAGCAGATAATTTTGTTTGACATGCACAATCGGGATACAATGGGCTTTCTGCATCTTGCAAATTTTTTAGCAAATCATCTTCTCATCTATGTGCGTCATCATTATCTTTATCGTCAACAAAAAGGGCATGATTGACATAATCTTCATCTTCATAGTGAACAGCTTGGAATAAGTCATATGTGTCATTTGGCTCTGTTTCTTTAACTATATTTATTTTTTCACCATGATTAAACCACCTGTTGCACTTGTATTTAGGATCCATTCCTTTTATAACCAAATGTTCAAAGACAATCTTATCAATGTGATGACTAAGATTTCGACAATCGATGCATGGACATAAAAAATTTTCTGAAGTTGATAAAATTTTCTTTGTGGATTGCACAAAATTCCACGCTCCTTGTCGGGACTCTATAATAGTTCTATGACAAAAAAATAAAAAACTAAATATTTACTTTAATATTATATTTTTAAAATTCTCAAACTACATATTGAGTTGAATATTATGTATTACCTGTGTAGAAGCACCCAGTCTTTTTCCATCAAGAATATAATATAACAACAAGAAAATATCTAAACAAACAAAACAACAACTAATTATTAACTCACAAAGTGATTTTTAGTGCCGTTGAGTCAAATAGGTAACAACAACAGCTAAACATGCCTAAAAATTGAAATTATATGACTATAAAATTGAAATTATATGACTATAAAATTGAAACAATGCATTCACAGCACCTAAAATAAAATTGTAACTGTCCACGAACCTTTTTTGTGTATTATTAACTCTAGTTATATAACTATAAAATAACATCATCAATCACATGCATTGACTATAAAATAACATCATCATAAACTCAACGGCTTAACTTCTTTCTATAATCTTTCCCCTAACCATGTTCCTTTACACAAATGGCTATTTTTTAAAAGGATTTGTTCTTATATGCCTATTTTTTTAACGGAGTTCATATCGTATGTTCGATTATGACTAAACAGTCAGTTAAATGCAAACAGCTTACTCAAAATAAAACATTACTAACAGCAATAAAATAAACATGCTTGCTCCTTTATTTACCTGTAAAACTGTCAGATCTTTTTTACCTTTTATTCATAAACTTTCTAAATATGTACACTTAAATCATTTTGTCATTTAAAATTCTGGGTATTTAAACAAGTTTTAAATGTTCTTTCTACTACTTTAAAACTGCCTTGAAATCTCAATTCATTTTTTTTCCTTTAAAACAGCAAACAAATAGGGTTCCTTCAAAACAACAAACATTCATTTATACAAGCTACTTATATCATACTAACATGGGAATGGCATATTAATAACATATTAACTTTTTAGACACACTTTGCCTCATTCAATTCTCCTTTAAATTTCCAGATCATTACAAAATTAATTACTGATCAGTTTTAACATTAGAAGCACTTGAACATACACACCATGACACTTCAAATATTCAGCATATGTTACACAGTGTCGGCCCAAGAGATCCGTTGCCCAAGCCACAACTACAATTTGTTGCCTCAAAAAAAAAATCAGAAGTATTTTTTTTGAAATAGGAAAAATCTTTCAATCAATTCTACTTTGAATTCAATCTATTTGTAACATCACGAATTTTCTGAGAATATTAAATTAACAAATTCAAGAACACTTAATTTTTAGAAGAAGAATTAAGTGAAATGGGTTGCGCTATTATATTCGTCTCAAAATTTTGGTCAAGATAGACATTTGGTTTGCATAAAACGGATACCTTATGAAGAAGTTATTAAGCCTTGAAGTTTGTATGCATATGAGAAAAAAATATATATAGATATATATAAAAAATTAAATAAACAAATATGCAAAAAAGTTCAAAATAGCGAATCGAGAGGGAGAATAACCGAACTGTCCCATTTTTTAGGTCGATCAGAGCCTCGCTAGGTCGACTAGGGGTTGATTCAGGGTGTTTGGCTATCAATCCGTGGGCCGATTCGCTCTAAGGTAGATGTGGCATCTGATTGGTTTTGATGTTCAAGGTTAATCTAATGGTCCTAAAACACTCTCTACAACTATATAAGGATCCAAAACCTAAAACCTAATTCTATTATTCACTCTCATCTAAACCTAGCCGTCATCTCTTTCAACTGAAAGGCAAGATAGAAGCTAATTAAAAGTGACGAATCAAATCAAATCTAAATTAAAACAACGATTAGTTTACATCAAAGGCGAGCATTTCTACTTCAGAATACAGATTCCAAAAATCAAGATCGTCTTTTGTTAGTAAGTTTAGTTATCTTTTAGATGTGAACAAATTTAAGACGTGATTTTTAATAAAATGAAAAATAGAATTGTAACAAGCTGTATGATAATGATGATGCTGATTCATGTCCATTTCCTATGATAATTTTGTCATGTATGTTTTGGAATGATTGTGGTTTATTGGACTTATCGTATAGGAATTGATGATGAACCTATTATGATTTGGGGAATGAAACTATCATACCACATATAAGTTTGATAATCTTTTCATGATATGTTACATGCAAGTTTTTAGGCTAAATAATGTTAGATCCATATGCCTACATGTTTAGATCTACAACTTTATGTGCTTAGATCCATGCTAATTAGATCCAAGTCAAGATCTATACATATGTTCATATGATTTTATGCAAGTTACATGTTTTATGTTAGATCCAAGTCAAGATATATATATATATATATACATACATATATATATATATATATATATATGTTCATATGCAGGTTACATGTTTTGTGTTAGATCCAAAACTAGATATATATATATATATATGCATGTTTATAAAGTGGATTCATGCAAGTTCATATGATCATTATTGTTAGATCTAGTTCACATCTACATGTTAAAGTTAAACTTAAATATGCTTGAATCAATGGAAGGGTTAAGTACATATCGAGTTGTTGGGTAATATTAGTAAATATAGGCCCACAAAACTTAACTATTAAATAAACATGCTTGAATCAGTGGAAGGGTTAAGTACATACCAGTTTGGTGGGTAATATTAGTAAATATAGACCTGCAAAACTTAACCATTAAATAAACATGCTTGAATCAGTGGAAGGGTTAAGTACATATCGGGTTGGTGGGTAATATTAGTAAATATAGGCCCACAAAACTTAACTATTAAATAAACATGCTTGAATCGATGGGAGGGTTAAGTACATCTCGTGTAGGTGAGTAATATAGTAGATATAGGGCTACAAAACTTAACCGTTTATTAAAAATGCTTGAATCGATGGGAGGGTTAAGTACGTATTAGGTTGGTGGGTAATATTAGTAAATATAGGCCCACAAACATAACCAATAGGAAACCCTAGTAACAGGGACCCATTTCAGCAGTAATCCACATTGATGTATCACGGTACCCTGAACTAGGCAGGGTGGGGCATGATACTGGGCTGATTATAAGCGGTCAAAGCAGCGATAGGGGGTATGTCAGTGTAGGTTCCGACAGTTTACGGGCGTTAACGTACTCCGAAGTGGGAAAAAGCAGGCACTGGGTACTAGTAGTTATACAGTGTGCATCTTGAATCATGTCGGGTCGCTATCATAAGGATCGATACACCTTATGGTGGGACCAGCACAGGGTATCTACATGCAAGAGAGGGTCGATTGACACAGACACATGGAACTTTAATACAAGTAGAGAGTCGATCGATAGGGTAGTAAGGGTACATCTAACATGTTCATGGCAATCAAGCTAATTGAGGTGGAATCCTCACGATAGATGTACACCTGAAGGCTACCACAATTACGGGGGTTGGGATCACGATTATCATTTTATACAGATTACTAGTTGGGACACTAGTTAGGTGGTGTAGAGATAAATATAGAAATCAAATTAACAGAGTAGTAGCGAAGCAGAGAAAAAGTAGAAGCGCATTCAGTTCACCTTGCACTTATCTTGTCTTTAGTTACCTTGTTTTTATGGTATTGTCCTATTTTCGGTTTATTCATGTCATGATCCTTTATCTTGTTTGCATACTGAAAGATCACTGGACTTACCAGACTTATTTCTGACCTAGTTTTTTTTTCCTCTTTTCTTCCGTCCCCCCCCCCTAGGTAGTCAGGGAGGGAATAGCTCAGCCTAACTTGGGCCTCTTCTCTTTCCAAGCTTGGAGATTAGTTGGTGTATCGCTTTGGACTCTCTCGCTTCCACTGCTATGGCTGGTTCATGCTTTATTGGGGAATATCATTGTTTTTATGCTTCTTTATTCTTGGAAGTTTTTAAAGCAAGACAGAAGTTCTATGTATTACATTTAAGTATGATTGAGGGAATTGTTGTAAAAGCTTGACTGAATTAAGATGTTTATAAAATGACTTTATTTTCCGCTGCTTTATTTGTCTGTCTTGTAATTTATCTGCATCTTTTACCTATAATGCTCCACCGAAGTTAAGGCTTTCCCTCTGTGAGTGACCTTAACGGAGGTGGGGTCACTACAACAAAAGCACCATACTACAACTTTAATTTTACAACTGTGCGTAAAGCACAGTTGTAATAAATGCTTTTTTACAACTGTGCAAAACATACTGTTGTAATAAATGTTTTTTTTACAACTGTGCAAAACGCACTGTTGTAATAAATGTTTTTTTACAACGGTGAAAAAATCACTGTTGTAATAACATATATATCACAACTTTTCATTTTATTCGTTGTAACAGAGATGCCTAGTACAAACTTCATGTTTATAATATCTATATTTAATAACTAATTAGATGGATATTTAATAATAATATTTAATAATAATTAATAATAAACTTGGGAATCAATAATATTTGTCAATTATTATTAAATAATTAATAGTTAATAAGTACTAATTTATTTTTAATTAATAATTATGAAGTAGTAACTTAAAATTAATATTTAAAAAGTAATATTTAATCATTATGAATTAATATTTGATTAATTTTTCAATAATTCGTAATCAATAGTTAAGAAAAACATTTAATAATTCATAACTAATAAAAAAATATTAACAATCCAGAGAATTACCATTTAGCAATAACGTGCTCCAGTTTTTTAATTCGCAACGAAGTACATCTGTTTGTTTCAATTTGCATTTTTATAGTACCACAATGCCACATCATACGCCTCCCTGGATCCAGCTCATCAATCCACGTCCCTATCTTATAATATACTTAACAGATCACAACCATACACCCATAAATTAATCCAACGCTTCTAATTCATCCATCTTCTAATCCGCATCACCACTTTCCCTCCAATCAACAACACCGTTATCCTGATTCCTTTCATTCCGTTACATATGTGCCCCCAATTAGTTGTTTAAACTCTAATTTTTGAATCTTTAATTTCTGCTACGACACCCAAAGGCGGAAAAAGGCCCACTGAGAAGAAGCTAGACGAAGAAAAAAAACGCAACTCTTTCGATCTTGAATCGCCGGCCCTAAAAAACCCTAGCTCTCATGATCTCGAATTGATGCCTCGCCATGGTTGATTTACCACTACAACTGAGACTTCAAAAGGAGCGATTCATATAGTTTTAATTTGTATGTTCAGACACTTGGTTTGATTTCTTTGTCGGTCTGAAGATTAAATTGATGATATGTATGCATTGGCGTAGTCTTAACAGATTAATCCGTTCAGAATTTTCAAATCCTACTGGAAACACGAAAAGTTGTATATGAAAACGTAAACGGATTTACCTAGTTTTATTTGCCTTGTATTTTTAATCGGTTGACAGATATCATTTGTCCACTTCAACTTTTCTCTACCCTTACCTATTCTCTCTCCGATTTATAGGCACAACACGTTCTACTGCACATATCTAAATACCCCATATTTTTTCTTCTGTTTCAAGACTCGGAACCTATTCCACTTCCTTACCACACGAAAAAAAAATTCCAACCGAAACCTAATCCCCAAATCAAACAAGTCATGGCCACTGAATTTGCTCCATCGCTCCACCGCTCCACCGCCTCCTCTTCAACCTGCTCCTCCTTGAACTCGGTCTCAACAAAACCCCATGGCAATCGATTGCCTTCCGAATTTACTTCTCCTTGTTGCCCGTCGTGCGCCAACTCGCTCCACCAATTCGCCACAGCAGCAACTGAGACCACAGCCACCTCGTTACCATCTGCTGATCAACCACCATAATTTCCTCCATCGAAAACAACACCCCTCGTCATCACTTCAGACCGGCACCCCTCTCCATCTAAAACCCCACCTCGACTGAAACCCGTGCCTTCTCCATGCCTGCGTCGCCATCTGAAACCGTGACCGAACCCGCCTCATGGAGCCGCCCAATTCATCTCTAAGTAGCTGAAACCGACTGCAACCATCAACTGCTTGCGTTTCCTTCTTCTCCATTATCGATTGGAGGTAAGTAACCTTTACGATTAAACCTTTTCAAGTTTTACACTTCGGTTTCACTTAACAAAAGTAGTTTAGGTTGTTGTTTCTGTATTCTGTCATGTTGGTTTCTACGTCGCTTTCTGGTTTGATCACATCACAGCCTCGTTTTGTTCTGTAAATGCCTGCTGCTTTTGTGTTATTTCCTTTTGTTGTCTTCCTTAGGAAATTTTCGTTGCCTATGTTGGAATGTCATTACCAGATTTGTTCCATTGCTCTTTAGTTTTGGCACAAGACAGTAAACTTGCATGTTCCATTTGGTGTGACCCTTTCCCAGAGTATAATGCCGTTTCGTTTTAAAATTTTCATGTAGGAGAACTAATTTATGAAGCTTATCCTATAACAAACGTGAGCATCAAGCTGCTGTTATAATTGATACATTTCCAATAAACAGTACTACATGGGAAAATATACCCTTACTATGTCTCCATCTCATGAACTGCCTAAATAAGTAGTCACCATGGTTGAAAATAAATTATTTTATATAATTTTACACATCGTCTTCCTTCCATAGTGCAACCATAAGTCTGCAACATGGAAGTGCAAACTGCTTTTCCTAACAAGGTTTAGCTGTGTTTTCTTCTTGTGCGTACAGTTTTTAAAAGTGAAGATATTCATGCAGACAGCGACTTACAAAGCATCATTAGTTACCTTCGTCGCTCAAAAGAAATAGTAATAATTGTTCACTTACCCGTCTTAAAGAGCTTTCTGTTTTTTGGTAATTTACCTATGTTTTTTCACTGCAGGCAGTAACTGAAATTTCATTGTTGAAACAAGAAAAGTCGCTGTTACAATCACAAGTATGTTTTTACACCTTCTATTCCATTTTAAGGAGTTTCAGTTGTAAACATATATTATGTATATTTTCATAGCATATGCAGATAAATACTGTGTAATTCCCATGTGTAACTATGTGAAACAGTTTCAAGTAAAATCTAATCAGATATATGCACCTTATACATGCACAGATAACCAATAAACACTCAATGCCAATACTGAAAAACATAGCATATACTTAATGATTGATCATCCAATTCCAGGTAAAGGAGATCAACTTGATGCGTGAGACTAATATGCAACTTCGAGCTGAGAACAAACATAATTTTGAAGAATGCCAGGTTTGGCTTTTGCTTAAGTATGTACCACATACTTGTAACTTTGCATGAGCATATAGCCATTAGCCACACACTATTTTCCACTGATTTGATACTACTAATTGTTAAAAAAAAAATAAGTCTTAGGCATTAGCATGGATAATTCGTGCAATTTGATGAAGTATCATCATAACTAAGCATATGTTTTATGCACGCATGTATGTGTGCGCACGGTTGCTCGTGTGCGTTGCCATGTAGCACCTTGAAGCACTCCTATCATATCTCAATTTGTTTAATTCAAAATGTATCTAGTTCATGTTTTGAGTATTATCTCCACAAAATGTAGCATTTTGGGGAAAAAATGCATAGAATCAAGTCAATTTTAGCTATGCCGAAATGAAAATTATATAACTATTTATTTGTATAAATAAAAAAAGGGTACAAAAGAAAAGTACAAGAATAGATAAGCTGAGATTCACCCGCCTCCTATATAATTTAGTCTCTTCACCTATAAAAAAATTAGTAACACCAATCCCATTTATCAGTTCATCAATAAAATGTCTATTAAAAAACTGAACTAGCTTAGCTGATTCTTGTAGTTGTACCATCTTCTTTAACCGATTATCTGAAAATATCAATTTCGTTTTCAATGTATATGATACCAAATATTATGATGACTCCTTTCAAAATCTCGTAGAATTTTAAATCTTGTAACTTAATATATGATAGGAGTCCTAAAGAGGGTTACAAAAGAGGTTTGCCACATAACCTTTTCATGTATGTTGCCTTAGTGACTGCTTTAAATCTAGTACCATTTTAGCAGCTCTTTTTGAATCCATGTATATGATTACCATTTTAGTACCATTTTGGGTCTCTTAACAGTAAATTAGCAAACTCAAGTTGACTTACTTTACAGTAAATTTAGATGCAATGCATATGATTTATCTTTTATACATTAATTGCAGTTGCATGAAACTACGAAGAATTTGGATGTTGAGGAATATGAGAGGATGAAGGATGAGCTCAAATATGTAAAGGTGTGGATATCATGGACTTGCATGCTGCATTATTGTGCTGTAGTGTTCGTGTCATTGGAATGCTGTAGTGTTCGTGTCATCGGTATGCTGTAGTGTTCGTGTCATTTGTATGATTTATAAATTCAATGTATTATGTAAAAAAATGATGAGAGTTCGAAAAAATTAATATATTATTTTGGTTCATGTTTTAAGTTTGTTTGATATCTTCAGTTTTGTAGATAATATGTTTTGAATTGAATTTTTTACTAGTAATAAGTATATAATTTGTGGATATATTGCAACCGTAAATAATACTTTTAATAAAATATATTACAACAGTTATAAACTGTTGTAATAAAGTTTATCACAATGGTGGAAAAAAGTTGTAAAATATACATTTCACAACAGTGTTGCAACGGTGTAGAAAAGTTGTAAAAGATTTTAGTCCATTACAACTACTTAACAGACGACAGTGGCCATACCATTGTAAAAAGTCTTTTACAACTGTTTTCCATTGTTGTAATATGGTTGATTTATTGTAGTGGGTGTTTCACTTGGTATCAGAGCTGAAGGTTACCGGATCAGATAAAAGATTTGAAAAATTATTTTCAAAAAGGTTTTAAAAGAAGCATTTTCAAAAGAAAAGTGTTGTTTTAAAGGCATATTCCCCAAAGCCATATGCGCTATCTTTTGATCCTCTGTTTGAATCCTTGTTTCCTTCTTACCTGAGTCTCCGAGGCTCCTGGCTTTCTTGGAGGTAACCTCATCGCGGCATGGTTCCGTAGGCTCGACGAGACTACGACACTTGTCAAAGGGCAGACAAGTGCCCGACGTCCATCTATAGCCGTAGTAGTTTCACATACATCTAATTTTCTTTCGAGCTTTGTAGGATTCTCCGTGTGATGGAGGCAGCTTTCGAGAGACCTGTCAACAAGTTACACAAGGATGGCAAAGATGGGAATGAGGGAGTTTGGCTAAGGATCACAACACAAGGATGAAGAACTCATGGATATGGATTTGGTTCACAAAGGAGGGGAGGAAAGAATAGTAAAACCTAAAACAAGAGGAAGTATCTTTATTTTGGTATAATGGGTCGTATAATTAAGGGCAAGGGCAAGAACAAAAGACAGGATTTTCCGAAAGGCAAGTGCATGCTCTCACCACCAGCATACCTGAGAGAGAGGTAGTAAGGTTTCTGTTGAAAAGTTTAGTTTTTCTTCTTGATCATACTGTTAGTACTCTTCTTGACTTTAGCACCTCACATTCGTTTATATCTGCTTCCATAGTTGAGTCTCTGCACCTTAGTACATGTATATTAGAAGATCCCATTATTGTCTCAAATCCAATTAGTGGTTCGGCTCATTTATCTTTGGTTTGTAAGGATTTGAGGATATCTATCGTAAGTATTGGGTTTAAGCGTAATGCTTATGTTTTTGGTTTCATGGGCTATGGGTTGATTCTAGGCATGGGTTGGTTAGCTAGTAAGGAGGGTAGTTAGACTTTCGACTTGCCTCGGGAATACCCTCGAGATTTCATGCGATCCTAAGGGATCATTTTGTCTTAGCTACCTAGAATCACTTTACGTATCTATCGACGATTTTCGATCCGTTGGAGTAGTCCATGAGTACGTAAGATGTTTTGATTAGGGTAGGGGTTTTCCCCCTAAAACTCGAGACAGACTTCCGCATACATCTAATTGACAGTGCAAAGCCAGTTATGCGATCAACGATAGTTTTGGAGCAAGATTGGCGAGGATAGCCAGAGTTGGTTAAGTGCTCAAATTGTTTGATTGTTTTGCTAGTATCATCTCACATAAATCGTCCAAATTCATAGGAGGTACTCCTTGGGTGCTTGTCTGATATTGGTTTAGGCCTTTAGGGCTTGTACTTGAGGAATGTCGAGTTCGACTAGGATGGTTAGCGTGAGAAATAGGTGGTTGTCTCAGGCGCCCTAAGTAAGACCGACCTCAAGAGATGTAAAAAGTACATAGCAACCTTTAGCTTTAGACCCTGAGATTTGTGACATGATGGATAAGCTAAGTAGAGGAGAGACCTATAATCATCTTAGTATATACACTTGGTATCATGGCTCACACCTGTTTATCTTGGAATGTTAGCTCGACCACATTGGACACCCTCTAACATAGTAAGTGATCGAGGTCCTATCTTTACTAGTGAGTATTGGAAATGGAGGTCACAACTGTGAAGTTAAATTAGTTAAGGTATAGTGGAGTGAAGCTCAAGAAGACGCGACGTGGGAGACCGAAGATAAGACACGCGCATCATAACCTTTTTCTTAAGGGTATATCCTTGATCTCTTTTTCTAGTAATTCTATGCATGTTTGTTTCTATCTTTTTAGGAATACCCTTTAGGTCATATCTTCAATCCTTAGGTAGAAGCCAATGGATGAAAACATGTGTTTGAGATATGTTATGATTGATGGTTGCAAGTGGTTGCAAGTGTTTGCTAGTGGTTGCTTGTGGATGCATATACACACATTAGGCACTAGATCGGCTCAGTCACTTTCATATTGCATATGCATATGAATGTATTTGTATATGGATTGAAAATTGATGTGTTATCATATGGATGTTGCATATGTATGAGTGAATATGCATATATATAGTATTTACATGATTAGGGATATTTGCATACAAATTGGACGCATGACACTCTCATGATTCACATTAAGGAGGTCAACTGGATCAGTAGACCGCCTGATTTTGCACTAGATAAGAGACATAGACGCGCACTCTGCATACGTTCATATGGCATTAGAAGTCTTTTAAGGACAATGGATGCTTGTGGATGTTGGATGAGTAGAAGGATGATTGGATATTAGGATGCATTCTTCTTAACTTGAAGATTTCGGGGACGAAACCCTTTAAGGAGGGGAGAATGTAACACCCCGAATTTTCTGAGAATATTAAAATTAACAAATTCAAGAACACTTAATTTTTAGGAGAAGAATTAAGTGAAATGGGTTGCGCTATTACGTTCGTCTCAAAATTTTGGTCAAGATAGACATTTAGTTTGCATAAAACGGATACCTTATGAAGAAGTTATTAAGCCTTGAAGTTTGTAAGCATATGAGAAATATATATATATATATGATTAAATAAATAAATATGCCAAAAAGTTCAAAACAGCGAATCAAGAGGGGGAATAACCGAACCGACCCATTTTTGAGGTCGACCCGAGCCCCGCTGGTCGACTAGGGGTTGATTCAGGGTGTTTGGCTGTCAACCCGTGGGCTGATTCGCTCTAAGGAAGATGTGGCATCTAATTAGTTCTGATGGTTTATGGTTAATCTAATGGTCCTAAAACACTCTCTACAACTATATAAGGACCCTAAACCTAAAACCTAATTCTATTATTCACTCTCATCTAAACCTAGCCGTCATCTCTTTCAACTCAAAGGCAAGATAGAAGCTAATTAAAAGTGATGAATCAAATCTAAATTAAAACAACGATTACTCTACATCAAAGGCGGGCATTTCAACTTCAGAATACAGATTCCAGAAATCAAGATCGTCTTTTGTTAGTAAGTTTAGTTATCTTTTAGATGTGAATAAATTTAAGACGTGATTTGTAATAAAATGAAAAATAGAATTGTACCAAGCTGTATGATAATGATGATGCTGATTCATGTCCATTTCCTGTGACAATTTTGTCATGTATGTCTTAGAATGATTGTGGTTTATTGGACTTATCGTATAGGAATTGATGATGAACCTATTATGATTTGGGGAATGAAACTATCATACCGCATATAAGTTTGATAATCTTTTCATGATATGTTACATGCAAGTTTTTAGGCTAAATAATGTTAGATCCATATGCCTACATGTTTAGATCTACAACTTTATGTATTTAGATCCATGCTAATTAGATCCAAATCAAGATCTATACATATGTTCATATGATTGAATGCAAATTTCATGTTTATGTTAGATCCAAGTCAAGATCTATATATATATATATGTTCATATGCAAGTTACATGTTTTGTGTTTGATCCAAAACTAGATCTATATATATATGTACATATATATGTATGTATATGTATGTATATATATACGAGCGTAACGGCAGGCGCTTCGTGCATATGTAGGCACGCGGTTCATGTTTTTTTATTTGACTTAACATAGCTGCGTAGTACCATCGAATTCCAAATAGTAGTAAACCGTTAATCTAACATCAGAGTTGACTACAACACAAAAGGTCATCTTATTGTGGAAAAGGAAGAAGAAAAAAGGCGATTGTGGGTAGGAGTTGAGTAGAACTGCGTTGGCGGCCTTGTTACTGCTAAAGAGACGTCAATGGTTCTGCAATCCAAGTTATAAACCCACATCCCATACATCATCTAGCATTTGTTTTGAGACAGCTATGCCTTTGGTCACATGTCCATGTTCAGTAAATAATTTGTGAAGATCGTAGTTTTCTGTTCCACATGAAAGAGTACTGTAACAACCCGTATTTTTAAATAACATGTTATAACATAAACCAAGGCAGCATTAAATGATAAAATCTGAATCAAGGGAAACAGGCTATGCCATTGCGTTCATCTCGGAAAAATATGCAAAATAGAGTCCGAGTTTTCGAAAATCGGAGTCCGTATGACCAAGTTATGGCCCATCAAAGTTTTCAGAAAATTTCAAGTTAAAAACAGTTCAAATTTGAATTCAGAATTCAAATTCAGCCAAGCAGAAAAGACGGGAAAAATTCCCGCCACCTCCAAGTCGACTGGGGAGTCGACTTGGGAGTCGACACACCCCAGGTGGTGTCGACTGCCCAGTCGACACCCCTATCGACTTGGGTGGTCGGCCAGTTTGGCCTGGGTGCATCTGACTTGATCCTCAAGACATGTTTGGAGGCTTGTGACGGATTTTAAAGGCTCAGATCTGAACTAGGGTTAATCCTATGGCCTAGACTAACCTAATCTTCTATAAAAAGACCCTAAGACCTAGCCTAAACCCTCATTAATCATTCCTACAACTAAACTATGCCAAAATGCTTCTTGATCATGGCCTCCATCTTCATAACATGGCCTCCATCCTCTTCATGAAAGTTTGAGTGTCCTAAGCTAGTAAAAGAGCCACCTTTCTTCATCAAAACAAGGATCTTTCTTCATACAAATCAAAGGAGCTTCTTGTTTCTCAAGAGAACTTGGAGCTTGTATTCATTTGGTTTTTTTTTAGTGTTGCTATTGTAGCTTCATCTCAATCTTGTTTTATTTTATAGTCTTCATAGCATTGTAAGCCCTATTCTACTCTTAGATTCTAACTATGAAGTTAAATATGACATGTTGCAAGTTTGAGTTTGGGCCTAAGTATGATTTGTGCTTTGATTCCATCATGTTATGCATAGATTTATTCTATGCATGTTTGTAAAGCTATCACCTTGACTTTGTGCATAGAAAGCTATGAGCTTTGATTTGAAATGTTGCATAAAGCAATATAGAAACTCTCATAACCCTTATGTTATCTTGCATATGATGTTATATGCGAATCACTAGCTATTATGACCATGTTCACCTATTTTGCTAAAGTTGATATCATGCATGTTTTGAGGCTTATAATGTAATATGCAAGTTTATGAACACATTTGCCTCATATGCCACCATGTTTAACTTGTGGCCAAATCACCCTTATGCTATTATGCATGCTTGTGGCCAAATCACCCTTATGCTATTATGCATGCTTGTGGCCAAATCACCCTTATGCTATTATGCATGCTTGTGGCCAAATCACCCTTATGCTATTTAATATGTTTGAGGCCAAGTCACCTTTTAGGCTATCATACATGTTGAGGTCATATGCTAGTATGTTGAACCCCCTTTGGCCTCAAATATCACCATGTTTAGCTTGTGATAGACTTTGCCACCTTATGCCCACCTTGTCATATTGCTATGTTCCCTCTTTGATCTATTTGCATTGATGCGAATTTACGTGCGATGGGAATACGTTATGGGTAGTTGGAAAAACTTAAATAACATGAAAGCATGACTTGACAATATGACATGAAAGTTTAACATGTGTTTATGCTTGAAAACACGAACGTGGACATGGCATGTAGAAAACATGAAAGTGGCCAACTCGAGGTTGGGTTGAGTTTGTAGCATAAATCTACCCGGAACCGACCGGCTTAACTAGTGGCTACAAACAATAGGACCCAATGTGAGTAGTTGGTCACATCGTATTTAAAACCCGAGGTTAGACTAGGTTGTGGTGTAAAGCTACCCGGACCCACCCGGCTTAACTAGTAACCCCAACAAAGTCTAATGTGAGAGGTTGGGGAGCATTAAGTTAATTAATGCCACATGGTAGGGTTAAGTCATGGACTACTTGAATACTTAATCAATTAAACACGATGGGTAGGGTTAAGTCATGGACTACTTGAATACTTAACCAATTAAACACGATGGGTAGGGTTAAGTCATGGACTACTTGAATACTTAACCAATTAAACACGATGGGTTGGTAGGGTTAAGTCATGGACTACTTGAATACTTAACCAATTAAACACGATGTATTGATAGGGTTAAGTCATGAACTGCTTGGATACACTCGACCGACTCAATACATGGTTATGATAGGGTTAACCACACTTAACCCGCTTGAAATCCTAGTTACGAGGTCCTTTTCAGCAGTAACCCACTTGGGAGTATCTGGATATCCTGGACTAGGCTAGGGTGGGGCACGATTACTGGACTGATTGTAAGAGACCAAAAGAGACGGCTGAATAGTGCACCAGTTAAGTTCAGGCGGACCATGGTCGTGCACATTAAGTCCGGAGTTGAACATGGGCACTGGTAGGTTTAGACTGTGCGTGCTTGAATTGTGTATGTGGTTTACACCTTAGGGCTGGATACACCCTGGGGTGGACCTTGCACAGTTAACTACATTCCATGATTAAGCCGTATGACACCGATACACGACGAGTTAGGCTTATAGGGAGCCGATCGACTAGACCGAGTAATTGGACCTTGATTTAGGTCACCTCATGATGTTGGGCCAGCTTTGGGCTAAGGGATCATTTCTTGTTTATACTTGACATGGATTGGAATACAAGTACACACTTGGTGCAACTTAACCTTGTATATGCGATGTCACACTTGATCTATCTTGTTAACTTTTCACCATGCCAATTATCATCCTATGTTTCATCTCTGTTTTACATGTCCAGTTAACTTTATTAGTTTTTATACTAATAGTAGGTAGGACTTACCAGTCTTTTTGACTGACCCGTTTTCTTTCGCCTCTTTTCTTCCGTTTCCCCCCCCCCCCCCAGGTTCTCAGGGTGGGAACACTAGCCCCTAGCTGGATCTTTAGCTTGCTTACTGGATAGCTCATGTACGGTTTGGACTTGAGCTCGCTTACCACATCTACTTTGGGGATAGTTTACTTTATGTTATTTCCAGTTTTCAGTTTATGTTTTCTAGACTTGTAGTAGTTGGAAAATAATGACTCAGTACTTTGATGTAACTCGACTATGGTTTTGAAATAGTAGTTTTATCCGCTGCTTTACTTACTTTGTTTTACTTATATGTTCTGTCTTGTGATATCTGCATGCATATTTACCTCGTTTAACGCCCCTCCAAAGCTAGTGCCCTTGCAAGAGTGACATGGCGGAGGTGGGTTGTTACATTTGGTATCAGAGCATAAGGTTTACAAGATTTGAGCAAAAGGGTTTTTTAAACTTACCTTTTGAAAAACTATTTTCAAAACCGATTATAAAGAAGTATTTTCCAAGAAAAGTCTAGTTTATTTTAAAAGGCTATTCCCCAAAAGCCATTAGCACTATCCTTTGTTTCCTCATTCTCAATCTATCTTTTTCTTCGTTTCAGTATGGCCGATAATTTTGCCATTCTGGAGGGCGTACCGGTACCTATTTGGTTTAGAAGGTACATGGAGGCAAGGGCGAATGAAGCCGGCCCCGCGTACATTCCTCCCCCTCCCGTATCTGAGGTTCCTCCTCCTCCTCCGCATCCACAAGCGGATTTCACGAAGATTTGCAAGGACTTTAAGGCGATGGGTGGCAAGAATTTTATTGGGACAGAGACTTATGTTGAGGCAAGAAACTGGTTAAAAGAAACTGAAGACCTCTTTGCTATCCTTGATGTGGAAGACCGTAGAAAAGTTCTGTTGGCAGTATGGCTATTGAAAGAGGAAGCTGCATATTGGTGGGTAGTCACCACTACTACTAGTCCAATTCAGACTTGGGATGACTTTAGGAGAAGGTTTAGACTGAGGTTTCTATCGTCGACAAAAAAGAACCTTCAGATGGAGAGGTTCCTATCACTAAAGCAAGGGGACATGACCATTAGGGAATACGTCGATAAGTTTAATCAACTTGCTCAATTCGGTCTAGACTTGGTTAACACAGCTCAGAAGAAGGCCCTACGCTTTGCTCTAGGATTGAATGAGCCATTGCGCGGATTGGCCATGTCTCATATACCCATGGGGGCGACTTTCGAGAGTTTGGTGAATATGGCCCTGCTTCAAGAGGAAGATAAGAGTGGCAAGAAGGAGGTCAAGGCAAATGAGTCTCAAGGCGAGAAGGTAGATTCCGGAAAATGAGGCAAGAACAACAACAGCAAGGACAACAAGTCAAGAGAAAGGAGGAAGTGCAACTTCTGTGGGATCACTGGGCACATAGCCAAAGACTGTAGGAAGAAGAAAAGGAAGTTGGGAGAATGCTTTCATTGTGGAAAGTCTGGACATTTCAGTAAGGATTGCCCAAGGAAGCGAGGACAAGGGCAAAGGCAAGCTCAGCGAGCAGGACCCTCTGGAGGGCAGTTGCAGGCTCTCCTCGCTCTTCCAGCTTTTGATCGAGGTAGTGTTTCTATAGAAAGTCATGTTTACATTTCTGATTCCACTGTTCATACCTTATTTGATTTTGACGCATCGCATAGTTTTATTTTTGATCTTGTTGGAAGTTTGCACCTAAGTACTAGTCTAGTTGAAACTCCCGTTAGTGTTTCAAATCCAATTGGGGGTTCTGCCCATCTACCTGTGATTTGTATGGATTTGAAAATCTATATCTTGAGCGTAGAATTCATGTGTAATGCTTATGTTCTCGGGTTTATGGGATATGGGTTGACTTTGGGCATGGGTTGGTTGTCCAGTTATGGAGCCATTCTTGCCTTCGAACATAGGGTTGCGAGGCTCATGACTCGCCTCGGTAATACCCTCGAAATCTCGTGTGACCTTTAGGGTTCCGTCATGATCAGCTACCTAGAATCCCTTGGCACCTTTATTGGAAATTTGTAATCCAATCGAGTAGTGTTCGCCACTAAGGCGGATAGTCCATTTCACTTAAGCATGGGTTAGAGAAATCACCCTAGTAAGTACATTTGGCAACGTGGATTGGCACTTGTTTTCAAGAGATAATTCTTCTACGTGGGATACCGTATAGTATGTAAACGAGGCCCAGGATTCACCAACGAATTTTGTAAAGCTTGCATGAAACCATGAGCATGCAGTTATGTGGAAGCCAAGTATTTTAAAAATAATAATAATAATAAGTGGAAGTGGAGCGAGAGGCAACGGCGAAATGAGTTCTAACTCATATTTTGGAAATAAGTATTAAGAGCTATGAAATTGTGAAGTTAAAAGACGGTCAAGGCACGATAGGATTAAGTTCAAGAAAATGTGACTTAGGAGATTGAAGACTAGATACACGCATTATATCTCTTTTTAGGAGTATGTCCTTGACCCCTACTACTCTGTGGAGCTTACTCGCATGCTATCTTTTAAGTATATCCTCTCGGTCCTATTCTCAATCTTAGTTCTGTTGCAAACCCCATAAGGAGTATGACTCGCCTGTTTGTGATATATAGTTGGGGTGAAGATGTCCATTAAGTTGACCAAACTATTTGGGCTTTATGGGGTATGGGTCATAGTTGATAGACTTACGAAGAACACCCATTTCATTCCAGTAATGAACAAGAGGACCGCATCAGGTCTAGCATCTGTTTATCTTCGAGAGATAGTGCGATTGCATGGAGTTCCTTCTAACATAGTTAGCGATCGTGACCCAATCTTCACTAGCCAGTTCTGGAATAGTTTGCAAGAAGCGATGGGTACGCGATTGAATTTAAGTACAGCCTATCACCCCCAGACGGATGGCCAAACCGAAAGGGTGAATAGAGTGCTAGAAGATCTTTTGAGGCTTTGTGTTATTGACTTTGGTGGTACGTGGGAAGATCACCTTCCTCTTGTAGAGTTTGCTTATAATAACGGCTATCAAGCAAGCATAGGGATGCCACCATTTGAGGCTTTGTACGGGAGGCCGTGTAGGTCACCATCTTGTTGGTGGGAGACAACGGATAGACTAATGCTTGGGCCCGATATGATACGAGACACCTCCGAGAAAGTTGAATTGGTGAGAAGACGGATGAAAACGGCCCAAGAGAGGCAGAAATCCTATGCTGACAAGCGAAGGATAGATTTGGAATTCGAAGTTGGAGATATTGTTTTTGTGAAGGTTTCTCCTTTGCGTAATGTGGTTCGTTTTGGAGCAGTTAGGAAGCTAGCACCAAGGTTCCTAGGACCCTTCCCTATCATAGAGAGAATTGGGAAGATGGCTTATAAGGTGGAATTGCCCGAGAAGCTGGTCGGAGTGCATAATGTCTTTCATGTCTCGCATCTCCGAAAGTGCCTACATGAGTCCGCTGAGGTGGTTGAGCCTAGCATTCTTGAAGACGTGGAGATAGAGAAAGAGGCAACCTTGAGGAGGGCACCGATTCGTATCTTGGGAACGGAGATCAAGAAGCTAAGAAATCGAGAAGTCAAATTGGTGAAGGTTCAGTGGAGTGAGGCCGAAGAGGATGCAACTTGGGAAACCGAGGAGAAGATGTGTGGGCTTTATCCATTTCTTTTTGAGGGTACATTCTCAATCTCTTTTCCTAGTTAGCATATCTTTCCTTTGCTATCCATGTTTATCTTGTTATCTCGTAAACCTTGTCATGGGAACCTTAGGTAGAAACCCTTTGGATGAAACATGTGTTTGAAACATGTTATGCTTGATGTTTGCCAGTGGTTGCAAGTGTTTGCAAGTGGATACTCGTGGATGCATGATACACGTTAGGCACTAAGATCGGCTCACACACTTTAATATTGCATATGCATGAGTGCTTATACTTATTCATGGCTGAAACTTGTTATGCTATCATGTGGATGTTGCATATGGATGAATATTATGTGCACTCATATAGAGATTATGAGTTATGTTAGGAATTTGCATACATATGGACTCATTTCACTAACATACTTTGCATTAAGGAGGTTTACTGAATCAGTAACCGCCTGATTTTCGCATTAGATAAGTACATATACACACACCTTTGCATATGTTCATACAACATTTAGAATCCTTTAAGGACAATGACCTCTCGTGGATGATGTTTTGAGTATATGGATGATGGATGGTAGGATACGTTCTTCCTAACTTGAAGATTTCGGGGACGAAATCCTTTAAGGAGGGGAGAATGTAACAACCCGTATTTTTAAATAACATGTTATAACATAAACCAAGGCAGAATTAAATGATAAAATCTGAATCAAGGGAAACGGGCCATTCCATTGCGTTCGTCTCGGAAAAATACGCGAAATAGAGTTCGAGTTTTCGAATATCGGAGTCTGTATGACCAAGTTATGGCCCGTCAAAGTTTTCAGAAAATTTCAAGTTCAAAAACAGTTCAAATTTGAATTCAGAATTCAAATTCAGCCAAGCGGAAAAGGCGGGAAAAATTCCCGCCACCCCTAAGTCGACTGGGGAGTCGACTTGGGAGTCGACACACCACATGTGGTGTCGACTGCCCAGTCGACACCCCTGTCGACTTGGGTGGTCGGCCAGTTTGGCCTGGGTGCATCTGACTTGATCCTCAAGACATGTTTGGAGGCTTGTAACGGATTTCAAAGGCTCAGATCTGAACTAGGGTTAATCCTATGGCCTAGACTAACCTAATCTTCTATAAAAAGACCCTAAGACCTAGCCTAAACACTCATTAATCATTCCTACAACTAAACTATGCCAAAATGCTTCTTGATCATGGCCTCCATCTTCATAACATGGCCTCCATCCTCTTCATGAAAGTTTGAGTGTCCTAAGCCAGTAAAAGAGCCACCTTTCTTCATCAAAACAAGGATCTTTCTTCGTACAAATCAAAGGAGCTTCTTGTTTCTCAAGACAACTTGGAGCTTGTATTCATTTGAGGTTTTTTTAAGTTTTGCTATTGTGGCTTCGTCTCAATCTTGTTTTATTTTCTAGTCTTCATAGCATTGTAAGCCCGATTCAACTCTTAGATTCTAACTATGAAGTTAAATGTGACATGTTGCAAGTATGAGTTCGGGCCTAAGTATGATTTGTGCTTTGATTCTATCATGTTATGCATAGATTTATTCTATGCATATTTGTAAAGCTATCACCTTGACTTTGTGCATAGAAAGCTATGAGCTTTGATTTGAAATGTTGCATAAAGCAACATAGAAACTCTCATAATCCTTATGTTATCTTGCATATGATGTTATATGCAAATCACTAGCTATCATCCTATGTCATTTATCACCATGTTCACCTATTTTGCTAAAGTTGATATCATGCATGTTTTGAGGCTTATAATGTAATATGCAAGTTTATGAACACATTTGCCTCATATGCCACCATGTTTAACTTGTGGCCAAATCACCCTTATGCTATTATGCATGCTTGTGGCCAAATCACCCTTATGCTATTATGCATGCTTGTGGCCAAATCACCCTTATGCTATTATGCATGCTTGTGGCCAAATCACCCTTATGCTATTTGATATATTTGAGGCCAAGTCACCTTTTATGCTATCATACATGTTGAGAACATATGCTAGGATGTTGAACCCCCTTTGGCCTCAAATATCACCATGTTTAACTTGTGATAGACTTTGCCACCTTATGCCCACCTTGTCATATTGTTATGTTCTCTCTTTGATCTATTTGCGTTGATGCGAATTTACGTGCGATGGGAATACGTTATGGGTAGTTGGGCAAACTTAAATAACATGAAAGCATGACTAGAAAATATGACATGGAAGTTTGACATGTGTTTATGCTTGAAAACACGAACGTGGACATAGCATGTAGAAAACATGAAAGTGGCCAACTCGAGGTTGGGTTGAGTTTGTAGCATAAATCTACCCGGAACCGACCGGCTTAACTAGTGGCTACAAACAATAGGACCCAATGTTAGTAGTTGGTCACATCGCACTTAAAACCCGAGGTTAGACTAGGTTGTGGTGTAAAGCTACCCGGACCCACCCGGCTTAACTAGTAACCACAACAAAGTCTAATGTGAGAGGTTGGGGTGCATTAAGTTAATTAATGCCACATGGTAGGGTTAAGTCATGGACTACTTGAATACTTAACCAATTAAACACGATGGGTAGGGTTAAGTCATGGACCACTTGAATACTTAACTAATTAAACATGATGGGTAGGGTTAAGTCAGGGACTACTTGAATACTTAACCAATTAAACACGATGGGTTGGTAGGGTTAAGTCATGGACTACTTGAATACTTAACCAATTAAACACGATGTATTGATAGGGTTAAGTCATGAACTGCTTGGATACACTTGACCGACTCAATACATGGTTAGGATAGGGTTAACCACACTTAACCCGCTTGAAATCCTAGTTACGAGGTCCTTTTCAGCAGTAACCCACTTGGGAGTATCTGGATACCTTGGACTAGGCTAGGGTGGGGCACGATTACTGGACTGATTGTAAGAGACCAAAAGAGACGGCTGAATAGTGCACCAGTTAAGTTCAGGCGGACCATTGTCGTGCACATTAAGTCCGGAGTTGAACATGGGCACTGGTAGGTTTTGACTAAGCGTGCTTGAATTGTGTCTGTGGTTTACACCTTAGGGCTGGATACACCCTGGGGTGGACCTTGCACAGTTAACTACATTCCATGATTAAGCCATATGACACCGATACACGACGAGTTAGGCTTATAGGGAGCCGATCGACTAGACCGAGTAGTTGGACCTTGATTTAGGTCACCTCGTGATGTTGGGCCAGCTTTGGGCTAAGGGATCATTTCTTGTTTATACTTGACATGGATTGGAATACTAGTACACACTTGGTGCAACTTAACCTTGTATATGCGATGCCACACTTGGTCTATCTTTTTAACTTTTCACCATACCAATTATCATCCTATGTTTAATCTCTGTTTTACATGTCCCGTTAACTTTATTAGTTTTTATACTAATAGTAGGTAGGACTTACCAGTCTTTTTGACTGACCCGTTTTCTTTCGCCTCTTTTCTTCCGTTTCCCCCCCCCCCCAAGGTTCTCAGGGTGGGAACACTAGCACCTAGCTGGATCTTTAGCTTGCTTACTGGATAGCTCATGTACGGTTTGGACTTGAGCTCGCTTACCACATCTTCTTTGGGGATAGTTTACTTTATGTTATTTCCAGTTTTCAGTTTATGTTTTCTAGACTTGTAGTAGTTGGAAAATAATGACTCAGTACTTTGATGTAACTTGACTATGGTTTTGAAATAGTAGTTTTATCCGCTGCTTTACTTGCTCTATTTTACTTATATGTTCTGTCTTGTGATATCTGCAAGCATGTTTACCTCGTTTAACGCCCCTCCAAAGCTAGTGCGCTTGCAAGAGTGACATGGCAGAGGTGGGGTGTTACATTTGGTATCAGAGCATAAGGTTTACAAGATTTGAGCAAAAGGGTTTTTAAAACTTACCTTTTGAAAAACTATTTTCAAAACCGATTATAAAGAAGTATTTTCCAAGAAAAGTCTAGTTTATTTTAAAAGGCTATTCCCCAAAAGCCATTAGCACTATCCTTTGTTTCCTCATTCTCAATCTATCTTTTTCTTCGTTTCAGTATGGCTGATAATTTTGCCATTCTGGAGGGCGTACCAGTACCTATTTGGTTTACAAGGTACATGGAGGCAAGGGCGAATGAAGCCGGCCCCGCGGACATTACTCCCCCTCCCGTATCTGAGGTTCCTCCTCCTCCTCCGCATCCACAAGCGGATTTCGCGAAGATTTACAAGGACTTTAAGGCGATGGGTGGCAAGAATTTTATTGGGACAGAGACTTATGTTGAGGCAAGAAACTGGTTAAAAGAAACTGAAGACCTCTTTGCTATCCTTGATGTGGAAGACCGTAGAAAAGTTCTGTTGGCAGTATGGCTATTGAAAGAGGAAGCTGCATATTGGTGGGTAGTCACCACTACTACTAGGCCAATTCAGACTTGGGATGACTTTAGGAGAAGGTTTAGACTGAGGTTTCTATCGTCGACAGAAAAGAACCTTCAGATGGAGAGGTTCCTATCACTAAAGCAAGGGGACATGACCATTAGGGAATACATCGATAAGTTTAATCAACTTGCTCAATTCGGTCTAGACTTGGTTAACACAGCTCAGAAGAAGGCTCTACGCTTTGCTCTAGGATTGAATGAGCTATTGCGTGGATTGACCATGTCTCATATACCCATGGGGGCTACTTTCGAGAGTTAGGTGAATATGGCCCTGCTTCAAGAGGAAGTTAAAAGTGGCAAGAAAGAGGTCAAGGCAAATGAGTCTTAAGGCGAGAAGATAGATTCCAGAAAAGGAGGCAAGAACAACAATAGCAAGGACAACAAGTCAAGAGAAAGGAGGAAGTGCAACTTCTGTGGGATCACTGGGCACACTGCCAAAGACTGTAGGAAGAAGAAAAAGGAAGTTGGGAGAATGGTTTCTTTGTGGAAAGTCTGGACATTTCAGTAAGGATTGCCCAAGGAAGCGAGGACAAGGGCAAAGGCAAGCTCAGCGAGCAGGACCCTCTGGAGGGCAGTTGCAGGCTCTCCTCGCTCTTCCAGCTTTTGATCGAGGTAGTGTTTCTATAGAAAGTCATGTTTACATTTCTGATTCCCCTGTTCATACCTTATTTGATTCCGGCGCATCGCATAGTTTTATTTTTGATCTTGTTGGAAGTTTGCACCTAAGTACTAGTCTAGTTGAAACTCCCGTTAGTGTTTCAAATCTAATTGGGGGTTCCGCCCATCTACCTATGATTTGTATGGATTTGAAAATCTCTATCTTGAGCATAGAATTCATGTGTAATGCTTATGTTCTCGGGTTTATGGGATACGGGTTGACTTTGGGCATGGGTTGGTTGTCCAGTTATGGAGCCATTCTTGACTTCAAACATAGGGTTGCGAGGCTCATGACTCGCCTCGGTAATACCCTCGAAATCTCGTGTGACCTTTAGGGTTCCGTCATGATCAGCTACCTAGAATCCCTTGGCACCTTTATTGGAAATTTGTAATCCAATCGAGTAGTGTTCGCCACTAAGGCGGATAGTCCATTTCACTTAAGCATGGGTTAGAGAAATCACCCTAGTAAGTACATTTGGCAACGTGGATTGGCACTTGTTTTCAAGAGATAGTTCTTCTGCGTGGGATACTGTATAGTATGTAAACGAGGCCCAGGATTCACTAACGAATTTTGTAAAGCTTACATGAAACCATGAGCATGCAGTTATGTGGAAGCCAAGTATTTTAAAAATAATAATAATAATAAGTGGAAGTGGAACGAGAGGCAATGGTGAAATGAGTTCTAATTCATATTTTGGAAATAAGAATTAAGAGCTACGAAATTGTGAAGTTAAAAGACGGTCAAGGCACGATAGGATTAAGCTCAAGAAAATGCGACTTAGGAGACTGAAGACTAGATACGCGCATTATATCTCTTTTTAGGAGTATGTCCTTGACCCCTACTACTCTGTGGAGCTTCCTCGCATGCTATCTTTTAAGTATATCCTCTCGGTCCTATTCTCAATCTTAGTTCTGTTGCAAACCCCATAAGGAGTATGACTCGCCAGTTTGTGATACATAGTTGGGGTGAAGATGTCCATTAAGTTGACCAAACTATTTGGGCTTTATGGGGTATGGGTCATAGTTGATAGACTTACGAAGAGCACCCATTTCATTCCAGTAAAGAACAAGAGAACCGCATCAGGTCTAGCATCTATTTATCTTCGAGAGATAGTGCGATTGCATGGAGTTCCTTCTAACATAGTTAGAGATCGTGACCCAATCTTCACTAGCCAGTTCTGGAATAGTTTGCAAGAAGCGATGGGTACGCGATTGAATCTAAGTACAGCCTATCACCACCAGACGGATGGCCAAACCGAAAGGGTGAATAGAGTGCTAGAAGATCTTTTGAGGCTTTGTGTTCTTGACTTTGGTGGTACTTGGGAAGACCACAATCCTCTTGTAGAGTTTGCTTATAATAACGGCTATCAAGCAAGCATAGGGATGGCTCCATTTGAAGCTTTGTACGGGAGCCCGTGTAGGTCACCATCTTGTTGGTGGGAGACAACAGATAGACTTATGCTTGGGCCCGATATGATACGAGACACCTCCGAGAAAGTTGAATTGGTGAGAAGACGGATGAAAACGCCCCAAGACAGGCAGAAATCCTATGCTGACAAGCGAAGGATAGATTTGGAATTCGAAGTTGGAGATATGGTTTTTGTTAAGGTTTCTCCTTTGCATAATGTGGTTCGTTTTGGAGCAGTTGGGAAGCTGGCACCAAGGTTCCTAGGACCCTTCCCTATCATAGAGAGAATTGGGAAGATGGCTTATAAGGTGGAATTGCCCGAGAAGCTGGTCGGAGTGCATAATGTCTTTCATGTCTCGCATCTCCGAAAGTGCCTACATGAGTCCGCTGAGGTGGTTGAGCCTAGCATTCTTGAAGACGTGGAGATAGAGAAAGAGGCAACCTTGAGGAGGGCACCAATTCGTATCTTGGGAATGGAGATCAAGAAGCTAAGAAATCGAGAAGTCAAATTGGTGAAGGTTCAGTGGAGTGAGGCCGAAGAGGATGCAACTTGGGAAACCGAGGAGAAGATGCGGGGGCTTTATCCATTTCTTTTTTAGGGTACATTCTCAATCTCTTTTCCTAGTTAGCATATCATTCATTTGCTATCCATGTTTATTTTGTTATCTCGTTAACCTTGTCATGAGAACCTTAGGTAGAAACCCTTTGGATGAAATATGTATTTGAAACATGTTATGCTTGATGTTTGCCAGTGGTTGCAAGTGTTTGCAAGTGGATACTCATGGATGCATGATACACATTAGGCACTAAGATCGGCTCACACACTTTAATATTGCATATGCATGAGTGCTTATACTTATTCATGGCTGAAACTTGTTATGCTATCACGTGGATGTTGCATATGGATGAATATTATGTGCACTCATATAGAGATTATGAGTTATGTTAGGAATTTGCATACATATGGACTCATTTCACTAACATACTTTGCATTAAGGAGGTTTACTGAATCAGTAACCGCCTGATTTTCGCATTAGATAAGTACATATACACACACCTTTGCATATGTTCATACAGCATTTAGAATCCTTTAAGGACAATGACCTCTCGTGGATGATGTTTTGAGTAGATGGATGATGGATGGTAGGATACGTTCTTCCTAACTTGAAGATTTTGGGGACGAAATCCTTTAAGGAGGGGAGAATGTAACAACCCATATTTTTAAATAACATGTTATAACATAAACCAAGGCAGAATTAAATGATAAAATCTGAATCAAGGGAAACGGGTTGTTCCATTGCGTTCATCTCGGAAAAATACGTGAAATAGAGTCCGAGTTTTCGAAAATCGGAGTCCTTATGACCAAGTTATGGCCCGTCAAAGTTTTCAGAAAATTTCAAGTTAAAAAACAGTTTAAATTTGAATTCAGAATTCAAATTCAGCCAAGCAAAAAAGGCGGGAAAAATTCCCGCCACCCCCAAGTCGACTTGGGAGTCGACACACCCCAGGTGGTGTCGACTGCCCAGTCGACAACCCTGTCGACTTGGGTGGTCGGGCAGTTTGGCCTGGGTGCATCTGACTTGATCCTCAAGACATGTTTGGAGGCTTGTGATGGATTTTAAAAGCTCAGATCTGAACTAGGGTTAATCCTATGGCTTAGACTAACCTAATCTTCTATAAAAAGACCCTAAGACCTAGCCTAAACCCTCATTAATCATTCCTACAACTAAACTATGCCAAAATTCTTCTTGATCTTGGCCTCCATCTTCATAACATGGCCTCCATCCTCTTCATGAAAGTTTGAGTGTCCTAAGCTAGTAAAAGAGCCACCTTTCTTCATCAAAACAAGGATCTTTCTTCATACAAATCAAAGGAGCTTCTTGTTTCCCAAGACAACTTGGAGCTTGTATTCGTTTTGGTTTTTTTTAGAGTTGCTATTATGGTTCGTCTCAATCTTGTTTTATTTTATAGTCTTCGTAGCATTGTAAGCCATATTCTACTCTTAGATTCTAACTATGAAGTTAAATGTGACATGTTGCAAGTTTGAGTTTGGGCCTAAGTATGAATTGTGCTTTGATTCTATCATGTTATGCATAGATTTATTCTATGCATGTTTGTAATGCTATCACCTTGACTTTGTGCATAGAAAGCTATGAGCTTTGATTTGAAATGTTGCATAAAGCAACATAGAAACTCTCATAACCCTTATGTTATCTTGCATATGATGTTATATGCGAATCACTAGCTATCATCCTATGTCATTTATGACCATGTTCACCTATTTTGCTAAAGTTGATATCATGCATGTTTTGAGACTTATAATGTAATATGCAAGTTTATGAACACATTTGCCTCATATGCCACCATGTTTAACTTGTGGCCAAATCACCCTTATGCTATTATGCATGCTTGTGGCCAAATCACCCTTATGCAATTATGCATGCTTGTGGCCAAATCACCCTTATGCTATTATGCATGCTTGTGGCCAAATCACCCTAATGCTATTATGCATGTTTGTGGCCAAATCACCCTCATGCTATTATGCTTGCTTGTGGCCAAATCACCCTTATGCTATTTGATATGTTTGAGGCCAAGTCACCTTTTATGCTATCATACATGTTGAGGTCATATGCTAGTATGTTGAACCCCCTTTGGCCTCAAATATCACCATGTTTAACTTGTGATAGACTTTGCCACCTTATGCCCACCTTGTCATGTTGTTATGTTCCCTCTTTGATCTATTTGCGTTGATGCGAATTTACGTGCGATGGGAATACGTTATGGGTAGTTGGGCAAACTTAAATAACATGAAAGCATGACTTGAAAATATGACATGAAAGTTTGACATGTGTTTATGCTTGAAAACACTAACGTCGACATGGCATGTAGAAAACATGAAAGTGGCCAACTCGAGGTTGGGTTGAGTTTGTAGCATAAATCTACCCGGAACCGACCGGCTTAACTAGTGGCTACAAACAATAGGTCCCAATGTGAGTAGTTGGTCACATCGCACTTAAAACCCGAGGTTAGACTAGGTTGTGGTGTAAAGCTACCCGGACCCGCCCGACTTAACTAGTAACCACAACAAAGTCTAATGTGAGAGGTTGGGGTGCATTAAGTTAATTAATGCCACATGGTAGGGTTAAGTCATGGACTACTTGAATACTTAACCAATTAAACACGATGGGTAGGGTTAAGTCATGGACTACTAGAATACTTAACCAATTAAACACGATGGGTTGGTAGGGTTAAGTCATGGACTACTTGAATACTTAACCAATTAAACACGATGTATTGATAGGGTTAAGTCATGAACTGCTTGGATACACTTGACCGACTCAATACATGGTTAGGATAGGGTTAACCACACTTAACCCGCTTGAAATCCTAGTTACGAGGTCCTTTTCAGCAGTAACCCACTTGGGAGTATCTGGATACCCTGGACTATGCTAGGGTGGGGCATGATTACTGGACTGATTGTCAGAGACCAAAAGAGACAGCTGAATAGTGCACCAGTTAAGTTCAGGCGGACCATGGTCGTGCACATTAAGTCCGGAGTTGAACATGGGCACTAGTAGGTTTAGACTGTGCGTGCTTGAATTGTGTCTGTGGTTTACACCTTAGGGCTGGATACACCCTGGGGTGGACCTTGCACAGTTAACTACATTCCATGATTAAGCCATATGACACCGATACACGACGAGTTAGGCTTATAGGGAGCCGATCGACTAGACCGAGTAGTTGGACCTTGATTTAGGTCACCTCATTATGTTGGGCCAGCTTTGGGCTAAGGGATCATTTCTTGTTTATACTTGACATGGATTGGAATACTAGTACACCCTTGGTGCAACTTAACCTTGTATATGCGATGCCACACTTGATCTATCTTATTAACTTTTCACCATGCCAGTTATCATCCTATGTTTCATCTCTGTTTTACATGTCCAGTTAACTTTATTAGTTTTTATACTAATAGTAGGTAGGACTTACCGGTCTTTTTGACTGCCCGTTTTCTTTCGCCCCTTTTCTTCCGTTTCCCCCTGGTTCTCAGGGTTGGAACACTAGCACCTAGCTGGATCTTTAGCTTGCTTACTGGATAGCTCATGTACGGTTTGAACTTGAGCTCGCTATGGCTTACCACATCTACTTTGGGGATAGTTTACTTTATGTTATTTCCAGTTTTCAGTTTATGTTTTCTAGACTTGCAGTAGTTGGAAAATAATGACTCAGTACTTTGATGTAACTTGACTATGGTTTTGAAATAGTTGTTTTATCCGCTGCTTTACTTACTCTGTTTTACTTATATGTTCTGTCTTGTGATATCTGCATGCACGTTTACCTCGTTTAACGCCCCTCCAAAGCTAGTGCGCTTGCAAGAGTGACATTGAGGAGGTGGGGTGTTACAAGTACTGTCATATAATGTTTTCCCGAAGCCAGCAGAACGTACAATTGTCAAAAGATATTGTGTTTTGGAGGAGTTGGTTCTGGGATGACTCGTAGAACTATTCATCGAAGGGCCAGTTTTATTTGAATGGTACATTATCAGTTATATCATCTTTGAAATGGTGGTCGCAAATAATGCTATGTGAGTCCTTTGTAATCGATTCACCATCATATGCATCGTTGGACTGTCGGGTTGGCAGTGAGCTAATTTAGAAACATATGTTATAGTATAAATATATGTATTGGGAAAACTATGTCAGTGTGCATGGCTCACAGTGTAACCAACCGTATAGTAAAAAGCAACTGGGTTTATTCAAAGTCTTCTTTTTAGTTGCTATAATTGTTTTCTTTATAGAGTGCATGTCTGTAAGTAGATATTTTTGCTTGAAACTGCAATAATTATATGCGCTTCCACTCTCATTTTCATTTCAAGCTCACCATATTTCATATCTACGACTCTGAAGTTGTATTCTAAAGATGTTGTTGATCATAACCTCTTACAATTCATTTTTATAAGGTACAAAACATTCTAGAAGATTGAATGGCATATCCATCAGTTTACGTCACTGGTTAAATTATTCAGCCGTAAGGTTTTACAATTCAGATAGTACATGCTTTGCTCATGATTGATGTTGTTACAGACATCTAACTAATAAATACGATCTGACAAATCGTGTTTGACAAATATAACGTATTTGGTGGATATATTATATACGTTATTTCCACTCATCAAATCTTTAATATTTGCACATAGCCCCCATGTGTGTTGATGGCACGCGCTTCGCGCATGATCGAAGCACGCGCGACGCGTGTGATCGAGTGTGGCACGTGTGCATGAAGAATTAGTATTATAAAACATTGTTTGTACGAATTTTATTCTTACAAAATTAAATATAGTGTTGCATTTTTGGTGCATACATTCAAAAATCAATTATCAAAATAAGAATGAGACAAAGTTACTTTATGAAATATAATTTTTGTGTCATGAGATGAAAGAGACAATGCTGCATTATTATCGAAATATTGCCATGCATCATAGTATATAAATTCAGTAACATTTGTTGCTAAATCGATATCGAATAGGGAAATAGTTGTCATATATGATAGCTTCATGCAGAAATAGTACTTTCGTTTGATTTGTGCATACCACGCCACCTCAGCAATCAGCAGTGCATCTTCTGTATTCAAGCATAGGGTTTATGCATAGAAGATACAAAAATTGATTGGTAAAAATAACATAAAGGGAAAAAAGACATGGTTGTTTAAGAAGAGTCTGAAGTTAAAATAAATAGGAGGCTTCTTATAAACTGTGTCAATTATCAAAGTATGTAACAAACGTACATGTGTTTCCAACATCTGCATGCTGTGACAACTTCTCTAAACCTTCTTTGGTTTTATGTATCTTCTTTGATTCGTCTATTTCGCATTCAATGTATGTTTTCCATGTCCAACTTATGTATTTGTCAGTCGTATGTTTTTTCATGGTTTTCTTAACTGCAAAAAAGCTTAAATATCCTCTATATTCCAAAAACAAATGACAAATGCTTATACATGTGAATATAAATCGTGGTCAAGGGCCCATAGTAGTTAATCAACTTGAACGGACAAAGTATATTTGGGTGTAAGTTAAATAAATATATCAGCAAGGGATGCAGAGCATTTTTAAGTTAACTGTATAAATATGAAAGTGATAACGTAGTTAAAGATGGTAATGCATATCAATGTATTCGTATAGACTTACATTGCCTTGAAGGGAAGAAATAGCAGTGTTTGCAGTCAAAGGGAAGTTGGTGTTTACGCGTCATAAAATTGAAGCTCCTGTATAGCATGTCAGTTTTGTTAAATCATGCATGCAACAAATATATGAAAAATAAAATGTAATATATGGTGAACGAATTACATCTGGAAACCCAAGTTTGCTGCACCGCCTTTGCTGACATATTGAGTGCTTCTGTTTTCATGTTTCAAACAAAGTTTTCATGTTTTCATGTTTCATGGAAAACGACGCAAGAATAAAGGTTACCATGGGTACAGAGTTGAAGACCGCATTAGCAACTTTGAAAGAAGAGGTTCAATTTCCCATGTCCAAACGATACGGTGGAACTTGTTATATGGCTTGCAAACATAAGCTCATATATATATATATATATATATATATATATATATATATATATATATATATATAAGTTTAAGTGTTAGATACCAGTGTGAGGAAATTTCATACAGAAAGAATGACATAATATAATTGTAGTAACCGCATGTCTACTCTATACCCTTCCCATTAAGCAAATCAGCATGACCATTGATCAAAATTAACTTTTCAACTGAAATGAATAAAAACCAAACATAAGAAATGTATAACTGCATTTGAAGTTTCGTGTAGTAACCTATATACTAGAAATAATTAAGAGCAAGCAGACTGACTCCTCCTTGCCATGCTCATGCCCACCGCCTAGTGCATCACCGAGAAAACCTCTGCTTCGTTAGTACCGGCAGCCTGTGATCCTTGCTTCAGCCTAAGTTGGAACCTCACCTCTCTTCAAAAACTCACCTGCAACCGACCTATTATCAACATGTTATGGACATATTAGGTTTCCGAAAACCTTGAAATATCAAGTCAATGGCTTTATTGAAAATATAGCACATGATTATATAAAATAGAATTAGTTTCATATTACACACAAACATACATTCAAGCACATATGCACACGTCTAGACTTCATTTTTTCGAATGTACAATTACTCTATATAGAGGGTACGTTAAGTAATGGCAAGGTTGTGTATCATAGTGATATCATAATGTAAAGCGCTTTGAATATTCTGTGTTGTACATCAAATGGACAAATGAAACATGCAGTAATTGTACTTACTGTTACTCTATTATAGATACATGCACTAATCAGTTCAATAATAGGAAGTTTTATAAAACCGTATATTTTATTAAGGACTGCAGTTATGTAGGAAATTTTGCCAAAATACATTTGCCATCCCAAACTCTTGACATTTAGCTCCGCACAATACCATTATGACCTATTCAATAATGCTATATTGATCCATATTACAGATGATATACAAATTTTGAGTCAATGAACAATTTTTCTTCTTCTTTTTTTTTTTTTTTTTTTTTTTTTTTTTTTAATGATCAACATGCCTTATCGATACATGTAGAGTTAAATCAAGGGTAATATCATGCACCTATTCATGTTCAGTTGGAGCCAAATGCTTTGGTGGGAGTCTGGACATATCACATAATCAAACCGACTGCATGTAATATATCATCTTGTGTTAAAATCTTATACAATTAAGAAATATAAACAGACATTTGCTCAAATACTATAATGGATGAAACTGTGCTTAAAAGTAGTACATACATTTGCATTGGGGAGGAACAGACCGAAATACTCAAGAACAAATCCACAAAAAGCTTGTTGCAATATTTTCCAACATCAGTCTAACTTGCTTGTAAATATTTAATGGAAAAATCTTATTATGAAATTTATAGTTTGTTCTTTTTTATTGGGATATTCATAAGCTTAAACTGAAAGCGTAAACAAATGATGTATGTTTTATTCCAATTTTTTTTTTAAATTTACATAAAATTCTTACGATATGTTTTCTCAAATACATTCTTTGATTTACCTTGAGAGAATCAAATATATTTAAATATTTGGCATAACCATTATTTCTATGTTATATTTTAAATCCTTATATACGTTCATATTTTTTTCTTTTGAAGGCACTGCTGCAATACATCATAATTCAAATAGGCTCATAAATTTAAAGGCAACATTTGATATAATTAATCCAGCACAACCTTTATGTACCCTGAAATGTTGTCTATAATTTTTAACATTTCATTGTTGAATCATCTGACACTGCATACTCCCCAATTAAATAACCATTGTGTGAAGGTCTAGGTTCGTTAGAAATGTGTATCAATGATCGTTATTGGGAAACATGCCTATATGCAAAGAGAACTTTAGTTCAATACTGGTCGAGTTTTGTCTATATTTCAGGGAAACTTCTCGATGATTTTTTTAATCTTCGTCTTCGTTCGTCAGCACTATTTTTATTTCAAAATTGACGTAGTAGTTCATGCTAAATCTAGAAATTCCGTGAAGTTTGGCTATAAGTAGCCGAGAATTTTCGAATGGTTAAGTCTGTATGTAGGCAGGAAACTAATATTAAGAACATGATAAAATTCATTTTATTTTGTATGAAAGATTACGCTAGCATGCATATGAATGGATAATGCCATGAATATTGTGAAAAAAAAACTAATGAAACAAAGTGAAACAAATAACCTCAATTGAAATTATTTTCTAACCTAAAGATGTAACGTCAAACTCGATGGTTGCTGCTGATAGTTGACTTCATTGACGTTTTTTTTTGACCCTATGACAGATGGCTGCAACTCCTCATAGGAATACTAAGTCGTGATGTCAGCCTTGCTCCAGCCACAACACGGTTCAGAGGTACATGGATCCATCGCCAAGACATGCCAGTTTTTAGGCGAGCTGGAGCTGCTTCTTGCTCTGCAATAATTTTGGAGATATACTTTTGGTTCCTATATCAAAATACCATTAAAATAATAAAACATTAATGACAAATTGGACAAAATTAGGCCAGAAAAATTGAAGAATATCAAATTGTACAAAAAAAAAAAACTTATACATTAAAATAAAACGTCTCAGATGTTATCAACGCTTCTTACTTGTCTGATGATCAGTACTATTACCTAATTAATATAACAAATGAATTCCACTGATGTAATTAAGTCCAGCCAAATAATTCGAAAAGAAGGATGTCAGCAGTTACTACGAAGGGTTTATGATCTAGTCCTAAATAACAGCTCTTGTGTTATCTGAAAGACAAATGGACTGCGTTTTCACAGAAACTTAGAGAATAAAAGGCACTAAAAAGTAAAATTTTCACCTTAAACCATTTCAGGCCCACCATTTTGCATCTTATTTCTGTTTTCATTGAAGTCTGTCACTCTAAATCTCAGCTGAACCAAAATTTGTGAAGACATTCCGTTGAAGATGTCAACTGCTTTAATCTGTCCATGTTTGACACGATTTCTTCTGCTTTTTTGACCTGTTCAGAGTAAAATGGGGTTACAATTTGTTGAGCCACTATTGAAACATAATAAAACACTAATAAATATTAAACTAAATAGCCAAGAAAAACATTAAAATATATTTATATCTATGTGTGCAATCAATTAATGAAAAGAGAAATTCCAGAAAAAAGAAGAAGAACCAAAGTATAAAAATCATACCTTCAAACACTGTTCAAGCAGCTGTGTAGTCTTTGGTTAGTTCCCAATTGTACAATAACCAAAAAACATCTCTGTCCTTTCCTTTTGCTATGACACCTGAATCTAGTAGCGTTCTAGTATTACAAGCCATTAATTTGAAGCACAAATTACCCAAAATACGGTGAAGCATAAACCAAATGAAGTGGAGACAAATAAATTAGTTGACCGGTTACTAAATTAGAGAAGTGAGGAAACCAAGCCTAAATTTGTGTCAGTACCTAATCGGAGGAGAAAGATGAGTAGGATCGCACAAATAACGTTTGCTCCATAGGTTTACCCAACCGCACATTGCAACCATTCGTAGATCCAGTAGATTACCGTTTTTTCCGCTTCAAATTATCAATGGTCAACTGACTGATTTTTTTCGTTGTTGGCATTTGCTATGAAGTAATTTGGGAATGGAGGAGATGAATGAACAACTTCTAATTTTGTTATTTGGTTAGTGGGGGGGGGGAAATGAGGGCGGGATGGGTAAACATGTGTTGGTAACGAAGTTTGAGGTGGCATAAAAGACCACGGTACCCTTACGTCAGAAATAAACAGAAGTATTGTGAAGGAGGACATTTCTGGCAGTTCGAAAAAGGCTTCATTTAGGGAAGTATTTGCATTATATATAAGATATGCATGTTTATAAAGTGGATTCATGCAAGTTCATATGATCATTATTGTTAGATCTAGTTCACATATGCATGTTAAAGTTAAACTTAAACATACATGAATCAGTGGAAGGGTTAAGTACATATCGGGTGGGTGGGTAATATTAGTAAATATAGGCCCACAAAACTTAACTATTAAATAAACATGCTTGAATCAGTGGAAGGGTCAAGTACATATCGGGTTGGTAGGTAATATTAGTAAATATAGGCCCACAAAAATTAACCATTAAATAAACATGCTTGAATCAGTGGAAGGGTTAAGTACATATCGGGTTGGTGGGTAATATTAGTAAATATAGGCCCACAAAACTTAACTATTAAATAAACATGCTTAAATCGATGGGAGGTCTCGTGTAGGTGGGTAATATTAGTACATATAGGCCCACAAAACTTAACCGTTTATTAAAAATGCTTGAATCGATGGGAGAGTTAAGTACATATCGGGTTGGTGGGTAATATTAGTAAATATAAGCCCACAAACTTAACCAATAGGAAACCCTAGTAACGGGGACCCATTTCAGCCGTAACCCATATGGATGTATCACGGTACCCTGAACTAGGCAGGGTGGGACACGATTACTGGGCTGATTATAAGCAGTCAAAGAAGAGACAGGGGTACATCAGTGTAGGTTCCGACGGTTTACGGGCGTGCACGTACTCCGCAGTGGGAAAAAGCAGGCAGTGGGTACCAGTAGTTATACACTGTGAATCTTGAATCGTGTCAGGTCGCTATCATAAGGATTGATACACCTTATGGTGGAACCAGCATAGGGTATCTACACGCAAGAGAGGGCTGATTGACACAGACACATCGAACATTAATACAAATAGGGAGCCGATCGATAGGGTAGTAAGGGTACATCTAACATGTTCATGGCAATTAAGCTGATTGAGGTGGAATCCTCACGATAGATGTACACCTGAAGGCTACCACAATTACGGGGGTTGGGATCACGATTATCATTTTATACAGATTACTAGTTGGGACACTAGTTAGGTGGTGCAGAGATAAATATAAAAATCAGAATAACAAAGTAGTAGCGAAGCAGAGAAAAAGTAGAAGCGCATTCAGTTCACCTTGCACTTATCTTATCTTTAATTACCTTGTTTTTATGGTATTGTCCTACTTTCGATTTATTTATGTCATGATCTTTTATCTTATTTGAATGCTGAAAGATCACTGCACTTATCAGACTTATGTCTGACCTAGTTTGTTTTTGCCTCTTTTCTTCCGTCCCCCCCCCCCTCCTCCCCCTCCGGGTAGTCAGGGAGGGAATAGCTCAGCCTAACTTGGACCTCTTCTCTTTCCAAGCTTGAAGATTAGTTGGTGTATCGCTTTGGACTCTCTCTCTTCCACTGCTATGGCTGGTTCATCCTTTATCGGGGAATATCATTATTTTTATGCTTCTTTATTCTTGGAAGTTTTTAAAGCAAGACAGAAGTTTTAAGTATTACATTCAAGTATGATTGAGGGAATTGTTGTAAAAGCTTGGCTGAATTAAGTTGTTTATAAAATGAATTTATTTTCCTATTGCTTTATTTGTCTATCTTGTAATTTATCTGCATCTATTACCTACAATGTTTCACCGAAGTTAAGACATTCCCTCTGTGAGTGACCTTAACGGAGGTGGGGTGTTTCACTATTCATAAGTCTACATAGTGCCTTGATGTTATATACCAATAGTAATTAATGTTTAATTTTTTTAAATGTAATAGGTGAGAGTTTTGATAAGCACGGGTAATAGTACATTATACGGTCGCTCATATTCTTACTTGAAGAACATCCCCTTTCTTCTATCCCCTTTAAACTGGTCAGATTTATGTGTTAACGAATTGTTTAACTGCTTAACATTCTACAAAAGGGTTAATTTGATTGACATCCCCAAGCACACTATTTGGTTTAAGAAGAATTAACCTGTATTTTCTTGATTTGCAATCAATGAATTGGAAGGATATCCCTAGGTGAAGCATTGTTAAAAAATGAAGTTTAAAAAAAGCAGAAAGATATAGAGGATGGATGTTATATCATTTTGGTTAGATGCTTATTTGTTTTTGCTGTTAGTGTATGTATGGTGCTGCAATGGTAATATTGTTGATGGTAGATGGTGGCTGTTCAAGTTATGTTATGGTGAAATAGATTTATTATATTTCCTGTAAATTCAATTTTGCAATTGATAGTACGGTCTAGAACCTGAAAATAGCTAGGTTGGTATTCTAACATCTAACCTGAATAAACATTCAACGAACATGCAAAAAAACCAAAAGAACATAAACTGAAATAAGAGAAACTAGACCCAAAATAGGTTCGCCTTTTCCCTAATCCTGGAAGTGTGTTCCATCCTTGCAGTTCGAATAACAAAAGTCGCGTTGCCCTATATCTTTTGCAAGGTTACACCTATATTCTTTGATGCTTCATTCATGTGCAGTAACTATTTGACGCGTCACCAGTTAGAGAAACCGATAACATGTTTTTCTTTACTTCATCCATTTGTAAACATATTTCTAGACCCTACTTCTCAAAATCGTAAATTTGTACATGTGAAATTGAAAATTAGTTATAGGAATAGCTGAGACAATGGATTTGAGTCTGCTACAATCTATAATCATAAATGTTAGCTGCATCATTCTAGTTAATCCATTAGTAGTCCCTTGATCATCTTAATTATTACATCCCATTTACATCCAGCAATTACTGCAGATGTAAATTGGTTTATATAGATTTCCTTTTCCATTAATCGGTGTACATGCTTTACAGTCAATACGAAGTTGCCACTAAATTCACACAAGCCCAGAAAACAGATAACTGAGATTGTATGGGCTACCAAGAAAAATAATCACCCCAAATCATGACACAAAATAATAATAATACACACTTAAGTACTGATTACACATTACCTATGTTCAAGATGATATTATAACTTTAATCAATGAATTAACGAATTGTTAAACTTGTTGAGATTCTACCTTTGCATCTACTTTCTTGGGTATCCTCCATTTGTACCCTATATATACACCAATATTGCTTATTATTATTATTACTATTACTATTATTATTATTATTATTATTATTTAATGAGAGACAACAAAGCTTGAATGCTCGTGGTTTTTATTCAATAAATACAGGTAGTGAAGGTGGAGTGCAAATAGCATAATATATCCATATTACTGGATTGCGTTACATTAACATATAAGCTCTGAACTTAGATGATCTAACAATTGAGTTCTGTTGTATCACCCATCACGACATCTATTTGTATACAAATGAATTTCGTAGTAGCGGTCATGAGATGCAGATTTAGAAGATTTGGTGGTACAATTAAGTTTAAGCGAATCACCATTTTAGACGCACCAATATTACAAGGCTTGGTCATTATTCTGTTTTCATTAATTTGTTTTCATGTATAAAATGTAAACCTAACATAAAAATTTGAAATAAAATTAGTATATATATAAATGTAACGTTTATCAGTACAAATGTTGGCAGTAAAATATATATGCATGGTTGTTCTAAAACCCAGTCTAACATTTATGTATGAAACATCATATATGCATGAGTGAGTCATGCAAAAGAGAGGACAAAACAATCTTTATGGACAACCATCTTGAACTATGCAGGGTTATTTTGTCAATATCAAAACATGTAACTCTGGAAACAACATGCTGCAACAAGTGAGCAGGTAATAGAAGTGTAGTATTAACCTAAAGAGAGCATGCAATTATTTGGGTCTAAGGTAAAACAAGCAGCAGGTTTATTCATAGAAGTTAGTCGGTCCAGTGCAGAATAGGACAGTAAATGTGCCAAATAAGGAGCATGCATTAGGTTTAACAAAGTCGGCTAGCGGTTTATATAATGGGAACACGTGTATATACTTAATTAAGTATTAACATCAACTTCAATATAAGGGTACTCAGTATTGCCAGTCATCTTGGTTTGGAGCATATGTCGCAACAAATCCGCATAATGATTAAATAAAAATGACAGGTATGTTTCAGATTGGCTAAACAAGATGTGAACATTATCTTAACATACTCTTCCAGGTTTTTGAGTCAAATGAACTACTTCCAGACCTTGTGCACTTAAATTTAGGCTTTAGGTTTACAAGATGAAAAGTAAATATACAAGCACTTCATGGGTTCAAAATTCTGAAATCAATTGGGGAAAGTATACCATCACGCATACTTAATTTACCTAAACAAGCACATAAACATCTCAACCAACATAACACCATACCCTCTCTTGTCAAATAAAACTACTATGTGTACATAAAAAAGGGGAGTAGCTAACCTAACATAAAAATTAATTTATATACAGCTGCTAAGTAAATACAAGAATCGACATACAAATTACCCGAAATTGAAAGCTGAAACTTCAATTTTGAGTTCCAATTAGAAATCCCTTAAATCGTTTTCATGAATAAAACGTAAACTCAAAAATTTGTTGTATACCTTATGGAGCTTTCAACAGAGGCTAGGGCTGATGACGATTTGTTGAGCGAAGACGATCTAGCACGGACGAGGACAACGCAGCACGGACGAGGACAACGGAGCACGGATGAGGACAACGGGACGGACGCGAAGTATATGGCGAAGATGGATGAAGATAATTTGGGGTTAAATTTTGATTTGGATGAAGAAATTAGGGACGCTGTTTTTCTCAGTGGATTAAGGAAATGGAGGGAAATGAAAAATGTTTTGCGCTCTAATTATTGACAGCGGTGGGATGGGAAACTTAATTAATTTTACGTTAGTCGTGGCTCATTTACGGCAGGAAAGTTAAAAATGCGGTAGGTCCTTGCTAAGAAAAGTCTTTTATGTTGAAGTGATTTTAGCCTATTCTTAAAAAAAAAAGATTTTGTAAAGAAGAAAAAAGACGTATGGAATAAGAGTAAAACAAAATCAGATACACCATAACAGTGTTTTTATAATTGAACTAGAACTACAATTATACTCGATTCCAATATCCCATGTAACGTTACAAAAGCACATTTGTGAGCCAGAAAAAAATACATTAATTGGTCATGGTTGTTTAAGCTCATTGAATTTGAATAGTTCATTCCAGGAACTTATTTAAGCTCATTTCAGAACTTATTTAAGTTCATTTCAGAGGGGAGGGATTCTAGGAATAAAATATTAACTATTCCTTTTTAGTTGGGAAATTACTTAATTCAAATTAAATTTTCAATGCGAATGGTTATAGGATTAATTCCACCTACGTTGTCTATGACATGCATGTACAGAAGGACATTCATCATTAGGAAATTATACACATGCCAAATTTCTTACAAAATGTCGAATTTAAAATTATTTTGTTTCTTTTGTAGCATGAAACTTAAATTGTTTCTAAAAATGTATACTTCTGCCTTTTAACACATTTAACTATGACTAAATCTCAGAAGAATTACAACTAAGATTTTGTATTACCATTAATACTATATATTAATTTGTTGTATGTCATGGGCAATGTGCGTTGATTCTAGTTGAAAGCTAATGAACAATGAAGAGCTTCCAAATTGCATTTAATCCTGAACTTATGTGTAATGTTCCAAACAAATACTGTAATGACAATTAAAAACTATAATTATGTTAATCAAAGTAGTGTTTGCAGTGGAATAACAGCAGGGAAACAACTGAAACACTAACCAACAAAATACAGAGAATAATTTAGCATAAGCAATGAATAGAATATGAAAGCATCGGTACAACCATTAACCATATCATGCTCACAAAAGAATCCTTGAGAATGTTTTATTTATTAAATATATAACTATCGCATGAACTTTCCAATTTTGATGCTACAATTTAGTCATTTATTAACTTCCAAATAATATGAGCTCAAGAAACTTCATAAGGAATGTATGAATTAATATTCAATACTAACTCGAAACGGGCATTCAAGAAGCAATTACTTCAAAGATTTGAATCCTTGATTAGTTTTATGAAGCTGCAAAAAAAAAAAAAAAAAAAAAAAAAAAAAAAAAAAAAAAAAAAAAAAAAAGAGTATAACCCATATAATAATTATACTTTTTTACTAAGTAGACAATAAACATTATAAGTTTTGATGTATCATGTATATAGCTTTGTATATCATTTATTATGGCTTTGCAAATTAATTCTGGTGAGAGTAGCTAATGCTAAATGCATTACGAAGCAACTGTTCAATTCTGGAAACTAATAGAGTCAACCAAAAACGGATAAAAAAGAAAAGAAATAAAGAGGCAGTATATATATTAAAGAGGAATGGTTTATGTGGTAGAGCAATATAATTTAGTTTATAATAAAAATTGGACAAAATACCTGTTGATGTTTTGTTGTGGAAGATTCTCCATCATATAACTGTGGTTACAGTTTACAACTATATATTATGATATACAAAATTACAAAAATACTTAACTTTATATAGGAGAATTTAGACGAAGAGACTTGCATTGCAGGCATAAACTAAGATAATGACATGAGAAATAGATCCCTTACCCTTGGTTCTATACATGCATTTATACATGATATACTAAATTTTCTGATATTTTAGACTACAGATTTAATTAATTTGTTCTAATCGGATGGGTTTTAATACAGTTTGATTTCGTCTATCCAGTTCTAAATACAAGGAAAAGAAAAACTGTCTGGGAGTACATACAATTATTTGTACTGGACAATGTATAAATAAGTTATGTATCATGATAATAACTTCAAAAAGTATGCATAAACATGATAATAGACGACAATATTTGGCAATTATTAGAAGGTACTAAGTCTGCATTCAAATATTTAATGCCTAGGTGGGTACACTTCTCAACAATAAGTTATGAGAACTCAGTTTATCCTAACAAAAACAGCAATCCTCTTTGTAAATTCATATTACTTTCAGCAATAATGAAAGGTTGTTATTTTAGAAAATCTAATCATATCCAAGACACCAACAATACAAGATGCACACAAGAACACAAAGTTCAACTTTCACGTAAAACGACGACCACAATAACCAACTTTCAGCTGTTTGTAAAACAAATACCGTTAGTCCGATGTAATATTTTATTCTTCTTATCATATTGGATAATTTCTTCAGTTTTCAAGTTTTACCATTTTGGTATGTAAAGGAATTTTATGCTCATCCAATATTGAATGGATTTTCAGTCTTTATGTTCAATCCTGTAGCTCACAGATTCATAAATGTTTATCATATATAAAGTATTATGACTTGGTGCACCTCAACATTTGATTATATGTATTCTACTACTTCAATTTAGCGGTTTAATTCAACATAAAATAGAAAAATCCATGCAGTTCACACTACTAGAGAAATAGTGTATTCCGAGGCCCAGTTTCCAACGGTCGCCAACGACAAATTAGAATCCGTGGTAGCCGTTGAAAGCCGATGAAATAAAGACCGTTGGCGGCCGTTGGAAGCCGATGGAAGCAATCGAGATATCTCCTGCACCACCCAGTCGAAGCTCATTATCTCTTCCCGAAATTAAAGATTACACCCTCTTCCACAATTTTTCTTCCCCAAATTGGCTCTCCATCGTTCTCCGGCCACCGCAACCCCCTCCGACGCCGTCTAAAAGGTGCTCCAGTCCATCTTCATCTTTCTTTGATCTCTAAATTAGGTATTTTGTCTAAATCTAGGTTTAGGGTTTTAATTAATTTCGGGTTTAATTTGATGTTTTATTGATTTCTAGTTATTACTATGTGCATATTATATCATGTTACTACCTAATTGCTTGTAATACCACCGTATTAATGTTGGAATGTTTAATTTCGGGTGTTCATGAGATATGTGTGTGTGTTTGTGTGTTCATGAGAGCATGCACTCGATATGTGTGTGTGTTCATGAGATAATACTTTACGTAGTTACTTTAAGAAGCAACAAAACATTGCTAATGATTAAAGCTACGTGATTGCCAATATTTAAGGGGCTCTTTTACATATGGAATGTATGTGCTTGCTATTGGCTTACGTTTGTGTATCAAATTTGAAACAGATAACATTATAGTGAAGCGCGCTTTACATTGAACTAATAATGTAAGTAAAAATATGAAAGACATAGGAAAAGGCAACAAACAACAATGTAAAAAGTCATGTAAATCATTTTGATATCTAAATCATTTTGACTTCTTTCCATTTAAATTACTTGTTTACTTGCTTTCAAAAGAGATTTTCAACTGATATTTTTTTTTAAGAAAATAAATTTTTTCATGTAAACATTATAAACAATTTTAAAAAGAAGTTCTTAAATTGTTCACCCTACAAAAGTAGGTGTAGACTAAAAAATAGAACTCAAAAGGACATGTAAAAAATTTCTTAATCGTATATTTTATTTGCGCATATTCTCAAAATGCACCTATATTCATTCACGTTGTGTTGCTCATATTCATATTATTTGCACATTTTAGTTACATATCTCAAAGTCAATGCTTATATGTATGTTGCAGGTATACTATGTGTTAAATTTGGTGATACAAAAATCACAAATTGATTGGAACAAATTTGCAAAGAATGGAAAGTAAATATTTTTATAATGGGAATGCATTGATTGCATTTGATGAGGTGGTAGAGAAATAAATGAAGGGATTAATTTCTTCCATCTATGCTAAAGAAACAGATTGATTTACTTCCTATGTTTGCACATTTTTGTTATGATAATTTGCCTCCATTATATTATTACCATATGTTGGTAATTTAATTGATGACTCACATAGATTTGCACTGGCTATATATTTTGGGGGGTAGACTTTAGTGTAAACCCATCCTGGCTTGGAGCCAGTGATCCCCAATGGTGTCTCTTCTTGTTAAACCTGATTGAGGTTTGGATATATAAACTCTTATTTTGTAATCTCTTGTAATTCTCTCATGTGGAATAAAATCTCTCTCTGTTTGACTGGATGTACACTATCTCGAGGATATTGGAACCAGTATAAATATTGTGTCTCTTTGTTTCTCTGCTATAGTTATTTACTATTTCATCGATGTAACAGAATAATTGCTATCAGATAAGATTGGTGATCAATTGGCAAATCTAGATCCTGCTTATTGCGCTTCCGCATTTGTGCAATATTTGCATAACAGATTGGTATCAGAGCAAGGCGATTTGTTTTAAATTGTGCATCAATTATTTCTACAAAGGTTGGTAGATTCAGTGGTGATTATGCTATTACTATTTTGGAGAAAAGGAAACTTCGGTGGAGGAGATTATGTTGAGAGTAAAGAGTGTTCCAATCTGGGAACTTTGACGTGATATGGAGTTTACTGTGTTGAAGGGACTATTGGATTTGGAAAGTTTTGATCATGTTTCTGACAGGGGTCTTCATGTTGATGATGCTCGAAGGATCCAAGATGATCAGGAAAGGAGCTCAGGTCAAGTGATAGACGGGTGTCGAGACAGAGATCATTGTGGTTTAGACAGGGGTCTTCACGTTGATGATGCTCGAGGGATCCAGAGTGATCGAGGAAGGAGCTCAGATCAAGTGATAGACGGGTGTCGATGTGTATTGCAAACACTTTTAGACCGTGGGTTTATGCGTGGTGCAGCTCATGGTGGTAGATGCATCTTGTGCAGACGGTGGGCGAAGTTTGTAATAACTAAGTGGCAGGAGAGAGATTTTTTGTGCGTACAGAGATTTGAATTTTGGCTCTGTATTTGAATTGGTGATTGAGAGAATTAAATTTTGGCCTTGGTGGTGTTGAGATTACTTTGGTGTCTGCCTTCTTTGTTATTTTGGATATTTGCAACATTTGTTGGCGGGCGGGGACGTAGTCTGAGCTCGTTAACAATGGTGTGATGGGGGGTAGCTTTGCTGAAACCCATTAGGCAAATATTCATTTTTGGTTTCTATCTCATGGTGAGACTTTGATTGAAGGTGGAGTTCTGTTGAAGAATTTTATGATGTGAAGAGAATTTGATTGGAGATGAGGTGTTGCAGATATGTGATTTTGCATCAAGGTGGAGTGTTAAATTTGGTGATACAAAAATCACAAATTGATTGGAACAAATTTGCAAAGAATGGAAAGTAAATATTTTTATAATGGGAATGCATTGATTGCATTTGGTGAGGTGGTAGAGAAATAAATGAAGGGGTTAATTTCTTCCATCTATGCTAAAGAAACAGATTGATTTACTTCCTATGTTTGCACATTTGTTGTTATGATAATTTGCCTCCATTATATTATTACCATATGTTGGTAATTTAGTTGATGACTCACACAGATTTGCACTGGCTATATATTGAGGGGTAGACTTTAGTGTAAACCCATCCTGGCTTGGAGCCAGTGATCCCAAATGGTGTCTCTTCTTGTTAAACCTGATTGAGGTTTGGATATGTAAACTCTTATTTTGTAATCTCTTGTAATTCTCTCATGTGGAATAAAATCTCTCTTTGTTTGACTGGATGTACACTATCTCAAGGATAGTGGAACCAGTATAAATATTATATCTCTTTGTTTCTCTGCTATAGTTATTTACTATTTTGTCGATGCAACAGAATAATTGCTATCAGATAAGATTGATGTTCAATTGGCAAATCTAGATCCTGCTTATTGCGCTTCCGCATTTGTGCAAAATTTGCACAACACTATGTCGATTGACCCTGCTACTAGCTCTGGCTCGGGCTTTAGACGACGTAGCATTACCCCGCATGCTGGTGAGGGTAGTGGCGGACAGCTAGCTCGTCCGGTTGTTTATTTGCAACCTAAGGTTGACAGGGCGTAAGTATAAAAATTAGCAGAATAACAATTTAATGTTTTTTTACATACTATAATTAACTATAGGCTAATTCTATTCATACACCTATTATTCCTTAATATACACTGTAAAATGAAATAAAATAGCATATACCAAAAATTTCTTTCATACACCATGTCTTTCACAATTACCCGTTTATATTTTCATCACCTTTCCTCTCTTTAACCTTAAAACTAAATTACATAAAACTGGGAATTCATTGCAATATATTTACCTAAAACTAAAAAAAAACTTTTATTTTAACACCGATGTCTTAAATTATTTGATTTTTTTTAAATTTTAAATCAGTTTTAATCTTAGATGATGGAAATTTGAACTTATTCTTTTAAATATTAGAAAGTTAAACTATTTAAATTTTCGTGTTAAATTTAAATATGATTAGATTTGAATGAAAGATTGAAGAATTTAGTATTTTGTATAACATTAATTTTAGTAGTTAGTTTTAAATTTTAATTTTTATATTTAATTAAAGTGAAAACTGTTAAAATTGACTGTATATAAATGTTGCTTGTAATGACATGAATATATTTTAATCCTCAAAAGAAATATAAAATTAATTTAGCCATTGATATAAATTAATTTATAATATACTAACTTTACAAGAGAAATTATATAAGGTATACATAATGCAAACAAGGGAGAATTGTATATATTTTCATTCTTTAATATTGATCCTTTTTTAATAAGGTCATTTTGGTCTGAAATTTTATTTAACATCTCATGGAGAAGGTAAAGCAATTTGCGGTGTTTGAATAGAATTTGCCTTAACTATATAAAGTTCTAATTTATATTTAACGAAGGGGATTTGAGTTAGAGTCGTTTAGACTGTTTTAGATATCTCTAAGGGGGCGTACACGACAAGAATGAGCGATTTCTGGCCTAAGAGGAGCAAGATCCCAGCAGACGTCAAAGAGACTATCTGGCAGGATTTCCTGGTACGTTTATACCGCTTGGTCGTACGTCAAAAAGACTAATTATTTAAACAAAAATAAATGAGATTAGTAAGATTTTCTCATTATACAGGGAGCAGTAGATGTGCAGGAGACTGACATGAAACTAGTTCAGCGACACTGGAATTCGAAGGTCACCAAGAATTATAGAGAGAAGATGAATGAGCTTAAGAAACATGGAAAGCAACCAAAGTGGATGAGCGATGAAGTGTTTGAGAAGATGGTTGCGTGCTGGGACACGCCTGAGTTCAAGGTAAATTTATAAGGAATCTATTTTTTTTTTTTTTTTTTTTTTTTTTTTGCCGATTTTAAATAATTTGTCAATGTACATTTTCAGGCTGAGTCAGAAAGTAACTCCGCAAACAGGAACAAGAATCTTGTAACTCATCGCGGGGTATCTAAGTCTTTTCAGCATCACCGCGAGAACTTGTTAAATTTGTTAATTATTACATTTGTAAATTGATTAGTTCAACGATTGACAATGTGGAATTAAATTATTCAAATTACCAACTGCAAGAACGATTTTATGGACATTCTGTCATACATGGATGTCTTTACTCACACCCATGCAACTAGGAAGGTAGAAGAGGCAGGCAACGTCACATGTGAGTGGGATGATCAGAACAAAGTGACACAGTCATACATGTGTGTATTTTAAATATTACAAGCATGAATTGATTAGTTTATTATAAAATAAAATCATCATTTTATTATTTGTCAAATGAAATTGTTTTTTGCATTATAGGCAAAGTTCCAGGAGGCACGGGCTCATGTGCTTGAGGATTCGGGCCGTGATGAGCTGATGCAGGAGGAGGAAGACAACTTATTCAATGTTGTTATGGAAAAAACAAAACAGAGCAGGCGCTATGGATTCGGCAACCTGACGGCAATATTGCATGTTATAAAAATTGCATGTTATGAAAAATTATATGTTCACTAATATGATTTTGTTATGAATTCATTTTGTATGTTAAAAAAATTGCATGTATATTAGCATTGTTAAAATGACTTTGAAATTGTATTATATAACAACTACTTGTAAATAAAAGTTACTTATTAAAATTACTTGTATAAAAATTGCATGTTATGAAAAATTATATGTTCACTATTATGATTTTGTTATGAATTCATTTTGTATGTTAAAAAAATTGTATGTATGTTAGCATTGTTAAAATGACTTTGAAATTGTATTATATAACAACTTCTTTTAAATAAAAATTACTTGTATAAAAATTGCATGTTATGAAAATTTATATGTTCACTAATATGATTTTGTTATGAATTCATTTTGTATGTTATAAAAATTGCATGTATGTTAGCACTGTTAAAATGACTTTGAAATTGTATTATATAACAATTACTTGTAAATAAAAATTACTTAATAAAATTACTTGTATAAAAATTGCATGTTATAAAAATTTATATGTTCACTAATATAATTTTGTTATGAATTCATTTTGTATGTTATAAAAATTGCATGTATGTCAGCATTATTAAAATGACTTTGAAATTGTATGTTATAACATTTACTTGTAAATAAAAATTAGTTAATAAAATTGCTTGTATAACAAATTACTTGTGTAAAAATTTATATGTTCACTAATATGATTTTGTTATGAATTCATTTATATGTTATAAAAATTGCTTGTATAACAAATTACTTGTATTTGCAGGTTCGCTGGACAAGTAAGAAATTAAGGAGTTACGAGTGTTGATTGATCAGATGCAGGACCAGAATCGCGTGCAGGGTATGCAGATTGAGCAGCTGAATCAAAAGGTTTCAGAGTACGTGCATAATCATGGTGATATTTTTTCATCGTCTGCTTCTGGTGATCGTAGCGACGATGCATCTTGAGGTATGTGTTTTGATGCTCGGTTGGGGATATGTTTTGTTTTGATGTATAACGAGACAGTTTTGATGGTTTGTATATATTGGTACGCTTTGTTGACACGTTTGGATGATTATTTTGGATGTTTGTATATGCTGGTACGCTTTGTGGACATGCCTGAATGATTTTTTGGATGTGTAAATAGTTTTTGTTGCATATATATATATATATATGTATATATATATATATATATATATATGTTTATGCATTATATTTTGATTGTTTGTGGTGTTAGTGGTATATATGTGTCGCGTAGTTGTGGAATTGGTTGGAAATAGATTGGAAATGGAACTGGAATAGAAATGAAATGGGTTGTGGGGGCTGGAAGGAAGCTGGCTTGCTGTTATATAAAAAAAATATCAAGTATTTCCAATGGCTATCAATGGTTTCCAACGGCAGCATGGACATTGTTTTCTAACGGTTTCCAACAGTATATTTTCTGTTGGAAGCCGTTGGAAAAGATCCATCGGCTCCAATGGAAGCCATTGGAGGTCGTGAACACTATTCCAATGGCTTTCAACGGCCGCCAATGGCTATTAGCCCTTGGAGTAGCCATATGTTCTTGTAGTATCAATATAAAATTATTATTTTATTTTATTTCGAGAAGTATAATTTATTTTATCTTCGCTTATATTAGCATGGCTTGGATCTCTTTTCTTTTTTCCCTTTTGCAATCCACTAAAGCATCTTTTTATCTAACTGTATTTCATCAAATCTAGTGTGCTTCATAGATTCATCACAGTATGAAAAAAATTATAAACTATAACTCACCTAGTTGAAGCCTCTAAAACAACAATAGCTCCAATCAAGTCTATCCGTAGACAGAACGCTGTTATTGACCGCCTCACCACCAACACGGAAACTGAGGAATGACCTCCCATCGTCAGAGCTATCGAGCTTCAAATCTGTATGCCACGACACCATTTCATAACGTCATCGTAGTTGTGACGAGCTCCAGCGCCAACCTCCATCGACAAGCTCCTCCCCTTCACCACGTCATAGTAGTCGCGACAAATTTGATTGTCACAGGCATCGAGAGGAAGCGAGGAGGCCGGGAAACGGAGTTCGTAAATTAGAGCAATAAGACGTTAATTTTGGGTATTAGGGTTTATTTTTATTTATGGATCTAATTTTGGGTATTGCGGGTTTTTTCTTTCAAAAGATCGGTGAATAACCGAAGATGATTGGGAGCTTTGAATATAAGGAAAAGAGAAGTAACAAGTTTATTTTGATAAGTTGAACGAACCGTTTAGATAACTTTGAAAGTTATTGTAAAATTGGCTCATCTCACAATTTGTAGTTTGTGACCGTTGTAAAATAGACATCTATTACAACGGTCATTCTGATAACGTTGTAAAATTGATTTCTATTACAATGGGCATAAAAAGACCGTTGTAATAGCATTCTATTACAACTGGCTGCCATTACCCCTTGTAAAAAGGGTGTTGTACAAAACATATATTAAAACAGTCTAGAAATGACAGTTGTAATAGCTTTCTATTACAACAGGTAGTTAATGCCCGTTGTAAAAAGGACGTTGTAATAGAGTATTTTTGTTGTAGTGTCTCTGTGAGCATATAAAAACCGGTTATGGTAATATCAAGCTCAAAATCCGAAAAATGAAACGTATGTGTGGTGGACCACCACCTCTTGACTAAAGCACCTAGTAGTAGGAGGTCAAATGACTGGGTCGGTCTAATATCTAATAAGTGTTTGAATGGACTAGCCCATAGCCTATGCCGTAAACCCTGAGGCACTACATCGTAAAAATGAGTAATACACGTCGATAAACTACCACAAAAGTTGAGGTAGCGAGACTAGTAAAAAGACTTTTGTTCCTGATTAATACTATAAAATAACGCTATAACCTAACCATGTAATGTCGTAGATAATAAACTTGTACACTGTTAATTATATTATCGTCTGAAATCATACGTCAACGATTTCAAGAGCTGTGAACATACGGTTAGATTAACCCTCATGTAACTTATGTAGAATCTGGAAACCAAATATCGTCTCCTCAGACATAGGAGTAATGTGCGTAGAACTTGTTGTCTCATTTGTCTAAGGTCGAACAGTCTGTTTAGTGATTTTGATCACACGGTTGCATCTCAACGTGATATCGAATAAAAAAAGTGAATTATGAGAGGTAGGAGGGAAAACGGTTGTTAGGGCGTAATTTATAAGCACCTTACTGTGGATGCTGATTAAATCAATGTTCAAACACTGGACGTTGATTTAATCATTGTCTAAGCATTAGACGCTGATTAAATCAGCATCTTATGGTTAGTCACTGATTAAATCAACGTCTAGAGTAAAGATGCTCCTTTAATCAGCGACCGTCTGTTGGGTGTTCCCGTGAATTACGTCCTAATATTAGGAGTTGTAATATTATGACTCATAAAACTGTTGTGTACGTCTAACGTTGTAAACTCCGTAACAAAGTTTGTGTCAGTTTAGCATGCCCATGTTTTGTACATCAAAGTTTGATCAACGTCTTTTGGCCAAAAAAAGAAAAAAAGAAAAGGAAAAAAAAAGGAAAGAAAGAAAAGAGAAAAAAGAATTCTACATTTTTACTCGCAACCAAACTATTGTATGTATTATATTTACCACACCCTTTTCATGATTTGTACTTGTTTTTGGACTGTCCCAGTACCGACACACATTGTCTAGCATTTTTTTCTTACAGAACTCTTCTTACTAGCGTAGTCCCATCAGGGCCTAACTTTTAAAGTAGAGTCATTCCAATTCACATTGCATCAAAATGCCATATGTTCGTAAAATTATAGAAACAGGTAGAAACCTGCATGGCTATGTATAGAAAAGGTTTGTTTACAACAAACTCATCAATAGAATCTGATGAGTTCTTCAATTATTTGTTGGCATGTATATAAGCAACAGAAGATGGAGCCTCTGTTCAGAAAGTTTACACTGCCTAACTCCTCCATGCCTGCATCGACAACGAATATATCTTTGGTGGAAATTTTAGTCCTGTTGATTCTTCTCTTCATGCTGCCACTGCATTGTGAATGCAGGAGATATTCAGAGTGGCATGGCACTGAACCAAAGCATCAAAAAAAGGACAAAGGACTCCAGAACATTAGTGGTAACTACGATTTCTCCGACTACCGTTCATCAACTGTTCCAGGTCATAGCCCAGGAGTCGGCCATCGCCTGTATAAAGGGAAAGATTAGTAGATTGGATGTATAGTGTCCATATTAATATTAGTCCTAGATGTTTGTAAATGACATATAGTTGTGCCTAGTTCATGTATTTCAAGTTTATATATAAGTCTGATATATCTCTAGCATGGTTTAGTATATTATGAAACTAGAGTTGGTGTTCCTTGATGATTAAATACAGTGCATGTATTATGTGATAAATCAGTGCAATTCTTGTTACTCTGCCTTCTTAACCACTGTATGAACCGGTAAAATGTTGATTAATGATGGAGCATGAAGAAATTAAAGGCTAATGCAACCTGACATATGATGTGATCTAATACGTAGGGTATACACCTCTTAGTTACATCAGGTTTCTCTGTCTAGATATTTATTTGCTATTAGTTGTTTAATGTACGTGTTTACTCATTTTTAACTGCAAGAGTAGCCCTTTCGGCAAAAATCAACACTCATGCGTAAGTGATAATTTTACTAATTATTGCTGAGGTGCGTGTGCATAGCCCTGCCAGTCAAGTAGTTAAGACTTGTAACGTTTCACATAGAATGTTTCTGGTTTCAAATACCACCACCAAGCTTCTTTTTTAACTTGGTGTTACAATGATATTGGTGGATGGGCCCAATGCAGAGGGCAACTAAACTCGGGTTCAAGGTGCTCTTGATGGTTCTTAAATAGACAGTCTTTCCAAGTTCTTGGCAAAACCACCTATGATTGATGTGTGTAAACTAGACACGATCGTCTATTAAGTTATTATTCCAAATTCATTAAAAAAAAAAAAAAAAAAAAAAAAAAAAAAAAAAAGAAAAGAAACAAGATAGACTTAGGGATTTCTCTGGTTCCAATACATGAGTAAGCGCAAATCAACCAGAGAAATTAACACGCATTCTCTAGCATCCATATATATTCTTTCCAAACATAAGAACATCATCTCGGTACTCTCCACATTATTTTTGTTTGTCGTATTCATTATTGACTTTCCATTTCCTTTACCTTTTTCTAAGCCGGATGATCCTCTGTCCTTGTAGCGTCCCAGAAACTTGTCTCCAAGTTCAAGTATCGAAAACCCAGAAAACTAATTGATAAAAATAAGAGGGCGAGATAAAAGAGGAAGAAAGAAAGTTAAAAAAAGAATAATAAGAAGAAGTAATTAAACAACACAGAATCAAAGTCTCACATCTCAGCGAAATAAAATATAATATAGAAATAACTTTTATAGAGAGTAAGAAATAAAAACTTACAATTATAAGTGTACATCAACACATCGGCAAAGTTATAATAATCAGTTCTCATATACAACACACAGCGGAATAATATTAAGTACGTCTGAACCCTCCAGCACGTCTTCTGAAATTTGTAGCATCCAAACCTGAAACTGTACAACCTGGTCTGACCCGAGCATTTCAAACGCCAGGATCAGTCTGGTGAATCAGCGTGAGAAAACTCACAAAGTTTAAGGTATCGTCCAACTTGGTTTTTGAGCCAAAATCTTTTCGAAAGAAAAAGATAATTTTAAGACCAAATCCACACATAAAAATGGATGGTTTTTACCTTATAATAACCTAAAACATTTTTAAAACCATATCATTTCTGATATTATAATAAGGTCTAAATAAAAATAAATAACTATATAACCGAACTTTGCACCTCACGCTCTACATACATAGTATACAATCAAAACCGCATGCTCTTATTGGAGAATAGATTTCCATGGCAAGGTATGGGTAACCACTTTTCCGACAATATACCCCAGGAGATAAATACATTGGAGTTCAATAAGAACATCTTGCAACTCAAGCTAAACATGACCGGCCCCTCACTTCGCTTGAGAGCACCGAATATATCATTACCATTGTTGGGGGCTAGCCAACCGAACTGATAACATACATACAAAAATAAAAAGGGACAACCGAAGGCATTTGATTTCTCCAGAGCTGGTAATGATATACCATTTTGATGAGTGCGACCCACATAGCCATGTGACCTATCCGATTTTATACCATTTCCTGGTTGATGAGGCTTGAGGTCATAAATTATTTATTTAATTATTCTTATTCTTTTAGAACATCGGACCACCATTCACTTTAAATGCTACATCGTTAAATCCGCCAAATCATTAATTGACGTCCACAAAAATACTCTGGTCGTTAAGCTAGGAGAAATTCTCTTCTCCGCCACTAACATAAATACATTTGTAAAAATCAACGTGTGTGATTCTTAAGAAATACTATGTCAGACATTCGTCCATACAAGTCATCCAGGAATAGGATGAACCGAAGGCACCCTCCTACCACATCCTATGTATCACCCAATAGATCAGTAGCGAGTAGTCCTTGCAATCCGTAGATTTCAATAACGACAGAATCATTGTTAACACTAGGGATCAGCTAGAGATATTTAACAACAGTTCTTCCACTTATGAAGATTTACGGTTTTCACTTACTCCATCTTGAGTAGTATCTTCGACAATAAAGTATTTGCTGGTTCGGAATGGTTTTCGAATATAAATTCGATCCCGATCTTTCGTACCAACAATCGTATGGCAAGATTTGATAGTCGGTTATTTAACTATCAAAAAAACAAAAACAAAATGGATCGACTAGTTGATTACACAACGTCACTTGGCCTTTTTAATTAAAAGTAATTAATGAATAGTTAATTATAACTTCTAAATCTTTCAACATAATATTCACTTCTTATTTTAATATGCAAATATTCTCAAACCATTTCATTTTAATACTTAGAAAAATATTGTATAACCATATCTAATTTCCAGCTTTATTATCATTTCAAATCATTTGCTACAACGTTTCTCATTATCTAAAATTTGAAAATCGATTCAACTTATTATTCGTAAAACAATCATTACAAAATTTTCCTTTTGTTTCATTATTCGAAAACAATAATCGTCACTTATCCTTTAGAAATATACACATTCTAATTCTCATCCTTTCTTTCGAAAATATTGTTATATTTTCATAAAATCTCCTTTTATCTCCTTTTACTATGAAAATATCATTTCATATACTCAAGCCCTTTTTATTTCCGCTACTTTGGAAATATCAATATACATTTCCTCAAATCCTTTTATTTCCTTTATTTTGGGATCTCATTATCTATCCTCAAATCCTTCAAGTAATGTTGCATTGTTACTTCTCATGATGAATCACTTCTAACAACTTTACCATTACAACTAATATCATTCTTCGATAATCCTGAAGTCGTTCAAGTCGGGGTATTTAATTACCTCTCAGACCTTGATCAACAACGTTTTTATCTTAAGATAGATATGAACTGTAATTCGAAAACCCATATTCATTCTAATACCAACAAATCCCACTTAACTATTTTATTTAAATAATGGTTTTGTAAAAGTGAAAATAAGTCGTACATCCTTAAAAACGTTTGAAATACAAACGACATCCAGGATAAGTTTCAATTTCAAAGCAGGTCCTTCTTTTCATGCTTACGTGTTTTTCATAGGAATTTTTTGCGTTGCTCCATTATAAAAGTTCGAAAATTTGCAAATATTCCAAGAAATATTTGAAAAAAAGAAGCTGCATACTTGTATGCAACTATTACGAATAGTTGCATACATGTATGCATATATTATGAAAGTGCTCTACATTGAAAATATGGACTTATATTTGCATACATGTACGCATTTATTCTAATTAACTGCATACATGTATGAAAGTAAATATGAACTAATATGCATGTCTCTGAATAACTAAATACATGTATGCATTTATTCTGAATAACTGCATACATATATGTAGAAATGTTAAAACATAAATAGACTTAGTAATATGTGCATATATGTACGCAATTTTTTAAATAATTGTATACTTGTATGCAAAAATGTAAAAACTATGATGGCTTAACAATATGTGCATATATGTATGCAGATTTTGATTTAATGCATCAAAAGATGTATTTATTTCCCAATTTCTGCATAGTGTATGCATTTATACTTCAACTTGATGTTAAACTGCAATATATGCATACATGTATGCATATATTTGCATATATGTGCATTGTTTTATGCATTTTACTGCTGTTTCGCTGTTTTTTAGGTTTTTGGCGTGATTTTTAATTATTTCCACACCTGAATTTTTTGACGTGTACGTGTTTTATTTAAATATGAGTTTTCATTATTTTTTTGATGAATTTTTAAAAAAAAGGGACCTAATTTATAATAAATTTAGAACCGGATGTGGGCTTAATTTCCAAACTTATTAGGGACCGGAGACAAACGCACCCTTTATAAAACCTTCTTACTTTTGAAATCCCCATTTTAATTATACTATTATTATTAAATTCATTGATTTAGTAAATGACTATAAAACATCAACTTTTAAACCTTACTTCTTTAAACTTTTTGCTTTATAATCCGGATTTTATTTCAAAACCTGTTACTAAATCTCTTACGAAATTCATTTAGAAGAATCCCTTTTCTAATCCTTTCAATCACTCCCTCTGGGAAATCTTATTTCAAATATTTTATCCATTTCACTTAATGCAATTATTAAGTAACGTTAATTTAAAATTAGCGTTTTAACTTCACATCTCTTTTTATAAACTCGTTATATAACTCTGGTATTATATCAAACCCAAACCCTTTTTCATCTTGATGTCCTTTAATTAATTCAAATATTAAGTAACATTTAATTAAGCTTATCGCCTTCGCTTAAAATCCCTTTACAACCTAATTTACCAAACTCAGATTAAATGTAAACCCGTTCATAAATTCACTTTAAAACTCAATTATATTTCATTACTAACTTCATTTACTTACTTAAATGAACTTCATTTAAGAAGTAATTCTTTAAAATTATTATTAATTTAAGATTATAATTTACTTCATCAATAAATGGAATTAATATTAAATCTTCTTTTTAAAATCGTATTAGGTTAAACAACTATTCATTAAATTATTTCATTAGATTAATTGGCACAACTAATTAAATTTAATAATCAGTTAAAAAGTTGACTTGTTTCTGAAACATGATTAACTCATTGATCAATTCTGACTTGTATTTTTATTTAAATAAATTAATAGCATAATTAATTTAAATAATCCCATTTACTTTTTTTATTATTAAATAAATAATAATCGATTCAATATAAGTTCATTTTAAAATGTTTCTTAAAAACAATTAATTTCGGTTATAAACCATTACGTTAATCATTGCTTTCTTGCTTACCCATCTTATTAATATAAGAATTCACTTTATAAGATCATTTAATAATTACATGTAAACTTAAATAATATATATATATATATATATTTCTTTTATAAATTTTCATTTGAAATAACATATTTCAAAACCTATCTTCAGTTACAAAATAAATTTTATAACTACATCTCTGTCGATTTACCTGATGGTAAATCGATCTTTATAAAATAGTGTATACTTGGCCATCTATTATAAATTCCTCAACTAATATCACTCATTGGTTAATAACCAAACAAATGTTGAATTTGGGTTTAACAATTAGTAACCAAGTCAATAATCCAATCATATGAGTACAACAGTTCATATTATGATCATATGAAAATAAACAATAAATTTGACGAATCCAGTTGGATTCCTCCATTCTGTTCTTCCCTGCATCCAAATAGGTTATCTCAAATAAAACAATCCATTCAATTCAATAATTTATAATAACATGAATAATCAGTTTAACTGATAACGGTCAAATAATAACAACAATCAAGCATCCCATTAAATTTAAATATGTTTATATTATTATAAATGTAACCAACAAGGTAAGTTACCTTGTTTGGGAATAACCGTTTAAAATAACGATTGATTTTGATTAAATTAACTGAACGTTTAATTTAAATCAGTTGTATAAAAATGTCCAGTATATATGCAAAAAGTCATCAAATCATTCAACAAATAGCAAACATAACACACAAATATTTAACCTAACTTATATAAAATACAAGTGGGACAACTGAGTGAGTTTAACTCACCTTGGTTTTGTTCTGTCATTAAGACGCTTTGTTTTAATTAAATTAAATGGTCGTTTAATTTAATTAAAAATTCTCGTTGCTTCCACCATTCTCCAAACCAACACCATCTTGTAGCCTCCGCCCGTATGGTCCCAACAAGATAAACCGCGTTAAATTCTAATAAGATATGATCAATATATTAAGTTAATAAAATTGGAAAACATTTAATTTAAATTAAACTATCATTTTAAATTATAATGGGCCTCACCCAAGAATTCTCGACCCACTACTACTCTTCCCAAACACGTTCCAAATAGCATCGTCTTCCTCAAATGATTTCCTAGAGCTTCTCTTCCCATTTCTTCCACGCACACAATATTGTGATAACCCCATAAACTCCACTAACCTTCAAATGAATCACACCAACCAACTCCTCTAGTAATGCCAAACTCGTCGACCACTTCATCTTCCCCTCCGGCGACTTTGATCTCCAATCGAAAGTGAACTGCCGCAGCCAGGTGCAACTTTAATTATCACCAGAATTTGTGAAAAAAAACCTTCGACCGTTGTGCTTCGCTGATTGTCGTTCAAGACTCCAAACTGTGTAACATCCTCTCAATCTCGTGCTAAATCAAAATGATTTTGACTTTTGTAGATGATCCGCAAGGTTCCAATTTCTGAGATGATGCGCATGTAGTGCTGAATTTAGGGACTCAATGCAGTTGGTTTCGGGATTTTAGGTTGTGTATATGATTTTTAAAAAATTAAGGAAGCTTTCAAATTGGTTTACTCTTCACTGTATTGAATTCGAAAAAATGAAGATGAAGAATGATGCCCATATATATAAAGAAGAGACCTTGGGCATCACGGTTCTTAAATTTGGCACACACATATGAAGTTTGGAACGCAAGATATTGCTTTTTAGGCCTACGAATGTAGAGATAGGTAAGTGCATACTTTCAGTGTTCTTTCATTGGTGCAGCTAGGTGATGGGATTCAAAAATAGAGTAATTGTGTTTATACTCTAGGTTATACCTCATTTATCACTTTAATTTATTCATATAGGGTCGTCTGCACTAGGGACTGGCAAAAGAATTTGTCTATATGTTTCTACTTTCAGTTTGAAGGTGCTGCCTTTGGTACTTTGATTTGCTGTTTGAGTTGAAATGGGGAGGCAGTACAATACTTGGCATCGAAGGTATTGTAATATATATATTTTTACATTAAGGGTTAGGCATTATGTTCCGACATGTCTTTAATTCGAAAAGAATGTTAGGGAGGTTAAGCTAGGTGATTCATAACTTAGCATGAACTTATTTTAATTTAGGGATTACTTAGGGGTAGGTATTATATAAGATATTTTTATTTAACCCAGTACCGTTATTTAATGTCGACTGCTCTAAATTTTCGCCGATACATACGAACTCCAATCGTGACTAAAATGGAGGTACTGCTATGTTTTGATGTTACGAACTTAAAGAAACTTGTTTAGTCAAAATCCAACTTTGTTTGAAAAACAACGCTATTTTAATTTCTATTTATTCATTGGTTCTCTTTTAAAATATCGCATACTTAAAAAACAATTCCAATTGGCTTCAAACTGGAAATCTAGCAATAACTATCTATATGTCTTCCAACAAAATTTGTTTCATCAAAAACGGAGCTTGTTTGGAAAATATCTACTTTTACGACTTATATAATATCGATATATTACATACTAATTCCAGATAATTAAATTAAATAATAATAAATTATTATTATCAAATATATCCAAATAATATAATATATCACTTTAAATTCAACCAATATGGATTTACAACTCAGCATTAATGTATTCAATTATACGATGTCCAAATATATGAAATTCCTTATTAAATAAATTAAAAATGTTATAATTTATAAACGATTTCCATAACGACTATTTTAAAATTTGAACTCGACATAACTTTCAACATATAAGCTGAAATCTTGATTTTTATCTTCCATTAGAAAATTATCATCAACAAGATTCAAATGTTTCTTGTTTCATAGAAATCTGACTTATATCGGATCCTGTATATTCGATTAAAGTTCAAAACTCCATATAACGAAATACCGCACCGTTACGAGCTTGATTTATATTAAATATAAATTTAACGTTCAAACTTCATTTTAATAAACGAATTCAATATTAAAATCCATTAATATTACAAATATAATATCTGAAATAATAAAATAATTTAAATATTTGACTACCAAAAATACGAGACATTACATTCTTCCCCCCTTAAAAGAATTTCGTCCCCGAAATTACTAAGTTAAGAATAATGCTTCAAACCCAGCTATTATCACTATAATTATATTAAAATATTGTCAAACATATTCTAAGTCTGGAGAATTAGCATGAGAAAATGTACTAAGTTGAAGGTATCATCCATGTAACAACCCGGAAAATCGGAACCAATTTAAAATTTTTATTTTGGCTAATTTAACGGATTTTGAATATTTAAAATGATTTATTTTAAATAATAATGACTAGAAATTTATTTTGAATAGAATTAGAATGTATATATTTATTCAAATCGAAGTTAGAATATAAATATTTATCTTGATTATAAAAGGAATTGGAAATGGCGCGGTAGTTTGAAAATTCGATTTCAAATTTCAAATTTCAAATGAATGTACAGGATTCAAAATAAACCGGATTTTAGTAAAACCAGAAATATTTGTATCGGCTTGAAAATATCTTTCCAACGAATGTGAAAAATCCAGATTTCATTACGGGAATAAAAAGTTATGTCCAGTTGTAAATTCAGAATAGTCGCTACAGAATTTATATATATTTTAAATAATATATAGCCGTTAAAAATATTCATTTTGCAAACGACCTCCGTTTTCGACGAAACCACTTTTGTTGGATTCAGAATGTTGAATAATTGCTAGATTCCAATTTTCAAAATTTTGGAATCCATATGTTAGCGTGGCAAAAGAAAATGTGTTTTGGCAATTTCGGTTGTATTGGATCGACTGGAGAATGACCATTTTTCAAACGATCTCCAAATTCGATAAAATTAGTTTTGCTAGGACCGTATCATTAAAACATAACAAGATTTATTTTTCTGGAAATTTTTGGAGTCAGTATGTGACCCCAATAAATTAAAATGTACGTTGAAATCAATTTTGAACGTTATATTAATTTATATTTTAATGCTGATGAAAAATAATCGAAACAGTTGAACTGGCTTACAAAACATGTTCCATTGTGTCGGAAATGGGGGTATTTTCCTAGGGGCGACAGTCATTGGAGTTCATTTGGAGTTGATTGCAATAAACAAGTAAAATTGGAAAAATAGAATTTAAATAATAATATAATTAAATATAAAAAACTTCCCCCTTTTATCCAAAACCCTAGCCCCCTTTAAAAAAATTGCGCCGACACCCTCTGTATAACGGGTGAAATCTCTCCAACCAATCTCCCTTGATTTCCCTTCCATAGCTCGAATTAGACTAGGGTTCTTTAGCGAAAATCAAGGTGCTCTTCACCATCTGCAAATTCGTACTAGTTTGGAGGATTTTCATTGAGTGTTTGGCATGAATTTTTAGCTCAAAAGCCATCGTTTTGTGCCCTGATTGCAAGCACCAAGGGGCGGCAAGTGGGGTCCAATTCCAGGCGAAGGTGGAGGAGGCTTCCGGCTACGAAGTGATGGCGATGGATCGGATTCTGGCGGCCTATGGGTGGTGTGGCGGTGGTAAGATGGGATCAACTAATTGGGTTCAGAAAAGGGGCGGCCTGAGAATTGAAAAGGGAGAGGATTAAAGAGGGTGAATATATTTTATTAATTATTTAATTATAAAATAATGTAATTAAAACTTGTAATGACCATATCGTGTTCATCCAGTGTCAGAAATGCGCAAATTCAGAACCGTTGGATTCCTCTTGATGAACTCTACATTTCAGAACTGACTGGGACAGAAACGGAGCTAGTTCAGATTTTTAGTCTAATTGAACATGCGTTTGATTTGATTAAAATAATCGTTAATTAACGATTTCAAAACCGATCAAGATGAGAACTCTTTCTCACTCTATTTATTTTCCAGTAATATATATACTAGGATGCAGATGGTGCTTAGCAGCACCCGACACCATTGATTGTACAAACCATGATTGTTTGTTTGAATTGAATGGACTGTATTATGATTGTTGATTGTGTGGTATGGAGTAAAATATTTGAATAATAAAAATATCATTTTTATTGTATATATGAACTGAATAAAATATTCATGTATGGAATAAAATATTTTAACAATAAAAATATCATTTTTATTGTATATATGAATTGAATACAATATTCATGTATGGAATAAAATATTTGAACAATAAAAATATCATTTTTATTGTATATATGAACGGAATAAAATATTCATGTTTGGAATAAAAAATTAAACAATAAAAATATCATTTTTATTGTATATATGAACTGAATAAAATATTCCTGTATGGAATAAAATATTTAAACAATAAAAATATCGTTTTTATTGTATATATGAACTGAATAAAATATTCATGTATGGAATAAAGTATTTAAACAATAAAAATATCATTTTTATTGCATATATGACTGAATAAAATATTCAGGAGATGAAATAAATATTCATTTACAAATCAGACGATTTGTTTATATACTCCCATTTAACAGACATTGATTGGGATGACAATATTTTACACATCGCCTAACTGCGCAAATAATAGTCAGTGTTTGTTTTTTGAAAACCCCACACGGGTATTGGGATGATATTGGACGTACACTAATCCCAATGTTTATTTGTATGTCAATCAATTGGTTGACAGACTGTTGTAAGCATTAATTATTTATATTTAATGCTTATGCAGTTGTGTAATGCGCTATGGATGATGGTTGACTGTGTTTGATTATTGATGTGCACGTGTGTGTTTGAAATCCTTATAAATAAAATATATGGTAATTAATTGTGTCTGAATCCAATTTGGAAAGAACGAATATTATAAATTAACGAATATTTTAATTTGACGAATAACGAATATTTTAAAATAACTAATATTTTAAAATAATATACAGTAATAGATCAACATATGATTTTAATGTCCGATTTGGGACGAACACGAAAATATTTAAATATAAAAAGCCGTGTTGATTAGATTAATGCCATTTTGACGTGAATGATATTTATATCGATTTTATTCATTTTTGTAATGAATATAAAAAAGGAAGTGATTTCAAAATCTAATGTTTTTGAAAATGTTATCATTTATATATTAATGATATAGAATATTCAATTTTAATTTAAAATTGAAAATGAAGTTAGAATCGTTTTAAAACGAATTATAAAATACGTTTTAAATGGAAATTGATGGTGTATATATATATATATATATATATATATATATATATATATTATATGGCCCGAATAGAACACGCCGCGACTGCGACTGCTTGCGAATTTCGATCATTGACTTCGAATTGATATTACGGGAGATCTGGCTATCGGATCCTCCTAAAACCGGAACCCTTGGGTTCGTATCGAAAAGAGATTTCCAACGGATATAAGAGATTTGAAATCTAATGGTTGGATTTGGAATTATATCCAAATAAAATTTGGAAAGGTCGTCGTAAGTGCAGTTCGATGACCGTTTACGGAAATCGACTGTATGGGCCTTGATAAAATTATTAAAAATATCAATAATTTGTGTAAAATCATAATAAATGATTTGGAAAGAATTGTGATGAATAATTCCATACTTGAAAAGATAAAAATATATTTTTATCAAATTGAACTAGTTATTAACTAGATTTGAAATCCAATAATTTTTAAATAAAATAAATTGGACTGATGAATGGTTTTAAAATAACCAAAAATTTCCAACGAACAAATTGGAATGGAAATAATCTTTGGAATATTTCGATCTTGGATTCCGTGATTATACAGATATTGTTATGAAAAATTGGAAGATATATTTATATCGTTATTTCCAATACGATGTTTGTTGGTTTCAGAATTTGGTATTGAATATAAGCCGATATAATTTCTATTCAGAGCCTTTTATTTAATATTAAATTGGATTTTGGGTTTATTGTGAACGGTGTCTTAAATAACACTGTTCTTAAACCCAGTTGAGAAAAGAATGATTCTTTTAATTAAGATTTAGTGAAAATTTTCAACTAATTAATATTTAATTGGAATTGAATAAAAGAATGGGATTTTGGGTTTGTCGTGAATGGTGTCTTCATTAAGACTGTTCTTAACCCCGTGTGAAAAGATTAAATATTTCAATTAAGATTATTGGAGTTTCCAGTTATATTTAGTAACTAGAATAAAAATTGAATGTGAATTGGGTTTATTGTGAACTATGTTTTTAATGACATTCATTCTTTAACTCGATTAACAGTGAAATGTGATTTGGAATTTATAAATCTTTTAATTAAGATTTAATGGAATTTTTCAAAGAAAAGTTTTCCAATTTAACAAAATAAATTGGAACGGAATGGAATTCAATTTGGTAATAATCGAAGTGCACATATGTGGAGGAAGACTGTAACTATGTATGGAATTTAAAAGGCTTTGCCGTTATTCCATTTATATGATTGGTTGGATACGGAAGTTTATATCGATTATATATAATGATTTGTTTTCCATGAAGATTCCATAATCAATGGAATGGGATTTTGGGTTTATCGTGAACTATGTTTTAAATGACATTAGTTCTTTAACCCAGTTAAAGATAAGATTAATTTCTTAGCTTTGAATAATTATTAAGAAATAATTTTTGAGATTAAAACTGAATTAGAGTTTTAATGAATCTTTAATTAGATTGGAATGTGAATAAGATAATTAAATTTATCGAATTCATGAAATGATCTAGAATGGAGTATCACCAGTTTTGATCCAAGCGATGGTTAAATCTTTAATTAGATTTGAACGTGAAATGGTAATTAATTTTACTGATAACACTGTGATGTTAGATTTGGAGTAGTACCAATTCTGCTCCATAGGATGAATAGGTTGGGTTAGGGAAATAAAGTAAGTGATTACTTCGGTAAGGTTCGCTAATCTCGACTAGTTTGGATAAACCTTAATTTAGTTTGAATTGATATCCAAAGGAAGATTAAAGAATAAATTTAAAGAATTTATCTTTGATAGGAACTGTTCCCAAAGGATACGAATATTTAAATAAAAGAATATTCGAAATTGGAATAAGGCGTATGTTATGTTTTTATAGCACTTGTTTATTATATACGCGAGTTATTCGGAAAGGCCGGGTTTATACCCATTCTGAATAACCGATTCGACAATAAGTCGACAATGAAGACGGTGGTTGAAGACCGGAGGCCTTCACATTGTTTGGATGATTACAGATGTCTTGATTGGGCTGTACACCCAAGACGAGGTAATAAGTGGTGATCGTCCAGACGTACTTGGAGATCGACCGGATATGCGAGGACCTCTCTCCTGCATTGTACATATGGGATGAGGAATAAGGTGCCTCTGGTTTCGCTCAGACCCAGAACGAACTTGTAAGTGGATGTGTGTCTGAAATTGGATTTCGTTCTGTGTTGATTGATCTCTAATAAATATATATCTGTTTGGTGGCATAGAATTTATTCTCTTGCTTAACACCCTTCTCTAAAACGTACGAGCTCAGAGGTTATATATCGATAGACATCAGTTGCATGGCGTGAATTATCAATGTGGCATGCTGAGATGCAAATGATCAAGGCTTCTGTTGAAATGCGGAGTCTTGTGATTGATGATCAAAGCACGGCTTTAATATAGCATAACTTTTAAGTATAGCATTAATTCGCGTGCCTCACACCTCGGTGTGAACCAGAAACGAGAGAGGACTTCAAGAAGGGCATGCATTTCTTCCTAGCTAGTAGTGGTGTCATGGTATGGAGCCCAGACATTTTACTCATGTGGATGTTGCATATTATTTGATAAATAGCGAGGCACCTCAGATATATCGGTTACTATGGAGCCGATGGATATTGAGTCATCTGGCTTGTTTATGCCCCAGGGGGCAAGGAAACGTATTGTTCAGGCATTTTAATCTACTCCGTGTGGACCGGCCCTGGCGTTCCATGGCTTGCCTGAGGCTCGTGCTTGAGAGTCTCGAAGCGGTAAGGACGATCCCTTGCCTTGGTTCACAGATGGAAATCCAACTACCAAAACGTGACTTTGCGTTTTTAATTGTAGAACTAGTATGACGACATGATATATGGTACCCACACCATCTATGATTGATACATTTATATTTGAAGTTGTTTTGTACACTAGGCACTTATAATAGTACCAAATGATTTGTTTTAAACGTACCAAGCATGTTTGGCTATTATAAGGAAAAACTATATCCTTCAGCTTGCATTACATTGTGTGATGGGACCTGGGTCTTATAATAGCTTCATTTTTCCAAAAAAGCATTGCGTTGTTTATTCTATGCACTGGTATTCTTGGGAGAAAACTCGTTCCGTGTTATACGGCGTGGTCCCTTGATTCACTTTATTTTAAAGTAAAGTTTTAATAACCGTTTTAGTTCTCACACCAGTCACATGACTGACCTGGAGTTTATTGTTTTAATCTAAACTCTGGGTGCCCCTATTTTCCACACGCGCAGCTAGATGTTTTGGCTTTGTAGATATTATATTCACAGTTTACAGCTGAAACTATACTCGGAAAGCTCTGTATCCCTTTATTTCTTTCTGTTGTGTTTTGAATTATTTTTCCGCTGCTTTGTAATTTGAATCTGTGATTGTTATCAAATGTATATTATTTTTTTGTACTCTGTACATTTTTGTACTCTGATGTAAATTGTCATAATAAGCAATGAAATGTTCTTCTGTTTGTGTTCTGATTTGTCATGTTCTCAACTCAATCTAGGCTTTCACGTAAGGGCGAGTTTGGGTCGTTTCATCGTGGTATCAGAGCTTTGGTTTACAGAGCTCGAGAACAAGGCACATTAGAACCAAACGGGAGAATTCATCAGAGATTGGATTAGTAATATCCAATAAGAATGACTCGTTGGAGATAGGATCAGTAGTATCCTAGAATGAGTCCGAAGAGTGTTATTTTTAAAATAAAAGTGAAAACAAATTTTGTTTTGAAAATTTAAACTTTATTATACGTATTTGATTATTTATTTTATATTGAATTTGGACAATCTAGTATATGAGATTTTGCATGTACGCATCATGAACGTATATTCGAAGTCTCAAATATACTGGATAGATATAGAATCACACCCTAGTTGCTCGGAGATGATCTTGATGATGGAGCTCCACCATCAATACTTATGTTTGATCTTCGAAAGTGGGATATCTATATATTTCCAATTGACTGGTGTGAGAACTAAAATTAGATAGAATTATTTGTTTGTGAATTGGCATCAAAAATATGATTTTAAATATATAGAAGTATATGTTTGAAAATTTAATTCACAAATTGATTACTGATTGTGTTGTTTGATTAATTAAAATTTTGAACCACTAAGCCAAATTGAATCAAAATATTGAACTAATTGGAGAATTGATTCCAAATGCATACATATACATGTATATACATTGAATAGGTCATAGCAAGGAAGCTAAGTAAAGGAATAAAATTGTATGCCTGACAAATAGGTACATGTTTACTAATTTATTGGGTTTGGTTGAATTTATGAGCTGCTTGGCATTTTCTTTTTCTTTATGGATGATGCGGGCCCTTCGTGGCTAGTTGAGGTTTTAAGTGTCTCCTCGTATAAAGGAGGTTATAGCTAAATTTTTCAAAAATTTAGGGTCTTAGCTAAATTTTTGAAAAGTTAGAAAATTCTTAGAAACTGAAAAGTTGAAGAATGAAAGTCAAACTGAAAGTTGAGTTGGTTAGTTAAACAACTTTCAGCTTCGTTCCTTTTCGAGGACGAAAAGATTTTAAGTGGGGGAGATTGTAACAACCCGGAAAAGAAGAACCAATTCAAAATTAATATTTTAGCAATTTTAATAGATTCAAAATAGTCGCTATGGAATTTATATATTTTTCAAATAATATATAGCCCTTAAAAATAGCCGTTTTGCAAACGACCTCCATTTTTAATGAAACCACTTTAGTTAGATCGAAAATGTCGAATAATTGCTAGATTCCAATTTTTATAATTTTTGGAATCAATATGTGAGCGTGGCAAAAGAAAACGTGTTTTGTCAATTTCAGTTGAATTGGATCGACTGGAGAATGACCATTTTTCAATTGCTCTCCTAATTCGACGAAATAAGCTTTGCTAGGACTGTATTATTAAAAAATAGCTACATTTATTTTTCTAGAAATTTTGGAGTCAGTATGTGACCCCGGTAAATTAAAATGTACGTTGAAATCAATTTTGAACGTTATATTAACTTATATTTTAATTATAATGAAAACTGATTGAAATAGTTGAACTGGCTTACGAAACATGTTCCATTGTGTCCGGAACGGGGGTATTTGGCTAGGGGCAATAGTCGTTGGAGTCCGTTTGGAGTTGAGAGCAATTAAAAAGTAAAATTGGAAAAATAGAATTTAAATAATAATACAATTAAATATAAATACCCTCCCCCTTTTATCCAAAACCCTAGACCCCTTTAAAAAAATCACGCTGCCACCCTCTGTGTAATGGCTGAAATTGCTCCAACCAATCTCCCTTGATTTCTCTTCACATAGCTCGAACTAGACTAGGGTTCTTCAGCGAAAATCAAGGCGCTCTTCACCATCTGCAAATCCATACTAGTATGGAGGATTTTCATTGAGTGTTTGGCATGAATTTTTGGCTCAAAAGCCGTCATTTTATACCCTGATTGCTAGCGCCGGGAGGTGGCAAGTGGGGCCCTTCTCCAGGCGAAGGTAGAGGAGGCTTCCGGCAATGAAGTGATGGCGATGGATCAGATTCTGGCGGCCTGTGGGTGGTGCGGCAGTGGCAAGATGGGATCGACGAATTGGGTTCAGAAAGAGGCGGACTGAGAATTGAAGAGGGAGAGGATTAAAGAGCATGAATATATTTTATTAATTATTTAATTATAAAATAATGTAATTAAAACTTGTAACGACCATATCTTATTCATCCGGTGTCAAACTGCGCAAATTCAGAACATTTGGATTCCTTTTGACGAACTCTACATTTCAGACCTGACTAGGACAGAAACGACGCTAGTTCAGATTTTTAGTCTAATTGAACACGCGTTTGATTTGATTAAAATAATCGTTAATTAACGATTTCAAAACCGATCAAGGTGAGAACTCCTTCTCACTTTATTTATTTTCCAGTAAAATATATACTAAGATGCAGACGGTGCTTAGCAGCACCCGACACCATTGATTGTACAAAACATGATTGTTTGTTTGAATTGAATGGACTGTATTTTGATTGTTGATTGTATGGTATGGAATAAAATATTTGAACAATAAAAATATCGTTTTTATTGTATATACGAACTGAATAAAGTATTCATGTGTGGAATAAAATATTTAAACAATAAAAAAATCATTTTTATCGTATATATGAACTGAATAAAATATTCATGTGTGGAATAAAATATTTGAACAATAAAAATATTGCTTTTATTGTATATATGAACTGAATAAAATATTCATATATAGAATAAAATATTTGAACAATAAAAATATCATTTTTATTGTATATATGAACTGAATAAAATATTCACGTATGAAATAAAATATTTGAACAATAAAAATATCGTTTTTATTGTATATATGAACTGAATAAAATATTCATGTGTGGAGTAAAATATTTGAACAATAAAAATATCATTTTTATTATATATACGAACTGAATAAAATATTCAGGAGTTGAAATAAATATTCATTTACAAATCAGACAATTTGTTTATGTACACCCATTTAACTGACATTGATTCGGACGATAATATTTTACACATCACCCAACTACACAAATAATAATCAGTGTTTGTTGTTTGAAAGCCCCACATGGTTATTGGGATGATATTGGACATACACTAATCCCAATGTTTAGTTGTATGTCAATAGATTGGTTGACAGACTGTTGTAAGCGTTAATTATTTATATTTAACGCTTATGCAGTTGTGTAATGCACTCTGGATGATGGTTGACTGTGTTTGATTATTGTTGTGTACACGTGTGTATGAAATCCATATAAATAAAATTATATGGTAATTGACTGTGTCCGATTCCAATTTGGAAAGAACGAATATTTTAAATTAATGAATATTTTAAAATGATGAATAATGAATATTTTAAAATAACTAATATTTTAAAATAATATTTAGTAATAGATCAACATATGATTTTAATGTGCGATTTGGGATGGGCTCGAAAATATTTAAATATATAAAGCCGTGTTGATTAGATTAATGCCATTTATACGTGAACGATATTTATATCGATTTTATTCATTTTTATAATGAATATTGAAAAGAAAGTGATTTCAAAATCTAATGTTTTGAAAATGTTATCATTTACATATTAATAATATAGAATATTCAATTTTAACTTAAAATTGAAAATGAATTTAGAATCATTTTAAAACGAATTTACAAACGATTTATAAAATACGTTTTAAATGGAAATCAACGACATATATATATATATATATATTATATGGCCTGAATAGAACGCGTCGTGCCGCGACCGCTCGCGAATTTCGACCATTGACTTCGAATTGATATTATGGGAGATTCGACTGTCGGATCCTCCTAAAACCGGAAACTTGGGTTCGTATCGAAAAGAGATTTCCAATGAATATAAGAGATTTGAAATCTAAGTGTTGGATTTTGATTTATGTCCAAATCAAATTTGGAAAAGGTCGCCGTAAGTGCAGTTCGATGACCGTTTATTGAAATCGACGGTACGGACCATCATAAAATTATTAAAAATATTAATAATTTGTGTAAAATTATAATAAATGATTTGGAAAGAATTGGGATGAATAATTCCATATTTGAAAAGATAAAAATATATTTTTATCAAATAGAACTAGTTATTAACTAGATTTGAAATCCAATAAATTTTAAATAAAATAAATTAGACTGGTGAATGCTTTTAAAATAATTAGAAATTTCCAATGAACAAATTGGAATTGATCTGGAATGGAAACAATCTTCGAAATATTTCGATCTTGGATTCTGTGATTATACGGATATTGTTATGGAAATTTGGAAGATATATTTATATCGTTATTTCCAATACGATTTTTGTTGGTTTCAGAATTTGATATTGAATATAAGCCGATATAATTCTATTCCGAGCCTTGTATTTAATATTAAATTGGATTTTGGGTTTGTTGTGAACGGTGTCTTAAATAACACTGTTCTTAAACCCAGTTGAGAAAAGAATGAATCTTTTAATTAAGGTTTAATGAAATTTTCCAATTAATTAATATTTAATTGGAATTGAATAAAAGAATTGGATTTTGGGTTTGTCGTGAATGGTTTGTTCATTATCACTGTTCTTAACCCCATGTGAAAAGAATAAATCTTTTAATTAAGATTATTGGAGTTTCCAGTTATATTTAGTAATTGGAATAAAAATGGAATGTGAATTGGGTTTATTGTGAACTGTGTTTTTAATGAAATTCGTTCTTTAACCCGATTAACAGTGAAATCTGATTTGGAATTTATAAATCTTTTAATTAAGATTTAATGGAATTTTCCAAAGAAAAGTTTTCCAATTTAACAAAATAAATTGGAGTGGAATGGAGTTCGATTTGGTAATAATCGAAGTGAACTTCTGTGGAGGAAGGCTGTTACTATATATGGAATTTAAAAGGCTTTACTTCCATTTATAGTATTGGCTGGATATGAAAGTTTATATCGATTATATATAATGATCTGTTTTCCGTGAAGATTCCATGATCAATGGAATGGGATTTTAGGTTTATCGTGAACTATGTTTTAAATGACATTAGTTCTTTAACCTAGTTAAAGATAAGATTAATTTTTTAACTTTGAATAATCATTAAGAAATGATTTTTGAGATTAAAACTGAATTGGAGTTTTAATAATTCTTTAATTAGTCTGGAATGTGAATGAGATAATTAAATTTATCGAATTCATGAAATGATCGAGAATGGGGTATCACCAGTTTTGCTCCAAGCGATAATTAAATCTTTAATTAGATTTGAACGTGAAATGGTAATTAATTTTACCAATAACACTGTGACGTTAGATATGGAGTATTACCAGTTCTGCTCCATAGGATGAATAGGTTGGATTAGGGAAATATAATAAGTGATTACTTCAGTAAGGTTCGCTAATCCCGACTAGTTTGGATAAACCTTAATTTGGTTTGAATTGATATCCAAAGGAAGATTAAAGAATAAATTTAAAGAATTTATCTTTGATAAAATTAATAGGAACCTTTCCCAAGGGGTACGAATATTTAAATAAAAGAATATTCAGAATTGGAATGAGGCGTATGTTGCATTTTTACAGCACTTGTTTATTATATACGTGAGTTTTTCGGAAAGGCCGGGTTTGTACCCATTCTAAATAACTTATTCAACAATAAGTCGATAATGAAGACGGTTGTTGAAGACCGGAGGTCTTCACATCGTTTGGATGATTACTGATGTCTTGATTGGGCTATACACCCAAGACAAGGTAATAAGTGTTGATCGTCCAGACATACTTGGAGATCGACCGGATATGCGAGGACCTCTCTCATGTATTGTACATATGGGACGAGGAATAAGGTGCCTCCGGTTTCGTTCGGATATAGAATGAACTTGTTAGTGGATATGTGTCTGACATTGGATTCCATCCTATGTTGATTGATCTCTATTAAATATATATCTTTTTGATGGCGTAGAATTTATTCTCTTGCTTAACACCCTTCTCTGAGACGTACGAGCTCAGAGGTTATATGTCGATAGACATCGGTCGCATGTCGTGAATTGTCAGTGCAGCATGCTGAGATGCAAATGATCAAGGCTTCCGTTGAAAAGCGGAGTCTTGTGGTTGATGATCAAAGAACGGCTTTAATACAGCATAACTTTGTGTACAGCATTAATTCGCGAGCCTCACACACCGGTTTGAAACAGAAACGGGAGAGGACTTCAGGAAGGGCATGCGTTTTGTTTTAGCTAGGAGTGGTGTTATGGTATGGTGCCCAGACATTTTACTCATATGGATGTTGCATATTATTTGATGGATAGCGAGGCGCCTCAGATATATCGGTTACTACGGAGCCGGTGGATATTTAGTCATCTTCCTCATTTAGCCCCATGAGGTGAGGAAACGTATTGTTCAGACATTTTAATCCACTCTGTGTGGACCGACCTGGACGATCCTGTAATGACCCGGGATTTTGAGCGACTTTGGTTATCACATAAACACGATGATGACTAACCAAACATCGACAAAAACCAGTCATTAGTGAAAGAAATTAGAGGGTGAGGAAAGATAAGACAGAAAATTAGAATAGAAGAAGAAGAAGAACACAACATCGGAGTAACACAAATCTCACAGTGGAACGAATAAATATATTTCATAACATAACTTTGAAATACAAATTTGTACTTGAATATACATATCATTATCGAAGTACAGCACTTACAACACAGTGGAAATAACTATAGCTATATGATCCTGAAGCCTCCTGCTCCCAGCTCTTCCAGTATATCTGTAAATCCTGACTACTTGACTGCCCGTACAAATTTAGGAACCCAAGAGTTTAGGGAAAACAACAAAGTAAACTCCGGGTCAGTCATGGGACTGGTATGAGTAAAATAGTTTAAAACAGTTCAAGCAAGTAATCGATATCTCATAAGACCACGCCGTATAACGGAACGGGTTTTTCCCTTATGAGAAGCCAAATATCTTTATATCAAAACCTTTTTGATATTATAATAATGTCTATCAACACAATATAATAATCATCTAGCAGAAACGCTTTCATCTCATGTTCTACCTATATAGTATACAATCAAAACCGCAAGCACGTATTGGGTAATGGATTTCCAACTTTGACAAGGTATGGAACCACCTTTCGCTCGTGTACCTCTAGAGAGGAATACACTGGGTTCAACAAGAACATCTTGCAACCCGACCACACATGACCGACCACTCATTTCGCTTCAGTGCATCGAATGTATATCACCAACGGTTGGGATCGGCAACCGTTTCCCGAATGGGACAGCATCAACAATATATGTTTAGAAGTAAATGAAACTCTAGATCAGGTGATTATACACCCTACTTCGGTGCGACCGACTTAGCCATGCTGCCTGCCCGATTTCTGTCATTTACCGGATGATGAGGCTAGAAGCTACGCTTTATCATCTTACCAGATTCACTTTGAATGCCACATCGTCAAATCCATCAAATCACCGATTGACGTCCTCAACCATACATTATGTGTTAGCTAAAAGAAGTTTCCTTCTCCGCTCCCACTCTTGGTACGGTTGGAGAAATCAATATACGTGATCGTCTGGAAATACTCTGTCTGACATCCGTCCATACAAGTCATCCAGGAACAGGATGAGCCGAAGGCACTATTCAGTACATCCATCTTAGGAACTGTTATCTAAGACTTATACAATAGCCCTTGCACCTTACTCCATCTTCAATTATCTTTGGCATATATGATTCGCAACGCTTATGCCAATACAGAGTGGTTCTTTGGATAATGATCCAACCGGTCTCTCCATATTAACAACGTTAAAATGGTCAAAACTTCGATAGTCTGTGAGTTAACTATCAAAGAAAAACATGTGTGCAAACAACAATATTATTTCCAGATGGAAATTCTATCAATCAATCATCAATCATATATATATATATATTCATATTTCCTTATTTTCTATGTTTAGAAAATAAACGTTAACGCTGGAAAACATTTCCATTTCTAATCCATATTTCCAATTTAAATATTTGATTACATTTCTGATTCTATTTGGAAAACATTTCCAAATCTTCTTTACTTGGATTTTAAACAGATGTTTAAATCAACATCGCGACGACCACTCACCACTATACTTATTTACTAAATTCACTTAACCATTTCACTCTCGAACCTTAACCATTTCTAAATTAAAAACGCAGTCAATCAAGTTGGGGTATAGCTACCTCTCAGACCTTAACTGAACAACATTTCAAATCTCGAAATAGGGTAAGTTCATCTTTTAACTTCTTAACACTTCCTTACGTAACTCCTTTCGAATAAGCTATATTCGAAAATCCTTTAAACTTTATTTTTTTAACTCTAATCGATTTACTCTTTTAATTCTTTTTTCTGAATAAGCTAAATTCGATCAACTATTTTAACTCGATTCGAATAACTAATATTCGATAACTCCCCTTAATTCTATTCGAATAAACTATATTCGATTTACTCATTTGATTTAACTAATATCGATTAACCCCATCGATTAACTAAATTCGATAACTCCTTCGAATAAACTAAATTCGATAACTTACTTCGATTAAACAAAAAATCGATAACTCCTTCGATTTAACTATAATCGATAACTCCATTGTTTTTAACTCTATCGACTAACTCTAACTGGTTTACTCTAACTGATTAATTCTATTCAACCAACTCGAATCGACTAACCCTTTTTGAATAACATATTCGATTTACTAACTTTCGAATACCATATTCGATTAACTCCATTCGAATAACTTATATTCGATTTAACTCCTTTCGAATACCATATTCGATTTAACTCCTTTTGAATACCATATTCGATTTAACTCCTTTCGAATACCATATTCGATTTAACTCCTTTCGAATAACTTATTCAATTATCTTAGCTCGATAAATCTTAACTCGAAAATCTTAACTCGATAACTCAATTTGGTTAACTTAACCTGATAACTCAAATTGATTAACTTAACCTAATAACTCAATTTGATAATCTTACTTGATAACTCAAATTGTTTAACCTAACTTGCTAACTCAATTTGATTAACTTAACTTGCCTAATTCGACTCGATTAACTCACTTGACTAATTCGACTCGGCTAACCCACTTGATTAACTCGACTCGTTCACTTTGTTTTAACTTGACTAATTCACTTTGTTTTAACTTGACTAATTCACTTTGTTTTAACTTAACAAATTCCCTCTTATTAACTCGACTAGTTAACTTGGTTTGACTTAACCAATTCGTTTTGATTACTCGACTAACTCACTTTGGTTAACTCCTTATTTATTTTCCAATAAATATTTCCTTTATAAAATCTTTTGATTTTATAAATAAATTCCCTTTTATATAATTCTATTTATTACCTGAATGAATAATCCCTTTATAATCCTATTTATTTATTTCTAAACAAATATCTCCTTTATATAATTCTATTTATATATTTCTACATAAATATTTCTTTTAAATCCTATTTATTTAATAAATAAATATCTCCTTTAATCTATATTTTTTTCCTAAATAAATAAATTCTTTTAACTCTTTATTTATTCTCTACCAATATATCCCTTTATATTTGCTTTCAAATATATTTCCTTTATATTTGATTTCAAATATATTCCTTTTCAATTTCATTTGTAAAGGTTTTACAAACATTTCTATTTCATTTTGATTTGTAAATGATTTACAAACTTTTCTCTTTTTATTTGATTTATGAAAAAATATTCTAACTCCTTGTATTCCCGGAAAAATTCGCCATAACCTCCTTTGTACCGGGAGCATCGGGAAAATCCCCAAACCCGCCACACAGGCCTTTCCATTCAAAAAGAAAATGTTTTGAAATTATTTCCTTTCTAAATATCCCCTATTTATAAATATTCCAATTTATAAATATTCCTTATTTATAAATAATCAAATTTATAAATATCTCTTATTTATAAATATTTTATTTTCAATATCAGTTTGAAAATTCCCTTATCAACATCCTGTATGTTATGGTATTCAACATATCAAATCACGATGATCAATATCGTCCATACACACACAATCAACAACAGGTTATAATTCACATCATATATTAAAATATATGAAAAACAATAAAATAACTGTTGAGGAATCCAGTCGGATTCCTCCAACCTGTTTCCTTGCATCCACAGATGTTACACAACATGATTGTCATCACTTTCAGTTCAATATGAATCATTCTGATAAACAGAATCAATATATAACTATATAACTATTTATATTATATATATATAATATTTCATTAACTGGCTAGCAGTTCAATCAAACGGTCAACACACAATCAAACAGACAATTTCTAATAGTTCTAAAAATACAACACGATTATAAACTGTTCAGAGTTGGTGAGTTTTACTCACATTGGCAGTTCATCGTTAAAGAATGATAAACTATTGTTTGATTTGAATCAAACAGTTTATTTCGCCATAATTTCAAACGAGCACCGATCCACTTCCAATCAGTCCCATTGTGTTGCTCCCGTCCATACGATCCCAAAGCAACTTACGGTTTGTGATTCTGATTTCATATGTAGAAGATACGCACTTTTAAAGTTTGAATAAAGTTTAAAAATGAAAATAACTTAACTAAATATTTAAATGGGCCTCCCTCTACCTTCCTTTGGCCCAATACGGTTTTAACCCCTCAGGCCCGCACCCTTATTCTTCTTCCTCCACAACAGAACGCTCCAGTATTCTTTGAAATCCATTTCCATGACTCCACCGATCCCTAAAGCCTCCTATACACAACCGTTCATCCAACCGAGCTTGGCACCCAACTCCTCATCTCGACCTCTTCATCTTAATCACACCGGAACGAAACTCACATCCATTACAGGAACCGCGACTTCAACGTGCTCCAGTGCGGAAAGCAGCGAACTCCTTCACGATGGATCATCCCCAATCTTGCTCACAACATTCAAAATCACCTCCTGATTCTCAAAACCTCCTTCATTTCATGATTTGAAACCTCAAAGTCCTCAAATTCCAAACCCTAGCTATCGCGGTTCATAAGATGTCGGCACCAAACTAACATCGAACCAGAAATGAAGCCCACCCGTATGTAGAGGATATTTTGAGGAATCCGAACATCCAAGTTTCACCAATTTCAGATTTTTATTTGAATTGATTTTGATTTTTCTTTTGTGGATGTTTACTGTAAAATGCTTGTGGCGGCTGAAACTGTTTGATCGTGGAAAAACTGAATTAGGTTTAGGATTGTTAAGGGTAGTGGTATTTATAATGTTTTCAAAATATCCAGATATTTTTATAGAAGGAATATTCCCGGTATATTCTCCTTTATATATTCATTTTGCTTTTCTAAAAATTCTCGTGATTACATACGATACCCAAAAATCACGAAACTAGACATGCAGCTTTAGTTCGACATTACGGTCCCAACAAAACTAGTTTCGTCAAATTCCGACTCTGTATGCTCACACATCGTATTTTTAAAGGTCAATTTACTGACTATTTTTCACTCTAAAAATTCGTACGGCCACACAGTGACTCTAAAAATCACGAAACTTGACATCTAACAATAATTTGATGTTGCGGATCCAACAAAACTAGTTTCGTCGAACTTCGACTTCGTTTGCAAAACCGGCTATTTTTAAAGCTCTGGATGACCCATTTAAATATATAAATATATTTAAATATAATTATATTAAATATAAATAAATTTATATTATCGTATATCTTCACATATGATATTGTACAGCTCCAGAATATCATATCAGAATTTACAGCTTGATATTCCAGATTTATCGATATTCAATTTTTTATTGAAATTCCTTTTATAAAATATAAATAATTCCTTTATAAATTATAGAGGAATTCCATAGCGACTTTTCTAAAATTTTATTTGGACACAAATCAAAATCTACCCAACAAAATCCTGATTTTTCTCTTCCACTAGAAAGATATACTCCACCAGTTCCACACGTTTCTTGTTTCACAAAATCCGATTTAAAACGAACCCTGTACATTCAGTTGAAGTTCAAATCGCCAATTTACGAACTGCATCGCCATTTCGAGCTCGATTTTAATTATATTATAAATTCTACGTTCAAACTATCATTTGTATAATATATTCGTTATTCTAATTCAATTCTAAACTGAATTAAATATCACAGATGATCCAGTTCACACCATATCGCCATATCTGCCAATTCTGATTATTTCAGAATTAAATATGTTATTTAATTTATTATTTTAAATTAAGTATTCACCATTATTTAATTCCACGATCATTAAATCCTTTAATTCACCTTTTAAATAAATAAATAAATTATAATACCCCTGCTAATGCGGGTCATTACATTCTTCCCCACTTAAAATAATTTCATCCTCGAAATTGCTAAGGTAGAGAACGACTCTGCTAACTGGTTAGAACATATTTTTTTCACTTCTTAACTTCAGTTTCAACAGAACCAATTTAATTACAATTAAAAATTAATTAATTCTTATCAACGAAAATTTTCAAAAAATCCTGAAAATTTTCTAACGCCTTAACTCTTCGAAAAATTTCGCCAGCACCTCCTTTGTACTGGTCAATCGGTCAAACTCCAACTCGCCTCTCTGTGCCATCTCCAACCCAAAAGAAAATCAAACAGCCAAGCGGCTTGCCAATTCGGCTCATCAAAATCTCATACCATATGAAATATAAACTTGTACCTTTTTGTCGGGCATATCGTTATATCCCTCACATCTGCTATCAATTTAGCATATACCAATGTCATGCCAATCAAACTACAAATCAGTTTTATCTCCAACACAACCATTCGTTTTTAACCAAGCCAAATCCCATTTCAACTCAAGTTCAAATTCTTGATTTTCAATTCCTTAACTCCTCAATCCAATACTATTTCGGATTCTAATTTCACAAGTCCAATCTTATTCGATTTCAATTCAACTTCAGTTACCACTTAACTGATTTTACTTTAATTCAAATTCGCTTTCACAACGTTCTGTTAAATTTGTTTTTAATTCAAACAGTCTTTCTCTCGGAGTTTTTAAACAGTTTGCTATTTTCAAAAATCAAATTTTCCTTTTTGAAATTCAACACAACTTGTCTTTCCCAAAACAAATTTAAAACAGTATCTCTGGTAGTAATTCGTCACTTACAACTCGAAAATGAATGCTGATGATGTAGCTGTCATCATCAGAATCTATTTTCCAGCGATCGAAGTGAGTTCAATACTATAAAACAATTTCTAAACATTTCCACTTTGAAATTCATTTCAAAAATATAATTCACACTGCTTGTAAAACAATTTAAAATCCCCTAAGATCTTAAATTTTCCTTATTTTCAATCCAAATCCATTTACAAACACTTATCCAATTTTCCAGAATTTTAATTCAATTTCTGTTTTAAATTTCAGATTTAACTCATCTGATTTCACGTATTTCACTTATATGAATTCTGATTGGTTATTTACATAACCATTTAATTTATAATCTTACTCGATTATAATAACAACCAATATATCCACTATATTATAATTTTGATATATATATCTTCTCTATATCAAAATATACATTGGGTAAACTTATTTTAATTTACCCTCTTTTCAAAACATATCGTGTCGACCCATCGTATTCGAGTGTTTATAAACTCCTACCGATACAGTGGATCAAACTGATCGACCAGAACTCACAAACAACTCAACCAATGAATCTCCATAATATAAAATTATTTCATATATCAAATACAAATACGTTCACTCGTATATGTACACTCAAACTCAATCTAGGGTATTACTAACCTTATCTCTACCGAGTCACGCCACAAAGCCAAGTTAATCAATTAACCTTCTGCTCTGATACCAACTGTAATGACCCGGGATTTTGAGCGACTTTGGTTATCACATAAACACGATGATGACTAACCAAACATCGACAAAAACCAGTCATTAGTGAAAGAAATTAGAGGGTGAGGAAAGATAAGATAGAAAATTAGAATAGAAGAAGAAGAAGAACACAACATCAGAGTAACACGAATCTCACAACGGAACGAATAAATATATTTCATAACATAACTTTGAAATACAAATCTGTACTTGAATATACATATCATTATCGAAGTACAGCATTTACAACACAGCGGAAATAACGATAGCTATATGATCCCGAAGCCTCCTCCTCCTAGCTCTTCTAGTATATCTGTAAATCCTGACTACTTGACTGCCCGTACAAATTTAGGCACCCAAGAGTTTAGGGAAAACAACAAAGTAAACTCCGGGTCAGTCATCGGAATGGTATGAGTAAAACAGTTTAAAACAGTTCAAGCAAGTAATCGATATCTCATAAGACCACGCCGTATAACGGAACGGGTTTTCCCCTTATGAGAATCCAAATATCTTTATATCAAAACCTTTTTGATATTATAATAATGTCAATCAACACAATATAATAATCATCTAGCAGAAACGCTTTCATCTCACGTTCTGCCAATATAGTATACAATCAAAACCGCAAGCACGTATTGGGTAATGGATTTCCAACTATGACAAGGTATGGAACCACTTTTCGCTCGTGTACCTCTAGAGAGGAATACACTGGGTTCAACAAGAACATCTTGCAACCCGGCCACACATGACCGACCACTCATTTCGCTTGAGTGCATCGAATGTATATCACCAACGGTTGGGATCAACAACCGTTTCCCGAATGGGACAGCATCAACAATAGATTTTTAGAAGTAAATGAAACTCTAGATCAGGTGATTATACACCCTACTTCGGTGCGACCGACTTAGCCATGCTGCTTGCCCGATTTCTGTCATTTACCGGATGATGAGGCAAGAAGCTACGCTTTATCATCATACCAGATTCACTTTGAATGCCACATCGTCAAATCCATCAAATCACCGATTGACGTCCTCAACCATACATTATGTGTTAGCTAAAAGAAGTTTCCTTCTTCTCTCCCACGCTTGGTACGGTTTGAGAAATCAATATACGTAATCGTCTGGAAATACTCTGTTAGACATCTGTCCATACAAGTCATCCAGGAACAGGATGAGCCGAAGGCTCTATTCAGTACATCCATCTTAGGCACTGTTATCTAAGACTTATACAATAGCCCTTGCACCTTACTCCGTCTTCAATTATCTTTCGCATATATGATTCGCAACACTTATGCCAATACAGAGTGGTACTTTGGAAAATGATCCAACCGGTCTCTCCATATTAACAACGTTAAAATGGTCAAAACTTCGATAGTCTGTGAGTTAACTATCAAAGAAAAACATGTGTGCAAACAAAGATATTATTTCCAGATGGAAATTCTATCAATCAATCATCAATCATATATATATATATATATTCATATTTCCTTATTTTCTATGTTTAGAAAATATACGTTAACACCGGAAAACATTTCCATTTCTAATCCATATTTCCAATTTAAATATTTGATTACGTTTCTGATTTTATTTGGAAAACATTTCCAAATCTTCTTTACTTGGATTTAAACAGATGTTTAAATCAACATAGCGACGACCACTCACCACTATACTTATTTACTAAATTCACTTAACCATTTCACTCTCGAACCTTAACCATTTCTAAATTAAAAACGCAGTCAATCAAGTTGAGGTATAGCTACCTCTCAGACCTTAACTGAACAACATTTCAAATCTCGAAATAGGGTAAGTTCATCTTTTATCTTCTTAACACTTCCTTACGTAACTCCTTTCGAATAAGCTATATTCGAAAATCCTTTAAACTTTATTTGTTTAACTCTAATCGATTTACTCTTTTAATTCTTTTTTTTTGAATAAACTAAATTCGATCAACTCATTTTAACTCGATTCGAATAACTAATATTCGATAACTCCCCTTAATTCTATTCGAATAAACTATATTCGATTTACTCATTTGATTTAACTAATATCGATTAACCCCATCGAATAACTAAATTCGATAACTCCTTCGAATAAACTATATTCGATAACTTACTTCGATTAAACTAAAAATCGATAACTCCTTCGATTTAACTATAATCGATAACTCCATTGTTTTTAACTCTATCGATTAACTCTCACTGGTTTACTCTAACTGATTAATTCTATTCAACCAACTCGACTCGACTAACCCTTTTCGAATAACATATTCGATTTACTAACTTTCGAATACCATATTCGATTAACTCCCTTCGAATAACTTATATTCGATTTAACTCCTTTCGAATACCATATTCGATTTAACTTCTTCCGAATACCATATTCGATTTAACTCCTTTCGAATACCATATTCGATTTAACTCCTTTCGAATAACTTATTCGATTATCTTAGCTCGATAAATCTTAACACGAAAATCTTAACTCGATAACTCAATTTGGTTAACTTAACCCGATAACTCAAATTGATTAACTTAACCTGATAACTCAATTTGATAATCTTACTTGATAACTCAAATTGTTTAACCTAACTTGCTAACTCAATTTGATTAACTTAACTTGCCTAATTCGACTCGATTAACTCACTTGACTAATTCGACTCGGCTAACCCACTTGATTAGCTCGACTCGTTCACTTTGTTTTAACTTGACTAATTCACTTTGTTTTAACTTGACTAATTCACTTTGTTTTTAACTTAACAAATTCCCTCTTATTAACTCGACTAGTTCACTTGGTTTGACTTAACCAATTCGTTTTGATTACTTGACTAACTCACTTTGGTTAACTCCTTATTTATTTTCCAATAAATATTTCCTTTATAAAATCTTTTGATTTTATAAATAAATTCCCTTTTATATAATTCTATTTATTACCTGAATGAATAATCCCTTTATAATCCTATTTATTTATTTCTAAACAAATATCTCCTTTATATAATTCTATTTATATATTTCTACATAAATATTTCTTTTAAATCCTATTTATTTAATAAATATCTCCTTTAATCTTTATTTTTTTCCCAAATAAATAAATTCTTTTAACTCTTTATTTACGCTCTACCAATATATCCCTTTATATTTGCTTTCAAATATATTTCCTTTATATTTGATTTCAAATATATTCCTTTTCAATTTCATTTGTAAAGGTTTTACAAACATTTCTATTTCATTTTGATTTGTAAATGATTTACAAACTTTTCTCTTTTTATTTGATTTCTAAAAAAATATTCTAACTCCTTATATTCCCGGGAAAATTCGCCATAACCTCCTTTGTACCGGGAGCATCGGGAAAATCCCCAAACCCGCCACACAGGCCTTTCCATTCAAAAAGAAAATGTTTTGAAATTATTTCCTTTCTAAATATCCCCTATTTATAAATATTCCAATTTATAAATATTCCTTATTTATAAATAATCAAATTTATAAATATCTCTTATTTATAAATATTTTATTTTCAATATCACTTTGAAATTTCCCTTATCAACATCCCGTATGTTATGGTATTCAACATATCAAATCACGATGATCAATATCGTCCATACACACACAATCAACAACAGGTTATAATTCACATCATATGTTAAAATATATGAAAAACAATAAAATAACTGTTGAGGAATCCAGTCGGATTCCTCCAACCTGTTTCCCTGCATCCACAGATGTTACACAACATGATTGTCATCACTTTCAGTTCAATATGAATTATTCTGATAAACAGAATCAATATATAACTATATAACTGTTTATATATTATATATGTATATTTATATATATATATATAATATTTCATTAACTGACTAGCAGTTCAATCAAACAATCAACACACAATCAAACAGACAATTTCTAACAGTTCTAAAAATACAACACGAAATTATAAACTGTTCAGAGTTGGTGAGTTTTACTCACATTGGCTGTTCATCGTTGAAGAATGATAAACTGTTATTTGATTTGAATCAAACAGTTTATTTCGCCATAATTTCAAATGAGCACCGATCCACTTCCAGTCAGTCCCATTGTGTTGCGCCCGTCCATACGATCCCAACGCAACTTACGGTTTGTGATTCTGATTTCATATGTAGAAGATACGCACTTTTAAAGTTTGAATAAAGTTTAAAAATGAAAATAACTTAACTAAATATTTAAATGGGCCTCCCTCTACCTTCCTTTGGCCCAATACGGTTTTAACCCCTCAGGCCCGCACCCTTATTCTTCTTCCTCCACAACAGAACGCTCCAGTATTCTTTGAAAGCCATTTACATGACTCCACCGATCCCTAAAGCCTCCTATACACAACCGTTCATACAACCGAGCTTGGCACCCAACTCCTCATCTCGACTTCTTCATCTTCATCACACCGGAACGAAACTCGCATCGATTACAGGAACCGCGACTTCAACGTGCTCCAGTGCGGAAAGCAGCAAACTCCTTCACGACGGATCATCCCCAATCTTGCTCACAACATTCAAAATCACCTCCTGATTCTTAAAACCTCCTTCATTTCATGATTCGAAACCCCAAAGTCCTCAAATTCCAAACCCTAGCTATCGCGGTTCATAAGATGTCGGCACCAAACTAACATCGAACCAGAAATGAAGCCCACCTGTATGTAGAGGATATTTTGAGGAATCCAAACATCCAAGTTTCACCAATTTCAGATTTTTATTTGAATTGTTTTTTATTTTTCTTTTGTGGATGTTTACTGTAAAATGCTTGTGGCGGCTGAAACTGTTTGATCGTGGAAAAACTGAATTAGGTTTAGGATTGTTAAGGGTAGTGGTATTTATAATGTTTTCAAAACATCTAGATATTTTTATAGAAGGAATATTCCCGGTATATTCTCCTTTATATATTTATTTTGCTTTTCTAAAAATTGTCGTGATTACATACGATACCCAAAAATCACGAAACTGGACATGCAGCTTTAGTTCGACATTACGGTCCTAACGAAACTGGTTTCGTAAAATTCCGACTCCGTATGCTCACACAGCGTATTTTTAAAGGTCAATTTACTGACTGTTTTTCACTCTAAAAATCCGTACGGCCACACAGTGACTCTAAAATCACGAAACTTGACATCTAACAATAATTTGATGTTGCGGATCCAACAAAACTAGTTTCGTCGAATTCCGATTTCATTTGCAAAACCGGCTATTTTTAAAGCTTTGGATGACCCATTTAAATATATAAATATATTTAAATATAATTATATTAAATATAAATAAATTTATATTATCGTATATCTTCACATATGATATCGTACAGCTCCAGAATATCATATCAGAATTTACAACTTGATATTCCAGATTTTCAGATTTATCGATATTCAATTTTTTATTGAAATTCCTTTTATAAAATATAAATAATTCCTTTATAAATTATAAAGGAATTCCACAGCGAATTTTCTAAAATTTGATTTGGACATAAATCAAAATCTACCCGACAAAATCCCGATTTTTCTCTTCCACTAGAAAGATATACTCTACCAGCTCCACACGTATCTTGTTTCACAGAAATCCAATTTAAAACGAACCCTGTACATTCAGTTGAAGTTCGAATCGCCAATTTACGAACTGCAGCGCCATTTCGAGCTCGATTTTAATTATATTATAAATTCTACGTTCAAACTGTCGTTTATATAATATATTCGTTATTCTAATTCAATTCTAAACTGAATTAAATATCACAGATGATCCAGTTCACACCATATTGCCATTTCAACCAATTCTGATTATTTCAGAATTAAATATATTATTTAATTTATTATTTTAAATTAAATATTCACCATTATTTAATTCCACGATCATTAAATCCTTTAATTCACCTTTTAAATAAATAAATAAATAAATTATAATACCCCTGCCAATGCGGGTCATTACATTCTTCCCCACTAAAAATAATTTCATCCTCGAAATTGCTAAGGTAGAGAACGACTCTGCTCACTGGTTAGAACATATTTTTTTCACTTCTTAACTTCAGTTTCAACCGAACCAATTTAATTTCAATTAAAAATTAATTAATTCTTATCAACGAAAATTTTCAAAAAATCCTGAAAATTTTCTAATGCCTTAACTCTTCGAAAAATTTCGCCAGCACCTCCTTTGTACTGGTCAATCGGTCAAACTCCAACTCGCCTCTCTGGGCCATCTCCAACCCAAAAGAAAATCAAACAGCCAAGCGGCTTGCCAATTCGGCTCATCAAAATATCATACCATATGAAATATAAACTTGTACCATTGTGTTGGGCATATCGTTATATCCCTCACATCTGCTATCAATTCAGCATATACCAATGTCATGCCAATCAAACTCCAAATCAGTTTTATCTCCAACACAACCATTCGTTTTTAACCAAGCCAAATCCCATTTCAACTCAAGTTCAAATTCTTGATTTTCAATTCCTTAACTCATCAATCCAATACTATTTCGGATTCTAATTTCACAAGTCCAATCTTATTCGATTTCAATTCAACTTCAGTTACCACTTAACTGATTTTACTTTAATTCAAATTCGCTTTCACAAATTTCTGTTAAATTTGTTTTAAATTCAAACAGTCTTTCTCTGGGAGTTTTTAAACAGTTTACTATTTTCAAAATCAAATTTTCCTTTTTGAAATTCAACACAACTTGTCTTTCCCAAAACAAATTTAAAATAGTATCTCTGGTAGTAATTCGTCACTTACAACTCGAAAATGAATACTGATGATTCAGCAGTCATCATCAGAATCTATTTTCCAGCGATCGAAGTGAGTTCAATACTATAAAACAATTTCTAAACATTTCCACTTTGAAATTCATTTCAAAAATATAATTCACACTGCTTGTAAAACAATTTAAAATCCCCCAAGATCTTAAATTTTCCTTATTTTCAATCCAAATCCATTTACAAACACTTATCCAATTTTCCAGAATTTTAATTCAATTTCTGTTTTAAATTTCAGATTTAACTCATCTGATTTCACGTATTTCACTTATATGAATTCTGGTTGGTTATTTACATAACCATTTAATTTATAATCTTACTCGATTATAATAACAACCAATATATCCACTATATTATAATTTTGATATATATATATATATCTTCTCTATATCAAAATATACATTGGGTAAACTTATTTTAATTTACCCTCTTTTCAAAACATATCGTGTCGACCCATCGTATTCGAGTGTTTATAAACTCCTACCGATACAGTGGATCAAACTGATCGACCAGAACTCATAAACAACTCAACCAATGAACCTCCCCAATACAAAATTATTTCATATATCAAATACAAATACGTTCACTCGTATATGTACACTCAAACTCAATCTAGGGTATTACTAACCCTATCTCTACCGAGTCACGCCACAGAGCCAAGTTAATCAATTAACCTTCTGCTCTGATACCAACTGTAATGACCCGGGATTTTGAACGACTTTGGTTATCACATAAACACGATGATGACTAACCAAAAATCGACAAAAACCAGTCATTAGTGAAAGAAATTAGAGGGTGAGGAAAGATAAGATAGAAAATTAGAATAGAAGAAGAAGAAGAACACAACATCGGAGTAACACGAATCTCACAACGGAACGAATAAATATATTTCATAACATAACTTTGAAATACAAATCTGTACTTGAATATACATATCATTATCGAAGTACATCATTTACAACACAGCGGAAATAACTATAGCTATATGATCCCGAAGCCTCCTGCTCCTAGCTCTTCTAGTATGTCTGTAAATCCTGACTACTTGACTGCCCGTACAAATTTAGGCACCCAAGAGTTTAGGGAAAACAACAAAGTAAACTCCGGGTCAGTCATGGGACTGGTATGAGTAAAGTAGTTTAAAACAGTTCAAGCAAGTAATCGATATCTCATAAGACCACGCCGTATAACGGAACGGGTTTTTCCCTTATGAGAATCCAAATATCTTTATATCAAAACCTTTTTGATATTATAATAATGTCTATCAACACAATATAATAATCATCTAGTAGAAACGCTTTCATCTCACGTTCTACCTATATAGTATACAATCAAAACCGCAAGCACGTATTGGGTAATGGATTTCCAACTATGACAAGGTATGGAACCACCTTTCGCTCGTGTACCTCTAGAGAGGAATACACTGGGTTCAACAAGAACATCTTGCAACCCGGCCACACATGATCGACCACTCATTTTGCTTGAGTGCATCGAATGTATATCACCAACGGTTGGGATCAGCAACCGTTTCCCGAATGGGACAGCATCAACAATAAATTTTTAGAAGTAAATGAAACTCTAGATTAGGTGATTATACACCCTACTTCGGTGCGACCGACTTAGCCATGTTGCCTGCCCGATTTCTGTCATTTACCGGATGATGAGGCTAGAAGCTACGCTATATCATCATACCAGATTCACTTTGAATGCCACATCGTAAAATCCATCAAATCACCGATTGACGTCCTCAACCATACATTATGTGTTAGCTAAAAGAAGTTTCCTTCTCCGCTCCCACTCTTGGTACAGTTGGAGAAATCAATATACGTGATCGTCTGGAAATACTCTTTCTGACATCCGTCCATACAAGTCATCCAGGAACAGGATGAGCCGAAGGCACTATTCAGTACATCCATCTTAGGCACTGTTATCTAAGACTTATACAATAGCCCTTCCACCTTACTCCGTCTTCAATTATCTTTGGCATGTATGATTTGCAACGCTTATGCCAATATAGAGTGGTTCTTTGGATAATGATCCAACCTGTCTCTCCATATTAACAACGTTAAAATGGTCAAAACTTCGATAGTCTGTGAGTTAACTATCAAAGAAAAACATGTGTGCAAACAACGATATTATTTCCAGATGGAAATTCTATCAATCAATCATATATATATATATATATATATTCATATTTCCTTATTTTCTATGTTTAGAAAATATACGTTAACGCTGGAAAACATTTCCATTTCTAATCCATATTTCCAATTTAAATATTTGATTACGTTTCTGATTCTATTTGGAAAACATTTCCAAATCTTCTTTACTTGGATTTAAACAGATGTTTAAATCAACATCGCGATAACCACTCACCACTATACTTATTTACTAAATTCACTTAACCATTTCACTCTTGGGCCTTAACCATTTCTAAATTAAAAACGCAGTCAATCAAGTTGGGGTATAGCTACCTCTTAGACCTTAACTGAACAACATTTCAAATCTCGAAATAGGGTAAGTTCATCTTTTAACTTCTTAACACTTCCTTACGTAACTGTGAAGACCCGAAACCTCCCCGTAAAGGAAAGCGTCGGATAGTTCGAGAACAAACCACAGCAGAACGCATACAGAAGAACATTTCATTGTATATTACAACAATGCATCAGATTACAGGAATATACAGAGTATAAAGGAATATTACACAGAAATATCAGAGATTTAAATTACATTTAAATACATAGCAGCGGAAAATAATACAATACACAACTAGAATGAGATATACGGATACAAAGCTTTCTGGATATCGTTCCAGCTGTAAACCCGGTTCCTGTGAATATAAATCTGCAAAACCAAAACTACTAGCTGCCCGTGTCAAAATAGGGGCACCCAGAGTTTAGGTTAAAACAATAAACTCCAGGTCAGTCATGTGACTGGTGTGAGAACTAAAACAGTTAATCTTTATTTTTAAACTTAGGTAAATCAAGGGACCACGCCGTTTAACACGGAACGGGTTTCCTCCCAAGAATACCAGTGCATAAAACAACAGCGCAATGCTTAATAAAGAAAAATGAAGCTGTTATAAGACCCAGTTCCCATCACACAATGCAATCGCAAGCCGGAGGATAGGGTTTTTACCTTATAATAGCCAAGAATGCTTGATACGTTTAAAACAAATCATTTGATACTATTATAAGTGTATAGTGTATAAAACAACTTCAAATCATAAGTATCAATCATAGGCGGCATGAATGCCCCATACCACTATGTCGCCATATATAGGTTATACAATCAAAATCGCAAAGTCACGTATTTGGAAATTGGGTTTCCATCTATGAACCGAGGCAAAAGATAGTCCTCAACCGATTCGAGACTGTCTAGCCCGAGCCTCAGGCAAGTACTCTGTCAAGCCTTTGGATCCTCAGGGCCGGTCCACACGGAGTGGATTAAAATGCCTGAACATGCGTTTCCCCGCCCTATGGGGCGTAAACGAGCCAACTAAATGACTCCATCGGTTCGAGAACGACCGATCAATCCGAGGCGCCTCGCAACAGCAACAACCACATAAGTCAAACTCGTCAGGGCGTGTAAAACCACTGACGCCACTTCTAGCTAGAAAGAAACGCATGCCCTCCCTGACGTCCTCTCCCGTTTTTGGTTCATACCGGGTGTGAAACACGCGAGGTAAACGTTACACAAAGCTACGCCACAAAGGCCGTGCTTTGATCATCACCACAAGACTTTGCTTTTCAACAGAAGCCTTGATCATTTGCATCTTAGCATGCCACACAGGCAAACCATTCTATGCAACCGATATCAGTCACACAGAATGAAATCCGATGTCAGACACACAGTCCATTTACAAGTCCGTTCTGGGTCTGAACGAAACCGGAGGCACCTAGTACCCCGCATATCCATCGACCTCCAAGTACGTCTGGACGATCACTAACTGTTTCCATCTTCTTGGGTGTACAGCCCAATCAAGATCATCAGTTATCACCCAAACGACGTGAAGACCTCCGGTCTTCGACCATCGTCTTCATCTTCGACTTATCGTCGTATCAGTTATTCAGAATGGGATAAACCCGGTCTTTCCGAATAACTCGCGTATATTTTAAATATTACACAAACACAACATACGCCTCATTCCAATTCATTAGTCACTAACCGTAAATTAATCAAGAGAATAATTCCCCAAATATTAACCCCGAAGGCCGAAACCAACATCAGATCAATATCCAGAAAACCATTCTGCTTGGCTAACCGACAGTTAGTTTCTAAATTTCACGTTCAAATCTAATTAAAGATTTAACTATCGCCTGGAGCAAAACTGGTGATACTCCATTCTCGATCTTTTCAATCTAATTAAAGATTCATTAAAACTCCACTTAGTTTTAATCATTATCTGGGTTAAAGAATCAGTGTCATTTAAAACACGATTCACGATAAACCCAAAATCACATTCCATTAATTATCAGGTTAAAGAACAAGTGTTATTTAAAACACTGTTCACGATAAACCCAAAAATCAATACTAATTCAATTCCAATTAAATATCATTTTTAATTGGTACACTTCATTAAATCTAAATAAAAAGATTTAATCTTTTCTCAACTGGGTTCAAGAACAGTGTTAGTGAAGACACCATTCACGACAAACCCAAATCACATTTGATATTCAATACAAGGCTCTGAATAGAAAATATATCGGCTTATATTCAATATCGAATTCTACGACTAACAAATGTCGTATTGGAAATAACGATATAAATATATATCTTTCAAATTTCCATAACAACACCTGTATAATCACGAATTCCAACATCGAAATATTCCGAAGACAATTTCGATTCAAATCCACTCCAATGCAATCATTGGAAATTTTGGTTATTTTCAAAACCATTTCAAATTCAATTTATTTATTTAAAAATAAATAGAATTATAATTCTAGTTCAAAACTAGTTCATTTCGATAAAAATCTATTTTTATCTTTTCAAATATGGAGTTTTTCATCCCAAACTTTCACAAATCATTTCTTATGATTTTACACAAATTATTACTGTTTTTAATAATTTTATCAAGGCCTGTACAGTCGATTTCCATCAACGGCCATCGAACTGCACTTACAGCGACCTTTTTCGAATTTGATTTGGACATAATTCCAAATCCAACCGTTAGATTTCAAATTTCTAACATTCATTAGAAAGCTCTTTTCGATACGAACCCAATGGTTCCGGTTTTAGGAGAATCCGACGGTCGGATCTCCCGCAATGTCCGTTTGAAATAAATGGTCGAAATTCACGAACTGCCGCGGCGCGGCGCGTTCTATTCAGGCCATTATATTATATATATAATATATATATTATATATATCGTCGATTTCTATTTAAAACGAATTATATAAATAGTTTTGAATTCGTTTCAAAAACATTTTCAACTTCTATTTCAATTCAAATCAAAATTGAATTCTTCTTTATAAATTCGTTTTAAAATTCATTTCTATTCAATTCAAATTTCAATTTAATTTGAATTCATTTCAATTCAATTTGAATTCGTTTTCAATTCAATTCAATTCGAAATCGTTTTCAATTCAATTCATTTCGAAATCGTTTTCAATTCAATTCATTTCGAAATCGTTTTCAATTCAATTCATTTCGAAATCGTTTTCAATTCAATTCATTTCGAAATCGTTTTCAATTCAATTCATTTCGAAATCGTTTTCAATTCAATTCATTTCGAAATCGTTTTCAATTCAATTCATTTCGAAATCGTTTTCAATTCAATTCATTTCGAAATCGTTTTCAATTCAATTCATTTCGAAATCGTTTTCAATTCAATTCATTTCAAATATTCGATTTCGAGATCACTTTTCAATATTCATTTCAAAATGAATAAAATCGATATAAATATCGTTCACGTCAAAATGGCGTCAATCTAATCAACACGGCTTCATATATTCCTTTATTTTCAAATATTCTATTTCAAATATTTCTTTTTCAAATATTTCTTTTTCAAAACTGGAATGAGGCCCAATCAAATACCATATAAAATTAATTATATGGATTTTCATACAACACATGTATATAATAGCATTGAAAATAATCAACCATCAACCAAAGTGCACTACACTGTATAAGCATCAAATATAGATATTCAACGCTTATAACAGCCTGTCAATCAATCGATCGACATATTTAATCAATCAGGATGAGTGAACTTCAAATTTCATCCCAACACCCGTGTGGGGTTTCAAACAATCAAACACATGTTTTATTTGTGCAGTTGGGCGATGTGTAAAATTTATCGACCCAATCAACGTCAGTCAAATCAGTGTACATAAACAAACCGTCTGGTTTGTAAATGAATATTTTATTTATTTACATCACGTTAAAAATTATATTTTTAACGATATAACATTTTATTCCAACATATGAATTTCTATTCAGTTCATTCTTTAAATAAAATGATATTTTTATTTTTCTAACTTATTTCAGAAAATTTCGGCGGCATAACGGCACGATACTAGAAACGGGACAAGTCCTAGCCTTATCCCCGGTCTAGTGAAGGCCCACGCCATTCACACATCAATCAAATCAATTTCATTTTGCAAACCACAAAATTTGGAGTAAGGGTCTAACCTAGCCTTACTCCTACGCCTTATAACGGCGCACGTCTAATCCTAACCAATTTATCGATTCGATTTTTCACACCACAAACCACATTCAAACCAATATCGCAATCAATCACCAAACAGCCAAACAAACAAGTCCATGGTCTGTGGACGATTGTGTCGGGTGCTACTAAGCACCGTCTGCATCCTAGTATATATATATAACTAGAAAAGAAATAGGAAGGTGAGAAATTCTCACATATAGCTATCCTAGCTCCATGGCTCTTCTAATGCAGGAAATCTTTGCCAACTCGCTTTTTTTATCACCATCGTTGCCCGTATACACTGTATATAAAAAATCACATTTTTATATTCTTTATTATATAAAAATCATATTTTTATCGCTAACTTCATATTGTGAAAATAGAATTTTCATCGCTATTTCATATTTGTAAATATAGAATTTTCACTTCGTTATTCAATATATAAAATCGAATTTTTACCATGCTATTCAATATATAAAAATCGAATTTTTTCTTCAATGTTCAATATATAAAAATCGAATTTTTAGTTCAAAGTTCAATATATAAAAATCGAATTTTTAGTTCAAAGTTCAATATATAAAAATCGAATTTTTAGTTCAAAGTTCAATATATAAAAATCGAATTTTTAGTTCAAAGTCCAATATATAAAAATCGAATTTTTAGTTCAAAGTCCACTATATAAAAATCGAATTTTTAGTTCATCCAAAATAATATCTTTCTATGATAAGTATCATATTTTTACATAAGATGAAATCATACATTTCAAATCAAAGAAAACATATTTTTCTTATCACGGAAAACGTATTTCTCGAATCAAAGAAGATGGATTCTTCGAATCAAAGAAAATGGATTCTTTCATTCGCTATGATTTATAAAAACATATTTTTATCTCGAAGTTCCACATTTAAAAATCATATTTTCGTTTTAAAAATTCAATCTTTTCCCATTTTAAAAATTCAATCTTTTTCATTTTAAAAATTCAATCTTTTTCATTTTCAAAATTCAATCTTTTAAAACCTTTCTTAAAATCAGTTTTATCTTCTTTTAAAAAAAAACAGTTTTATATACTAAAAAAAAAAAAAAGCAGTTTTATATACAAAAAAAAAAAGCAGTTTTATATACTTAAAATAAAAAAAGCAGTTTTAAATCGATTAAAATAAAAACAGAAATTATATAATAAATAAATAAATAAAATAAAAAAAAAAAGAGAAAAAGAAGATGGACTTACAGAGATAGGGGGGGTTCGGAAGTCGATCTGAAGCCGGAGGATCGCCTCGCCTTGACGCCCCTTCCTTCACCATCATCAATGGCGAACTCGGTGGTATGGAGCCGCCTGAAAACATACATGGACGGAGCGACACTCGATGGAGGCAGCGGTGCCAGAGGTCGCGAGTGCGAGAGGCCTTCGACGGAGAAGGGTGGATCGGTCGGCGACGCAGGAGATGGTCGTTGACGCGATCTGGAGGGAAACGATTTTGGGACTTTTCGATTTTTAGGTTTTTTTTTTTTTTTTTTACTTCTTTCTGTTTAATGAAAACGAGAAAAAGGGGGGGGGGCCTATATATTTTAATTTTTTTTTTTTTAATTAATTTTTTTTTTATTTTATCCCTCGGAGTTGACTTTTAATTCGAACACTAAATGAGGCCCAACGACTGTCGCCCCTAGCTAATCACCCCCATTCCGAACACAATGGAATATGTTTCGTAGGTTGATTCGACTGTTTGAATCAGTTTCCGTTAAATTTACATTTAAATCACTTTATTGAATTTTAAACGTACATTTCAAATTACCGGGGTCACATACTAACTAGAAAAATTCCAGAAAAATATTTTCTAGTTTCGTATTGACGATACGGTCCTACAAAACTAGTTTCGTCGAATTCTGAGACCGTTTGAAAAATGGTCAATTTCCAGTCGATTAAAATCAACTGAAACTGGTCAAACGCGTTTTCCTTCGCCACGCTCACATATTGATTCGAAAAATTATGAAATTTGGAATCTAGCAATAATTTGACATCACGGACCCAACAAAACTGGTTTCGTCGAAATCCGAGGTCGTTTGCAAAATGTCCATTTTTAAGGGCCTGAATTCCATAGCGACTATTCAGAATTTTCAACTGGACATGTCTTTTGATTCCCGCTACGAAATTTCGATTTTTCGGATTCGTTGGAAAGATATTCACTATTAGATTCCATTATTTTTGGTTTCACTAAAATCCGGATTGTTTTGCACCCGGTACATTCAATTGAAGTTTGAAATCGAATTATCGAACTACCGCGCCATTTTCAATTCTATTTATAATTATAAATAAAATTATATATATTCTAACGACGACGTATATAATATATACGTCGAATTATATTCAAAATAAATTTCTCGTCGATATTATTTAAAATAATTCATTTTAAATAATCAAAACTCGCTAGAATTGCCAAAATAAAAATTTTAAACTGGCCCAGATTTTGCGGGTTGTTACAATCTCCCCCACTTAAAACTTTTCGTCCCCGAAAAGGAACAAAGTCGAAAGCGGTTTGATTAATCAACTCTACGTTCGATCTGGCTTCCATTCTCCAACTCTTCAGTTTCTGAGAATTTCTCAAATTTCAAAAATTTGGCTAACTCCCTAAATTTTCGAAAAATTTCGCCATAACCTCCCCTGCACCGGGAGCATCGGGGAATTTCAAATAGCTTCCCCGGTCCTTCAGATCTCAAAAAGAAAAAGAAAAAGCCAAGCGGCTAGCCAATAGGCTCACAAAATCATCATCACCCAAACAAAACAGTAAATTTTGTAGTAAACATGTACCTATTTGTCGGGCAAACAAATTTTTTTCTCTGGCTCTAGCCTCCTTGCTATGACCTGTTCAATGATATATATGTATATGCAAGCAAATGCGACCAATTTTCAATATAAGTCAATATATGATTCAATCAGGCTAATTGGTTAAAAATTATCAAACAATTTAACAAACAACACAAACATCAATCAATTAGTGAATTTAACGTTTCAAATTCATAATTTGATATATATACAAAAATCATGTTTTTGATGCCAAATCACAACGATGAATTCTAGCTATATATAAGTTTTGGGTTCTCACACCAGCCTAATGGAAATATATAGAAAATCACACCTTCGAGACACGAACATAAATACTGATGATGTCATGACAATCATCAGTACCATCTTCGGGCGACTAGAGTGTGATGCTATATCTATCCAATATATTAAAATTTCGAATACACGCGGATCAGACGTATACGCAAAATCTATATATACTGGATTGTCCACATCAATACAAATGGATAATCAAATACGAATAATTGATTTAAATTTTCAAAACAAAAGTTTGTTTTCATTAGAAAAATATACTCTTCACACCCGTTCTAGGATACTACTGATCCTATCTCTAACGAGTCATTCTCATTGGATATTACTAATCCAATATCTGATGAATTCTTTCGTATGGTTCTAATGTGTCTTGTCCTCTGAGCTTTGTAAACCAAAGCCCTGATACCAAATGTGAAGACCCGAAACCTCCCCGTAAAGGAAAGCGTCGGATAGTTCGAGAACAAACCACAGCAGAACGCATACAGAAGAACATTTCATTGTATATTACAACAATGCATCAGATTACAGGAATATACAGAGTATAAAGGAATATTACACAGAAATATCAGAGATTTAAATTACATTTAAATACATAGCAGCGGAAAATAATACAATACACAACTAGAATGAGATATACGGATACAAAGCTTTCCGGATATCGTTCCAGCTGTAAACCCGGTTCCTGTGAATATAAATCTGCAAAACCAAAACTACTAGCTGCCCGTGTCAAAATAGGGGCACCCAGAGTTTAGGTTAAAACAATAAACTCCAGGTCAGTCATGTGACTGGTGTGAGAACTAAAACAGTTAATCTTTATTTTTAAACTTAGGTAAATCAAGGGACCACGCCGTTTAACACGGAACGGGTTTCCTCCCAAGAATACCAGTGCATAAAACAACAGCGCAATGCTTAATAAAGAAAAATGAAGCTGTTATAAGACCCAGTTCCCATCACACAATGCAATCGCAAGCCGGAGGATAGGGTTTTTACCTTATAATAGCCAAGAATGCTTGATACGTTTAAAACAAATCATTTGATACTATTATAAGTGTATAGTGTATAAAACAACTTCAAATCATAAGTATCAATCATAGGCGGCATGAATGCCCCATACCACTATGTCGCCATATATAGGTTATACAATCAAAATCGCAAAGTCACGTATTTGGAAATTGGGTTTCCATCTATGAACCGAGGCAAAAGATAGTCCTCAACCGATTCGAGACTGTCTAGCCCGAGCCTCAGGCAAGTACTCTGTCAAGCCTTTGGATCCTCAGGGCCGGTCCACACGGAGTGGATTAAAATGCCTGAACATGCGTTTCCCCGCCCTATGGGGCGTAAACGAGCCAACTAAATGACTCCATCGGTTCGAGAACGACCGATCAATCCGAGGCGCCTCGCAACAGCAACAACCACATAAGTCAAACTCGTCAGGGCGTGTAAAACCACTGACGCCACTTCTAGCTAGAAAGAAACGCATGCCCTCCCTGACGTCCTCTCCCGTTTTTGGTTCATACCGGGTGTGAAACACGCGAGGTAAACGTTACACAAAGCTACGCCACAAAGGCCGTGCTTTGATCATCACCACAAGACTTTGCTTTTCAACAGAAGCCTTGATCATTTGCATCTTAGCATGCCACACAGGCAAACCATTCTATGCAACCGATATCAGTCACACAGAATGAAATCCGATGTCAGACACACAGTCCATTTACAAGTCCGTTCTGGGTCTGAACGAAACCGGAGGCACCTAGTACCCCGCATATCCATCGACCTCCAAGTACGTCTGGACGATCACTAACTGTTTCCATCTTCTTGGGTGTACAGCCCAATCAAGATCATCAGTTATCACCCAAACGACGTGAAGACCTCCGGTCTTCGACCATCGTCTTCATCTTCGACTTATCATCGTATCAGTTATTCAGAATGGGATAAACCCGGTCTTTCCGAATAACTCGCGTATATTTTAAATAAGTGTTACACAAACACAACATACGCCTCATTCCAATTCATTAGTCACTAACCGTAAATTAATCAAGAGAATAATTCCCCAAATATTAACCCCGAAGGCGGAAACCAACATCAGATCAATATCCAGAAAACCATTCTGCTTGGCTAACCGACAGTTAGTTTCTAAATTTCACGTTCAAATCTAATTAAAGATTTAACTATCGCCTGGAGCAAAACTGGTGATACTCCATTCTCGATCTTTTCAATCTAATTAAAGATTCATTAAAACTCCACTTAGTTTTAATCATTATCTGGGTTAAAGAATCAGTGTCATTTAAAACACGATTCACGATAAACCCAAAATCACATTCCATTAATTATCAGGTTAAAGAACAAGTGTTATTTAAAACACTGTTCACGATAAACCCAAAAATCAATACTAATTCAATTCCAATTAAATATCATTTTTAATTGGTACACTTCATTAAATCTAAATAAAAAGATTTAATCTTTTCTCAACTGGGTTCAAGAACAGTGTTAGTGAAGACACCATTCACGACAAACCCAAATCACATTTGATATTCAATACAAGGCTCTGAATAGAAAATATATCGGCTTATATTCAATATCGAATTCTACGACTAACAAATGTCGTATTGGAAATAACGATATAAATATATATCTTTCAAATTTCCATAACAACACCTGTATAATCACGAATTCCAACATCGAAATATTCCGAAGACAATTTCGATTCAAATCCACTCCAATGCAATCATTGGAAATTTTGGTTATTTTCAAAACCATTTCAAATTCAATTTATTTATTTAAAAATAAATAGAATTATAATTCTAGTTCAAAACTAGTTCATTTCGATAAAAATCTATTTTTATCTTTTCAAATATGGAGTTTTTCATCCCAAACTTTCACAAATCATTTCTTATGATTTTACACAAATTATTACTGTTTTTAATAATTTTATCAAGGCCTGTACAGTCGATTTCCATCAACGGCCATCGAACTGCACTTACAGCGACCTTTTTCGAATTTGATTTGGACATAATTCCAAATCCAACCGTTAGATTTCAAATTTCTAACATTCATTAGAAAGCTCTTTTCGATACGAACCCAATGGTTCCGGTTTTAGGAGAATCCGACGGTCGGATCTCCCGCAATGTCCGTTTGAAATAAATGGTCGAAATTCACGAACTGCCGCGGCGCGGCGCGTTCTATTCAGGCCATTATATTATATATATAATATATATATTATATATATCGTCGATTTCTATTTAAAACGAATTATATAAATAGTTTTGAATTCGTTTCAAAAACATTTTCAACTTCTATTTCAATTCAAATCAAAATTGAATTCTTCTTTATAAATTCGTTTTAAAATTCATTTCTATTCAATTCAAATTTCAATTTAATTTGAATTCATTTCAATTCAATTTGAATTCGTTTTCAATTCAATTCAATTCGAAATCGTTTTCAATTCAATTCATTTCGAAATCGTTTTCAATTCAATTCATTTCGAAATCGTTTTCAATTCAATTCATTTCGAAATCGTTTTCAATTCAATTCATTTCGAAATCGTTTTCAATTCAATTCATTTCGAAATCGTTTTCAATTCAATTCATTTCGAAATCGTTTTCAATTCAATTCATTTCGAAATCGTTTTCAATTCAATTCATTTCGAAATCGTTTTCAATTCAATTCATTTCGAAATCGTTTTCAATTCAATTCATTTCAAATATTCGATTTCGAGATCACTTTTCAATATTCATTTCAAAATGAATAAAATCGATATAAATATCGTTCACGTCAAAATGGCGTCAATCTAATCAACACGGCTTCATATATTCCTTTATTTTCAAATATTCTATTTCAAATATTTCTTTTTCAAATATTTCTTTTTCAAAACTGGAATGAGGCCCAATCAATTACCATATAAAATTAATTATATGGATTTTCATACAACACATGTATATAATAGCATTGAAAATAATCAACCATCAACCAAAGTGCACTACACTGTATAAGCATCAAATATAGATATTCAACGCTTATAACAGCCTGTCAATCAATCGATCGACATATTTAATCAATCAGGATGAGTGAACTTCAAATTTCATCCCAACACCCGTGTGGGGTTTCAAACAATCAAACACATGTTTTATTTGTGCAGTTGGGCGATGTGTAAAATTTATCGACCCAATCAACGTCAGTCAAATCAGTGTACATAAACAAACCGTCTGGTTTGTAAATGAATATTTTATTTATTTACATCACGTTAAAAATTATATTTTTAACGATATAACATTTTATTCCAACATATGAATTTCTATTCAGTTCATTCTTTAAATAAAATGATATTTTTATTTTTCTAACTTATTTCAGAAAATTTCGGCGGCATAACGGCACGATACTAGAAACGGGACAAGTCCTAGCCTTATCCCCGGTCTAGTGAAGGCCCACGCCATTCACACATCAATCAAATCAATTTCATTTTGCAAACCACAAAATTTGGAGTAAGGGTCTAACCTAGCCTTACTCCTACGCCTTATAACGGCGCACGTCTAATCCTAACCAATTTATCGATTCGATTTTTCACACCACAAACCACATTCAAACCAATATCGCAATCAATCACCAAACAGCCAAACAAACAAGTCCATGGTCTGTGGACGATTGTGTCGGGTGCTACTAAGCACCGTCTGCATCCTAGTATATATATATAACTAGAAAAGAAATAGGAAGGTGAGAAATTCTCACATATAGCTATCCTAGCTCCATGGCTCTTCTAATGCAGGAAATCTTTGCCAACTCGCTTTTTTTATCACCATCGTTGCCCGTATACACTGTATATAAAAAATCACATTTTTATATTCTTTATTATATAAAAATCATATTTTTATCGCTAACTTCATATTGTGAAAATAGAATTTTCATCGCTATTTCATATTTGTAAATATAGAATTTTCACTTCGTTATTCAATATATAAAATCGAATTTTTACCATGCTATTCAATATATAAAAATCGAATTTTTTCTTCGATGTTCAATATATAAAAATCGAATTTTTAGTTCAAAGTTCAATATATAAAAATCGAATTTTTAGTTCAAAGTTCAATATATAAAAATCGAATTTTTAGTTCAAAGTTCAATATATAAAAATCGAATTTTTAGTTCAAAGTCCAATATATAAAAATCGAATTTTTAGTTCAAAGTCCACTATATAAAAATCGAATTTTTAGTTCATCCAAAATAATATCTTTCTATGATAAGTATCATATTTTTACATAAGATGAAATCATACATTTCAAATCAAAGAAAACATATTTTTCTTATCACGGAAAACGTATTTCTCGAATCAAAGAAGATGGATTCTTCGAATCAAAGAAAATGGATTCTTTCATTCGCTATGATTTATAAAAACATATTTTTATCTCGAAGTTCCACATTTAAAAATCATATTTTCGTTTTAAAAATTCAATCTTTTCCCATTTTAAAAATTCAATCTTTTTCATTTTAAAAATTCAATCTTTTTCATTTTCAAAATTCAATCTTTTAAAACCTTTCTTAAAATCAGTTTTATCTTCTTTTAAAAAAAACAGTTTTATATACTAAAAAAAAAAAAAAAGCAGTTTTATATACAAAAAAAAAAAGCAGTTTTATATACTTAAAATAAAAAAAGCAGTTTTAAATCGGTTAAAATAAAAACAGAAATTATATAATAAATAAATAAATAAAATAAAAAAAAAAAGAGAAAAAGAAGATGGACTTACAGAGATAGGGGGGGTTCGGAAGTCGATCTGAAGCCGGAGGATCGCCTCGCCTTGACGCCCCTTCCTTCACCATCATCAATGGCGAACTCGGTGGTATGGAGCCGCCTGAAAACATACATGGACGGAGCGACACTCGATGGAGGCAGCGGTGCCAGAGGTCGCGAGTGCGAGAGGCCTTCGACGGAGAAGGGTGGATCGGTCGGCGACGCAGGAGATGGTCGTTGACGCGATCTGGAGGGAAACGATTTTGGGACTTTTCGATTTTTAGGTTTTTTTTTTTTTTTTTTTTTACTTCTTTCTGTTTAATGAAAACGAGAAAAAGGGGGGGGGCCTATATATTTTAATTTTTTTTTTTTAATTATTTTTTTTTTATTTTATCCCTCGGAGTTGACTTTTAATTCGAACACTAAATGAGGCCCAACGACTGTCGCCCCTAGCTAATCACCCCCATTCCGAACACAATGGAATATGTTTCGTAGGTTGATTCGACTGTTTGAATCAGTTTCCGTTAAATTTACATTTAAATCACTTTATTGAATTTTAAACGTACATTTCAAATTACCGGGGTCACATACTAACTAGAAAAATTCCAGAAAAATATTTTCTAGTTTCGTATTGACGATACGGTCCTACAAAACTAGTTTCGTCGAATTCTGAGACCGTTTGAAAAATGGTCAATTTCCAGTCGATTAAAATCAACTGAAACTGGTCAAACGCGTTTTCCTTCGCCACGCTCACATATTGATTCGAAAAATTATGAAATTTGGAATCTAGCAATAATTTGACATCACGGACCCAACAAAACTGGTTTCGTCGAAATCCGAGGTCGTTTGCAAAATGTCCATTTTTAAGGGCCTGAATTCCATAGCGACTATTCAGAATTTTCAACTGGACATGTCTTTTGATTCCCGCTACGAAATTTCGATTTTTCGGATTCGTTGGAAAGATATTCACTATTAGATTCCATTATTTTTGGTTTCACTAAAATCCGGATTGTTTTGCACCCGGTACATTCAATTGAAGTTTGAAATCGAATTATCGAACTACCGCGCCATTTTCAATTCTATTTATAATTATAAATAAAATTATATATATTCTAACGACGACGTATATAATATATACGTCGAATTATATTCAAAATAAATTTCTCGTCGATATTATTTAAAATAATTCATTTTAAATAATCAAAACTCGCTAGAATTGCCAAAATAAAAATTTTAAACTGGCCCAGATTTTGCGGGTTGTTACAGTAACTCCTTTCGAATAAGCTATATTCGAAAATCCTTTAAACTTTATTTGTTTAACTCTAATCGATTTACTCTTTTAATTCTTTTTTTGAATAAACTAAATTCGATCAACTCATTTTAACTCGATTCGAATAACTAATATTCGATAACTCCCCTTAATTCTATTCGAATAAACTATATTCGATTTACTCATTTGATTTAACTAATATCGATTAACCCCATCGAATAACTAAATTCGATAACTCCTTCGAATAAACTATATTCGATAACTTACTTCGATTAAACTAAAAATCGATAACTCCTTCGATTTAACTATAATCGATAACTCCATTGTTTTTAACTCTATCGATTAACTCTAACTGGTTTACTTTAACCGATTAATTCTATTCAACCAACTCGACTCGACTAACCCTTTTCGAATAACATATTCGATTTACTAACTTTCGAATACCATATTCGATTAACTCCCTTCGAATAACTTATATTCGATTTTACTCCTTTCGAATACCATATTCGATTTAACTCCTTTCGAATACCATATTCGATTTAACTCCTTTCGAATACCATATTCAATTATCTTAGCTCGATAAATCTTAACTCGATAACTCAATTTGGTTAACTTAACCTGATAACTCAAATTGATTAACTTAACCTGATAACTCAATTTGATAATCTTACTTGATAACTCAAATTGTTTAACCTAACTTGCTAACTCAATTTGATTAACTTAACTTGCCTAATTCGACTCGATTAACTCACTTGACTAATTCGACTCGGCTAACCCACTTGATTAACTCGACTCGTTCACTTTGTTTTAACTTGACTAATTCACTTTGTTTAAACTTGACTAATTCACTTTGTTTTAAGTTAATAAATTCCCTCTTATTAACTCGACTAGTTCACTTGGTTTGATTTAACCAGTTCGTTTTGATTACTCGACTAACTCACTTTGGTTAACTCCTTATTTATTTTCCAATAAATATTTCCTTTATAAAATCTTTTGATTTTATAAATAAATTCCCTTTTATATAATTCTATTTATTACCTGAATGAATAATCCCTTTGTAATCCTATTTATTTATTTCTAAACAAATATCTCCTTTATATAATTCTATTTATATATTTCTACATAAATATTTCTTTTAAATCCTATTTATTTAATAAATAAATATCTCCTTTAATCTTTATTTTTTTCCTAAATAAATAAATTCTTTTAACTCTTTATTCATGCTCTACCGATATATACCTTTATATTTGCTTTCAAATATATTTCCATTATATTTGATTTCAAATATATTCCTTTTCAATTTCATTTGTAAAGGTTTTACAAACATTTCTATTTCATTTTGATTTGTAAGTGATTTACAAACTTTTCCCTTTTTATTTGATTTCTGAAAAAATATTCTAACTCCTTATATTCTCGGGAAAATTCGCCATAACCTTCTTTGTACCGGGAAAATCGGGAAAATCGGGAAAATCCCCAAACCCGCCACACAGGCCTTTCCATTCAAAAAGAAAATGTTTTGAAATTATTTCCTTTCTAAATATCGCCTATTTATAAATATTCCAATTTATAAATATTCCTTATTTATAAATAATCAAATTTATAAATATCTCTTATTTATAAATATTTTATTTTCAATATCACTTTGAAAATTCCCTTATCAACATCCCGTATGTTATGGTATTCAACATATCAAATCACGATGATCAATATCGTCCATACACACACAATCAACAACAGGTTATAATTCACATCATATATTAAAATATATGAAAAACAATAAAATAACTGTAGAGGAATCCAGTCGGATTCCTCCAACCTGTTTCCCTGCATCCATAGATGTTACACAACATAATTGTCATCACTTTCAGTTCAATATGAATTATTCTAATAAACAGAATCAATATATAACTATATAACTGTTTATATTATATATATATATATATAATATTTCATTAACTGACTAGCAATTCAATCAAAAGTCAACACACAATTAAACAGACAATTTCTAATAGTTCTAAAAATACAACACGAAATTATAAACTGTTCAGAGTTGGTGAGTTTTACTCACATTGGCGGTTCATCGTTAAAGAATGATAAACTGTTGTTTGATTTGAATCAAACAGTTTATTTTGCCATAATTTCAAACGAGCACCGATTCACTTCCAGTCAGTCCCACTGTGTTGCTCCCGTCCATACGATCCCAACGCAACTTACGGTTTGTGATTCTGATTTCATATGTAGAAGATACGCACTTTTAAAGTTTGAATAAAGTTTAAAAATGAAAATAACTTAACTAAATATTTAAATGGGCCTCCCTCTACCTTCCTTTGGCCCAATACGGTTTTAACCCCTCAGGCCCGCACCCTTATTCTTCTTCCTCCACAACAGAACGCTCCAGTATTCTTTGAAAGCCATTTCCATGACTCCACCGATCCCTAAAGCCTCCTATACACAACCGTTCATCCAACCGAGTTTGGCACCCAACTCCTCATCTCGACCTCTTCATCTTCATCACACCGGAACGAAACTCGCATCCATTACAGGAACCGTGACTTCAACGTGCTCCAGTGCGGAAAGCAACGAACTCCTTCACGACGGATCATCCCCAATCTTGCTCACAACGTTCAAAATCACCTCTGATTCTCAAAACCTCCTTCATTTCATGATTCGAAACCCCAAAGTCCTCAAATTCCAAACCCTAGCTATCGCGGTTCATAAGATGTCAGCACCAAACTAACATCGAACCAGAAATGAAGCCCACCCGTATGTAGAGGATATTTTGAGGAATCCGAACATCCAAGTTTCACCAATTTCAGATTTTTATTTGAATTGATTTTGATTTTTCTTTTGTGGATGTTTACTGTAAAATGCTTGTGGCGGCTGAAACTGTTTGATCGTGGAAAAACTGAATTAGGTTTAGGGTTGTTAAGGGTAGTGGTATTTATAATGTTTTCAAAATATCTACATATTTTTATAGAAGGAATATTCCCGGTATATTCTCCTTTATATATTCATTTTGCTTTTCTAAAAATTCTCGTGATTACATGCGATACCCAAAAATCACGAAACTGGACATGCAGCTTTAGTTCGACATTACGGTCCCAACGAAACTGGTTTCGTCAAATACCGACTTCGTATGCTCACACAGCGTATTTTTAAAGGTTAATTTACTGACTGTTTTTCACTCTAAAAATCCGTACATCAAGAAACTTGACATCTAACAATAATTTGATGTTGCGGATCCAACAAAACTAGTTTCGTCAAATTCCGACTTCGTTCGCAAAACCGGCTATTTTTAAAGCTCTGGATGACCCATTTAAATATATAAATATATTTAAATATAATTATATTAAATATAAATAAATTTATATTATCGTATATCATCACATATGATATCGTACTGCTCCAGAATATCATATCATAATTTACAGCTTGATATTCCAGATTTTCAGATTTATCGATATTCAATTTTTTATTGAAATTCCTTTTATAAAATATAAATAATTCCTTTATAAATTATAAAGGAATTCCACAGCGACTTTTCTAAAATTTGATTTGGACATAAATCAAAATCTACCCGACAAAATCCCGATTTTTCTCTTCCACTAGAAAGATATACTCCAACAGCTCCGCACGTTTCTTGTTTCGCAGAAATCCAATTTAAAACGAACCCTGTACATTCAGTCGAAGTTCGAATCGCCAATTTACGAACTGCAGCGCCATTTCGAGCTCGATTTTAATTATATTATAAATTCTACGTTCAAACTGTCGTTTATATAATATATTCGTTATTCTAATTCAATTCTAAACTGAATTAAATATCACAGATGATCCAGTTCACACCATATCGCCATTTCAGCCAATTCTGATCATTTCAGAATTAAATATATTATTTAATTTATTATTTTAAATTAAATATTCACCATTATTTAATTCCACGATCATTAAATCCTTTAATTCACCTTTTAAATTAATTAATTAATTAATTATAATACCCCTGCCAATGCGGGTCATTACAGATCCAAAGCTTGCCTACGCGCTTGTCTGGGGCTCAGGCTAGAGATTCTCGAAATGGTAAGGACGATCCCTTGCCTTGGTTCACAAATGAAAATCCCACTTCCAATACGTGACTTTGCGGTTTTAATTGTATAACTAGTATGGCGACATGATATATGGTACCCATGTCGTGTATGATTGATACATTTATATTTGAAGTTGTTTTGTACACTATGCACTTATACTAGTATCAACTGATTTGTTTTAAACGTACCAAGCATGTTTGGCTATTATAGGGGAAAACCCTATCCTCCGGCTTGCGTTGGATTGTGTGATGGGACCTTGGTCTTATAATAGCTTCATTTTTTCAAAAAGCATTGCGCTTTTTATTCTATGCACTGGTATTATTGGGAGGAAACTCATTCCGTGTTATACGGCGTGGTCCCTTGATTCACTTTATTTTAAAGTAAAGTTTTAATAACCGTTTTAGTTCTCATACCAGTCACATGACTGACCTGAAGTTTATTGTTTTAACCTAAACTCTGGGTGCCCCTATTTTCCACACGGGCAGCTAGGAGTTTTGGTTTTGCAGATATTATATTGTGAAAATTAGGCACACATCCCTATTTTGAAACTTAATGTAGCCCACATCCCTCTCATGTTTTAAATACACATCTACCCCCTGTTTTTGTATTGCCGCTTCCTTATTTTGTGGATCCGCTTCCTACTTCTCGTGCTTCTTTTCACTTCGCCTCCTTCATTTTCTTCCAAAAAAAAAGTGCGGCGCTGATTTAAAAAAAATAATCTAAAATATGGAAATATTCCCAGAAGTCCACGCCAAGAAAAAAATAGTTGCATACATATATGCAAGTATTGACAATATTTGCATACATATATGCAATTATTGCATAAAGGAAATTATGCTAACGTTTTTCCTGCGGATATGTTGCACACATGTGTGCATGTTTCAGATTTACTAGCACACTCGAATGCAAATAAAAAATGAACTGAGTTGCACTGTTATTAAATATTGCATATTTTTATGCAAAAATGAAGCAGTATTTGCACAGAAATATGCAAAAAATCAAATGTGAATGCAACACTAGAATACTTGCACGTATATATGCAAGAAACTGGAATTCTTGCATAATATTATGCATTTAACTGCATTTTTTCGCTGTTTTTTTTTTTTTTTTTCTGCGTGTTTTTTTATTTTGTTTTGAGTGATTTTTTTGTCGAATGCATAATTTATTTTAATATTGATTTTCGTATTTTTTTATTTTTTGAGCTACTTTTGAAAAACAGGGACCTAATTTATAATAATTTTATAACCGGATGTGAGCCTAATTTTGAAACTTAATAGGGTCCTGTAAAAAACGCACCCTATTATATTCACAGGATCCTGGTTTACAGCTGGAACTATACTCGGAAAGCTCTGTATCTGTGTATTTCTTTCAGTTGTGTTATGAATTATTTTTCTTCTGCTTTGTAATTTGAATCTATGATATTTATCAAATGTGTATTATTTGTTCATACTCTGTATATTCTTGTACTCTGATGTAAATTGTTGTAATAAGCAATGAAATGTTTTTCTGTTTGTGTTCTGATTTATCGTGTTCTCAACTCAATCCAGGCTTTCCCGTAAGGGCGAGTTTTGGTCGTTTCAATCCAACTTGATTTTTAAGTCAAAATATTTTCGAAAGAAAAGGACAATCATAAGACCAAATCCACACATAAATACAGATGGGTTTTACCTTATGATAACCCAAAACATTTTAAAACAATATCTTTTCTGATATTATAATAATGTCTAAATACAAATAAATAACCATCTAGCAAAACGCTTGCATCTCACATTCCACATACATAATATACAATCAAAACTGCGGGCTCTTATTGGAGAATGGATTTCCGTGGCAAGGTATGGGCAACCACCTTTCCGATACTGTACCTCCGAATGGATACATTGGGGTTCAACAAGAACATCTTGCAACCCAGGCTAAACATGACCGACTCCTCACTTTGTTTGAAAGTACCGAATATATCATTGTCATGGTTGGGGGCCAGCCAACCGAACCGATAGCATACATACCAAAATAAAAAGAGATAACAGAAGGCATTTGACTTCTCCAGATCAGATAATGATATACCCTTTTGATGGGTGCGATCCACATAGCCATGCGACCTACCCGATTTTATACCATTTCCTAGTTGATGAGCCTTGAGGTCACAAATTATTTGTTTAATTATTTTAATTCTTTTAGAACATCGGGCCACCATTCATTTTGAATGCCACATCGTCAGATCCTCTAGTTTATTTATTGACGTCCACAAAAATACTCTGGTCGTTAAGCTAAGAGAAGTGCCCTTCTCCGCCACTAAAAGAAATACGTTTGTAAAAATCAACATACGTGATTCTTAAGAAATACTCTGTCAGACACTCATTCATACAAGTCATCCACTAACAGGATGAACCGAAGGCACCGTCCTACCACATCTAGGTATCACCCTATAGATCGATAGCAAGTAGTCCTTGCAATCCGTAGATTTCATCACGACAAAATCATTGTTAACTCTAGGGATCAACCAGAGATATTTAATAGTAGTTCTTCTTCTCATGAAGATTCACGGTTTTCACTTACTCCATCTTGAGTAGTATCTTCTACAATAACGTATTTGCTGGTTTGAAATGGTTTTCGAATATAAATTCGATCCCGGTCTTTCCGTACCGTCAATCGTCTAACAAGGTTTGATAGTCGGTTATTTAACTATCAAATAAAAAAACAAAATGGATCTACTGGTTGAGTGCATAGCATCACATGGACTTTTTAACTAAAAGAATTAATGAATATTTCATTAAAACTTCTAAATCTTTCAACATAGTATTCACTTCTTATTTTAATATACAAATATTCTCAAACCATTTCTTTTTAAAACTTAGAAAAATATCTTATAATCATATCTTATTTTCCACTTTATTATCATTTCAAATCATTTGCTACAACATTTCGTATTATCTAAAATTTGGAAATCGATTCAACATATCATTCGAAAAACAATTACTACAAAATCTTCCTTTTGTTTCGTTATTCGAAAACTATAATCGTCATTTATCCTTTTAAAATAAACACATTCTAATTCTCATCCTTTCTTTCAAAAATATTGTTATATTTTCATAAAATCTCTTTTTATTTCCTTTTACTATGGAAATATCATTTCATATACTCAAGCCCTTTTTATTTCCGCTACTTTGGAAATATCAATATACATTTCCTCAAATCCTTTTATTTCCTTTAGTTTGGGATCTCATTATCTATCCTCAAATCCTTCAAGTAATGTTGCTCTGTTACTTCTCATGATGAATCGCTTCTAACATCTTTACCATTACAACTAATATCATACTTCGATAATCCTAAAGTCGTTTAAGTTAGGGTATTTAATTACCTCTCAGGCCTTGATCAACAACGTTCTTATCTTAAGATAGATCTGAATTGTAATTCAAAAAACCATATTCATTCTAATTCCAACAAATCCCACTTAACTATTTATTTAAATTATGGTTTCATAAAACCTCATTACTTTTGAAATCTACTTTTTAGATATCTTATTATTACTAAATTCATTGATTTAGTAAATGATTAATAAAACATCAACTTTTAAACGTTACTTCTTTAAACTATTTGCTTTATTATCCGGATTTTAATTCAAATCCTATTACTAAATCTCTTACGAAATTCAATTAGAAGAATCCCTTTTCTAATCCTTTCAATCATTCCCTCTTGGAAATCTTATTTCAATTTTTTATCCATTTCACTTAATGCCATTTTTAAGTAGCTCTTTAGCTTCACATCTCTTTTATAAACTCGTTATATAACTTTGGTTTTATATCAAACCCTTTTTCATCTTGATGTACTTTACTTAATTCAAATATTAAGTAACATTTATTTAAGCTTATTGCATTCTCTTAAAATCCCTTTACAACCTAATTTACCAAACTCAGTTTAAATGTAAAACCGTTCATAAATTCACTTTAAAACTCAATTATATTTCATTACTAACTTCAATTACTTTGTTAAGAAAACTTCATTTAAGAAGTAATTCCTTTAAATTATTATTAATTTAAGATTATAATTCACTTCATCAATAACTGGAATTAATATTAAATCTCCTTTTTAAAATCTTACTAGATTAAACAACTATTCGTTAAATTATTTTATTAGATTAATTATCACAACTAATTATATTTAATAATCAGTTAAAACAGTTGATTTGGTCAATTCTAAAACATGATTGACTCATTGATCAATTCTAACTTGTCCCTTTATTTAAATTAATTTAAATAATCCCATTTACTTCGAATATTATTAAATAAATAATAATCGATTCAATATAATTTCATTTTAAATTGTTTCTCAAAAACAATTAATTTCGGTTATAAACCATTACGTTAATCGTTGCTTTCTTGCTTACCCATCTTATTAATATAAGAATTCACTTTACAAGGTCATTTAATAATTACATATAAACTTAAATAATAAATATAAATATTTATTTATTTTATAAATTTTCATTTGAAATAACATATTTCAAAACCTATCTTCAGTTATAAAATAAAATTTGTAACTACATCCCGGTCGATTTACCTACTGGTAAATCGATCTTTATAAAACAGTGTATATTTGGCCATTTGCTATAAATTCCTCAACCAATATCACTCATTCGTTAATAACCGAACAAATGTGGAATTTGGGTTTAACAATTAATAACCAAGTCAATAATCCAATCACATGAGCTCAACAGTTCATATAATGATAATATGAAAATAAACAATAAATTTGAGGAATCCAGTTGGATTCCTCAAACTTGTTCTTCCTTGCATCCAAATAGGTTATCTCAAATAAAACAATCCATTCAATTCGATAATTTATAATAACATGAATAATCAGTTTAACTGATAACGGTCAAATAATAACAAAAATTCAAGCATCCATTTAAATTAAATACATTTATATTATTATAAACGTAACCAACAAGGTAAGTTATCTTGTTTGAGAATAATCGTTAAAACTAACGATTGAATTTAATTAAATTAAATGAAAGTTTAATTTAAATCAGTTATATAAAAATGTCCAGCATATATACAAACAATCATCAAATCATTCAACAACTAGCAAACATCGCACACAAATATTTAACCCGACTTATATAAAATATAAGTGTTACAACTGATAGAGTTTAACTCACCTTGGTTTTGTTCTATCATTAAGATGCTTTATTTTAATAAATTAAATGGTCGTTTAATTTAATTAAAAATTCTCGTTGCTTCCACCGTTGTCCAAACCAACTCCATCTCGTAGTCTCCTTCTGGTCCCAACAAGACCAACCACGTTATATTCTGATAAGATACGATTGAGATATTAAGTTAATAAGATTGGAAAACATTTAATTTATATTAAACTATCATTTTAAATTATAATGGGCATAACCTAAGAATTCTTAGCCCACTACTACTCTACCCAAACCCATTCCCAATAGTATCGTCTTCCCCAAACGATTTCCTAGTGCTTCTATTCCTATTTCTCCTATGCACGCAATATTATGATACCCCCAGAAACTCCACTAACCTTCAAATGAAACACATCAATCGACTCCTCTACTAATGCCCAACTCGTCGACCACTTCATCTTTCTTTTTGGAGGATTTGATCTCCGATCGACAGTGAAATGCCGCACCTAGGTGCGACATTAATTATCACCAGAATTTGCAAAAAAAACCCATCAACCGTTGTGCTTTGCTGATCGTCATTCCAAACTCCAAACTTTGTAACATCCTTTCAATCTTGTGCTAAATCAAAAACTAGATTTCAACTTTTGTAGATGATTTGTATGGTTCCAATTTCTGAGATGATGCACGTGTAGAGCTTGAATTTAGGGATTCAATGCAGTTGGTTTTGGGATTTTAGGTTGTGTATATGATTTTTAAAAAATCAAATAAGCTTTCGAATTGGTTTACCCTTCACTGTATCGAATTTCAGAAAAATGAGGATGAACAATGTTGCTCGTATATATACAGAAGAGATCCTTAGGCATCACGGTTCTTAAATTTGGCACGCCCGTATGAAGTTTGGGATGCAAGGTATTATTTTGTAGACCTACAAATGTAGAGATAGGTACGTGCAGACTTTCAGTGTTCTTTCATTGGTGTAGCTGGATGATGGGTTCGAAAATAGGGTAACTGTGTTTATACTTTAGGTTGTACCTCATTTATCATTGTTGTTTGTTCATATATGGTTGTCTGCACTAGGGACAGGCAAAAGAATTTGTCTATATTTTTCTTCTTTCATTTTGAAAAGTGCTGGCTTAGGTACTTTGATTTGTTGTTCGAGTTGAAATGGGGAGGCAGTACAGTACTTGGCATCGAAGGTATTGTAATATATATATATATATATATATATATATATATATTAAGGGGTATGCATTATGTTCCTGCATGTCTTTAATTTGAAAAGAATGTTAGAGAGGTTAGGCTAGGTGATTCATAACTTAGCATAAACTTATTTTAATTTAGGGATTACTTGGGGTAGGTATTATATAAGGTAGATTTTTATTTAATGTAGTACCGTTATTTAACGTCGACTGATCTAAATTTTCGCCAACATACATGAACTCTAATCGTGACAAAAATGGAGGTACTGCTATGTTTTGTTGTTACGATCGTTTCATCAAAATCCGACTCTATCTGAAAAACGATGCTATTTTAATTTCTATTTTTTATCAGTTCTCTTTTAAAATATCGCATGCTGACAAAACAAATCCAATTGGCTTCAAATTGGAAGTCTAGCAATAACTAGCTATACATATTCCAATAAAATTCGTTTTATCGAAAATAAAGCTTGTTTGGAAAATATCTACTTTTACGACTTATATAATATTGACATATTATATATTAATTCCAAAAAATTAAATTAAATAATAACAAATTATTATTATCGAATATTTCAAAATAAAATAATAAATTGCTTTAAATTCAACCAATATGACTTTACAACTCAGGATTCATATATTCAAGTTATACGATGTCCAAATATATGAAATTCCTTATTAAATAAACGTTATAATTTATAAACGAATTCTGTAGCGACTATTTTAAAATTTGAATTGGACATAACTTTCAACATATAAGCTGAAATCTCGATTTTTTCTTCCACTAGAAAATTATCATCAACAAGATTCAAACGTTTCTTGTTTCACAAAAATCTGACTTATATCGGATCCTTTATATTCAATAAAAGTTCAAAACTCGATATTACGAACTACGACATCGTTACGAGCTCGATTTATATTAAATATAAATTTAACATTCAAACTTCATTTTAATAAACGAATTCAATATTAATATCCATTAATTTTCCAAATATTATATTTAAAATAATAAAATAATTTAAATATTTGACTACCAAAAATACGAGACATTACAGTCCTCTACAGCATTCACTTTCAAGACTTCATGATCTTCCTTCACATTTTCTTGTTGTAAGAATCGATCGGCCTATCTCACAGTAAAACTTTCGAAATCCTAGGTGGATCCTATTCCAAAGATATTGTAAAAATCGAAATATCCAAGGTTCTAGATACAACCACCATTAGGATATCGATGGATCCGGTCAGTCCACTGGAGTTACCACCACATTAAACCAAACCTAGAAACTCCAAAGAATTTCTCTAATTTTTTATTTGATTGTCGTTGGAGTAGTGATATTTTGGGAATATTTATATGGACTAGAAACTGTCCCTAAAGCTTTTCCTTTAATTCCATCAGACTATAAACTAATCTATTTCCATGCTGGCTGAAATACATAGCCGCTATATCTGATAGGAATAGTAGGAAGCACTTTGTCATCACCTCTTTAGTAGGCCTAAGCACTTCCATATGTCACACATATCGCATGAAATGAATGGTCGGATTCGTCCTTCCATTATAAGCTTCCAAAACCAAAAAAATTAAAGTTCGGTAGATTTCTTGAATTTCTAATGTTCAGAGTGAATAAACTCGGATGCATGTTATCCACGTTTTGATTCACTAGTCTGCCCCTCATAACTCAGGGAAACATCTACAAGTCCATCATTATTACTTAAAAGTGACCTCCAATCAACATTTCAAACATCTACCATTTGAACATCCATACTAGCCATAGGTATGCCTGCACCTACATCTACCTGATCTAGATGTATGCCCCCATGTTCATGGGATCGACATCAATCCCTCTAAAGAGTCTTGTTCGGATCAGATCTACTGAGTGTGATTTGCCCTCGGTTGATCTAGATTGGTCTTGTTGAGAATTTTCAGTTCCAACTTCCAAACCATGAATTCCAATAGTCTCGCACTCAAGAGTCGGGACTATGCCCCCAACGAGAGAGGGATCAACACTGACCCCTTGTTAGGGATTGATACAGTACTGGGTGTTTGATCTTAGTGACATTTCAAGATGTTGAAATAAGTTTATTTTGCGCTTGCTTCAAGTCCAATGTCTTGACTTTGATTTCTAGATCCATGTCTGATTTTTGGAGGAAATTAGCCATCATATCCTCTTATCTCCTTAACATATCTTCTCATCATTCCAACCTGGCTTGTAATTGGTACACCACCACATTGTTCATCTTTTGTCTAGTCAAGTAGATGGAAGGATTGCCACCAGAGGAAGCTTCAAAATTCTCTCCTTGTCCAGTTTCTTCTATCTGAGCTTCAGCCATTTTCTTCTAAGTCATCACTTTCCTTTTCCATGCTTACATAATCCAACTTTCCTAAGCCTTTAGTTTAAGCATGTCTCTCCCGATGCGCCAAAATATAGTGTTGTTTTTTGTCACAAACAATCACTACAACTCTCAATTCGTCAGTTACATTTGATTTACAGTCTCAATTACACTTCAGTTCACTCTACTCTCTCACTCACTGACACATCACTATTTCCTCAGTATTGCGTCACTGTCACTCCAGTCACCTACTTACCTATCACAGAAACACACACAGTAAACTGGAATAAAAACAATTTTAAATTCTACAGTAAACTGGAATAAAAAAAATTTAAATTCTAGCAAATATAATTTTATTTTAAAATTTATTTGCCTTAGATTTTTAGTGTGTTTCACATCATATTTCCACTACAACAAAATGTGTCATTAATAACACCATTTAATAACGGTTTATTCTAAAGCATTATTATTCCCACTTAATTGTTTACATTTCAGGCAAACTTGCTTTCGTGTAACGCTAAACTTACATAAAAATCGTCTCCCTCCAAAACCACGAATTCCTCCTCTTCCTCCCTCGAAAACAATTTCGTCTCCCTCCTGAAACATAATTATTTTTTATTTTCTACCTCGAGAAACCATTTCTCTCCCTTTAAAAATGGAAATCTTTGCACCAAAACTCTCTGAAAAGGATGCAAACTTCGCTTATCTCCAACCGTATCTAACCTGTACCACTCACGGTGCTTCTCTGCGTTTTGGAAAGAAATATGACTTTGCCCAATTTGTAGTTGATGGTAAACTTATGTACATTTATTTTCATTTTCAATTTATACTCTTGTTTATCTTAATTTATTGTTTTGGAAAAAATAATTTTGATATTTCAGCATTCAAGTTCGATCAAAGGTTCGATCAAAGGTTCGATTTTCATTCTAATCGATTTAGTCAACAGGCTGAATTGAAGGTTTTATATTTCGAACTGATGCTAGGTTTAATTTGGTAATTTTTGTTAATTACTAGATTTTGTGTTAAACCATGGACATTTTATGATTCTAGGTTACTTAATATTTGAATCGACATGTTTCTTGATTGATAAAAGCTTGATGGCAGCAATTTAAATGCCTAGAGCTTTCTCATTTAATTGGGAATTCATTTAGCTTTTAGAAACTAGGGTTCTGTACAATATCCTGGCGGCTGGCAATGCTCGTATTCATTCCTACTTTATCCGACTCAAGGAATTTCTCTTTGTTCCATTTTTCTTCTTTTCTTGTTACCTTTTGTCCTTGTGTCATTGCAATGGTCAGACTGTTCAGATTAAACTCGAAAAAAAATTATGGTTGAAAAAATATTCCTGAGCGGCTACCTTTGTTTATAGTTTTATGAATGAAACAAGTACAGTGATTTATTAGCAATGTTTTTGGATCTGTTCGATTCTATTATTAATTTCGATTTGGTTGGCTTCTCTTAAATTTTCAGTTCCAATTCTGAACCATTCTTCGATGTCTTGTTAATGAGTAGAACTGTTCTTCGGATGTCCTCTCCTTATCACATTTTTTTACAAAATATTCTTTTTGTACATTGTAATTTTTTGTTCAACATCATTATCAATGTTTCAAGTTTATCTTTTACAAACTATTAAATAGTTTAGATTCGCAGTGCTTACTAAATAAGCATTTTACTTCTAGGCCACTTTGTCTATGTTAGGGGATGGATGTTTAGGGATTAAATATTCCGCTTTGAATCCATTGGAAATGCTTATGGTTCTTTATAACTGATGGATAATGTGACACCCCACGTCCGTTAATGTCACTCATTAAGAGAATGCATTAAGCTTGGTGAAGCGTTATAGGATAACAGAAACAGAAACATTACAAGACAAATATAAAATAGCAGTGGAATTAAAACCTTTATTAATCATAAAGCATTGTGTTTCAAAACATCACATGTCTGAAATACAAAAACCCAGTACATTATCAAAACTTCTGTCTTGCACTTAAAACATTAGAGTACAAAAATAAAAGAAGCATAATTCCCCAAAATAAAAACTTAGCCATAGCAGATAAAAGCTCGAGCAATACATCTAAGCAGCTTCAAGCAAGATGAAAGCAGAATCTTGGTCAAGCTTGAGTATTCCCACCCTGAGAACCTGGAGGGGAAACGGAAGAGAAAGAAGAGGAAACAAAATGGGTCAGACATAAAGTCCGGCGAATCAAATTAGTTCAGCAAATAAATAAGTAAAAGTATCATGACAGGCATATAAAGTGGATAAGAAAGATGACGTCATAAAAGGCAGGTATGACAAGGTAAATATGATAGAGTGTAATGCGCTTCTCTAATGATTCCTCTGCACCGATACTAGTATAACCAAAATGAGATGATCCCAATAACTATAAGATGGTAGACTTAGGTGTACTTTCTAGTGAGAGGTTTTAACCCCATAAAATCAACAAGTAGCCCAACAACAGGCTCTTAAACTTATTAGAGTTTAGATGTACCAAAATTACTACCTTAACTGATCAACTCCCTACTCTATAGATATCCTATGCTGGCCCCACAGTAGGGTGTATCACTCCCTAAAGTGGCAACCCTTCATTTCCCGGATGTGCACAACCATATCCACTGATGTCACAATGTCTTATTTTCCCGAGCAGGCGGAGTCATGCACGCACATGGCCCCAATGGAACGCGCTATCGGACACCGTCCCTATTTTTGGATCTCTTACAATCAGCCCAGTAAGCCTGCCCCGACTCTGACCTAGTTTGGAGTACTCGTTTGATACCTATATATGGGTTACTGACTGAAACGTGTCCCACACACAAGATGATGCAAGCTCTCCCCTTTGTCTTGCATCCTCACTACAAGGTTTTCCATAGATTACGCCAACCTACTGGTGTCATAAAATTGCATAATCCCAACAGGTTAAGTTTGTGAGCCTATATATATAAATATTACCCACCCACCCCAGATTTACTTAACCCACCCACCGTTTCAAACAAGTTTACTTAACCTATAATCAGGTTTATGTTCATAAAATCCCTATGGATTCAACTAGATTAAGTATTCTGATTCATTACCATGTCCATTTATGGTTATAATATGCTAGATCTCCCACATTAATCCCGCCACTTGTAGATGCTGGATATGTCGGTCGATTTTGATCAGGCTTGTTCCACAAGTCGAGCTTAACCTCGTGTCTTAGCACGTCTCGTGTTTGTGCACCTAGATCCCTCACATTCGATTCACCACTTGTGGTCACTGGATATGTCGGGTGGTTCCGGGCAGACTTCCACCACAAGTGTAATCTAACCTCGTGTCTAGGAACAGTTACAGTTTCTAATTACTGTAATCCTAGGCATTTCCATTACTAACCAAACTTACCTATGTCGTTATAGGTTTTCATGCCCCTTTTCCAAGTTTTTTCATAATGAACCATATGCCCCAATTTCAAAATATTACAATTTATTCAAGTTATGACCAAATTCCCAATTTTAAGTAATGCCCAAATTCAACGTTTTCCCCTCGTTCCCAATCTAACGTATTCGCATTTTTCAGCGGCATGCCTAGGCTTGAAGGTACCCTGGCTATATTAAAATAAAAGGAAAAAGATTGAGGGAAAAGGGCAGAGATGGTCATACCAACAAGGTTGACATGTAATGGCATAAACGTATAGTGGCATAATGACAAGATAAGCATATAGGATAAACATGTGACAATGGCACTGATTCTAGCATAATAGGGATAGGCATTATGTAAACAATGATTTAGATGTCCAACTAACAACATATCTGATTTGGCGATAAACATAATATAACAGGTATAAGGTGATCTAAACAGTGAATTAGGTCTACAATCAAAGGTAGATCTGACATGATAAAGGTTAAGACCCAAGTCATAGTTATGTCAGAATATCATAGATACACAAGTTATAACATATCTGATATTATTCAAGCAGTCATAGGCATAGATCCAAGTTATAGTCATATCAAGTTTTACTTTTAATTATTTAGATCTAAAAATAACTTAAACTCACAGTGTTTGGATCTAGAAAAATCGAGAAGGGATTGCTAGCGTTGGATCATATATCTAAGCTTGAATAATTTGTTTGCAGAAGAAGAAAAAGGCTTGATTTGATATGGGCAGAGGCAACATCTAGTTCTGTATTATTTTTGGTGCGTAAAAACATGAGAAATAGGCCATATTTATAGCCGAACCGAAAACCCTAATCTTCCCAATCTGTCGAGGGGGGCAACCCCCTTATGGGGTCGACCCATGGGTCGACCACCCCTTGAGGGGTCGACCCAGAGGGGGTCGACACCCCCTGAGAGGGATTTTTGCCACCCACGGAAATTTGATTTATGAACGGATTTTTGATTTTCTGAATTAATTATATATATATATATATATATATATATATATAATTCTCTTGCGTGTATAAAAACTTCAAACCTTCGTAACTTCTTCATACGATGTCCAATTTATGCAAACCAGGTGTCTATTTTGACCAGAATTCCAAGATGAACGTAATGGCGAAGTTTGTTTCCCTTAATTCTGAATATTAAATATTCATTAATTTGTCCTCATTAGTGTTGTTAAAATTACGGGGTGTTACATTCTCCCCTACTCAAAGGATTTCGTCCCCGAAATCTCCAAGTTAAGAAGAATGTATATCCTACCATCCATCACCCATCTACTCATCCACCAATCACAGGCATCCATTGTCCTTAAAGACTTCTAATTTTTATATGAACATATGCAAAGGTGTGTGTATATGTCCCAATACTAATGTGAAGATTAGTCGGTCTATTGATTCATTTGACCTCTTTAATGCAATGTATGTTAGTGCTATGAATCCAACATGTATGCAGCCATCCTATTATAACATGTAAGTTCTATATGGGTGCACAATCATCCGTCCAAATGCAACATCCATATGATGATACATCCATTTCCATCCATTAAAATAAGAAAAATGTACACACATCCATATGCAGTATGAGAGTGATTGAGCCGATCTAGTGCCTAATGTGTGTATATATGCATCCACGAGCAAACACTTGCGTTCACTTGCATCCATCAAACATAACATGTCTCGAACATATGTTTACTTTCATGGGATTCCTACCTAAAGGTCAAAGATTCGATCTATAGGACATACTTAAATAATAGAAACTAGCATAAATAAAAGCTTTGGAAAGGAAGTTAAGAACATACACTCGAAAAGAAAAGGGTACGAAGCATGAATCTTGTCTTCGGTCTCCCAAGTCGCATCCTATGGGTTATCTCCCCACTGAACTTTCATCAACTTGACTTCTCTATTGCGTAGCTTCTTAACTTCTAATCCAAGAATCCGGGTAGGAACTCGTCTGGCTATCGCCTCCCGTTTCACCTCTACCTCCTCCAATATACTCGACTTAATTACTTCTACGATATCATGCAAGCACTTCCGCAAATGAGAAACGTGGAAAACATCATGAACGCCGGATAGTCTCTCTGGTAGCTTTACTCTATAGGCCATTTGGCAAATCCTTTCTATTAAGGGAAATGGCCCTACAAATCTTTGTGCCAATTTCCCTACAGATCCAAAGAGAACCACATTTCTTAATGGTGATACCTTTATGAAAACCATGTCTCCTATTTCAAATTCAATGTCAGTCCTTCTCTTGTCTGCTTAGGATTTCTACCTATCATGAGCAGTCTTCTTTCGTCGTCTAATAAGGTCAATCTTCTCGGACGTTTCTCTAACCATATCTGGTCCAAATAATAGCCTTTCTATAGATTCCCACTAACAAGTTGGTGATCTATAGGGTCGTCCATATAATGCTTCGAAGGGTGTCATGCCAATGCTAGTTTTATAACTGTTGTTGTAGGTGAACTCTACTAAAGGAAGTTGCTCTTCCCAAGTCCCTCTGAAGTCTAGGATACACTGCCTTAAAAGATCCTCAAGAACTCTGTTCACCCTTTTTGTATGTCCATCGGTCTGTGGGTGATAAGGGGTGCTCAAACACAACTGCGTACCTAATGCTTCTTTCAAGCTCCGCCAAAATTCACTAGTTAAAATGGGGTACAATCTCTTACGATGCTAGAAGGTACTCCATTAAGACAGACTATCTCACGAACGTAAATTGTCAACAAACAAGTTGTCGTCCTCTTGCTCTTAACTGGAATGAAATGAGCGCACTTAGTGAGTCTGTCTACTAAAACCCAAATACTTGTGTTTCCTTTCTTTGATCTTGGCAAACCATCTATGAAGTCCATAGAGACGCTCTCCCACTTCCACTGTATAACTTCCAAAGGATGAAGTAAGCCACCGGGCTTCTTTTGCTCAGCTTTGACTTACCGGCAAATTAGACATTGAGAAACAAAATTTACCACATCTTTCTTCATCCCAGCACAAAAGAAAACCGTCTTCATATCACTATACATCTTATCACCGCCTGGATGAATAGTCATCTTAGAATGATGGGCATCTTCTAGGACTGTCTTTAACAAACTCCCAGTTTGGGGAACACAAAGCCTTCCATCTCGTCGCAACCACCCTTTATCGTCAATGGAATATCTATTAAGGTGACTAAAAGTGTCCCCTTTACCGAGCCTATCCAAGATGTTTGAAATCTTTGGATCCTCTCACTGCGAAGCTTCTATCTGATCCATAAGAGTAGGTCGTATCTCTTGCGATCCAAACAAACCAGGCAAAAACTCGGTGGAGGGTCTAAAGTCAAAAGTCGACATGAACTTTAAGCTTTTCCTCTCTACAAACAAAGGACTTAAGGCCATCCTCTGCCTACTCAGTGCATCTGCCACCACATTACCCTTGTCAGGGGTATAAGCAATCTCGAAATCATAAGAAGATAGGAACTCCATCCACCTTTGGTACCTTAAATTAAGATCCTTCTGCAAAAACAAGTACTTGAAAGATTTATGATCAGTGTACAACTCGAACTTCTCTCCAAGAAAATAATGACACCACATCTTAAGCGCGAATACTATGGTAGCTAGCTCTAAATCATGGGTAGGATAGTTCTTCTCATGAACCCTTAGTTGTCTACCCCAATAACATACAACCTTTCCCTCTTGCATCAGAACCGCACCAAGCCCTGAACCACATGCATCAGTGTATAATGTAAATACTTTGTTCCCATCGGGCAAGGTCAAGACTGGAGTTGTTGTCAGAGCCCTCTTCAATTGTTGGAAAGCAACATCGCAATCTATACCCCATGAAAACGTCAAATTCTTCTTCATCAGCCTGGTGAGTGGGGTCGATATCTTTGCGAAGTCCTCAATGAACTTCTTATAATAACCTACCAATCAAAGAAAGCTTCTCACCTCCATTGCATTTCTCGGAATTTTCCAATCTAGAACTACGACTACCTTTGCGGGATCTACTGCTATCCCATCTTTGGAAACCATATGCCCTAGAAATCTCACCTCTTTTTTCCAAAAATGGCATTTGGAGAACTTTGCCTTACGCTGATGCGCACGAAGAGTTTTCAAAACTTCTCTCAAATGTTGGACATGCTCATCCTCGCTCTTTGAAAAGATCAAGATATCATGAATAAAGACCACGACAAATTTATTTAAAAACTCCCGAAACACCCTACTCATTAGGTCAATAAAATAGACGTGTGCATTCGTCAACTTAGAAGGCATAACGAGCCATTCAAAGAAACCATCTGGAGTCCTAAAAGCGGTCTTATCTATACTGTCCTCAGCCACCCTCAACTGATGAAATCCCGTGGCCAAGTCTAACTGAGAGAATGTTGATGCACCAATAGGCTGGTCAAACAGATCATTTATCCTCGGGAGTGGGTGTCTGTTCTTCTTAGCGGGTTTGTTCAACTCTCTATAGTCTACACATAAGCAAAGAGAACCATCCGCCTTAGTTCCGAATACCACCGGAGCACCCATTCATATATGCTTCGCCTAATAAACCCTTTCTCAAGTAGCTTCCCTACTTGTTTGCTAAGCTCCCTCCTATCGCTTGGAGCCATATGGCGCACAAGTAATGCAACTGGCTTTGCATTGTCCACCAAATATATACGGAAATTGATCTCGCGCCTCGGAGGTAATCCCTGTACCTCATCAAAAACATCAGGATAGTCACGAACTACTGGTACAGATCACAGATCATCGATAAATGCATCTAGAGACTCTAGGAAACTAAACATGACAGACCCTTGTGGGTCACAAGAAATCTCGAGGGTCCTCCCATGGCATGTCAAAAGTCTAACGACCTCTTCTCACAATCCAGAATGGCACCATACATGGTTAGCCAATCCATCCCTAGAATCAAACCATAGCCCATAAAATCGAGCACATATGCATCGCATTCGAATTCGACGCGTGACAAAGATATGTTCAAACCCCAACAAATCATGGACAAATGAGTCGAACCACCAATGGGGTTTGAGACAACTACGGGATCCACTACCATACTAGTATTTAGGTGCAGAGACTCAACCACAGAACTAGATATAAATGAATGTGAATCATCAGAAAAAAAAGAGTCCTAATAGGATGACTGAAAGGAGAAATCAAACCTTCCATGGAAACTTTACCTCTATCTGGGTCACTATTCGGGAGAGCATGCACCTGCCCTCCAGAAGCTCCTGCCCTTTGACCTTGTCCCTGTTTCTTCGGGCACTCCTTAGCAAAGTGTCCGACCTCTCCACAATTGAAGCAAGAATTCTTCCTTCTTTTGCAGTCCTTGATCAAATGACCCTCTCGCCCATAGTTGTGACACTTCTTCTTATCCTTAGCCTTGTCATTCTTTCCGCCCTTCTTCTGTTGTTGTTGTCCTTTCTTGGACCTTACTTTCTTATTTTGTGATTCATCAACTTTAACTTCCTTCTTGTCGCTTTTGTATTCCTCATGCATCAAGGCCATATCAAAAAGCCTTTCAAAAGTTTCTCCCATTGGAATATAGGACATAGCTAACCCATGAAGGGGTTCATTCAGCCCTTTAACAAATCGCAAAGCTTTCTTATGCGAAGTATCTACTAGTTCCAATCCAAACCTTGCTAGCTGGTTGAATTTGTTCACATATTCTTTAACAGTCATGTTTCCTTGTTTGAGCGTCAAGAACCTTTCCATTTGCATGCTTTTCTCAGCTTGAGAAAGAAACTTCATTTCAAACCTCTATCTAAAATCATCCTAAGTTTCCACCGGACGCCCCGCTAGGGTTACTTCCCACCAGAACGAAGCTTCATCTTTTAGCAGCCAGGCGACTAACTGAATCTTCCTACGATCGTCCACATCGAAAATTCCAAACAAGTCTTCTATCTTCTTGAGCCAATTCCTTGCCTCTACGAATGTCTCGGTTCCACGAAATGGTCCCATAGCATAGAAATCTTTGCAAATCTTAGAGAAGTTATCTGCACACGGAGAAGGAGGAGGAGGAACGATGGGTGCAGCCGGGGGAGGAACGTCAGCTTGACCACCGGCAGGCGCCGTGGCCTCTAGATACCTATGGAACCAGCCTGGTATCGTAATGCCCTCGGAAATATTAGGTTCCCCAGACATGATGGAAAGAAAAGGAAAGTGATTCAGACAAAGGATCGAAAGATATTACATATGGCTTTGGGAATATGCTTTTCAAAACAAACTTTTCTTTTTAAAATGCTTTCTTTTACAACTTTTTTGAAAATAATTTTCAAAAACTTTTATCTAATCTGGTAACCTTCGGCTCTGATACCAAGTGTGACATCCTACGTCCGTTTATGTCACTCATTAAGAGAATGCATTAAGTTATATGAAGCGTTATAGGAAAACAGAAACATTATAAGACAGATATAAAATAGCAGCGGAATTAAAAACTTTATTAATCATAAAGCATCGTGGTTCAAAAGATCACATGTCTGAAAATACATAAACCCATTACATTATTAAAACTTCTGTCTTGCTCTTAAAACATTAGAGTAAAAAAATAAAAGAAGAGTAATTCCCTAAATAAAAACATAGCCATAGTAGATAAGAGCTCAAGCTACATCTAAGCAGCTCCAACACTACAACAACATAGGTTTTTCATAGCGTTTGAAAAACACTATTGTATGCTAGCATAGCGTTTCAGAGAACGCCATGTAACGACATGCTATATATGTTAGACCTTCTGTTTTAAATAGCATAAAAGATACACTATGAAAAGCAACTTTTTTATAGCGTTTTGTATTTGCTATGACCAAAAACGCTATAGAATATATCATCCGATACTTACTTTGCATAGCATTTATTTGTATGTTTTCTATAGCGCTTTTTAGCCATACTATAGCGTTTATTAAATGCTATTGCCTATAATATTAATTTATAAAATTAATTTATTATTGTTTTAGCTTATGACATACATACATACATACATACATACATATATATATATATATATATATATATATACATATATATACATACATATACATATGTATATGTACGTGTGTGTGTGTTATATATTATATGTGCACACAACATATTTTAACAAATAACAAATATATAAATTGCAAAATAATATTTCATACATATCATTCAAATAATTTTTCATATACCAAAACACAGTATTTCGTACACATCATTCAAACAACTTTTAACATATTCAAACTTAATATTTCATACATGTTGTTTTATCAATTTTTCCATATTAATATATCATACAATTTGGCTATCAACAACTTGCTTACGAAGTGAAAAACGATAGATCTAATCTTGCTTTGCTTATGATTTTCTCCTTAACATCAACAATAGCGGTCCTGTTAATGTCAAATAAACAAATAAGATATTAGTAATGGTTATATCATATTATTCTCAAAAAGAAACCTAACGAAGAAGAAAAAAATATAACTGAAACATAAAATATGACACACTTATACATGGGATTAATTACGGCTAATTAGCATTCGAACATACAACAACTCTAAATACAAAGTTAATCCTTTGTAAAATTAGTTAATTTTATATCCAATTGAGTTTTAAATGTCAAGGGTTATTTTTACCTTTTTGCATATATTACATCCATGCTAAAAAAAGATAAAGAGATGTAGAATATACATCTAAATTTTTTAATGTGGAAGCATTTAAATCTATGCAAATTAAAGTCTACTACTTCAGTAATGCTAAATGCAGATATAAAACTAATTAATTGGATTTTATAAATCATGCTAGAAACAGTCATCAACACAAATGAGTAAAATTAAATAAATTTCTACTTACAAAAATTCCTGAAGCTCCAAGAGCTAATTGCCTTGAAGACATCAGTGTCATGGCAAGCTCCACTATCCATGAAAACGGGTTCACGGCCTTGAGCAGCTTTGACGACCTGAAATACCAAATATATGTATTAAGTGTGTAATGTATTTATTAAAGTAAAATTAGTATTTTATATCTTTGCTTGTATGTATGTATGCATACACATACATATGCGCCTGTATGTATAAGTGTGTCTTTTGCAAACATAAATATGTCAATATGTCATAAAACAGGAAAATCAACAGCGTTATAACATAGTAATTTACATTTACTCCCACACACTCATGTAGGTACATGCACTGCAGAACAAATGTACCACTTCAAATGCACTGATAGTTGCCTAAGAAGAATCAAGCCGACGAACTTCATAGTTTGAAAAAATGATCCCTACAGCACCAACCTAGTATGTTTTCATGACCATGGAAATGTCAAGGAAATTGTATTTTTATATCAATAGTAAAAACAACATAAATATAAATACACAATCCATACTTTACCATCTTCAGCAGTCACGGCTCCTTTTATCAAATTGGCATCAAAGCTACAGTTTGCAGTCGCTAAACATGCTGTTAAACAAAAATGTTCAATTCATTACTTAAACATACACCAAATGCGAAAATACAATGCATATTTAGCTTTAAAATTTTAATTTTTTGGTATAGAAACATAACAGTTAGTTCTAGGCAAAAACCAAATAATATAAACATTAAGAATGTATCAAGGAACATTTGATGGTTATATTTCTTCTAAAACAATCCACAGAAACTCCATTTTTGAGGTTTAATGATTATATTAATGTTTATACATAAACAATGCCAGTAAACAAAACATTTGATGCATATAGTAGAAATGGCAAACTGGCTGTCAAAAGGAAATGAAATGTAGTACCATCCAACTAAGAGTTTGATAAATCTGTCCCACAATATATGATGCCAAACCTGAATCATTTGCCCGAATCATTCCCAAGTTATAAATCAGAGAAGAAACAAATAATTTTTGACATACAACTAAGAATTATACCTCATCCATTTTCCCAAGGTCTAATCTCTCAGAGTGTGAAACCTCAAAACAACTACTTTACAATTACAGACATCTGTCAAAACCCACGTAGAGAGAAAGACATATTCGTAAAAGCAACAATAACATCGATACAGTGTATAGCAGGAATGCAAAAATAGAATTTTTCATGTAAAATTGCTCCCACAAAAGTCACACTAAAATTGACCATTTTGTAATGCAAGCAATTGTTAAGCAACTCAAACTTTTACAGTAAATTTCATATCAAAATAAGTTTATCATTGCACCATGATTTTTTAGCTACTTACGCACAAGTCATGTCTCTACATGTTTAACCAGACCCATACGGCAGCAACACCCCAGTTGTCCAACTCTACATGTTTAAATCCACATAAAGCTTTTTGTATCTGATTTTGTTACTGTATTGCAATTTGCAACTTCATTTCCCTGTTTATTTTTGGACTTTTATTGTTGATAATGCTTTATAGCTCTATGGTTGTGGTAATCTTTCTTGTAATTTTACCAATGTTATCTTCTACAGACATGTACTGTTTAATTTTGGACTGTAATGAATGGTTTTACATTCAACGAAAGTTTACAATATAATCCTTCCTTGAATCTGTGCCTGATGTTATTTTAAACTTCTTGTAATGAGACAACCAAAGAAAAAGGACCAGGGAGATAAATGAAATAATCCACATGGTGTTTTGAACTAAGGTGTGAATGATTGGATTGGCTGGATATCTAAGGCTGATTTGTCCAATGAGCTAGCTGGCCCACCTCTAATTATTTCATCATGATGCGCATGATTAAAACTAGCATTCTGCATAATATTTTATACGTATTTAGAATATAGCCGCCTTATTGGTAGTATACTATTCTAAGACAGTAACAAGACTCATATCGTCAAGCTTAGACCATTCTACATGTTGACAGTTGCTCCATGCAAACAAAAACTAGTTAGGTGGATAGCTGAAATGGAAGGGGTGACACTGCTATATCATCATACGCATGGACGCATGTGTACATGCCAAGGTTCAAAATTCAGGTTTTAAGTACCGTTTTGGACAGTTGAAAGTTTTAATATTTTGGTTCTGTTTTGGATATCTCGATAATTCCAGTTCTAGATTTTGTTTCAAACCACCTTTTGTATACATAGATGAAAGAAAACATTGCAAACTTGTATTCAACATAATAAGGATACTATGATTTCAAAACAACATTACGCTTCAAATCAATAGAGCCCAAACTACTTGAATTAAAGTAAAATTCAATAATATTAATAATTGGCCCATACCATTTGAAAACCAATCTAAAGCTTATGTAGTTTTTAGTTTATTTTGTGTTGAGTTTTGATTTTTCAACGTTAATTGCATTGCGAAAGATGCAAATATTTGAAGGATAACGAAGATGACAGACTAAAGATGGAGGAGATAATAGAGGGTATGGAGAATGGTGGACGGATAAATTTGATGTTATTCTTTCATTGTTTCTTAAAATACAGAAAGCGATAGAAAATATGTTTTTTGTTTTGTGTGTTAACTTCGTTTTGTAAAATGATCGTTTTCCATGATATGTGTGCGATGTTAGTATTTTTATACTTACGAAAACTGAAAATTAAAAAGTAAAAAGAGAACCCACCCTTACTTTTTTCCCTGAAGTCCGAAATATGTTGTCTTCCACATACAAACATTATCTTCTTCTGCCAAATCCAAATGATATTCTCCAAATCAAAATCAAAGCCTCACTTTTTCGATCAGAACCAAAGTGTTGATTCTTCAATCAAGATCAAAGTTGCAGTCAAAATCAATGCACTTTTGTTTCATGGGCGAGACCAGATTTATGGCCTAATTCCGGCCCGACCATCGTCGGAAATGGACTGAAATGGCCGGAATTCTAGCATGCCAATCGGAACTTCAAGCCATTGTACATGCATTGAGCCTTGTATGCATGTATGAGTTTGTACGTACCTGCATAATAATAGTCAAGTTTAGTAACACCTGAAACGAAAGAGATGATAATGGATCATTTTCAGAACACTTTAGAGAAGAGACCGGTCAATTCAGGTTTAGCATGATTTTTAGTTTTACTTGGGCAAATCATAATTGTTCAATCAGTAACTTGGTGAGGAGATTATACTTAGAAGGAGTGCAAGATCTAAACGAATTCAAGGAACTTTTTTTACTAAGTGATGATATGTAGTTGATTTTGATTTTATGTAAGCAAATCAATCATTTTTTTAAATGAAAATGTCCTCATTTTTGGGATTTCGGACCCGGGGGGCTTTTGCTCAATTCTCAATCAGCATTATTTCCGAAATCATTGAAAAAACAAACAGTACCTATCTCAGATCAAATCATTTCCACCTCACGGGTAGGTTTCATTAAAAAGAGATTGATTTATTTCAATAATCCATTAGTTGAAGGGTTCATTTCACAAACAGACAAGAATTTTAAGTGAACCGACATAGCTATAACATGACTCATTCTTTCTTCTCTCTTCCTTTTCTTTCTTCAAACTATTTGTCTTGTATTTATGCGATATTATGTTATTATGTATCCACATAAAATTAAACATTACAAAACCATTGATGCTAGGGAAATGAAGGTAGCATTGAACAAAGGTTTACATAATATTATGTATCAACATAAAATATTATGTAAGCCTTTGTTCAATGCTACCTTCATTTCCCTAGTTTATATAGTACTTGTCCTTATGACGTGATATATCCTTGCAGGCCATCTTATGACAATAAAACTTCTTCTTTTTTCTTTAACGTTATTTTTACTTTGGAAAAAACATCCCAACTATAGAAGAGCATGTGATAACATTCAAAATCCATTGCTGTAGAAGAGAAAACATTTTACCTGGCCCATGGTGATGCTGAAGCTCAGGAATCTGTACATAATGTCAGTATGCCACTAGAATCTCATGCCTCTCAGGTAATCAGTTCATGCTCAATAGCTCTTCAGCCATCCATGCAACTCCAGTCAAGTAATATTCCTGCCATTGCTGATTAACCTACAGCCCCAGTATGTTCCAGTCATGTTGAGACTGCTGCAAAATAGCAAAGTTCCCTTAAATTGTTTAGCCCCAATAATGTGCTTTCAGACAAACCAGAAACTCATGGTGAATATACTAGTATCACAACTAAAAAAACGATGATAATATTAAAAATAAAACTACATGTGATTCTAACAATACTAAAAGGGCTTTAAATTCAGAATGCAGTTTAGAAATCAATTAAGGAGTTGTCAGTTTATCCAGTTGAAATTTAAAAATATAAAAGCTATATTAATGGTAATGACATGAATGTTATTGACACATAATTATTTTCTGAAAGTAATTTAAGTGTAACATGCTCTAATTTTGACAGTACTTAAATAGAAAAAGACCAAATTAAATATACACATAAAAAACCGTGGTCTCTTTATACAAAGCGACTTCTCTTAAAGCTACAAATCCTTAAATAAACAAGATACTATTAAAACGCATTAAATATTTCACATTAATAACCACAAACATGTATTCCTTACAAAGGCTGCAAAGCATAGTTCAATTTTCAATTATTTTCAAGTGAAATTGTTTTAGTATCCAGAAAGATGCAAATATGGATCTCTTTGCCAAGTATCTATTCGAACCAACAGAATCAGTCAAATTTTTTGAAAAGCGATGGAAAAGAAGCAGAAGCAGGGAAAATATTGTTGATTGGACCTGAACTACAATTAATTTAAAGATTGATCTTAGAGGTGGGAGAAAAGCAGGACTGTTGCAATATGCTTATATAGATAAAGATTCAGAGTTGAGAAGGGAGAGGAAAAAAAAATTAAAACTTGATACTGATAGTGGAATTGTTTTACATTAGACTGTCATATTACTATTTATCTTAAAACGAACAACATAATGTGTATATCTAAAATAAGTCTTGAGTTCAATCATTAATATTAGAAACTCTGGCTCAACCAATAGGAATAAAAGAGTGATTCGATATGGTCATAGAATTTATCTTCCTTTCAGGCCCTGGAAGTTTAAAAGAAATTCTCTCCAGAAGTTACAATGTAATCGAGGTACATAGAGACCAAATAGAAATATCACAGTTAAATAATAATGACAGTAACAATGAATAATCAGATACACTTCATATGAAATGCTAATTAATTTTAACTTTGTATTAGTTGTTATAAATAACCAAAGTGAAGGTGAAAATCAATATCTTTGCATTCATGGTTGTAGAATAGTAAATGTTACTTAATGTTGAACGTATAAGTATCAGTAATTCATATATATATATATATATATGTATATATATATATATATATATATATATATATATATATATATATATATATATATATATATATATATATGAGTGAAGTATAAAACCAAAATTTGGTTAGTTATTCAAAACATGACTTTGACTATTCACATAATGAATACCGATAGAGTAAAGTAGTAAACAATGCAAGTAAATATGTTATATTGTTTGAATTTTTATATTAAAATAATGGTAACTTCACTACTTAAAGAATTTGACTTGCATGAAGGTCAGGAATAACAAGTATTAAAATGTAGGAGGAAGAATAAATAAGCTGCAGTGTACAATTTAGTTGGTTACATTATCTCGTGTATGGCTTCTCACAATCAAAGTAAAACATTATCCTTACATACGATACTAAGATAGTGTAATAAACAATTAGCATGAACATAATCTTTATTAAAATAGGAATTTTTCTTAAAAAACAACATGGAATATGCAACTTAGCTATTCGAAAGTGAAAGTGAAAGTAAGAGTATATACCAATACATGTAAAGTGTCTTAATCATACATGAGTCAATCAAAAAACCAGCCAAAATGTTTTTCGAAATGTGATACGAAAGGCGGAAAGAATGCAACTACATGGCCAAATTATGTTAATTTAACTAATTAAATTTTAAAAATTGATATCTTTCTTCATATGCAACTCGAGTGGTTGAAAACGAAAAAGAAAATGCATATACTGGCACTGTATAGTATTCATATACTACGTCTGCTAAGTAAGCATGATAATCCATACACAAGTTTAAAAAATTAAAACAAGTCATGAAGTTTTTTAAGGGAGCATGCTAGGACAAAAGGGTAAATATGGTCATGCACAACAAGTTATTATAATATAATAAGTAAATATAAAAAATTGACACTCCTAGTCGATGTCCTACATGCAACACTAAGCTGCAACTATAGTGAACTTGCCACAAATTGAGTTAAAAATTAGCTTAATACAAGATGAATTAATTGAAGCAGAAATGCGTCATATGTTAACTGACTGCAAAACTGAAACCCACATGAAAACAAATATCTACCCAATAACCACCATACAAACAAACATCAACCCAGTACCTGCTACTACAGAGAAATTGATAGTACCAGCAACTAAAGAGAATTCAATGGCGATGAACAATCTAGATTGAAACAATACTGAATAAATAAAGATAATTTGCTAGTACCTATAGGTTACAACCAAGTGAATAGGGAGAGAGAAACATTGAGAAAGAGAAAGGACCCGAGGAAACCCTACGTGGCAAAAGAGGAGGAGAATTCGTGATATTGTTAAACATTTGATTTTGTGCGTTAGGGAAAAATTGGTTTAATTTTGGATTTGACGTTCTAGGGTAAAACGAAGAGTAGGAGTTGTGAAGGGAAGAGGGAGAGGAATGGAAAGCAAACCGGGCAGCATTACCCCGTCTTTATTTTATTTTATCGATTATATTGAAAAACCCACCATATTGTACACACATAGCGTTTCAACGTGAATTTGTAATTTCATCTCATATTTAAAATAGCGATCTGTGACATAACGCTACTTTACTATGATGTGGAGTGCTGTTATAAATGATTTTTCTTGTATTGCAAGCAAGATGAAAGTAGAATCCTGGTCCCACCCTGAGAAACTAGAGGGAAAACGGAAGAGAAAGAAGAGGAAACAAAATGGGTTAGACATAAAGTCTGGCGAGTCCAGTTATTTTTAGCAAATAAATAAGTAAAAGTATCATGACAGACATATAAACTGGATAAGAAATATGACATCATAAAAGGTAGGTATGACAAGGTTAACATGATAGAGTGCAATGAGTTTCTCTAATGATTCCTCTGCACCAATACTAGTATAACCAAAATGAGATGATCCCAACAAATATGAGATGGTAGACTTAGGCATACTTTCTGGTGAGAGGTTTTAACCCTGTATAATCAACAAGCAGCCCAACAACAAGCTCTTAAACTTACCAAAGTCTAGATGTACCCTAATTACTAACCTAATCGATCGGATCCCTACCCCGTAGATACCATGTGATGGCCCCACAGTAGGGTGCATCACTCTGTAAAGTGGAAACCCTTCACTTCCTGGATGTGCACAACTGTATCTTTTGATGTTACATCGTCATATTTTCCCGAGTAGGCGGAGTCATGCGCGCACATGGCCCCGATGGAACGCGCCATCGGACACGTCCCTATTTTTGGATCTTTTGTAATTAGCCCTGTAAGTGTGCCCTGACTCTGACCTAGTTTGGAGTACTCGTTTTATACGTATATATGGGTTATTGATTGAAACGGGTCCCACACACAAAATGATGCAAGCTCTCCCCATTGTCTTGCATCCCCACTACTAGGTTTTCCTTAGATTATGCCTACCTACTGGTGTCATAAAATTGCATAATCCCAACAGGTTAAGTCTGTGGGCATATATATAAAAATATTACCCATCCACCCCAGATTTACTTAACCCACCCACTGTTTCAAACAAGTTTACTGAACACCTAACTAGGTTCATGTTCATACAATTCATATGGATTCAACTAGATTAAGTATTCGATTATAATATGCTAGATCTCTCATATTAAGCCTGCCACTTTTGGAAGCTGAATATGTTGGTCGGTTCTTAGAAGACTTTTCCTACAAGTTGGGCTTAACGGTGTATCTTAGCACGTATCGTGTTTGTGCACCTAGACCCCTCACATTAGAATCACCACTTGTGGTCGCGGGATATGCCGAGCGGTTTCGGGAAGACTTCAACCACAAGTGTAATCTAACCTCGTGTCTAGGCACGGTTACAGTTTCTAATTACTGTAATCCTAGGCAATTCCATTATTAACCAAATTTACCTATGTCGTTATAAGTTTTCATGCCCCTTTCCCAAGTTATGTTCATAATGGACCATATGCCCTAATTTCATATTATTACACTTTATTCAATTTATGCCCAAATTCCCAATTTTAAGTAATGCCCAAATTCAACGTTTTCCCCTCGTTCCCAATCTAACGTATTCACATTTTTCAGCGGCATGCCTAGGCTTGATGGTAGCCTGTCTATATAAAAATAAAAGGGAAAAGATAGAGGGAAAAGGACAGAGATGATCATACCAACAAGGTTGACATGTAATGGCATAAACATATAGTGGTATACTGACAAGATAAGCATATAGGATGAACGTGCGACAATAGCACTAATTCTAGCATAATAAGGATAGGCATGATGTGATCTAAACAATGATTTAGATGTCTAACTAACAACAGATATGATTTGGCCACAAACATAATAGAACATGTATAAGGTGATCTAAACAGTGAATTAGATCTACAATCAAAGGTACATCTAACAAGATAAAGGTTAAGATCCAAGTCATAGTTATGTCAGAATATCATAGATACACAAGTTATAACAGACATAGGCATAGATCCAAGTTATGGTCATATCAAGTTTTGCTTTTAATTATTTAGATCTAAAAGTAACTTTAACTCACAGTGTTTGGATCTAGAAAAATAGAGAAGGGATTGCTAGCGTTGAATCATAGATCTAAGCTTGAATAACTTGTTTGCAGAAGAAGAAAAAGGCTTAATTTGATCTGGGCAGAGGCAACATCTAATTTTCCATTATTTTTGGTATGAAAAAACATGAGAAATTAGGCCATATTTATAATCGAACCCAAAACCCCAATCTCCCAATCTACCCCCCTTATGGGGTCGACCCATGGTCGACACCCCCCTTGAGGGATCGACCCAGGGGTCGACACCCCTGAGCGGGATTTTTGCCGCACACGGAAATTTGATTTTTGAAAGGAATTTTCTGAATTATATATATATATATATAATTCTATTGCGCGTATACAAACTTCAAACCATCATAACTTCTTCATACGGTGTCTGTTTTATGCAAACCAGGTGTCTATTTTGACCAGAATTTTGAGACAAACGCAATGGCGCAGTCCGTTTCCCTTAGTTCTGAATATTCAATTAAATATTATTTAATTTGTCCTTTTTATTGTTGTTAAAATTACGGGACGTTACAGATAAGATGGTATATTCAGACAACATGTTCGGTTTTTGTATTCAATTATGGTATTACGAATACGGAAATAACAGGTTAATTTTGGTAACTTAATGAATGATAAAAAATTACTACCATTTGCAATTTTTTTGCAACCCGTAATATCTGACTTCAGTTACTTGGAGAACATTTACAAAGTTTCAATAAATGAATCACGGATCTAATTTTTGCTAGGTCAAATATGATTATGTTTTAGCTTAAGATGTAATTTGCAATAGGTAGACATAACTTGCAATGTGACTATGGGGCTGACAATTTTTTTGTTTGCATGGTAAGTAATTTACGTTTTAGTGAAAATGATTTTTTTTTTTGATTTTTTTTTAACTGTCTGTGGTTGTTTTGCAGCCTAACAGTTGTGATAGTAGGTTTATTATAGTATTACAAACAAGCTAATAAATCTTCAGGTTTCCAATGGATGTCGGAATCATGCTAGTGAGATCTTGGTTTACAAAAATTGTAAGCGGATTGATTTCAGCGAGTTTCCCAATAGATGACGAGATTGTCCTACAATGAAATTTAGAGTTAGTTCGACTACATGCCCTTTTCATAAGGCTCGCATTCAATTCCTTGCCAATCGAGTAATCAGTTGGTTCTTTACAGCTAAGTAATGTTGGAGAACTATTAAAAAAATTCTTGTATTTTAGTATTACTTTGGATTTGAGTCATGTTTGAAGCAAACAAAGTTTGAATTTGATAATGTTAATGATACTAAGGCTAGGCTAGCAGCACAAAAATGATGACGAGAATTATGAGAAATAAGGAGGTAACCATATTTTCTTTTTTGAATACTATTGTACATGTTGAATAAGAGTAGAGACAAGATTGTAAAGTACTTAAATTTGGATTGTATTGATTTTGGATTAAGAGAGAGAACCATATTTTCTGTTTTTATGACATGTAGTCTAATGAGAATGTCCATTGTCACACTAACTTCAATCTGATCCATTGGCTTGACCAACATGATATGGATACATAATTAGTTCGTACTGATTTCAATTAAACTGAACCATCACATTTATTTTCATTCTATTGGATGACTAAAGTTGTGTTCCTAAGTATAGAGAAACAGAATATGATCTTAGTTGGCAGCACGCGTCTGTCGGGATATAGGAACAACTCCATGCTCCTGAAAGAGCTACTGATACTGGTAAGTTATGTTATTTCCCTATTGTCCAATGTGTTAAAATTGATGATTCAAATATTTGTAGAGAAGGAAAGATTAATTGTCAATCATGTAACTGGCTCCTATATGGAATAACTTGGGTGCCAAGTTTACTTGGAGGTCAAGAAAACTTGGGTACCAATTTTACTTGGAAGTCAAGAAAACTTGGGTGCCAAGTTTACTTGGAGGTCAAGAAATCCCTCTATATAAATAGAGGTCATGTTATTGTATGAAGAAGGAAATCCATCATTAATCTTCTCTCTATTGTAATCTTCCTCCTCTCTTATGTACTCATTTCTTCATTGAGAAATAAAAGTTGTTGGGTCTCCGTGGACGTAGGATATTCATATATGAACCACGTTAAATTTCTTTGTCCTTTTTTGTTCTTCGTTTTTCGTGAGATTTCATAATTATTTTTGTTATACTCCATTGGTATCTAAATAAACAATACTAGATCCTCATCAAAATTCCGCATAAATCACTACAGTTTGGTATCGGAGCTGGTGTTATTGTTTCTATTTGGATATTAATGGCTACTTCTAGTAAGTCTGTTGGAAGATCTAGCATCAATTATGGAGTAACACGTTTTGACGGAAAAGGATATTTTGGTACTTGGAAGATAAAGATGGAGGCCGTATTGAAAAAGGAGAAGACTTTTAAAGTTGTTTCTGCGCCTGAGAAATTGAAAGATGTTGATGCAGCTGAATTGGAGGAAATGGAAGACGAAGCTCTCACAAAAATTCAGTTGAGTCTTTCAGATGAAGTCCTTAGAGAATTTTCTCAGAAGAAGACGGCGAAGGAACTATGGGATGCATTATCAGATGCATATCAAGACAAGTCTCTCACAAATCAGATTATTCTACAACAACAACTTTATTCATTTAAGATGAAGCCTGGAGCCGATCTTATGGAGCATGTAGATGCCTTGACCACTTTAGTTATGAATCTGAAGGCAGCAGATGTTGATATTAATGATGAGGCTCAAGCTGTGATCCTCCTTTGTTCCTTGCCTAAAGAATATACTGCTTTTGTCAATTCTATGATTTATGGCCGCAGTAAAATTAGCCTTTTTGATGTAAAGGCCGGCCTTCATAATAAAGTGTTAAGAGGTAGATTGGCGAGCACTAGCATTGATAGTGATACTGAAGGCTTATCTGTTCAGAGAGGTAGAAGTCAAAGCAAGTCAAAGAAAGGTGAAGAACGGAATTCTTCGAGGTCCCAGTCTAGTGGGCCTAAGAAATTGACTTGCCATTATTGTAGGAAGCCCGGGCACTTTATTGCACAATGTCCCAAGCTTGAAGGAAAAAGAAAAGACCCAAAGCAAGCTTCAGCCTCTACAGCGGAGAAATCAGATACAGAGAGTGACACTGATGTGTTTACAGCTTCTAGTTCTTCTGGGAAGAGCACCCTATGGTTGATTGATTCTGGCGCATCCTATCATATGAAACCTGATAGGAACTCTTTTTCCACTTACCGTGAGATTGATGGAGGAGAAGTTATAATGGGAAATGATGCTTCTTGTCGTATGGTTGGTGTTGGTAGTGTAAATATCAGGATGTTTGACGGTGTTATTCGAACCATTACTGATGTTAGGCATGTACCTGATTTAAGGAGGAACTTGATTTCTGTTGGGGCGTTGATGAGACTTGGACTAAAGATTGTAGTTGAAGAAGAGATGTTGAAAATATCTAAGGGTTCCATGATCGTTATGAAAGGAGTGAGGGTAGGAAATCTCTATTTACTAAAGGGCACTACTGTAGTTGGTGAATCAGCTTCAGTTACTTCAGCTGATTCAGATTCTTCCAGATTATGGCACTTGCGGATGGGCCACGTTGGCGAGCGCAACATGGATGAGCTAAGAAAGCGATGTTTGATTGACGGAGTTCGGCATTCAATGCTTGGTTTTTGTGAAGAGTGTGTTCTTGGTAAGCAGACGAAGATTTCTTTTGGTGTTGGTGAGCATAAGGCAAAAGCTGTTTTGGATTATGTTCACACTGATGTTTGGGGACCTTCCCCTTGCCCATCCTTAGGTGGAGCCAGTTATTTTGTTTCATTTATAGATGATTTCTCTCGTAAAGTACGGGTACACTTTCTGAAGTCCAAAAGTGAAACCTTTACTAGATTTCGTAAATGGAAATCCCTGGTGGAGAAGCAGTCAGGGAAGAAGTTGAAAGTTCTCCGTTCAGATAATGGTGGAGAATTCATATCACAGGAATTCATCGATTATTGTGAGTCCGAAGGCATTAAGAGGCATTACACCACACCAGGCGACCCCCAGTCCAATGGAGTTGCAGAAAGGATGAATCAGACATTGTTGGAGAGAACTAGGTGCCTCAGATTGACTGCTAAGTTAAAGAAGGGATTTTGGGCCGAAGCTTTATCTATGGCGGCTTTCCTCATCAACCGCACACCTTCTACTGCCATAGATATGAAGATCCCTGAAGAAGTATGGAAAGGAGAGCCTGTTAGCTATTCATTCCTCAAGGTGTTTGGTTGTCCAGCTTATGTGCATGAGAGTCGAGGAAAGCTGGAACCTAGAGCTCGCAAGTGTATCTTTCTAGGTTATAGAAGAGGAGTAAAAGGATATAGGTTGTGGTGTCCTATTAGCAAGAAACTTATTATAAGCAGGCATGTAACTTTTGATGAGAAGGCTATGTTGAAGGTGGAGCCTTCCTCATCGGATGATGATGAGAGGACATGTGAAGAATACCAAACACAAAGCAAATCATCTGTTAATTCTTTCCATAGACATTCAAATGGCATTTCCGATGACGCCGTGGTTGATGAGGATAGTATGGATACTGGCACAGAAGATCAAACTCAAGGTGGAGCTCATACAGAGACCAAACCTGTTAGAGAAAGAAGAAAGCCCAGATAGCTTGATGAGTTTGTTGGTTTGAGCATCAAAGACATTGACTTTGATGATATGGCAACATATGCATTAAATGTTGTCCATGATGAGCCTAGAGATTATAGAGACGCTATTGCATTAGTTGACAGTTCCATTTGGTTAGTAGCAATCGAAGAGGAGATCGAATCTTTACGGAAAAATCACACTTGGGATTTGGTGCCACTTTCTGTCGATAAGAGAGCTATTGGATGTAAGTGGATCTATAGAGTAAAAGACGGCGGCAGTGGAGATTTTAGATATAAAGCAAGACTAGTAGCAAAGGGGTATGTTCAGAAGAAAGGGGTAGAGTATCATGACATCTTTGCTCCAGTTGTTATACATACTTCCATTCGTATTCTCTTGGCATTAGGTTCTCATTATGACATGGAGTTAGAGCAACTAGATGTCAAAACTGCTTTCTTGCATGGTGATCTGGATGAAGTGATTTATTTGCGGCAGCCGGAAGGGTTCACTGATAGCAGCAGGCCAGACTATGTTTGTAAACTTAACAAATCTCTTTATGGACTGAAGCAGTCTCCTAGACTATGGTACAAGAGATTTGATAAGTTTATGCTTTCACAGGGATACTCCAGAAGCTTCAAAGACCAGTGTGTTTATTTTAGGAGGTGTGATGATGACATGATTTATTTGTTGTTATATGTTGATGATATGTTGATTGCATCCCAGAGTATGGTCAAAATTAAGGAGTTGAAAGCGGAGCTCAGTAGAGAGTTTGATATGAAGGATATGGGAAAGGCACAAAGAATATTGGGTATGGAGATAAGCAGGGATAGGAAGCGGAGAGAGTTAAGGCTCACTCAGGCACAGTACATCGAGAAAGTCCTCACTCGATTTGAGATGGAGAAAGCCAAACCGGTAGGCACTCCTTTAGGCTCTCATTTTAAGTTGTCGAAAGACCATTCTCCTACATCAGAAGAAGATAAAAGGTATATGGCTAATATACCTTATTCTAGTGTTGTTGGTAGTCTCATGTATGCGATGGTGTGCACGAGACCAGATTTGGCCCATGCAGTTGGTGTTGTCAGTCGATATATGTCTAACCCAGGCAAAGAACATTGGCAAGTAGTGAAGTGGATTCTTAGATATCTTCGAGGCACTTTTTCGGTGGGTTTGCTATATGGTGGAGTAGATGGTGACATCCTTCTTAGAGGATACTGTGATTCTGATTATACTGGGGATAGAGATGCTAGAAGGTCAGTGTCGGGCTATGTTTTTACACTTGGCATAGGCTCGATTTCATGGAGATTAAAGTTGCAATCTATCGTATCTTTGTCGACTACCGAAGCAGAGTTGATATCGATTGTGGAAGCAACAAAGGAAGGATTGTACTTACTCCAGTTATTGGATGATCTTTCAATGGTGCAGCGGACAGTGGAGCTATTTTTAGATAGTCAGAATGCTATTCATCTTGTTGAGAATCAAGCATATAGTTCACGGACAAAGCATATTGATGTTAGAGGTTTCTTTCTTATGCTTGAGGAAGAACGGAGCAAGATCAAATTATTGAAGGTGGGTACTTCGGATAATCCTTCAAATATGATGACCAAGTCACTTCCAAAGGACAAGTTTGAGCATTGCTCAAACTTGATCAGTTTGCTTCCTGTTACTTGAGCGCCATGGGGCGTTGGGCCCAACGACTTCTATGTTGATTGTTGAAGATGAGATGATGAAGAAAGATTGTCATATTTGAATCAAGGTGGAGTGTTGAAATTGATGATTCAAATATTTGTAGAGAAGGAAAGATTAATTGTCAATCATGTAATTGGCTCCTATATGGAATAACTTGGGTGCCAGGTTTACTTGGAGGTCAAGAAAACTTGGGTGCCAAGTTTACTTGGAAGTCAAGAAAACTTGGGTGTCAAGTTTACTTGGAGGTCAAGAAATCCCTCTATATAAATAGAGGTCATGTTATTGTATGAAGAAGGCAATCCACCATTAATCTTCTCTCTATTGTAATCTTCCTCCTCTCTTATGTACTCATTTCTTCACTAAGAAATAAAAGTTGTTGGGTCTCCGTGGACGTAGGATATTCATATCTGAACCACGTTAAATCTTCTATGTCCTTTTTTGTTCTTTATTTTTCGTGAGATTTCATAATTATTTTTGTTATACTCCATTGGTATCTAAATAAACAATACTAGATCCTCATCAAAATTCCGCATAAAACACTACACCATGATATTAGCATGAAAATTTCTGATACTAAAATACTATTATTCAGTTAGATCAGATACATTGGTTTAAGAAAGGGTGAAACCTTCTGGAGTTATGAAGTTCCTTCATCTTGCTAAAAATACTTGTATTGAGGATAAAATGTTGACTTTATGAGTAACCCTACTTTTTTTCATTTTATTTTTAATTCTTTTACTGGTTGCAACCAGACTAGTTTAATTTGTACTTATGTTTTCCACAAACATTTATAGAACTCTTATAACTGGCTATATCGAGAGTTTCATACCATGCCAACTGAGTGTCGCCATGTAGTATTTGTACATAGTAGTATTAGAGTGTTCATGAAAAAAGCAAGGCTCCTCATACATACAAATACTATTATGTACTTTTCATGTTCCTTATGCGATGTACGTATAACAGCTTATCGTCAATATGCACGTAGTATTTACTGTAATTGTCAGCATGCATCTGCCCATATACAGTGCCAAATTCAACAAATTTCATGTTAATAAATATACCAAATTATGCACTTTGAATGGTTTCTAAATAAATGATTGTTGTTAATAAAATGAAGCCACTTCTACGTTCTTTTACTTTGACTTTGAATGATTTCTAAATGCAGTCTATTCCTTCCCTAATGTTTTGAACTGATACATGATGATTGAAACTCAAATTATATTTGGCAATATACCAAATGTGTTTTGAATAATGACCACTAAAGAAATGAATGATCAATATTTTCTAGATCATTTTTACAAATTACACAATTCTTGTAACTATTTCATTCCACTTTGAGCATCCGATCCATTGGAAATATGAAGAATTATTAGCAGGTTTTTAATAATATTAGCCGCCTAAATATTGTAATTTTTTTCAACTGTCTGTGGCTGTTTTACAGACTTGGCGCTGGTTTGATTTTACTTCCTGAATAAGCAAATTTTGTTAATAGAATTTTTGTTTGCATAATTTGTTAAAGCGATTCTTCGTACCTGATAAGATGGTACATTTAGACAACATGATAACCATTAGAATAAGATTATTTTTTGACAATGTAAGTGTTAACCGTCTTTTTGGTCCGGTTCCCAAAAATACATAAGGCACACTCGACTCAACGCATCGCGCGAAGCCAAAACCGAGAGTGTCGCCAAGGAGTAAATGAAAAGGGTCGAAAAGGGATCGTGCCAACGAGAACTTCACCGCTCCATAACATATTGCCAAACCAATACCTCAATCCCAGAAAGTCACAAGACCCAAAGGCTCGCCCCCTTTTTTGCCTCCTTTGTGAATTCTTCGTACCCCAGGGAGGGTACGAAGTTTCAGGGGAAAGCACTATGGGATACGGGATTTCGGCGGTCGGCTCCAGTGGATATAAAATTCCTGGTGTGGTCCCCTACTTCTACCTACCCCCTACCTACTTTCATCTAACCACTCTACTATAAGTACTCCTTAACCTCACACTTCAAAGGGGTTGGAATTTATTTACTTGACATCTCTTGAGAGCTCCAAGTAGCCACTTTAGTGGCATCTCCACTTTGAGGAAGAAGAAGGGCAAAATTGTCTTTTTTCCAATACTTTGCATATGACCATGATGACTTCATGTAACCTAGAGATGAATGTAATGAGATGTCATGAGATAGTCTCGACCTTTTAACTTTGTGTTATTAATAATATTCCAACGACTCTACCAAAGTGGATTTAGGTTTCTCGCGAGGCTGAACCACTATAAATCTTTTGTGTCAATTATTGCTTTCCGCACTTACTTTCACGACCAAAACTATTTTTCCTAAGTAATTGGAATCTTGGGTGTTTACAACATTTTTTGCCATTAACAGTCAACATTACAATTATTGAAATAACAGATCAAATGTTACAAGGAGTAACTGAACATTTTTTTTTGTATAAGATATTATTTACATTTGGGGGGGTGTTTGTTTCTAAAATAATGTTCATCCGGGTAATGATTCATGTTTCCCCTAATTCTTTTGGTGGAACTTGCCTTTCTTTTCTTGATGTCTCCGTGTTTTTTGTATTCTGAGGTATTATTCGGTTGAAACATGAATTTCTCTGCTAGGCAAAATTATGATTTTTTTCCTGGATTTGGGACACTACGGAAGTTTGTTTTGACATGAAAATTCTTTGTATTATTATTATGACATATACATGGACTGCAATTTGTGCCAAACCAAGAAAATCGATAATCTATTATTATTTCTCTTTTTTTATAAAATTTGTTAGGAACTTGATATCATCACCAAAATTCGATAATTTCTTTATTTTCAAAGGCATTAACATTTTAAAACTTAAAATTGAACTAAAAGTTTGATATGCTTAATGGTTTATTCTCCCAGTTATCTTTTGGACATCTAGTTTGAAGTTAGAACCCATTTATGAATTCTTCAGCTACTTTAAAATTTGAAACCTTTATGTCATATGCATCCTATTGATAATACGATACCTGTTTACAAGCACGACACATGTTTTTGGGCAAATAAAATCACCTATCTCCAAAATTCTCTGTACCCCTGTATCCAACCAATCAGCACCCCCTGAATTTCACCTTTTTGCAATTAAACCGTACTTTATTCGTGGGCTTAATTGCAAAAAGATAAAAATTAGGGATTTAATTGGTTGGATATAGAGGATAGAAAACTTTGAGAACAGAGGATTAGCTCTCGCTTTTGGGATGGCCTTGTTATTCGTAAACTCAATAACATATAGTGAGCCGCTATTATCGTAGAAAAAATTTGTATCAATTCATCACTTGAACTTAAGCTGCAGTAACCATCCCACTTAACCTTCTCGAGTATTTTATCATTGAAAAAAATTTGTTTTCTAAAGTGACATGTAGCTATATAAATTTCAATAAGGCGATGACTGAATCTCTATCCAAACTGTCAGTAATGCAATCTTCAATACCACAATGACTGGAGTCAAAATCAAAACGTGGCAGGTATATACTCTACGTTATCACATGTTGCAAATATACAACTTATGGATCAACCCACAACAATTTTTTTACAGGGTGGCTCTGGTTAGGTGCAAAATACTCCCTTCAGTCCATTTTACACGACGTTTTGGATTTTTTTCACAAAGAATAAAGCAGTTAAAACTTGACCTGTTTACACTTCAATCAATGTTGTATCTCTCATATCTTATTAATTGCTCTAATGACTTTTCATCATAAAAAGCAACAGTCCAGCTAATAATATTAAATGGATGCGTTGGTATATGGAAATAGCAGTAAATGGATGCATTGAGAGTGAAATATACTGCATGCATGCCCTATTAATGAAGGGTAAATAAAAGAAATATACTGCATTTTTATCTAAAACGTCATGTATTATAAAAATTATTCTCTCATCCAAAACGTCATGTATAATGGACTGGAGGGAGTATAAAGTTTTCCGACATTAAGATGTTGGGAGTGGAGACACCTATCGATATAGACCAGTCTACTACGATGGTGGTCGCTGCAATAGTGAATCATCTGTAGTTGCATTATCTCAAATTTCATATGAGAAAATCAAAGTCACCTACGCTTATCGACCCTTGTATCTTGCATTCAGTGGTAAGGTACCTTGCTTGGATATATCACTGACTGATACAGAGCTTGAACCGATTCAAGAACATCCGCATTTGAATGACGTGTTTCATTGGAAGGCTTATGGTGAGTAGCATGCGCCTATCGTTCCTCCTGTTGATTTTTTGAAAGAAGAGAAGAAAATGAGTGGGAGAAGGTTATATGGTTTGGATGCCTGTTTACAAATTATCATGAAAAAAAAATTGTTTATAAATACGATACCTATTTACAAGTGCGACATATGTTTTTGGGACGGCCTTGTTATTTGTAAACTCAATAACCTTCGGTGAGCCGCTATTCTCACGGGAAAAAATTTGTATACAACTCTTCAAGTATAATTTTGAATTTGTATGTAGGCATTTTGCACTGAAAACAATTTAAAATGCAACTCTTGCTTAATGAGGAGGGGAATACAAATGCCTTGCAACTGTTATCAAGTTCGAGCTTCTGCTGCAGGAGCTATTTCTGAACTTCTTGAAGTAAGAATTTCATTGTCTCTTATACAACTCACTCAAGGTATGTTCTAATCTTGTGCTTTTGTTGAGTTGTATCCATGATTTGATTAACTGTTCCTTGGTCTTGTGCTTTTGCAGAATTAGTATTATCCTCTTGATTGGCTCTCTCTCTCCGCTATAAGATATTGTTAACAGGATAAGCGACCTAAATGAAAACGAGTCAACCTTATTGTTTTAACTTCTTAGCACTGTAGTAGAGTCTGGGAGAGAAAAAATCATGATTCATATTCCTGTTATTATTTCAAAAGTCATGGGCTTTATTTCTGATAATCTACCACCCTGCCCAGAACCTTGGCCCCAGGTACTTACATCAATATTAAGAAGGAAGGATGTTTCTGTGTTTGTTATATCAGTCTTCCAGTAAACAACATTGATCTTTTTTTTTTTTGAAAGGCAAACAAAAAATTTATTATTCACAAAAACAAGAGTTACATCGACTTAAAATGCAGAAGCAATACAGACTCTTAAATGTCTAGCCTTGAACTTACAAAAACTGATTAGAAAAATAGAGATGAATCATACTTGTTGCAGCGTTATTCATATCGAGGTGAAGATACGACGTCACACGAGAATCACAACAGCAGCACCAAGCAGAGAATTCCTATATCCAAATTGCAAAGAAAGAAATATGCAACATAATTCACTGAATCATCCCTATAACCCAATTCCAAACCGCGTGCACAATAAAGTTCTCGTCAGAGTTAACCAACAACTATGTAAAGCTGTCACTAATAAAGTCGAGACTTAATTTACGACAAGATCAAACATGGGACCAGGATTCTTCCTGGCATATCGTTTCATCTTGTTGGTGAGTGGCATCACATCCTCTGCCAAGGAGTCGTTACCATCATCTAAATCAAAGTCGTCCCAGAATTTTCCTTTCAGCTTTTTGGGTTTAGATGAAAAAGGAAGAGAACTTGTAGGAATTGCAGAAGATAGATAAGCAAAAGAGGTATTAACTTGTGGAAAATTCAAACCACAACCAGTGACCATTGGAGGAGGTAAAGTAAGATCTAGAGGAGGCTTCAAGTTAGCATAAGGAGAGACCGGTGACCGTGAAGGATTAGGAGCTGATGGAGTAAACTTCAAACCTTTATCAATAGGAGAAATGTAGGTATTTGGCCTAGATAAGTCTGATGAGGAATCTGAAGAACTTGAATTGTTATTACCAGATAAAGACTTTGGTGTTTGCATAGTTTCATTGTTATGGCCTTCTAATATGTTACCCTGCAGAGCCGTATCTTCAACAAACTGAGCAACATTGTTGACCACATTATTAAGAACCTCTTTATCAATATTGTATCTTTCTGGTGTATCAAAATCTAATGCAGCTTCAAGGGCATTATTCGTGTTAACATCTATATGATCAGCATCATTACCATTATTAACATTATTCACTTCAGCAGTTTCATGGCTATTGTTACCATCTGCTTCTGATTCTAGAACATTTAAGGGATTATCATTAATTAACATTTGCCACATCTTTTTCAATTGTCTTACTACTATTGTGAACCCCTTCTTTCTCCAATACTTAGCATTTCTTGTATTAGCAGATTTCCAATTACCTTGATTAGCATTAGTAGTATCTTTCCTATTAAATTGCCGATGATGATCAATAAGATCCTCAACATGCTTATCCTGTTTATCTTCTGCATGGATATTAAACTCACAGTTGCAAGTTGTATGACTAAATACCCTACAAGCAATGAATATTTTGGGTCTTCAATCATAGGATAATTTAACTGAAGGGCAAACTTTACCTGAACCTCCTACCACTATCTTATCAGGAAGATCAAAATCTGAGGAAATCTCAATTATTGCTTTTGCAAACCTAAATCTTTGAAGCTTTTCTGTGTTAATGTCAAAGCAATCAATCTCCCGACATGACAAGCTAACCAATTTATACCTAATAAAGTCCAAAGAATTGTCGAAATACAATAAAAATGAACCCATACTGGAACTTTTTTTTATTTGAGCCTGTGAATTTCGTATTATCCCATCTAGTTATGATGAACATACGTCCTTTAATGAAAATAGATCAGATTTCAAAAATATTTCCCTATCTGAATCATTGGAGAATCTGAAAAAATAGTGTATACCATCCGATCTAATACTAACTTCCCCATATAATTTCCAGAAACGATTTAAGAGATTTACGACCATGGAGTGTGAATAATTACCATCTAGGAAGAAGCCCACCAAAAAATTGCTCCAGTATTGCATACCTTCAGATCTGACTGACTCTGGAATCTGCTTCCACCTCCTTGTTAATGGCGACCTCTCAAGTAAATCCTTCTTCTTCCACCTCCTTCGCCTTTGACACCTACTTCCCTCCCCTACCCTCCCGTTCGTCTCCGCCTATTCCCCCCAATCCACCACTTCCAATTGCAAACCCCTCTTCTGATAAACCCTCTCTTTCGAATTTCAGATCTAATTCTTCAGATCCGCAACCTACCCCTATTAGATCTGCAAATCTTTCAACACCTGACGCATCCTTTCCGACGTTCACAAAGAAAGACTACGCATCCCTTTTTAATTCATTCCCTCGCAACACAGGAGCCTATCATCCTAAGCACGACATTCCTAGGATGGCATTCCACAACATTGATCTTAGTATGAATTCTTAATAGCATTAGATGCAATTAATTTGAAGATCTCTGGGACCCATTACTTGGACCATATTAACACTACAACAAAAACATCATATTACAACTTTAATTTTACAACAGTCGGAAAATCACAGTTGTAATAAATAATTTTTACACCTGTTAATTTCCTAAAGTTGTAAGAACATACTTTTGACAACTTTTCATTTTGTTAGCTGTAATAGATTCATATTACTAACTTCATGTTTATAATATATATATTTAATAACTAATTATATTAATATTTAATAATAATGAATAATTAATAATAAACCTAGGAATCAATAATATTAATTATTATTAAATTATTAATAATTAATAAGTAGTAATTTATTTTTAATAGTTAATTATTATTATGAAATAATTTCTATTACTAATTAATAATCCAAGAATTAGTAGTTAATAAATAAATATTAAATATTTAATTAATGATTGATAAATAACAAATAAGGAAAAGTTTAAATGGACACAAAATTTTGACACAAAATTAAATACACAAAATCTAGCCATTAGATCCCCCCTTTGAATTTTACCTTATACATAAAGACAAACAAATTGTGTGGTTCAGATTTTATGTACATAAATTTGTGTCTAATTTTTATCGCTATAGCCGCTCCAACAATTAATCATTGTCAAATAAAAATAATTAATAGATAGTGAATTTGGGCGCTTTACTTAAATTCCTTTTTTGGCTTATGGTCATACTGTTTCCTTAGTTCGCTTTCCTATTTCCTCCTTAATTTCATTTCCCGCTGGTTTAAGTTCCTTTTATTTTTCAACTCCCGCTTCTCTCATCTATACAGCCCTAAATCCCAAATCCCATCACCGTAAAGTTCCTAAATCGAATCTATACAGCTGTAAATCCCAAATCCCATCACCGTAAAAATTCCAAATCGATCCCAAATCCCATCAACGTAAAAATCCCAAATCCCATCGCGAAATCATGAAATTGAATCACGAAATCAGCAACCTCAGAGCGATCGACGATGATCTCCGGGCGACGGTGATCCAAATTGCGGTTTTCCAACACCAAGTAGGCAAAAGTTGAAATTTGAAAGGTAGGAACGGTAGTTTCCGGTGAACGTCTCGAAGCCAAGGGACCTTTCACCTTAGGTAAGTAATTTGGAATTGGATAATTGGATTTTTATTCTATTTTAAACATTTAATTCCATATACCGTATTATCCTGTCCTTCCGCCTTCAGCATGTATCATCTTATTTAGAACTGGATAATTGCATTTTCTATTTTGAACGTTTTGTTATTATAAACAGGCCCTTCAGGCTTCAACATCTGTCATATAAGAATAGCTAACAGAGTTTTATTACCATGTGATTTGGTCCTTCTGATAATTCGATTTATGTTTATATATATATATATATATATATATATATATATATGGTATACTTGTTGAGCTTGATTTGTAAAACAAATTAATGAAATTTTGAACAGTAGCATCTATGCTGAGGCTAAGTTGCAAATCCAAAAAAATAAAGCAAACGCAAGCAAATCCGAATTTAGAATTGCAGTTTACTTTCTAGTTCACGTGTTGTGCTTTGTGTATAGTGCTCGTTTAACATTATCAAGAGTTGCACTTGCTGTTTAGCTACCCAGGGACATGTGTATAAATTCAAAATACAAAAATGCAAGTTAGGATGTTAACGATTCCACTTCTGGTTTAAGTGAATATTATTGATATGATATGAGATTAACTTGTACCCTTTTTACCTGCAGATGTTGTCTCCATTCCAAAGACAAATGAGAACTTCCGGCTGCTGTATGATACACAAGGCCGCTTCCGCCTGCACATCATTTGAGATGATGAGGCCAAGGTTTGTTTTACTTGTACACTTTTTTTATTCTTTTTTAAATAACAAACGGGTGTAACTATTATTTAATCCTCTGGTCCCGTGCTGTTGCATTGCTAATACCATTATGTTTATAATAATGGCATAAAAAAGCAGCCCCATACGGATGGAAAAAAATACTACAGTTGGTCTCCCTACTGTTGGCACTTATTATACAGTTTATTAAGACTTGCTCATTTTTCTGATGTCTGCGGCATATGAGTCTTTAAAAATGTGCTTACGATTGTTATGATGTGATATAGTTTAAGCTGTGCAAGGTGCGATCAGTCCAGTTTGGGAAGAAGGTCGTACCATTCCTAAACACATACGATGGTCGAACACAACTTTTATACTCGATGTAAGACAGTCAGACCATTGTATGTCTCTTTTATGAATCATTTTTTTTTTGGATTGGTATGTCTCTCTTCATTTTTTGTGATTTAGCTGCTGGATTTTTACATGGTTTTGTTGTTTCGGATTTTTGTTACTAGTGACAAATAAATCACATTTATAGAGTGTTTGTGTCGGTGAAATTCGGGGCCACGTTTGTTTCTTTGTTCGTAAATGTTGCAGGTTTTTAACCTTTCTGAACTTAAATTGCTTTTATTATTTCTGTCTGATTTTACAATGATTTCATGAGCATGCTAGCTTGAGTAATTATAGGGAATTCCTGTCAAAAGGATTGCTGCTAGTGCTGAGCACTATGCTGTTGTTACAGAGGATAGTGAGCTGTATGGATGGGGTTGGGGATGATATGGTAATTTGGCTTAGGTGACTGAAGTGATCGTCTACTTCTAGAAAAGATTCTTCTCCAAGATGTATGTCAAATTGTCCTGATTTCTGAATATTATTCTACATCAAAACTATCTTTTTCTATACAATAGGTCAATGTATGAATTTACGCTTCAGTTTGAATTTTTTGTTTTGGTCTATGCTTATACATGTTGCATAATGGGTGGCGGCATACGATTATGGTATCTTCAACTGGTAGCTTATACACTTATGAATGAAGCAAGGCATCTATTACCACATTATGTACGTCACATCGTATAAGATGGTTATACACCACAGTTTGTATGTTTAAACCATTGTACTGCAATTGAATATCGTCTAACTTTTTTACACCTGTAGCTTATAATTTATTTTTTTGGTGCAAAACAATTTACAGATGTTGTCTCCGTGTGAAGTTTGAAAGCTAATACAGTAGCATGAACTACTCTTCTAGTATATTATGTAGAGACTTACTGTATAAATTGTATGAACTTCTACTACTTTTTATGTTGTATCGAGGTATATGTACTTGAGCTATCTGTATGATTTATAAATTCAGCGTATTATGTAAAAAAATGATGAGAGTTTGAAAAAAAAACTAATATATTGTTTTAGTTCATGTTTTAATTTTGTTTGATATCTTCAGTTTCGTAGATAATATACTTTGAAATGAATTCATTTATTAGCAATATGTATGTAATATGTTCATATATTACAATTGTAAAATAATACTTTTAATAAAATATATTACAACTGTTAATCAGTTATAAACAGTTGTAAAAGATTTTATTACAACGGTGAAAAACAGTTGTAAAATGTACATTTTACAACCGTGTTGCAACGGTGCAAAACAGTTGTAAAAGATTTCAGTCTATTACAACTTCTTAATACGGTGGCTCCACAGTTGTAAAAAGTCTTTTACAACTTTTTTCCACAGTTGTAATATGGTCAATTTGTTGTAGTGTAATCAGTGTACCCTTCGACAAGGAAGACATGTACAAACGAAATGAACACATAAATTTTCTTTTCTAGGAATCACACTATTATCGGCTTATGGGATATTGTAGCAACAACAAGATCCGTCTATATCATGTTGGTTATCTCATTCAGGATCTCGCCTGATACAAGATATTGTCTATAAAATACTACAGACGAAACATGACAAAAATCCGAGATTTTAAACTTTTGTCGTAATTATTCCAACTGTATAATATATTATTGTGCCATAATTGTAAAATTATCTCAAATTTTCATGGTCAAACAGTCCAATTAGTAAATATTCTTTGTAAAGGTAGTTTAAATAATGATAAACAAGGCATAATTTTGCTTATTGTCATTATTTGATGTAATACACCAAAACAATGAATCAAATTGGCTAATGTGACTTTTTGAAAGAATAATTTACTCACGTGCCAGGTTGTTGAACGTGGCCTTTCAACTTTGGCTACTATTGTACAAATATGGGAAGGATGACTTTAAGATATTGACTTGCGGGAAACATCTGACCATTTTTTGAGCTGTGCTTCCTCATCTAGAATATTTTCGAGTTTACTGCAACATGCTTGGCTGATACAATACGAACTGATGGTACACTTTTGTTCCGAAAAGTTTCCTAATGTACTCAAAGCCCTTGCATATTAATTTTTGCTTACTATTCAGGAGCAATGGTTTTTTTTCTACTAGTTGAAATTAAGAAGCAAATACTTCTATTTTACTCCCAGCTTCTTCATGTTCAGATGACCTTTCTTGGTTGCTAGGATTTGTCATGCGGTCAGTTAGATCTGTACATGATGTTGTAGAATTGAATTGAGAAAGTTGTTAGTTGTTTGGGCTCACATGATTGTGGATTGGCATGATTGGGAGGAGACAGAGGATCGGGCGATTTTTGATTATCCATGAAGCTGACAATCTTCATAAAGATTACGATTACACAAATTACTTCATGGAAAAATCAGTTTGAGAATTATTCTATCAAAGAAGGCATTTCATCTTTTTTTATTTTAGGAATTCAGGCTTATCCTTCTACTACTAGGAGGGCATGTTCTTGTGTGCATGAATTATTACATGTATTGAAATTTTCAGCTGATACGCAAGCTACTAAGCAGTCAATTGTTGTATCACTTACAATCGCTGTATTTTCTCGCTTGAAAGGTATTCAGATGGTGCACAGCATGTCTAGTGAGGTAATTTAAAACTTTCTCTTGTTTGCTTTTGATGCTAAAAATGCTCAAATGTAACAGTAGTTGAGCAAGCCTTTTCTGTTTTTGGTTAAATATGCTTTCAGATCATATATGGATGTACATGCAAAGATAATGGAATGGTGCAATGGTGATGATCTTCGACTTGTGTGTTCGGACAGTGAATATGTGGAGTAGAGATCGGATGGGTAGCATGGTTGTGCAAGTTTGATAGAGGAGAGTGGTTGGTTGAGGTTTTATTATAGACTTTAAATTGGAACTATGTTTTATTTTCTGTTAACTTAAATTGACATTAATATGAAATTTAAAACGTATTTTTTGTTAGTTGACTTTTTATCATGCTATCATGAATATGTATTGCATTTGTTGAGTATTATAATTTTATTAGTCATTTACTGCTTTTGAAATTGTTTTGAAGATTCATTTGATTATTATTATTAAATATATGTTAAAAAGCATAATAAAAGGTAGTGTAATAGAAAAGCTTTATTATATCTACATATTTTATAGTGGCATATACAAGATGTAAAAGGATTTAGAAATTCTATCATGTTGATTTATAGTGCGATAAAACTGCTATTGAATTAATATTTTAATGCAGATATACAGTGTTATAAAAATTCATTATTTTCATGAAGAATGACATGTTTTATAGCGGCAATAGCGGGCTACTATCCTTGTGTATCATAGCGACATATAACCGTTATAAAATCATACCCTTTTATAGCGGCAGTTTGTGTGTTATAATTATTCAACTATTTTTTATAACATGTCTATATACAACGCTGTTCGGGTCGTTATAGTAGCGAGCTACTATCCTTATGTATCATAGCGACGTATAGCCGCTATAAAATCATACCTTTTTATAGCGGTAGTTTCTGTGTTATAATTATTCAACTATTTTTTATAACATATCGATATACAATGCTTTTCGGTCATTATAGTATTATTTAATAGCAGTTATATGCCGCTATAAAAGACTATTTCTATTGTAATGTTCATGACTTGATCTGATTAATATGTACATCAAGCTGTGTATAGACTACTTGCGATATTCACAATGACTCACTGTAAATACCACAAGGTAGACAAATCGACTAGTTCTCACATATATAAGTTGCATGTGCACAATACATGTATATACATACATGTATGTATATACACATATTTCTTTTCAGGCATACATGTGCAATTTGGTCAAAAATTCAAATTCAACTTGGCATAAAATATTTCTGGCAGAACTTAAACAAATATCTATGTATATATATATGTGTGTGTGTGTGTGAGTGTGTGTGTGTGTATACATGGAAAGCATGCACACAACTGGTTCAGGCACATGTCAACAGTTTCAAGTGCATGGTCGAAAACATGAACAAAATATACAAATGGTTCAGGTAGCAAGCACAAGCCCAAGAGTATAAGTTTCAACATACATAAGAGAGCTCATGTGGGCAAACTCAAATTACAACAAAGTAGAGGAGTTATGTTCAACCACACACATATGTATACATGGGTGTAACTGCATGGTTACATACACATGTAGTCGAGCCAGAACACAAGAGTAGGTTCAGTCGCACATGCACACAACAATACAATCAGGAAGAATAAGACACACAACGGCGTACATGACATGAAGTTAAATAGCAAAAAAACAGGGAAGTTTCAAACGTCATGCAAACAAGCCAGCCTAAGGTTTTTCAAGTACACACAACTGTATAAACACACACACATATATATGTATGTATGTATGTATGTATGTATGTATGTATGTACGTATGTATGTATGTACACACATTTTTGTGTATATATATACATGAATATATTGACATGTATATTTGGCTTTGTAAAGATTTCAAACTCAAGCATGCATGGCTCAAGAACAAGAAACAGTGGAGCACACAACTAGTTCTGCACATACATGTACATATATGAATGGGTCAAGAACAAGGAACAGTGGGGAAATAGTTCGAGTTCATGCACAACAAACACAAGGGAAAAACAAAAGAAAACTGGACAAAACATTATGCTCAATCAATATAGGTCAACAAGCTCAAGACATTGTGAAAGTCAAGCATAACAAAAGGATGCACAAGTGAGTACATAAACACAAACTCACATAATATATATAATACATGTTATGTATGTATGTATACAAACACACACACACACACACGCACATGGAGCTCGAGCAAGGTAATGGCTCAAAGAAGCAAGCCAATGGCATGAATGACATAATACAGTATGGATATGTGTTATGTATGAATATATATGTGGCAAGGAAGATCAGGTCAGATGATACACGTGACTATGCACACACAGAGTATGGGATGACAAATTAGGAAAATGTTCACCGACAGAACTGAAGAGGAAAATTAGTTTTGGAAAGTTTTTAAATTCACGTATCATAAATCTTCCAAGAAAGACAAACAAAGAATGATCCACGATTTCAAAACAATCCGAATATTCACGGCTCCAAATTATATTTCCAGAATAAACTGTGACGAAAAATCATCAAGTGTTTTTCTACATGATTTAAGGAATGATTTTGGAAAATTATATTTTTAATCACGTTGTATCAGCACTTCTAGAAATTGGTTGTTCATTAGTGGAAAGAAATCAATTTCGTAATTCAAATGGTTTCCATAAATACGCAAGAATCAATTCATTCGTGTAATTCTAGAATTCAACAGTGAGGAATCAAGTCGAGTGTTTTATGAAATCAACCAATCAAACATGTGCCAAGAAATCATCATTTTGTTTCCGGAAATTCAACTACACACTCACGGCAACATGTTCTAAACAATCAATGAATTCATGGCAATTTATCAACCAAATCACGCAAGCATCATCCAAGTCAATTCATGGGAATCAGAGATGTTTAGGTTGTTTGTAAACCCTATATAAACCAATTCATCATCGACGGTATGAAAACAAAACAACAAGCAACAAAAATTCGAGAGCAACAAGAAAATCAAAATCATAATACTCACATGTTTCGATCGCAAAGCATAGGCCTAATCGGTTGACCAAGAGCAACAAGAATCAACAGCTATCAGAAAAGATTACCCAGTTTTTGGGGGTCACGATTTGAAACAAAACGAACCCTAATTTCATTTAGGTCGGCCATTGAAGAAACAAAGAAAGAGGAAGCTGATTTCTTTAAATAACCAAAGCAAAGAAATTATATGGATCCGGCTAATTTTTGGTTAGAAGGGAAAGGTCTTTGTTTTATTTTTATTGTATTTTTATTCCTTTTGTAATCGTCTATTTGTTTTCTAGTTTGTCTGTAAAACTAGGGGTATTCTAGTTTATCTGCAAAATTAGAGGTTTACTAGCTATAGGATTTATAATTAGGGTTTACGAGTTATTGTAATTCGAGGAAAATCAATCTTGGATATAAAGATCAGTGTAGGGTTTTGAGTGTTGGATTAGAACAGGAGCAGGGTTTGCGAGTTTATAAGGTTATTAAGCGGGACCCATTTTAATACCTTGTAGAAATCATGGGGAATGCAAAAGTAGGGAGGGTTTTCCGAAGCTGGGTAAAATTTATGTCATTTACCTTTTGCATTTATTTTCTTTGTTAAAATATGTGTTGTGATAATTTTAATATCTCGTAAAAATCTAGTAAACCCTATTCATCCCCCCTTTTAGGGTTGATCTAGATCCAACAAATGGTATCGAAACAGGTATTTTTCATTAACTTTAGTGTTATGGTGTTCCCTAGTTGTCAATCCAGTGGTTGTCAGTCCAGTCATATTCCTACTATTTTTGATGGTAGACTTTTTAATTTGGAAATGAGAAAGGGAATCCTATTTAAAATCTATTAATATTAAATGTTGGGATATTGTTAACAATGTAGGTGATATGATAGACAGGAATATTAATGCTCGTGTTATGCATATTATTTATTTTTATCTTAGTAATGATCAAATGAAATTTATCTCTCATTGCTTAACTGCGCAGGATATTTGGAAAACTCTTGATGTGTTATATGGAAATGGCAACAACAGCTCAAAACCCTAGAAGATCAACACAGATACAGATGTATGCTTAATGGGAGTTACAGATAAAGACTCAACAGACAATGATTCAGACAATGGAGAATTTTCATAAGAAGATTTAATTCATCTTTGTAATGATTTAACAAAATCTGCTGAGAGTCTCAAATCTCAAAATAAAACTGTGAAACATGAGAAACTTTAGTCGATTAGCAAAAATAACATTTTGGAATTAAAACTTGTTAGAAAGTTAGAAAAGTTAAATTGCAAATATTGTATGAAATTCAAAACGGATTTAGCTCATCACAATGAAAAATTTTGAAAGCTAAAAAAAATAAACTTTGGTTTTAAAAGATAAAAATGATGAGCTAATTTGTAAAAAAAAATCTTTTGCAAAAAGAATCGGAAAATTTTAAGACGAATAAAAATTCCAAAAAAAAATTGTTGATAACAAAAGTTGCTGAAAACTGAATCCATTTTGAATAAGCTTGAGAAGGAAATTGAGAAGTTCAAGATTTTTGAAAAACTTGAATCTGAAAAATAAAAATGATTTGAAAATGAAATTTATGAATCTAAGTTTAAAATTGAGATGCTTGAAAACGAAAATTCGGTCTTAAAATGAAAGGATGCTGAGGAGAGATAATTTTTGACCAACCGTTGTTCTAAGCTAATAAACGAGAATGATCCTTTGAAATCCAAAATCAACGGTCCTGAACTGAGTTTGAAATGTTTTTCAACTGAAGATTTTTTTTTTGAATATGTTGTTGAAAAATCTATTTTCGTGTGGAAATAAGAATGGTCTCGGTTTCAGAAAAATTAATGATTTTGAAAAGCAGGATTCATGTGATTAAAAGTCCTTCAAATCTCATTGAAATAGATTGTTTTGAAAATTTGAACTTTAAAAATTTTAAAGGATTTTTGAATCACAAAAGAGATAAGAATTTGGTTGGTAACAATCCATTTAAACAAGCGTGCATCCCAAAAGGAAATAAAACGAGTTTGGTTGAATTTAAACATAGGCATCATTGTAAATTCTGATGGATTGTTATACAAATAGCTTTTGGTACCAAAAAGCACGAATATAGTGGAAGGTGGTTTTACATTTTCTAGACCACTCGATCCACTAAACAGTTAGGTACTAGAGGTTGGCTGAGGAATGGCTTTCTAGAAGAATCAAAGGTTATTCCATATTTGAATTGAAGCTATTCAATATTTGTTCCTTAGCCAAGTTTGCTGAGTTGGAGATTTACAACGTCTAATGTAAATCAGATATGATCTCTAGACTCACATTTTTTGTGTTTATATTTTTTTTCTCCTTCTACTCCTTCATTTATTCTTCATTCTATTTGTGTTGATTTGATTTGTCATTGCCACATATTTTCTTTTTGAGCTTCTTAACTTTAAACTGCAGAATTCTTGATTTTTATAAATTTTCTTCATTTGTGTAAAACTCCATGTTTTAATGATTTTCAGATCTTGAATTCAATAATTGTAAATTTCGGCGATTACTTTCAAGTTTATTTTTTTTTGAATTCTGAATTCCTAACAGTGCTGAAGCATTCTTATCATATCTTGAACATTGTTATTTTGAATTCTAATTTTTGAAGATCAGAAAACAAATGAAATTCTCTGTTGTTTTTAGTTTCTTCGAAATCATTTTGGAAAGAAATAAAAATTTATGCTAATTACAGCACACTACTACTTTCAGTTGTGATAATTTCATTGGTTTTTGGATTGGCTTGGCTACTATGAATTTGAAAATCATTTGGCTTGAATTCATCGTGTTGCATCTCCAAACTCATTCTTTAATCATGATCGTCTAGCTTGAATAATTGTCTATTTGAAATCATTTGAAATTTTCCATCTCATGAATCTCACACACATCTTGGGTTTAGAATTAATGATCTTGTGTGATTGATTCATTGAATTCTGAAATTTACACATCTATTCAGGTGATTTCAAATAAAAAAAATTGGATCATGAATCATCTCTTATGCTTGTTTCAAATAATTGTGAAAAAATTTCGTGTGCATTCTGTTTGGAAACTGATTGATGGTATTGAAATGCTACATTTGTTTTCCTGGGCTTGGTGATTTATTTTGAAAATTTTGTGTATAGTTTTCACATTGACTTCTATGATCAATTAGGAACCCTAAGTGGTATCAGTTTAGAAGTGTTAAAAAAATTGATTGATCTGATTCTTATCCTATATAGAACGTTCTGAATCCCTCTTGTAATTGATTTTCAATTTTAAAATCATTTATTGATTATTTACCGAGAAATTGAATTCAATAACTAAATTGAACTGTAATTAGAATTCGTTAAAATTATTATCAGAAATTTGAAATTGTGATCAATTTTGGCACAGTATACTTCGTAACAAGAGGAACTAATATTTAAATTTTCATATTGATTTAACTGTTTTTATAATGTCTTTGAATTGGCACTTATTTAATGACCATCTTCTTTTTTTACATCATTATGTCATCCATCATGATTTTATATTAACGTGGAGAGTTTATTTTAAAAACTCATCTTAAATGTTCAGTTCCAAAATTTGTGATGGAAATGTGATTGTATTTTTTTAGAAAAAGAGAAGATTGAAAGTTTTAAAAAAAATCTTGGTACAGTTGAGCATATTTCATAATACGATTAATTTAGAATTTTGTTTCCCAATCATTTCTATACTACCATATTTCTATCATCTATATTGGTTTTATATACAGAGGAGGTTTTGAAAAGAAAATGATAAATATGTAATATACATAAGTGTTTCTCTAACATCATTTAAAAATCCAAGATCTGGTCATGCATGGTTAACATAATTTAAGCCGCAACTAACCTCATTTAAAAATCCAACATCTGATCATGCATGGTTAGTGTGCTCTTAAAATAAAAAAATTTAAAGAAAAGATAGCAGAAAATAAACAAATAAAAATTTATATGAAATCCTCCTTGGTGTGTAAAAACCAGCCTATCTATCCATTTTCTAATATGTGAAATGTGTTAATATTTTATGGTATATTATGATTTGTTGATTGATTGTTATTGGGATTTGAGATCACTTGATTTTGTCACTCGATTTGAATTTATAATCGTTGTCCAAATCCATCACTATTTTGTGCTTATTTTAAATTTTTGTTTGAAAATAATTAAATTCATTGTTTTTTAAAACTCTCTCCATTTTTATAAAATTCATCGTAAATCCATCATTCTAGAATGTGAAATTTGCTTCTAGCTCTTACAATATTATGATTTTTATTTGATTGAATGAGATTTATGATGTACATTCTCTCTCTTGAGCTGATTTTATATTTCTGGTTTATGTTACATCACTATTTTTATTTTTGTATCCTTTTGATGATAACAAAAGGGGGAGAATGAGTTAGGGTTTTGATTGGTGATTGAATATTTCATAAATATTTAATATTGGAATTTCAATTTGAATTAATTTACTCATGCAGACATCTAGGGGAAGTTGTGTTGTATGGGGAACATACATATAGGGGAGTTCCACAATTCACTGTTAAACAACTTTATTTTATTCAAAGTCTTATTATATGTTTGTCATCATCAAAGAAGGGAGATTGTGGTATATAACAATTCTATGATTTTTGTTGGATGATAACAAACTAGTACATATTATAAATGTATTTGTAATTGTACTATTCTACTACATCACAGACAGAATAAAATATTTATATTTAAATAAAATACTACTGCACAAGAATTTAAATATTCAAACAGTATTTTATTGAAATATAATATTTTATTTCTACATTTAAGTAGTATAAGTTTATAACTCCAATATTTGTACATCTCACTGTTATACAATACATTCAGTTTCTTTTGTTACATCTGTTCACCACTACAACTCTCAACTACTCATTTACATTTGATTTACAAGCTCAATTGCATTTCATTTCACTCTACTCTATCACTCACTAACACATCACTGTTTCATCAGTCTTGCTCCACTGTCAGTCAAATCACCTACTTATCTATCACAGAAACACACATAGTAAACTGAAACAAAAATAATTTTAAATTCTAGCCGATATAATTTAATTTTAAAATTTATTTGCCTTGTAATTTTTGTGTGTTTCTCATCATATTTCATGACTTGATCTGATTTATTTATGTATATATCTCCATCTGTGGATATACTACTTATGATATTCATAATGATTCACTGTAATACCACAAGGTAGAAAAATCCTCTAGTGCTCACATATATAAATAGCCTGTGCACAATACATGTATACACATACATGTACGTATATACGCATATTTCTTTTCAGGCATACATGAGCAATTTGGTCAGAAATTCAGCATGGCACAAAATATTTCTAGCAAAACTTACACAAATATATATATATATATATATATATATATATATATATATGCTTATATGTGCATATATATACATATATGTATACATTGAAAGAATACACACAACTGGTTCAAGAACATGTCAACAGTCTCAAGTGCATGGTCGCGAACATGCAAAAATATACAAATGGTTCTTGTAGCAAGCACAAACCCAAGGGTACAATTTTCAACATGCACAAGAGAGCTCATGTGGGAAACTTAAATTACAACAAAGTAGACGAGTTATGTTCAACCACACACAGATGTATACATGGGTGCAACTGCATGGTTACATGCACATACAGTTGAGCTAGAACACAAGACCAGGTTCAGCTATAAATGCACATAGCAATACAATCAGGAAGAACAAGACACACAATGGCGTACATGAGATTAAGCCAAAGAGGAAAAAAAACAGGGAAGTTTCAAACATCATGCAAACAAGCCAGCCAAAAGTTTTACATGTACACACAACTGTCTATATATATATATATACATATATAGACACATTCTTGTGTATATATACATATATAGACACGTTCTTGTGTATATATATACATGAATATATTGACATGTTTATTTGATTGTGTAAAGATTTCAAACTCGAGCATGCATGGCTCAAGAACAAGGAATAGTGGAGCATATAACTAGTTCTGCACATATATGTACATATATCCATTGCCCGAGAACAAGGAACAGTGGAGAAATAGTTCGAGGTCAAGCACAGGAAACACAAGTGCAAAGCACAAGAAAACTGGACAAACCATTATACTTAATTAAAATAGCTCAACAAGCTCAAGACAGTGTCAAAGTCAAGAATAACAAAAGCCTGCTCAAGTGTGTACATAAACACAAACTCACACACATCTATATAATACATGTTATGTGTATGTATGTATACACACACACACACACACATATGGAGCTCGATCCGGTGCATGGCTCAAAGCAACAAGCCAATAGCATGAATGGCACAATACAATATAGATATGTTTTACGTATGAATATATATGTGGTAGAGAAGATCAGATCCGATGATACACATAACTATGTACACACAGAGTATGGGATGAAAAATCAAGAAAAGTTTATGCATAGAATTGAAGAGGCAATTTAGTTTTGGAAAGTTTTTAAATTCATTTGTTAGAAATCTTCCAAGAAATACAATTAAAGAATGATCCTTGATTTCAAAACAATCCTAAAATTCATGGCTCCAAATAATATTTCCAGAATAAACTGTGATGCAAAATCGGTAAGTATTTGTCTACATGATTTAGGGAATGATTTTGGTTAATTGTATTTTCAATCACGTTGTATTAATACTTCCAGAAATTGATTGTTCATCACTGGAAAGAAAACAATTTCGTAATTCAAATGGTTTCCAGAAATACGCAAGACTCAATTCATTCGAGTATTTCTAGAATTCAACAGTGAGGAATATTTTGCAAGAAATCAAGTCGAGTGTTTATGAAGTCAACCAATCAAACATGTGCCAAGAAATGATCATTTTGTTTCTAGAAATTCAACTACACACTCACGACAACATGTTTTAAACAATCATTGAATTCACGATAATTTATCAAGCAAATCACGCAAGCATCGGCAAAGTCAATTCGTGGAAATCAGAGAGGTTTAGGGGTTTTGTAAACCCTATATAAACCCAATTCATTATCGGTAGTATAAACATCGAAACAGCAAGAAAAAAATTCGAGAGCAACAAGAAAATCAAAAGAATAATACTCGCATGTTTCGATCGTAGAGCATACACCAAATTGCTTGACCAAGAGCAGCAAGAATCAACGGCTATCCGAAAAGATTATCCAGTTTTTTGGGGTATTGATTTGAAACAGAAAAACCCCTAATTTCATTGAGGACGGCCATTGAAGAGACAAAGAAAGAGGAAGTCGATATCTTTGAATAACCAAATCAAAGAAATTATAAGGGGCCGGTTAATTTTTGTTCAAAAGGGAAGGGTTTTGTTTTATTTTTTATTGTGTTTTTTTATTCCTCTTGTAATTGTCCATTTATTTTCTAGTTTGTCTGTAAAACTATGGGCTTACTTGCTATAAGATTTATAGTTAGGGTTTACGAGTTACGGGATTGTAATTGGGGGGAAAATATGATCTTGGATATAAAGGTCAGTGCAGGATTCTGAGTATAGGATTAGGACAGGAGCAGGGTTTGCTAGTTTAGAGGGTTTTGCATGCGGGATCTATTTTAAAACCTAATAGAAATCTTAGGGAATGCAAAAGTATGTCGGGTTTGCCAAAGCTAGGTAAAATCAGTGTCATTTACTTTCTGCATTTATTTTCTCTTTTAAAAATCTGTGTTGTGATAATTATAATATCTCGTAAAAATCCAATAAACCATATTCACCCCCCTCTTTGGGTTGATCCAGATCTAATAGTTTTTATCGTGGTTCGGCAAACTCTGGTCTATGCCCACTTGTGGTAATCCTCTACCATATTATAGATTATAAATACAGTAGTTTGTATGAACACAGAGAGTAGTTTGTATGAACGCAGAGAGTAGTTTGTATGAACGCAGAGAGTAGTTTGTATAAATGTAGAGAGAAGAAGGCAGTATTCTCTCCAAGAAAGGGTAGAGCTTCCACGTCTTGTGAAGAATAAGATCCACTAAAGCTGTACATCCGACCCAAGAAACGGGGTCCGAATCACCTACTTAATAGGAGTCGACACCTATCCCTCTTTAGGGATCGGTACTGGTCCTAGAGTTCGCACCTGAATATAGTGCGACCACGAGGATATGTCTTCTTATGATGCTCCTTACCTCTATTGCTTGGTTCTTTGAACCGCCATCCAATTTTTGTGTTGTAAACATGGTTGTAATTACTTGCATTTTTGGTCGGTTAAGTCGACAATAATCAACACATGTCAACTCAAACAAATCTAAAATACAGATGGTTATTAGGGTAAATATAAGAAAAGAAAGAAAGAAGAAATACAATCATAGAATCTCACAATGAAGGAAAAAATATAATAAATAAATAATAGTTCATGAAGCTGTTAAAATATACATTTGATTATACATGACAAAATTTATCAAAGTTAAACTATCATACCAAATTATGCAGCAGAATAATACAATGAATATGTTTGTCAATCTCCATCTTCCTTTTCATAACGAGGTCTTTGATAACTCAAAAATCAGGCTGATCCAAGCACAAATGAAAATACAAAAATACTCTGATCAGAACTAAAATATTTTCATATCAGTCAAATCAAAAGCATGTAATAATATGAGTGTGACGGCATTAGAGATGCTTACGATAATTCATATCTCATATCCAGTGTGTTTGCGAGTGCAATAACTTAAGAGATGTTACAGGAATTTCCATCTCCTAAGGTTCCATCAAACATATACCATATAATATAATTTTGATATTATGATAGTGTCTAATCAGTAAAGTAAACTACCCAAATCGTGTAAGTGTGATTATCATTATTACCCTTACACCGTTTGTATATTCCCGTAGTATATACAATACTGTAATTTCTCTGTAAACTAAAGGGATATCGGAGGGCACTCCATATAATACAGTACAAACCAAAATCGTAGTGGGTTCATATAAGGCATGTGACAAGGCACATGAGACATACTGCTGGTAATGATTAGCAGCTACTACTTCCCACCTAGAAACATACTCCCATAATTGAAATAGAAGGGTGGCCACCAAATCACATTACAAAAGTAATAGAGGAATATCTAAGGAGTAAGCTCAATAGAGGAATGACCTCACTTGGTCTCGGCGTAGCTCCTTTTTTAGCCACATCAAGTTGGCGCACGGGAGTCAAGGTAACGTTGGTACCTCATATCAGAATCGTCCGCCAAACCTTCCTACTTCGTTATGGATTCTCCACCATGTGCACAATTGTTAAAGTGGTTTTCGATATTGGCAGAGGGTATGACAATATTTGATCCTGGTCTCTTTAACAACCATATATTTACATTTTCAAACCGGTTGTATCTTTACATTTCAAACAGTTCATGATCATATCGAATATCAGATTTTCCTTAAATCCATTCATACATCAAAATAGGATATATTTTCATATTAAATCTCAATTTAAGCCCAACTTAGAATATTGAAGCAATTCTAGTCTTAAAATAATTTGAATAATTAATAGTTAAATCTGTATACAAGTATTAAAATAGATTAAATATGTTTGAAAACAAATAGTTAGGATAATAAAAGTTTAAATAAATAGTTTTGAAAATAAAAATAGTATTATCAAAATTTAGTTAATTATTAAATAAGTTTATAAAATATAAAGTTTATTATTAAAATAGCTAATTTAAAATAATTAATATATATAATTTAAAAATAAAATAGTTTTTTAAAACTAGTTTAAAATTGTTACTATATATATATATATATGTTAAAATAGAATAGTTTATAAGTAAAATAGTTATTTACTAAAATAGTTTGTAAAATGGTTTAAAACACTATAGTTGGAATTAGAATTGTTTTGTAAGGAACCGCAAATCCGTGCTATCTGAGTTGACCAAAAACACCACACGTCCAACTCAATTAACACAGAAATACGACTCATTATTAGCAAGAAGTTAGAGGATGAGAAATAGAAAGAAAGAAATATTAGAATAGGAGAAAAACGAAGATCACAACTCACAGCGGAACGAATAAAATATATTATATAACATAAGCTTCGGAATACAAATCTGTTTTGTACATATATACATACCATCATCAGAGTATACATAACATTTGATCCAGCGGAAGTAACTCTAAATAACTAACGTTGAAGCCTCCTGCTTCAAGCTCCTCCAAGTGTATCTGTAAAAGCCTGAAACACTTGACTGCCCGTACAAATTTGGGCACCCAAGAGTTTAGGGAAAACAAAACAAAATAAACTCTGGGTCAGTCATGGGACTGGTGTGAGTAAACTCCAACCACTTGTTTAACTTTCAAAGCTCTTTTCGAAAGAAAAGATAATAGTAAGACCAGCCCACACATAAACATGGATGGTTTTTACCTTACTATAACCCAAAACACTTTGATATCAAATCCAGTGATATTATAGTAATGTCTACATCAAGTAAATAACCAAATAGCAGAACGCTTGCATCTCACGCTCCACATATATATTATAAAATCAAAAACCGCATGGCGCTTATTGGAGATTGGATTTCCAACATGACAAGGTATGGGACCACCTTCCGATGATGTATCTCAAGAGAGGAATACACTGGGTTCAACAAGAACATCTTGTAACCCGGCCCACACATGACCGACCACTCATTTCGCTTGAGTGTATCGAATGTATATCACCAACGGTTGGACTCAAACCACCGTTTCCCGAATGGGCAGAATCGATAGATTTAGAAACAAAAGGAATTTCTCTAGATAGGTGATTATACACCCTAATGGGTGCGACCCACATAGCCATGCTGCCTGCCCGATTTTTGTCCTTTCCCGGTTGTTGAGGTCTGAGGCTACGCATACTTACCATTCATTGATAACACCATCACTTTGAATGCCACATTGTCAGATCCGTTAATCACTGGTTGAGTTTGCACAAATATTCTGGATATTATGCTAAGGGATAAATCCGTTGCAACCATATATATTCATACAGACCAACCCATTTGATCATTGGAAATACTCTGTCAGACATTCGTCCATTTACGTTCGTTCTGGGATTGAACGAAACCGAAGGCACTATTTCTATTTAATAGAAAAGCCCTTGCACTTTACTCCGTCTTCCATATATTCAGCATACTTGGTTCGCAACGCTTATGCCGATACAGAGTGGTTCTTCGGATAATAATCCAACCGGTCTCTCCATATTGACAACGATGGTCAAAAACTTCGATAGTCTGTGATTTAACTATCGAATAAAAACAAGTGTTCAATCAACATATCAAACAAATCACTGGGCTCTTTAATTAATATTTCATTAATTAAACCACTTCTCTATTTTCTCAATCAATATTTGTTAGCCAAATATTTCAATAACCATTTTGACCCTTTTCGCTATTTTTGATTTCGTATATATATCGATATGTAGATTTCTAATTGTCAAATTTCTTAAAAATATTCTAACTCCTTAAATTCCCGGAAAAATTCGCCATAACCTCCCCTGTATCGGGAGCATCGGGAAATTTCAAATAGCTTCCCGGTATCTTCCTCAATCAAAAAGAAAAAGGAAAAGCCAAGCGGCTTGCCGATACGGCGCATAAAATCTCATATACGAATTAAACATGTACCTTTTTGTCGGGCACATAAATTTTAAATCTTCATATGCTTCATATCAAACCTGCTTACACATGTTCACCTGTTTTCAATTCAATTCAACTCAATCCATTCGTTTGAATTCAAATTTGAATCGTTTGAATTCGGTTTCGCTATTTTTTTCTTTAATTAGCCCTTTTGCCTATTTCACTTCTTTGTTTGAACATAACATGTTCAACAAAATGTTTAACTTGTTCATAACCAAATTGAATTTCAATTTCAATCCTAGTTTTCCCTTTTCCATTTGAATATAAATTTCAAATCGAATTTACTCATTCAAACCCCAATATCCATTTGAAATCTCATTAACTAATTCCATTTTAGTTAATTCTATTCAATAAATCAAAAATAGGATTATTGTTTCAAAAATCATCTTCTTTACTTCACTTGGGTTCATATTTAATTTCTAACTCAAGTCTAGATTTTTAAATGGCAATCCGGATTTTTATCTGCTTAAAAATCCCAACATTTATATATAAAATCCATTATGGTTTATAATGGTTTATGGCGCTGCATTTTTGAAATTTTGATTTTGACATAACTCAAAATCTATACGACGAAATTCAGATTTTTCTCCTTCATTAGAAAACTATTATCGAATCGGTCCTGACGTTTCTTGTTTCAAAGAAATCCGACTTCAATTGAGTCCTGTATACTCGATTGAAGTTCGAATCACTATTTTACGAACTGCAGCGCTGCGGCGAGTTCGTTTTAATTTTATTTATATATATAAACTTCTTAACTTCGTTTAAAATAAATTTAACTCGATTTCAATATATATCAAATCAATTTCTCCCGAATCAACATAGCATTTCCGATCTATTTCACTTCTGTTTGAAATTCTATATTCAAATCTCAATTCACTTCTATTTTTCAAATTCTATTTGAATTTCTATTTTCGAATTGCCTTTATTCCAATCCCATTTGGATTACTACGTTCAAACTCTATATTTGCATTTCCTTTGAATTTCATACATTCAAAACTCCATTTGAATTTCTATATTCAAATCCCCATTGAATTTTCTATTTGAATTCTATATTCAAATTCCATATTCCATTTGGATTCTCTATTCAAATCCCACAGTTTAAATCCCATTTGAATTCCTCTTATTCAAATTCTATGTTTAAACTCCACTATTTTCAAATTCTATATTTGAATTTCATTTGAACTCCCTTTTTTCAAATCCATTTGAATTCCTTTGAATTCAAATTCTATTTGAATTCCTTTGAATTAAATTCCACTTTAAATCCTATAATCAAATCCCTTTTGAATGGTTATATTTGAAAATCATATTTGGATTTTAAACATTTAAACTTCATTTAAATTTCTATTTGAAATCTCATATTTAAATCCCATTGGAATTTCTTTATTCAAACCCATTTGAATTCCCTTGAATTCAAATTCCATTTCAAAAACCTTTGGATTCCCTATTTTGAAATCCTGTTTGAAATTCTATTTCCAATTCTACTTTGAAATCCTATTTTCAAAGTTTATTTCAAATTCTATTTTGAAATCTCATATTCGAATTTCTACTTGAATTTCTGTATTCAATTCCATGTTCAAATTCAATACTCGAATTTCTATTTCAAATCTCAATTCAAATCTCATATTTAAATTCCATTCAAATCTCTATTCAAATTTCACATTTGAATTCTTCTTTGAAATACTATATTTTAAATTCTATTCAATTCTTCTTTGAAATTCTATATTTCAAATTCTATTTTGAAATTCTACATTCAAATCTCTATTTGGATTTCTTTATTCGAATTCCTTTGAATTCAAATTTTATTTAAATTTCTTGAATTCAAATTCTATTTTTCATTCTAATTTCATCTATTTAAATTCTATTTGAACTTCTATTTGAATTTCTAATATTCAATCTCTTCTTAAAATTCAAATATTTAAACCCCTTTTTAAAATTCAAATGTTATACTCAAATTTCATTTGAGTTATATATTTAAAAATTTCATTTCACATCCTGTTTGAAATTTCATTTCAAATTCCAGTTTCACACTTGTATTTCTATTTCTGAATTATCAAATGATAATTCTTTTCACTTCATTTATAACTTCGTTATAAAAGAATTATTTATAAACTTCATTTAAAAAGAACTACTTGTTTTATTTTTCAAAAACAAGTTAATATTCTATTTCCATTTAAAATTCAAATTCTATTTATAAATAGAATTTTTTTTCTTTTTAAATCGCCAATATCCTTTTTACGATATTTTAAAATATCATTACTTAAGCCCAGTGATATTTAAACACACAAAGCAACAAATTATTTATTTTTCTAACACATCATATATAACAATATATATGCAAACAAATAAACAAACAGATAGTATATTTTTGAGGAATCCAGTTGGATTCCTCCAACCTGTTTTCCTGCATCCACAGATGTTAGCACATAAATAATACCCATTCTGCTTCGTGGCAGAATATCGCGGTATAGAAGGTCATCCACTAATCATAGCGTGGGGCGTATAGGGTAATCATCCGCTATGAAACTGCGGGCATCCGCTAATGAGACTGCGGGAATTCAACCAATCAACCAACCCAATATATATATATATATAATAGCCTAAATAACTAATATATATAAAACAACCATAAAATATTCACACAAGCAACAAACAATTATTTTTAATGAGATAAAAATAATTGTAAATAAAAGGTGAGTGAGATTTACTCACCGGGATTTATTAATTTGTCGAATATCCTGTAACTTTTTATATCGTTGCCCACGAATCATCTAGAATGAAATTCGCACCTGCAAATATTAATTTCATCTAACGATTAAATATTTATTTATTTTAAATTGACAACTAAAATAAATAAGTAAATTAGCCTATGTAATTTACTAATAAATTTATCTTGTCGGTTTCATAATCCTAGATTAATAGTTAATAACATTTCTTTTAAACCTTATACAAAATTCTAGTTTTTACTAATGTACTAAATAAAATAAATTCAACAAGGATTCACCTTTTTTTTTTGTTTGATTTCCAAATCATAACCTGCTCGCAACTCCAGCCTCACTTCCCATAGCTCGACACCATTTCTCTTCGGCATTTCACCAACATCTTCCATTCAACACTAGCATACCCCTTTTCTCACCATTTTCAAATCCTCTGCAGGCACCCCTCATCAACACACTTCGACTTTCCCTCTCGAGATTACCCTCTTGGCTTCATCGTTCAACTTCAAGTCTGTTCTCTGAAAGATCGAACTCCATCTCGACCAGAAACCCTAACTGTAATCACCACTGACCCCCCTTGTCGAACAGGGAAACCCGTGACATCTTCCAACCCTCTCCTTCGAATCGCGACCTCACATAACCCACCAGAAATCGACGAAGTCTGGCTATAGCCAGTATCGACTCCCCTTACTCGCGTCGTGGAAAATTTCTGCTACTGGAAGCCCACCGCAACTCTCAGTAGTTGATCGAGACTTGATCTTCGAAACCAGAAGAGCCCGCATCGGTTAATAGGAGCGAATTTCATCATCACTGTTGAATCCCCCTTTTTTATTTGATTTCTGGTGCAAAGGAGGCTTCGATTTTTGAAAGATCCGAGGAGCGAAGTGGTTTTTACTACCTTCGATTTCGAAATGGAAATACTCGGAGTGAACGAAAGGAATAAAAGGGAAAAGGGGTCGGCTTTGATTCTTGAGGGTGAATTCGATTTTCTTCTGAGGACTTCGAAATGGCTAGGATACAAAAGGGAGAAGGGATTAAACCATCGATTTTTAAACCAACTGATTTCGCCTTCTGTTTGTTTTAAGAATGATTTATTAAGAAGAATTCATGAATTATCTGATTTTTTGCTGAACGAAATATCATAGGAGGTTGCGATTTATAGCGTGGAGAGGGGACATGATTTTAATGTTTGGTCGGTTAAGTACAGAGAAGTATCTCTTAAGGAATTAAAAAAGATTTTGATTTTGATTTTAAATATAATTTAATTAAATTTGATTTGACTTAAAGAGATTTTTTTTCCTTTTTAAACAGATATCGATTTGATTTTGATCCTATCCACTGATCAAATAAATCGGGGTTCTCAATTAAAAATCGTGAACCGCCATTTTAGCGTACCGACCGTCGTGATAATGTTATAACGCTATTTTGAATTCAACGAAATAGATTATACAATTTAATTTGAACGTATATTTAAAATAGCCATGTTTAATCAATTTAAATTCAAAACAAATAATTTCTTCAAAAATGAATTTCTATTATCATCGTTCAGTTTTACCTTCGAATTGAATTATTTCAAACTTCTCGTATTTCGATGAAATAAATCGTATTTCGATTATTTAATCGAAATCTAGTATAAAAATTCTTTTATATTATCAACACAATATTTAAAACGATATTAAATATTTAAAATAAATTGACCAAAAATCCGGGTCGTTACATTCTTCCCCCCTTAAAATAATTTCGTCCTCGAAATTGCTAAGGTAGGAAACATGGTACAAATCCATTACTTTTCACAACTTCTTTATGTTGAAACTCACCTCCTTACATTTCAACATATTTAATTCCACCAAAACTTTTGGTCTTCCTTCATTTGATTCGAATGATCTACGATCAATCCATTTATATCCAATCTATATTCCATTAAACCTATTCAAATTGATTCTAGTCGATCGATTCACTTCAATCCATTTAACTATCTTAAGTTAAATTCCAATTCCAGAATCCAAATCCCAGGATTTTCATTTCAAATCCTTTTGAAATCACTTAAATATATACATGTATATTTATTTCCATTTCAAATTCAAAAACATTTGAATTTTCAAACCACTTGTTTTTTTTTTTCAAACAAATTTCCATCAAAATTGTTCCAAGGTAGCAATTCATCACTTAGAAACTCGGAAATGAATACTGATGATGTTGCAATCATCATCAGAATAATTTCCCAGCCACTGAAGTGAGTTCAGTGCTTTAAAAATTTTAAAACCCAATCTAAAATGATTTTAAATCAAAAGTCCTTCCAACAAAGCTATATTATTTTAATACACTTTGAAAAATAATTTTCAATTTTCCAGGATTTTGAATTCTTAATTCTGGTTTGAATTTAATTCTAATTTATCTCATTTGTATATTTAATTCCTATATAAATTCTATTTGGTTATAAATAACCATTTTAATTTTATAATCTGATTATAAAATCAACATCCAACACATCCATATAATAATAATTTCAGAAAATTATTCCTTCTATATAAAAGTAGAAATTTGGGTAAAATTATTTCATTTACCCTCTTTAAAACAATATCATGTCGTATTTTCTGTTCAAGTTTTTAGAAATTCCTATCGACTTCGTGGCGTCCCACGATTCGACCAGAATTCATAAACTACTCAACAGACAAGCCAACACAATATAAAACAACTTTTATATCAACTAACAAATACGCTCTCTCGTATCTATATACTCAACTCATTCTAGGGTACTACTGACCCTATCTCTAATGAGCACATCCCTATCAAGCCTAGGTATTCGCTCAACCTAAGCTCTGATACCACTGTAAGGAACCGCAAATCCGTGCTATCTGAGTTGACCAAAAACACCACACGTCCAACTCAATTAACACAGAAATACGACTCATTATTAGCAAGAAGTTAGAGGATGAGAAATAGAAAGAAAGAAATATTAGAATAGGAGAAAAACGAAGATCACAACTCACAGCGGAACGAATAAAATATATTATATAACATAAGCTTCGGAATACAAATCTGTTTTGTACATATATACATACCATCATCAGAGTATACATAACATTTGATCCAGCGGAAGTAACTCTAAATAACTAACGTTGAAGCCTCCTGCTTCAAGCTCCTCCAAGTGTATCTGTAAAAGCCTGAAACACTTGACTGCCCGTACAAATTTGGGCACCCAAGAGTTTAGGGAAAACAAAACAAAATAAACTCTGGGTCAGTCATGGGACTGGTGTGAGTAAACTCCAACCACTTGTTTAACTTTCAAAGCTCTTTTCGAAAGAAAAGATAATAGTAAGACCAGCCCACACATAAACATGGATGGTTTTTACCTTACTATAACCCAAAACACTTTGATATCAAATCCAGTGATATTATAGTAATGTCTACATCAAGTAAATAACCAAATAGCAGAACGCTTGCATCTCACGCTCCACATATATATTATAAAATCAAAAACCGCATGGCGCTTATTGGAGATTGGATTTCCAACATGACAAGGTATGGGACCACCTTCCGATGATGTATCTCTAGAGAGGAATACACTGGGTTCAACAAGAACATCTTGTAACCCGGCCCACACATGACCGACCACTCATTTCGCTTGAGTGTATCGAATGTATATCACCAACGGTTGGACTCAAACCACCGTTTCCCGAATGGGCAGAATCGATAGATTTAGAAACAAAAGGAATTTCTCTAGATAGGTGATTATACACCCTAATGGGTGCGACCCACATAGCCATGCTGCCTGCCCGATTTTTGTCCTTTCCCGGTTGTTGAGGTCTGAGGCTACGCATACTTACCATTCATTGATAACACCATCACTTTGAATGCCACATTGTCAGATCCGTTAATCACTGGTTGAGTTTGCACAAATATTCTGGATATTATGCTAAGGGATAAATCCGTTGCAACCATATATATTCATACAGACCAACCCATTTGATCATTGGAAATACTCTGTCAGACATTCGTCCATTTACGTTCGTTCTGGGATTGAACGAAACCGAAGGCACTATTTCTATTTAATAGAAAAGCCCTTGCACTTTACTCCGTCTTCCATATATTCAGCATACTTGGTTCGCAACGCTTATGCCGATACAGAGTGGTTCTTCGGATAATAATCCAACCGGTCTCTCCATATTGACAACGATGGTCAAAAACTTCGATAGTCTGTGATTTAACTATCGAATAAAAACAAGTGTTCAATCAACATATCAAACAAATCACTGGGCTCTTTAATTAATATTTCATTAATTAAACCACTTCTCTATTTTCTCAATCAATATTTGTTAGCCAAATATTTCAATAACCATTTTGACCCTTTTCGCTATTTTTGATTTCGTATATATATCGATATGTAGATTTCTAATTGTCAAATTTCTTAAAAATATTCTAACTCCTTAAATTCCCGGAAAAATTCGCCATAACCTCCCCTGTATCGGGAGCATCGGGAAATTTCAAATAGCTTCCCGGTATCTTCCTCAATCAAAAAGAAAAAGGAAAAGCCAAGCGGCTTGCCGATACGGCGCATAAAATCTCATATACGAATTAAACATGTACCTTTTTGTCGGGCACATAAATTTTAAATCTTCATATGCTTCATATCAAACCTGCTTACACATGTTCACCTGTTTTCAATTCAATTCAACTCAATCCATTCGTTTGAATTCAAATTTGAATCGTTTGAATTCGGTTTCGCTATTTTTTTCTTTAATTAGCCCTTTTGCCTATTTCACTTCTTTGTTTGAACATAACATGTTCAACAAAATGTTTAACTTGTTCATAACCAAATTGAATTTCAATTTCAATCCTAGTTTTCCCTTTTCCATTTGAATATAAATTTCAAATCGAATTTACTCATTCAAACCCCAATATCCATTTGAATTCTCATTAACTAATTCCATTTTAGTTAATTCTATTCAATAAATCAAAAATAGGATTATTGTTTCAAAAATCATCTTCTTTACTTCACTTGGGTTCATATTTAATTTCTAACTCAAGTCTAGATTTTTAAATGGCAATCCGGATTTTTATCTGCTTAAAAATCCCAACATTTATATATAAAATCCATTATGGTTTATAATGGTTTATGGCGCTGCATTTTTGAAATTTTGATTTTGACATAACTCAAAATCTATACGACGAAATTCAGATTTTTCTCCTTCATTAGAAAACTATTATCGAATCGGTCCTGACGTTTCTTGTTTCAAAGAAATCCGACTTCAATTGAGTCCTGTATACTCGATTGAAGTTCGAATCACTATTTTACGAACTGCAGCGCTGCGGCGAGTTCGTTTTAATTTTATTTATATATATAAACTTCTTAACTTCGTTTAAAATAAATTTAACTCGATTTCAATATATATCAAATCAATTTCTCCCGAATCAACATAGCATTTCCGATCTATTTCACTTCTGTTTGAAATTCTATATTCAAATCTCAATTCACTTCTATTTTTCAAATTCTATTTGAATTTCTATTTTCGAATTGCCTTTATTCCAATCCCATTTGGATTACTACGTTCAAACTCTATATTTGCATTTCCTTTGAATTTCATACATTCAAAACTCCATTTGAATTTCTATATTCAAATCCCCATTGAATTTTCTATTTGAATTCTATATTCAAATTCCATATTCCATTTGGATTCTCTATTCAAATCCCACAGTTTAAATCCCATTTGAATTCCTCTTATTCAAATTCTATGTTTAAACTCCACTATTTTCAAATTCTATATTTGAATTTCATTTGAACTCCCTTTTTTCAAATCCATTTGAATTCCTTTGAATTCAAATTCTATTTGAATTCCTTTGAATTAAATTCCACTTTAAATCCTATAATCAAATCCCTTTTGAATGGTTATATTTGAAAATCATATTTGGATTTTAAACATTTAAACTTCATTTAAATTTCTATTTGAAATCTCATATTTAAATCCCATTGGAATTTCTTTATTCAAACCCATTTGAATTCCCTTGAATTCAAATTCCATTTCAAAAACCTTTGGATTCCCTATTTTGAAATCCTGTTTGAAATTCTATTTCCAATTCTACTTTGAAATCCTATTTTCAAAGTTTATTTCAAATTCTATTTTGAAATCTCATATTCGAATTTCTACTTGAATTTCTGTATTCAATTCCATGTTCAAATTCAATACTCGAATTTCTATTTCAAATCTCAATTCAAATCTCATATTTAAATTCCATTCAAATCTCTATTCAAATTTCACATTTGAATTCTTCTTTGAAATACTATATTTTAAATTCTATTCAATTCTTCTTTGAAATTCTATATTTCAAATTCTATTTTGAAATTCTACATTCAAATCTCTATTTGGATTTCTTTATTCGAATTCCTTTGAATTCAAATTTTATTTAAATTTCTTGAATTCAAATTCTATTTTTCATTCTAATTTCATCTATTTAAATTCTATTTGAACTTCTATTTGAATTTCTAATATTCAATCTCTTCTTAAAATTCAAATATTTAAACCCCTTTTTAAAATTCAAATGTTATACTCAAATTTCATTTGAGTTATATATTTAAAAATTTCATTTCACATCCTGTTTGAAATTTCATTTCAAATTCCAGTTTCACACTTGTATTTCTATTTCTGAATTATCAAATGATAATTCTTTTCACTTCATTTATAACTTCGTTATAAAAGAATTATTTATAAACTTCATTTAAAAAGAACTACTTGTTTTATTTTTCAAAAACAAGTTAATATTCTATTTCCATTTAAAATTCAAATTCTATTTATAAATAGAATTTTTTTTCTTTTTAAATCGCCAATATCCTTTTTACGATATTTTAAAATATCATTACTTAAGCCCAGTGATATTTAAACACACAAAGCAACAAATTATTTATTTTTCTAACACATCATATATAACAATATATATGCAAACAAATAAACAAACAGATAATATATTTTTGAGGAATCCAGTTGGATTCCTCCAACCTGTTTTCCTGCATCCACAGATGTTAGCACATAAATAATACCCATTCTGCTTCGTGGCAGAATATCGCGGTATAGAAGGTCATCCACTAATCATAGCGTGGGGCGTATAGGGTAATCATCCGCTATGAAACTGCGGGCATCCGCTAATGAGACTGCGGGAATTCAACCAATCAACCAACCCAATATATATATAATAGCCTAAATAACTAATATATATAAAACAACCATAAAATATTCACACAAGCAACAAACAATTATTTTTAATGAGATAAAAATAATTATAAATAAAAGGTGAGTGAGATTTACTCACCGGGATTTATTAATTTGTCGAATATCCTGTAACTTTTTATATCGTTGCCCACGAATCATCTAGAATGAAATTCGCACCTGCAAATATTAATTTCATCTAACGATTAAATATTTATTTATTTTAAATTGACAACTAAAATAAATAAGTAAATTAGCCTATGTAATTTACTAATAAATTTATCTTGTCGGTTTCATAATCCTAGATTAATAGTTAATAACATTTCTTTTAAACCTTATACAAAATTCTAGTTTTTACTAATGTACTAAATAAAATAAATTCAACAAGGATTCACCTTTTTTTTTTGTTTGATTTCCAAATCATAACCTGCTCGCAACTCCAGCCTCACTTCCCATAGCTCGACACCATTTCTCTTCGGCATTTCACCAACATCTTCCATTCAACACTAGCATACCCCTTTTCTCACCATTTTCAAATCCTCTGCAGGCACCCCTCATCAACACACTTCGACTTTCCCTCTCGAGATTACCCTCTTGGCTTCATCGTTCAACTTCAAGTCTGTTCTCTGAAAGATCGAACTCCATCTCGACCAGAAACCCTAACTGTAATCACCACTGACCCCCCCTTGTCGAACAGGGAAACCCGTGACATCTTCCAACCCTCTCCTTCGAATCGCGACCTCACATAACCCACCAGAAATCGACGAAGTCTGGCTATAGCCAGTATCGACTCCCCTTACTCGCGTCGTGGAAAATTTCTGCTACTGGAAGCCCACCGCAACTCTCAGTAGTTGATCGAGACTTGATCTTCGAAACCAGAAGAGCCCGCATCGGTTAATAGGAGCGAATTTCATCATCACTGTTGAATCCCCCTTTTTTATTTGATTTCTGGTGCAAAGGAGGCTTCGATTTTTGAAAGATCCGAGGAGCGAAGTGGTTTTTACTACCTTCGATTTCGAAATGGAAATACTCGGAGTGAACGAAAGGAATAAAAGGGAAAAGGGGTCGGCTTTGATTCTTGAGGGTGAATTCGATTTTCTTCTGAGGACTTCGAAATGGCTAGGATACAAAAGGGAGAAGGGATTAAACCATCGATTTTTAAACCAACTGATTTCGCCTTCTGTTTGTTTTAAGAATGATTTATTAAGAAGAATTCATGAATTATCTGATTTTTTGCTGAACGAAATATCATAGGAGGTTGCGATTTATAGCGTGGAGAGGGGACATGATTTTAATGTTTGGTCGGTTAAGTACAGAGAAGTATCTCTTAAGGAATTAAAAAAGATTTTGATTTTGATTTTAAATATAATTTAATTAAATTTGATTTGACTTAAAGAGATTTTTTTTCCTTTTTAAACAGATATCGATTTGATTTTGATCCTATCCACTGATCAAATAAATCGGGGTTCTCAATTAAAAATCGTGAACCGCCATTTTAGCGTACCGACCGTCGTGATAATGTTATAACGCTATTTTGAATTCAACGAAATAGATTATACAATTTAATTTGAACGTATATTTAAAATAGCCATGTTTAATCAATTTAAATTCAAAACAAATAATTTCTTCAAAAATGAATTTCTATTATCATCGTTCAGTTTTACCTTCGAATTGAATTATTTCAAACTTCTCGTATTTCGATGAAATAAATCGTATTTCGATTATTTAATCGAAATCTAGTATAAAAATTCTTTTATATTATCAACACAATATTTAAAACGATATTAAATATTTAAAATAAATTGACCAAAAATCCGGGTCGTTACATGTTTCCTCCAAATTTCAATTAAACTTGAAGTCATATTCCCATTTCAAATCAACTCAACTTCGATATTTTAATTCGATTTAACTTCAAATGGAATTCAATTCAAACAGTTCAATCCAACTTCCAATTCGAATTCAATTCAAACAGTTCAATTCAAATATTTGAAGTTTCCAATCAGAATTCTCACTTTGAATTATTTCAATTTATAATAATCTCATCATTTTAAATCAAGTTAATTTAAAGTAAATTTCAAACACGGATAAACAATACAATTTCGATAAATTCGGTCCATATTCAGTTTCACTTTTAATTTTTGTTTACAACATTAAATAGTTTCCTTTAGCTTTATATTTCAAATTCCAGAACTCAAGTTTAAATGAAATCAACTTATAAAATATCAGTTATATTGTCTTTAAGTCAACATATCAAGATTCATGGTTAAAACAAATTAATTTAACCAACTGATGTCCGTGTATAATTTGGTATCTGATGGCCAAGCGATATTTAAATTTAATTATACTATTTTGGGAAAGGATATATATATCATTTCAATACAAATCAAGGGTCATATGCATCTCTCATTTCAGCATATGTTCTTTATTCATTTTAATGATAAATCCCAGGTTTATTTGATGCTTGTAACATCTAGGGTAAATAATTGGGATTAGTCAACACAAACAATGGTCATATATAATCAAGGTGAATAATGGGTAAATTCACACAATTAAACATCAATATGCAAAATATATCAATCCAAGCTATCCATCAAATCAATACATACAAACAGTTCAATATCGTAAAAATTTACTAGTTGTTAGATGTCTTGTTTGAAACTTGTAATTAAATGTAGAATTTTAACTTAATTGTAAATTTAAACTAACAGTCAAATTAAATTACACTATCGATGCCAATCAAGATAAATATGCAATTTTAACTACCAAATAGCAATCAATACAATCATATCAAAGCATGATTTTAATTTAATTAATAATCGATTACTTTAGTCAAGCATGAGTGGGTTTAATCACTCACCTTTGGTCTTGAACATGTTTGAAATCCAATTGGAGGCCCAATATTGAACGGTTTCCAAATCGAAGCAAATCAGCTTTATGTCGTCTAGAATTCCAATACGACCCTAATGAAACAAACCACAAGTAAATCCGAGTTAGTGTGCAAAAGTTATTAACATTTTAAGATTTGAATTTCAATATATATAAATTAATTTAAAATAAACATTACCCAGTAAAATCATGCCACGTAGGCAATCTTCTTGTTCCCAACATTTTCTCCCAGGTCGTGACTCTTCACGTTAAAACCCATCATAGTCGAATCTTCTTTCTATGCAATCTCCATATATACTCAATAATTCTTCAAACCGTCAGATCCCTCGTACTTCTCTTCGCATGCATCACCAACCTATCGACTTCGGCCACCCAAGGAAAGTCGTGTCATCCAGCATATATGCACGGCCTATGCAAAAGCGTGACAATTTTTTTTCCTGAAATCCCACAAAAATTTGTGCGTATGTGCTATCTTCGAAGAAGAAGATAAAGCCATAATCGAATCTTCCTATCGCCGCTTCTAAATTCAAAGAACTTGAACACTAATTACAAAACTCATTCCTTGGTCACGTTGTACAATGGCTGGCCTAGAAAAATTTCCATTGCACCTAGTTTTGTGTATACTAAAGTGATGTACGCACAAATACATGTTCAACGAATTCGAAATCATTGAATTTCACTGAGTATAGGATATTATAAAATTTGTTGAAAATTTTAGAAAGAGGCGGCTGTCAGTTTATAGGAAGAAATGGAGGAGATTAGTGAAATTTAGGTTCAAAGAAATAAAGGGTTACTTATAAGAAATATTTTATTAGTTTTTATTAGATTTTATTCACATGTTTTGTAATCCAAAATTTAAAATATGCACCATCACACAGAAGCTCTAATCGAATTGAAATTTGACACCCTACTATATTTCAATACTATGGACTCGATGAAACTGATTTCTTCAAAATCTGGGATCATTTGATAAATGTCTATTTTAATCTCAAACCGTAAATTGACACGCGTTTATTTCACGTATGGTCACATAACAACTCTGATTGACACAAAGCTTGAAATCTTTTAATAATTTACAATTATGGATAAAATGGAACTGATTTCATCGATTTCCATGGTCGTTTGCAAAATGGCTATTTTAGCAGGTTAATTAATATACAATATTTTCATTTATTCACTTTTTATTCAGTTCAAAAGTTTATTGTCTTTATTCAAATCAAAAATAGAATTCAAATTAATTTTCATAAATCAAATTTCATTTTTTTGAATTCCATTTTTGATTATTAACCAAGTTTAGTTTTAAATTTCAATCTTAAATAAATTAAATTGATTTGATTTAATTATTTTTATAATAAATTTCAACTTTTAATGTTTATCAACATAAACTAAATCATAATTTGATTTGCAATATAATTCGAGTTACTATTGTCATAATAGTTTGAATTTCATTATACAAACAATTATATAAGTTCATGTCATAAATTTACAAATTAAATCATTAAGTTTTAATTATAAATTTATTAACTCAATTAAATTCAAATATTTTAATGTTGACTTTCAAATCTCAATATTTAACAGTAGAAATCAAATCATAGTTTCATTTATAGTCGCTGCAAATTATTATTATAACAAGTTGAATTTTGTAATTTAATAAATTTAATTGAGTTTACAAACACATTTACATAAATCATCAAATTTTATTTATAACCATAAAATATTCCAAAATCGTATTAAATTCAATAATTTATATGGTTGAAAAATACAGATTGTTACAATAATTTCATTAAAGTTTCAAATTTTAGTTTTTATTCTCCCAAATCCATACCAATCTCTTATTTTCCTAAAGCTTTATCTACAGTCATCCGCCTCCATAGTTCATTTCAAGTAAAACCAGTTATTCATAGTTTTGTGTCTTTGTCCATACTCATTTCCCAAGCAATTTGATCATCAGCTTGCGTTATCCGTGATGGTTGTGAAGTCCGGTTGTTAAATCTAATGTGTAACGACCTTGAAAATTGGAGGGTTAGCACTTACCTCCAAAATATATGTTTTTATAGAAGACATGTTTTGTACAAGTCATGGGCTCGTAAGCTCTCCAGATTGTTCATAAATTATGTAGCCCTTCTAGGCCGATAGTCAAGTCCATGATCTCACTGGATCGTTTATGCGATCAGTATCCATTCTGAATCTGCAGTTGCTTCAAGCTAATATTCATATATGTGGCCTCGTCGGGCCTGTATTAAAATTACAAGCCTCTCCGAGCCAATCGTAGGTGTCTCCGGACCCTCATTGAACATAGTTTATACTCATCGATCGTAATCTTCCAACGAAACCTAGTGGTCCGTGCTTTCTCGTGCCAAGTGTAATCCACACTTAGCGATTCTATTCTCATCAGACATTGTTACACTTAACGATCCATAGCCTCGTTGTATCTTAAGAGCGCTTTTGCGCTAAATGATCCGTAGAATCACCGAGCTTTTACCAAACTTTTATTCTCACTTGACGATCCTAATCATGCCATCATGTTCATCGAATGGCCTGACCCTTGCCAAGCATAATCCGTACCTGACGATCCAAGCCTTGCTAGCCTCTTATTGAGCATTGTTGCACTCGACAATCCTGATCAAGTGGATCCACAACCGAAACCATTCGACCATTTCCAAGCATAGTCCATACTTGATGATCTGAGCTTCACTGGGCTCTTGCAAAGCATTTTCCACACTTGGTGATCTTTAATATACAACATCGCTAGTTCTTAACAAAACAGGCCTACCCTTTCCGTGCGTAAACCACAGATGGTGATCCACTATATTATTAAAGTTAGAAATCCAGTCATTACTTAACGGGAATAACCATACTTTCCTAATAATTTTATTGAGTCGGAAAAGCAGTTGTCTTGTTACATCTGAAATCCTTAGTTTATCACCATCTCAGAGCTTGCGTATGGATCTTGTCAATTCTCATTCAAGTGCAAGTGGTCTAGCCATTTTTATTACAAACTCATTAAAGTAAAAAAAACAAGAATGATAGTTTATCGTCATTTAAGACTGTTCCTAGGGATATTTCTGGATTTCGTACATGGGTAAGACGAAGTAACCGTTTATTATTTGATTTTCATACCATCGGTCAATAATGATCCCTCATCTGGAGCTGGGTATGCTCTGATCCTACTTGGTTGACGGTTGCTATGGTTCTGTCACCGTAATTCTATTCAGGACATACTGCTGCAGTTGTCCTTTCTACATTAACTCCTCGATTTTGTCTTTTTGATGCTTGCATTCTTTGGTGTTATCTCCATCAATTTTATGGAAGAAATTGTGTTTCACGAAAGTCCTCTCACGTTTCAAGGGCTCCTCCTTGCCATGCTTCTATATGGAAGGCATTCCCTAATGTCCATCTAAATCCTCTTCAAACTTGCATTCATATCTGCATAAGAAGAGAATCTTTGTCCTCTCCTCGTTCTTTTTTCTTGGCAGTATTCATCATTAGCCTTCCATTTTCTCTTATTTTTTCTGAATCGAATGATCCTCCCTCCTTTACGACATTTAATTCGAACGATTCACGATCTACCTTTGCAACATTCTATTTCAAGAAATAGTCATCCTCATAACAGAGATCCCTTTTGGGATCCTGTTCCAAAGATATTTTAGGTTTTGAATTATCCAAAATTTCAAATACTATCGCCATTAGAAACATTGATGAATCCGGATGATTCATTGAAGCCATCGCCACCTAAAATCGAGCCAAGAGAGTTTCTCCAATCCTTTGTTTGATTGTTGTTAGAAATTTTCAGATCTAGTTTTGGGATATGGGTAATTTTGAAGAGAAAGAAAAAAAAGAAAGAAGAGGAATTGTATTTGTCCCACATTGTGGAAGATATGTAAGTATGCTAAGTACTTAAGTAGCCTTTTCAAGAGGATGTTGGGGCCTTGGGACACCCAAATACTTACTTTGTTGTGAGGAGGGAGGCCATGCATCACAAAACCACATGCGCGCGGGCGGCCGTCGCCATTCGTTCGACCGAACCATGCCAGGCCGGGAACGGGTACGAGTTTCGGGTTAGGGTCTTGATCCAATTAATATATTTTTATAAATGGTAACAGACAGAAATTGGGCCCGTTACGAATCCGAATTAAATTCAAAACAGGGCTAGTATTTTAAACGTTTCTGAACATTGGAAAATGGCGAGACAAGTTCAGAATTCGCAACGCTTTGAAACTTTGCAATTGAAAGGGTGCGACAATTTGAATTGAAACGGAAACGACTGTTGCAAAAAGTCGCGATGTTTCATGAATGGACACATCCCTTCGTTGGCTATAAATTCCAGCGCCAGAAAACCGTTTCAGATTACTTCGAAATTATTTCTTCTTCTTCTTCCTTGCGAATTCTACAACGCCATTAAACTGTTTCAAAACAGCTCTGTCTGGAACACTTCTGTACTGTTTCAATTCTGAAAGCATTGCAGAATTTTTGTCTTCTTCTTTCTCTTCATTTTTATCTTGTAAATTGCATCATCAGAATTATATTGTAGAGTGTTCTTGATTGGATCAAAGTAGTACAAATTTTTAATCCGATTTCGTTGTTTCAAGGCTTTATTGAATCCTGAAAGACGATAGTTCGATAACCCATTTGTACCTGGTGGGTTGAACTATTGTCTGAAAGAATCTATCAAATAGATCCTTAAAGTCTAAAGCATGACAATTCATCTTCCTCCAATAGTCTCAACCAGCAAAATCCCCAACAAATTTTCAGGCAATATATTCAATCATGGAAGGTTGGAGTGCGCTATAAGTTATGAATCAACATTTGACTAAATTGGAGCGATTTGATGGTTAAAATTTCACTCATTGGCAAGAGACCTTGACAATCTTTTTTATCACTGTGATATTGTTCTATATCATGGAAGACGGATTGGAAATCATACCAGAGGAAATCGCTAATGAGGATGTTGCTCTAAAGGAAAAATGTGCAAAGCGCAAAGTGGACGATTTTCTATGCAGAGGGTACATTTTGAATGCATTGTCTACTTCAGTCTACAATGCTCACAGAACCTTGGAAACTACAATGGACCTCTGGAATGCATTGGAGAGCAAGTACCGCATATCCGAGGCAAGTAATAAAAAATTTCTTATTTGTAATTTTATTGATTTCAAAATGGTCACCAACAATTCCATAGTTGGACAAGTAAGTGAAATACCAATGTTAGTGAATCAACTTAAAGATGGCGGTATAGATCTCCCTTAATCTTTTATAGTTGAATTTATAATTTCGAGAATTCTGAATTCTTGGAATGATTATAAGAAAGAATTGAAACATACGGAAACAGATTACAAATTAGTTGGTTTACAGCGTCATCATCGTATTGAAAAGGATTCTCGTAAATGCGAACTAAATGATAATCTGCAAACTTAGTCTCAATCTAAAGCAAATAATGTTGAAATTACTGATAAGTTAAAGACAAAGAATGAAACACTATTTAAGAAGAATAATAATTCCAAGAACAAAAAGAAGGGTGTATGTTACTATTGTAACAAACCCGACCACTATTCCCGAGACTGTTGTCTTCGAAAGAAACAACAAAGAGCGAATGTCGTCAAAGAAAAGCTTGTGGCTGTTGTACAAGAGGCGAACTCCATTAGTGGAATTGATAATGATTAGTGTCTCGATACTGGCACAACCCTTTATGTTTGTAAAGACCGTAATTTGTTCAAGACTTACAAAGAGAATAATGGGTAATCCAGTGAAGTTACTGGCGCAAACAAAGTTGCAAGCAAAGTTCTGGGATAAAGGCTCAATTGAACTTACATTCACCACTTGGAAAGTTCTTACATTAGTCAATGTATTTTATGTACCTGATATGTGTAAGAATTTGGTTTCTCAATACATTCTTAACAAAGGAGGATTCAAGATGATGTATGAGTCTGATAAGTTAGTGTTGTCCAAAAACAACAAATTTATTGGATAGGGAAATTCTTTTAACGACATAATTAAGTTGAATCTAGTAAAGAAATCCTTTGCTTATATTGTTAATTCTGTTAATTTGTAGCATGGTAGATTAAAACATGTTAATTATAAATCTCTTTAAAATATGCATAAATTAGGATTAATTTCTGATTGTGATTTCGATTCTATCTCTAAATCTGAAATATGTGTTCAAGCAAAAATACTCCGGAAATCCTTTAAATCTGTTGAAAGGAAAACTGGTTTGCTTGATTAGGTATATAGTGATGTGGGTGACTTAAAAAGTCATATCACCTATGGTAGGTAACCAATACTATATAACATTTATTGATGATTATATTAGATATGCATATGTATATCTAATGAAATCTAAAGATGAGGCCTTTGATAATTTCAAGTTTTACAAAGCAGAAGTCGAAACACAATTAGGAATTAAAATTAAAGTGTTACATTTAGATCGTGGTGGTGAATATTTTTCAAATGAATTTACTATGTTTTGCACACAACGTGGCATAGTTCAGTAATGTACAACCACGTATACACCACAAAAAAATGGTGTTGCTGAAAGGAATAATAGAACTTTAGTAGAAATGGTTAATGCCATGCTCATAAATTCCAATTTACCTTATAACCTGTGATACTCCATACATTCTGTGAACGTATAAGTAACAAATCAGAGGATAATTAATTTTTAAAAATAAGAACCAAGGGAAACGGGTTGTGCCATTACGTTTGTCTCGGAATTCTGCTTTGAAACGAGTTCGAGTTTGCAAGAATCGGAGTCCGTATGAGGGAGATATGACCCTCCGAAGTTTCAGAAATTTTCAGAATCGAAGACAGTTCGAAATTTGAATTCAAACCCAGAAGCGGGCTGGGTGGGGAATTTCCCGCCCAGGACCCAGGTCGACTGGGGAGTCGACTGGGCAGTCGACCCCCCAGGACCTAGGTCGACTGGGGAGTCGACTGGGCAGTCGACCACCCCAGACCAAGTCGACTGGGCAGTCGACCTCCCTGGTCGAACCTGGTGCGTGTGTGTGCGATTTTGAGGGCTGTGACGTGTTTGGACAGACCTAATGAGTTCTAGGGTTAATCTGAGGGCCTAAATGAGTTCCTACACCTATAAATACATCCTAAGACCTAGCCTTCTCTACAAACAATTCTATTCTGCTTCTACTCTACCTTTGTTCTAATAAAAATAAAAATAGCGTCGCTACTCTGCTGGAATCAAAACTAGAAGCTAACCAACATCAACCTAAGCAACTCAATTCAAATTAGAGATTAAAGCTTCTGCAATGATTTTACAACAATTAAAGTTCTTTCTTTAATCCAACCAAGGCAAGTGCAGTTATTTTCTGATATAAACATTAATTCTGATTGTGACATGAATTGTAAATCTTAATCTGAGGTTATATCTGTTCTGTTCTGTTTAGATCTTATTTTGTATCTCTTTCCGTTCTATAGCCAGGCTACCACGAGCCTGAGCCGATCTCATAAGAGATTAACATACGCTAAAATGTTTGGGACAACAAAATGAATGATGCATAAATTGGGCATGACCAATAGGTAAATGATTTGAGGAAAGAACATGGACTGTAGCTAGAACATAAATCTGAGACATATGACTGGACATGTTATATTTATAACATATAGACTGTATTGAACAAATGACTTGAGATAAAGAGAATATGGCTTAGGTATAAAGATTTACATTAAATTAGGATATCTATTAAATGTAAATAAACACCTAGGTGACGGATCTTTGGAATATATGACATGCATTAAAATCGATGGCTATATTTGGTATAATTTATATGTAAATCTTTTGTACTAGGTAAGTTGAACTAAATGGGGACATGTAAATTATGACCATAATCTGTGACATGTAAATTCAATGCAAACGTGGGGTATATGATCATAGTGTGAATCATGACAACTATTTAAGCATGCGAACTTAGGCCTAATCTGCTAGTTCTGTTATATTGCTTAATTTGCTAGTTCTGCTCTACTGCCTAGTCTGCTAGATTTGTTCATCTTCCAAATCTGTCATCTGCTAAGTCTGTTGAAAATGCCAAATCTACTAAACTAAATCTGTTGAGATGCCTAATCTGTTATCTGCTAAATCTGCTAGTTTGCTTAATCTGCTAAATCCATTTGGTCGCCTAATCTGCAAAATCTGTTATTTGCTATATCTGTTGAGTTAATATAATTAGTCTGTTATTGACATAATCTGAACTGGCTATAGTTATGAGTAATTGACATGTATATTAGGCGTGGGTATAAATGGTAAATCATTAATTAATTGGCCGCAAAGATAAACATGGCTAACTCGAGGTTAGAATGAGTTTGCGGCGTAATTCTGCCCGGAACCGCCCGACATATTCCAGTGGCTGCAAACAATAGGTTCTAATGTGAGAAGTTAGTCATAACGTGCTTGAAACCCGAGGTTAGACTCAGTTTGCGACAGAAACCTGCCCGGAACCAACCGGCCTAACCAGTAGCCGCAAACTGTCAGTCTAATGTGAGAGGTCTGGGCATTAATATTTAATTAATGAAAATCTGAGATAAACATGATGTCTAAAACGTGTTGGGTGGGTAAGGATAAACCAATTGGAACAATGAATCTGACAAACCCGTTTCGCGAATCTGTAGGCCCAATACAAAGTTAGACAATCTGTAACCGGTTAATCTGTAACCGGTTAATCTGTAAGTCTGTTAATCTGTAACCAGTTAATCTGTAAGTCTGTTGATCTGTACCCAGTTAATCTGTAAGTCTGTTAATCTGTAACCAGTTAATCTGTAAGTCTGTTAATCTGTAACCAGTTAATCTGTAAGTCTGTTAATCTGTAACCAGTTAATCTGTAAGTCTGTTAATCTGTAACCAGTTAATCTGTAAGTCTGTTAAATCTGTATATTTGATCTGTTAGTCTGAAAACTTGTCTGTAAACTAGTTGATCTGAATTCTGTATGTCTGAACTTGTAAACAAGATAATCTGAAATCTGTTAGCCTGGGGACACGAGGATAGGAAGGGAATTACTTGTGTCATCTGTTGTTTGGGACCCATATTAGTCAGTAACCCTTTCTGGTATCAAAACTTTGACCCAATAGTAGGTAGGGTCTGGGCACGCTTACTGAACTAATTATAAGCGGTTCATTCTGATAATGGCGAGGGATGTTGATGGTGCGTTCCAACCGGGTCATGTGCGTGCATGGATCCCGGTCTGCCTCTGAGGATGTAAGACGTCGTGACATCAGTAAATAGGTCTGTGCCAATTGGTTATCACATTAGGGAGTGATACACCCTACTGTGGGGCCGACACAGGATATTTATGTATTAGGGAGACGATCGCTTGGGGTAGGATTTTAGGGTGCACTTAGTTCTGTCTATTTCTGTTGGTACCGTCTGTTTCTGTTGGGTGGCAACACCTGTCTGTTTCTGCGTGGTACCGTCTGTTCGGGTGGTAAAGGCCCAATTACTAGTGTACACCTAATGCTACATTCTGTTTCCGTAGGGATTAATCTGTTTTTGTTTCGGTTCGGGTGGTAAAGGCCCATTATCTGCATTCTGCTTCTGTCTGTTTCTGATCGGGTGGTAAAGGCCCATTACTAGCGCGGAAATTTATTCTGTACCCGTTTCTGTTTCAGTTTAGACATTAGGGTGACACCTAATTCTGTTGTACTAGTATTAGTGCAGAGAACTGTAAAGAAATAGCTTATGTCATTCTGTTGTATCCGCTACACCTGTTACAGTTATCTCTCATCCAGTTTTATGTTCATGTCATGTTATTATTTTCTGTTCATAACTGAAAATCACTGGACTTGCCAGACTTTTTGTCTGACCCTTGTTGTTTCGCCTCCTTTCTTCCGTTCCCCCCAGGTTTTGTAGAAGGGAATACTCTAGCTTGATCCAGATTTCTTCCGCTTGAAGTGCTTAAAGTATGGCCTGTCTTCTTCTGTGGGGATTAAGATTTTAAACTATGCATTCTGAAGGCTTTTGTACAAGACTGATATTTTGTACTTGAATTCTGATATTGTGATTTGAAAGGATGTAACCAAGCTTATTTCGGTTTCTGCTGTAATAAAGTTATAAATTTTTTTTCAAGTACTATTTTATCTGTCTTGTAAGTTTCTGTTCTGTTTACTAAAATGCTCCACCAAAGTTAAGGCATTCCCTTTGTGAGTGACCTTAACGGAGGTGGGGTGTTACATAACCTATGGTGTGATGCTATGTTATCTGCATGTTACATTTTAAATAGAGTAACACTTAAAAACAATAATATTTCCCCTTATGAATTATGGTTTAATAGAAAACATAACCTTACTAGACTTAAAGTTTGGGGTTTCTTAGCATATGTTAGAAAACCAGACCCTAAATGACTAAAGTTTGGTAGTAGGGCATTTAAGTGTGTTTTCATAGGATCTCTCTTAATAGTATAAATTATAGGTTCCTTATTCTTGACACCTTAGAAGTTATAGAATCTGTAGATGTAGAATTCTTTGAAAATCAAACTGTCGAGAATCCATTGACATCATCTAGTCCAGAACCAACTATGACTAATAATATCAATGACAATGAATATGCTTTTGCTCAAAACATCAAGGAAGTATCAGTATCAGATAATAATATTGAACATAGGAGAAGTAAAAGAGCGAGAATAGAAAAGGATTATGGTCCGGACTTCATAACATATCTCGTAGAAGGAAATAAGGACGCAGTCCTTAATATGACAAGGTATGTAATGAACGTCGATGATGATCCCAAAACTTATTCTAAGGCTATCAGTTCTAGAGATTCAAATTTCTGGAAAGAAGCTATCAATGATGAAATGAATTACATAATGTTAAACCAAACTTGGGTTTTTACTGATTTACCTCCTGGTGCTAAACATATAGGATGTAAATGGATATTCAAGAAAAAGTTGAATTCAATTGGATCCATCGATAAGTTTAAAGCCAGATTAGTTGCTACGGGATATAAACAAAGACAAGGAGAAGATTATTTTGATACATATGCTCAGGTTGCTCGCATATCTTCTATACGCTGTTTAATAGCACTTGTATCAATTCAAAATTTAGTCATATATCAAATGGATGTAAAGACAACTTTTCCAAAAGGAGATTTAGAAGAAGAGATATATATGGAACAACCTGAAGGCTTCATAACCCCAGGTCAAGAAAATAAAGTTTCTAAATTAGTCAAATATCTTTATGGCTTGAAGCGAGCTCCTATGCAATGACATGAGAAGTTTGATAAAGTTGCACTGTCATATGGATTCATTGTTAATGATGCAGATAAATGTATTTACAGCAAATCGGATAACACGGGCTATGTTATAATATATTTATACATTGATGACATGTTAATATTTGGTTCCAGTATATCATGTGTGAATGAAACTAAGAAGTTTCTATCTTCTAAATTCAATATGAAAGATCTAGGAGAGGCTGATGCAATTCTAGGAATTAAAATCATTAGGAAAGCGGGGGAGTTATTACTAACTCGATCTCATTACATTAAGAAATTCCTAAAGAAGTATGGACGTTATTATGATAAACCAGCACCAACTCCTTTAGATCCATGTATAAAATTAGAAAAGAGCACTGGATGTATCATTTCTCAACTAGAGTATTCTAGTGTTATTGGGAGTCTTATGTATGTTATGCATTGCACTAGACCAAACATTCCTAGAGTTTTAGCTTATTTGAAAGGAACCATTAACTGTGGTTTATCTTATAAAGGATATCCTGCTGTAATAGAAGGATATAGTGATGCAACCTGGAACAATGTAGAATCCAAATCCAAGTCTACAACTGGATGGATATTTACATTTGAGGTGCTGCTGTGTCTTTGGCTTCCAAGAAGCAGAACTATATATCTGATTCAACTATGTTGTCAGAATTGATTGCATTAGCAGATGCATGTATGGAAGCGGAGTGGCTTAGGAACCTATTATTGGAAATCCCATTATGGAAGAAGCCATTTCCAGCAGTCTTGATTAATTGTGATAATCAAGCAACAATATAGTATGTCTCTAATAAGACATATAATGGGAAGTCTAGACATGTGAGTCTAAGACATCAAATGGAAAGACAGTTACTCAAAAGTGGAGTTATAACTGTTGACTACATAGAAACAAAAGGGAAACTTGGCTGACCCACTTAAGAAGCGTCTTCTAAAGTCTTTGGTTTCTATAAAATCAAAAGAAATGGGACTAAGGTCTGTGAAAGAAGATTGATCATCCTTAACAGAAACCCAACTAATGTCTTGAAAAGGATAATTAAAGTTCAATGGGTATCAATAAGTTGAGAGAATGATTATGGAACACTAAATCAATAATCCCATAATATTTAGTGTTAGATTCTGCAAGAACAAAGGATGGATAAATGTCCTTAATAAGTCTAGAAATATTAAAAGGTGTATTGTAGAAACACCTTATAAAGAGACTTACTATTTGAGTATGTAAATCAGGTTGTTTCCTTGGAAACTAAGACCACTTTCTAAAGTAGACTCATGAATCTAGACTAATGCACATGGCCATTAACGTGCTGAGCAATACAGAACACTCTAACTAAGGAAATCAACATGTGTGATTGTTCTGGTTTCATCACAAATGGTTACTTGGTTCAAGATTCATTCACTATAGAATCTCAATTGAACTTTGAATGGTTTACACTAAGTAAAAGTTCAAATCCAAAAGGTACCTTTTATTTATGTGTTGCTTCCACGATGATGCCAAACTTGATCTTAGAACTATATAGGCTTGATCCCACTCGGGTATGTATGAAGTCACACTAGTGATTCAGCCATCCATTTTACTTATTTCTTTATTTTTGAAAATTAGGGAAGATTGTTAGAAATTTTCAAATCTAGTTTTGGATTATGGGTTATTCTGAAGAGAAAGAAAGAATGAAAGAATGAAAGAAGAGGAATTGTATTTGTCCCACATTGTGGAAGATATGTAAGTATGCTAAGTACTTAAGTAGCCTTCTCAGGAGGATGTTGGGGCCTTGGGGCACCTAAATACTTACTTTGTTGTGAGGAGGGAGGTCGTGCATCACTGTACCACACGCGTACGCTCCGCCGCCGCCGTCCGTCCGACCGAATCGAGTCTGGTACGAGTTTCCGGTTTGGGTCTTGATCCAATAAATATATTTTTGGATAGAATTTACAAACGGTAACGGACCGAACTTGGGCCCATTACGGACCCGAAATAAAATCAAAACTGGGTGGGTATTTTAAACATTTCTAGACGTTAGAAAATCGCTTGACAAGTTCAAAATTTGCAATGCTTCGAAATGTTGCAATTGAAAGGGTGCGACAATTTGAGTTAAAACGGAAATGACTATTGCAAACAGTTGCAACGTTTCATGAATGGACACATCCCTCCGCTAGCTATAAATACCAACGTCAGAAAACCATTTCAGATTACTTTGAAATTGTTTTTTCTTCTTCCTTATGAATTCTTCTATGCCATTAAACTGTTTTAAAAAGTTCTGTCCAGAACACTTCTGTATTGGTTCAATTCTGAAAGCGTTGCAATATTGTCATCTTCTTTTTTCTCTTCATTTCTATCTTCTAAATTACATAATCAGAATTATATTATAGAGTGTTATTATTTGGATCAAAGTAGTACAAACTTTGAATCCGATTTTGCTGTTCCAAGGCGTTATTGAATCCTGAAGGTCAATAATTCGATAATCCATTTGTACCACATGGGTTGAACTATTGTCTGAAAGAATCTATCAAATAGATCATTAAGTCTGGAGTACGGTAATTCACCTTTCTCCAACAGTCTCAAACCGCAAAATCCCCAATAGATGCAGTTGGGCAAAACAACATCAACCGGGATTAAACTGTGCAGCCCAATAACTAATAAGAACCATAAATTTTTTTAGACAACTAAAAAGCATGGTTTACTAAAACATGAATTTACTGACATTAAAAACAAATTTTCAGGTAGTTCGTAAATAAAACTTACGATACAAATGCCCGTTAGAAATAAAAAAATAAAACATAATTAAATCTATAGAAGCCTAGATACTTCCCAAATCCATAGCAGCAAATGAAAACAAATGATTACTAACCAATACTAGCCTGGATCCTAATTTTTAAAATCTTCATTGAATTAGGAGATCGAAGTTACTTCTGTTGCTTTTACAGTCAAAATTGGAGAAGATATTAGTGGGCAATTGTTTATTAGGTATTTGTTTGTTTCGAACAAGTGATCACTTGTTTAACCACTAATAGCTGAATAAGAACGTTAGTGTTGTTTGTTTTGATTAAATGTTCAGATCTGAAACACTTATTAGGTGAAAAGTATCAAACATTTTCATAGTGCTTTTTCCAATTGTTAATGCTTAATGACAATTATATTTCTTTCGTATATACCCTTAGTTATATTTTCCTTAAATGCATACTAAACATTCAAAAAAAATTAAAAATTTGAAAATCTATTTTACCTAATGTTTCAAACAATTTAAATTATAATTTTTTTCATAAATTTGTAAATTTTGATTCATTTTCAAAAATAAAAATATAAAAATAAAGTCAAACAATAACTAAAATTTTGAATTACGTAAGTTTGCTAATAATTTTTAAATATTTTTTTTAAATGGGCTTTTGGAAACTTAATTCATGAACTTTTTTTTTTTTGAAAATTGAAATCTTTAAATTAGCAAAAAGAAATTTAAATTGTTGAAATATTTTCAGATAATTATCCAATATTAGAGTTTTCACAAAATTCAGGTATTTTCGAGATTAAAATTTCAACTATTAAAAATGAATTTAGGGTTCAAAATTTTCATTTTAATACTTACTGCATAAATAACCAAATAACAAAGACGGCGATATTGTCAAAATAAACATTTTCATTAGTTCAAAAAAGAAACTACAAAAGCGTAAAAAACCATCTTTCGCAATTCAACATTCAGCAATCAGTATTCAGCTTTCGTTATTCAACATCCTCGACATTTGAACAAATGAAGCCTAGTGGGCAACTGACAATTGGTAATCAACAATTGAAAATCGACATTGGAGAAGATGGTTGCCTAGAATCGCAGTTTAATTAGAATTTTTGAAGAATTGAAGTTCGAGAAGATTGTTTGAATGAATTTGGCTTTTTCTGTAGTTAGCTCCATGGGAGAAATAGTTTACGGGTCAGGGACAAAAATGAAAAGGGTATAACTCAGGAATTTCAGAAGGAGAGCTGAATTTAGATTATTAACAGTAGTGCTACTCGCACGCACACACATGCGTTCAACAAAATTTTAGTTGCCGATAAACTCATCAGTAGATGTAAGCGAAGTGCATCGGGTAATTAAAGTGAAAAGGTTCACGAGCAATTGTGTCTCCGTGTGTCTTTTCGTGTAAGTGAGTCAAAAAAAACCTGAATTAATAATCAGAACAAACATAACTTCGTTATCATTTTGGGAATAGAATTAAGTGAGAGTGTGTTGTATGTCCATTTCTTTGTCATAATGGGTTAAAAAAACTCAGTCAATAATAAAGACAGTCGTTTTAACCTCTTTATCGTTGTCAGGATAGAAGTTATGGGATATATATTATAAGAGGACTTCTAACATCACTCGCGCACAGGCGAGTATGGCATCACTCGTAGTTTGATTGGACAAACACGATTTTTTTATGTTTTTATTGAATTAGAGCGGGTCCCACTGTCTTTTCCTTGGCCACTAACGTGTTGCCTAATCAGCAAGTATTGCATCGCTCGCGTGATGCGCGAGTAATGTTAGAATTCCTGGCGTTAATAGGTTCAGAAATAAACTAAACATTAAACCAACATAAACATAAATTATTTGCTATTTTAAAATTGAACATCAAACACAATTTGAACACTGACAAATTTTAAAAGATATATGCAAATATGCAATACATTGACCTAGATTTAGACACATCCGTAGGCATAGCTAAAGAGGATGTAGCAAAAGGTGGTAATGGATGTCGACCAGTTTGGTGTAAGGAGGATTTTTTAGTAATGGAAGCAGCGTCAGTAGGTTTTGTGATGATATCGACATCATTCAGTCTCTACGCGTATTTATATATATATATATATATATACACACACACACACACATATATATATATATATATATATATATATATGAGGAGCGATCGGGGGCACCCCTGTTTGTGAGCACCCCTATTGCACCCCCTACCGTTCGTGAGCTACGGCGATCCAAACCGAACGAGAATTTGTAGATGTTCAATCCACACATATATAATGATCTATCCAAAATTTGAGCTCATTCTGACGAATAAAAAGTTTCGCCCAGTTGAAAATTCAGAATAGTCCCTGACCCTTAAAAATGAAAATTTTGCAAACGACCTCGGTTTTCGACGAAACCACTTTTGTTGGATCCAGGATGTCAAATAATTGCTAGGTTTCAAAATTCATAATTTTTGAAAGCAATATGTGAGCGTGGAAAAAGAAAACGTGGTTTAACAGTTTTAGTCAATTTCGATCGACCAGAAAATGGCCATTTTTCAAACAGTCTCAGAATTTGACGAAATTAGTTTTGTAAGGACCGTATCGTCAAAACGAAGCTAGAAAATATTTTTCAAGAATTTTTAGAGTCCGTATGTGACCCCAGTAAATTGAAATATGCGTTCAAATTCAATATATAGATTTATATTTTGATTCGGACGAAAACTGATCGAATTAGTCGAATTAGCTTACGATAAATATCCCATCGTGTCCGGAATGGGGGTAATTAGCTAGGGGCGACAGTCGTTGGGTTCGATTCGGGGTTTAAAAGAAAAAGTTACTTTTTGGATTTAAAAATAAAATAAATATATATAAATTATAAAAGAGCCCCCCTTTCTTCTCTCCTCATTCACAGAAAAACCGATTTAATAAAAAAAAGGAAAAGGGGGCAGAACCCTGTCGCCCCTACCACCATCACGCCCCCTAGGACTTCACCGTCGCCGCTTCTTCTTCCTCCCTCCCTCAAGTCTTAGACCCCCCTTGCTTCTCCTTCCTTCTCCTCGACCCACGTGTCCACCTCAAAGGCCACCAAAACCCTAGCGCGCCTCCCTAGGCTGTGCCACCACACACTCGACCCCCCTTTCAAATCGAAGAAGTTGTAAGTTTTTTTTTATATATTTATTTCAGTTTATTTAACATATGATTTTCAGTTTTAATTCCCATGAATAGGAAGTGAAAAGTTTAGAATTTTATGGTAAATAAAAAGTAGATTTTTATATAAGAAAAGTTTATATTTTTAGATAATAAAAATAGGATTTTTCTTGTAGGAAAAATACGATTTTTCTAAAGGAAAAAGATTATATTTTTAACATGAAAAGGTTATATTTTTCTTTTTAAATGAAAGTATATGATTTTTAATACGAAAAGATATGGGTTTTTTTCCATATTAAAAGATTCGATTTTTAGCATAGAAAAGATCGCATTTTTAAAATTGAAAAGATCGCATTTTTAAAATAGAAAAGATCGCATTTTTAAAACAGAAAAGATCGCATTTTTAAAATAGAAAAGGTCGGATTTTTAAAATAGAAAAGGTCAGATGTTTAAAATGGAAAAGATCGCATTTTTAGAATAGTAAAGGTCGGATTTTTAAAATAGAAAAGATCGCATTTTTAAAATAGAAAAGGTCGAATTTTTAAAATTGTAAAGGTCGGATTTTTTATACATAAAAAAGGTTTGATCTTTAACGTAGGAAGGATTTGATTTTTATGTGGAGAAAGATTTAATTTTTATGTAGATAAAAATATAATTTTTTTTATCGCATGTCTGAAATATTTTCATGAAGATAGAAATATGATTTATATTAGGATTATTTGACAAGAATAATCCAAAGTTTAACGTATCCACCCATATTAATCTCAAGTTTGCGTTATTTAAAAATAATCCCAAGTTTAGGTGGTCTCTTCCCAAATTAATCTCATTTCCCCGATGACCTGTTATAGCAGGTTTCCATATCATGAACAGTTGGTTCTTATCCTTACTCGTTACTGACTTCAACACAATTCATTAATTCCTTCATCAAAATTCAATATTTTATTAGTACAACAATTCCACTTTTGCATAATCTGATTTGAATTTCAGAAGACGAAAACAAAAAAACAAAAACAAAACACACAAACAAAATTCACAATTCACAAATGAAATCAATCTGCAATCTCTCTACAGCAGAAATTAAAAGCGATTAAAGTGGCTTGTTTGGGATTGAGTGTTGCGTAAGAGATGGAAGAGGTCAAAAAATAATCCACCATGGATCAACGATGCAGACAATCTGAAATACCTGCGCCAAACTACCATACACCGAGAAACAAAACACCAACAATGCCATCCTACCGAAGCCTAAACTCAAGCCTACCATCTCCATACCACAACAAGAAGACAATACACCTCAAAAAAATCCCACAACAAAAATAAACAGAACGTAATTAGCCAAAGCCTCAAGTAATACGACCAATTAACACTTTATCCCAAAGCAAAAAAGCCATTAACCTGTAGTCTGAAACATCAACATGCAAGAGGGGAATGTATAGGGGCAAAGAAAAATAGTTTGGAACTGAAAGGAGGCAGCGTAGGGATTCAGAGTACTGTTTTGCATATTCCCGAAGCCTTCGTAAATTCTTTCTTGACGTTACAAGCTGAACTTCGTCGATCATAGGAGAAGGAGGGACGATTGCGAAGGAGTTCTGGTCGAACCTGGCATCCATCTCTTGGGATAATGAGGCGTGCGAATGTCCAAAGACGACATGGAAATTAGGGGATTTCGCTGAGGTCGACGACGAGTTCTCTCGAGCTTCAGACATGGTAGGGTTAGGGCTAATCAAACCGTCGAGAGGACGGAGGGCATCCGATATCTAAGAAGGGGAAGGCGTCTGCTTGAAGCTGGGGTCCGAAGAACTGGGGAAGGAGGGAGCAGATTTTTATTTGATTGAGCGTGATTCCATAGAAACGGAAGAATTGGGGAAGGACGGAGCAGATGGATGGAGAGGCCGTTAGATTTGGGAAAGTTAGAACAATTAACCGACTACTGCAAGTTAATAAGATAATGGGATTAATTTGGTAAGGCACCCCCTAAAATTGGGATTATTTTTAAATAATGCAAACTTGAGATTAATATGGGCGGATACGTTAAACTTCGAATTATTCTTGTCAATTAATCCTTTATATTATATATATCGTTATATAAAAATGTGACCTTTTATATACGAAGAAGCGATAAAGATTTGATTTTTATAAATATGGTTTTAGAATAAAGATGAGATTTTTCTCATCTTGAAAACGAAGTAAAAGAACAAGATTTTTATATACTAAAGAATATTAAAATGTGTTTTTTATATATGTAGTGGATACGGACAACGAAAGTGACAAAAGGCGAACACGACGAAGATTTTCTACATATGAAGAGTCATGGTGTCTAGTTTAGCTTATCGGTGAGAACTTCTCACTTTAATTCTTGTTTTCTAGTTAAAAATATATACTAGGATGCAGACGGTGCTTAGCAGCACCCGACACCAATTGTCCACAGACCATTGACAACTGTTTGATTTTGTTGTGTGGTGATAATTGATTGTGATGTGGAATGAATGAAAATATATATTCATGTGCTGAAATAAATTATTTTTTGTTAAAAATATAATTTTTAACATGAATGTGAATAAATAAATATTCATTTACAAATCAGACGATTTGTTTATGTACATTTATTTGAAGGAGGTTGATTGGGACGATAAATTTTACACATTGCCCAACAGCGCAAATAAAAATCTATGTTTGTGGATTGAAACCCCACATGGGTGTTGGGATGATATTTGACGTACACTAATCCCAATTGTTTAGTGGTATGTCGATTGTTTGATTGACAGATTGTGTAAGCGTTAATTATTTAATGCTTATGCAGTTGTGTGGTGCACTTTGGATGATGATTGATTATTTATCATTGCTATTATATACAGGTGTTGTATGGAACCCATATAATTAACGTTATATGGTAATTGATTGGGCCTCATTCCAATTTGGAAAATAAAGATTCATGTGTTGAATAGAATAAATAGTCATGTGTTGACGATGCTCATGTGTTTAGAATATTCATGTGTTGAAACTTGTCATGTGTTGAACGAAATATTTTAACAATAAAATTAGAAACTAACTAGAAACTAGTTAAGATGAGTGGTTTCCTTGGATATTGATCTGATGTTGGTTTCGGCCTTCGGGATTAATATTTAAGGAATCGTTCTCTTACTAATTTATGGTTGGAGTCTGATTAAGAATTAAACGATAAAAATCATAATTTTATAAAATATATTAAATAACAAAAATAGTCATGTGTTGACGATACTCATGTGTTGACAAAACTCATGTGTTGAGAATATTCATGTGTTGAAAGAAATATATATTCATGTGTTGAAGAAAATATTCATTTGTTGAATAGGATAACGAAGTTATTGAAATATATAAAGCCGTGTTGATTAAATATGCGCCATTTTGACACGAACGATATATATATCGATTATATTCGTTTTATAATGAATATAGAAAAGGAAGTGACTTCAAAATATAACGTTTTGAAAATATTATCATTTATATATTAATGATATGAAATATTCAATTTTGATTTGGAATTGAATTTGACGTTGAAATTGTTTTGAAACGAATTTAAAACGATTTATAAAATATGTTTTGAATTGAAATCGATGACATATATAATATATATATATTATATATATTAATGACCTGAATAGAACGTGCCGCGCTGCGGCAATTCGCGAATTTCGACCATTGACTTCGAGTTGATGTTACGGGAGATCCGACCGTCGGATTCTCCTGAAACCGAAACCGTTGGGTTCGTATCGAAAAAAGATTTCCAATGAATATTAGAAATTTGAAATCTAACGGTTGGATTTGTAATTATGTCCAAATCAAATTTGGAAAAGGTCGCTATAAGTGCAGTTCGACGACCGTTATTGGAAATCGACTTTACGGGCCTTGATAAAATTATTAAAAATATTAATAATTAGTGTAAAATCATAATATATGAATTGGAAAGAACTGAGATGAAAAATTCCACATTTGTAAGAATAAAAATATATTTTTATCGGAATGAACTAGAATTATAATCCAATATTTTTGAATAACTAAATTGGATTTGAAGTGGTTATAAAAATAATCAGAATGTCCAATATATGAATTGGAATGGATTTGAATCGAAATTATCTTCAGAATATTTCGATGTTGGATTTCGTGATTATACAGATATGGTTGTGGAAATTTGAAAGATATATTTATATCGTTATTTCCAATACGATATTTGTGGGTTTCAGAATTTGATATTGAAAATAAGCCGATATATTTTGTATTCAGAGCCTTGTATTTAATATCAAATGGGATTTTGGGTTCGTCGTGAGTGGTTCTTAAATAACACTGTTCTTGGACCCAGTTTATAAAAGAATAAATCTTTTAATTGATATTTAGTGAAATTGTCCAGTTAATTAGTATTTAATTGGAATTGAATTTAAATTGGTTTTTGGGGTTTATCGTGAGCGGTGTTTTGAATAACACCTGCTCTTTAACCCGATTAACAATGGAATGTGATTTTGGGTTTACCGTGAACCGTGTTTTAGATGACATTGGTTCTTTAACCCAGTTAAAGACAGGATATTGATTTTTGGGAAGATTAAAACTAAGTGGAGTATTAATGAATCTTTAATTAGATTAAAGTGATCGAGAATGGAGTATCACCAGTTTTGCTCCAAAACGATAGTTAAATCTTTAATTAGATTTGAATGTGAAATGGTAATTAATATTTACTGTTAACACCGTGGTGTTAGAAATGGAGTACTACCAATTTTACTCCATGGGATGAATAGGTTGGGATTGGGAAATAAAATAAATAATTACTTCGGTGTGGTTCGCTAACCCCCGACTAGTTTGGAAAACCAAAATATTGTTTGAAACGATATCCAAAGGAAGATTAAAGAATAAATTTAGAAGAATTTTATCTTTGATAAAATTAATGGTAACCTTTCCCTAAGAATGTGAATATTTGAATAAAGAATATTCCGAATTGGAATGAGGCATATGTTGCGTTTGTGTAACACTTGTTTATTATATACGTGGGTTATTCGGAAAGGCCGGGTTTATACCCATTCAGAGTAACCGATTCGATGATAAGTCGAAGACGAAGACGGTGGTTGAAGACCGGAGGTCTTCACATCGATTGGATGATTATTGACGATCTTGATTGGGCTGTACACCCAAGAGGAGGGAATCAGTTGGCGATCGTCCAGATGTACTAGGAGATCGATGGATATGCGCGAATAAGGTTCCTCCGGTTTCGTTCAGACCCAGAATGAACTTGTAAATGGACTATGTGTCTGACATTGGATTTTATTCTGTGTGATTGATCTCTATCAAATATATATCTGTTTGGTGGCGGAGAATTTATTCTCTTGCTTAACGCTCTTCTCTGAGACGTACAGGCTCAGAGGTTATATATTGATGGATATCAATCGCACTGAGTGAATTGCCTATGTGGCATGCCTAAGTGGTAGACGATCGAGGCTTTTGTTGAAAAGCAAAGTCTTGTGGTTGATGATCAAAGCACAGCCTATGTGGCATAGCTTTGTGTATGGCGTTAATTCGCGAGCCTCACACCTCGGTATGAGTCAAAAACGGGATAGTGACTGCAGGGAGAGCACGCCGTTTCTTTCTAGCTATGGGTGATGTTAGTGACCTACCAGCCCTGACATTTATATTCTTTTTACTTGTGTGGTTGTTGGATGCGAGGCGCCTCAGATATAGGTCTGATAGGACCGGGAAACGTGTGTTCAGGAATAATTAATCCTCAAAAGTAAGAGAGGACCGGCCCTGAAGATCCAGGATCGCTGTGTGTGGTCTGAGACATTTGCTAGAGTGTCTCAAACGGAGCGGAGCTTGCCCCTTGCCTCGATTCATGACGGAAATTCAATTTCCAATACGACCTTTGCGGTTTTAATTGTAGAACTAGTATAGCGACATAGTAGATGGTAGTTATGTTGTCTATGATTGATACTTATGATTTAAATTGTTTTGACACTATACACTTATAGTAATATCAAAATAATCTATTTTTAAACGTATCAACCATTCTTTGGATATTATAAGGTAAAACCCTATCCTCCGGCTTGCGTTGCATTATGTGATGGGACCTAGGTATTATAATAGCTTCACTTTTCTATATTTAGCACTGCGCTGTTTGTTTTATGCGCTGGTATCCTTAGGAGGCAGGAAACCCATTCCATGTTATACGGCGTGGTCCCTTGATTTACCTAACTTTAAAAATAAAGATTAATAACTGTTTTAGTTCTCACACCAGTCGCATGACTGACCTAGAGTTTATTGTTTTAACCTAAACTCTGGGTGCCTTTATTTTCGACATGGGCAGCTAGTAGTTTTGTTTTTGTAGATTTATATTCACAGGATCCTGGTTTATAGCTGGAATGGAATGATATTCGGAAAGCCCTGTATCCGTATATCTCCTTTCAGTTGTGTTTTGTATTGTTTTTCCATTGCTATGTATTTAAATGTAATTTAAATATCTGATATTTATCAAATGTGTAATATTTATTCATACTTTGTAATATTCTTGTATTCTGATGGAATTGTTGTAATAAACAATGAAATGTTCTTCTGTTTTTGTTCCGATGTTTGTTGTTCTCAAAGCAATCCATGCTTTCCTTACCGGGGAAGTTCGGATTGTTATAAAGTGGTATCAGAGCTTTGGTTTACAGAGCTTGAGAACAAGACATATTAGAACGAAACAAAAGAATTCATCAGAGATTGTACTAGTAATGTCCAATAAGAATGGCTCGTTAGAGATGGTGTAACAACCCGTATTTTCAATAACCTATTATAACATAAATCGAGGCAGAATTTAATTCAAAAATCTGAATCAAGGGAAACGGGCTATGCCATTGCGTTTGTCTCGGGAAAATACGCGAAATAGAGTCCGAGTTTTCGAAAATCGGAGTCCGTATGACCCAGTTAAGGCCCATTGAAGTTTTCAGAAATTTCCATGTTAAAAACAGATTTAAATTTTAAATTAAAAACAAGGATTAGGGCTAACTGGCGTCAGGCGGGAAAACTCCCGCCAAGACCCCCATGTCGACAGGCATGTCGACAGGGGTCTAAGGGTGTCGACTGCCCTGTCGACAGCCCTGTCAACACGGGGTGGCCGGGCAGTTTTGCCTGGCGCACCATTTTTGATTTGGGCTTGGTTGTGTGGCTTGGTTCTGGAGAATTCCGAAATCTGATGGACCTAATTCAACCTAGGGTTAATCCTATGGTCTAAATCACTAGCCTAATCTATAAATAAGACCCTAACCTACCCTAAATCACTCATTATTCATTCTAGCAACCAAACTATGTCAAATTGAATTCTCAAATGGCCTCCACCTAAAAATCCTAGCCTCCACCCTCTTCAAAAATCATTCCTATGAAGGTTTTGATGTTCATACAAGCATTTCTAAGTTGTATGAATGATCATTAGCTTGCATACATCATCAAGTTGCAAGCTTTAATTGCTAAGCTAGAGTTTTTGGGATTTTTGTTAATTGGAGCTTTGTTTTGGGTTTTTATATGCTTGCATAAAGGGCTTCTCAATCTTTATTAGTAGATTTGTGTCTTCATAATATTTGTAAGCCCTCTTACCTTCATTTTAGAAACTCTAAAGTTAATATGTGATGAAAGTTGGGATTTATGCATGTTTAATAAGTTATGCATGCTTATGCGAGTTCACTATGCTATGTTATGCATGTTTAATAAGTTATGCATGCTTATGCGAGTTCACTATGCTATGTTATGCATGTTTAATAAGTTATGCATGCTTATGCGAGTTCACTATGCTATGTTATGCATGTTTAATAAGTTATGCATGCTTATGCGAGTTCACTATGCTATGTTACACATGTTTGATAAGTTATGCATGTTTATGCAAGTTCACTATGCCATGATTTGCAAGTTTAACAAGTTATGCATGTTTATGCAAGTTCACTATGCCATGATTTGCAGGTTTAACAAGTTATGCATGTTTATGCAAGTTCACTATGCCATGATTTGCAAGTTTAACAAGTTATGCATGTTTATGCAAGTTTACTACACTAAGTTATGCAAGTCTAGCATGTTATGCATGTTTATTATGATATGTAAGATTCATCATGTATGTTGTGTCAAGTTCCCTCTTTCTATCCTTTATGCGTTATAACGAATATGTAAGTGATAGAATGACGTTGGGGGGTTTGGAGTAAAACCTAAAATACATGAAAATATGAGATTGGGAATTTACCTATTAAGTTAGGTCTACCCCTTGGGAATTTACCTATTAAGTTAGGTCTACCCAAGTATTTGTTAAACTTGTAATTATGTTTTGAAAATAAAGTGGACATGACCCTTAGAAAACATAAGTGTGGCCAACTCGAGGTTGGGTTGAGTTTGTAGCGTAAACCTACCCGGAACCGACCGGCTTAACTAGTTGCTACAAACAATAGGACCCAATGTGAGAAGTTGGTCATGTGTACCTTGGACCCGAGGTTAGACCAAGTTGTGGTGTAAAGCTACCCGGACCCGCCCGGCTTAACTAGTAACCGCAACAAAGTCTAATGTGAGAGGTTAAGGCACAATTAAATTAATTAATGCCTCATGATTAGGGTTAAGTCATGGCCCACTAATACTTAACCAATTTTGGGGATACGAGGGGTTAAATGGGGTTAAGTGGTGAACTGTTGGTTACACTTAACTAATTTAATCCATGATTAGTGAGGGGTTAAACCCCACTTAACCCTCTTAGAAAACCCTAGCAACGTGGTATGTTCCAGCAGTAATCCCAGTTTGGTATCATTCACAACCCTAGAGGCTAGGCTAGGGCGGGGCATGATTACTGGACTGATGTAAGCGACCAAAGCGACGGCTGAGTGGTACAGCGGTGTGGGTCCAGGCGGGCTACGGACGTGCACGTAGTCCGGTGTTGGACAAACTCGAGGCACGGGTACCAGTAGGTTTAGACTGTGCATCATTGCTTAGGTGTCTGGGGTTGGCACCTGAGGGCTTGATACACCCGAAGGTGGACCCAGCACAGTCTGACTACAACCATATGTGGGCCGTATGGACACCAACACTTGACGTGTTAGGTTTATAGGGAGCCGATCGACTAGACCGTTGGGCTGGACCTTGTATTAAGGTCACCTCATGCTATTGGGCCAAAGTTTGGGCTGAGGGATCTATACCTGTTATGTTAGTTTGCTAGTACACTATGGTGCAAAGCTTAATCTTCTTTATGTGATGACACCTTTATCTATTGCCAGTATGTTCATCTCAGTTTCCATCATGATGTTAACTTTATTAGTTTATAGACTGATCGTAGTAGGGCTTACCAGTCTTTTTGACTGACCTGTTTTCTTTCGCTTCTTTTCTTCCGTTTCCCTCCCCCCCCCCCCCCCCAGGGTTCTCAGGGAGGGAACAGTGGTGCTTAGCTTGGATCGCTTGCTTGTTCGCTGGATAGCTCATGTATGTCTGGACATTGAGCTCACTATGGTTTATCATCTTTATTTTGGGGATAGCACTATGTATTTCAGTATTTCTGTTTATGATGTACTAGACATGTTTATTTTTGGCAGTTGACTTTATGATGTACTAGACTTGTTTTGAGATGGTTTGAGATATTCCGCTGTTTTATTCTCATTTACTCTGTTTTACATATATATTTATGTTCTTGTTCTGCCTTGATATATCATTATGCATGCTTACCCAGTTCTAACGCCCCCCAGAAGCTAGTGCCCCCGAAAGAGTGACCCTAGCGGAGGTGGGGTGCTACAAATTTGGTATCAGAGCATATGGTTTACAAGAAAAAACAAAAAGTTTTTAAAAGACTTTTGAAAAACTATATTCAAAACAAGTATAAAGTATTTTCCAAAGAAAAGTCTAGTATTTTAAAAGGCTATTCCCAAAAAGCCATTAGCGTTATCCTTCGTTCCCTTGACCTAATCTTATCTTATCCTTCGTTTCAGTATGGCTGAGGATCTTGCCATCCCGGATGGAGTAAACGTACCACTCTGGTATAGGAGACTTCTAGAAGCTAGGGCGGCAGCCGGCCCCGCAAACCCTACTCCCACTCCTCCTCCTGTAGTTGAGAATCCTCCCCCTAATGTCCCTCCTCCGGTGGTTCCTGTTCCTCCTCCCGTTGCTAATGTTCCTCCTCCTCCTGTCGCTGAGGCTCCTCTTCCTCCTCCTCCCCCTCAGCATCCTCAGGTTGAGTTCACGAAGGTTTGTAAAGACTTCAAGGCGATGGGAGGCAAGAATTTCCTAGGCACGGAATCTTTTGTTGAAGCTAGGAATTGGCTGAAAGACACTAAGGACTTGTTTGCTATCTTTAGGATTGATGACGAGAGGAAGATCTTATTGACAGTGTGGCTTTTGAAGGACGAAGCAGCCTATTGGTGGGAGGTCACCAATGGGACGAGGCCCGTCGAGACTTGGGCCGATTTGAGGGCTAGATTTGTGGCCAAGTTTCTATCTTCTGCGGAGGCGAATTTACAGATGGAAAAGTTCATTACATTAAAGCAAGGTGATATGTCTGTCAAGGAGTATGTGAACAAGTTTAATCAGCTGGCCCGTTTTGGTTTGGATATGGTGAACACTCCTGAGAAGAAGGCTCTTCGATTTGCTAGAGGGTTGAATGAGCCGCTGCAGGGTTTGGCGATGTCACATATTCCGCATGGGGCTACTTTTGAGAGTTTGGTCGATATGGCTCTACTTCAGGGAGATGGAAAGAAAGAGGTCAAGTCGAGTGATACTCAAGCAAAGAAGACTGATTCTCAAGGTAAAGGCAATCAAGGTGGTCAAAGCAGTCAAGGGAATCAGAGCAAGAACAAGAAGGGGAACAACAACAAAGGCAAGGGAAAGTGCAATTACTGTGGTGTGCCTGGACACTTTGCTAAGGATTGTAGGAAGAAGAAAAGGAAGCTTAGTGGTGGATGTTTTTCCTGTGGTGAGACTGGACACTTCAGCAAGGAATGCCCAAAGAAGAAAGGACAGGCTGGACCTTCAGGAGGGCAAGTTCATGCTCTCAATACCGCTCCAGTTCCCGATCGAGGTAGTGTTTCTGTTGAGAACCTTGTTTATGTTTCCGATCTTCCAGTTCGTACCTTGTTTGATTCTGGTGCATCACATAGCTTTATTTCATCTGATCTTGTTGATAGTTTGCACCTTAGTACTAGCTTAGTGGATGATCCCGTTTGTGTTTCGAATCCCATTGGGGGTTCTGCTTATCTATCTATGATATGTGAGGATCTGAGGATCTCTATACTCAGTGTAGAGTTCTTATGTAGTGCGTATGTCCTTGGTTTCAGGGGATACGGATTGATATTGGGCATGGATTGGCTGTCCAGATATAGAGCCATTCTTGATTGTGAGCATAGGGTTGTGAGGCTTGTGACTCGCCTTGGCAACACCTTAGAGATTTCATGCAATCCGAAGGATCCCGTCATGTTGTGCTATCTTGAATCTCTCGACTCGTCAGAGGAAGCCCTTCAGTCTGTAAGGGTGGTCCGAGATTATCCAGATGTTTTTGAAGAAGTTAAGGGGTTGCCCCCTAAACGAGAGATTGATTTTCGCATTTATCTGGTGGATAATGCTAAGCCTGTTTCTTTGCCCGTTCGGCACATGGCTCCGCGTGAGAGACGGGAGCTCAGCAAGCAAGTAAAGGAGTTACTTGAGAAGAACTTCATCAGACGAAGTATATCCGAATGGGGAGCGCCTGTGGTGTTTGCTACTAAGGCAGATGGTTCTCTTCGACTCTGTGTGGACTATAGAGAATTGAATAAGCTGACTAAGAAGAACAAACACCCGTTACCGAGGATCGATGATCTCTTTGACCAGCTTGTTGGTGCTTCTGTTTTCTCTCAGCTTGATCTTGCTACTGGATTTCATCAGCTCAGAGTGGCTGAAGATAGTATAGACAAGACTGCATTCAGAACTCCAGATGGATTCTTTGAATGGCTTGTTATGCCGTTCGGTTTGACGAATGCACCCGCGTATTTCGTGGACTTGATGAGTAGGGTGTTTCGAGAGTTCTTGAACAAGTTTGTCGTGGTCTTTGTGGATGATATTCTGATCTTCTCCAAGGATGAAGAAGAGCACGCGAGGCATCTTGTAGAGGTGATGGATACGCTTAGAGCGCATCAGTTAAAGGCCAAGTTCTCCAAGTGTCACTTTTGGAGAAGGGAAGTTAGATTCCTTGGGCATATCGTATCAAAGCAAGGCTTAGCAGTGGATCCCGCTAAGGTGGTTGCAGTTCAGGATTGGAAGACTCCAAGGAATGCAACCGAGGTGAGAAGTTTTCTAGGTCTTGCGGGTTTTTACCGGAAGTTCATCAAGGACTTCGCGAAGATATCCGCTCCTCTTACTAAGTTGACGAAGAAGCACTTAGTTTTTGCTTGGGATATGGACTGTGAGCTTGCTTTTCAGAGACTCAAGAGAGCCCTTACCTCAGCACCAGTTCTAGCTTTACCCGATGGTGGTAAGATGTTTACCGTGTACACTGATGCTTGTGGCACGGGATTGGGCGCCGTTCTGATGCAAGAGGGCAGAGTTATATGTTTTGGTGGTAGGCAACTTAAGGTGCATGAGAAGAATTATCCCACTCATGATCTAGAGCTGGCAGCGATAGTATATGCACTCAAGGCTTGGCGTCATTATCTTCTGGGAGAGAGATTTGAGCTGTATACTGATCATAAGTCTCTGAAGTATCTCTTTTCGCAGAAGGATCTGAACTTGAGGCAGCAAAGGTGGATGGAATTCTTGGCGTCCTATGATTTTGATATAGCCTATACCCCTGGCAAGGGGAATGTTGTAGCGGATGCGTTGAGTAGAAAAAGGTTGACACTAAGTCCTCTATTTGTTAAGATGAAGAATTTAGAGTTCTTGGCAACCTTTGATTTTTCTTTGACAGTTGAGTCGATGACCGGTTCTTTAGCATCTCTTGAGCTCAGGCCTACCCTTCTAGAACAAGTTGGGGCTTCGCAGAAGGAAGACCCTCAGATAATTGAGATCATGGATAAGCTGATTCGAGGGGAGACATCTAGTCACCTTGCTCGATATTCTATAGATGATAAGGGTTGGCTGAGGAGAGACGGAAGGCTTTGTGTTCCAATGGTGGAAGACTTGGTGAGGAAAGTTCTTGATGAAGCACATCGCTCCAAGTTGACTACACATCCGGGTGGAGATAAGATGTATAAGGATATGAAGCGCATTTTCTTCTGGCCTGGAATGAAGAAGGATGTGGCAGAGTTTGTCTCTAGATGTGTTGTTTGTCAGAGAGTAAAAGCCGAGTCGAAGAAGCCCGGTGGGCTATTGCATCCTCTAGAGGTCCCGCTATGGAAGTGGGAGAGTATTTCTATGGACTTTATTGATGGGCTTCCAAGGTCAAGGAAAGGGAATACGAGCATTTGGGTCATTGTAGATAGGCTTACGAAGAGTGCTCATTTCATTCCGGTGAAGAGCAAAAGGACCGCATCTGGACTAGCATCAGTATATCTTCGTGAGATAGTACGACTACATGGAGTCCCTTCCAGCATAGTCAGTGACCGAGACCCCATCTTTACTAGTCAGTTCTGGAACAGTTTGCAGGAAGCTATGGGCACGAGGTTGAACCTGAGTACGGCTTATCACCCGCAAACGGACGGCCAAACCGAAAGGGTGAATAGGGTACTCGAGGACCTATTGAGGCTTTGTATCCTGGACTTTGGTGGTACTTGGAAAGACCATCTTCCTCTTGTTGAGTTTGCATATAATAACAGTTATCAGGCAAGCATAGGGATGGCACCATTTGAAGCTTTATATGGGAGGCCGTGCAAGTCGCCTACATGTTGGTGGGAGACTACAGAGAAGCTCAAACTTAGGCCTTATATGATCAGAGATACGTCCGAGAAGATCGAGTTGATTCGGAGACGAATGAAAGCGGCCCAAGACCGACAGAAATCCTATGCTGATAAGCGAAGATCCGATTTGGAGTTTGATGTTGGGGACATGGTTTTCGTAAAGGTTTCTCCTTTGCGGAATGTGGTCCGATTTGGAGCTGTTGGGAAGTTAGCACCGAGATTTGTTGGACCCTTCCCTATCATAGAGAGAATTGGGAAGATGGCTTATAAAGTGCAATTGCCCGAGAAGCTGTCCGGAGTGCATAATGTCTTTCATGTCTCGCATCTCCGAAAGTGCCTACATGAGTCCGCTGAGGTGGTTGAACCTAGCATTCTTGAAGACGTGGAAGTAGAGAAAGAGGCAACTTTGAGGAGAGCTCCGATTCGTATCTTGGGGACGGAGACCAAGAAGCTAAGGAATCGAGAGGTCAAGTTGGTGAAGGTTCAATGGGGTGAAGCCGAAGAAGACGCAACTTGGGAAACCGAGGAGAAGATGCGTGGGCTTTATCCATTCCTTTTTGAGGGTACACTCCCAATCTCTTTTTTTTGTTAGCATATCTTTCTCTTTGCTATCCATGTTTATCTAGTTATCGTGCTAATCTTGTCATGAGAACCTTAGGTAGAAACCCTTTGGATGAAACATGTGTTTGAGACATGTTATGTTTGATGGTTCTAAGTGGTTGCAAGTGTTTGCAAGTGGTTACTCGTGGATGCATGATACACATTAGGCACTAGATCGGCTCACACACTCCTCATATTGCATGTGCATGAGTGTTTATGCTTATTCTTGGATGAAATTTGTATGCCATCACATGGATGTTGCATATGGATGTATGATTGAGCACGCATGTAGATATTATACATTATGTTAGGGATTTGCATACATATGGATACATTTCACTAACATATTTTGCATTGATCTTTGCATTAGATAAGTACATATACACACACTTTTGCATATGTTCATACAGCATTTAGAATCTTTTAAGGACAATGATTGCTCGTGGATGATGCTTTGAGTAGATGGATGATCGGATGGTAGGATACGTTCTTCCTAACTTGAAGATTTCGGGGACGAAATCCTTTAAGGAGGGGAGAATGTAACAACCCGTATTTTCAATAACCTGTTATAACATAAATCGAGGCAGAATTTAATTCAAAAATCTGAATCAAGGGAAACGGGCTATGCCATTGCGTTTGTCTCGGGAAAATACGCGAAATAGAGTCCGAGTTTTCGAAAATCGGAGTCCGTATGACCCAGTTAAGGCCCATTGAAGTTTTCAGAAATTTCCATGTTAAAAACAGATTTAAATTTTAAATTAAAAACAAGGATTAGGGCTAACTGGCGTCAGGCGGGAAAACTCCCGCCAAGACCCCCATGTCGACAGGCATGTCGACAGGGGTCTATGGGTGTCGACTGCCCTGTCGACAGCCCTGTCGACACGGGGTGGCCGGGCAGTTTTGCCTGGCGCACCATTTTTGATTTGGGCTTGGTTGTGTGGCTTGGTTCTGGAGAATTCCGAAATCTGGTGGACCTAATTCAACCTAGGGTTAATCCTATGGTCTAAATCACTAGCCTAATCTATAAATAAGACCCTAACCTACCCTAAATCACTCATTATTCATTCTAGCAACCAAACTATGTCAAATTGAATTCTCAAATGGCCTCCACCTAAAAATCCTAGCCTCCACCCTCTTCAAAAATCATTCCTATGAAGGTTTTGATGTTCATACAAGCATTTCTAAGTTGTATGAATGATCATTAGCTTGCATACATCATCAAGTTGCAAGCTTTAATTGCTAAGCTAGAGTTTTTGGGATTTTTGTTAATTGGAGCTTTGTTTTGGGTTTTTATATGCTTGCATAAAGGGCTTCTCAATCTTTATTAGTAGATTTGTGTCTTCATAATATTTGTAAGCCCTCTTACCTTCATTTTAGAAACTCTAAAGTTAATATGTGATGAAAGTTGGGATTTATGCATGTTTAATAAGTTATGCAAGCTTATGCGAGTTCACTATTCTATGTTATGCATGTTTAATAAGTTATGCATGCTTATGCGAGTTCACTATGCTATGTTATGCATGTTTAATAAGTTATGCATGCTTATGCGAGTTCACTATGCTATGTTATGCATGTTTAATAAGTTATGCATGCTTATGCGAGTTCACTATGCTATGTTACACATGTTTGATAAGTTATGCATGTTTATGCAAGATCACTATGCCATGATTTGCAAGTTTAACAAGTTATGCATGTTTATGCAAGTTCACTATGCCATGATTTGCACGTTTAACAAGTTATGCATGTTTATGCAAGTTCACTATGCCATGATTTGCAAGTTTAACAAGTTATGCATGTTTATGCAAGTTTACTACACTAAGTTATGCAAGTCTAGCATGTTATGCATGTTTATTATGATATGTAAGATTCATCATGTATGTTGTGTCAAGTTCCCTCTTTCTATCCTTTATGCGTTATAACGAATATGTAAGCGATAGAATGACGTTGGGGGGTTTGGAGTAAAACCTAAAATACATGAAAATATGAGATTGGGAATTTACCTATTAAGTTAGGTCTACCCCTTGGAAATTTACCTATTAAGTTAGGTCTACCCAAGTATTTGTTAAACTTGTAATTATGTTTTGAAAATAAAGTGGACATGACACTTAGAAAACATAAGTGTGGCCAACTCGAGGTTGGGTAGAGTTTGTAGCGTAAACCTACCCGGAACGGACCGGCTTAACTAGTTGCTACAAACAATAGGACCCAATGTGAGAAGTTGGTCATGTGTACCTTGGACCCGAGGTTAGACCAAGTTGTGGTGTAAAGCTACCCGGACCCGCCCGGCTTAACTAGTAACCGCAACAAAGTCTAATGTGAGAGGTTAAGGCACAATTAAATTAATTAATGCCTCATGATTAGGGTTAAGTCATGGCCCACTAATACTTAACCAATTTTGGGGATACGAGGGGTTAAATGGGGTTAAGTGGTGAACTGTTGGTTACACTTAACTAATTTAATCCATGATTAGTGAGGGGTTAAACCACACTTAACCCTCTTAGAAAACCCTAGCAACGTGGTCTGTTCCAGCAGTAATCCCAGTTTGGTATCATTCACAACCCTAGAGGCTAGGCTAGGGCGGGGCACGATTACTGGACTGATGTAAGCGACCAAAGCGACGGCTGAGTGGTACAGCGGTGCGGGTCCAGGCGGGCTACGGACGTGCACGTAGTCCGGTGTTGGACAAACTCGAGGCACGGGTACCAGTAGGTTTAGACTGTGCATCATTGCTTAGGTGTCTGGGGTTGGCACCCGAGGGCTTGATACACCCGAAGGTGGACCCAGCACAGTCTGACTACAACCATATGTGGGCCGTATGGACACCAACACTTGACGTGTTAGGTTTATAGGGAGCCGATCGACTAGATCGTTGGGCTGGACCTTGTATTAAGGTCACCTCATGCTATTGGGCCAAAGTTTGGGCTGAGGGATCAATACTTGTTATGTTAGTTTGCTAGTACACTATGGTGCAAAGCTTAATCTTCTTTATGTGATGACACCTTTATCTATTGCCAATATGTTCATCTCAGTTTCCATCATGATGTTAACTTTATTAGTTTATAGACTGATCGTAGTAGGGCTTACCAGTCTTTTTGACTGACCTGTTTTCTTTCGCTTCTTTTCTTCCGTCCCCCCCCTAGGTTCTCAGGGAGGGAACAGTGGTGCTTAGCTTGGATCGCTTGCTTGTTCGCTGGATAGCTCATGTATGTCTGGACATTGAGCTCGCTATGGTTTATCATCTTTATTTTGGGGATAGCACTATGTATTTCAGTATTTTTGTTTATGATGTACTAGACATGTTTATTTTTGGCAGTTGACTTTATGATGTACTAGACTTGTTTTGAGATGGTTTGAGATATTCCGCTGTTTTATTCTCACTTACTATGTTTTACATATATATTTATGTTCTTGTTCTGCCTTGATATATCATTATGCATGCTTACCCAGTTCTAACGCCCCCCAGAAGCTAGTGCCCCCGAAAGAGTGACCCTAGCGGAGGTGGGGTGCTACAGATGGGATCAATAGTATCCTAGAATGAGCCGGAAGAGTGTATTTTTAAAATAAAAATTTGAAAACAAACTTTGTTTTGAAAATTCAATTCAATTATACGCATTTGAATATTTTATTTGTATCAAATCTGGACTATCAAGTATATGAAGATTTTGCATATACGCGTCATGAACTTATATTCGAAGTTTTAATATACTGGATAGATATGGAATCACACTCTAGATACCCGGGGATGATTCTGATGATGTGGCCACGTCATCAGTATTTATGTTCGAGTTTCGAAGGTGTGATATCTATATATTTCCATTAGACTGGTGTGAGAACCAAACTAGATAGGTTTAATGTTGTGGTTTGGCATCAAAAATATGATTTTCTGTATATATATCAAAATTATGAATTTGAAACGATAATCCACTAATTGATTGATGGTTGAGTTGTTTGATTATCGGTTTGATATTTTTAACCATTTAGTCCAAATTGATTCAAATATTGAACTGTATTGAAAATTGTTTGAAATTGCATGCGTATACATGCGTATCCATTGAACAGGTCATAACAAGGAGGCTAGAGTAGAAGAATGAAATTGTTTGCCCGAAAAATAGGTACATGTTTATTGTATTTCTTTGGGTTTGGATCATTTTATGAGCCGATTGGCTAGCTGCTTGGCTTTTTCATTTTTCTTTTGGATTGGTGAGGACCATGGGAGGCTATTTGAAATATCGCATAGCTCCCGGTGCAAGGGAGGTTATGGCGAAAATTTTCGAAAATTTAGGGTGTTAGCCAAATTTTTGAAAAATTTGAAAAGTTCTTAGAAGCAGAAAAGTTGAAGAACTTAAGTCGTAATGAATATAATGGAAGTTGAGTTGATTAATAAAACAACTTTCAGCTCCGTTCCTTTTCGGGGACGAAAAGTTTTAAGTGGGGGAGATTGTAACAACCCGGAAAATCTAAGCCAATTTAAAAATTTTATTTTGGCGAATTTAATGAACTTTGATATTTAAAATGAATTATTTTTAATAATAACGATGAGACATTTATTTTGAATAGAATTAGAATGTATATATTTATTTGAATCGTCGTTAGAATATAAATATTTTATTTTAAATATAAAAGGAATTGAAAATGGCGCGGTAGTTTGAAATTTAGATTTCGAATTTCAAATGAATGTGCAGGATTCAAAATAAACCGGATTTTGGCAAAACCAAAAATATTAGAATCTATTTGATAATATCTTTCCAACAAATCCAAAAAATCAAAATTTCATAGTAGGAATAAAAAGTTACGTCCAGTTGAAAATTCAGAATAGTCGCTATGGAATTCTGGCCCTTAAAAATGGAAATTTTGCAAACGACCTCGGTTTTCAATGAAACCACTTTTGTTGGATCCGGGATGTCAAATTATTGCTAGGTTTCAAAATTCATAATTTTTGAAAGCAATATGTGAGCGTAGCAAAAAAAAATGTGTTTTAACAGTTTCATTCAGTTTCGATCGACCAGAAAATGGCCGTTTTTCAAACGGTCTCAGAATTGGACGGAATTAGTTTTGTTAGGATCGTATCGTCAATACGAAGCTAAAAAATATTTTTTTGGAATTTTTAATTGATATTTAGTGAAATTGTCCAGTTAATTAGTATTTAATTGGAATTGAATTTAAATTGGTTTTTGGGGTTTATCGTGAGCGGTGTTTTGAATAACACCTACTCTTTAACACGATTAACAATGGAATGTGATTTTGGGTTTAACGTGAACCATGTTTTAGATGGCATTGGTTCTTTAACCCAGTTAAAGACAGGATATTATTTTTGGGAAGATTAAAACTAAGTGTAGTTTTAATGAATCTTTAATTAGATTAAAGTGATCGAGAATGGAGTATCACCGGTTTTGCTCCAAAGCGATAGTTAAATCTTTAATTAGATTTGAATGTGAAATGGTAATTAATATTTATCGATAACACCGTGGTGTTAGAAATGGAGTACTACCAGTTTTGCTCCATGGGATGAATAGGTTGAGATTGGGAAATAAAATAAATAATTACTTCGGTGTGGTTCGCTAACCCCGACTAGTTTGGAAAACCATAATATGGTTTGAAATGATATCCAAAGGAAAATTATAGAATAAATTTAGAAGAATTTATCTTTGATAAAATTAATGGGAATCTTTCCCTAAGAATAAAATTATATTTGAATAAAGAATATTCTGAATTGGAATGAGGCGTATGTTGCGTTTGTGTAACACTTGTTTATTATATATGCGGGTTATTCGGAAAGGCCGGGTTTATACCCATTCTGAATAACCGATTCCACGATAAGTCGAAGATGAAGACAGTGGTTGAAGACCGAAGGTCTTCACGTCGTTCGGATGATTATTAATGATCTTGATTGGGCTGTACAACCAAGAGGAGGGAATCAGTTGGTGATCGTCCAGACGTACTTGGAAATCGATGGATATGGGAGGAATAAGGTTCCTCCGGTTTCGTTCAGACGCAGAATGAACTTGTAAATGGACCGTGTGTCTGACATTGGATTTTAATCTGTGTGATTGATCTCTATTAAATATATATATTTTTTGGCGGCGGAGAATTTATTCTCTTGCTTAACGCCTTTCTTTGAGACGTACGAGCTCAGAGGTTATATATTGATGGATATCAATCGCATGGAGTGAATTGCCTGTGTGGAAAAGCAAAGTCTTGGGGTTGATGATCAAAGCATAGCCTATGTGGCATAGCTTTGTGTATGGAATTAATTTGCGAGCCTCACACCTCGGCATGAGTCAAAAACGAGATAGTGACAACAGGGAGAGCACGACGTTTCTTTCTAGCTATGGGTGATGTCCGTGACCTACTAGCCCTGACATTTATATACTTTTTACCTGTGTGGTTGTTGGATGCGAGGCGCCTCGGATATAGGTGTGATAGGACTGGGAAACGTGTGTTCAGGAATAACTAATCCTCAAAAGTAAGAGAGGACCGACCCTGAAGATCTAGGATCGCTGTGTGTGGTCCTAAGACATTTGCTAGAGTGTCTCGAACGGAGAGGAGCTTACCCCTTGCCTCGACTCATGATGGAAATCCAATTTCCAATACGACCTTTGCGGTTTTAATTGTAGAACTAGTATGGCGACATAGTAGATGGTTGCTATGCCGTCAATGATTGATACTTATGATTGAAATTGTTTTGACACTATACACTTATAGTAATATCAAAATAATATGTTTTTAAACGTATCAAGCATTCTTTGGCTATTATAAGTTAAAACACTATCCTCCGGCTTGCGTTGCATTGTGTGATGGGACCTGGGTCTTATAATAGCTTCATTTTTCTTTATTTAGCATTGCGTTGTTTGTTTTATGCACTGGTATCCTTGGGAGGAAACCCGTTCCGTGTTATACGGCGTGGTCCCTTGATTTACCTAACTTTAAAAATAAAGATTAATAACTGTTTTAGTTCTCACACTAGTCACATGACTGACCTAGAGTTTATTGTTTTAACCTAAACTCTAGGTGCCCTTATTTTCGACACGGGCAGCTAGTAGTTTTGGTTTCGCAGATTTATATTCACAGGATCCTGGTTTACAGCTGGAATGATATTCAGAAAGCTCTGTATCCGTATATCTCCTTTCAGTTGTGTTTTGTATTGTTTTTCTGCTACTATGTATTTAAATGTAATTTAAATCTTTGATATTTATCAAATGTGTAATATTTATTCATACTCTGTAATATTCTTGTATTCTGATGGAATTGTTGTAATAAACAATGAAATGTTCTTCTATTTGTGTTCCGATGTGTGTTTTTTTCAAAGCAATCTGTGCTTTCCTTATCGGGGAAGTTCGGGTCGTTATAAGCGGAAAGTACATCCAATTCATTTCTATAGAACAATAAAATGCGTCTAGGACCCCTTTTGGTATTTTTGTTGCTGATCCATCTGCATGTACACATAGGCGTTCACAAATCACCAGGATTGCAAATGTTTATAAAACGAAAACAATTATTATATGTGTTCCTTGCTGAATACGGCTTCGTGCTTTCCACTACCAGCCTCTTCATGAATAAACGACCGACCGGAAGGTAGGTCCAAGACCAAAGTTGCATAATTAAAATGTGTTGGTTTTTCAATTATTCTCATACATTTACTTCTACAATCATTTGCATTACTACCTGAACGAGACTCAAGCAACCACCAGTTTCCTTTTGTTGCCCAAAAGTTGTCCTACTGAACTCTAAATATGTAATAACTTGAACCGCCGCTCCCCAAGCATATGTTCTACACTCATCAAAGTCCACAATCAGTGGGAGCGAGTGAAGCGCCACTCTAGATTTCAACCAACAATAGAGCAGACGCTGAGTAATAATGTGCAACACGATGGCATGAGCTCGTTACCGAATTTGTAGTGGACTTGCATTTCCATGAATATCACCCACCAATTAAGAATGATACCAAATACTCAAAATGTTCTCATTCCTAGACCAGACATCCTCAGGAGGAGTCATGCCAACCAAATTCTTAAGCATTATCTTGTAATTCTGTAAACCAGGACTAAGAACCGCCTCCCCGTCTATTGGAAACCCAAATAATACGGCCACATCCTTTAGCGTTATCGTCATCTCACCAACTCGTAGGTGGAATGTGGACGTCTCTGATTCTTCACCTATCAAGAAAGGCAGTGATCAAGGTTCGATCAAGTTGTGCATACCCAACCTTGTATACCAACTCGAATCCATCTCTATCTAACAATGCCAAAACCTCTGGATGATCGGACGTAACTTGCCTTAGAGTTGACGAATGGTCAGTAGTTCCAATGGACTCCATCTACAACGAATTTAATCTTATATCAGCCAATAGACGAACTTCAACAAAAGCATAATTCTTAAAAAATAAATCAAATATTATTACCGCCATCGCTTTGTTTTTTACTAGTCCTATGATCTGCCTGCAAGTAAAGGACATATGTATCGACTGGTCGGAGCTCCATCTCTTCATATTCTATAAACAGTTAAGATGCACACATTAGTCCATTAATTAACAAGCAATTACACAACTCACTGACACAAAGTCTTTCCAAATGCCACACATACATACTTATCAAGTATCACATTCTAGTATTAGCGCATACAATACACAACCAAGATTCAGTAATCTCATTTCACAACCAAGTATTAGTGCTATTTTCACAATACTTTAGGCCGCATTCTCCTCCATCTCGTACTAAAAATAAACATACACATAAACTTACACATACATATAAGCATACACATACACATAAGCATACACATAAACATACACATAGTAAACATTCACCAATGTAACAAAACAGTAACACATATGAAACCCTTAATTATGAGTTTGTTCACGAAACCATAATTTGAATCTATTTCACAATAGATCAGTATAGAGTTAAAATCACAACACATGATAAACCCTAAATTTCCAAAATTATCAACTTTAGTCGCATAAAGTTAGGAATACTTACCAGTAGTAGGACGATGGGAAGATAAGGAGGCCATTAACCTGAATGTTGGATGAATTTTTTTAATTTTTGGTCTAAAACGCAATGGGGAAGGAGGGGGAATGGGTGGTAATTTTTTTAGAAAAGAGGAAATGGGAAGTGAAACATCGGCTTAAGGGGTATGGGCAGTATTACTGATGATGCTAGGAAAACTGGCGTTATCACATATAACACTAGTGTAAAATACAAAATTTTACAATAGCGTTATCTGTGATAACGCGTATACAAATAAAACTAATTTATTTCTGTAATTAGTTTTGAAACTGGCATATTTATGTTATTACTTTTCGAAACTCTCCCAAATCATAAAAATTTCCAAACATTAGTTTGATATTCATGTCATATTTGTTATGTTAAATCTATCCTACTGTTTCTCCACATAGAAAAAGTGAAGCTGTGTTTAGCAAAACATAAAAGGTGAAGTCTTTCTGTGAAAATGATTTTCAAGTAAGCTTCAAAACCAATACATATTTATTGTCAAGCACATGACATAAGAAAAGGTACTACTTTAGTACTGAAACTTGTCAAACCCTGCTTGAAAATCGGTGTAACTTGGACTTTTGGTGCAAAGTTCATAGAATTTGTAGTGTTACATTATGTGTATGAACATAATTGATTTCGTCTTTACAAAAACCTAGCAAAACAAATTAGAGAAAAAGAATTCTATAATTTCTTTGGTTAGATGTTGAAGTGGAAAATAAGCATATGGATAAACTTTGGAAAAAAATTAGTCTGAAGTACGTCAAGTTTTATTTTTAGGTTGAAGGACGTCAAGTTTTATTTTTAGGCTGAAGGACAAACTTTGAAAATATTTAGGCTGAAGGACAATGCTAAATACAATTAGCATTTTCTGCAGTGTAAACCTGAATAATGCTAGTTAAAACTAGCATTTCCATGTAGTGTAAAAAACTGAATATAATGCTAATTACATTTAGCATTTTCCTTCAGCTTAACTTTGGTTCAAAGTTTGTCCTTCAGACTAAAAATAAAACTTGGCGTCCTTCAGCATAATTTTTTGGTAAAGTTTGTCCTTCTCCCTAATTACCTCGATTTTGAAAATGGTAACATTTTGAACTAAATAACGCTAACTTCTCCACATGTTAAAATAGCTAGTCCTACATCGCCCAAAGCTTGAAACCTTCTAATAACATTGTATTTTTAGGTTGGGTAGGAGTTGTGTGGGAAACTTTCCGGTGCTACGCAGGTGCATGCAAAAATGGTCATAGTAGTGTTTTAGCTTTCCCTCCCATTTTATTTAATCAATTGCGCAACCCAAAGTGAAATTGGGTCTGGGACTAGAGTTTGGACTAGACCCCAATATTACTATGAAATTGAAAGGAGAACGTGGTAACCTAGGACTTTAAGGCTCTAGCTGTCGGCATAGAAATCTGCCTTGAACATACGAGGTTCTATGCATCTAGGGTAAGGGCACCTAATACGGTTTTCGTGTAAATTAGAAAGGAAGAACATATATAACCACAACACTTGCTAGTTTCGATAGACACGATCCGGACTGGGTTGGGCTAATGCGATAGAGAGTTGTTTATTTTTTGACATTATATTTTTAAATCGGTTTTGACTTGATATTTTCAAATTCGCTTTTATTTTCATGACAATTTTCTTAAATCTATTTCTATATAAACTGTTATGTTCAAATTTTAAAAAATTATTAGTTTTATAACCATATTGTCTTCTTTCTCTACCTTTGTTTTCTTAAGATCCAAGTAATACAAGAATGTTTTTAGATGTTATTCAATCGGAGATTTTTTTCAAGATATTAAAGATATTATAAGTTTTTTTAAATCTTGGAGGTGTTGCAGTTTAGATTTTTCTTGCACATTATTGGCACAACGACAAACCGTTTTAAAAATAAATTAAACATATAGTTTATGTTCTAGATATATTCTTTATTTTTGGGTTTTTGCACATGTAAAAGTATGAATAACGCATGTATATAGTGAAAAATGACAACTTTAAAAAAATAGCAAATACAACCAAAAACAACCTCTTGTTATTATTCATATTTTTGAAAATAACGGAAGAACGTTAGATGATTCATTCTTTCCCTTCACAGCGTTCTCTATTTACAACCTTCTCATTCTTTCTTCAATCCCCTCCATTGTTTTCGACAATTTTTCATTTTTTATAACTGATGTTAAAAACTCAAAACACAAAATAAACCAAAGTACACCTTTAGTTCTAGAAAATCTACCATTGTGGTTTACATCTATATTTAAACAGTTTTAATTTTTTTTATTTGGAACATTGTTTATTTGTTGCCAATTAAATTTAACCTAAAATGACAACAATCTAAGGACTCAACATTGTTCCTACATGGACATCGTTGTGCATCGTTCAAGTGAAAATTTTGCCCAGTTTCCGTATCCAACGCGTCTGATGTGTCAAACACGGAAACTGTCTAAGCTGCCAGGTTTCTTTAATGGAGCAAAGTGTGCTGTTAGCTTCGGGTGCATCGGATGCTAATGACTATTTTTTTAAAATCCACTTAATCACGCCTAACCTGACTAAACACATGTTATGTTTTCAATCATATATGATTAAATGATTAATCGCGTCTAGGCACGAATGAATCGCTACCTAGTGACGTTTATTTTAGAATTTCGAATGGTCATGATTGTTTTCTAATAAATTACTACTGTTGTTGTTTGAATCAAATTTAACCATAAAAAATGTTTACCATTTTGGACGGGGCACTGCCCAGCACCTCATCGATGTACCCTTTGGACCTGCGCTACCTGACCGGCGATGCCGATGCCATTAACGGGGTTGTTGCCAACCCGAAGATTCTCTCTTGTAGGGAATAATATTTGATAAATTAAAAAAATCTTTTATAAATTACACAAAATAAATAATAATTATTTTGTTGTAACATATTAGAATTTGAAGGTTGAATACGCTTAATGCAATGGACATTATTGTAATTACTAGGACATGTGAAGTCTATAAATAGAGAGCTCATGTGTGTTGTAAATAGATTTGAATCAATATAAATCAAGGTTCTCTCCTAATATCTTATGTTCTCATTAATGACTTTTTAATATCTTCTGTTCTTTTTAGTGGCTTCTCTTCTTTTATTATTTTACTTGTTTTATTTTATAACACGTTATCAGCACAAGATTCTATTAGTGTTGACGATAAAAAATGTCGTAAACACAAAGATTCCAACTACTAGGAATAATTAATTTGATCGTATAGACAAGACCAGAAAGCAGTAAATAATACATGAGATTTATAGTGGTTCGGCCTCGTGAGGGGCCTATGTCCACTTTCAAGCGTTGTTGGAATATTATTAATCACTCAAAGTTACATGTAACAACCCGTATTTTTGAATAACATGTTATAACATAAATGGAGGCAGAATTAAACTGTAAAATCTGAATCAAGGGAAACGGGCTATGCCATTGCGTTCGTCTCAGAAAAATACGCGAAATAGAGTCCGAGTTTTCGAAAATCGGAGTCCGTATGACCAAGATATGGCCTCGCGAAGTTTCACCAAAAGTTCCCAAATTAAAGTATACTTAATTAAGTGAAATGGGTTGCGCAGAGAAATATATATATATTGATATATATATATGTATATATATATATAATTGAAAATTAAATAAATAAATATGCAAAAATGTTCAAAACAGCGAATTGGGAGAGGGGAATAACCGAACCGGCCGATTTTTGAGGTCGACCCGAGCTCGTTGGGTCGACTAGGGGTTAATCTAGGGTGTTTGTCTATCAACCCGTGGGCCGATTCGCCCAAATGCAGATTTTGCATTTGGATGGTTCTCATGGTTCATCTTTAATCTAAAGGCCCTAGATGGTTGCTACACTTGACTTCTTCCCCAAGACATGCTTTGATGGCTTGGATTGAATCTAGGTTTAATCCTATGGCCTAAAACACTTGCCTAATCTATAAATAAGACCCTAACCTACCCTAAATCATCATTATTCATTCATACAACTAAACTATGTCAAAATCAATCCTCTCATGGCCTCCACTCTCTTCATAAAATTCCTAAATAAATTCCTAAGTGATTTTCCATGCATACAAGTGTTTTCAAACTTGTATGAGCATCATTAGCTTGCATTCAAGTCAAGTTTATATATTTGCATCATAAAGAAAGAGTCTTGATCATTTTGGCTCAAGGGTTTTGCTTGCATTTTGGGTTTAATTGATTTCATAAGGGCTTTGTCATATTTTTGTGACTTCTTAAGCATTGTAAGCCCTATTCTACTTTCATACTTAAACTCTAAAGTTAAATGTATGATATGCAAGTTTATATGCAAGTTTATCATGTTGTGATATGCAAGTTTATATGCAAGTTTATCATGTTGTGATATGCAAGTTTATATGCAAGTTTATCATGTTGTGATATGCAAGTTTATATGCAAGTATGCCAAGTTATGTTATGCAAGTTTGGGTTGAACATTTTGTTCATGCTATCATGTTATGCAAGCTTATTTTGGGTTTATGAACATAAAGCTTTAAGCTTTATGCCAAAGTTGCATTTTAGCAACATGTAAGTTATCATATCTCTTATGATAACTTGCATGTGAGGCTAAATGCGAACTTATGGCCATCTCTACATGTCATTTAGCACCATGTATCACCAATATGCTAAGTTTGGTTTTATGCATGCTTTTGAGGCCTAAAAATGTAATATGCAAGTGTATGAACATATGAACATTTCATATGCCACCATGTTAAGCTTGTGGCTTCAATACCTTTATGTCATGATTATGCCAAGTTCCCTCTTTCTATCCTTTATGCGCTATTGCGATATGTAAGCGATGGGATTGCGTTTGGGGTTGGGTAAACTTAAAAGACATAAAACATAAGCTTGGGAATTTACCTATTAAGTTAGGTCTATCCATTGGGAATTTACCTATTAAGTTAGGTCTACCCAATTGCTTGAAAACTTGTAACATGTTTTGGAAACATGATGGACATGACACGTAGAAAAGATAAGTGTGGCCAACTCGAGGTTGGGTTGAGTTTGTTGCGTAAACCTACCCGGAACCGACCGGCTTAACTAGTTGCTACAAACAATAGGACCCAATGTGAGAAGTTGGTCATGTTGTACCTTGAACCCGAGGTTAGACCAAGTTGTGGTGTAAAGCTACCCGGACCCGCCCGGCTTAACTAGTAACCACAACAAGGTCTAATGTGAGAGGTTAAGGCGCATTAAATTAATTAATGCCTCGTTATTAGGGTTAAGTCATGGTCCACTTAATACTTAACCAATTTGGGCTTGATAGATTAATCGGGGTTAAGTCGTGAACCCATCGTTACACTTAACCAAGTTAATCCAGGATTAGCAAGAGGGTTAAACCGTACTTAACCCACTAGAAAAATCCTAGCAATGGGGGCCCACTCCAGCAGTAATCCCAAGTTAGTATCATCATGACCCTAGGGACTAGGCTAGGGTGGGGCACGATTACTGGACTGGAGGTAAGTGACCAAAAGCGACGGCAGAGGGTACGCCGGTGTAGTTCCGGGCGGACTCTGGTCGTGCACATAGTCCGTAGCCGGAGAAAACATGCACGGGTACCAGTAGATCGGGACTGTGCACTCATGTTCATGGTGTCCAGGGGTTGACACCCTAGGGCTTGATACACCCGAAGGGTGGACCCGGCACAGTTCGACTACAATTTTGATTGGGTCGTATTGACACCAACACGTGACGAGTTAGGCTTAGGGAGCCGATCGACTAGACCGTTTGGTTGGACCTTGTATTAGGGTCATTTCATGTTATTGGGCCAAAGCTTGGGCCAAGGGATCAATACTTGTTTATTCAAGTCATGTTAGTTTGCTAGTACACCTGTGGTGCAAAACCTTAATCCTGATTATGCGATGACACCTTTATCTACCTTGTTAGTTAATCATCATGCTAGTATATTGTTATCCTTATGTTCATCCCTGCTGCTCATGCCAGTTAACTTTATCAGTTTACATTGATTATAGTAGGGCTTACTCAGTCTTTTTGACTGACCTGTTTTCTTTCGCCTCTTTTCTTCCGTCCCCCCCCCCCCCCCCAGGTTCTTAGGGAGGGAATACTGGAGCTTAGCTTGGATTTCGGATTGCTTGCTTGTGGGATTTCAGCTCATGTACGGTTTCGACATGAAGCCAGCTATGGTTACCACTTAATTGGGGATAGCACTTATTTATTTCAGTTTTTCAGTTGATGTTGTTTTATCTAGACTTGTTTATTTGGAAAGCTATGTTGTACCAGACTTGTTTTGAAATGTTTTGAAATCTTCCGTTGTTTTATCTATGTTATTTACTCTGTCTACATATATACATATGTTCTTGTTCTGCCTTGATATATCATTATGCATGTTTACCTGATTCAAACGCCCCTCCAAAGTCAGAGTGCTTGCAAGAGCCACCCTGGTGGAGGTGGGGTGTTACATTTGGTATCAGAGCATATGGTACGAGAAGGAACAAAAAGGCTTTTAGAAAACTTTTGGAAAACTATTTTCTGAACCAAGTATAAAGTATTTTCCAAAGAAAAGTCTAGTTTATTTTAAAGGATATTCCCCAAAAAGCCATTAGCAAAATTCCTTCGTTTTTCTCCAATCTGAATCTGTCTTTTTCTTCGTTTTCAGTATGGCCGATAACTTTGCTATTCCGGAGGGAGTACACGTACCTATTTGGTATAGGAGACCTTTGGAGGCTAGGGCGACCGAAGCCGACCCCGCAGATGTTCCTCCTCCTCCTCCTCCGGTAGTTAATGTTCCTCCTCCTCCGGTGGTTAATGTTCCTCCTCCTCCTGTCGCTGAGGTTCCTCTTCCTCCTCCCCCTCAGCATCCTCAAGTGGACTTCGCAAAGACTTGCAAAGATTTCAAAGCAATGGGTGGCAAGAACTTTCAAGGCATTGAGACTTTTGTAGAGGCCAGAAATTGGTTGAAAGAGACCGAGGATTTGTTTGCTATCTTTGGGTTAGACGATCAGAGGAAGCTCTTGTTGGCGGTTTGGCTTATGAAGGATGAAGCCGCTTATTGGTGGGAAGTCACCAATGGTACTAGGCCTGTTGAGACTTGGGCCGATTTCAGGGCAAGGTTCATGCTTAAGTTTCTATCTTCTGCTGAGGAGAATCTGCAAATGGAGAGGTTCATAACTTTGAAACAAGGAGATATGTCTGTCAAAGAATATGTGAACAAGTTCAATCAGTTAGCTCGTTTTGGCTTGGATATGGTGAATACTCCTCAGAAGAAGGCTCTTCGTTTTGCTGGAGGATTGAATGAGCCGTTGCAGGGATTGGCTATGTCACATATTCCCCATGGGGCCACGTTTGAGAGTTTGGTTGATATGGCGTTACTTCAGGGAGATGTCAAGAAAGAAACCAAGATGAATGATACTCAAGCCAAGAAGACTGATTCCCAGGGAAAAGGAAATCAGGGTAATCCAAGTGGTCAGAGCAGTCAAGGCAATCAGAACAAGAACAAGAGTCAAGGCAACAAGGGGAACAACAACAAGGGCAATAACAACAAGGGCAAGAACAACAAGGGGAAGTGCCATTATTGCGGTTCAGTTGGGCATCTTATTAAGGATTGTAAGAAGAGGAAAAGGAAGAATGGTGAATGCTTTTTCTGCGGTGAGACTGGACATTTCAGTAAGGATTGCCCGAGGAAGCAAGGGCAAGGCCAGGGTCAGACTCAGCGTGCTGGACCTTCAGGAGGGCAAGTTCATTCTCTCAATGTCGCTCCAGTTCCCGATCGAGGTAGTATTTCTGTTGAGAGCCTTGTATATATTTCTGATTTTCCAGTTCGTACCTTGTTTGATTCTGGTGCATCGCATAGCTTTATCTCATCTGATCTTGTTGATAGTTTGCACCTTAGTACTAGCTTGGTAGATGATCCCGTCTGTGTCTCAAATCCTATTGGGGGTTCCGCCCATTTGTCTATGATATGTGGGGATTTGAGGATCTCTATACTGAGTGTAGAGTTCTTGTGCAGTGCTTATGTTCTTGGTTTTAGGGGATACTGATTGATATTGGGCATGGATTGGCTGTCCAGATATGGAGCCATTCTTGATTGTGAGCATAGGGTTGTGAGGCTCGTGACTCGCCTCGGAAACACCCTAGAGATTTCTTGTGATCCGAGAGGTCCCGTCATGTTGTGCTATCTGGAATCACTCGACTCGTCAATGGAAACTCTTCAGTCTGTGAGAGTGGTTCGAGAGTATCCGGATGTTTTCGATGAAGTTAGGGGGTTGCCCCCTAAGCGAGAGATTGATTTCCGCATTTATCTGGTGGATAATGCAAAGCCTGTTTCTTTGCCCGTTCGGAACATGGCTCCGCGTGAAAGGCGGGAGCTAAGTAAGCAAGTGAAAGAGTTGCTTGAGAAGAACTTCATTAGACGAAGTATATCTGAATGGGGAGCGCCTGTGGTATTTGCTACCAAGGCGGATGGTTCTCTCCGACTTTGCGTTGACTATCGAGAGTTGAATAAGCTGACTAAGAAGAACAGACACCCGTTACCGAGGATTGATGATCTCTTTGACCAGCTTGTCGGTGCTTCTGTTTTCTCTCAGCTTGATCTTGCTACGGGGTTCCATCAGCTCAGGGTAGCTGAAGATAGTATAGACAAGACTGCGTTCAGAACTCCAGATGGATTCTTCGAATGGCTTGTCATGCCGTTCGGCTTGACTAATGCACCCGCATATTTCATGGACTTGATGAGTAGGGTGTTCAGGGAGTTCTTGAACAAGTTTGTCGTGGTCTTCGTAGATGATATTCTGATCTTCTCTAAGGATGAGGAAGAGCACGCAAGGCATCTCATGGAGGTGATGGATACGCTTAGAGCGCATCAGTTGAAGGCCAAGTTCTCCAAGTGTCACTTTTAGAGAAGGGAAGTTAGATTCCTTGGGCATATAGTATCTAAGCAAGGCTTAGCGGTGGATCCCGCTAAGGTAGTGGCAGTTCAGGATTGGAAGACTCCAAGGAATGCAACCGAAGTGAGAAGTTTTCTAGGTCTTGCGGGTTTCTACCGGAAGTTCATCAAGGACTTCGCAAAGATATCCACTCCTCTCACTAAATTGACGAAGAAGAAATTAGTTTTTGCTTGGAGCATAGAATGTGAGCTTGCTTTTTAGAAGCTCAAGAGAGCCCTTACATCAGCACCTGTTCTAGCTTTGCCCGATGGAGGGAAGTTATTTACCGTATACACTGATGCATGTGGCACGGGGTTAGGAGCTGTTCTTATGCAAGAAGGAAGAGTGATATGCTTTGGCGGTAGACAACTCAAAGTGCATGAGAAGAATTATCCCACTCATGACTTAGAGTTGGCAGCAATAGTATATGCACTCAAGGCTTGGCGCCATTATCTTCTGGGAGAAAGATTTGAGCTTTATACCAATCACAAGTCATTGAAGTATCTCTTTTCTCAGAAGGATCTGAATCTGAGGCAACAAAGATGGATGGAATTCTTGGCGTCCTACGATTTTGAGATAGCTTATACCCCTGGCAAGGGGAATGTGGTAGCAGATGCATTGAGTAGAAGAAGGTTGACCCTAAGTCCTCTATTCGTTGAGATGAAGAATTTAAAGTATGTGGCAACCTTTGATTTCTCTTTGGCGATTGAGTCGATGACCGGTTCTTTAGCATCTCTGGAACTCAGACCTACCCTTCTTGATCAAGTTGGGGCTTCGCAGAGAGAAGACCCTCAGATAGTTGAGATTATGGATAAGCTAATTCGAGGAGAGACGTCTAGTCATCTCGCTCGATATTCTATTGATGACAAGGGTTGGCTGAGGAGAGACGGAAGGTTATGTGTTCCAATGGTAGAAGATCTAGTAAGAAGAGTTCTTGAGGAAGCGCATCGCTCTAAGTTGACTATACATCCGGGCGGAGATAAGATGTATAAAGATATGAAGCGCATTTTCTTTTGGCCTGGGATGAAGAAGGATGTGGCAGAATTTGTCTCTTGATGTATCATTTGCCAGCAAGTTAAGGCCGAGTCGAAGACGCCCGGTGGGCTATTGCATCCTCTAGACGTTCCACTATGGAAGTGGGAGAGTATTTCCATGGATTTTATCGATGGGCTACCAAGGTCAAGGAAAGGGAATACGAGCATTTGGGTTATTGTGGATAGACTTACGAAGAGTGCTCATTTCATTCCTGTGAAGAGCAAGAGGACCGCATCTTGGCTAGCGTCTGTATATCTTCGTGAGATTGTGAGACTACATGGAGGCCCTTCTAGTATAGTCAGTGACCGTGACCCAATCTTTACAAGTCAATTCTGGAATAGCTTGCAAGAAGCTGTGGGCACAAGGTTGAGTCTAAGTACGGCTTATCACCCACAGACGGACGGTCAAACCGAAAGGGTGAATAGGGTACTCGAGGATCTGTTGAGGCTTTGTATTCTGGATTTTGGTGGTACTTGGGAAGACCATCTTCCTCTTGTTGAGTTTGCATATAATAACAGTTATCAGGCAAGCATAGGGATGGCACCATTTGAAGCTTTATATGGGAGGCCGTGCAAGTCGCCTACATGTTGGTGGGAGACTACAGATGAGCTTATACTTGGGCCTGATATGATCAGAGATACATCCGAGAAGATCGAGTTGATTCGGAGACGGATGAAAGCGGCCCAAGACCGACAGAAATCCTATGCTGATAAGCGAAGAACGGATTTGGAGTTTGATGTTGGGGATATGGTTTTCGTGAAGGTTTCTCCTTTGCGGAATGTGGTCCGATTTGGAGCTGTTGGGAAGTTGTCACCGAGGTTTGTTGGACCATTCCCTATTATAGAGAGGATCGGGCAGATGGCTTATAGAGTGAAGTTGCCCGAGAAGCTTGCTGGAGTACACGATGTTTTTCATGTCTCGCATCTCGGAAGTGTTTACATGAATCAGCAGAGGTTGTTGAGCCAAGTGTTCTAAAAGATGTAGAAGTGGAGAAAGAGGCTACCTTGAGGAGAGCTCTGATTCGCATCTTGGGGACGGAGACCAAGAAGCTAAGGAATCGAGAGGTCAAATTGGTGAAGGTTCAATGGGGTGAAGCCGAAGAAGACGCAACTTGGGAAACCGAGGATAAGATGCGTGGGCTTTCTCCATTCCTTTTTGAGGGTACACTCTCAATCTCTTTTCTTTGTTAGCATATCTTTCTCTTTGCTATCCATGTTTATCTAGTTTATCGTGTTAATCTTGTAATGAGAACCTTAGGTAGAAACCCTTTGGATGAAACATGTGTTTGAAACATGTTATGCTTGATGGTTGCAAGTGGTTGCAAGTGTTTGCAAGTGGATACTCGTGGATGCACAATACACGTTAGGCACTAAGATCGGCTCACACACTTTCATACCGCATATGAATGAGTGTTTATGCTTATTCATGGATGAAAACTTGTTATGCTATCACGTGGATGTTGCATATGGATGAATGTTATGTGCACTCATGTAGAGATTATAAATTATGTTAGGAATTTGCATACATATGGACTCATTTCACTAACATGTTTTGCATTAAGGGGGTTTACTGAATCAGTAACCTCCTGATTTTCGCATTAGATAAGTACATATACACACACCTTTGCATATGATCATACAGCATTTAGAACCTTTTAAGGACAATGATTGCTCGTGGATGATGTTTTGAGTAGATGGATGATGGATGGTAGGATACGTTCTTCCTAACTTGGAGATTTCGGGGACGAAATCCTTTAAGGAGGGAAGAATGTAACAACCCGTATTTTTGAATAACATGTTATAACATAAATGGAGGCAGAATTAAACTGTAAAATCTGAATCAAGGGAAACGGGCTATGCCATTGCGTTCGTCTCGGAAAAATACGCGAAATAGAGTCCGAGTTTTCGAAAATCGGAGTCCGTATGACCAAGATATGGCCTCGCGAAGTTTCACGAAAAATTCCCAAATTAAAGTATACTTAATTAAGTGAAATGGGTTGCGCAGAGAAATATATATATATATATTGATATATATATATATATATATATATATATATATATATATATATATATAATTGAAAATTAAATAAATAAATATGCAAAAATGTTCAAAACAACGAATTGGGAGAGGGGAATAACAGAACCGGCCGATTTTTGAGGTCGACCCAAGCCCGCTGGGTCGACTAGGGGTTAATCCAGGGTGTTTGGCTATCAACCCGTGGGCCGATTCGCTCAAATCCAGATTTTGCATTTGGATGGTTCTCATGGTTCATCTTTAATCTAAAGGCCCTAGATGGTTCCTACACTTGACTTCTTCCCCAAGACATGCTTTGATGGCTTGGATTGAATCTAGGTTTAATCCTATGGCCTAAAACACTTGCCTAATATATAAATAAGACCCTAACCTACCCTAAATCATCATTATTCATTCATACAACTAAACTATGGCAAAATCAATCCTCTCATGGCCTCCACTCTCTTCATAAAATTCCTAAATAAATTCCTAAGTGATTTTCCATGCATACAAGTGTTTTCAAACTTGTATGAGCATCATTAGCTTGAATTCAAGTCAAATTTATATATTTGCATCATAAAGAAAGAGTCTTGATCATTTTGGCTCAAGGGTTTTGCTTGCATTTTGGGTTTAATTGATTTCATAAGGGCTTTGTCATATTTTTGTGACTTCTTAAGCATTGTAAGCCCTATTCTACTTTCATACTTAAACTCTAAAGTTAAATGTATGATATGCAAGTTTATCATGTTGTGATATGCAAGTTTATATGCAAGTTTATCATGTTGTGATATGCAAGTTTATATGCAAGTTTATCATGTTGTGATATGCAAGTATGCCAAGTTATGTTATGCAAGTTTGGGTTGAACATTTTGTTCATGCTATCATGTTATGCAAGCTTATTTTGGGTTTATGAACATAAAGCTTTAAGATTTATGCTAAAGGTTGCATTTTAGCAATATGTAAGTTATCATATCTCTTATGATAACTTGCATGTGAGGCTAAATGCGAACTTGTGGCCATCTGTACATGTCATTTAGCACCATGTATCACCAATATGCTAAGTTTGGTTTTATGCATGCTTTTGAGGCCTAAAAATGTAATATGCAAGTGTATGAACATATGAACATTTCATATGCCACCATGTTAAGCTTGTGGCTTCAATACCTTTATGTCATGATTATGCCAAGTTCCCTCTTTCTATCCTTTATGCGCTATTGCGATATGTAAGCGATGGGATTGCGTTTGGGGTTGGGTAAACTTAAATGACATAAAACATAAGCTTGGTAATTTACCTATTAAGTTAGGTCTACCCATTGGGAATTTACCTATTAAGTTAGGTCTACCCAATTGCTTGAAAACTTGTAACATGTTTTGGAAACATGATGGACATGACACTTAGAAATATAAGTGTGGCCAACTCGAGGTTGGGTTGAGTTTGTAGCGTAAACCTACCCGGAACCGACCGGCTTAACTAGTTGCTACAAACAATAGGACCCAATGTGAGAAGTTGGTCATGTTGTACCTTGAACCCGAGGTTAGTCCAAGTTGTGGTGTAAAGCTACCCAGACCCGCCCGGCTTAACTAGTAACCACAACAAGGTCTAATGTGAGAGGTTAAGGCGCATTAAATTAATTAATGCCTCGTGATTAGGGTTAAGTCATGGTCCACTTAATACTTAACCAATTTGGGCTTGATAGATTAATCGGGGTTAAGTCGTGAACTCATCGTTACACTTAACCAAGTTAATCCAGGATTAGCAAGAGGGTTAAACCGTACTTAACCCACAAGAAAAATCCTAGCAATGGGGGCCCACTACAGCAGTAATCCCAAGTTAGTATCATCATGACCCTAGGGACTAGGCTAGGGTGGGGGCACGATTACTGGACTGGAGGTAAGTGACCAAAAGCGACGGCAGAGGGTACGCCGGTGTAGTTCCGGGCGGACTCTGGTCGAGCACATAGTCCGTAGCCGGAGAAAACATGCACGGGTACCAGTAGATCGGGACTGTGCACTCATGTTCATGGTGTCCAGGGGTTGACACCCTAGGGCTTGATACACATGAAGGGTGGACCCAGCACAGTTCGACTACAATTTTGATTGGGCCGTATTGACACCAACACGTGACGAGTTAGGCTTAGGGAGCCGATCGACTAGACCGTTTGGTTGGACCTTGTATTAGGGTCATTTCATGTTATTGGGCCAAAGCTTGGGCCAAGGGATCAATACTTGTTTATTCAAGTCATGTTAGTTTGCTAGTACACCTGTGGTGCAAAACCTTAATCCTGATTATGCGATGACACCTTTATCTACCTTGTTAGTTAATCATCATGCTAGTATATTGTTATCCTTATGTTCATCTCTGCTGCTCATGCCAGTTAACTTTATTAGTTTACATTGATTGTAGTAGGGCTTACTCAGTCTTTTTGACTGACCTGTTTTCTTTCGCCTCTTTTCTTCCGTCCCCCCCCCCCCAAGTTTTTAGGGAGGGAATACTGGAGCTTAGCTTGGATTTCGGATTGCTTGCTTGTGGGATTTCAGCTCATGTACGGTTTCGACATGAAGCTAGCTATGGTTACCACTTAATTGGGGATATCACTTATTTATTTCAGTTTTTCAGTTGATGTTGTTTTATCTAGACTTGTTTATTTGGAAAGCTATGTTGTACCAGACTTGTTTTGAAATGTTTTGAAATCTTCCGTTGTTTTATCTACGTTATTTACTCTGTCTACATATATACATATGTTCTTGTTCTGCCTTGATATATCATTATGCATGTTTACCTGATTCAAACGCCCCTCCAAAGTCAGAGTGCTTGCAAGAGCCACCCTGGTGGAGGTGTGGTGTTACATTACAAGTGTGAGACCGTCCCATTACATCTGATTACATTCTTATTTATGCTAGATGATGTCATCATTCTCATATATGTTGTCATAATTATCATATATTTAATATATTAAGAAAAGGACACTTTTTCCCTCCTTCTTCATCAAATGGGAGATGCCATTAACGGAGCTCTTTAGAGGTCCTAAGGTCTCTAATTCCAACCCCCTTGAAATGTGAAGTCATGAGGTATTTATAGGAAAGGGGTTAGGTAGGAGTAGGTAGAAAAAGGGCGTCACAAGCAGAAATTCGCACCTACCACCTGCACCTACGCAAAATTCGAACCCGGCTCTGGCTGCGAAATTTTGCAGCTGTTGGGTTTGAAATTTCGCCCCCGCTGGGTGCGAATTTCGCACCCCATGGGGTGCGAAGATCGTCTTTATGGGAGGTGTGAAGGCTATGGGTACGGGTGTTTTGGTGGCCTGAGGTTCGGGTTCACGGCTCGGACTACGAGGTCTTTGTCTGGCAATGTTTGGAGAAGCGACGAGGTTCGCGGAAGTTGTTGGCCGAATCTTGACTTTGAGCCGATCCGGTAATTCTGGGCAATAAACTTGTTGGCGAAAATTGAATGGATCGAGCAACATACTTGTTGGCGGAAATATGATGGGACTGTCGGGCCCCAGAACCCTGCCGGCGCTATGCCCGGACCTGCTTAACGGCTCGCCTTCGGCTCGGGTGCGGACGGATATAGATGGAGGTCGCGTTCGAGGGATGCGACATTCTGCTAGTGGCCAGACTCGAGTCTTCTGGTATTGGCAAAGCCTTTGGGCTGTAATATCACGCGATATATTGAGTCGAGCGTATTGTGTGTACTTTCGGGAACCAGACCAAAAGGACGGTTAACATTTATCCACTCAAAGTATGTTTTGTGTTAATGGGATGTGCTTTGAAATGAGATGAGTCTAATATGGGCGAAAACATCTCCATGCGGTGCTTGGCGATTGGTCACGACCTTCCCCTTGAGTTGTATGCCGAAAGCTCCCCACTTTGGAGTGGTTGAGACGCCTTTTCGAGATATGTTGGTATGAGCTTATGATTCCAACATTGCTAAGAGCTTCGATTTTCTTGAGTCTTGCGGCTTGGGTTGGAACCTGTCCAAGGAGTTTAGTTCCTGTAGAATAAAGACAATAAATGTTAGTTGCCGACTCCCGAGTGCATCGAAGTGCAAGTGGTTCACTATCGGGTCATAATTGCGTATGTAATCACAAGTGTGCACATGGTTTTGTGCGATGCGATCTGAGATGGAACAGGTAACATGAAAGTGGACTGCATGCCATGGGCTTGTAATTGCGTATCTTAGCTTTTCGAGGAGTTTTCGGATCAAGAATCGACCGTTTGGTGTGTACATTTGAGCCCTTAAGTCTTGTGGGCATGCATTTGAATCAAGTCGGTCTGCTCAGTTGATATTTCCAAAGCATGTGCGCATGGTCATTGCCATGGCCTAGGCGCGTGATCGCCCTAAGTGATTGTTGAAACGTTGTTGGGATGGAGCTTGATAACTTGGAGTATCTGTTAAATCGCTTGGATTTGTGAACCCAAGGTCGTTCAATGTTCCAAGCTAGTCCCATCGATCAAAGTTTCGACAACTCATATATGTGAATGCCTTTTTAGGACAATACTTGGCATATATCATGGCATGTAGTCGCGTACATTTTCCTTTGGGGCGAGGTGGGATCCAAATGCTAAGCGCATGCACATTGATGATTGGGCATTTGGTGAGTACACAAGTGGTTGCCGACTCGTGATTGACTTGGTTGTTGGAGCTTCAAAGCTAAGTGAATATGATAGTATCTTGGTGTACGATCCCGAATTTCAACCCCAGAACATTCGTTTGGGCATGCCGATCTCCTGGTTGTTGTTGCTTCCTTTCTTCTCTTCTCCGGACAGAAAATCAGCTTAAGGCATGGAGGATACCAAAATACTTCTTTTGTACTTTGGGTGTTCGAGGTGTTTTTAGGTTTTCGGGATAAGGGAAGAGTAGTATGGAAAGTAAGAGTGCTTTCGGATTTGGCACTCAGGAACGTGGAGTGGCGGATCTTGGGAAATAGGATTAGGAATTCAGATAAAGGTCGCCAAGTACGCGTGAATACGGGAATGGGCTTCGTATCCCAGACACTTAATAAACCCTCCTGGTTTTTCAAGTGGTCGAAGTCGGTTTGAGGGACGTGATAATCAAGCAAGTGCGTGGGAGAACGACGCATAACTTCGTATTCTGATGACTTAGTCTTGGCTCCAAGCTTAGGCTAGTAAAATTGAACATTTGCATAGCGCCCGATGAACGGACAGTGATTAGTGAGTTGCGGTCTTGCGACACGGTTCTCAAGGAATGGACTTACTTAAATTGGCGGCTCGCATGCGTATGTGGGATTTCGGCACATAGCCGAGCTGTTAGTCTCGAAATCCGACCAATAACCCTATCACGACGTAGCGGCATATTGACTTAGGCATTGCGCCGGCGGTTGGTGATGGCCATGGCGTTAGTTGTTGAGGCTAAAGGGTGTCATCATGTTCTGGGTGTCTGTTTTGTGGAGTCCGGACACTGGTGGAGAACCGAAAATCCTCCAGGGACAGACATCGGCCCAGGATTGCCTTTGTTGCAAGGCGAAGCCGCTCTCAAAATGGTGGCTCCAAGGGATGCTGTGAAGATGACGCCAGTGCAGGGATTGAAGGGGATTTGATCGGGTCTTGAGATTGCCAGGCTAGTGCGATAATCGGTAGAGGGTTGTCCCCAAGCCTGGGTATCTGCTAGATTCTACTCGACATCAGCGACATTTAGTGTAACGACCCGCATTCTTCGCATCGGAGGATCGTAGAATATTTATTTCTTTTACATACAAAGTCGTATGGTTCTGTAACTTTGGGGAACGACTATTGGGGTCATTTCCCATGTTCACGATTTTTGCCGATTTTTAAATAACTGTTTTACCCCTCGCGAATCTTGTTTTGCCTATAACTTTCGACTGGAAAGGAGTTTTGACCTGAGATCACTTCCATTGGATTCGAATGATGGTTTAGCTTTCCGTAGAGTGGACACATTGATCAAACGAACTTACCGTTTGGGAGAAATGGCTGAAACAAGGTTTGGAAGGTGAAAAACAACATAATTGGGCTTAACCAGGTGATTAACAGCTAAGCCCATAACCCATTTAGGGATTAGGGTTATGGGAGGGATGAAATGAGTTAGAGAATAGTTCCTATTCATTTTTCCAGCTTCCAAGAACCTCCCTTGAGCTCTAGTAATGGCCTCAATCTTCTAAGTCGCTCCCAAAACACCGTTTTTGTCATTCCTAATCACTAATTAAGCAAATCATCAACAAATCAAGATGGATTAGCGTCAAATCAGAGATATAGCTGCTGGAATACATTGGGATCCATTCCATAACAGTAGAGATTCAGATCTTAGATTATATTTGTGGCTAATGTGAGTGATTTGCACTGTTTTTCACTAGTTACGACTAATTAGGGGTGATTAGTGATAGTTAGCGAAATTATAGCATAGAAAAATCTGGAAAAATTTGTAAAATTCTTAAATATCATTTAAGGGACCTGATAAAAATTTGGGTTAATTTGGACATGCTTTGCTAATCGTACGATTAAGTCATGATTAGGGGGATTAAGGGGAAAAACATGGGTATTGGGTATGTTTGATCCATTTAAACATGTTATATTGTTGTTTTGGTGTTTATGGTCGATTCTTTATATTGCTATTACTGTTTGGAATGTTTTATGATTGCCTAGTGAAGTTAGATTGGTCAAAAATGTCGTCATATGGCGTAAATAGCTCGATGGAAAGTTATAGGAAATTGGTCATGGACCCGTTCGTGAAGCACATGTCATGACCCGACCCGCTCACGACTAGGGGACCATGACCCGATCCCACACGAACTGCTCCAGCACCACCATCAGGAGATCCCGAACCGGACTGTGTAGCTAGACCTCAAACCGCTTGATGACCACGAAGGTGCTTGCATATCTGAACCGACCCGATGCTTGAAGAGAAGGACCAAACCGGAGCTTAGGGTTATCACGAGACGACCTCATACGAGGATCATGAACTGCAAGGAGTGTGGAGCCATGACCCATTGTCACGAGCCAATGCCAGGATGGGCGAACCGCGAGTCGGTGCAAGGAGAACCATGTGCCATACTTTGAGGGCCATGAGCCGAACTGAAGAACCACAAACAGAAAGTGACCAAAACTCGAGATGCAAAGGTAGTCCAAATAGGAAGTTAGAACCGAGGATCCATATGGGAACCGATGAGTTAACTCCATGATTGGAATTCGCTGCGGGACGTGTGCAAAGGGGTTATCGATATCCATATCCTTAGTTCACCACTGAGAGAAGGATTAGTAGCTATGGATCAGTGCAATGGGGTCATTGTGACTCCATGGAGCAAAGTGATCGTAGCAATGGATTGGGTGATCGAGTGGTGGATATCGTATGCTTTACGCACTGAGTGAGAGATGTGAGGATGATTGCTATGTTTGATGTTTGCTATCACCAAGACCCCCACCCGCATTTACACTTTATGTTGGTGTTACCTTAGAGTATTGTACATCTTGTTGTGCTAACTCTTTGGTTGCAGGAACAGGTCCGGGTATGATTGGATTATACTTGTTATTGTTTTGTTTTGTTGCTTATCGCTCATACCATACTTTTGCCTGACTCAAAGTTTTATGTCTCTTCTTATTACTCTGGGTGCTCCTGAACGAGCAGACTAGAGACAGGTTAGCTGGTTATGCATGAGTAGATGTCCGGAGACGAGCAGGAGGCTTACACGTATCATTTCCATATATCTCCCTGTGTTGTTGTTCGTCACTTCTATGGGCATTAGTAGTGCGCCTTTTCTATTTTGCTTTAGAGATAGTATTTTGAAGTTGTAATAATGATGTGGATCATAAGCTGTACTTTGGATTTCCGCTGCTGTGATGATTTAGTTTACAGCTTATGCATTGTCTCGCCTGTTTTCTGTCAAGTTATGTTATTATTATATTTTATTCCATGCACTGTGAGATATACTACAGGTTCTTTGTGATTCTTAGTTCCAACCCGTTCTTTCTTTCTTTGACAACCGTTCCGTGCTAGTTGGACATCGGTGTAGCGCATTTTGAGGGAAACGTCGGTTGGTGCGGGGCGGGTTGTCACACTTGGTATCTGTGATTAGGTTGCGTGGTTAACCTAGGGGAAGACATCAAGGAGAGATAGTATACATATATGAGACCGTGTATTTGTGATATTTTGGTTTTCAAAAACTATATATATATGCACTATTAGTATATCTTAGGATGAAGTCGCACTGGATTGGAACCACAAAGGAGATGGTTAATCGTTTTCTCTTTGCAGATTAAACGAAGAGCCGATATATGAGGAGTACGGGTTCAGGGACTAACAATAGGAATGTCCGTGATATAAGGACGATATTTACTACCTTCATGCGAGAGATGCTTAGGGATGCTCGGGGAGCAGTTCCTAATGCTACCAACGGTGGTGATGCAGTAGCGCAGGCGCCTAGAGCCGATTTCGCCAAGCTCTACAAGGATTATACTAGTCTTGGTGGAAAGCCTTTCCATGGAATGGAATTGGCTACATAAGTTTAAGATTGGCTTGATAGTTGTGAGCGCATCTTCGAAGATTTTAGGATCGAAGATGCAATGAAGAGAAAGTTAGCATCGCGTCAGCTTCAAGGACGAGCAATGAATTGGTGGAATGCTATTAAAGCAGCTACTCCTGATGATCAAGTTATGTGGAACAGTTTAGGATTCGTTTCTGTGATAAGTTTATTCCAGCTGCTCAGAAATCAGTACTGTTCAAAAGATTTTTAGAGCTTAAGCAGAATGGTAGGGCAGTCTCGGAATATATTGCCGAGTTCGATACTTTATCAAAATATGGATTATCTCTTATCGAAACAGCTGAGAAAAAGAACAAGAAGTTCATAACAGGCTTAGATGAGTACTTGGGAGAAAGACTTATAAACCACATTGATGAGACATTCGAATCTATTGTGGGGGAAAGCATTGAGATCTGAGAGCCTTTACCCTAAGTCAAAGACCGAGGTTGTTGTTGTATCTGCAGAGGAGCCAAAGTCGCAAGCAAGCGGTGGAGGCAAGAATAATTCCCAGAATAAGAGGAAACGGAATCAAACCAAGGATGACCAGAAAAGAAGAATAAGATAGATGCCGAGTGCTTTAGCTGTGGCAAGAAGGGACACTATGCCAGAGATTGTCTGGAAAAGCCTAGGGAAAGGGAGTGCTTCAATTGCGGCCAAGCGGGACATCATAAGGATAAATGTCCACAACCCCTTAAAGAGAAACAAATTGTGAGAGCATATGTTATTAACGTTGTTCCTTCTTCGTCGAATGCCCCAACTACGGCGCAAAAGGGAAAGAGTGTCGTTATTCAAGGTATGCTTTATATTTATAATGTTTATGTTCGAGTTTTGTTTGATACCGAGACATACCATTCCTTCATGTCTAGTGACCTGGTAGATAGATTGGAATTTGAACTTGAGATTGCCGATAGACCTTTAGTTGCGATGAACCCGATCGGTGGTTCGACTAGCCTTTACATGATTTTTTGTACTGTGGTCTTATCGAGTCATGGATGTATGTTTACTTGTGATTTCTTAGTTGTTTTGCTAGTACCATCCCACGTAGATTGTCTGAATTCAGAGGAGATGTTCCTTGAGTGCTTATTTGATATTGGTTTAGGCCTTTGGGGCTTGTGCTTGGGGAACGTCAAGTTCGACTAGGATGATTTGCGTGAGATATAAGTAGTTGTTGTGATTTCCATTGAATGATATCTCGGCTTAGTCGAGGAGTGATATGCAGCCGTGACATGATAAGACTGTTCAATGGTATGGACTGCCCCGAGTTGGATTCGATGGGGCTATGAGATGACTCGAGTGGGACTCCAGGAAGCTGCAAAGTAATGGATTGCTTAGGACCCTATGTTGAGGTTCTCTTTGGTTCAAGAATGGTAGAACTTCGAAGGGATAAGGTGTGTTCGTTGATCGTGGAGATGCAACGAAGGTTAGGAAGATTCAAGTTGGACTTGAAATCGTAAAAGAAAAATGGTTGTACGTTGATTTTGGAGATGCAACGAATAGGAAGACGACTCATGTTGGACTTGAGTTTGTCGGTAATGGGTACTCGAGACTGGGTCTGAGTATGTGGGTAGCTCTTCTGATGAGAGTACCAAGAAATCGTCTATAGTTGGAGTGTTCTAGGCGGACTCGAAGTAGGGGTACCTAGGGACGCCTATTACGTTGGATCTGTTGGACGTGATCTAGTTATCCTTGGATGATAAACGTGCATTGGACGTACGCTTGTCCATTTGGAGCCGGGGCTTCCATTGGCCCTTGGGATTGGTTGGACCAGTCATGTAAGTATAAACGCATGTATGGTTTTAGCAGGTGATAGATAGGAAATGTTCGAAGGATGCTATGGTTGCTATGTTTGTTCCATTTTATATTCCCTTGAGTAGACTATCAACTGTAGTACTCTAGTAATAGAGAACGAAGAGATGACGGTATACACGGATGCATGTGGTACTAGACTAGGTGATGTACTGATGCATTGAGTAGGAGTCATGCCAGTTTAGATACTATGTTTCTTGAGAGGAAGTAACTGGAGTATATCGCGGGATATGATTGCAGACCTAAGTATGGATTAGATCCATAGATGTTGGCAAGTTTGACGATAAGACCGAGTCTGATTGAGCGGATTGGTTCCGGTCAGAGGGACGATCCTAATCTATTGGAAATCATCTCCAAGGTAGAGTGGGCATTGATAGAGAGAAGGTTGTCTTCGAAAGAATGATAGAATGGTTGTACCGAAGGTCAATGGACTGAGAGATGAAGTGCTTAGAGAGTGTCATCACTCAAAGCTGACTATACATCCCAGTGGTAACAAAATATATCGAGACATGAAGCAGATCTACTACTGGGAAGGGATGAAAAGAGACGTTGGGAAGTTTATATCAGAATGCATGAATTACCAGCTAGTCAAAGCCGAGCAAAAGAAGCCTAGTGGTTTGTTACAACCGTTGGAAATTTTCCAAATGGAAATGGGAACAAGTCTCAATGGATTTCATCGATGGTTTACTAAGGATTAGATCAAGTCATGATAGCATGTGGGTGAACAGGTATTAGAGGATCTCTTGAGAGCATGTATATTGGACTTTAGAGGGTCAGGGGATGACCATTTGCATCTAGTTGAGTTCGTATATAGTAATAGTTATCAGTCCAGTATTGGTATTACTCCATTTGAAGCTTTGTATGGAAAACCGTACAATTTACCATCATGATGATTAGAAACCGCTGAGAAAATTTATGCTTGGATCAAAAGTAGTAAGAAAAACTCTAGACAAGATTAAGGTTATTCAACAGCGAATGAACGATGCCGAAGATAGGCAGAAGACTTATTCTGATAAAAGATGAAGAGATTTGGAATTCTCTGTTAACGGCTTAGTATTATCAAGATCTGTTTGTTGAAGAATGTGATTCTTTTTGGAAGGGGAGGTAAGTTAGTACCAAGGTTCGTAGGTCCATTTTTCATTCTCGAGCGAGTTGGGGATTTGGCGTATGAAGTTGGATTTCCTGATAAGATGGTGAGAGTTCACAACGTATTTCATGTTTCCTAGCTAAGGAAGTTTGTGTACGACCCTGATGTGACTATTTCACTGGATCAGTTGGATGAGATCGAGGAAGAGCCTAAGGCGGTTGGGAACCGCAGGCCGATTCGTATAGTCGAGTACGATACAAAGAAACTTCGAAGGAAGGTAGTGAAACTAGTCAAGATCTAGTGGGGCGAGAATGAAAATGGTTGTACTTGGGAAACAGAGGAGAACATAAGGAAGTCGTATCCAGAACTCTTTGCCTGGTAAGACTCTAATCATTGTATAATTATTTCCCTCGTTAGTAACCCGCAGGCTAGGATAGGCTTGTTGTATCGTTATGTATGTTTGGTTGTTTGAAAATGGTTAATAGGCATGCGGGGCAACTTTGTATGTTTTAATTAAGGAATTTCGAGGGCGAAATTTCTTAAGGGGGTAGAATGTATCGACCCGCATTGTACGCATCGGAGGATCGTAGAATATTTATTTCTTTTACATACAAAGTCATATGGTCGTGTAACTTTTGGGAATGACTATTGGGGCCATTTCCCATGTTCATGATTTTTGCCGATTTTTAAATTACCATTTTGCCCCTAGCGAATCTTGTTTTTCCTATAACTTTTGATTGGAAAGGAGTTTTGACCTGAAACCACTTCCATTGGATTCGAGTGATGATTTACCTTTCCGTAGATGGTCACATTGATCAAACAGACTTATCGTTTGGGAGAAATGGCTGAAACAAGGTTTATAAGGTGAAAAACATCATAATTGGGCTTAACTGGGTGATTAGCAGCTAAGCCCATAACCCATTTCGGGATTACGGTTATGGGAGGGCTGAATGAGTTAGAGAATAGTTCCTATTCGTTTTTCCAACCTCCACAAACCTCCCTTGAGCTCTAGCAATGGCCTCCATCTTCTAAATCGCTCCCAAAATACTGTTTTTGTCATTCCTAATCACTAATTAAGCAAATTAACACCAAATCAAGGCAGATTAGCGTCAAATCAGAGAAAAAGCTACTGGAATACATTTGGATCCATGCCATAATAGTAGAGTTTCATATCATAGATTATATTTGTGGCTAAGGTGAGTGATTTGCATTGTTCTTTACTAATTACAGCTAATTAGGGGTGATTAGTGATAATTGGCGAAATTATGGCTCAGGAAAATCTGTAAAAATTTGTAAATTAAATATTATTTTACTGTCCTGATAAAAATTTGGGTTAATTTGGACATGTTTTGCTAATCGTACGATTAAGTCATGATTAAGGGGATTAAGGGGGAAACATGAGTTTTGGGTATGTTTGATCCATTTAAACATGTCATATTGTTGTTTTGGTGTTTATGGTCTATTCTCTATGTTGCTATTACTGTTTAGAATGTCTTGTGATTGCCTAGTGAAGTAAGATTGGTCAAAAATGCCGTCCTATGGCGTAAATAGCTCGCTGGAAAGTTGCAGGAAATTGTTCATAGACCCATTCGTGAAGCACATGTCACGACCCGACCCGCTCGCGACTAGGGGACCACGACTCGATCCCAGTCGAGCTTACCCACGAACCGCTCCAGCACCACCATCAGGAGATCACGAATTGGACCGTGAAGCTTGACCTCGAACCACTTGATAACCACGAACCGGAGCACCATGATCACGAATCGTGTTTGCATATCTGAACCGACCCGTTGCATAGAGAGGAGGACAAAACCAAAGCTTGGGGTCATCGCGTGCCGACCCCATACGAGGATCACGAACCGCCAGGAGTGTGGAGCCATGACCCATTGTCACGAGCCAACGCCAGGAGGGGAGAACTGCGAGTCAGTGCAAGGAGAACCATGAGCCGTACTTTGCGGGCCACGAGCAGAACTAAAGAACCACGAACGGAAAGTGATCAAAACGTGAGATGCAAAGGTAGTCCAAATAGGAAGTTAGAACTCAGGATCCATATGGGAACCGACAAGTTAACTTCATGATTGGGCTTTGCTGCAGGACGTGTGCAAAGGGGTTACCGATATCCATAACTTTAGTTCACCACTGAGAGAAGGATTAGTGGCTATGGATCAGTGCAATGGGATCATTGTGACTCCATGGAGCAAAGTGATCGTAGCAAAGGATTGGGTGATCGAGTGGTGGATATCGTATGCTTTACGCACTGAGTGAGAGATGTGAGGATGATTGCTATGTTTGATATTTGCAATCACCATGACCCCCGCCCTCATTTGCTCTTTATGTTAGTGTTACCTTAAAGTACGGTACATCTTGTTATGCTAACTCTTTGGTTGCAGGAACAGGTTCAGGTATGATTGGATTATACCTGTTATTGTTTTGTTTTGCTGCTTATCACTCATACCAGACTTTTGTCTAACCCAGAGTTTTATGTCTCTTATTACTTTGGGTGCTCCTAAACAAGCAGAGTAGAGACAAGTTAGCTGGTTATGCATGAGTAGTGTTTGGAGACGAGCATGAGGCTTACATGTATCATTTCAATATATCTCCCTGTATTGTTATTGGTCACTACTTTGGGCATTAGTAGTGCACCTTTTCTATTTTGCTTTAGAGACAATATTTTGAAGTTGTAACAATGATGCAGATCATAAGCTGTACTTTGGATTTCCGTTACTATGATGATTTAGTTTTCAGCTTATGCACTGTCTTGTCTGTTTTATGTCAAGTTATGTTATTATTATATTTTATTCCATGCACTGTGAGATATACTGTAGGTTCTTTGTGATTCTTAGTTCCAACCCTTTCTTTCTTTGACGACCGTTCTGTGCTAGTTGGACAATGGTATAGCGCCTTTCGAGGGAAATGTAGGCTGGTGCGGGGCGGGTTGTCATATTTAGCAAGTTCGGATCATTGCTCGATGTTTCGTGTCTGGTTTGTAATTGAAGTTGAACGTAACACAACTGGTTGACGAATGATTCTGGAAATGAACTTATTCGGATTGACTGCTCGGGTATGCATATGAGATGCAGACGTACGGCTGAGTCGTTAGTTCTAATCCAATTATGTCATGATCATTACCCGATCCGAAAATGGTGCTGATGGTTAACGATAATCATGATTTTAGTTATTAAAACTAGATGTTTTCACTGCATTTTAATGCTTTCGTAAATAGAAAGCTTTGGCGTCGAGAGGTGTGGGTCAGCTTCGCGTTGCGCTTAAGTATGAGTTTGCCTGCACTGCGTTGAGACTTTGGGAACCTATTGAACCGGCAATGGGAATTCGAGAACTTGCATCGAGATTTGAATTTTTTATTTCATATACTAAGGACTTGCCTAAATTCCCATGTTCCTCGGTGAACTAGTGATTGTGTTGCTCCCCCAGTCGTTCGGTTCGGGCTTCTATGCCCAGCCCGCCCAGTATCGGTGGAAGGTCAGAAGCTTCCGAGACCTAAGATTTTGGGGTCTGAGTTACCCTGGACACGAGGTGTATGTTCCTCTTTAGAATGGTTGCCCCAAAGGTTGTGGCGATGGAAATGCTAGTGCGGAAGCTGGTGGGGATACTCCTTAGGTCCTGCGATGAGTAAGCTGGTGCAGAGACAGGTGGAGGATTGTCCCCGAGCTCGAGTACTTGCTAACTAAAGAGGATGCGAGCGATGAACCCTCAGGAGTCAAATAGTTGCTTCTTTTGCTGGACTGCCCCTTTGGAGCGGAGGCGACACCAGGCTTTGCCCCCGTGCTTCCTCAAGCGTTCGAGTCCCGGTTGGAGTTACATCAAGAACAATTTGGAGATGTAGGAGAACCCATGGCTTTAGGATCCCATATTTGTATGAGCCTCCTTAGAGGAGGAGAAGTTAGGGTTGGTCAAAGCGCTCATGCGACGGGCGTAGCTGATGTACGTGTGCAAACAGTGCAAGCTATGGTGGAAGATCAGGAAGCCCGGCTGGTGGCAAAGTCTGAGGAGCCGAAGGGGAAGAGGGACAGCACGAGGCTGCAATACAAGATGCATGGGTAAAGGCTAAGCAGGATGCCGAGGAGAAATCTGCCACTGTGGTAGCAAAGAAGTAGGCCGATATTGTGGCAGAGAAGGAAAGGGCCTCTGAGTAGGCTAGGCAAAAGGAAAGCCATCGATGATGCACATCAAAAGGGTGCGAGGATGATTGTGGGAGGCACACATCGATATCTCATGAATCCGTTACTCCTGTGAAGAGTAGAGGAGGAGGAAGCAGTTCTGGAAGGAATGGTCCCATCACTGGTGGTGACCTGCCAAGTGCGGAACCTGTACAGAAAAAAGAAAAGAGAAGCACTAGTATATTTTTGCTTCTGTTGTTAGACAGACGCAAATTTGACATATTTGCACCTTGTATAACATACATTAGACGCAAATACCAATGCATTTGCATCTGTCTTCCTATTAAAGTAGATGCAAATCTGATATATTTTCATCCGTTATAGCGTGCATTGGACGCAAATACCATTGCAATTGCGTCTGCCTTAATATTACAACAGATGCAAATTATTATGTATAGCAGTTTTACTCTTCAGTGCATTTGCGTCTGTTTTACTACTACAACAGATGCAAATTTGCCTTCTTTTTTAAAAAAATGAGCCTTTTAAGCTTGCCACAACAGATGCATTATCAAATAGTAAAACAGACTAAAATGGGAACACATACTAAATTGAGCATCTGCTGTAATAATACACATACACGAAGACTAAAATGGGAACGTAAACAAAGTCTTCAGATCACTACCATCTTCGAAACTAAATATCCATGCATTATCAGATAGTAATACACATACATGAAGACTAACTCCCTTCACAAAAGAGGAACTCAAAGAGAAATATAATATTAAAATGGAAACATAGTCTCAAACTAGTTTAATTTCTTTAACCTGATTGATATTCACATATTAACATAGTCCATACATTTTTGGAGTTCTATCCATGTCAACAAATTAGTTGCTGAAATAAGAGATATACATACCATAGACCGAAATCAAAGCCATAGAATTGCTAGATGCCAATACAAGAATCTTCCTAACTTCCGTCTAATGGCTATTATTCAAATAACACGACTCTTCCAAAATAAGCTGAAATAACATGAAAAAAGAGAGCATATTAAATGAGATAATAAACAAATGAATTCAGAAAATTGAATCGATAATTATTTAACTTTAATATTGAAGTAAAAAGAAAATACTAAAATGGCACCTTTTGCAAGTCGATGCTGTGATGGTGATTTTTTATTATCTCATAAATATACCTCATCACATAATATGCACAACCCATTGATGTTTAATTTTTAGGACGCTAACAATATTAAAAGAAAATTTAATGGTCAGTTCAAAATGAATTTATATCTCAAGTGACATACAATCGTTTATGGTAGAAAATCAATTACCGTAACATTTTTCTATTTCAACGAGGCTCCTAAAGACTTTAAGCCATATGCTTTACAAAAGGTTAAATGCCCTGCACATACAAGGAAATGATAAAACAATTTGTATAACCACAAATCAGAAATTGTCTTATTAAAACGAGTTGTTTTATAAAATTGTGGTTGATACATATAGATTATCATTGTATTCAATGTTTAAAATAATGAAGATAATTTAGAAGAAATAACTATTTAAATAAGATAACCGCTGACATTTTTCTCTCCACCGTCATCTTGGATATATGCATGATCATTCTTTCAAATAAAAAAAAACATGCAAATAATATTGATGATTTGGTGAGATTCTACTCTGTGTAAAAAAGGAAAGATGTTGTTTTATTCCTCAAAAGCATTATTTTCTTAAACATTGTCGTTCTTCTTTCGCATATCTAATTTGCAAAAACAATTTTTCTAGAAGGAAAAAATAATAATTTGTCTCCAGTTTCTTTTTGCAATCAATTCACATCTCATTTCTAGCTTAGAAAATGAAAATTCTTTCAGTTCTCTATTAATTCTGTACAAATCAGTTACATTAAAAATATGCAATTTGTTCTGTAAAATTAACTTATATTTGATGAAAAACCTATGTATCTCGGTAAAGGAGGTATGGGACAGCGATAATTAATTGTTTTATATCAACATCGTTGCCATAATATTACTTCATGTCTTGAATTTGAGCTAGGCGAATAAGTTATATCCTTATCCTAGCAATCTGGGCTATAAATATTGTATTCCCTGTACAATATATAGGTAAAATCAAGATCTGTAGTAGTGATTTCCAACAATAATTTAGACTCCAAAAAACCTGCATCACTTCGAATACTTATAATTGTAGTTGTCCCGCTAAACAATAATTTATCTCAGAAAAATTCAGCTGGTGGGTTCTTTTATGAAATCATCAATTTTACTTTGCACAAGAGTGGCAGAAACTGTCTTAGAGAACTTTTTTTAAAATTTATTAATGTATGTGTGATATTATATATATGAACCTACAGGTTACAAGTGCGCAAACACTATACACAACGCACAATATATACAATAATACAAACAACAGACAATATTTAAAAACATCTTCATAGTCACGTCTTTAAAGGCCGCCTCATAATGACTAATTCACTCACTAGCAGTGTATCAGGATGGGTGTCAGACATAGTTTGGCAATGGTTCATCACCTAAAGCATATTTGTCTACTTATTCCATAAAAAAAGAGGCTAGTATAGGCAAATATGTTCAAGATTTTTTTGAATTGGCATAAACAATGATGAAGACATTGTCGTCTCCCTATTACATACACAGAGGACTGCAAAATTGCAAATGGGCTAATGAACTAACTAAGGGAATCCTTATTGTAATCGTCAGAGAACTGCATATTATTAGAAAACTAGTTGGCTATATTAGAAGCAGTATCTTAGTATTTATGTAGGATAATGAGTGACAAAATTTAACAGCTCCCCAAACATGTAGTGCATCTTAACCCAAACACGTGAACGTTTATAATGGTCGACATCGGATATGTGTCATAGTTAAATGCGAGGTTCAAAGTTTTGCTTTTTATTTTCGTTACGGTATTCGCATAACTTCAAAATTTTGTTTCCATTCTAAAATTATGAAAATTTCGCTTTATTTTCAGTTTATAAATTCAACAATATTTTTATAATTAATAAATATTGAAGTCTGCATAATGATTTTATACAAAGTTACGCCAACACTGCAAAGGATATATTGACACAAACTCAATTTTATCGATATATAATTGATTAATTTAAGTTTATTTCTTTTAAATATGTTACATAGGTTATTTATATAAACTATTATAAACCAACATTGCAAGCGCAACATAGACCAGTCCAATTAAAACCTCTCAACTAAAGAAGTTAATGCACATTACTTCGTTTGATTATGTTAACTGTTAAATAACATAAGTTAACAGCAAATATCATGATTCACCCTACTTCATTTGATGCAAATGCATGATTCACCCTTACTTTCTAGCAACAAACATCATGTTTAAGGAGAAATGATTTTTGACCCTATGTATTTATGCACACATAAAATGGAGGGGGAGATTCAATAAAAAAAAAAAAAAATCTTTTTTCCTTTTTTTTTTTTTTTTTTTTTTTTTTTTTTTTTTTTTTTTTTTTTTTTTTTTTTTTTTTTTTTTTTTTTTTTTTTGATGATGGCAAATTCTTATTCGTGCAACATAAGGGGAGTCAAACATTCATTTTAATATTTTTCATTTTGTTCTCTTCTTTTGAAACTGAAGATGGCAAAAAAACACTTCAGTGCACACAAAAATTGGCTTTTCACACAAGATACTATTCTTGGTTGGTGTGTACACATGGAAGGGAGCCACAATATTTCTTCACTTTCCACTTTGCAATTCATTCATTCTTCGTATGTTTGACAGGAATTCATTTATACTTCCTAGTAAACACATTTTTTCCACTTAACCTCTCTACAATAATAGTAGTTTTGGGAAAAGGATATGGATGCAAGCAAAGTACACTATGTATAGGATTTATGTGTATTTTAAGCGCATATTCTATGGTAAGTTAATAAACCAAAGAATGTGTGTGAGCAAGTGAGTGTGTTTGTGCAGAAGTGTAAGAAAGAACCTCTATTGTTCCAAGTTAAAAGCATATTGGTAGTCATCGTAATCACCCATGCAGTCAACCAGTTGGCAAGACTCTTAATATTCACAGGAAGAATCTACACTGCAAGAACATGAAGTCAGTGATAAGCAAGAGCAAACTGTTGCACATACGATATATCAAGACAATGTTGAAACTACTTGTATAGAATACAGTCACTTTATAATATATATAAGAAGCAAAACCACAATAATATGCCAATATGACGGAAACTATACTGATTTTCTTTTTCTTTTTTGAATAATGACTTTCAATAGATAAATATGTACAAAATCAAGTGCAGAAAAGCCATCAAAACAATAAAACATGGTTAGAGATGCCTTATAGAACTAGATTAACATACCATATAAGAGTGTTTGAGAAAGTTGGCCTCATTTCCAAAATTCTTGATATCAATAACCATGTTCCACCAGTAGCTTGCCTTAGCCTCAATCTTGGAATAATAATAGAACTGCAACAAATAAAGGTAATGGACCAGTTCTAAAAAGAATAAGCTCTTCCACCAATTCCATAATATCCTTTTCCAAAAAGGAAGCTGTAATTCCATTTTCAAAGAGGCAGCATAAGTCTCAGGAATGCGGAAAACCAAGAGTCGATTGTGGCAAATGAGGCTCTAGAAGAGATGAAGAAAAGACTGAAAAAGATCAATGACGAGGCTCGAGTTCTTTGTGAGATGCAGACCAAGGCTGAAAAAGAAATGTCTGCTGCTCAAGAAGATTCATCTGGTGCAATCCAAGCTGGAAAAAAAGAAATAGATTCACAGTCCATATATGTGGAGAATGTTTACTATGCATGCACTCCAGAGGAAGTACAACAACATTTTCAATCTTGTGGTACCATAAATAGGATAACAATTTTAACAGACAAGTTTGGTCAACCCAAAGGTTTTGCTGATGTAGAGTTTGTTGAAGTCGAGGCAGTTCAGAACGCTTCTGTTAAATGAATCAAAACTGCATGGTCGTCAATTAAAGGTTTCCGCTAAAAGGACAAATGTACCTAGAATGTAACAATACTGAGGTCGACCTAGTCCATATATGTCATTTCAAACTTCATACATGCCACCCCCTCTTTATCCTCCTCATGGATATGGAAAAGCTCCAAGGTTCAAGAGGGTGGCACACTACAGGCCTTACTATTGATAAGAGTAATAAGAGGGTGATATATGCAAAATTCGTAATATAGATGCATTTGATTTTAAAAAGCAGTACATTACCTGTAAACCTCTGTTTCTTAATCTTGATACCACTTTATTCCGAGTAGCTTTAGATTTTATTACTTTTTTACATGTAACCAAGGAGATTGATACAGATAAAATTTTGCTGTTGCACACTTGCATTGGAAAAAAAAAAATCTCAGGAATGCCAGAACTAGGCTTGTACTCTGCCCTCTATTCTATAATAAATCTTACACATGCAACTGGGTCTCTTGGTCCAATGGATCCAGCCATTTTTAATTTGATAACCTGAGATTCAGAAGAATAGCCTACTAGTAAAGTACCAGTTCTGGTAAATGTCTCAGAAAAGCGAATAGGCTGGCTTTTGAATTTAAGCATGCAAGGCTTCGTGGAGCTATACCTCACTTTGCCATCTCCAGAGAGAAATTCCGCACGAACCTTCATACGGGAAAGAGGGAAAAAAAGGTGAATAACTTATATGTAAAATTAAGTGTTCGATGGATAAAAACAAAAATTTATAATCGAGGAGTTAACATTGGCATATATACGGAACACTTAACAATTTAGTTGCAAAACTACAATAAGCTCAAGTACAACGGATGAAGCAGCTTAACTCTTAGCTGAATGGTTAGTCTAGAATTTTTTTTTATTGTTCATTTAAATTCATTTTCATGTTCGACAGAACCAAATTACTCCGATATAGGTGATATCTTGTATCAACATTAAATGATATAATGGCGTGTGAAATACATGTATGTTGGATTCAAACTCCTTCATATATAGCACTGGTGCCTATTGCATTACTGCATTACTTATTAACCGTAGAAACTAATTAATTATTTTTCATCAATGTGGTGTAAATATATATTTTGATAAATTCCATAAGAAAAATGAAATAATGGTCAATGTTACTAGAATTGGATAGACTGATCACTTATGAACGAACTGAAGCCCATGTATTAGATAAAATATCCAGAGGTCAGGTATTGTTTTGACATTGTTAAATAAAGTACAAGTTAACACCCAATGAAATTAGCATTATTCTTTTATAATATAATCCTAAACATGTTCAAAAGAATATGCAAATATAAAAACAAAATAGTCATGAAGTTATATTATAGTGATGAGAAACTAAATCTTTGCAATTAGTACTTTAATTGAATGTACAAGTACTAATTTTGATGATTAGAGTGATAGTACATATCAAGCATTGTTTTAAGTTTTAACACTCATATATCTTGCCCGAGATCTCATCTACACACTTAATCAAGACAAAACACCAAATCTCACTTATATCTCCATTAACACTCATCTCACCCTAAATATTCAAATCTCATTCAGAATCAAAATATCTATCTAAGATCTCACCTGAAATCATATATTTTTCTTCCAATACATATTTTTTCCATAAAGATCCATAAAGAACTACTCAATCCAATTACATTTTACCAATTTGCTGACCACATTTTTTAATTTTTATCATGAAAGTCACAACAAAATACTTTATTTCATTTTTATGTTCAAATAAGAAAATATTATTCAATCATCACCAAATAGATTAAGCTAATCATGTAGCACCCTTCTCCAAGTTTGAGCTTTCTTTAAGTCTCCAAGTTTGAAATCTCAGGTTACTACCGACATGCGTACTTACCTGAAGGAACTAATGCTTGGTCGGAAAGATGGCCAGCTTGTGTACATAAAAGATGTCACCAAATCTGTGAGTAGAGTTTTTGCTGCAAAAGAACGAAAAATTGTTTAAAGAATGAAGAAATAAACATATAGTAGAAAAGATAAGTGAAATAAATGGTTATAAGTTACAATAGTAATTAGTAAAGAACCAAAATATGGAAGATACATCGTGGACAAATCACCTGCACAATGCAAGAACTTTTTTTAAAAAAAGAGAGAGGGAGGGAGGGAGGGAGATAAACAATCAAATTTTTTCAACAGAAGCAAGGTTACACATCTTCTTTGCAAGATTTTCGACGTTCTTCTGATTCTGGTTCCACCAATTACTATCTGATCACTCTCCCCTCTTCTTTCAAATTGCACCTCTTGCGTCTCCAGTACCATAGGACTCTCTGTAAGAAACTTACACTGCTCCCAAAACACATCATTTGCACCAGCAGTAGAAGGTCTAGCATTCACATCAATTTGCACTACATTATTTCCTTTATTCACTGCAATCACAAGACTCTCTTGATTGCTGGTAGAAGAAGATATCGGAGAAGGCAACTTAAAATTGATATCTGTATCAGCAGATGAAGTGTTTAACTCAATAAAAATAACATCAGAAGGTAGAGAAGTTATGTTATCGTTATCGTAACTGATGTCTTCAGCAAATGTTTGACTGGCTTCACGAAAAAGATTTTCCAGCGAATTCAAAGACGATTCCATTTTCTCAAAAGCATCAATGTTGATCAAATGTGCACTTGTACTGTCATCCTTTGTTACGATCCTGTTGTCCTCGAACATGAAATCGTATTCAGGTAATCTTCTTTTATTACTGTGAAGATCGGATGTGAATGCAAAATTAGAAAGAAAGGCTGGTTATTATACATAGTGATTTAGATTGGAAATGATATGCTTTTGACGGAGTTCGACATCGACCAACCATTGTTCTAAGGACAGCATTTGGCTCTGCATTATGTCTCGCTACGGTGTGTGTTTTTTGAAGTCGAGCAGTAGGATGCTTTTATCATGGATTAGTCTATCAAACTTTTTCAGAGTTCCTGCCTTTCGGAATCCCATAGTGGACCAGAGCCTTGAGCATGGTTGTGCAGTGAGTGGCTGTAGATTGATTTGCATCTGTGTATGTTTTTTAGAAGATGACTTCAACCTCGTATGAACTCGTCGTTAGAAACTTCCCATCGGTCGCGATCAATTTTTTTAAAACCCTACAAATGGATATAAAACTGATTAATCATTACCAAGTATATTATTATATTCCTTACTGTAGAGTGAGCAGAATAAATAACCAGAATGGATTTTGACATCAAACGCACAAGTGAGTGTAAGGCGAGATGCCATGGAACTGGCATATAGGAAAATGACCTGACATGCAAAAACAGTTATAGGTGACGGACTGGTCGGTTGCAACTACAAAAATATGGGCTTGCTCCATTGAGCCTGAACAATAATAATCAGTACTATGCTGCAATAGTTGAGGTTCCAAGTTGCATTCAGATGTTAAACCTGACGATAAAGATGAAAACACTTAGTCTAGAAAATCCCAGAATACATGTGGATACAGAACAAATGCACACACATGTACAAGAACTAAACTGTATGAGGGTTAATATTACAAACTATTTTCTATACCATGTTTAAAAATATAGAACTGATTGACGTAAAGAGTAGGCAATACAGGGAAGAAACAAGCTTTCTAGGAGTTTGCTATTTACCGTGCAGTTAACCCTTGCATGTGATATCACTTCTTCCAACCAGATCTTACCAAAGAATAGGAAAAACATAGAGATAATGTACATTCAAATCCCCATTTTTATTAGATGACATAATATTTTGGAAAGGTTGATGCAGAGTCAACAGCCAAACGGATATAAATAAATCTCACACAAACATAAGTTCATTAAAAAAGATACAGGTTTGTTAGTCCCATTGGCTAGGGACAACCACTATAGAATACAAAATTTTGTGCTTGATCCAAATGGTTGAATTTATATCTATAAGGATAAGGTTGGGCTATTCGAACACACAATGACCTGAGAGGTCATTTTTAAACATAATGGTTTAAGACAATGTATCAGGTTCAAATGACAGAGGATGTCTAAGAACTAGATTAAAAAGAACCACCAGTGATGATGAAATGTTTTATAATGCAGTAATAGAAAATCGCGAGCCACTAACCAATGTAGCTTTGCAAGTAATTACTACCAAAGGTCATTGCTATTGTGTCATAAAATGCTTCAAAATCATATGTAGCACAAACAATATGACACATGAGATGATACAATTTTATTCTTTTTCCTTGAAAAAAACGATACACCTTTTGAATCAGTTATAACACGGACTAGCATAATACAGACATGCTTGTTTTAATAGTAGAGATAGAAGGGATGAACTGTCCACCCACGTACATGGACAGTAACAATACTGAAATGGAATGAAATTATAAACAATGCTTAAGTGTTAAATCAAACAAAAATACAAAAATTCCTCAAGTTTATTGTACCATAATCACCCATGACATGTCTGGTTATTTAAAATGGTTTCATTATTGTATTGTACCATATCTTTTCATGTCTAGGAAATGCTCTTACTCAGCCAAAAAAAAAATCCCCACATCAGAGGTTAGACACTCAAATAAAGCAAAGATTGTAGATATTTAAGAAGTAACGTTTTCACAAAAACAGATACATTACAAAAGCATAGAAGCACGTAGAAGAAAACTTACACGACAACTACACACATCGTACATCAGGGATTATGCAGTAAACAATAGAGCGGATCCGATCATCTATAGTTTTATATGTATGTTATATACTTACGTACACATGACTTGCCTTGCATAATTATACCGTAAAAATGGACTGCATTTATACCACATTTCACATCAATTCCACCAAAGTTGGAATGGTTTTTAGGCAATAAATATTATACACAATAGAAGTGCAAGTTTAGGATAATGATTGGCGTTGGAATAATTTTAGGAGAATGATTGATGTTGGAATAATTGTCAGCCAAAATGTGCAAGTTTGGGTAAGGGAAAGCAAGAAAGGGGAAAAAAGAAATATTAGACAAATCTAAAGGGCAAATAAAGTTAAATCAAAATTTTTTTATATGTAAAATAATCTGAAAATGGAGAACAAAACAAAACTATGGTTTGTTATTCAGCTAAAGATGTGAAGAACTTCATCAAAAATATGCTTCATGTGTCTTATTCTATGATATAAATTAGCAGAATGAAAAAGAAACCAAAAAATAAATCAATACAGGATAATATAATTGCTAATAGTCAAAACTTGTTCCGACTATAAAATTACTTCAATCTCAAGTACTATTTCATCTTAGTTTCCTTTCATGGTGTGTTAATGAAGCAAGAAGAAAGGAAAAACCGTAGAAATCGCAGATCAATGATGGAAATAAAATACGAACTAATACCACAGTCAAATCCAAATCGTCAAAACACCTAAATTGAACAGTTAAAATACTTAATCAATTGAAATACCCAAATTAAAACTTCCGAACTAATAGGGCAAAAAATCAATCAAAACACCCAAATTAAACAGTTAAAATGCTTAAATAAAATGATCGAACATAAAATCTCACCTTAGAAAGGGAGAGAACGAGGAAGACGAGGTGGCGCGAAGGCCAGCAATACGGAATCGAAACTGGAATACGGACTTGGAATAATGGAAATTGGATTGAATTTAGGTCAGAAATAGGTCGGCTGTTAGGGGAGATTGAACTTCGAACGAAGTTTTTTTTTGTTTACCAAATTTCATTTAACTCGCGCATTGTTGACTTTTCCCTCCACTGCCCGCCTTAGTTATTTTCTTTTACCGAACGAAGAAATTATTTTTGCGTCTCCTTACAAGAGAGAAAACGCAAATTATAAAATTTTAGTGTCTATTTGTGTCTGTACAACGAATAGACGCAAACAACCATACTTAATTTTCCTACTCCTTTGCCGCATCTGTCCATATATAAAAACTGATGCAAAGGTGGAAGCAATATTTACTTTCACTTATTTGCGTCTATTATAGGTTAGGAACAAATGCAAATTGTATTATTCACATCTGTTGCTTATACAACAGATGCAAATGAAGAGACGCAAAAGACAAGTTTTGTACTAGTAAAGGATGAGTAGCATTAGTAATTGTTAAAGGAATTATAGATACTTTGGGTTAGGTAGACCGATATTATATGCGAGTGTGGCCCTCGCTTTTGGTCCCTAAAGGTATGGTGTCATATTCATGTACACCCTATCATCAGAGAGAAGAGATGTTAGACATGTAGTATGTTTAATGTGTGTGTGAAAATGAAATATGAATTAGTAAATATCGCATTACGTGTTAAGTGTTCGAACATTCTTATCATGTTTTCCGGCTTCCCATACTTGCACAAGCGTACTTGTTGTTGCACCAAAAGAAATGCGATCGAAGACCGCGCACTGTATCGATTATTCCAAAGCGGTGTGATAGAGCGCTGGCTTCTAGTAAGTATCCCTCAGCTCAGGAAACCCGTAGTTTGCGAAGCCAGGCTGAGCGCCTATTGTTTTGGGTTGCCCGGGGTCAATCCTATGTGTAGCGAAGGCGTATGACGTCGCGTTATGCGGTCTGTCTGGTGTGTGGCTCTCCCGTCGTTCATCGGGTTGTGGCGAGCGACGGCATCGTTTATATGCCGGAGAAAAGCCCGGATCATCAGCCCATAAGGTCCGATCGTGGCCATGGGCTACACCTAAGCCTTTAGAGCATCGGGAGTAAACGATTTAATGTCGGTCTCGGTGCTGCACCGAAATTTGACAAACACCCTTAGCTAGGTGAGAAATATACATCACACTAGGTTAGCTGTTGGGGGGCCCCAAGTTGCATGGAACTTGGACGCGGAACGACTTATCCTCGGCCTTGGCACATGGCAAGGTTCGAGTTAGTGGTTATTTATACTCGGTCGCGCCGCGGGCCGGCGATTCGAGTAGCGTTGCTGGCTCCCGTGCTCGGGGTGCCGATCATAGCTGGTGTTGTTTAGCCTCGATGTTGGATTGAGGTTTGGATAGCGGCACCAGCTCCCGTGCTAGCTGCGTCGATGCGGCGATCGAATGTTTGTACGCAAGCTGGTTGTCAGGATTAATCAAACACGTCATGAACATCATGCACAGAGTAAACATGGAAGGGTGATAGGAAACTGAACATCATTTCTAAGGACAACTATGGCAGTGGTAGCCTTTATAACGCCTTGAATTACAGGAAAGCAAGACATCGTTGGAAGGCGTGAATTAATTGTACACTAAGTTGTGTAAAGTAGAGGTGAAGTTGTTTGTTGTTCCATGCCCTTGGGAGTTCAGCTCCGTCCATGGTTGAGAGTTTGAAACTTCCATCGCTGAGCTTCAGTTGTATGAGTATAGGTTTTCTAACGAGGAGTGAGGCCTGCAGGTGGAGGAAAGGCCTGTTTGAAGACGAGGCCGCCAATGTGGGTTCGCGCGGGCCCTCGGCTGAGCTTCCAGTCGTTCCCCAAGTGTCCGGAACATTAGTCGGGGGAGGATGGTTACGATACAGCAAAGAGGATGTGTGTCTTGGAGAAGGGGCCTTGCTTTTAATTTTCATTTCGCCTTATTTTTTGTAGGCCTATATATACAGGCCGAAATGAGGCACCTATCCATGAATGGATGATTCTATTTGAATTGCAATATTAACGACTATTAAAAAGGTTGCAATCCTTTACCAATAGGCATTTCCGTCGGCAATTGCGCTCGAGATCCTATTTTTTGACCTTTAAACATTAATGTGTATGCCTTCTTTATGATATAGAATCATCTCTCTCGCCTCCTCTTTTTTTTTATGGGCGAGCTAATGGTGTCAATAAGTCGATGGCCAATATCTCTAATGATAATCTCGGGGATTGTTGTATCATAGAGGACGATCGTAGGGCTGATAGAGGACTGGATCTCTCAGGCTTGCTTCCGAACGTTCCTCTGATAATGCTTCTGAACGTTCCCCTTGATGATTGGAGGAGGACGGGAGCACCGTATGGAGGACAAAAAATGCCATGGCACATCAAAAAGGAGGTGTCTTTTATAGGAGAAAGTTCGCCTTTAGTTTCTATTCTGCTTCCAATGAGGGAGGCATAGGTAGGGAGGAGTCACAAATTGGTATCCCCGATGACAAGCCTAAAGTCAACTGTGCCATGGAATTTGCAGTCCTGATGAGGTGGGGGAACAATTATTGAGAGATTAGTTGTCGGTCGAGGTCATTTTTAGTGGGAATCTTTGATGAGCACTGGGTAGCTCAGAGATCCCATGCACTTGGGATCCTTGATGAGCATCGAGTGGCTCGAAGGTCCCACATAGTGAGAACCTTTGATGAGTGTCGAGTGGCTCGGAGATCTCATGCAGTGGGAGTCTTTGATGCATGTTTAGTGGCTCAGAGTTCCCATGTGGATGAGTTCCTCCCTGTTGTTCTACAAGTGATGAAACATGTTTGTGTTGTGTCCGCGGATGTTGTAGAACCAACAATATCCTTTAGAGTCCCTTGGTGCGCTTGTCGGACTTTTAGGTCTTCGCCTTTTGCATGGTTGGGAATTGCAGGTTGCGAGGTAGATTTTCTCAGGGGTGTCGCTGAGAGCCATATAGCTGTGGAAAGACAGAAGTCGTAGATACTTCTTTTTATTGTTGTGACTACCCTTGATGTTGTCGGCATAAGCAAGATTGCGCAGAGTGGTGGAATTAGAGTCGTTGGGGCCTTGGGCGTCGCCATGAGGCAGGATGTTGAGGTGAGAAGCTTAGTTCCTTTGCGCTAGATTTCAGCACGGGAAGTAGTCGGCATTCATGCAGAAGATCTCCTAAATCTTTGATTGTTTTTTATCGATCCATGCTCTAAGTTTGGAAATATGTGGTATACCCTTCGTAAGCTGGACGAGTTTGATTCGAGGAGTATGTTTCTTGACTTTGGCCAAGGCGGTGTGGGATCTTACGAGATAGCCTTTGAGAGTTCTACAGGTGCCTTGGTAAATGTTCAAGACTGAGAGGATGTCTCTGGGCATTACAGCGTGCATCCTGGACTGCGTGACCAATCTCCCAGTGAGTTAGTCGAGAGTGGAGATAGTTCAAGGTGGAAGTCAAGAGAACCGGGATAGAGCCATCTTGTTTAAGGACAGGCACTACACCAGGAAATACTTTTGGTAGCGTTGAAAAAACGCTACCGTAACTTGTAGTAACGTTTTAGAGAACGCAGCTATACGACATGCAACTAAAAGTCTTAATTTTTTTGTTGCGTTGTAGTAAACGTTACCAAAAATAACCATACTGCAGCGTTTTTAACATGCAACTAAAGTTTTTTCTGTAGTTTTTTTATACGCAACTATATCATTTTTTATATTACTTTACATTCATTTATGTAGCATTTTTAAAACGCCGCTAAAAGTTATTGTCTATTTTTAATATTATTATTTACGATTAATAACTTGTACCATTTCCAATAACCGCTTATATAATATCTATATTAAAATAAGTGATCTATCACATGGTATCCATAGTCAAACCAATAATTAAACAACATAAATAACATATACAAACAAACAATCATCTCATTATCATATTCAAATGATTTAAAAAACACACTAATCACATAATCAAATTTAATATTCGTAATCAGTTCCATAAGCATTCACAATCAAGTTAATACAAATAGTACTAACAAAATATGACAACATATAACAATTAAAGCCTCGTTCATTGCTTGATTACCAATAATTCTTTGTACATGTCTTTTTGGTGCGTCTTTCAGACCCTAGAGAGAAAAAAACAATGACATTAGTAGATTTATGATAATAGGTATTGAATTATTAATAGTGAATCATAGTAGGTATTTTTTTTAACACTTTAAAAAATTACTTAATGGGTTATATTATTGTAGTTGGTTTTTATTTAGCATGCAACGAATTAATGTAGTTGGTTTTACTCACCTGGATACGCCGACTGAAGATGAACTGAAGCTTGCACTTCATAGATTTTAGCTCTAGCAACACAAGAAAACCGAAGCTTGCACTTCGTAGATTTTAGCCCCAGCAACACAAGAAAAAAGAAAAATTGACCGTCCTTTTTCTTTGTATGTTGCCAATGCAAATTTATATGATTCTTTGGATAAAGTGGGATAATTACTAGGATAGAGAACAGAGATAAGATAAACAAAACTGAGGAAGAAAGAACAAACCTTTTCTCGTCTGGCATATAATGTCCTTACCTCACTTAATATAATGTTTTTTGTTTGCCATCAGTCTGGGATATTTATGTGCTTACCGCACTTAAAAATAGCTTGCACTGATGCATCAACTTGAAAGTTTCTGGATTATCCAACCATGGAAGCTGCATGTAAATGACCAATTCAAGCTAGGCATTGTTATCAACGTCCAAAAACCTATTCAAGCATAATTAATCATTGGTCAGTTAAAGGATCATTTAGCTATAAATTTCGATATATGAATAATACATGGTCAATACTTAAGAATTGGTTAGAGCAAGTGTTGAGAGCTCAGAAATTTGTAATTTAGTCGGCATATTTAACAATTATCTTCATTAAACATAAACAAAACCATGTCACACTCATTTTACAAAGAAAAAGTTCATTGAAATTGACATATATAATAACTGAGCAAAAGCTAAAGCGCGTAGGCAAAGTTGTCGCAGCTTAGAGCATATACCAGCTGCTTCTTAAGCGGTGAAACAGCTGTAGCTTGAAAAGTGGAGTTGATGTAGCTCAGTCATGAAGTTGGTACAACTTAGAAGTCACTCCTACAACCATCTTCTGCCTTCACTGCCATATACACTGACACTGCTGCTAAACATCCATAGCCAAAAAATAACCCAACATCGATTGCATGCATACTGCCTTCAACCCTCCTCGAATCACAACCAACAAGCACTGTTAATTCGACGAACCACCTGCATCTACACAATCCAATACCAAGCCAACACTCATCAATTCCTTCCAACAATAACCATTCTTCGACAACCTTCAGTCATCCCCTCATCCATATCTCTCTACATCACTACAACCACTCCAACTGCATTCACCCAAAAACACACTGCCATCACATCAACCACATATTCACCTTTGCTTATCTTCAGCACTCCAACTGCATTTACCCAAAACATAACACTTCATCATCATCATCACCTGCATGAAAACCCTATAACAACCACTCATCAGCTCAAAGAAATCAAGATACTTAACAACATCTTCCAAAAGCCATTCTCCGACCATCGGAAAATTATCCTCCACGCCTTTACACTCCCATTGCCATAACACCCCACGCTATTACTACTCATCAGCAATTGATCCATTCTCTTCTTTTTAGCATGATTATAAGACCCTTTCACAACATCTTATTGAATTCCGGACTGTCTAGGACCCGACAACAAAAACTCATAACCATCCTCGTTGTCATTAACGGTTTCATTTTTTACGGTCATCGCATTATGCTGGAACATGAATTCGCTGTTGGAATGCTGCTGCTAATCACGCACGGGAAAAAATTGTAATCGTGTACCGGATTAAGCTGAAGGAGAAGGGCAGAAGGGTCACTGGAGATATTAGGAGCAGGGTAAGTGAAGTTTGTGCAGGCTTTGACCCCGTGCAAAGAACGCGCAGCAATGTCGTAAGCGCGGGCGACTTGCTCGGCGATGTCGAAGGTGCCGAGCCAGCGACGCTCTTTGGTGTGTGGGTCCCGGATTTCACTTAATAAAAGAAGAATGAAAAGAAAAAAGAGGTAATGCTAACCTCAAGGAATTCAATTAATGTTCCTTAGCCATGTGATTCTAAATCCTTATGTTGCATGTCCATTTCAGCAACAGCTTGCTTATCAAATGTGAGGGCAACTATTCCCTGCAAATGAGAAGTTCTTACAATATGAAACAACAAGCTAAAACTAACAATAGAAAATGGAACTCTATTTGCACTAAATCTGAGATCTAACTGGTTCACCTTTTGAGCAGTTTTTGTAAATTAGGTAGTAGCACTGCTTCTGACATTTACTGCATTGGTAATAAGACCTTTTGGACCTTGTGTCAAGCCATTTAACAGTCCACTAGGGCTCTGCAGAAGTTCCAATTTATTGCTCAAGACAAATATGATTACAGGCCTAAAGGAAATATTTCACGCACTGAGACATTCTCTTTTTTGGACGCTGAAAGAAAATTCCAGATACCAAGTCCAACATTCCTTGCAAAGCCAATAGGTTTTCAATATTAAAATACGCTGAAAGATTTTTCTCTGTTTACAGGAATATCGCTGTGTACTAATAAAGATAAGAGCAGAAAAATAGTTTGTATTGGAACAAGCAACAATTATAGATCAGGTAAACACATGGGAGAAAAAGAATGAACATGCATTAATACAGATAATGATTATAGAATGGGTAATGCATGGAAGAAATATGAACTGAATGTTTTTCCTATAATTGGCCCCTATTTTGTGGAGGATCAATATTGATTGCATCTAGGGCTGTCAATGGGTCGTGTCGGGTCGGGTTCGGGTCGGGTCAAGTCGGGTTCGGGTTGATTTATAAACGGGTCAGGTCGACCTGTTTATTAAACGGGTCATATTTTCCCAACCCTAACCCGACCCGTTTATAAACGGGTTGACCCGACCCAATCCGCGTAACCCGTTTAACTAAATGGGTCGTGCCGGGTCGTGTTGGGTCGGGTTTACCAATTTGACCCATTGATAGATATTGCCTACCAATATAAGCAATAGAAGAGCCAAATCACCAACATGCACACTGTTATATATTCATCAACATGCAACTAGTTGCACAATCACCAACAGACAACACACGTATAAAGCATGAAATCACCATATCCATAAATCATTTTCTATACATAAGTATATATTCCCATACCGCATAAATTAAAGACTACCAGTTTGGAAGAGCTACAGTTGTTATAAGTAAAATATAACTAACAACATACAAGAATATATTAGTAAAATATAACAGCTTACATATACGAGCATACTGATTACTGCATACATAAAAGATTAACACTAACAGTATACATAAAAGACTAATAGTATGGAAGAGATACAACATATAAACGGGTTTGGCAGGTCAAAATCAGGTTAGCGGGTCAACCCTAAACCCACCCGTTTATAAATGGGTCAAATTCGGGTTGACCCGAAAATGACTCGCTAACTAAACGGGTCGGGTTAACCTGCTAATTTCCGTGCGGGTTTCGGGTCGGGTCACGGGTCGTGTAGGAAATTGACAGCCCTAATTGCATCGGCTTACAAAAGCTGACATCATGTACAGATAATTATTCAAGTAGTTTACCGAATAAATAGTAGCTGTTTCTGATCGTTACTGACTGAAATATTTTTTGCAGGCAAATTGAGGAGTATGCACATCTAATTGCAAACATGAAAGTGCAAATCAAAATGGTATCAGTTTCTCACTAAACCACTCTCTAAACCTATATAATTTATTCCCCAAGCAATATAAAACTTAAAACCCAACTAGAAGACATTGGAAATGAGTATTAATTATATTCTCATGATTTCATCCAATGCGTTTATATTGTTACCTGTTACATGTACTAGGTAGTTTCTCTGGGGAAAGATATCATTGATATGCTAATGGTAATTGCCTTAAGACTATGATTGGACCACAGAAAATAAGTTTTCAATTCTTGAGTTAATAGATTATTTGGCTGCCAAGCTCAATTTACCATCAGCTGGTCCTTGCATGCGCGCATCCATGAACATGCATGAAGTTCCTGTTCCACGATATACAATAATCAATAGTTGATTTCCTTCGAATAAATATAAAAAAGAGTTACAATACTCTAGTCATTCGGATATATTAAAGCTATTTATTTGGATAGTTGGTTATGATATATGGCACTTACATGCAATGTGGGGTATCTGATCCTCGCCAATGCAAGCTGTTTCTTTTTTTTTTTACTCATGTAAGCAATTTAACGCATTGATTTCTAGGTATGTGAAGGCATCATGAAGTTTCTTCAGATACCAGCAGATTAATTTGATACTGTGTTAGATCAGAAGATGTCATATGTATGCTGTGAGGTAATAAGGAAATATCACTAGAAAAGCTGGAGCATCCATTAAATCAAAGCATTGTTTAATCATATTTGCTGGTTGAAACATTAGAATTGGTATCAATAGTCTCCATCATTAACAACCAGCTTTAGGTAAAGTAAGCTTATTGTCACGATTCCTTATTGTCACAATTCCTTGCCACTTGAAGTTGGAGATGATATAAGTAAGCTTACGCTCTTTTATACCAATGCTATTTAGATAATACCAATTCTGTGCAACTACTTCTGAGTTGGCGGTCTTAAGACAGTGTCATTTCTTGAACATCTCAGCGGTTTTTTGATCTGCAAAACCGTGATCTTTGAGGAATTGGGTGACCTGAGTTTCTTCCATTACACCTGAACATTTAAAGTGTAAGGAATCATTAAACGAAAGGTGAAAGCTGAAATTTAGTTGCGAAATAGTGGCAAACAAATAAAAGCAAGTGCTTATGTAGTCAATAATGATATAAAATTTCAGTAACATTAAAACATGTGTATTACCATAACAGTTTCATGCAGTCCGAGCATATGTATCCACTTATTTAAAATATAAACGTAAGGTCAGAAAAGCCTATGCATGCAAAGTAAGGAGCAGATACATTATTATATTACTGTGCATGAATTTATAACTTCAACTGGAAAGGAAAAAACATATACATAAAATTATAAGCACATGCATGGCGATGAAATTAACATATGCAGTTAACATATATTTTTTATTTTTATTTATTATTATTATTATTATTTAACAATAGAAGACTTAACAATCGCATACAGCAAAATATATGAAACACTGGATATTTTCCTGTAGAATCCTAGAAATATAGTTCAAAATGCATAACACTGAATTAACAATCTCTCTCTCAATAAGAAACCAAACCATTGTTTCTAGGACTTGGGCTTCTGCTAAGGGTTGCTGCCTTTGTTTCAGCCTCTTTTACCAGTCCATTATCATTGTTGGGTGGCGTCAGCGTTCTAGACCTCCTCCTGTCTCTGAACTTGTCCCGCTTTACAGGTGGGCCCAAGCGGCCTTTGAGCCTGTTTGAAAGAGCTGGCTTATGACCATTTACTGGGATGTGGCTGCGATCCCTTCTGTTACGGCTCTGATATTTTGTTGAGCTCCGTAAGTTGATGCGATTTCTTCTGCTCTGATATCTGTGTGGACTACTGCCTCGTGGAGGAGATCTACGACTATTTCTGGGAGGCGAACGCTCAAGCTGTTGTCGATACCTATCATTACCATTCCCTCTTTTGTTTCTTCCTCTGTTATATTGGGATCTAACTAGGGATCAAACTGGAGAAGGCGTTCTGTACTTCCGTGCAAATGCATAGCGTTCGCTGAAACCGCGACCTTTTCTTATATGCTTAGGCTTCCCATCATCATCTAATGGAGGACTCTTAGACAATATTCCACCCTGATTTATTGCACTTTTTCTATGAGGATTGCTTCTTGACAAATCCTTGACTTGTCATCTGAACTAGTGTGATGCTCTGCAGCTCCAATAGGGATGGATTCTGAATTTTTATTATTTTCTGAAGCATCAACTTGTGATTTGTTGTATGCAACAGTGTTATGGTCCTTGTTTTTCAACTTACTTGCATCTACTTCTTTCTCAAGGGGAGGAAGAGATTTAGCACCACAACCCTTTATAGAATGGTTAGCAGCAGGTGGCATGCCCTTAGTTTTATCCAAATGTTTTTCATCACCGGTAAAACTTTTGCCACTCCCAGAATCAGAATCACTAGAATCTGAAGATCTTTTTGATTTGTGTCTAGATCTTTTGGTAGGCTTTTTGTGTTTTTTATCTTTCCTTTTCATCTTCCGTGATGTTTTCTTTTTATTCTTGCGTCTATAATCACTCGATGAAGTCGTTGATGATGATGATGATGAGTATAAACCAGAGTCACTCCCAGACGATTATGAATCTGAATCAGATGACGAGGAATATTTTTTCTTTCTCTTCTTCTTCTCTTTTCCTTCTTTTGACTTCATAGATTTATTTCCTTTCTTTTCTTCTTGAGCATCAACATCTTTATCAACAAGTTCTCCGCAATCCACAATTTTTACAAGACAGACAGGTTTTCCACTCTCAGAACCGACTTGTTCTATCCTTTTCAATAAACGTATCCCATTCACTACTTTCCCAAAAACAACATGTTTGCTACAAAAAATAAATTAAAAAGTGATTTCACTATCATTCTTATGGAAAGAAACAATTCTGTCTAGTTTGCATCGGTCGCATATCAACCGTAAGTCTAAACATGCATTACCCATCAAGAAACGAAGTAGCCTCAAAGGTGATGAAAAACTGGGATCCATTAGAGTTTGGGCCAGAATTTTCCATTGATAAAATTCCAGGTGCATCATGCTTTAGTTTAAAATTTTCATCCGCAAATAATGATCCACGCAAAAATATATGAGATACGTGTGTTTTTGAGGTCGCATATTCACTACTTGTTATAAACAAACCTGGAAATTTTCTACCATATATGCTTTACCCTCCAGTACCCGGAAATAGCAATTAAGGTTGAACGTTCAAGGCTATATACAGCAAAAGTGACATTTAAGAGGCCATAACATATCAGAGGAATACCATCTTGTTTTGTAAAGTCGCCACCCTATAAACAATTATGTACAAAATTGATGAGCACAACAGGCTAGATTATCATACGAATGGGTGATGCGTGTAGATGCTACTACTTGAGCAGATCTTTGAACTCAAAATTTATGCTAAGTTTCTACCATAAAATCTTCTAAACCTCTATATCTTTAAGAGATCCACGTACCTCCAAGTGGGAGAGTTAAGTATAAAAGTTGAGTTCAAAGATAGATTTGTATATGACTAGAAATATCAAATACGATGTAGAGATGAAACTGGCATCATACCTGAGCCATAAACTCTTTTATTATGCGATGGGAAATTGATCCTTTGTAATGCAAGGGTTTTGACGAAGAAGTTCTAAGACTTTTTTCACCTGTGAAGCATGACATGCAACAAAGTCAAAATCTTCGAACTTCAATAATTTCGTATCTTGAAATGATATATGATTCTATACTTATAGATAACAAACTTACCTCTCATACATACTGTATATAGATTATGTATTTGGTCATTTAAAACCAACCCAAGAGAAAACCTTTAAACACACAACTGAAATATCGAACCGCGTTATCAAGATAGTCTGATGACCCGAAGATAAAATAAAATGCTTTTTTATGCTTCTTCAATAATAGTAGTGTGTTATTATATGTGTATTACCTAATTAATTCTCTGTATGAGCTGAAATGCAGCTAAACACAGCAGATATGGAAATATACAATAATAAGATAATTATAGGTAGCACTAAATGAATAACAGTTATGGAAATAATGACTTTCTTAAAGATTCGCAAATAGATCATGTTAACTACTTTTTATTGCTGCTTTTATTTCGTTCACTAATAATCCTGGACGTTTTTACTTCTTACCTCAACTCCTAACAAATATTCACTGAGAAGCAAATATGCTCTAATACACAATAAGGGGAACAAGATATATTACCAGTACAAAGTGCCCGAAAATTTTCAGCAGTCTTTGGAACAACATTCGAATACAGCTGCATTTGCAAGGCATAAAAGAAGCCAAATTAAAAGGAGTATGCGTCAAAATAAATCAAATAATACAAAATCATTACTAAAACTAATATAGTAACTCAATAACTACTCTCTCCACAGGATCCCATCAACAGAGATGTCAAAAAATACATGACGGTTCTTCTTGTTGGTTATATCTGACTCAGAAATAACACTCTATTAACTGGATATCGTCCGAATTTCCGAGACAGGAAGATAGTGAGCCCTAGCTCAGGTCTCTAGGGTTTTGAGAAATTGAATGATAATACATACGGTTCTTATCATATAATTTGATAGCAAAGAATTAATGAGCATAAAATATAATCCTAGCAAATAGATAATTCTATGAAAGGTGAAGAGAAATAACATTTCAAGCTATAAAATATTAATACTACACATACAACAAGACAGTTCAATATCAAAAATTGTGGTTCTGCGACATTTGGACTAAATAATTATATAAAATTTCAGTAACATAAAAACTTGTGTATTATCTTAACAGTTTCATATAGTTTAAGCATATGTATCCACTTATTTAAAATGTAAACGTGAGGTCAAAAAAGCCTATGCAAAGTAAGGGATGGATACGTTATTATATTACTGTGCTTGAATTCAGAACTTCAACTGGAAAGGAAAAAATATGTACATACAATTATGAGCAGGTGCATGACAATGAAATTAACGTATGCAGCTATCATATAATTTGATAGCAAGGAATTAATGAGCATATAGCAGACAGATAATTCTATGAAAGGGGTAGCGAAATAACATTTCAAGCTATAAACTATCAATACTACACATAAAAGAAGACACTTCTATATCAAAAATTGTGTTTTGCGGCATTTGGACTATAAAACATATATCAGCTTTATAACGAAGACTACCTAGTTATAGCAGTGTCAATTTTGAAGCATGGGCAACAAGGATTTCTAAATGACAAGCTGCAATCAAGTACATTTACAGGCAGGGTGGCATGACCAATCTTACTATAGAACTATGAAAATTAAGGAAATGACATGTTGATCAGTATGTTCATACAGATTGATTAGTTATACTTGGGATACATGATGCACAAGTTTCTTTTGGCCATGGACAAAATTGTACTTTTGACGTAAAAATGAAAGATAGTTGCATGGATAGGTCCCTGGTTATAGAAAATAATGATGTGACACATGTATAAATATCAAAAGTTCACCATTATTTCTTACAAGCATAGCTCTGTAGAGAAAAACAGGTCAAAGCATACCACCAAGCTTATGACAATAAAGACACTGATTGGGTATTTTATTTGTTTTTCATGACCCGGTTTTGATTTTTCCGCAATCTTCCATGCACATCAGATAACCCTTGCCAGCTCAGTGATGCTTTCTCAATTTTTTTAGAAGGAACAATAACTATGTTTATAGTGCTAAACACAGTACAATAGAATAAAATATACTATTTGGTCAAAATAGCGCAACCCATGTATTATACTTAACCCAATATCTACAGAAGGAAAAAAACTACAATTACTTCATTAATTATTTTCCATTTAGGAAAGTGAGTTTTCCATATTCCTCTTAGTTATCAGGGGCACAATCATTTGTGATAATTCACCAACACAGTAGACCTTTGGAAGAAGCTTGTCCCCAACTGCACTTTCTTATTCCAATTATTGCAATTATTGAATGGAAAAGTAAATTTGAAAAGCAATTATTGCAAGAAATAGTAATACCATCACAGCTTATTCCAATTTAGGGTTTATGCACAAATTAGGGTTCGAAAAACGATAAAGAACAGTGGCGAATCAGGGTTTTTGCAAGTCCATATGTAAACTCAGTACCGAAGAGGCGAATTCAGCGAAATCCGTACTAGTTGGGGAGTACCATGCTGAAATTTTCAATTGATGAGAGGATTAGCACGTATTCAATCAATTGTGAACAGCAGCAGTGCATCAGAGAGAAACGGTGCGACGAAGGCGACAGAGGAAATACGAAGTAGACGATAAGAAATTAGGGCAGATAAATTTTGGGAGTAGAGAAAAAAATAGATGAAATAAAATGAGAAACGTAACAAGTGAAACGTTGGCGGTAAGTTTTGGGGGAAGCAAAGAAATTGGATAAGCGGTAATTTTTTGGCTGGAAATTATGGTATAAAACACTAATTGCCGCACATACTTCCCAAACGTTGCTAGTAAATGTAAGCAAAAACATATTTTCTTGTAGTGAGGGAAGCACTTGCACTTTATGGCGTTGGCGATGTGTAACGAACCCATGTGCCAATTATGGCGGCTAATGAAGCTTCGAGAACCATGGCTTCATTAACCATGGGGTAAGTGTTGGCGTGTCGAAATTAGTGGGTTACGCCTCGTACTGGTTTCATAGACATCGTGGGCATGCCCCCGAGGTTCTCTCACGGTTCCATGGATCGTGTCGATGTTAATTGGAGGTTGGGCTCCGGCTACATCATAGAGATCGTGATATAATCCAGGACTTTGGAGCCTAGCGCGCCTTCTTGACGGAAGGTCTTGGCTAATCCGTGAGTCTCTAACTTCGATTACATGATGCTGTGGAAGTCGGTTGAAGTGAACTTAGGCCCAGTTGGATGGTAGAAGCGTAGGCGATAAGTTCGGACTCGTAGCAGTTTGAGTCCGCCTAGCGGGGGCTTGAGTGTCAGAGCCAGGGATGGCTAGGATGATGCGTTCCATTTTTTATGGTGATTCTAACATCGCTGAGATTAGAAGTCAGTCGCACCTTCATAGAATGCCACATGTGGTGTGTTGAAGTGTCAGGGCCACTCATCTTTGTGTATGATCCTGGCGAAGGGATTACGCCTTAAGTGGGTTTCGCTTGAGTGGTCGGTGTTTCTTCGCATATTCCTTATGATTATTTGGACCACGTCTGCGAGATATGCCAAAGGGGGATTTTCTAATAAGACCCGTTAGTTTTGATGAATTTGGGTAGTTCGGGTCTGTCGACATCTTCTGTTGTACACATCCAGCTCGCCCTCTTTCATGTCATAGATGGTTTGGTTGTCGAGGTTGGGCGAGCTGGTGTGCACCCTGGTCCGGAAGTACTCTGGCTCGTCGAGCTGCTGCAAGAGTGGTGGTTGTGAGTGGCGACAGTTGGACTCTTCCGGGTAGAAGGTTGGTTACTCGAACCTGGTTTGTTACTATATTCCTTGCCCGTAACTGATGATGGTTCGATCATCATATCATTTCTATTGCCGTTACTTTCACCGTACGACTGTTGGAGCGGATGACGATGTTTTTAATGAGGCTGAACTTTCTTCCTCGACGTAGGCCCTAGCTTCAAAAGAAGAAATTTCCGATGCAATGTGCCGCGAGCAGGCGCCGTTCTGAGCAAGCTGAAGTAGAATGGCGATGTGTTGAGTTTATTGAAGTAGGCGCATAAGGTTGATGTTAATCTTCAACGCCTAGCACGAGAGCTGCAGTCTCACATTCTTATTAAGCATGTGAATATGTGCTTGAGTCGCAGGAGCTTCGGGGTCCACAAGTGGAAGGAGATCCATTTCCAGCGGATCCACTACCGCTCGGGGCTGGTGAGAGGTACCAGCGTCAATTGCGGCCAACGGGGTGAGCGTTAGGTTTTGCTGGAATTCTGCTTAATGCCAGTGAGAGTCATGATGCTTTTTGGATGTACTGCTCAAGGCGCTTCTCATGGATAAGCTTTTCGATTACATCTTTGTGTTGACGACAATCGCTGGTATTATGCTCGTACATGTCGTGGTATCGACAGTACTTGTTGTTATTCTTCTCATGATTAATGGGTTCCCTATTTTATGGTTTCTTGTATTGAAGCATGTTGCACGTTTCCAAGTAGATTGCTTCCAAGTCTTTATTCAGCGGGGTGTAGATATTTTATGCCCGGTGAGGGTCGGGCTTCTTGGATTCCATAGGAACTTGGCCGTTGTTGCGGCAGCCTTGCCTACTGTTATTCGACCTTTGTTTGTAGGGACATGCCCCCTTGTCCTTATCGAAGAGCTTCACTATCTGTTTCCCTTTGACGCTATCATTTACGGTACCTGCATGTGGATTGTTGTGAAGATCGGCCCTGTAAAGTTGGTTTCCTCTCGCTTATTCTTGACATAAGTATTGCCTAGCCTTTTCATGGAAAGCATCAAGGCGTTTTGGCTACTTCCGATCGATCCATGACCCGAATTCGCAATTAGGGAGGATGCCCTTTGCTAACTGGAAGAGTATGGTGCGAGGGTCCAGATCCTCGACCTCGGCGAGGGCAATGTTGAACCTGGAGAGGTAGCTTTTGAGCGACTCAGCGGGCCCTTGGTATAGGGTGGATAGGGTGAGGGCATTTTTTGGGCTCGGGATATGCACCTTGAACTGTTTAACCAATTCTGTAGCTAACTGGCCGAATTTTTTAATGGAATCAAGTGGGAGATGAGAGAACCATAACAGAGCGGTTCCTGATAAGAAAATTGGAAAGCACTAGCATTTGACCGGATCGTTACCTCGGCTCGAGTCCATTTGCCATTCATACTGATTTAGGTAAGCACAGGGATCGGTGGTGCCATCGTAAAGTGGCATCTGTGGCATGCTGAAGTATCATGCCCACTCAGCTTTATTTACCCTTCTTTTGAAGGGGTTACGCCTAATGTGCGCTTCCCATGAATCGTTCACATTCCCTCGCACTTCACTCATAATTCTTCGGACCATGTCGGGAAGATAAGTTGGATGGGGATCCGCCATCGGGACCCATGGGTTTTGATGAGGTTCTGGAGTTCTGTAACCCCCCACACCCGCTATGATCACTCGCTAAGGGAATGCCATAACATCGGTGGAGTATTTTAAGTGAATATAGAACAGAAAAATTACAACAAGACAGATATAAGTAATACTTGAAAATTTTAAAACGTCATTTCATTGCAGCGGAAAGTAAAACATGTTTGGTTACATCACAAGACCATATAAGAGTCAAGTACAAAATATCCATCCTGATAAATAAAAGTACATAATCCCAATACATGAACTGATAGCCATAAAAGAAAGGGTAAGCTGAGTTCTACATCTATGGTCCAAGCTCCAAAAGAGAATAAAGCAGCCTGATCAAAGCCCACTCGTACTGGGCCCACTCTGATAACCTGAGGGTTGGGAAAAAAGATAAAAACAACGGGGTCAGACATTAAGTCTGAGCGAGTCCTATAACTTTAACAATACAATCATTAAAGTAACCAGAGAAGACATAAGCTTGATATACGAAAACGTCTGGGGATGAATGGCTACACTAAGCAGCTTGGTAGACTTATGATAAATTGAGATAACCGTAAAGACGCATTTTTCCACCCAAGGATAATTCCTAGATTTCACCACCCCAGATCTACCCACCCAAGGGTAATTCCTACACTGCACCACACCAGTTCTACCCATCCAAGGGTAATTCCTACTTAAAGGTTGATCCCACTAAGTGTACTTAGTTATTTTACCCAGTAGTTTCTTGTACTCCTAGCTGACTACCTAGGTGCCGTCTGCCCCTATCTTCACTAGGTGTACCCACTACTCCCAAGCGATCGGCTCCCTACGTAGATATCTGTGCTGGCCCCACAATGGGGTGTATCACTCCCCAAAGTGGCTAGCCCGATACAACAATTGGTGCACGGGTTATATCTACACGATGCAACAACGTCTTACCTACCATCCCGGGTCCACACACGCAGATGAAACCCGTTGGACTCGCGTTGCCACCGCTACCCTGTTTGGCCTCTTATAGTCAAGCCCAATATGCGTGTCCCGTCACTCGACTAGAGTCGAGCCCACTAAGATACGTTTGGGATATTGGTTGAAATGGGCCCCCCACAAGCTACCACCTAAGCTTGTCATTTTATCTAGTGTATCCCACTTAACCCCTTTTATTATCATGCCCACCTACATGTTAAGGTTTGGTTAAGTCATCTAATCATATTTCAATTGCCACTTAAGGCACCCACTAGATTTCCACATGCCACCCAAAGCACTTACTTAACCCTTTACCCATGTTTAATTACATGTTCCACTTTGGTTAAGTATTCTAACCGTATTGTCTATTGCCACCCAAGGCAATCCCACTAGATTCCCTATGCCACCAAGGCACCCACTTAACCCCTCATGTCCCTCTACATGCTAACATGGTTAAGTGTTTCTTAATTAATTAATTAAGATCATGACCTCATAAAGACCTCTCACATTAGACCATCTCTTATGACTGCTGGATATGCCGGTTGGGTCCGGGCAGCCTTACGTCATAAGAAGGGCCTAACCTCGTGTCTTTACTTTAATCACGTATTTAATTTATGACTAAGACCTCTCACATTGGGCCAATCATTTGTAGCTGCTGGATGGCCGGTCGGTTCCGGGCAGACTTCCGCTACAAAAGGGTCCAACCTCGTGTCTTAGTTGATTAATTACACCTAATTAATCACCCCCATAATTTGTATTAATTATCCCTAATTAATTACACATTTTTTTTTTAAGAATATGGGTAGACCTAACTCAATAGGTAAATTCCCAATTCCATAGTATGGGTAGACCTAACTTAATAGGTAAATTCCCAACTTCATAATATGGGTAGACCTAACTCAATAGGTAAATTCCCAATTATGTCCATTTAATTTTGTGGTATGCTTAATCATACCCATTCGCATCATTTTATTAACATGCATTTTAACCCCATCGTTCCCCACGTAATTCGTTCTCATAACATGACATACAAAGGGAAGATTCATCACAAATGTCATGGGTTTAACCAACATAGCATATAGCTTTATCATGGGTTCAAAAGGTGTCAACTTGCATATATGAACATACATTAAACCCAACTAGCATTTAACCCAAACTTGCATTATGCATATCATAAAAAGAGACAAACTTGCATATGACCATGCACATAAACTTGCATATGAACTTGCACATAAACTTGCATATGAACTTGCATCATAACTTGCATATGAACTTGCATCATAACTTGCATCATAACTTGCATGTGAACTTGCATCATAACTTGCATATGAACTTGCATAACATGCCATACTTAGGGGCAAACTTGCATATATTATGCATATCATAAAAAGAGACAAACTTGCATATGAACTTGCACATAATAGGGTAAACATGCACATATATGCATAGCATACAAAGGTGTCATCTTGCATATGTATGCATCTTATTTAAAAAGGGTAAACTTGCATGTCATAATGTATGCATAAAACCAAACACTTAGCATGCATAAAATCAAATACTTAGCATGCATAAAACCAAACACTTAGCATGCATAAAATCAAATACTTAGCATACATAAAATCAATTACTTAGCATGCATAAAACCAAACACTTAGCATGCATAAAATCAAATACTTAGCATGCATAAAATCCACCACTTGACTTGCATAAACCCATATACTTAACTTGCATAAACCCACATACTTAACTTGCATGAACATAGGGTTAACATTAAACATAGATTAGCAAGCCAATCATCATATCATATGACATAAAACCCACAAATCCGCATACAAAACCGCATGATCTCATCATATCTCATCTACTTAATTTAGCAATTGGTTATTAAAGTGATAGAAACTCACCAAAACCAAGATTAGCAAACTTATGAAGTAACACTAGTTGCTTTAAGGAGGAGATGATGATTAGAGGTTGATTAGCTTGCAATTTTCTTCATAAACTAGTGGAGGCTCCTCTCAAGTTTGATTTTGGCGGCATGATGGCCTCATTTCTATTTTTAGTAGGGATTAGGCTTGCATTAGGGTGTATTTATAGGATTAGGGTGTGTTTTAGACCATAGGATTAACCCTAGGTTAGATTAGGTCCGTCAGATTTAGGAAATTTCCAGAAACCAGCCCCAAAGCCTAACCCAAACTCAACTAGGTGCACCAGGCCAGCATCAGCCGACAGGGCAAGTCGACAGCCCTGTCGTCAGCCAAGTCGACAGCCCTGTCGACAGCCTTGTCGACCAGGTTGGGCGGGAGTTTTCCCGCCTGGCCCCATTTCTGCATGTTTCGAAATTTGAACCTGAATTTTTAAATCTGTTTTGAACTTTGAATTTTCTGCAAACTTCATTGGGCCATAACCAGGCCATACGGACTCCGATTCTCGAAAACTCGGACTCTATTTCGCGTATTTTTCCGAGACGAACGCAATGATGCAGCCCGTTTCCCCCAATTCTCACATCTGAGACTATTTATTCTATAATTAGTGAACTTTAGCATTAACTGAAATACGGGGTGTTACATTCTCCCCTCCTTAAAGGATTTCGTCCCCGAAATCTCTAAGCTAAGGAGAATGCATATCCTACCATCCAAACAACCATCTACTCAATCCATCAAACACGAGCATCCATTGTCCTTAAAACAATTTCTAATGATGTATGAGCATATGCAAAAAGTGTGTGTATATGTTCCCTATCTAAGGTATGAACATATGCAAACCATGATAGTGCCATGCATCCAATATGTATGCGAAAGAACCCTATCGACACATACTATTTCTACATGAGTGCACAATCATTCACCAAAATGCATCATCCATATGATAGCACAACCATTATACATCCATGAATATAGCTACCTACACACAATTATATGCAATATGCAATATGAAGTGACTGAGCCGATCTAGTGCCTAGAGTGTGTATATATGCATCCACGAGCAACCACTAGCAACCACTTGCATCCACATGCATCCATCAATCATAACATGTCTCAAACACATGTTTCAACCATAGGTTTACCCTATCTAAAGGTCAAGGTACTAATGAGAGGACATACTAAAGATAATAAGTACTAGGCAAACGATAAAGGAGACGTTTAAAAGACATACCATCAAAAAGGAATGGGTATAATGAACGCATCTTCGCTTCTGTCTCCCCAGTAGCATTGCTCTCACTTTCTCCCCTTTTCACTTTGACTAGTCGAACCTCTCTGTTTCTATACTCCCTAATCTTTGACCCAAGTATGCGGCTAGGAGCTCGTCGAATAATCACATCACGCTCTACCTTTACTTCTTTAAGCAAGGTCGGCTCTACCACCTCTACGGTCTCATGTAGACACTTCCTCAAATGTGACACATGGAATACGTCATGCTTCCTATGCAACCGAACTATCTCTCGAATATAAACTGAAGCTAGACATGGAACAGTCCTCTTGCTCTTCACGGGTATAAAATGGGCACACTTAGTAAGCCTATCTACCATAAACCCAATCCCCGTATTACCATTCCTTGATTTCGGTAATCCATCGAGACACTATCCCACTTCCATAGCGGAACCTCCAATGGGTGAAGCACCCCACCGGGTTTCTTCTGCTCCGCTTTCAGCATCTAGCGACATACTCGGCCACATCTTTCTTCATACCGGCCCAAAAAGAAAACTCGCTTCATGACTTGGTACATCTTGTCCCCACCGGGATGAATGGTCATCTTCGACCGATGTGCATCACCAAGTATAGCCTTCCTCAAACCCTCGTCTTGCGGTACACAAAGTCTACCGTCTCTACGCAACCACCCCTTGCCATCTAGGGTGTACCTACTCAAATGGCTGGACGACTCCCCCTCCTCATGAACTTCTAACTCAACCAACTGTGGGTCGTCCCGCTGTGCTCCCCTAATATGCCCCAAAAGAGTAGGCCTAACCTCCAAGGAGGCTAGCAAACCGGGTACAAAGTCAACGGAAGGTCTAAAGTCAAACATAGAAATAAACTCTAAGCTCCGTCGTTCAACGAACAATGAACTCAAGGACAACCTTTTTCTACTTAAGGCGTCAGCTACCACGTTACCCTTGCGATTGGTATACGCTATCTCAAACTCATAGGATGCTAAGAGTCCCATCCAAAATCATCTCAACTGTCCATCTCTCACGCAGACCCTCCTATTCGAACTTGGCATCCCCCAAATGCAAGCCCCAAAGGCCTAAACCAATATCAGACAAACACCCAAGGGATACCTCCTTCGAATTCAGACGACCTACGTGAGCTGATACTAGTAAAAACGGCGAAATAATCAAGCCCTTGTCCAATTCTGGATGTCCCCGCCAGTCTCGCTCCAAAACCACCGTTTATCCCATAACTGGCTTTGCTCAACCTATTGAGCATATACGAAAACTCATTTCGCTCCTCGAAAAGACCAAGATGTCATTTACAAAGACCATCACGAACTTATTCAGGTACTTCATGAACACCCTTTTCATTAAATCAACAAAGTATGCAGGGGCGTTCGTCAATCCAAATGGCATCACCAGCCACTCATAGAAACCATCCGGAGTCCTAAAGGAAGTCTTGTCTATGCTATCCTCAGGCACCCTCAACTGATGAAACCCCGTGGCTAAGTCCAATTGAGAAAATACTGAAGCGCCAACCAATTGATCGAAATGATCATCAATTCTTGGCAATGGGTGTCTATTCTTCTTTGTGAGCTTATTTAGTTCTCTTTAGCCTACACAAAGTCTGAGGGACCCATCCGCCTTCGTGGCAAAAACTACCGGAGCACCCCACTCCGATATACTTCGTCTTATGAACCCCTTCTCAAGCAAATCGCCTACTTGCTTATGGAGTTCCCTCCTCTCACGAGGAGCCATGTGGCACATTGGCCAAGATACTGGTTTGGCATTGTCAACCAGATATATTCGGAAGTCAATCTCCTGCTCCGGAGGTAAGCCCTTCACCTCCTCAAAACACATCCGAGTATTCCCGGACCACTCTACAGATTGCAAACTCTCGACCGACGTGTCAAGCGATTCTAGATAACTTAGCATAACAAATTCCATGGGATTACAAGAGATTTCGAGAGTGTTACCCAAGCGGGTCATAAGCCTAACAACTCTCCCTCCACAATAAGAACGGCACCATTACTGGATAACCAGTCCATGTCCAAAACTAACCCATAGCCCGTGAAGCCCAAAAAGCATCACATCTAAACCCAGCGCTAAGTATAGCAACTTTCAAACCCAAACACATCATGGAGCCCCAATTGGGTTTGAAACAACTAAGGGATTACCTACTAAACTGGTGTCTAAGTGCAGTGACTCAACTAACAATGATGAGATAAACGAATTCAATGCGTCAAAATCAAATAAAGCACGGACAGGATGATCGATCAGAAAAACTAGACTTTCAATAGAAATAGTTCTACCTCTTTCCCGAATCGCGAGAGCCTGTACTTGCCCCCTAGCCTGACCTGGTGCCACAAGAGCTTGCACCTGTCCTCCTGAGGTAGACCCCGTCCTTTGCTCCTTCTTTGGACAGTCTTTCATCAGATGCCCTGCTTCGCCACAGTGGAAGCAGCCAGTCTTAGTCTTCTTACGACAATCTTTGTTTAGGTGGCCTAGTGTCCCACAATTGAAGCACCTCTTCTTTCCCTTGCCACCCTTACCTTTCGCACCCTTATTTTGTTGTTGAGGTTTCTTCTGATCTCCATTCTTCTCGGGTGCCATAATAGCATTGGGGCCCCTCTCTTCCTTATGTATGAATTCCATGTCTACTAACTTCTCGAAGGTGGCCCCCATAGAGATGTGGGTCATAGCCAACCCGTGCATCGGTTCGTTCAAGCCTTTAACGAACCTCAGAGCTTTCTCTTCCGGTGTGTTTACCAAGTCCATGTTGAATCTCGCTAACTGATTAAACTTGTTAACATATTCTTTCACCGATAAGTTCCCTTGCTTTAAGTTCAAGAACCTTTCCACGTGCATATTTTCTTCCGCTTTTGAGAGAAACTTTGCCTCAAACCTTTGTCTGAAATCCACCAAAGAGTCAACAGGGCGTTCTTCATTAGTGACCTCCCACCAGAACGAGGCCTCTCCTTCCATTAACCAAGCGGCTAACTTGACTTTCTTTCCCTCTTCCACTTCCAAGATTTCCATCAACTCTTCCGTCTCATTAAGCCAATCCCTAGCTCCCACAAAAGGTTTCCCTCCCAAAGCCTTAAACTTCTTACAAGTTTTAGCAAAAGTATCCATGCGAGGAGGAACGGGTGCAACGGGTGGAGGAGGAACATTTGCTGGTCCTGCAGCGGCGGCCCTAGCCTCTAACAACCTCCTATACCATACTGGTACCGCTACACCGTCCGGAAGATAAAGATCTTCAGCCATGCTGAGACGAAAAAGGAAAGATTCAAAACGGAGAATTCGAAAGATAAAGATATGGCTATCGGGGATTATGCTTTTCTTTCAAAAACTTTTCTCTTTAAAGACATGTTTTCGAAAATATCTCTTCCAAAAATGTTTTCAGAAAAATAGTTTTCCAAAAATTTTATCTATTCCGGTAACCTTTGCTCTGATACCACGTGTAACCCCCCACACCCGCTATGATCACTCGCTAAGGGAATGCCATAACATCGGTGGAGTATTTTAAGTGAATATAGAACAGAAAAATTACAACAAGACAGATATAAGTAATACTTGAAAATTTTAAAACGTCATTTCATTGCAGCGGAAAGTAAAACATGTTTGGTTACATCACAAGACCATATAAGAGTCAAGTACAAAATATCCATCCTGATAAATAAAAGTACATAATCCCAATACATGAACTGATAGCCATAAAAGAAAGGGTAAGCTGAGTTCTACATCTATGGTCCAAGCTCCAAAAGAGAATAAAGCAGCCTGATCAAAGCCCACTCGTACTGGGCCCACTCTGATAACCTGAGGGTTGGGAAAAAAGATAAAAACAACGGGGTCAGACATTAAGTCTGAGCGAGTCCTATAACTTTAACAATACAATCATTAAAGTAACCAGAGAAGACATAAGCTTGATATACGAAAACGTCTGGGGATGAATGGCTACACTAAGCAGCTTGGTAGACTTATGATAAATTGAGATAACCGTAAAGACGCATTTTTCCACCCAAGGATAATTCCTAGATTTCACCACCCCAGATCTACCCACCCAAGGGTAATTCCTACACTGCACCACACCAGTTCTACCCATCCAAGGGTAATTCCTGCTTAAAGGTTGATCCCACTAAGTGTACTTAGTTATTTTACCCAGTAGTTTCTTGTACTCCTAGCTGACTACCTAGGTGCCGTCTGCCCCTATCTTCACTAGGTGTACCCACTACTCCCAAGCGATCGGCTCCCTACGTAGATATCTGTGCTGGCCCCACAATGGGGTGTATCACTCCCCAAAGTGGCTAGCCCGATACAACAATTGGTGCACGGGTTATATCTACACGATGCAACAACGTCTTACCTACCATCCCGGGTCCACACACGCAGATGAAACCCGTTGGACTCGCGTTGCCACCGCTACCCTGTTTGGCCTCTTATAGTCAAGCCCAATATGCGTGTCCCGTCACTCGACTAGAGTCGAGCACACTAAGATACGTTTGGGATATTGGTTGAAATGGGCCCCCCACAAGCTACCACCTAAGCTTGTCATTTTATCTAGTGTATCCCACTTAACCCCTTTTATTATCATGCCCACCTACATGTTAAGGTTTGGTTAAGTCATCTAATCATATTTCAATTGCCACTTAAGGCACCCACTAGATTTCCACATGCCACCCAAAGCACTTACTTAACCCTTTACCCATGTTTAATTACATGTTCCACTTTGGTTAAGTATTCTAACCGTATTGTCTATTGCCACCCAAGGCAATCCCACTAGATTCCCTATGCCACCAAGGCACCCACTTAACCCCTCATGTCCCTCTACATGCTAACATGGTTAAGTGTTTCTTAATTAATTAATTAAGATCATGACCTCATAAAGACCTCTCACATTAGACCATCTCTTATGACTGCTGGATATGCCGGTTGGGTCCGGGCAGCCTTACGTCATAAGAAGGGCCTAACCTCGTGTCTTTACTTTAATCACGTATTTAATTTATGACTAAGACCTCTCACATTGGGCCAATCATTTGTAGCTGCTGGATGGCCGGTCGGTTCCGGGCAGACTTCCGCTACAAAAGGGTCCAACCTCGTGTCTTAGTTGATTAATTACACCTAATTAATCACCCCCATAATTTGTATTAATTATCCCTAATTAATTACACATTTTTTTTTAAGAATATGGGTAGACCTAACTCAATAGGTAAATTCCCAATTCCATAGTATGGGTAGACCTAACTTAATAGGTAAATTCCCAACTTCATAATATGGGTAGACCTAACTCAATAGGTAAATTCCCAATTATGTCCATTTAATTTTGTGGTATGCTTAATCATACCCATTCGCATCATTTTATTAACATGCATTTTAACCCCATCGTTCCCCACGTAATTCGTTCTCATAACATGACATACAAAGGGAAGATTCATTACAAATGTCATGGGTTTAACCAACATAGCATATAGCTTTATCATGGGTTCAAAAGGTGTCAACTTGCATATATGAACATACATTAAACCCAACTAGCATTTAACCCAAACTTGCATTATGCATATCATAAAAAGAGACAAACTTGCATATGAACATGCACATAAACTTGCATATGAACTTGCACATAAACTTGCATATGAACTTGCATCATAACTTGCATATGAACTTGCATCATAACTTGCATGTGAACTTGCATCATAACTTGCATGTGAACTTGCATCATAACTTGCATATGAACTTGCATCATAACTTGCATATGAACTTGCATAACATGCCATACTTAGGGGCAAACTTGCATATATTATGCATATCATAAAAAGAGACAAACTTGCATATGAACTTGCACATAATAGGGTAAACATGCACATATATGCATAGCATACAAAGGTGTCATCTTGCATATGTATGCATCTTATTTAAAAAGGGTAAACTTGCATGTCATAATGTATGCATAAAACCAAACACTTAGCATGCATAAAATCAAACACTTAGCATGCATAAAACCAAACACTTAGCATGCATAAAATCAAATACTTAGCATACATAAAATCAATTACTTAGCATGCATAAAACCAAAAACTTAGCATGCATAAAATCAAATACTTAGCATGCATAAAATCCACCACTTGACTTGCATAAACCCATATACTTAACTTGCATAAACCCACATACTTAACTTGCATGAACATAGGGTTAACATTAAACATAGATTAGCAAGCCAATCATCATATCATATGACATAAAACCCACAAATCCGCATACAAAACCGCATGATCTCATCATATCTCATCTACTTAATTTAGCAATTGGTTATTAAAGTGATAGAAACTCACCAAAACAAAGATTAGCAAACTTATGAAGTAACACTAGTTGCTTTAAGGAGGAGATGATGATTAGAGGTTGATTAGCTTGCAATTTTATTCATAAACTAGTGGAGGCTCCTCTCAAGTTTGATTTTGGCGGCATGATGGCCTCCTTTCTATTTTTAGTAGGGATTAGGCTTGCATTAGGGTGTATTTATAGGATTAGGGTGTGTTTTAGACCATAGGATTAACCCTAGGTTAGATTAGGTCCGTCAAATTTAGGAAATTTCCAGAAACCAGCCCCAAAGCCTAACCCAAACTCAACTTGGTGCACCAGGCCAGCATCAGCCGACAGGGCAAGTCGACAGCCCTGTCGTCAGCCAAGTCGACAGGCATGTCGACAGGCAAGTCGACAGCCCTGTCGACAGCCTTGTCGACCAGGTTGGGCGGGAGTTTTCCCGCCTGGCCCCATTTCTGCATGTTTCGAAATTTGAACCTGAATTTTTAAATCTGTTTTGAACTTTGAATTTTCTGCAAACTTCATTGGGCCATAACCGGGCCATACGGACTCCGATTCTCGAAAACTCGGACTCTATTTCGCGTATTTTTCCGAGACGAACGCAATGACGCAGCCCGTTTCCCCCAATTCTCACATCTGAGACTATTTATTCTGTAATTAGTGAACTTTAGCATTAACTGAAATACGGGGTGTTACAAGTTCTGTTACGAGGACGTCTTCTATGATGGATGTCTGGATTGTCTTCCTCCATGTCATCGACATCTATGATTGGGTCCTGGTGTGGACGTTGAGGTGGAGCAGGGTGATGCAGATCCTATTCTGGAGGAGCACAGGCCATTGGAATAGCTGGCCCATCACCCTAATTAGCGACCGTTGGGTTATGTCGAGGAAGAGGTTGGTTGGTAGGACCTAGTCCGTCATTGATGATCAAGCGAGAGCGGTCGCGATACTGTGCCCCTCGCTATATGTGATTGTAGTTCGTTCTCCGTTGTCATTTCCATTTCCGTTGGCATGACCATTGTCGTTGCCATTATCAAGGGCGTTGGTGCGAATGGCGACGTTGATGATGAGACTAGACCTCCTCCTTTGATATGGGCCCCTCGATTCGGAAGAGGAAGTTTCCGAGATAGTTGGTCGAGGTCGAGCGTTGTTCCGAGCTAGTTGAGGTCGAGCGACGATGCGCTGACTTTCTATAAGTTGTCGCATAAGGTCGATGTAATTCCGTAATGCTTGATTAAGCTCGACCTCTGTGTTCTCATATTTCTCATTAAGCGCGCGGATTTGAGCTTGTGTTGTTGGCGCTTCGGAGTCTACAATAGCAGGGACGGTTTCATTTGTCATCGGGACGTCCGCCGATTGAGGTTGTTGGGATGTACTGGCCTCAGTTGCGGCTAAAGAGCCGACAATTGCATTCTTTGGTCGCTTTGCCATCGTGGGCGGACTCGACGGTAGGTTTAGTAAGAAACCTCAAGCTCGTCAGATTCGAGATGACAACGTGCGACAAAGGCATAAAATCCGAGTTTTCTCGGTGAAAGCACCAAATGTCAACGGCAAAAAATGTCGTAAACACCAAAGATTCCAATTACTAGGAATAATTAATTTGGTCGTATAGACAAGAGCAGAAAGCAGTAAATAAGACATGAGATTTATAGTGGTTCGGCCTCGTCAGGGGCCTACGTCCACTTTGAAGCATTGTTGGAATATTATTAATCACTCAAAGTTACAAGTGTGAGACCATCCCATTACATCTCATTACATTCATCTTTATGCTAATTGATGTCATCATTCTCATATATGATGTCGTAATTATCATATATTTAATATATTAAGAAAATAACACTTTTGCCCTTCTTCTTCCTCAAATGGGAGATGCCATTAATGGAGCTCTTTAGAGGTCCTAAGGTCTCAAATTCCAACCCCCTTGAAGTGTGAAGTCATGGGGTATTTATAGGAAATGGGTTAGTTAGGAGTAAGTAGAAATAGGGGACCACATGCAGAAATTCGTACCCGCCACCTGCACCTACGCAAAATTCAAACCCGGCTCTGGCTGTGAAATTTTGTACCTGCTGGGTGCGAAATTTCGCACCCTACGGGATGCGAATTTCGCACCTGCTGGGTGCGAAATTCGCACCCCGATGGGTGCGAAGATCGTCTTTATGGGAGCTGCCAAGGCTATAGGTACAGGTGTTTTGGTAGCCAGAGGTACGGTTCACGGCTCGGACTGCGAGGTCTTTGTTTGGCAATGTTTGGAGGAGCGGCGAGGTTCGTGGAAGTTGTTGGTTGAATCTTGACTTTAAGTCGATCAGGTAATTCTGGGCAACACATTTTACGGGACCGTAGGGCCCTGGATCCCCACCGGCACTATGCTCGGACCTGCTTGACGGCTCGCCTTCGGCTCGGAGCACGGCTCATCTTCGGTTCGGCTGCAGATGGATACTGATGGAGATCGTGTTCGCGGGATGCGACATTCTGCTAGTGGCCAGACTCGAGTCTTCTGGTACTGGCACGCCTCTGGGCTATAATATCACGTGATATGTTGAGTCGAGCGTGTCTTATGTACTTTTGGGAACCAGACCAAAAGGCCGGTTAACAATTAGAGCAATTTTAATTTGTTTATATCCGTATTTGAAATTTCCTAGATCCATATTTTTGGATTTTTCATATAAGTAATTTTTATTTGATGATTCTTGATTCATGGATTTCTAGATATGTTCTGTAATTATTTTCTGTCTAAGAATCACTGATTAATAGATCTATGGATTTGTTATGCTATTATTTTCTACTTAAGAATTCTTGAGTCAAACTTTGATATTCATTTTTCCTTTTTTTGTAGATTTAGATTGGGTTCTAATGGATCTATTTTTTTTAGATATAATCACTTTGATTTACCAAGATATGTGTTCAAATTTATTCTTTCAATACTTTGCGGCTCTAATTTTGAGTTTTTCAAATCGAGTTTGACGGAATCTTTAGTACATATGTTATTTTCATTATTGATGATATATAAATGGATCTAATTTTATCTTTCTCGGTTTACTATCACTTTTCATATGTAATATTTTTGGAAAGTCCGAAATGGAATTTCTCTTGAAAAAAAATTGTTTTTTAATGTACATATAATAAAATTATGGGTATAAGTTATAATAGTGTAACATTTAAATTCAATAGCAATATTGATTTATCAGTGGAAGTGATATTGAAAACTCCTGACTCTTTCAATTGAGAAACCTAAAGTTCATACGCAAAAAGCTGAAAAGTTAAAGCCTTTAAAAGCTAAAATAAAACCTCAAAGCATACAAGTGCATTTAATATTTGCTTATAGCAGAGGACCTATAATTCAATGATAAAAAAGGATTTGAAAAATCAATGGAAGAAAAAATTTGACTGAAAAACAAAAGGCTTATATTTAAATTTTATGTTACACAAAATTTCTTGAAGAAACTTATAGTTAGAAAAAAGACCATTGCATTTATAATAAATACTATTTTCTTGAACAAAAATAGTAAAATGACTCTCATACATGAATAAAAGAAGTTCCTTCAATTTGAAATATACAATAATAATATGTAACTTATAATAAAACCTGAAGTTTTATTATAATAATTTTAGAACATATAATGATTATATCACTTATTTGTGAAGTTTATGTGGTCCAAAGCATAAAATTTTCTGAACTAATTACTGAAACTAGATCTATCTCTTCCTTTTACTTTGTTAATGAAATCATGTTAGAAATTTTCTAATTTGGATTTTCTAGATTTATTTTTGCGGTTAATTTCGATTTGGATTTAAGTATCCTTTACTCAAAGTTCTAGATCTATTCCTTTACTTTTCAGATTTGACTTATGTTTTAGTAGATGTATTTCTCATATCTCATTATATTGATTTTAACTTTCCATATCTGTACATATTTTATAAATACAGTTTTCATTTTGATTTTTTTTGTTTTGGATGGTATTTTGAGATATAATTAGTATTTCCAAAAGAAATATTTAATTGTTTCTTAGAAACACTTTTATAAAGAAAATACTTATCCCGAAGATCGTATAAAGTTCAAATACAACATTGATCTTAATTTAGCACTTAAGTGAATGCCAAAAAACAAATTTTTTATGTATTCAGAAAAAGAATTATTTTTAATAATAACAATAATAATAGAGTTAATTTACTTATGAGGGAAATAATTTCAATTTGAGACATGTAGTTATTTTTATTTATCAATGTGAGTTTTATGTATAGATCTATAAATTTTTAAACCATTCATGTTAGAGAATGTAAAATCTTGATTATGTGTTTATACTATTCTGCCCAACTTTGTAGATTTTTTTGGCAAAGCCATCCGGTTTTTAAGGCGACTGCAAGCACCTTTTATTTTAACTAATAATAAAAAAATACACTATAGTACAGGTGATTGTTAGTTGATAATCAGCTAGTTCGGTTTTTAAGTTGGACCGTCCACCGTGTATGGAAATTATACTGTGCTGTCCATTCTACTTTTAGGCTTACAGCACAGGAGCTAGCCTAAATTAACTAGAAACAAATAACTCCATGCAGGGAGCATATTACAATTTGCTAGTTAGAATAATTATTCACCATAACTATGTGTAACACCCCGTAATTTTAAAAGACAATATAACGATAAACTAAAGAATACTTAATTAAATAGTGGGAATTTAGTAAAACAGACTGCACCGTTGCATTCATCTCGTAATTCTGCTTAAGATAGACTCCGAGCTTGCGTAAAACAAACATCGTATGAGGAAGATATGAAGGTTAGAAGTCTATATACATATAAGGGCCTTATGTATAAATAAATTCAAACCAGAAATTCAAAACAATTCAAATTCACGAAGCGGGAAACCAGGGGGAAGAGACCCATTGGGGGTCGACCCATGACCTAGCTAGGTCGGCCCATAGCTCGACCCAAGGTCAGGTGGGTCGACCTATGGGTTGACCCAAGTGGGGTTGGGTCGGCCTACACTTGATCTGGTTGAATTCTTTTTGCAGAATCTAGACGAAATTTTTGGCTGGGTTCGTCAGAGATATTCTATAAAAAGGTTGTTGTTTCTCTTATTACCTACACCTAAAAATAATGGAGATAAGGAGATGCTGCCTCAGCTTGGATTGAAATTAGACTATCTTCCACAATAACAGCATATAGGTATACAAGAGTCTCTTCTACAATATCAACATATTATTCTTTGTTCCTTAGATCCAATCTCTATGAGTTCATCTTAATTTTAGATATAAAAATTTAACAGTAACCCTGACATGTTTATAATTCTGGACCTGAACCTATGCCTGTTAAGAATCTGATTCATACCTAAATAGTTCTGCTATTACATGTATTCCTATGTACACTTGATCTGCTATTCAATTCTTATATGCCTATTTCTGCTATCGTATGCCCATCTCTGTTACTATATGCTTATTTTGTTTCTAATATGCCTATTATGTTCTTCTCTCTCTCTCATTCCGTTTTAATTTTTATAGCCTAGGCTACCTTCAAGCCTAGGCCAATATCGTTTAAATATGAGTACGAACGAAATTAGGATGAATTGGGAGACTGATTGGGAATGATAACTTAGGGGCATAACCTATACTGTGAAATATGACTAAAATTTTGGGGTCATATGTTACACTGTGAATTATGGCTGAAATTTAGGGAATATGAATTTGTAGGCTAAACTTAAGATTAAGCGTGTGACAACCCAAATTCCGACGAACCGAATTTTTTTCAAAATCCCAATCCATTGAAACCCGAGTTGGTTTGCTCTGGTATCCTGCAGAAAAGACAGAGACATAAAACATGTCAGAGTTCGGAAAATATCTCACAGCAGAAGGAATAAAATATAATGTAGTTGAAACATAGCTTTACCTTAATAATAATAATGCTAGACCGGTATCCATAGCTATACAGTCTCTGTCATGAACCTAACCTGCGAATGTTATGAGGAGGGGGTCAGAACATAAGTTTTGTGTGAATGAATTTAAACTACACTCCTTGGATAATCCTACATATACCATTCAATTATATTTTCTTATTTATTAGGTTATTTGTATTATTAGCACTCAAGGCTTACACACACATCGCACCCATCTACTATCTAGTAGATCAACCTAATATAGTGTATATGTAGCTAACCCAATTAAGGTATGCTCCACTCGCATGGTCTCCACCGTATGTACGCAGTCCCTTATCCAATGTCGCATGTCATACGTATATCAATGCTACGTTTGCATAAAACTATCATCACTATGTTACGTAAGCGTCCCATTCTGGATCATACTAGAATATTCATCAAATAATACCCTCTAGTCCATGGTACACCACCCAGAGCAACATGAGTGTACCTAGACTTTCCCAACGTACGTATCGTCAATCGTACTCGATGTCTATTTGCACATGTTCTCTATATGTGCGCCCGAGTCCCGTGGCAGGGCTAATCAAGAAACACAGAACTCAGTCGAGAGCTTTCAGATATCTGTCGATGCAAATGCTAAGGTCTGCTTTTACAGTGGTTATGGTCCCACTAGACCCCTCCCTCTACTAATGAAAGGCACACATGAATATCAAGAATGAGAACTGTAACCCCGACCCCTATGCCCTTCAATCCTATTGGCCAACCTCACCCATAACTAGATAGAAAAGTATATGGTCTTTTACAGTTCTCCGCCTATCCGCTTCACGTACTGACTGAAGATGGTAGGTAGACGACGAGTTGCTATCACAGGGCACTAACTGGTCTCGCCGAATCACGCTGGTCCATCTTAGTCTTTTGATTGCCTCTTTTTTTGCAATCAAGGCATACTCATTGGTTCTTCCCACGCAGACCTAACCTCTGTGAGCATAGGCGTATCATCTGCCACTCATATAGGTATACTAAGAGTACTCTCGCGTCCCCAGAAGCTGCATGCTTCATAAACCAGTCCCTTGGAGCCTTCTGCATGATCAGATGGACGTTCGCTCCCTCTACGCCCTATGGCATCGTGATGATCTACCATGTTTGGTTATTCATCCCCTATCGTATGGACTGGTCCAAGCGCCTTACCCTTTCGTGTTATTAGCCCTTAAGTCTAATCTTCTAATTATGTGCTTGCTCTATCTCATTAGGTTTTCTTTTTAACTTGGTTATCTCATCCGTATCAGTTTTTAACTTAAATTACCAAGTTTCTTTTTCATAAGTCTTTCCATATTTCTTATGTAGCCGCGATCTTTTACTTGTTTACTTAGTTCTCTAAACTAAGGTTTACTAACAAGCTCAAACACGACTTTCTGTAACTGTTTACTTAGTCCTCTTAACTAACATTAACCAACATGACTTTCCATGATTGTTTACTTAGTTCTCTTAACTAAGGTTTACTAACAGATTCTCTTTATCGTTTACTTATCAACTTAGTCATCTCAACTAAGGTTTACTAATAAATTTTTCCCCTTACCCATATAACTTATGTTTTCCTTATTCGTGGCTTTAGTCCCGTTCCCACGGATTACTTAATCTTCAATTAAGTGCGGCTTGCATTCTTTCATAAGTTATTTCATCTTTGGATCGATCATTATAACCTACATTATAATTCTTACTTGTTTTGTAACAAGCTAACCTATTATCTTCTCATTCAGTTATACTCGTATCTGCTGATGTTGCCATAATCCATCATTATTTACTTATTATTTTTTAACTAAGGTTTGCTACCATTCCCCATTATTACGTTGGTTAAATTTGTCTATAAGCCTCCGTTTACTTAACTTTAGCGCACTTAACATATTTGTTTCATAGCATTAATCTTTTTATTATTGCACTCAACTTCTCACATTAGACATGTTGCTTGCGGTTGCTGGATATACCGGGCGGTTACGGGCAGATTTCTACCGCAAACTCATTCTAACCTCGCAGTTTTGGGCTTAATGCGCTAACCTCTCACATTAGACCTGTTGTTGCGGTTGCTGGATGTGCCGGGCGGTTTCGGGCAGACTTACACCGCAACTCGATCTAACCTCGGGTTAGGCATGTTCATCTTTTAACTGACCTACGCAATTTCAATCTAGGTTTTATATGCCTGTTTATCCTAATCCAATAATTCGTGTTCACGCTTCTAAACCCAATTTCATGTTTATGGTTCCAATTTGATTTGGATACATAAATTCTACCATGATTACATAATCTCGCACATAGTTATGCCAATAATCCTTATTATATGTTATGCCCAACTTTTCATGTATATAAGTTATACTTAATCATACCCAAATTAATTGTTCTTTAAAGTCATCAATAATTCATGTCAATCCTCATTCTTATTGCATAAATCCCAATTCAACTTATAATCTCATATGTCTAAATCTTCAATTCTAACTTTTCTTATGTACATAAAGTTCATTCATAAATTCTTGATTCAACATACACAAGCATATCTAATCATTCTCAATTTTAATCCCACATATTTTTTTCATGTTCTAGGATAAAATATGCGCCAATTTCCCTTAATTTCCCAATCTCAGGTTATGTTATTCCACAATTCCCCAATTCGTGAATTATGCCCAAAAATTCATCTTACAAGTTGTTTCAATTTCCCAATAACAAATTATGTCCAAATTCTCCAACATCATTTTCACTATTCCAATCTTTGTTCGTACGCATGCTTTTCAACGAGATTTGGATTAGGCTCGAAGTTAGCCTAATCTTAAAAATAAAAAGGAAAGGGGAAGAAGAAGAACAGAATACGCATGAAATAAAATATGAATTATTTCAACTGAATTAAACAAATTAACTTGAGGAATTGCTAAACGATACATCTACTATTATTCAACAAGGGTAATTTAAATCCACTCACAGTGATTTTTGCTTTCCTAGGTCTAATTTAGATTAGCATTCAAAGTTCTTCCCTTTCTTGTAGCATAGATTGTAGATCAAAATCCCTTTTCTCTTTATTCTGAAATAGAAGAAATCCTAAATCTAATCTTTGATCTTCATCTATCTTGTGTTGATGAAGAATAATTAGTTTAATTAGAGTTGAAGCAGTGTTGCAACGTCACGATTAGGTTTTAGAGGAGAAGTGGATTTCTTGAGGAAGAAGAAGCAAAACTTTTGCGTAGCTTTGGGATTGTGAATTTTTAGTGTTGGGTTTAGAGTTTTATTTATAGGTAGTTTAGAACAACTAGGGCCTTTGGATTAAAATAGAATCCATCTAAACCTTACACCTCACTAAAGAAAAGAATGCTCTAGAGTAGGCTAGACCAACCCAGGCATGTTGCATCATAAATGCATGCATGCACCCAGAAACAAGTTGGGTCCAAGCGCACTTATTTAGCTGCATTGTTTTCTATTTTTAACGTTCAATTGCCTTTATTTTAAATTAAATGTGCCTCTTTTTCATCCCTTAATTAATTGCATGCCTTAATCCTTTCATATTGCATGCAATTAATTCACTACTTTTGAATTTTAAATGCCAAAATTTACATCTACTTTTATTTTAAGTGTTTCATTGCAATTTACTTTGTTAATTCATCGCTTGTTTCCCTATATATATATATATATATATATACATATATATATATATGCATATATTCTATTATCTCCTAAACGTATGCATTTCATACATTCCAATTAATTCCTCAATTCTCTCTTTCTAAACCTTCCTTTAATTGCATCAATTATATAAATGTTTCTTTTTGTTATTATCTTTCCTCTTTTTTTCATGTAGTTTCTTTTCTTGGATTACACTGATTGCAATTTTTTTTTGTGCAATCTTTATTTTGAAATTGGTATTCTTTTATCTTGTGCAATTGAATATATTTATATGCATTCTTCCTCCCATCCTTAATTTATTATTGCAATTAATGCATTCTTTTTTTATGTGCTCGATTCTTTCTTCTTCAATGCATTATATATTTATGTTTTAACTATTCTATGCATTTTCTCTCATATAATTAATTGCATTTAGCCTATGCATTTATTACTTTTATTGCATGCATTAACACATCAGTTCTTTCTTTACCGCTTGCATATTAAGTTATGCACTCTTTTCTACTTTATTTTAATTTATGTTCATGCATATGTATGTTTTAATTATTGCATGCATAAACAATGCAATATTAGTTTCATAATTTATTCTTAATTATGCATACATACATATGTACATAATTAATTGCATGCGTTAATTCACCTCTTTCTTTTGTTTGCGTATTAGTATGTACTGATAATGATACCCTTTAATGCAATACATTCATTGCATGCAACCTAATACCTTTGCATGAAATCAATTTCCTTTTTATCGCACACATTGTACTGATACATTACCCATTTTTAACGTACTGTATTTACTTTTATGCACTAATCTCTTTTTATTTTAATTATAAATTCATTTGCACATTAATTTTTAACATTAATGTATTATCTAAAAAAACACATTCTTAATTATGTTTATGCACATATTTACATGCACATTTTTAATTGTACTAAAAAAATGCGGGGTGTTACACTCTCCCACCCTTAGGAAATTTCGTCCCTGAAATTTGATAAGGATAAAATTGATAATCCCTCGCATAATATCCATCCATCATGTGTGCATCCAATTTTGACAAACATTGTTCACACGTGCAAAGTGCAATACATTACAATAATGCATGTATGCCTAAGTGGTACCTCCTATATGTATGCAAATTTTCAAAAACTCTTTTTAAAACTTGATGATTACATTCTAAATATACTTGCAGTTCTATATGAATGTAATATTTTTGAAAATCAAAACATTTTTCACCCAAATTTTCCCACACTCTTACAGAATAAGAGCATAGTTCATCCAATTGTTGCATCTAAAATCCTACCAACCATCATTAAATTTCGAAATTTAGAAAAATCTAATTTTCTAAATTCAATTTCTTATTTTACAAAAAGGTATAAAACGGAAAAAATCCACTTCTTCCATTTTTTTTTATGTATCTTTTCCAATTGTACTTGGATTTTATATAACTACTCTATAAAGATTTCCTATTTTCCTATCCATGCACAACTACATAAGAAATTTTTCTCTTCTTTTTCAACTTATCTTAGAAAAAATCCATTTTTATCCATCTTAAAATTTTCATTTCCTTTTCCAGTCATGTTTGTTGCTTTACTAAATTCGTTGTTTTCTTCTTAGTTAGGCTATTCTCTTTCTTAGCTTATCTTTCCATTAAGCCTTTCCATCTTTCAACATCCTACACAGCTACTACCAAGGGCTAATAATCATAAGACTATTTCACTAAAGAAAAGTCCAACCACAACTCTCAACATTTACTTGCCCTCCCACTATCTAGTAGTCACTAACAGTCCTTGCTGTGTATTACTAGCCTACACATTTTTTTCAAGCAACAACTCTAGGCCTCACAATGCTTATGCATTCTACGGTAATTTTCCACTGTTCCAAGATTGTCCTTGGTATTTACTTATAGCCTCAAACTTCTTCCCGTTTTTTCTAGGCACTAATCCTTACCTACTCCATTCTTTCTAAAACATGGTTTGGCTTTTCTCTTTTTTTTAATTACATTTTTCTTCTAAAAATTAAAAATGCTAAAACTTTTACTTTCTTCGCCAAAACTTACTTTTGCCAAACCATAAAAACATGTTAAAAAATGCAAAACATTTTTTTTCAAATCACACAACTGGAGCAGACAAGGACAACTATTTTCTTAATTGGGTTTCCAAATTACCTAGGCCTTCCTAGATACATCCACGAAATCGTTTCTCCTAACTATACATATTCCTAATCCATTTTCCATAATTGAACCCTTTTCAAATTTTTAATGTTTCCCTACTAAACCAACCAATCTCATTCACTATCGTATGGGATACATCTTTTTCTAATACTAATCATTTTGTAAACTTTCCACCCGACATACCTAAGAGTCTCAACTTTCCATGTTCATTCTTTTAGTGTACAAAATAGTTTTCCCATTTCTTTCCACATTCTACTCTTTTTATCTAATGGGCTCCCTTATGGATCTAGGTTTATATATATATATAATATATTTATATTTTAGAAAATACAAATACGTCCACTCATTATCTATATAAGGATCCTAAACCGAAGCTCTAATACCAGATGTGACAACCCGAATTCCGACGGACCGATTTTTTTTCAAAATCCCAATCCATCGAAACCCGAATTGGTTTGCTCTGGTATCCTGCAGAAAAGACAGAGACATAAAACATGTCAGAGTTTGGAAAACACCTCACAGCGGAAGGAATAAAATATAATGTAGTTGAAACATAGCTTAACCTTAATAATAATACTGCTAGACCAGTATCCACAGTTATACAGTCTCTGTCATGAACCTGACCTGCGAATGTTATGAGGAGGGGATCAAAACATAAGTTCTGTGCGAATGAATTTAAACTACACTCCTTGGATAATCCTACATGTACCGTTCAATTATATTTTCTTATTTAGTAGGTTATTTGTGTTATTAGAATTCAAGGCTTACACACACATCGCACCCATCTACTCTCTAGTAGATTAACCTAATATACATTATATGTAGCTACCCCCAATTAAGGTATGCTCTACTTGCATGGTCTCCACCGTGTGTACGCAGTCCCTTATCCAATGTCACATGTCATATGTATATCAATGCTACGTTTGCATAAATCTATCATCACTGTGCTACGTAAGCGTTTGGACTGCCATTCTAGATCCTACTAGATTCTGTCATCAAATAATGCCCTCTAGTCCATGGTACACCACCCAGAGCGACATGAGTGTACCTAGACTTTCCCCACATACGTATCGTCAATCGTACTCGATGTCTATTTGCACATGTTCTCTATATGTGTGCCTGAGTCCTGTGGTAGGGCTAATCAAGAAACACGGAAATCGGTCGGGAGCTTTCAGATATCTGCCGATGCAGATGCTAAGGTCTGCTTTTATAGCGGCTATGGTCCCACTAGACCCCTCCCTCAACTAATGAAAGGCACCCAAGAATATCAAGAATGAGAACTGTTACCCCGGCCCCCTATGCCCTTCAATCCTATTGGCCAATCTCACTCATAGCTAGACAACAAAGTATATGGTCTTTTGGAGTTCTCCGCCTTTCCGCTTCACGTACGGACTAAAGATGGTAGGTTGACGATGAGTTGCTATCACAAGGCAGTAACTGGTCTCGCCGAGTCACGCTGGTCCATCTTATTCTTTTGATTTCCTATTGTTTTGCAATCAAGGCATACTCATTGGTTCTTCCCACGCAGACCTTACCTCTATGAGCACAGGCGTATCATCTGCCACTCACATAGGTATACCAAGAGTACCATCACGTCCCCAGAAGCCGCGTGTTTCTTAAACCAGTCCCTTGGAGCCTTCTACATGATCAGATGGATGTTCACTCCCCCTACGCCCTACGACATCGTGATGATCTACCATGTTTGGTTATTCATCCCCTATCGTATGGACTGGTCCAAGCGCCTTACCCTTTCGTTTTATTAGCCCTTAAGTCTAATCTTCTAATTATGCGCTTGCTCTGTCTCATTAGGTTTTCTTTTTAACTTGGTTATCTCATCCATATTAGTTTTTAACTTATTACCAAGTTTCTTTTTCATAAGTCTTTCCTTATTTCTTATGTAGTCGCGATCTTTTAGTTGTTTACTTAGTTCTCTTAACTAAGGTTTACTAACAAGCTCAAACACGACTTTCTGTAACTGTTTACTTAGTCCTCTTAACTAACGTTTACCAACATGACTTTCCATGATTGTTTACTTAGTTCTCTTAACTAAGGTTTACTAAAAGATTCTCTTTATCGTTTACTTATTAACTTAGTCATCTCAACTAAGGTTTACTAATAAGTTTACCCCCTTATCCATATAACTTATGTTTTCCCTATTTGTGGCTTTATTCCTGTTCCCACAGATTGCTTAATCTTCAATTAAGTACGGCTTGCATTCTTTCATAAGTTATTTCATCTTTAGATCGATCGTTATAACCTATGTTATAATTCTTACTTGTCTTGTAACAAGCTTACCTATTATCTTCTCATTCAGTTATACTCATATCTGTTGATCTTGCCATAATCCATCATTATTTACTTAGTTTTCTTAACTAAGGTTTTCTACCATTCCCCATTATTATGTTGGTTAAGTTTGTCAATAAGCCTCCATTTACTTAACCTTAGCACACTTAACATATTTGTTTCATAGAATTAATCTTTTTATTAATGCACTCACCCTCTCACATTAGACATGTTGTGTGTGACGACCCGCCCCGCACCAGTCGACGTTTCATCCGATAGTGCGTTGTACACATGCCCGACTAGCACGGAGCGGTCACCAAAGAAAGGAAAGAAGATGAAGGAACTAACAAAGAAACCTGTAGAATGTCTCGCAACGCATGGAATAAAATATAATCATAACATATACTTGACATAAAACAGGTGAGACAGTGCATAAGATGAAACAAACTATCATAGCAGCGGAAAATCCAAATACATCTTATGTTCCACATCATCATTATTACAACTTTCAAACTGTCTCTAAAGGTAAAAGCAAGATAAGGAAGGTACACTACTAATGCCCAAGTAGTGACCACCAACGACACAGGGAGAATATCTATATATATCATACGTGGAAGCCTCCTGATCAGCTACTTGTGCATCACCAGCTAACCTGTCTCTAGTCTGCACGTGAGAGCACCCAGAGTAATAAGAAGAGACATAAAACTCTGGGTCATACAAAAAGTCTGGTATGAGCGATAAGCAGCTAAACTAAACAATAACAGGTATACTAAACCATACCTGGACTTGCAACCAAAGAGTTAGCACTACATACCGTACAATACTCTAAGGTGCCACTGAACCAATGATGTAAAGATAACGCGGGTGGGGTGTGCATGTTATAATGATGGAAAACCAATCAACCATAACAACCATCCTCACATCTCTCACTCTGTGCTTAAAGCATACGATGTCCACCACTGTCAATCACTAGACCCATCAAAGTAGTGACGGAGTTCGACTTGTACAACTACTGCTACTACCAAGCTTACCACATAAAGTCATGACCAATCTTTACAAATGACCCCACTTCATTGGTCTATACTCTTTTAGTCGTAACTAGGCCACTATGGCTCTGAATCCGTTCACGTACTCCCTGCACATAGTGATTCAAAGTTACAGACATAGACAATCCCTTAGCATACGCCCCGCAGCAAAGCCCAACTCATGAAGTCAACTCATTGGTTCCCAACTAGATCCTGAGTCAAAGCTCCTCATTTGGATTTCCTTTGCATCTCTGGTTTGGTCGAATTGGAGTTGGTCTTCAAAAGAGTCGTTATGTGGAAGAGATGGAAGTTCAATTCGGTTTGGTCTAATCTGCTTCAGTCGGTTCGTTTCAGATAAATCATCTCCAGGCTTCCCACTCGGTTCGGGTGCCACACTCCATTTGGTTCGTCCTCCTGCTCCAGCTTGCCTGCTCCGATCCGATTCTGCTCGCTTGCCTGCTCCGAATCCGATCCCGCTTGCCTGCCTGCTCCGAATCCGATCCCGCTCCCTAGCTCCGATCTGATCCCGCTCCCTAGCTCCGATCCGATCCTCTGTCCAACTCCAACTTTAAGCAATGGCCTTCCTTCTTGCCAAACTTCCTTTATGCCAGACTTCAGTTCGGTTCGGATTCCTTGCCCAACTCTCCTATCCGATCCGAGCCTCTAACCCGATCCGATCCGAAACCCTGCACAACTTCCTGCAACTTTTTCCAGCGACTTGTTTGCGTCATTCGACGACGTTTTCGACCAATCTAAATTTTCTAAACAACCACAAATCCTTCCAAACTGTCATAACAACAAATAGAAGTGACCTCAAATACCAAAACAACAACATGATGGGTTAAAATGGATCAAACATAGCCAAAATCCCGTATTTTCCCCTTAAGCATGTTTAAGAACAACTAAGCATAGGATTAACAAAACTTAGCCAAATTAACCCAAACTTCTAACAGAGGTCTAAAACATTATTTAAGAATTTATAAATATTTTTCCAGAATTTATTAGTGTATAAATTCGCTAATCAACACTAATTACCCTTAATTAACCGTAATTAGTGAGGAACTATGCAAATCACTCACCTTGGCCACAAATAAAATTTTCAGAACTGAAATCTCGCTAACTTGGGCGAATACTGAGGTCTAACAGCAGCTCTAATACTGATTTGGTGAAGATCTTCCTTGATTTGATGTTGATTAAGCCAAAACTCGATTAGAAGTTGATTTGAGTGTTGGAGGCCATTGTTAGGGTTTCAAGAATGAAAGTGGCGGCTGAAAAATGAAGATAAGATCGTTCTCTAACAGATTTCAGCCTCCTCATAACCCTAATCCCGAAATTCCCCATTGGTCTTAGCCGTTAATCACCCGGTTAAGCCCAATTAAGTTGTTTTTCACTATCTGAAACTTGTTTCAGCCATATCTCCCAAACGATGAGTCCGTTTGGCTATTGTGACAACTCTACGGAATTGTAAACCATCAGACAAATCTAATGGAAGTAGTTTTAGGTCAAAATTCCTTTCCAGTCAAAAGTTATGGCCAAAACAGTATTAGCTAGGGGCAAAACGGTCATTTAAAAATTGGGAAAAATCATGAACATGGGAAATGACCCCAATAGTCGTCTCCCAAAGTTACTTGACCGTACGACTTCGTGTGTGAATGAAATAAATATTCTACGATCCTGCGATGCGTAGAATGCGGATCGTTACATTCTCCCCCCTTAAGAAGTTTCGTCCCCGAAATTCCTTAACCCGAAACATACAAAGGATTCCACATGCCTACCAATCATATATATAACAATCAAACATGCAAAACAAACAAAATAACCAACATGTGGAAAGACTAAATCAAAACTGAAATCTTACCAGGCGAAGAGTTCTGGACACGTCTTCCTAATGCTCTCCTCTGTCTCCCAAGTACAGTCATCCTCATTCTCGCCCCCACTGAATTTTGACTAATTTCACCGCCTTCCTTCGAAGCTGCTTCGTATCGTTCCCAACAATACACATAGGCCTGCGGTTCCCAGCCGCCTCGGGTTTAACTTCGACATCATCCAACTGATCAGTGAAATAGTCACATCTGGGTCATGTACGAATTTCCTTAACTGGGAAACATGAAATACGTTGTGAACTTCTGCCATCTTGTCTGGTAATTCAACTTTGTATGCCAAATTCCCAATTTTCTCAAGAACTGGGAATGGACCAACAAATCTTGGTGCCAACTTGCCTCTCCTGCCAAATCGTATCACGCTCTTCAACGGAGAAATCTTGACAAACACCAAGTCGCCAATGGAGAACTTTAATTCTCTTCTCCTCTTATCAGCATAACTTTTCTGCCTATCTTGGGTAGCCTTCATTTGCTGTTGGATAATCTTAATCTTAGCTGAAGTTTCTCTTATCACATCGGGTCCAAGCACAAACTTCTCACCAGTTTCTAACCAACACGACGGTGAGTTGCACGGTCTCCCGTACAAAGCTTCAAACGAAGCCATACCGATACTGGATTGATAACTATTATTATATGCAAACTCTACTAGATGCAAATGGTCATCCCATGATCCACCAAAATCCAATACACAGGCTCTCAAGAGATCCTCTAACACCTGATTCACCCTCTCTGCCTGTCCGTCGGTTTGAGGATGATATGCTGTACTTAGATGTAATTCTGATCCTAACGCCTCTTGTAAGCTCTTCCAAAATCCACTAGTGAACAACGGATCTCGGTCACTCACATTGCCCTTGGGTATTCCATGAAATCTTACTACCCACTTTATATATAGTTCCGCTAACTTAGTTGTCGTCCTGTTCGACTTGACGGGTATAAACCTTGCACTCTTAGTCAATCGGTCCACAATCACCCAAATGCTATCATGGCCTGATCTAGTCCTTGGCAACCCATCAATGAAATCCATTGACACTTGTTCCCATTTCCATTCTGGAATTTCTATTGGTTGTAACAAACCACTAGGCATCTTTTGCGCAGCTTTAACTAGCTGGCAATTCATGCATTTGGATATAAACTTTCCAATGTCTCTTTTCATCCCTTCCCAGTAGTAGGGCTGCTTCATGTCTTGATACATTTTGTTACCACTGGGATGTATAGTCAATTTTGAGTGATGACATTCTCTAAGCACTTCATCTCTCAATCCATTGACATTGGGTACAACTAGTCTTCTATTCTTTCTAAGCCATCCATCTCGATCAAGCCCATACTTGTTTATCTCTCCGTCGATACACATTTCTAGTTTGGAGATGATTTCCAATAGGTTAGGATCGTTCCTCTGCCTAGAACCAATCCGCTCAATCAAAGTGGGTCTGATCATCAAACTTGCTAATATTTCTAGATCCAATTCGCACTTTGGTCTGAAATCATACCCAGCGATGTACTCCAATTGCTTCCATTCTAGGAACATGGCCCCTAAACTGGCATGTCTTCTACTCAATGCATCAGCCACCGCATTGCGCTTTCCTGGTGTATATGCAATGTCGAAATCATAGGAAGCTAAAAATTCTAACCATCTTTGTTGTCGGAGATTTAGATCCTTTTGAGAGAAAAGATACTTTAACGATTTATGATCGGTGAACAACTCGAATCTTTCTCCCAAGAGATAATGTCTCCACATCTTTAATGCGAATACGATCGCTGCCAATTCCAAATCATGGGTAGGGTATCTTCTCTCGTGCGGTTTCAATTGCCGACTTGCATAAGATACAACCCTACCTCCTTGCATCAATGCAACACCTAGTCCTGTGCCACATGCATCCGTATATACTGTCATCTCTTCATTCCCCTTGGGAATGACTAACACTAGTGCACATGTCAACTTTTCCTTTAGACTCTTAAATGCATTCTCGCACTTTTCGTCCCAGACGAAAGCTTGATTCTTCTTAGTCAACTGAGTCAATGGTGCTGCTATCTTGGAGAAGTCTTGGATAAACTTACGATAATATCCAGCTAATTCCAATAAACTTCTTATGTCCGTTGCATTCTTGGGCGTAGGCCAATCTTGTACCGTAGCCACCTTCGCAGAATCCACGGCCACACCATTCTCTGAAACAACATGGCCCAAGAATCTCACTTCCCTCCTCCAGAAGTGACACTTAGAAAACTTTGCTTTCAACTGGTGCTTTCTCAACACCTCCATTACTATCCTCAAATGTTCCTTGTGTTCTTCCTCTGTCCTCGAATAAACAAGTATATCGTCCACAAACACAAGAACAAACTTATTCAACTGATCTCTGAATACTCTATTCATAAGATCCACAAAATATGTTGGGGTATTGGTCAGTCCGAATGGCATGACCAACCACTCATAAAACCCAGACGGCGTCCGGAATGCCGTTTTAGCTATACTCTCATCTTCCACTCTAAGCTGATGAAAGCCTGTCGCGAGATCCAACTGAGAAAATACTCTTGCGCCACTCAACTGATCAAACAAATCATTTATCCGCGGTAGAGGATACTTGTTCTTCCTCGTCACTTTATTTAACTCGCGGCAGTCTACACAATAACAAAGGGAACCATCCGCCTTGGTAGCAAACACAACTGGTGCTCCCCATTCAGAAACACTCCTTTTGATAGATCCTTTCTTCAAAAGATCACTGACTTGCACCCCGAGCTCTCGCTGCTCCCTTGGTGCTATACGACGAAGTGGCACCACTATAGGTCTGGCATCTTTCACTAAATCAATATAGAACTAAATCTCTCGGTGTGGTGGAAGCCCGGTCACTTCCTCGAAAATGTCTGGATACTGGCCAATCACGGGCAAACCTGACAACTCACTAGGCGGGGTGTCGAGGGAATTTAGAAAACTAGCCATTACCCCATCACCGGGTAGACCACCAAACACTACCCTCCGCCCATCATCCGCTCTAGCTGTCACCAAAAAGCACTCACAGTCTACCACCACTCCGTATCTTTGGAGCCAATCGACTCCCAAAATAACGCCAAACCCAGTAAAGCCCAAAATAAAGCAATCACAAACAAACATGCATCCATGACTCGATAAGACCACATTACGACAAATCATGCTAAGGTTAGTTGAAACACCAATCGGGTTCGTCACTACTAAAGGTCTATCGACAATCTCGGGCTCCAATCCCAACCTATCTACCAGGTCACTAGATATGAAAGAACTGGAAGCCCCGGTATCAAACAAAACTCTAACAGGAACATCATAAACAAAAAGCATACCTTAGATGACGACATTCTTTCCCTTCTCCGCCGCGGTTGGGGCATTCGACGAATAAGGAATAGCATTAAGGGCATATGCTTTCACCATCTGCTTTTCTTTAGGGGGCTGCAGACACTTTTCCTTATGATGTCCCACTTGGCCATAGTTGAAGCACTTCCTATCCGTTGGCTTGGCCCGACAATTACTAGCATAATGGCCCTTCTTACCACAGCTGAAGCATTCAACCTCTTTCTTATTCTTTTTCTGGCCATCCTTATTCTGGTTCTGTTTCCTCTTATTCTGAGAACTACTCTTGCATCCACCACTTGCTTGTGGTTTTGGCTCCTCTGCAGATGCAACCTCAGTCTTTGACTTAGGGTAAAGACTTTCTGACCTTAATGCTTTCCCCACAACCGATTCAAACGTCTCATCGATGTGGTTAATGAGTCTTTCCCCAAGTACTGATCCAAACCAGTTATGAACTTCTCGTTCTTCTTCTCGGCAGTATCAATAAGAGATAACCCATACTTCGATAAAGTGTCGAATTCAGCAATATACTCCGAGACAGCTCTGCCATTCTGCTTGAGCTCCAGAAATTTCTTAAACAATACTGACTTCTAAGCAGCTGGAATGAACTTCTCACTGAAGCGAGCCTTAAACTGCTCCCAAGTAATCTGATCCTCAGGAGTAGCTGCCTTTATAGCATTCCACCAATTCATTGCCTGTCCTTGCAGCTGACGGGATGCTAGCCTTCTTTTCATCGCATCCTCGATACCCAAATCTCCGAAGATACGCCCGCAGCTATCCAACCAATCCTGAACATCCGTAGCCGACTCCGTTCCGTGGAACGGCTTCCCACCAAGACTAGTATAATCCTTGTTCAACTTGGCGAAATCGGCCTTAGGCGCCTGCACTATTGGACCACCACCATTACCAACATTGGGGGCTACCCTCTGCACATCCCTATGCATCTCTCTCATGAGGTCAGTAAACATCGTCCTCATATCAGCAGCATTCCCATTATTGGCTCCTCTACCAGCACCTCTTGCGTATCGGCTCATCGTTCAATCTGTAAAGAGAAAACGATTAACCATCTCCATAGTGGTGCTAGTGCAGTGCGACTTCAACCTTAGCTATACCAATAGTGTATATATATATATATATAGCTTTTAAAAATCAAAATAATCACAAATATGCGCTCTCATATACGTATACTATCTCTCCCTGATGACTTCCCTACGTTAACTACGCAACCTAGAGCTCTGATACCAAATGTGACGACCCGCCCCGCACCAGTCAACGTTTCCTCCGATAGTGCGTTGTACACATGCCCGACTAGCATGGAACGGTCACCAAAGAAAGGAAAGAAGAGGAAGGAACTAACAAAGAAACCTGTAGAATGTCTCACAGTGCATGGAATAAAATATAATCATAACATATAGTTGACATAAAACAGGTGAGACAGTGCATAAGCTGAAACAAACTATCATAGCAGCGGAAAATCCAAATACAGCTTATGTTCCACATCATCATTATTACAACTTTCAAACTGTCTCTAAAGGTAAAAGCAAGATAAAGAAGGCACACTACTAATTCCCAAGTAGTGACCACCAACGACACAGGAAGAATATCTATATATATCATACGTGCCTCCGGATCGGCTACTCGTGCATCACCAGTTAACCTGTCTCTAGTCTGCTCGTGAGAGCACCCAGAGTAATAAGAAGAGACATAAAACTCTGGGTCATAAAAAAATTCTGGTATGAGCGATAAGCAGCTAAAATGAACAATAACAGGTATACTAAACCATACCTGAACCTGGACCTGCAACCAAAGAGTTAGCACTACATACCGTACAATACTCTAAGGGGCCACTGAACCAATGGTGTAAAGATAACGGGGGTGGGGTATGCATGTCATAATGATGGCAAACAAATCAACCATAACAACCATCCTCACATCTCTCACTCAGTGCGTAAAGCATACGATGTTCACCACTGTCAATCACTAGACCCATCGAAGTAGTGGCGGAGTTCAACTTGTACAACTACTGCTACTACCAAGCTTACCACATGGAGTCATGACCAATCTTTACAAATGACCCCACTTCATTGGTCTATAGCCCTTTAGTCGTACCTAGGCCACTGTGGCCCTGAATCCGTTCACGTACTCCCTACACATAGTGATTCAAAGTTACAGACATCGACAACCCCTTAACACACGTCCCACGGCAAAGCCCAACTCATGAAGTCAACTCATTGGTTCCCAACTGGATCCTGAGTCAAAGCTCCTCATTTGGACTTCCTTTGCATTTCGGGTTTGGTCGAATTGGAGCTGGTCTTCAAAAGAGTCGTTACGTGGAAGAGATGGAAGTTCAATTCGGTTTGGTCTAATCTGCTTCAGTCGGTTCGGTTCGGATAAATCATCTCCAGGCTTCCCACTCGGTTCGGTTCGGGTGCCACGCTCTATTCGGTTCGGTTCGTCCCTCCTGCTCCAGCTTCCCTGCTCCGATCCGATCCCGCTCGCTTGCCTGCTCCGAATCCGATCCCGCTCGCTTGCCTGCTCCGATCCGATCCTGCTCCCTATCTCCGATCTGATCCCGCTCCCTAGCTCCGATCCGATCCTCTGTCCAACTCCAACTCTAAGCAATGGCCTTCTCTCTTGCCAAGCTTCCTTTGTGCCAGACTTCAGTTCGGTTCGGATTCCTTGCCCAGCTCTCCTATCCGATCCGAGCCTCTAGCCCGATCCGATCCGAAACCCTGCGGAACTTCCTGCAACTTTTTCCAGCGACTTGTTTCACCATTCGACGACGTTTTCGACCAATCTAACTTTTCTAAACAACCAAAAATCATTCCAAACAGTCATCGCAACAAATAGAAGTGACCACAAACACCAAAACAACAACATGATGGGTTAAAATGGATCAAACATAGCCAAAATCCCATATTTTCCCCTTAAGCATGTTTAACAACAACTAAGCATAGGATTAACAAAACTTAACCAAATTAACCCAAACTTCTAACAGAGGTCTAAAACATTATTTAAAAATTTATTAATATTTTTCCCGAATTTATTAGTGTATAAATTCGCTAATCAACACTAATTACCCTTAATTAACCGTAACTAGTGAGGAACTATGCAAATCACTCACCTTGGCCACAAATAAAATTTTCAAAACTGAAATCTCGCTGATTTGGGCGAATACTAAGGTCTAACAGCAGCTCTAACACTGATTTGGTGAAGATCTTCCTTGATTTGATGTTGATTAAGCCAAAACTCGATTAGAAAGTGATTAGAAGTTGATTTGAGTGTTGGAGGCCATTGTTAGGGTTTCAAGAATGAAAGTGGCGGCTGAAAAATGAAGATAAGATCGTTCTCTAACTGATTTCAGCCTCCTCATAACCCTAATTCCGAAATTCCCCATTGGGCCTAGCCGTTAATCACCCGGTTAAGCCCAATTAAGTTGTTTTTCACTATCTGAAACTTGTTTCAGCCATATCTCCCAAACGGTGAGTCCGTTTGGCTAATGTGACCACTCTACAGAATTATAAACCATCAAACAAATCTAATGGAAGTGGTTTCCGGTCAAAATTCCCTTCCAGTCAAAAGTTATGGCTAAAATAGTATTAGCTAGGGGCAAAATGGTCATTTAAAAATCGGGAAAATCATGAACATGGGAAATGACCCCAATAGTCGTCTCCCAAAGTTACATGACCATATGACTTCGTGTGTGAAAGAAATAAATATTCTACGATCCTGCGATGCGTAGAATGCGGGTCGTTACATTGTGAAACATCCCACCTCCGTTAAGGTCACTCACAAAGGGAATACCTTAACTTCGGTGGAGCATTATTAGTACAAGGTGCATAAAAATTACAAGACAGACAAATAAAGCAGCAAAAAAATAAATAACCTTCATTTATTAAAACCGCTTATACAAAGACTGTTTTACAACACCAATACTTATCACAAGAAAGCATATGTCTTATTTAATATATATAAGAAGCACAAACTGACAATGATATTCCCCAATAAAACATGAGCCAGCCATAGCAGTAGAAAAGGGAGTTCAAAGACATGCGCCAAAGAATCTTCAAGCTCGGAAAGAGTAACGGCCCCAAAATGAGCAGAGGTTTTCCCTCCCTGACTACCTGGGGTGAGAGGACGAAAGAAAAGTGGCGAAAGCAAACTAGGTCAGACATAAAGTCTGGTAAGTCCAGTGATTCTTAGTATTTAAACGAGGAAAAGGGTCATGACGGGAATAAACTAAATATAAGACTAAACCGTAGTAACAAGATAACATGGGGGTAAGCATGGGATATGGCAAGATAAACAGAATGTACCGATAAAATGAATGTACTGATAAACTGAATGTACCGATAAACTGAATGTACTGATAAACTGAATGCGCTTCTACTCCTTCTCTGCTTCGCAACTACCCTGTTATACTGATTTCTATATCTCTGCACTACCTACTAGTGTCCAAACTAGTAATCTATGATCATATGACAACGTGATCCCAATCCCCGTATTTGCGGTTGCCTTCAGGTGTACATCTATTATGGGGATTCCATTTATTACCTAGATCTAATCTAGGGTTTACTATCGAGCACTTCCTAGACTTAACCAGGGTTTACGCTACCCATGGCCACTGGGATTTATGCTACCTATTGAACGCTTCTCGGATTCAGGGTTTACGCGACCTAGGTCCAACTAGGGATTATGCTACCTATTTTGTATTAATTTTCCATGTGTCTGTGTCAGTCGGCCCTCTCTTGCGTGTAGATACTCTGTGCTGGCCCGACCATAAGATGTATCAAGCCTTATGATAGCGGCCTGACACGATTCAAGATGCACAGTGTATAACTACTGGTACCCAGTGCCTGCTTTTTCCACTCCGGAGTACGTGCACGCCCGTAAATCGTCGGAACCTACACTGACGCACCCCTTGCCGCTATTTTGACCACTTAAAATCAGCCCAGTAATCGTGCCCCACCCTGCCTAGCTCAGGGTACCGTGATACATCTATGTGGGTTACTGTTGAAATGGGTCCCCGTTACTAGGGTTTCTTACTGGTTAAGTTTGTGGGCCTATATATATACAATATTACCCACCTTCACGTGATGTACTTAACCCTCCCTCTGATTCAAGCATGTCTATTTAATGGTTAAGTTTGTGGGACTATATGTACTAATATTACCCACCGATCCCGATATGTACTTAACCCTTCCACTGGTTCAAGCATGTTTATTTAATGGTTAAGTTTGTGGGCCTATATAACTAATATTACGCACCAACTCGATATGTACTTAACCCTTCCACTGATTCAAGTTGATATATATTCTTAGTTAAGTGTTATCCATTCATTCAAGTTAACTTAACATGCCCACACATCATGTTATATATATATATATATATATATATGTATGTATTGTGGTTAAGTGTTCCCCTTGTGTTACTTAACCCCTATCACATATCATGTTATATATATATACATTTTGGTTGTGTTCCTCTTGTGTTACTTAACCCTATCACACATCATGTTATATATATATATATATATATATATATAGGTTAAGTGTGTCCTATTAACTTAACCTCACCCACTTGTCTAATTAACATGTTATAACAGTTAAGTGTTCTAAATTTACTTAACCTCGCCATCTAGTCTAGTTAGCATGTTAAACACTTACTTGACCCTACCCACTTGTCTGGTTAACATGTTATTATGGTTAAGTGTTCCCTTAGTTACTTAACCCCCCATAAATCTTGCCTTGTTTACATGTTAAGTTAGTTAAGTGTCCAAATTAACTTGACCCCTATCAATCTTGTCTAGTTAACATGTTGAATTGGCTAAGTGTCTTCTCGATTACTTAACCCCACCCTTCTTGTCTTTGTTGACACGTTATTACGGTTAAGTGTTTCCCTAGTTACTTGACCTCACCATTTCTAGCTTGATTTATTCATGAGCCTTAATTAATTAATTAAAGCACCAACCGCTCACATTAGACAGATATTGTTGTGGTTACTGGATGAACCAGTCTATTCCGGGCAGGTTTACACCAGAACTCAGTCTAACCTCGGGTCTTTCTGGGCTTGATGCACTAACCATCCACATTAGATAGGTATTGTTGTGGTCACTGGATGTGTCGGTCGATTCCGAGCAGTTTGACACCACAACTCAGTCTAACCTCGGGTTCGGCATATTCGTCTTTTACTAAAATTACATATTTACTATTTATATAAATTTTCCGTAAATCAATTTAGCCTAGATCATATTTAACTATCATGCAAATTAACATACTTACATTCTATGCCCAAAACTTGATTTACCAATCAATTAACCCAACTTGCAGTTTATACCAATTTAGATTTAATATTCTCCCTTTACAATTCATGCCCAATCCAGATTAATATTCCAATTTACGGTTCATGTCAAAACTAGATTTAATATTCTAGTTTACCGTTTATGTCCAAAACTTGGTTTACACGCCAATTACACACTTTGTGGCCAATTAAATTTATCAATTTATGCCCAAGTCTAATATGCATGTACATCATTCACTACTATAGCAAATTTAGATTATGCCAACATATTTATTATGCAAAATTAACTGAACTAAACTACGCCCAATCCCCGCATCATAATCGTACGTATAACATGATTTCACAAGTTTTCTAAGTAGTCATGAAATGGCACTAATCAAAAGGAACAGGGGATAAGCACAAGAATTGATATAAAAGATTAGGCATGAAAAAATAATGGCTCCAATAGGTTTTATGTACATAATAGTGAATAGGAATAAACTAGCCAAGTGACACACTAAATATGAGTTTCACATAATCAAGGGAATAGGCATAGGTGATTTGGTCCAACATAATACCAGTTCAAGGTAAAACATGATCGGTTAATTGTAACAATGGGAATAGTCATAAGCAACTAACTACAATAGTCATAGGCAATTAACCACAATAGTCATGGACGACAAATCACAATAATTTCTTAACCAATGTCATAGGCAATAGTCTCATAGTTATGATTTATAGTTGTAGGCAATAATTTCATAGGCGACAGTTCATGGCCATAGTCTTAGAAAAAGGTCTCTTAGTCATAGTCATAGGCAATAGCTTCATAGGCAACAGTTTCATAGCCATAGCTTTAGGAAAACGTTTCATAGTCATAGTCTTAGGCAAAAGTTTCATAGTCATAAATCAGATCCAAAGGCATAGATAACTTTCGATTTGACATAAATACGAATCAAAGATAATTAACTTGCAAATTGGTATAGTTCTATATTTTGATTCATTTCATTCACAATTCCAATTACACGTTCAAATCTAAGGAATAACCGAACTTACAGTGATCGGTTTAGAAAAGGCGATTTGCTATGATTCGAGTGATGATGCTTGAAGAGGAATGCCTATGGTCCAACTTGAAGCTTGAACTTGATTTGAATCTCCAACTTGAAGAAGAACTATAACTTGTTTTAGTGGAGAATAAGATTTATTTTAATTAAGATTGAGGTAGAGTGTAGTCGTAATGAAGTTGTGTGGAGAAAGTGAAATTTGGGGATGTTTACATAGCATATAACTCATGAATTTGGTCCAGAAATCAGCCCGGATAAATAAAAATGAATTCTGCCTCGGATCTGGAAAAATAGGGCAGGTCGACCCCCAGTCGACCTATAGGGGGGAGGTCGACCCCCTGATCGGCCTCGGTCCTGGGCGGGAAATTTCCCGCCCAGCCTGCTTCTGGGTTCTGTTTTTAAATTTGAGCTGAAACTTCCGAAGGCCATAACATCTTCATACGAAGTCTGATTCACGCAAACTCGCACTCAATCTCAAGCAGAATTCCGAGATGAACGCAATGGCATAACCCGTTTCCCTTAATTCTTCTCTTAAATATTAAGTATACTTTTATTTGTTACATTAACGTTTACAGAAAATACAAGGTGTTACATTCTCCCCTCCTTAAAGGATTTCGTCCCCGAAAACTTCAAGTTAAGAAGAATGTATCCTAACATCCAGCATCCATCTACTCAACCATTCAATCACAAGCATCCATTCTCCCTAAAAAGGATTTCTAATGCTTTCATGACTCTATGCATAGTGTGTGTACATGTCCTTATCTAATGTAAAATCAGGCGGTCTACTGATTCAGTTGAGCTCCTTAATGCGAATTATGTCAGTGCCATGAGTCCATCATGTATGCAATTATCCCTAGTCATGTAAGTACTATATGCATGCATATTCATTCATCCATAAGCAACATCCATATGATAACACATCAAGTTTTAATCCATATACAAATACATATATGCATATGCAAACATGAAAGTGACTGAGCCGATTTATTCCTAATGTGTGTATATGCATGAACGAGCAACCATTAGCAACCACTGGCAACCACTTGCAACCATCAATCATAACATGTTTCAATTACATGTTTACATCGCGATGGGTTCCTACCTAAGGATTGAAGATACAACCTAGGGGATATATTTAAAAGATAAACATTACAGAGAAAGTGGAACCAAGGATATACCCTCAAAAAGGATATGATGCGCGTATCTGGTCTTCAGTCTTTTTAGTCGCATCTTCTTGAGCTTCACTCCACTGTACCTTAACTAATTTAACTTCACGATCGCGAAGCTTCTTGTCCTCCATTTCCAAAACCCACTAATAAAGATAGGACCTCGCTCACTTACTACGCTAGAGCGTATCCAATGTAATCGAACTATCCTCCCGAGAAAAACATATGTTAATCATGATACCAACTGTATATACCTAAGATGATTAGAGGTCTCTCCTCTACTTAGCTTATCCATCATGCTGCAAATCTGAGGGTCTAAAGCTAATGGTTACTATGTGCTTATTACCTCTCTTAAGGTCAGTCTAACTTAGGGTGCCAGCCCCAACCATTTATTTCTCACGCAAACCATCCTAGTCGAACTCAACATCCCTCAAGTACAAGCCCCAAAGGCCTAAACCAATATCAGACAAGCACCCAAGGAATACCTTCTTCGAATTTGGACGTTCTATGTGAGATGATACTAACAAAAAAACCAAACAATTGAGCATTTTACCGACTCTGGCTATCACCGCCAATCTTGCTCTAGAATTCTCGTTGATCGCATAACTGGCTTTGTAGTGTCATCTAGATACATGCGGAAGTCTGTCTTGAGTTCTTAGGGGGAAAACCCCTACCCTAGTCAAAACATCTTGCGTATTCATGGACTACCCCAACGGATCGAAAATCATCGATGGATAAGTAAAGTGATTTTAGGTAGCTAAGACAAACTGATCCCTTAGGATCGTACGAAATCTCAATGGTATTCTCGAGATAAGTCGAAAGTCTAGCTACCCTTGTTTCATAATTACTAGCTAACCAATCAATGCCTAGAATCAACCCATAGCCCAAAAACATAAGCATAAATATAGCTATTCTCAAATCCTCACAAGTCAAAGATAAATGAGTCGAACCGGCAATTGAATTTGAGACTATAATGGGATCCTCTACTACACAATATCTAGGGTACAGAGACTCAACTATGGAAGCAGATATATATACGGATGTGAAGCGCTAAAATCGGAAGGAGTACTAATAGGATAATCAAAAAGGAAGAACTCTTTCAACCAAAATCTTACTGCCTCTTTCTCTCAGGTATGCTGGTAGTGAGAGCATCCACTCGCCTTCCGGAAAATCCTGTCTCTTGTTCTTGCCCTTGCCCCTAATTATACAACCCTCTATACCAAAATAAAGATACTTCCTCTTGTTTTAGGTTTTACTATTTTTTCCTCCCCTCCTTTGTGAACCAAGTCCATATCCATTGATTCTTCATCCTTGTTTTGTGCTCCCTAGCCAAATCTCCTCATTCCCAACTTTGCCATTCTTGTGTAACTTGTTGACATGTCTCTCAAAAGCTGCCTCCATCACACGGAGAATCCTACAAAGCTCGAAAGAAAAGTAGCCGCAGGAGATACTACTGTGGCTATAGATGGAAGTTGGGCACTTATTTACCCTTTGACAAGTGTCGTAGTCTCATCAAGCTTACGGAACCATGTCGCGAGGAGGTTACCTCCCAGAAAGCCAGGAGCTCTAGAGACATATGAAAGAAGGAAACAAGGATTCAAACGGAGGATCAAAAGATAGTGCATATGGCTTTGGGGAATATGCCTTTAAAACAAAACTTTTCTTTTGAAAATGCTTCTTTTAAAACCATTTGAAAATATATTTTTTTCAAAGCTTTTTATTTTATCCGGTAAACTTCAGCTCTGATACCAAGTGAAACTCCCCACCTTCGTTAAGGTCACTCACAAAGGGAATGCCTTAACTTTGGTGGAGCATTTTTAGTACAAGGTGCAGAAAAATTACAAGACAGACAAATAAAGTAGTGAAAAATAAATAACCTTTATTGACTAAAACAGCTTGTACAAAGATTGTTTTACAACACCAATACTTATTACAAGAAAGCATCTGTCTTATTTAATATATATTAGAAGCAAGAAATGATAATGATATTCCCCAATAAAGCATGAGCCAGCCATAGCAGTAGAAAATGAAGTTCAAAGAAATGCGCCAAAGAATCTTCAAGCTCGGAAAGAGTAACGGCCCCAAAGTGAGCTAAGCTTTTCCCTCCTTGACTACCTGAGGGGGGGAAACGGAAGAAAAGAGGCAAAAGCAAACTAGGTCAGACATAAAGTCTGGTAAGTCCAGTGATTCTTATTATTTAAATGAGGAAAAGGGTCATGACATGAATAAACTAAATTTAAGACTAAACCGTAGTAACAAGATAACATGGGGGTAAGCATGGGATATGGCAAGATAAACTGAATGTACCGATAAACTGAATGTACTGATAAAGTGAATGCGCTTCTACTCCTTCTCTGCTTCGCAACTACCCTGTTATACTGATTTCTATATCTCTGCACTACCTACTAGTGTCCAAACTAGTAATCTATGATCATATAATAACATGATCCCAATCCCCGTATTTGTGGTTGCCTTCAGGTGTACATTTATTATGGGATTCCATTGATTACCTAGATCTAATCTAGGGTTTAGTATCGAGCGCTTCATAGATTCAACCAGGGTTTGAGCTACCCAGGGCCACTGGGGTTTATGCTACCTATTGAACGCTTCTCGAATTCAGGGTTTATGCGACCTAGGTCCAACTAGGGATTATGCTACCTACTTTGTACTAATTTTCCATGTGTCTGTGTTAGTTGGCCCTCTCTAGCGTGTAGATACTCTGTGCTGGCCCTACCATAAGGTGTATCAGGGATTATGATAGCGACCCGACACGATTCAAGATGCACAGTGTATAACAACTGGTACTCAGTGCCTTTTTTCCCACTCCGGAGTACGTGCACGCCTGTAAACCGTCGGAACCTACACTGACGTACCCTCGGCCGCTATTTTGACCGCTTAGAATCAAACCAGTAATCGTGCCCCACCCTTCCTAGCTCAGGGTACCGTGATACATCTATGTGGGTTACTGCTGAAATGGGTCCCCATTACTAGGGTTTCCTACTAGTTAAGTTTGTGGGCCTATATATATACAATATTACCCACCTACATGTGATGTACTTAACCCTCCCTCTGATTCAAGCATGTCTATTTAATGGTTAAGTTTGTGGGACTATATGTACTAATATTACCCACCGATGCCGATATGTACTTAGCCCTTCCACTGGTTCAAGCATGTTTATTTAATGGTTAAGTTTGTGGGCCTATATAACTAATATTACGCACCAACTCGATATGTACTTAACCCTTCCACTTATTCAAGTTGATATATATTCTTGGTTAAGTGTTATCCATTCATTCAAGTTAACTTAACCTGCCCACACATCATGTTATATATATATATATATATATTGGTTAAGTGTTCCCCTTGTGTTACTTAACCCCTGTCACATATCATGTTATATATATATATATATATATATATATATATATATATATATTGGTTGTGTTCCTCTTGTGTTACTTAACCCTATCACACATCATGTTATATATATATAGGTTATGTGTGTCCTATTAACTTAACCTCACCCACTTGTCTAATTAACATGTTATGACAGTTAAGTGTTCTAAATTTACTTAACCTCACCATCTAGTCTAGTTAGCATGTTAAACACTTACTTGACCCTACCCACTTGTCTGGTTAACATGTTATTATGGTTAAGTGTTCCCTTAGTTACTTAACCCCCCATAAATCTTGCCTTGTTAACATGTTAAGTTGGTTAAGTGTCCAAATTAACTTGACCCCTATCAATCTTGACTAGTTAACATGTTGAATTGGCTAAGTGTTTTCTCGATTACTTAACCCCACCCTTCTTGTCAACATGTTATTACGGTTAAGTGTTTCCCTAGTTACTTGACCTCACCATTTCTAGCTTGATTTATTCATGAGCCTTAATTAATTAATTAAAGCAACAACCACTCACATTTGACAGATATTGTTGCGTTTACTGGATGTGCCGGTCGGTCCCAGGCAGGTATACACCACAACTAGTCTAACCTCGGGTCTTTCTGGGCTTGATGCACTAACCACCCACATTAGACATGTATTGTTGTGGTCACTGGATGTGCCGGTCGGTTCCGGGCAATTATACACCACAACTTAGTCTAACCTCGGGTTAGGCATATTCGTCTTTTACTAAATTTACATATTTACTATTTATGCAAATTTTCCGTAAATCAATTTAGCCTAGATCATATTCAACTATCATGAAAATTAACATACTTATATTTTATGCCCAAAATTTGATTTACCAATCAATTAACCCAACTTGCAGTTTATACCAGTTTAGATTTAATATTCCCCTTCTACAATTCATGCCTAATCTAGATTAATATTCTAATTTACGGTTCATGTCAAAACTAGATTTAATATTCTAGTTTACCATTTATGTTCAAAACTTGGTTTACACGCCAATTACACACTTTAAGGCCAATTAAATTTACCAATTTATGCCCAAGTCTAATATGCATGTAAATCATTCACTATTATAGCAAATTTAGATTATGCTAACATATTTATTATGCCAAATTAACTTAATTAAGCTACGCCCAATCCCCGCATCATAATCGTACGTATAACATGATTTCACAAGTTTTTTATGTACTCATGAAATGGCACTAATCAAAAGGAATAAGGGATAAGCACAAGAATTGATATAAAAGATTGGGCATGCAAAAATAACGGCTCCAACAGGTTCGATGTACATAATAGTGAATAGGAATAAACTAGCCAAGTTACACACTAAATATGAGATACACATAATCAAGGGAAAAGGCATAGGTGATTTGGTCCAACCTAATGCCAGTTCAAGGTACAATATGATCGGTTAATTGTAACAATGGGAATAGTCATAAGCAGCTAACTACAATAGTCATAGGCAATTAACCACAATAGTCATGGGCAACTAATCACAATAATTTCTTAACCAATGTCATAGGCAATAGTCTCATAGTTATGATTCATAGTCATAGGCAATAATTTCAAAGGAGACAGTTCATGGCCATAGTCTTAGACAGAGGTCTCATAGTCATAGGAAATAGCTTCATAGGCAACAGTTGCATAGTCATAGCTTTAGGCAAAAGTCTCATAGTCATAGTCTTAGGCAAAAGTCTCATAGTCATAAATCAGATCCAAAGGCATAGATAACTTTCGATTTGAAATAAACACGAATCAAAGATAATTAACTTGCAAATTGGTATAGTTCTATATTTTGATTCATTACATTCACAATTCCAATTACACGTTCAAATCTAAGGAATAACCGAACTTACAGTGATCGGTTTAGAAAAGGCGATTTGCTATGATTCGAGTGACGTTGCTTGAAGCGGAATGCCTATGGTCCAACTTGAAGCTTTAACTTGATTTGAATCTCCAATTTGAAGAAGAACTTTAACTTGTTTTAGTGGAGAATAAGATTTGTTTTAATTAGGATTGAGGCAGAGTATAGGCGAAATGAAGTTGTGTGGAGAAAGTGAAATTTGGGGGCGTTTATATAGCGTAGAACTCATGAATTTGGTCCAGAAATCAGCCTGGATACATGAAAATGAATTCTGCCTCGGATCTGGAAAAACAGGGCAGGTCGCCCCCCAGGTCGACCTATAGGGGGGAGGTCGACCCCCTGGTTGACCTGGGTCCTGGGCGGGAAATTTCCCGTCCAGACGGCTTCTGGGTTCTGTTTTTAAATTTGAGCTTAAACTTCCGATGGCCATAACTTCTTCATACGAAGTCCGATTCACGCAAACTCGGACTCTATCTCAAGAAGAATTCCGAGACGAACGCAATATCCTAACCCATTTCCCTTAATTCTTCTCTTAAAAATTAATTATACTTTGATTTGTTACATTAACGTTTACAGAAAATACGGGGTGTTACATGTTGCTTAATGTTGCTGGATATGTCGGGCGGTTCCAGGCAGACTTCTACCGCAAACTCGTTCAAACCTCGGGTTTTGGGCTTAGTGCGCTAACCTCTCACATTAGACATGTTGTTGCGGTTGCTGGATGTGCTGGGCAGTTCCGGGCAGACTTACACCCCAACTCAATCTAACCTCGGGTTAGGCATGTTCATCTTTTAACTGATCTATACAATTGCAGTCTAGGTTTTATATGCCTGTTTATCCATATCCAATAATTCATGTTCACGCTTCTAAACCCAATTTCATGTTTATGGTTCCAATTTGATTTGGATACATAAATTCTACCATGATTACATAATCTCGCACATAGTTATACCAATAATCCTTATTATATGTTATGCCCAACTTTTCATGTATATAAGTTATACTTAATCATACCCAAAATAACTTTTCTTTAAAGTCATCAATAATTCATGTCACCCCTCATTCTTATTGCATAAATCCCAATTCAACTTATAATCTCATATGTCTAAATCTTCAATTCTAACTTTTCTTATGTACATATAGTTCATTCATAAATTGTTGATTCAGCATACCCCAGCATATCTAATCGTTCTCAATTCTAATCGCACATATTTTCTTTTATGTTCTAGGTTAATATATGTGCCAATTTCCCCTAATTTCCCAATCTTAGGTTACGTTATATGTTATTCCATAATTCCCCAATTCGTGAATTATGCCCAAAAATTCATCTTACAAGTTGTTTCAATTTCCCAATCACAAATTATTTCCAAATTCCCAAACATCATTTTCACTATTCCAATCTTTGTTCGTACGCATGCTTTTTAGCGAGATTTGCATTAGGCTCGAAGTTAGCCTAATCTTAAAAATAAAAAGGAAAGGGGAAGAAGAAGAACAGAATACGCATGAAATAAAATATGAATTATTTCAACTGAATTAAACAAATTAACTTGAGGAATTGCTAAACGATACATCTACTATTATTCAACAAGGGTAATTTAAATCCACTCACAGTGATTTTTGCTTTCCTAGGTCTAATTTAGATTAGCATCCAAAGTTCTTCCCTTTCTTGTAGCATAGATTGTAGATCAAAATCCCTTTTCTCTTTATTCTGAAATAGAAGAAATCCTAAATCTAATCTTTGATCTTCATCTATCTTGTGTTGATGAAGAATAATTAGTTTAATTAGAGTTGAAGCAGTGTTGCAACGTCACGATTAGGTTTTAGAGGAGAAGTGGATTTCTTGAGGAAGAAGAAGCAAAACTTTTGCGTAGCTTTGGGATTGTGAATTTTTAGTGTTGGGTTTAGAGTTTTATTTATAGGTAGTTTAGAACAACTACGGCCTTAGGATTAAAATAGAATCCATCTAAACCTTACACCTCACTAAAGAAAAGAATGCTCTAGAGTAGGCTAGACCAACCCAGGCATGTTGCATCATAAATGCATGCATGCACCCAGAAACAAGTTGGGTCCAAGCGCACTTATTTAGCTGCATTGTTTTCTATTTTTAACGTTCAATTGCCTTTATTTTAAATTAAATGTGCCTCTTTTTCATCCCTTAATTAATTGCATGTTTTAATGCATCCCTTAATCCTTTCATATTGCATGCAATTAATTCACTACTTTTGAATTTTAAATGCCAATATTCACATCTACTTTTATTTTCAATGTTGCGTTGCAATTTACTTCGTTAATTCATCGCTTGTTTCCCTCTATATATATATACACACACACACACACACATATATATATATATATATATATATATATATATTTGCATACATTCTATTCTCTCCTCAACGTATGCATTTCATACATTCCAATTAATTCCTCAACTCTCTCTTTCTAAACCTTTCTTTAATTGCATCAATTATGTAAATGTTTCTTTTTGTTATTATCTTTCCTCCTTTTCTCATGTGGTTTCTTTTCTTGGATTACACTGATTGCTGTACATTTTCTTTGTGCACAATCTTTATTTTGAAATTGGTATTCTTTTATCTCGTGCAATTGAATATATTTGCATGCATTCTTACTCCCATCCTTAATTTATTATTGCAATTAATGCATACTTCATTTATACGCTCAATTCTTTCTACTTCAATGCATTATATGTTTATGTTTTAATTATTCTATGCATTTTCTCTCATATAATTAATTGCATTTAGCCTATGCATTTATTATTTTTATTGCATGCATTAACACATCAGTTCTTTCTTTACCGCTTGCATATTAAGTTATGCATTCTTTTATTTTAATTTATGTTCATGCATATATATGTTTTAATTATTGTATGCATAAACAATACAATAATATTAGTTTCATTATTTATTCTTAATTATGCATACATACATATGCACATAATTAATTGCATGCGTTAGTTCACCTCTTTCTTTTGTTTGCATATTAGTATGTACTGATTATGATACCCTTTAACGCAATACATTCATTGCATGCAACCTAATACCTTTGCATGAAATCAATTTCCTTTTTATCGCATGCATTGCACTGATACATTACACATTTTTAATGTACTGTATTTACTTTTATGCATTAATCTCTTTTTATTTTAAATGTAAATTCATTTGCACATTAATTTTTTACATTAATGTATTCTCTAAAAAAACACATTCTTAATTATGTTTATGCACATATTTACATACACATTTTTGAGTGTATTAAAAAAATGCGGGGTGTTACAAAGCGAAACATGTTAATGGAACTGTAAAGAACCTGTGAAACCTGTTAGGGTTATTTAAACATGTTTAATCTGTTGGGGTTAAGTAAGCCTGTTTAATCTGTTGGGGGTTATGTAAAACTGTTTAATCTGTTGGGGTTAAATAAACTTGTTAACTTGTGAAAAGTTAACCTATTAATCTGTGAGGGTTAGGCGAACCAGTTAATCTGTAGGCTTAACCTATCAAAAATTCTAGTTAATTGGGGGACATAAGTTTAGGGGTTAACATGTGTCATCTGCTATGTAGGACCCATATCAGTCAGTATCCCATTCTGGTACTAAACGGGGGTTGCGCACTAGGTTGGGGCCAGGGCACGCATACTGAACTGATTATATGAGGTTCATTTGAAAGGGGTTGTGTACGGGCACGTTCCAACAGAGTTATGTGCGTGCATGAGTCCGGTCTGTAGGGGGAAATAAGTCGTTGTAGCACCAGTAAATAGGTCTGTGTCCTTTTGTAGGTTGCCACTTTGGGAAGTAATACACCCTACTATGGGGCATACACATGGTATTTACGAGTTAGGGAGATGATCGATTGGGGGGAAGTAATTAGGGTACATCTAGTCTGTTTGTTTCTACGGGGTACCTGTATTTCTGTTTGGGGTAACGCCTATTATTTCTGTTTAGGCACCAATTATTTCTATTCTGGGTAAAACCCGTTACTAGAGTACACCTAGAACTAACATTATGTTTCTCTTGGGATCATTCTGTTTCTGTTAAGTAATTAGGGGATACGTAATCCCGTCATGTATCTGTTATACAAGTATTGGTGTAGAGAAAAGTATTTGAGAAGCATAATCCACTCTGTTTATTCTATTATTTCTGTTCAGTCTGTTTATACATGTTATATCCTACTGTTGTCTCTCATCCAGTTTATATGTCTATCGTGATACTTTTACTTCTTAATATGCTAAAAGTCGCTGGACTCGCCAGACTTTATGTCTTACCCGTTTTGTTTCCTTTTCTCTTTCTTCCTCCCCTTAAGGCTCTCAGGGTGGGAACACTCAGGCTTGATTAGGATTCTCTCTTCTGTTTCTGCCTGGATGTAGCTCTGCTTTGATGTATCTCTTTGACTACTTGTCTACTTATTTATGGCTATGTATGGGGATAATAATTTTTCGTTTTTGTACTCTGATAGTTTTTAGCTCATGACAGACTTTTTTTATGTATTTTGTTCTAGTATTTCTGTCTGACGTTGTAACTGGATTTTGAGACCATGATGTTTTCTGCTGCAAAATAAAGTTTTAAATTTCCACTGCTAATTTACATATCTTTCTTGTGAGTTTCTGTTCTATTTACCTATAACGCTTCATGGAACTTAATGCATTCTGATAAAGAGTGACATTAACGGACGTGGGGTGTCACATTTGGTATCAGAGAGAGGTTACAATATCAGATAAAAGGTTTTGAAAATTGTTTTCAAAAGGTTTCAAAAAGAAAGTATTTTCAAATAAAAGCCTGTTTTTGGAAAACATATTCCCTAAAGCCATATGAAATATTTTTCGATTCTCTGTTTGAATCCCTTTTCCTTTTCTTTTTAGCATGTCTGGTGAAACGAATCTTCTTGAGGGCATTCAGATGCTGGCTTAGTTCCATAGGTATCTTGAGGCTACGACGCCTGCTGGAGGCCAAGCCGATGCCCCTCTCCCAGCTGCAGCCGTTGTTCCTCTTACTCCGCGAGCGGATAATTTCTCTAAGATATGCAAGGATTTTTGTGCTATGGGAGGAAAGTCATTCCGAGGAACTGAAAACTTTGTGGAAGCACAAAATTGGCTAAAAGAGATGGATAACTTATTTGGGCTTTTCGAGGTTGATGACTATAGAAAGATACAGTTGGTTGCATGGCAGCTTAAGGACGAGGCTTCATTCTGGTGGGAAGTGATGCAAGCAGGACATCCAGTTGATACTTGGGACGATTTCCGACAATGGTTCGAGACGAAGTTTCTTTCTCACGCAGAAGAGAGTATGCAGATGTAGAGGTTTCTGACACTTAAGCAAGGAAGTTTGTCTATTAAATAGTATGTCAATAAGTTCAATCAGTTGAAAAAGTTTGGTATGGAGCTGGTGAATAACCCGCACAAGAAAGCTTTAAGGTTTGCAAGAGGATTAAATCAGCCTCTTCAAGCATTGGCATTATCTTGCATTCCGATGGGCCTATTTTTGAGAGACAGGTTGATATGGCATTGATGCACGAAGATGGTAAAGATGAGAAAAAGGAGGCTAAGACTGATGAGATACAAAAGAAGAAAGTGTGGCCCAAGAAAGAACCACAAAAGAAGGGTGGAAAGAACTACATAGCTCAAGGCAAGAAGAAGTGTCATGGCTGCGGGAACGTGGGTCATTTGGTCAAAGATTGCAGGAAAAGGAAGAATGCTTGCTTCCACTGTGGTGAGGTCGAACACTATACTAGGGAGTGCCCGAAGAAACAAGGACAGGGCCAAAGGGTAGGATCTTCCGGAGGGCTGGTGCATGCTTTCGAGGCTAGTGTTACAGACAGAGGTAGGAAAGTTTCTGTTGAAGGTTTGATTTCTCTTTTCGATCATTTTTTTAGGACTCTTTTTTATTTTGGCGCTTTTCACTCTTTTATATCTGATTCTGTGGTTGAGTCTCTGCACCTTAGTACTAGTATTGTTTCTGATCCTATTATTGTCTCAAACCCCTTTGGAGGCACGACTCATCTGTCTATGATTTGTCGGAGTTTGTGGATATCTGTGTTGTGTGTCGAGTTTGAGTGCGACACATGTATGCTCGGTTTTATGGGCTATGGTCTGATTCTAGGGATGGATTGGCTGGCCGTGTATGGTGTCGCTCTAGACTGTGAGAGGAGGGTCTCATACTTTTGACTTTCCGAGGGAGGACTCTCGAGATTTCCTGTGACCCAAAAGGGTCTGTCATGCTTAGTTTCCTAGAATCACTTGATGCTCTGTCAATGATTTACGGTCTATGCCTATAGTTTCTGAGTATCTGAATGTTTTTGATGAGGTTAGGGACTTACCTCTGAGGTGCGAGATTGATATCCGGATATACTTGATGGATAATGTGAAGCCAGTCGCATTACCTGTGCGTCATATGGCTCCTAGGGAAAAGAGGGATCTCAGCAAGCAAGTAGGGGAACTACTTGAGAAAGGGTTTATTAGGCGAAGAATATCGAAATGGGGTGCTTCAGTCATCTTTGCAACTAAGGCGTATAGCACGCTTCGCTTATGTGTGGATTACATGGAGTTGAATAAGCTCACTAAGAAGAATAGGCACCGCTTCCGAGGATTGATGATCTGTTTGACCAGCTTTTTGGCGAATCTGTTTTCTCTTAGTAAGACTTAGCCATGGGTTATCATCAGTTGAGGATGGTTGAGGAGACCATAGACAAGACCGCTTTCAGAACTCTACATGGGTTCTTTGAGTGGTTGGTCATGCCTTTTGGGTTGACGAATGCACCTACGTATTTTGTGGATCTGATGAGCAGTGTGTTCTAGGAGTTTCTGAACAAGTTCGTTGTGGTCTTTGTGGATGACATTTTGATCTTCTCAAAGAGCAAGGAAGAGCATGCCCTACATTTAGGGGAGGCTTTGAGGACTCTTCGAACACACCAGCTTAAGGAGAAATTCTCCAAATGTCACTTTTGGAGAGAGGAAGTAAGATTTTTAGGGCATGTGGTCTACAAGGATGGGATAGCAGTGGATCCCACGAAAGTAGTTGTAGTTCAAGATTGGAAGGTTCCAAAGAATGCAACTGTGGTGAGGAGTTTTCTCGGTTTAGCTGACTATTATAGGAAGTTTATCAAGGATTTAGCAAAGATATCAGCCCCATTTACCAGACTAACAAAGAAGAATCTGACATTTTCTTAGAGTAATGACTGTGAGAATGTTTTTCAGCGGTTAAAGAAGGCTATGACAACGGCCCTAGTCTTGGCTTTGCCTGATAGGAACAAAGTGTTCACAGTGTACACTGATGTATGTGGTACAGGATTAGGAACCGTCTTAATGGAAGAGGGAAGAGTAGTACGTTGTGGTGGAAGACAGTTGAGAGTTCAGGAGAAGAACTACCCTACCCATGATTAGGAATTGGCTGCTATAGTGTTCGCGCTTAAGACTTGGCAACATTATCTACTTGGATAGAGATTCGAGTTATACAAGGATCATAAATCTCTTAAGTATTTGTTCTCGCAAAGGGATCTCAACTTGAAACAGTAGAAATAGATGGAGTTCCTAGCATCATATGATTTTGAGATTGCTTATATCCCTGGCAATGGTAATGTTGTGGCGGACGCGTTGAGTGGGTAGAGGATGACTTTAAGTCCTCTATTCATAGAGAGGCGGAGCTTGGAGTACATATCGACCTTCGATTTTAGGCCATCTACGGATCTTACACCTGGTTTGTTGGCATCCTTAGAAGTGCGACCTACTCTTATGGATCAGATAGGATCCCTACAGCGAGAAGACCCACAGATAGTAGACATCTTGGATAGGCTCAGTAGAGGGGAGAGTTCTAGTCACCTCGGGAGATATTCCACGGATGATAGAGGGTAGCTATGAAGGGATGAGAGGCCTTGTGTTCCCCGAGTTGGAAGTTTGTTGAAGGCAGTCATTGAGGAAGCTCATTATTCTAGGATGACTATCCATCTGGGTGGTGATAAGATGTATAGAGATATGAAGAGTGTTTTCTTTTGGGCTGGGATGAAGAAAGATGTAGCGGAGTTTATCTCTTGATGTTTAGTTTGCCAGCAAGTTCAAGCAGAACAAAGGAAACCCAGCGGTTTGCTTCATCCTTTAGAGGTCCCACAATGGAAGTGGGAGAGTGTCTTTATGGATTTCATTGATGGTTTGCCTTGATCGAGGAAAGGCAACACCAGTGTTTGGGTTTTAGTTGGCAGGCTTACTAAGAGCGCTCATTTCATTCCTATTAAGAGTAAGAGAGCGACAACATGGTTGGCATCAGTATATCTTCGTGAGATAGTCCATTTACATGTAGACCTTCTAGTATAGTGAGTGATCGTGACCCCATCTTCACTAGTGAGTTCTGGAAGAGCCTACAAGAGGCATTAGGTACATAGTTATGTTTGAGCACGGCATATCGCCCTCAGACCGGTGGCAAACTGAAAGGGTGAATAGAGTTCCTGAGTATCTTTTAAGGTTGTATATCCTAGACTTCGGAGGGATTTGGGAAGAGCATCTTCCATAGGTTGAGTTCACATATAACAACAGTTATCAGGCTATTATAGGCATGACACCCTTCGAGGCAATGTACAAACGACCTTGTAGATCACCGACTTGTTGGTGGGAGTCTACAGATAGGCTTCTACTTGGACCTGAGATAATCCGAAAAATTTCATAAAAGATTGAACTTATCCGCAGATGCATGAAGAAAACTCTGGATAGGCAGAAGTCCTACGCAGATAAGAGAAGGACCGATATTATGTTTGAGGTAGGAGACATGGTTTCCATCAAAGTATCACCTTTGAGGAATATGGTTCGATTTGGATATATAGGGAAATTGGAACCAAGGTTCGTAGGTATTTTTCCCATACTGGAAAGGCTAGGTCAATGGCCTACAGGGTGAAGCTACTACAAAGAATGGCGGGCGTTCATGATGTTTTTCACATTTCTCATTTGCGTAAATGTTTGCATGATACAGCATAGATAGTTGAGCCAAACATGCTTGAGGAAGTAGAGGTAGAACGGGAGGCGACAGTTAGATGAGATCCTACCTATACACTTGGATCAGAGTTTAAGAAGCTTCGCAACCGAGAGCTCAAGTTGATGAAAGTTCAGTAGGGAGAAGACTGCGAATATGCAACTTGGGAGGCTGAAGACGGGATTCGCATTTCGTACCCTTTTCTTTTCAAAGGTATGTTCTTACCTTTTTTTCCAAGCTTTATTCATACATGCTTTTGTCATTTGAGTATATCCTATCGATTGAATCTTCGACCTTTAGGTAGAACACCAATGGATGTAAACATGTGTTTGAAACATGTTAAGTTTGGTGGATGCAAGTGTTTGCTAGTAGTTGCTCGTGGATGCACATACACACACTAGGCACTAGATCAGCTCAAAGCACTCTCATAACGCATATGGATGTGTGTGCATTTTTCTTTTTATGAATGGAAGTGGATGTATCATCATACTTACATTGCATTTGGACGGATGATTGTGCACACATATAGAGTTTATATGATATACTAGGACTATTTGCATGAATGATGGATTGGTGGAACTAACATATATACATTGCATTGAGGAGTTCGACTGAATCAGTAGACCGTCTGATTTTTTGCATTAGCATAGGGGCACATACACACACACCTTTGCATATATTCATATAAGCATTAGAAGTCTCTTAAGGACAATGGATGCATGCGATTAATGGATAAGTAGATGGTTGATGTATGTTAGGATAAACATTGTTTTTAAGTTGGAGATTTCGGGGGCGAAATACTTTAAGTAGGGGAGAATGTAAAACCCCATAATTTTAAAAGACATTATAACGATAAATTAAAGAATACTTAATTTAATAGTGGGAATTAAGTAAACGGACTGCACTGTTGCATTCGTCTTGGAATTCTTCTTAAGATAGACTCCGATTTTATGTAAAACAGACATCGTATGAGGAAGATATGAAGGTTATAAGTTTGTATACATATAAGGGCCTTATCTATAAATAAATTCAAACTAGAAAGTCAAAACAATTCAAATTCACGAAGTGGTAAACCATGGGAGAAAGTGGCCCGTTGAGGGTTGACCCATGACCTGGCTGGGTCGAACTATGGGTCGACCCATGGGTCGACCCAGGTGGGGTTGGGTCGACCTGCACTGGATCTGGCCGAATTCTTTTTGCTGAATCTGTACAAAATTTTTGGTTGGGTTTGTCGGAGATATCCTATACAAAGGCTGTCATTTCTCTTATTTCCTACACCTAAAAATAATGGATGTAAGAAGATGCTGCCTCGGCTTGGATTGAAATTAGACTATCTTATACAACAACGACATATACGTATACAAGTGTCTCTTCTGCATCAGCATATTATTCTTTGTTCCTTGGATCCAATCTCTTCGAGTTCATGTTACTTTTAAATACAAAAATTTAACAGTAACCCTGACATGTTTATAAATCTGGATCTGAACTTATACCTGTTAAGAATCCAATTCATACCAAAACAGTTCTGCTATTGCATGTATTCCTCTGTACACCTGATCTGTTGTTCAGTTTTTATATGCCTACTAGAATGAGGCCCGTGCTTCGCACACGGGCAGGTTGAAAAAAGGGATATATAGGGTTGATGAGTAGATGTTTGTGGTCGATGGACAGGATGAAAGGTTTATGTGTGGTAAGTGCGATATGTACGTAGGCTTCATTAGTGGAAATTATGCACAGCAGATGGGCCGTGTTAGATTACTGGAAAAAATTGTATGTGTTGTCACTAGCGATGTGTATGATGGAGGAAGTTACTGTACATGTTGTAAGTTCGCCAGAGCAGCGAACATAATAACCATAACTTAGTACAGATGAAAATATAATTTATATGTCTGTAAACACAGGTTTGTGTGTTCGAGGGTTCTGTTGTTTGAGTTTATGATTACTATTCCTCTTTATTGATTACTCGAATCATAAGTATAATAATTTTGTATACACTCTTTCTTCTGATGTAACTCACATTTTGTATGGGTAGTTTGTTTGCTCGTAACGTGCAAAGTTTCAGAATGCAATCGATTACAGTAAAATTATAGAAGTCGTTGAACACATTGGCATAAATGATTACATTTAATCATTAATATGACAAAACAACTCTTACATCGATAAATGTTCAAATATAAATGCATCAAACAGGAAGGACAAAGAACATCGTTAACACGCAGGCATAGGAATGAAATAATTTCATGTCATAAAGGTAGGTTATTTTGTGCACTAAAGTAGATTTAATGGGCGTACTTAATTGCAGTAACGGTCGTTTGAGCTGTTCAAGTCTCCTTGCTGCGGTTGCACCATTTATACTTAATGTTGTTTACTTTATAGGTAGTTGCAGTTTTTTCAAAATCCTAGTAAGAAAAATCAAGGCTTAATTAGCATGAGCATTCTTTCTTCCGCCCACACATGACTGAAGTTGGAGTATTGAGTTTATCAAACACTGTTGTTGTCATTTCTGTTAAAGTAGAATGGGTTAGATCCAGAAAATTATCGGATAACTTGGTTACTTTCAAAACTAAAGATGGAATCTTGTTCAGAATTGTTTTTCGTTTGCAGTCCACAGTCGGAAGCAGTTGTTCGCGTCATCAGCTGGCATATCATGCTGGATCATATGTTGTTCGCGTTGGTGGAGTAACCTACAGTTAAAAATATACGAACAGAGTCGAAATTGACAAATGCTTTGTTTCAGTAAATTTTGTTCGAAATTTCAAATCATGTTAAGGTATAGATAAGTGAACCATTTTTCACTTGAGACTCTAACTGGAGCCACGGTCAGTTTGGAGACATAAATTTTTATCTTGTTGTGGTGTACGTGTTCAACTGCGTAATCTATTATTGAAATACAATTTTGTAATTTCAGTTTAGAATTGTGTGTCCTTCGCTTAATAGTACTGATACACTGAATATAGTTCGGTTACAGTGCAAGCAAATTATTTCCAAAATAGCGTAAGCAAATTATTTCCAAAATGGAGTAAAACTAAGCATTGGTAAAGTCAGTTATATGCAATAAATAATATAATAAATTAATTGCAGTACTAAACAATTGTAAGAAATAATAAAATTTGATATATGCTCTTTTGCCTGCAACAGAATTTTATAGCATAAATGTGGGACAAAAAGAGTTGATTCTTTTTTTTCTCTTGTGGCTTAATTTTTCTCCGGATTTTTTTGTCACCATCTGTTTCTAACAATTACAGTGGTAGAAAAATTCCTTTTTATATATTTCCTTTGGATTTACAGCTCGTTCGTTTACAACAGTCTTGTACTGAAATATTCCAGGTCACTTCTACACATTCCGGGAAAGTGTCAATTCCAAAATAAAGAAACTCAGCATTTCGCCTGTAGTGCAAATAATATGTCAGATTTGACTTTATCTTAGCAAAAGTACTCAAAGAAATATGTAATATATCAAATTTACGACAGCTAGCCATATACATGTAATATATTCATTAACATAACTTACATGTAAAAAATGTCCTTTACAAACATAAACATGCTTTAAAGCAAATAGAAATCAATGTTTATCATTTATATAGGTCAGACTCAGACCATAACCTCCAATCAGGAAATCAAAAGTAAATTTATGTAAGAATATAATCAAAATCAATGAAATTTCATCGGAGTTCTCCATGGTTGATGGCAACTCAAAACAACTCTTTTTTTTCACAATGCAATGTAAATTCATTTATTATTCTCAACGCTTGAGGGAAAACTTACAAAACCTCCATGAAATGCCATTATGTATAGAAAGCAGCTATATAATATCAACTACCGTAAGTAATTTTTGCCCCATTCATATAAATAGGAACGCAAATCTTAAAAAATGAAACTGTTCTAGTAAACCAACCTGCACATATATGAATCCTTTCGTTTTATTCCTTAATCTCCATCTACCGAAGCATAGGACCAATAATAACTTCTGATTCTCATGCCGTTACAGATGGTTAATGGTCTGTGGAAAAGCTTGACATATGGCTCTGGCCAGTGCAGCAAAATGAACCCTTCCTCTGCTTTATTGTGCCCCAACCGTTCTCTGTTCATTCTCAAGGGGGAACAGATTTTTCCTAAGCAAGTTAGTGACATCAGGCAAAAGAACAACTTGCGTGAATTCAGAAGGATGGTCGGATTAATATCAGTTAAATGGCAATGATGGTGAATTCAAGGTTTGAGTATGCAACTAAATATGGAAGCACTTGTTGAAAATACAATTTGCAATTAATTAGTAATCTAGAACTTTTGTATTTATGGCTGGTAGAGTCATGAAGAAAATAAATGCAGTCAAAGATGTCAGTTCATATGAAAAGCCACGTTGATAAATTGTATTGCAGTATTTATATATGCCATGTAATTCAAGCAGCTGTTGACAGAACAAAAATTCCATTAGCAACTCATATTCTTATTCTTGTTATTGCCATTATTCCCAACAAATTAGTGGTATCGGAGCGAGGTTTTGCTCAACAAGCACAGAGCATTAAAAAAAATGACATCAAATCAAGTTCCCCCTTGCATGTTTTTCTATACTCCTAATCAAGTTCCCATATTTGAAGGAGAGCGTTTTGATTACTGGAGCAGCCAAATGGAGACGATATTTATTTCCCAAGATTTGTGCGAAATTGTGGAAGAAGCCTTTACAAAACCACCACAAAATAACGCAGCACGGACAAATAACCAGTGAAATGAATACAAGAAAAATTTGAAGAAAGATGCAAGTGCTCTCAGGTATATTCAGCAAGGATTGAGTAAGACCATATATCCTAGGATTCATGGTGTAAAAAGGGCCAAGAAAGCTTGGGATACTCTGAAAGAAGGATTTCATGGCAATGACAAGGTAACATCTATCAAGCTTCAATCTCTTTGGAGAGAATTTGATAATTTATCAAAGAAAGATAATGAAGTAATGCAAGTTTTTTTAACTCGAGTTGCGGAAATCGTAAATCAAATTAGAAGGCTTGGAGATGCAATAGAAGAGAAAAAAGTTGTTCAAAAAGTTCTACGCAGTCTTCCACCAAAATATGATTACATTGTTGCTGCCATAGAAGAATCCAAAGACTTAACTACTTATACATTCCAAGATTTGATGAGTTCTCTTCAAGCACACGAAGAAAGAATCAATTGGTTATCGAACCAATCACTTGAGCAAGCATTTCAATCCAAGATGGTATTTTCTAATAATAATTCCAGACTGCAAAAAGACCGAAAGAGCTATCAAGGATGAGGAAAATCAAGTGCAGGAAGAGGTGGTTCATTCAGAGTAGGCGCAAAAGGAAGAGGACAAGATAGCAGGTCAAAAAACTATGATGAAAATTCAGATAATCAGTCTAGCAAAACAAATCATTTTTGCAAAATTTGCAAAAAGTCAAATCATGAAACAAATAGTTGTTACTTCAAATGCAAAAGATGCAGAAATCCAACTCACTCGCAAAGAGATTGCTATTATCAAAACAAAATCGAGAAGGATGAAGCAAACTTCTCTAAAGATGAAGGAGAACAACTTTTTTCTTGTATGACAGTCCAACAACAACCACTGAATGTTTGGTATATAGACAGTGGTTGCAGCAGCCATATGACTGAAGATAAAAGCATTTTCATCAATCTTGATCAAAATTATAATTTAGAGGTGAAGCTGGGTGACGGAAAGCTACATTGCTCCAAAGGGAAAGGAACCACAGCAGTTCAAACCAAAGGAGGTAGAAAAAGAATTATCAATGATGTTCTTTATGTGTCGGATCTAACAAGTAACTCCTTAGTGTTGGACAACTATTACAAAAAGGTTACTTGATGTTCTTTGATGATGGCAAATGTAAAATATATGACAAGAAAAACAACAGCACAATTGCTATAGTGCAAATGAGCTCAAACAAAGTATTTCTCATTAGCATGACACATGAAAAAAATGTGACATTTTCAAGTGAGAATATAGATCAGTTTCAACTTTGGCATTTAAGATATGGACATCTTAATGGAAAAGGGCTGCAACTATTTAAATAAAAGAATATGGTGATCGGACTCCCAAATATTGAAATAAAAACTCAAATGTGTGAAGGATGCATATATGGAAAATTGCATCGGCTACCATTTCCAAAAATGGCATGGAAGGCTGAACATCCTCTGGATCTCATCCATGCGGACATTTGGGGACCTTCAAGAACTCTCTCATTTGGTGAAAAAAGGTACTTCATTTTATTTGTTGATGATTATACAAGAATGATGTGGATCTATTTTTTAAAAGAAAAATCTGAGGCCTCACTACACCACAAAGCTTATTTTGCCACTCCCTATTTTATAAATTTAATACGGTCTAAAGCCGTATTAAATTAGAGAGGGTTTTGAGCCGTGCTTGACTATTTAGGAAGGGCTGACAACCTAGTTTGAATTTGATTCACTTATGACCCGTATCCAATTGAGTCAACTTTAGTGGAAAACCTTCCCACCAAAATATACGTGCTCCCTCCATTTTTTCATTTCCCAGTCACCCTCATTTCCCCCGTGTTATTTTTATTTCCCCCCTTTTTTTTATTTCCCTCAACCCGTGCCCTAATCAATTGGTGTTTTAATCAAAAAAGTTGCTGCTCTAATCCATTCGAACCGCTCTCAGGTTGCGAATCTTGTAAATTTTGATTTTATTCGATGAATATTTCTTTCCATACAACGTTTTAGGGTTACGTTTATGACTGTATTTAACATCGTGATTCTTTATCTACTTCAGATCTGTCGACAGCTTCGTTAAATCAACTGATGCTTCTTACTCTGAGGACAAACTGATTTGGTATGATTTTTATTTTCGATTTTGGTCTGATTTAATCTGATTTAATCTCGATTTTGCATATGATTCAATGCCTGTGATGAAGTTGGATTTATCCTATTTTGTATTTGTTTACTCGTTCAACATCTATAGGCCATCCTTTGGATAAAAGCAAATACAGGCGTGATTGAATGGCTAGTGGGATGTATTTAGTATATAAGATCAATGTTCATCGTTATTATTATTCTAACATGCAAATATGTTTATAGTAGGATTTGGATTTCTCACTTTTGATTGAACGTCAGTTCTTTTATCTTTTCAATTGTGCCTTTCCTCTCCATGCTAGCCCATGTTATTTTATCCTTTAATTTATAACTTCTGCTAGACTAACATCGCTTTATATGCTACATGAACAACTCAATCGTTTATCTCTTATATATGTCATCAAGCTAAGCATTATATTTTTATACATTTAACTTTTCTGCCGTATTATATATCATTGATAAGAATTATATCAGCTTTGTAAACGGATAGCCCACTGCCGTAGTCACGGAATGCTTCATAGGTTTTCTGCCATACATATGTTTTACTATTTTTAAGCATAGCATCTACTTTGTTGTAAATTATTAAATATGTATTCCTATCAGTGATTCGAAGCCTCAGAATCTTTTAGTTAATAAAGATAAAGATATCTTGAAAGATTGCTGATCTGCTTTTATTTAATTAGGCAGTTGATAATGAAAATTATGTTATGTAACTCATCAATATTTGCATGTTTTGTTACATTTTCATGCTTATAACTACTCGTAAAGCTTATCAAAATTATGACATAATTCCAGTCATTATGGCCCTCCTAAATTTTGTTCCTCTACATTATGGCTGCAGCTGAAATGGTTATAAGGCTGGCTTAATTCCCCGATGCCTCCTTATTGCAACAATTGCTTCATATTTTCAGGTATTTCTTCTCCATAAACCTGTTACAGTTATCCTTTTAATACGTACCTGAGAATTGGGTATCAGATATTAGATGTGTCTTTGAACCAATAGCAGTGACCATGGTTTTGAAAATGGTATTCAAACTATGAATTGTATTGTTCAATAATTAAATCAAAAAGAGATTTAAATTGTAAAGTTAATAAAATGCATATTTTAGCAAAATTACACACTTATAAATTAATTATGATGTTTGAATTTCTACGTAACATATAATTCAGTTTTCTATCGTGTTCATTTTTATTTGATTAGAAAACATTAGGAATGGTCCTGTGGATTCAAAGAAGCATATTGAATGTTTAAATTTGTGTTGAATGATTGTTCTCACTTCCTTTTTAACTGAGTTTGAATCGGAATGGAAGAGGTCCATTCGGAAACAATATTTGATTCTTGATTATTATTATTTTGCTATAACGTGGCAGTAACAAATCCGAACAAATAGAAAAACACAGCAACGATTTCTTGTGATGAATTGGATATAGTCAATGGCATTGGGACCTGCCTCAAGCCTTACATGACAAGTATAATGGATGGATTAATTGACAAATCATAAAAGACTTTGCATTGATGCAGTCAGACTATATACAAATTAATACCAAGTAAATTGACTTTATTTTTTATATGAATCATTACAGTCTTCATGTTTGCTTATGGGATGATATTGAAATACTAATAAAAAATTACACCCCCACATCTCCATGCGCTAAATACATATAAAGTTTTATTTGTTTAACCTTCACCTATTTGGATTCCACTACAAATAACGATTTTGTTTGTGTTAGTATGTGTTTAGTTTAATCGTTTTATATCCACATGAAGAATAGTTAAGCTTTGACGAGAAACACTCCTAAAAAATCCTCTTTTTTTTTTTTTTTTTTTTTTGCATTGTATAGAGTTGAATAGTGTATTGTATTATCACAGAGTAACAAATTGTCTTTGCTAACGCTGTTGATAAATATAAACATAGATTAGGACCAACTTCTTTCATTTACCTTATAGCATTATTATGATATAGTCATGATTGTTCCCTAGATAGTCCTTTTATTTATCAGTTTTTATATTATTCTGTAAAGGATATTTTGATAATGGTTGATCGTCCATAATTAATATATAGTCGTAATAATGCATTTAATTGGTAGATTTTGATGGATTAAACTACCCAACTGTGAAAACCAAACAAGCATTTCATTATCATGTAGGTAGTCAATCTTCATCTTATTGTTGGTAGCATTATGGTTTTTGCCTTGTTTCGGGACCCAAGTTTTAATAAATTGACAAACATTTTGTAAGTGGCCAAACTTTGACAGTTAAGACATAAAGATTTTCACTAATGTTGTATGTCCTGCATAATGGTTTGTTCAACTTTAAGGATTGAAACCTGTTTCAAGCAAGACTTAGTAAATCCGAATGTATAAAAAAGCTCATTCCATAAAGTCAGTCGATAAATTTAAATAGTAAATTCTTAATTTTATAATTCCTGAAGAGGACTAATATTTTTATCAAATATAGAATCCATACTCCTTCGAATTCATAAATCCAGTTATCGATCTCCAAACTTTGAAAGTACATGCTTTAAAGAAAGGTTAACGCAGTTTAGGACCAACAATGTAAATGACAATCACGTTAACTCATTTGTTTTGTTGCACCTTGAACTATTTTATTAGTGAATTTGATTACCCATTATAACATCATTTCATGTTTGGCTAATGTTGGAGGGGTCTGACCAAGCAGTCGAGTAAGTGTTACTATTTTTTTGAGCTAGGAACTTAGATTGGTGGTGCCATTTTTTAGGCATTGTGGTTATGAAACTGTAATGTGCATTAGGGAGGAAGAAGAGCAAAGAGAATTGGACATGAGGGGATTTTGAGTCCTTAAGTCGTTAGAAGTGTTTTGGTAGAATAAAATATCAATCATGTTCTGTAACTACATTAGATAAATTCATGCTCCTAATATCTAGTTTACTTAATTTTGTTGAAAAATTGTTAGTTATATATAACAAAGAGGGATAAAAGAGCGAAACAGAGCCGTACGCTCAGCGAAACTATATTGAATTGTATCAGCATATTGTCCGGGGGGGTGGGCCCATTTATTTGATGGGATTATATAGATAATAATTTTATTCTACAGATAGTAGCAATTATTGAATTGTATCAGCATTAAATTATAGTAATTTTTAGAAGTATGTACAACTTTAGCTCATAAACGTTATTTTGCAATAAACTTCTTTAAGTTGATTACATATCAAATATATTATATTTACGTCTGATGCTATATTATATACGATATAGGAGGGCAACATGTCCCACATTATAGACAAAAAGTGGATATATGTATCTGATCAAAGAACTAGATACTATATAGACGGGGTGGAGAAGTTTATTAATTTTGTTGAAGAAAACGGTGGTAACAAAGGAGTGTATTTATGCCCTTGCATTAAGTGCCAAAATCTGAAGACGATAAGATTAGATGTCATTCATTTTCATTTGCTTAGATTTGGCTTTATCCAATCATATAACGTGTGGGATTTACATGGGGAAAAGCAACCAGTTAGTTATGCCACAAGTACCGATGAGGTTGAACATATTAGGATGGAAGATCTAGTCAATGATGCGGATAGATTTCATGATTTTCAACCTAAAAATCCATTGTATGATCATGCTAATGTTGGACTGCAGTCTACGGATGATGGCAATTGGCAGACCAATGAAAATAAGAAGTATAAATCACTTTTTGATAGCGCAAAAGAGCCATTGTATCCTTCATGTTTAAAAGGGATAACGAAGTTGTATGCCATTGTGAAACTGAATAGCTTGAAGACTCAATACGGCTTTTCAGATAATGGTGTGACTGCACTTCTCGAACTAATAAAGGAGTTACTCCCCGAAGGTAACACACTGCCGACAAAATACTCCGACGTGAAGAAGTTCATTAAGCAAGTTGGAATGAATTACGAAACCTATGATGCATGCATCAATGATTGCATATTGTACTGGAAAGATGATGCGAACAAAGTTTCTTGTACAAAATGCAGTGAACCAAGATATGCGACATCATTTAACGAAGAGAGAAAAGGCGCCAAAGTAGCCCGAAAGACATTAAGACATTTTCCTTTAATTTCTAGATTGAAGAGATTATATACTATACCATGGATAGCAGATGCAATGACCTGGCATGACCGTGCCAAGTCTAATCCACAAGTAATGCGTCATCCATGTGACACTTCTCAATGGAAAACCGCGGATTCTTTTGATCAAACGTTTCCTGTCGATCCACGAAATGTCACACTTGGAATAGCAACAGATGGGAAGTTTGTCTGTGTACTTCGTAAGTAAAACAAATATTAACTTGCATATTATTTGAAATTTCGTTATTCATTTAAAAATTATCATATCTCAGGATAAAATTGCGAAAATGAAGGGAAAAGATCACCGATAGTGATGAAGAAAAATTGACAGCGGATGAAGATATCTTATCACAGGTGTTTGGTAAGGATACGAAGGGTAGGAGTCGCGGTGTTGGGACCGTCATACCAATGACTAATGTTAAGGCTTGTGCTATTGCACAGAAACGATTCAAATATGTTAGTCAAGGCAATGATGAGTTGAACATGAGGGTGGGAAATTTGGAGGGTACAGTGGGAAGTTTGTCTGGGCAATTGGAGCTTCTGATTCAAATGGTGGGAAACATGGAACAAGGAAGCCGTGTATCGTTAGATCCTTCTGATGGAGCACGCAACAGACAAGTCGGTTCTTCTAAAGTCATTGCTTCTCAGGATACAACTAATGTTTCGAACAATCAAAAATGTGAAATTCTCAACTCTGATCTAGACATGGTAGCAACAGGTATTTATTACCGTCTTTTTATTATTAGTTGATTTCGATGCAGTTATTTTGTTGGATAAATCTAAACAACTTTATTGCAACAGCTACTGTATGTCGAGATTCTACATCGTCCAGAATTCATGGAAAATACGTACCATCCACACATGAAAAATTGGTTTTGGACAATATACTGGTGCCGAATGAGAAAACCACCAAATTAAATCGTTAATTTGCAGAGACATTTGAAGATGTCGGAGTAGGTGGGTTTGTGGCTCATCCGAAGAGCTTAATTCGATATCTTTAGAAATTATTGGTAAAATTTTCATTCTCATAACCGTCTCGTTGTTTTCTTGCTATATACCAATCGAAATTTATGTTTTGTGGACATATCATAATATGGAATGATTGTAAAATGTAATGCACTACTTTCAAATGCATGATTTAATGGGATTAATGAGATAAGATTCTCACAAACTGTTGCAAAGTTTCAAAACCGATTCACTTACACATTGATATTACGGATTCACTTATACATTGCTTGTATTGCTTATTTCAGGTATTGCATTGCTTATTCCAGTGGCGTTACCAAAGCAGTTCTTCTTTCAGAGCTATTTCAGGTATGGTTTCGCTTTTATAAAATTTAGTCGCAGTCTTACGTATTCAGTTTGCAAACTCAGTTTATGTGCTTTTAAGTGGTTAGTGAATGACGGATTTATTTGCAGTCTTTCAAAATCAGTTTGCAAAATTTAGTCGCAGTCTTACATGAATTTATTCACAGTCTTTCAAACTCAGTTTGCAAAATTTAGTCGCAATCAAAACATGAATTTATTTTTGGTATCCGTATCCACATATGTATACTTTGTTCAAACGAATATCCGAACTTCTAATCCTGAACAAAACGAGTCTTGTAACAGCCAAATTTTAAGCAAAGATTTTCTTTACTGGTAATTATTAGTACGGATACAATATACATGTTGAATAAGATTAATCAACATTCTGTGCATTGATTTGTGGTACAAAATAAAGTTTGGATGAAATAAATATAACAAAATGGAAACACATGCTTGAATCACAATAAAATAAAAGATTTTACTCTTTTAAATCAAGTGAAACAATTCATTTGTTGTCGTATAAATAGAGGATTTGAACATCAAGTTAACAGCCTACTATGCCAAAATACATATACATGCTGCTTATACATATTATTAAAAATAGGAAAACTTGTCGCCCTGTTAAGTTATTAAGTTCAAACCCATGCAGCACCAGTTATTGGTCTTGCTTGATGAATACCTGAGTACATGTAATTCATTTCATGTGCCTTGTTAAGTTGCTGCACACTGAAATAGTAATTTATTCCAACTGAAATGTACTTTATATAAACAATGGAATAGAAATCAATTAGAAGGTTGGTGCACTCCAATATTTACTACAGAGATGTGTTATTTGCATTACTTATGCCTTGGGTAGACTGCACACATTTCCTCACATGACACTTGTGTTCCAATGAAATCTGCTCTTGCCTTTAAGTGTTCAGCGTGTGAAATGATGCTACGAATTTTCTTGTACGGGATGATTAGTATGTACTTGTATAGATAATACACTCCACTTGACCATGAATATATATGTTGTTGGCTTATCCCTTTCTTTTATTTGGTTACCTGACCCTGCCAGTTGAACGTATACATTAGGAGGGGGGCTTCATATGTTCAAGAATGTTGTTCCAACCATAGGTATATGTATACTTTTCCTGCACTGGAAAGGGGCACCTTATTGGGCTTGTTTGCTTAGGATTTGAATCCAGTAACTTGTTCTTCAACGACTCGCCTTTGAACAAATGACCTGCAGTTCATGCACTTCAAGTTCTCGTGTCAGTTAGATTGTATTAAATCGTTATAATCATGTATATTAGACCACATATTGTTATATCTAAATGGAGTAGATAGTGTACCCTTGTCTGAATTGATGTTCAATTACACCAAAATAGGCCAGTGGTCATTGGTCGAATGCGGGAATAAGACTGTACAAAAAATGGGCAATAGTTCTTGAATAACCAAGTTAGTTTAAATTCTGTCAAGACGACTATGAGTCGAAAAACCTTTACCTTCCTACCAAAAAAAATTATTACCATAGTGTGATAAAATTCATAGTCTGCATGTTGGAGATTAACTAAAGGTCGAACTCTGTCTGCATCATACAATACTGTGTTAGATTTGGCCAACACAATCCATGGATATACATAGCATGCTGAGACATGCTTTTAATATGACCCACAATGTACGTCATTGATGTGTTAAGTGCAGCTTGTGGACGGCCAAATATAGCAATTTGAAATCCCAAGTATTAAGTAATATGCCAGACATAGCTTGTTGGTCTGTATACATAGCATTAAACTGATATTATAAAGAATTCCAGATTATACAAATCCCAAGTATTACTGTTGATTACTGTCATCATGTTGAATCATACACGCTAATATACATGAATATACATACATTCGTATGAGTATTTATGTATGGAGTTGCGTATCCCGGACTTGAGGCTGTGACTAAAGCACCCTGTGTAACTGTGTTGGCTTTTCTATAGTCCGCTCATTATTGTTCACCTTTCACTGATAAGTACAAGTATCGGTGTGTAAATTTACTTATTGTTAAATGAGGGCACCAGCACCTTCCTTGTTGCAACTTATTATCGGGACAGCAGCATAGAAATTCACCTTAAGAACAAAAATCATCTATTTTGTTGTGGAGATGAAACTAAACTAATGCTTGTTATTTTAATTTATTTTCAGGCTTTGGAACAAGCATGAGCTGCATGGGCTCGACAACTGCTGTTTTGTTGTCTTTTTTTTAGAGCTAGAACTGTGAACATTATGTTTTTTTATATATTGTGTTATGTGGGTTGTATTAACTGAAGTTATGGTTTATGTATTAATCGAATTACGTTTTGTGCAGCTTTTTTATATATTGTTATATGGGTGTAGCGTATTTTATTTGTTGTGCGTATATATGGGTGCTGTGTTTCTGTATATATGTGCACATGTATGATATCCTGATTTTAATACGGTTAAAAGCCGTAGCTAATTTGTTGATAGCATTGTAGGAATGAGGCATTAAACACGGTTTTAATCCGTATCAATATAGCAGTTTGATACGGTTTTAACCCGTATTACATTTCTGTATTGATACGGCTTAAAACCGTATTTATCTACGAAATTGACAGTGCCAATACATTGATTACATACGGTTTAAAACCGTATCAATCGACGAAGTTGACAGTGCCAATACATTGATTAGATACGGTTTATAACCGTATCAATATAGAAATTTAATACGGGTTAAAATCGTATTACTCCACCAATTTGATACGGTTTACATCCGTATCAATTGCTCAGTTTGATACGGGTTAAGCCCGTATTAATGTACCAATTTGATACGGTTTACAACCGTATCAATTCGTCCATTTGATACGGTCTAAGCCCGTATCTAAGTAACAGAGACGCCATTTTTTGATACGGCCCAGAGCACTGCCAAATCGAGTTAGATACGGCTCAGAGCACTGCCTAATTGGCATTTCTGGTGTAGTGCCTTCTCCGCATTTCTAAAATTCAAAGCTTTGGTAGAAACTCAATCTTGTCACCAAATCAAGGCTTTGCGAATGGATCGTGGAGGAGAGTTTATCTACGATCCATTTATGGATTATTGCAAAGAAAAGGGTATTCAAAGGCAACTTGCTGTTCGAAGAAGTCCTCAACAAAATGGCGTAGCTGAGCCGTAAAATCGTGCGATTGTTGAAATGGCTAGAAGCATGATGGTTGGCAAAAATTTACCGAAATCATTTTGGGCTGAAGCTGTTCATACAGCTATATATATTCTAAATAGATGTCCTACAAAGGCTGTTCTTAATCGAACACCATTTGAAGCACGACACAAGAAAAAGCCTGTAATTGATCACCTGAAGATTTTTGTCTGCATTGCACACTACAAGAAAAATACTATATTGCAACTAGCTATTTGCAACTGACGACAAATGACAGTTGCAATAAATGATATTTAGCAACAAACCTATTATAGCAGTTGCAATAGATTAGAATTAACAACTGGCCTTTTTTTTCTGTTGCGAAAAACATATTTTTAGCAACTGCACATCCTTTCCTGTTGCAAAAACATACTTTTAGCAACTATGCTTTCATGACTGTTGCAACAAACATTTTATTTGCAACTAAGCCTCAAGGCCAGTTGCGAATAAATATCTTTAGTAACTGTTTTCACCCTTGCAATAACTATATTATTAACAACTGGTAAAGCCAGTTGCAAAAAACATACTAAAAATATGTATTCGCTCTTAATGATTAATTTTTAATAATTAATTTTAAAAATATGCTATTAAATGATTAACTACTAGTAATAATATAATAATTAAGATTAATATTTAATATTTATTAATTGATAATAAAATTTAAGTATTCTAAAGTGATATTTGTAATTGATAACTATAATTTAATAATAATAATTAATTTACATTTATAAAAAAACTAAATAATAATAAAAAGCTAATGGATAATAATTGATAATTAAATTGAAATGAAGAATAGGTTTAAATATTAAATAATTAATAAATTTATAATACATAAATAAATGGTAATTGATCAATATTACTATTAAGGAGTAATTAATAGTTAATAATAATTTCTTGTATGAATTAATTTATAATTTTTGTCTAATAGAGGGATTTTTATGAATTAATTAATAGTTTCTGGTTATCATTGATAATTATTTTTATATTTCTAATATAATACTTAATTATTAATGATCAATAAATTCTGTTTTTTTGCAAGTGCTAAAGTAAGTTGCCAAAAAAAAGACATAAATTGTATTTATATAAAATCAGTAATGTTTAAAATTATACCCTTTAAGTTTTAATTTCTGGTGTTGTTAACACATACCTTACGTTTAGCATATTTCTAGCGCTTTTTCCTTTCTAAACTTCTAGCGCTTTTTCCTTTTTATATTAGCATATTTTCACTCCATACCTTACATTTTCGGTCCAACCTCTCAAATTTTGGCTCGAATCTCCAAAATTTTGGCTCCATCTTCTGGAAATTTCGCTATAGCTCTCCTCAAACCAAATCCCTAATTTTACTTTCAGTCTGAAATTCAGACCTGTCAGTAAAAATCTCGTATCTTCGCAACAATGGGAGCTAGTCCAAATTCGTTTTCACCTCCGCCTCTTCTTCTAACCATTCTCGTCGATTCCTTCCATCTATTCATCACTTTCCTTCCTCTCTGACTAGCATTCTCCAACGTTGTCAGATCGAGCTTTTCCTGTAACCCTATTTTTAATCTCGTTAGATCTATTCTTTCCTTTGTCGTATGTTTGAGTTTTCATCTGCATCAGCCTTTATCATGATTTCCGAACCCCTTTAGCTTCACCTCTGTGCTGTCATGTTTCGCCTCCATGCTTCAATCCGTTGTCTGCCTCAATTGCGAAGCCTAATCGCCATCCGTTGTGCTCAGTTAGAGAATGGTGTTGGTCAGATCGTTTTGATGACTCGCTTGTCAGGTTCTGTGATTTTGTATCTTTGTACTTCAAATTTAGCCATGTTAGATATAAAGTTTCTATGTTTCGGTTTATATAGGTTAATAGGAAATATTTTTCCGGTTAATTATCAACACATACAACTTCAATATAGCTCTGTCATATGACACAAATTGTTTTGAGTGTCCTTCTAGTGGTGTGCTTGATCCTGGTAAAAATGACACCTTTTTATAGTAATTACGTTGAACGTGTCATATCTGTATTTTCGAGAAAAAACAGAGTAAATTATTTCATTTTCATCCAAAAATCAACATGTGCATGTCACAGTGAAGAATAAGGCGTTAATATGCTCAGCTAGCCATTAAATCGAAGCACTGTATAACATGTATACACGTTAGAAAATGAAATCCACAGTTTATTGAAAAAAAATGAAAAATACAACTACCCTACCATAACAAACTGAGCTCCACGTCAGTTAATCAACTCAAAACATCATTTTTAATATAATTAATATAAAACAACTCCAAAATGTTAGAGAAATCAAACAGATGGACTGGTCAACTAGAAGCTGATCAACATCAAACCATAAAAAACCACGGTCTTTTGTGTGTATTTTGATTTGATAGGCATTCAATTTGCGATGTGGCAATGGCAAAATATTTTTCTTTTGTGTTGATAATTGGTCGATTGGCGAGTATGTGGCTGTATTTGTCGTAAATGGAACATAATTTGAACCCAAATGCTTGAGAATTCACAGTAGTGAAAATGGGCATTGCTACACAGTATGGACCAGTTTTTTTACAATTGGCATTCAATTAGCATGTATGTTTTAAGTAGAAGGCGTTCTAATTTATATGTAATACTAAAACAGAGCTTTTGATAATGTGATTTGACATTTTTATGTGTTCCTTCCTGAATGTTTTGTATATCTAGCTTGAGTTACAAGAATGAAAGTATCTTGTTCCCAGAAAATGTTGGCTTATTTAAAAACTTGATGGATAAAACAAAGATGAAATCAAGGATGAAAATGTTCAGTTTTATTCTTTTCATTAGATTCTTTTATTATCTAGCTCTTACTTGATTCTTTGGTATGTATTAGTTGTGTTAGTTGATACTACTTATATTGCTTTTATTTTTAATCTGGAATTTTGCTCACTGGCGGTTGAACCTTGTTCTTTTAATATTTTTTTTGCTGATTGAAGGTTTGCTAGTTACAGAACTATTGTACAATTTAGCAGACAGTTAGACTTAACAGTTTTTAAATTTGTTGTAATATTAGTAACAGTTGCAAATTTATTTGTGTTTTCATGTTCTGCTGATTTTCCAAAGTATTTGAGTTGCCCTTTATATCAATTTCTGCGTTACCTCTTTGCAAGTTGACCCTAAAAGCCAGATTGCTAACACTAAAGGTATCAATAGTTACATGATCTTTAAACTGTAATACAGAGATTTATTATAGGTGTGCTTTATAAATATTTTGCAGGTCTTGCACTGATATCATGCACGCTGGCTAAAACATACTTGATTCATAACGAGGAGAAAGTGAAGGAGCTATTGAGCAGTAAAAGTATTCCCGAAAAGATTAAGATTGGCCTAGAAGATTGCAAGGAACTGTATGAAAACTCCATAGATGATGTTGGTAAAGCAGTTGATGCCTTGAACAAAAATGATAAAGGAATGACACAGACATGCTGAGTGCATTGCTAACTAATATTGATACCTGCATTTGCATACATACATATGTTAGCAATTAACACACATTTAAGAATTGACAACAAGTAGTTCTCAACTGTCAATGGCTTTAGGTGTGCGGACAGTAGTATCAGTAGTGATGATCAGTGGTGTAGCATCACAATCGTGTCATATTGTCGGATACTTGAGAGGTAATGAACTGCATATTTGTTCTAGAGAACTGATGATATTTATTCTTTTGTTATCTTATATGTATGATAGAGTAGAAATATGAGTACAAAATACTCTATTAGAAAAAATGTGTTTTGAGAGAAGAAATTGTCATACATGAATGTTGTATGAAAATTGTAGAAATTTTTATTGTAGTTGTTTGTACTATTAAAACTTTGTTAAGATAAAATTTTTATTTATTTGTTTCATTCTGTGATATACACTATTAATAAAACAAATACATTTAATATGTAATATCTATAAGCTGTATTTTTTTTTTACAAATTTCTGAATCTATTGCAACGGGTATATACTGTTGTAAAATAGTCTGTTGCAACAGTAAAAACCTCTTGCAAAAAAGTCTACCGCAACAGGAAATAACCGTTGCAAAAAGGGACCGACCTATTGCAACTTCGGCTATACAGACGGGCCCTTGCCTGTTGCAATAGGTCTACTGCAACAGATTTTGCCTGTTGCGAAAAGTGTTTTTTGTTGTAGTGGCATATTCACACATCTCAATGCCAAATAGAGATAAATTTGATAGAAAAGGAGAAAAACTCATATTTGTTGGCTATAGTGATGAGTCAAAAGGCTATCGCCTTTACAATCCTATAACTAGCAAACTTGTGGTTTCAAGAGATGTGTTATTTGATGAAATGGCATCTTGGAATTGGGATGGAAACTCTCCTAATATAATAAGTCAAGGTCAGCCTTATGATTCAAATGCAGAAAATGAACATGTTGATGTTACACCTGAAAATTCAAATCCTGGCCCCCCTAAAATTCTAAATGAAGATGATGGTTCAAGCTCAGAAAGTCCTATAAGAAAGACAAGGTATTTGAGAGAGATATATGAGACAACAGATTTTGCTCTCTTTACTTGTGAACCACAAAATTTTGAGGATGCAGCAAACGAAGAAATTTGGAGAAAAGTTATGGAGGAGGAGATTTCTATGATAGAGAAGAATAAAACTTGGAAATTGCTGAATGTACCGATTCACAAAGAAATTATTGGATTGAAATGGATTTTTAAAACAAAGTACAACGAAGATGGCAGCATACAAAAACAAAAGCAAGGCTCGTCGCAAAGGGGTATTCTCAAAAACCTGAAATTGATTATACTGAGCCTTTGCACCGGTTGTTCGAATGGAAACTATTCGTGTTGTTCTTGCTCTTGCAGCACAATTGGAACTTCAAGTATTTCAACTTGATGTCAAATCAACATTTCTTAACGGAGAGCTAGAAGAAGAAGTATATGTCCAGCAACCTCCAGGATTTGAAGTGAAAGGGGAAGAGAATAAAGTTTACCGTCTCAAGAAAGCACTTTACGGACTAAAGCAAGCACCGAGAGCTTGGAACAACAAGATTGATAGTTATTTTCTCAAAATGGGATTTCATCGAAGTCCAAATGAGCCTTCTCTCTATGTCAAGAAGGAAAATAATGATTTTTTAATTATGTGCATTTATGTGGACGATCTTATTTATATGGACACCAATATGAGGTTAGTTGAAGAATTCAAACAAAGGATGATGAATGATTTTGAGATGACCGATTTGGGAGCAATGAAGTATTTTTTGGGAATACAAGTTAAGCAACGCAATGGAGAAATATTTATATCTCAGGAAAAATATACAGAAGCACTTTTAAAGAAATTTTGCATGGAAAATTGCAAACCAGTTTAACTCCCATGCCAACAAATGATAAGTTGATGAAAAATGATGGAAGTGGAAAGATAGATGCTAAACTATTTAGGAGTCTTGTTGGTTCACTGATTTATCTCACAAACACAAGGCCGGACATCGTTCAAGCTGTAAGTATGGTTTCAAGGTTCATGAATGAGCCAACTAAATTGCATTTTGTTGCCGCCAAAAGAATCCTGAGATATTTGCAAGGATCAAAAAGAACTGGAATAAAGTATGTCAAAGAACATGAAAGCAAGCTAATCGGTTATACCGACAGTGATTGGGCTGGTTCAATGAATGATAGAAAAAGCACTTCGGGTTATGTATTTTGCCTTGGGACTAATATTATTTCATGGAGTTCGAAGAAGCAGAAATCTGTTGCGCTATCGTCGGCTGAAGCAGAATACATCGCTGGTACGGACGCAACTTGTGAAGCTATTTGGCTGAGACGGATACTTGCTGATTTACAAGCAGCTCAAAAGGAGCCTACAACAATATATTGTGACAATATGTCCACAATTGCAATGACAAAGAATCCGTTGTTTCATTCCAGGTCAAAGCATATTGAACTACGGCAACACTTCATTAGGGACATGGTGAGCAAAGGAGAAATAAAATTGGTGTTTGTTAAGACAACTGATCAACTTGCTGACTTTCTTACCAAAGCAGTTCCACTGGATACACTTCAGAAGACAAAGGATGTACTCAAAATTGCAAATTAAGAGGGGGCGTTGAAAATATAATTTACAATTAATTAGTAATCTAGAACTTTTGTATTTATGGCTGGAAGAATCATGAAGAAAATAAATGCAGTCAAAGATGTCAGTTCATATGAAAAGCCACGTTGATAAATTGTATTGCAGTATTTATATATGCCATGTAATTCAAGCAGCTGTTGACAGAACAAAAATTCCATTTGCAACTCATATTCTTATTCTTGTTATTGCCATTATTCCCAACAGCACTAACGTTAGCAATTAGATCTAAGGTCTTGATCAAATAATTCAGTTCAAACATTCGAGTCATCAAAGGTTTGACCAAAATATCAAAAATAATTATTCGTGTGATTGTTGGGAAAAAACGGAGGAATTGTTTATTTAGGTATCAATAATTAGATACTTACCGAGTTTGTTGTTTGAATTGTATCAAAACTGTGGGGTCAATGAAATTTAATATATCTATGGTACATGGTGATAAATATCAACAGTGGAAAATCATTTTAACCTTTGATTGAAATATAGCAAATCAGTGTTTGAAAATACTGGTTATTGACAAACCATACGGATGGTTCAGCTGTGTCAAGAGATGGATAGAAGCAAAATTAACTACTACAACCAAGTAATGGATAACAAACTTTAAATTTATACATCAAAGTTGGTGAAGAGATGAAGGAGAAGTCTGTTGAGGAAAATGCAGAAAGCCATGTGTATATGCTGAAGCCATGCATAACAGTGTATTAAACAGGTGAATTAGAAGGATCTTGTATTTAGAAATAGATTAATTAAACGTGAAAAAAACGAACAAATGATGTACTGCAATCAAATGCAAATAATGGAGAAATATGATAGGAAACTAAGATCAAAATACGTGTCATCAAATTAATGTTAGAACAAAGCAGTTATTTTGTAGTATCGACCGTCCACTTCCATAAGCCATGGTAATTGACAACATCAGTATCTGCCTTTAATATATTGACTTGTGCATACACCATTATAGGCAATAGCAGATATTAGTAGTTGATTGGAAATACTAAGAAATCCGCAAAATTCATGAACCCAAAAGTGGTAGATGTACTCATACATTTCTTACAAATTAACAAACAAAAGTAAAGCAATTAGGCAATTTAACATAGGAAAACAATACAGAAGATGAAATAGGCACACCACAACCTACAATTGCATGATTCTGAGAACTTGTCGATTTAATGGAAAGTGAGGAACTCAGACCTTGTAAACAAACATCGATAACCAAGAGGAAAAGATAGTCCAAAAATTTAGGGTGGAAAAGAAGGTATAAGGACAGAGGATAAGAGATGTTGTGGAGACAACGGAGGCTGGGATAATGTGTGTACCAGCGACAAAGGAGAAGGAATAAATGTTTGTAAAGGGTACGGGAAAAATTAGGTTTAAAAAGATTAGAGCAGAGATTCATATGGAGGGAGCAGTTAGGAGAGGGAAAAAATAAACCGACACACAGAATTGGGGAAAGGAGAAAATGCATTGCTGTGGAGGGTACATGTCAGCCTATGGAGGTTCCTATTTTCTACTATAAGTAACAGAAAAGAGTGAGGAATGCCTCTACATGGAAGCAGGTTACAATGCCTAAAATTAGCAGCACTGTCAAATGTATGTGGTTCGCTGTAGCCAGGCCGGTTTTAGGGCTAGGCGGCCTAGGCGACAGCACAGGGCAACTCACCTAAAGAGGGCAACCATGGCCGGGTTTGCTGGTGGAGAAGATGACTGCCTAGAGAAAATATAAATGAAAGTATATCACACAAGAGTATAAGTATCTTTGGCTCATTTTGTTGTCAGACAATTGCAAATTTGAAAGATGCAGGTTCGATTCCCGCCATTTGCAACCCTTGTGATTATTTTTCCCCTCCTCGTATGAACTAATTTTTTCCTCCAGTGTTCTACCCTGGCCTAGGGCAGCTAATTTTGCCCTGCGCATTTTAATCCTTGCCTAGGGCAACCCGAACTATAGAGCCGGGCCTGCCTGTAGCCTATCTCAATTATGACCATCTTATATATCTGTTGTTGTATTTTATGAGAATCAACAATTTTATGAATGTGGTCAAAAATGCTAACGAATGAAATATTAGTTTATGTAGTAGTTGCGTCATACTATTGATAATGACATTATTTCACATATTAAGAAAAATCCCAAATATAATAATTTGAGAATCCTACTAACCCAGATAAACCTTACCATTCTGTTAAAAAATTAATTCAAAATCTGATAGTTGATTACATAGATATCAAGCCAAAGATTTTCAACATGAAAGTAGGAGCCAATTTCTATGGAAGCAAGCTCAACAGTAGTATATATCACTTATCCGTCTAGTGTAAGGGAGAAAGCAGCGAGCTTCGTGAGTTAGATAGGCAAATTTCCAAGGACGGTTTCAAAGAAAATAACTTTAGTCATTAGAACTTCGAAGAGATGAGTAGGAAGGAAAATAAGAGTAGGCCTAAGATCCAAAGAAAATAACTTTAGTCATTACAACTTCGAAGAGATAAGTAGGAAGGAAAACAAGAGTAGGCCTAAGATCCAGAAGGCTTCTTGAAGCCAAATAGCCTAATTTCAAGTTAATTCTGGAGAAAATTATTTGTGCACATAATTGAGCTACATGCACCCACACCCATTAACGATAGAACAAAAAAATAAATTAAAAATGAAGTCAAAATTATTGAAAAAAATATTAAATAGTAAGAAAATAAATGCACATTTCATGTTGCTCAGTTATGCAAGCTCTAATTTTTTTTCCACGCTATTACCACACAACCCAATCGAATAACAGAAAATGCTGTCATAATACTATACCCCTCAAAATTGCCAAAGCTCCCCTTTTCAACACTATGATCTTATCACCCCTGCAACTATCTGAAGCCTTCACCAGAAACAATACAAAAGGCATACCAAACTGCCATAACCTTCAATAAGAACTTCAACATCAAAATTCCTACTACGTGCATGTATTCAACAATGTCATCCTCTGCTATGTTTTTTTTTCCTTTTCCTTTTTATCATATTGATCGAAGAGACTACATATACTTGCTGTTAAATTGCATCAAGTGAGGCATTACCGATGAATCCAGGAATTCTATGATCATTATCCTAATGCATAATGCACCTTATAGCATAGTTTTCAACAAATAAGGTAGGAAGATAATTTATCAGCCATTTGTATAAATATTTTGAGAATGCTTATATTACTACATAGGAAAATGACTGAATTGTAAAAATCAGGAGAAAATAATGTAAAGCATATGAAATGAATGAAATATTAGTTTCTGTAGTATTTGCGTCATACTATCGACACTGACATTATTACACATATTAAGATAAATCCCAAATATAATAATTTGAGAATCCTACTAACCCAGATAAACCTTCCCATTCTGTTAAAAAATTAATTCAAAATTTGAGAGTTGATTATATCGACATCAAGACAAAGATTTTCAACATGAAAGTAGGAGCCAATTTGTATGGAAGCAAACTCAATAGTAGTATATATCACTTATCCGTCTGGCGTAAGGGAGAAAACAGCGAGCTTCGTGAGTTAGATAGACAAATCTCCAAGGATGGCTTCAAAGGAAATAACTTTAGTCATTACAACTTCGAAGAGATGAGTAGGAAGGAAAATAAGAGTAGGCCTAAGATCCAGAAGGCTTCTTGAAGTCAAATAGCCTATTTTCAAGTCAATTTTGGAGAAAATTATTTGTGCACATATTTGAGCAACATGCACCCACACCCATTAATGATACAATAGAAAAATAAATTAAAAACAAAGTTAAAAATTATTGAAAAAAAATAAAATATTAATAAAATAAATGCACATTTCATATTGTTCAGTTATGCAAGCTCTAATTTTTTTTTCCATGCTATCAGTACACAACCCAATCGAATAACCGAAAATACTATCACAATATTGTACCCTTCAAAATTGCCAAAGCTCCCCCTTTCAACACTATGATCTTATCACCCTGAAACTATCTGAATCCTTCACCATAAACAATACAAAAGGCATACCAAACTGCGATAACCTTCAATAAGAACTTCAACATCAAAATTCCTACTGCGTGCTTGTATTCAACACTGTCATCCTCTACTATGTTTTTTTTTCCTTTTTATCATATTGATTGAAGAGACTACATATACTTGCTGTTAAATTGCGTCAAGTGAGGCATTACCTATGAATCCAGGAATTCTGTGATCGTTCCTAATGCATAGTGCACATTATAGCAAAGTTTTCAACAAAGGTAGGAAGATAATTTATCAGCCGTTTGTATGAATATTTTGAGAATGCTTATATTACTATGTAGGAAAATGGCTAAATCCTAAAAATCAGGAGAAACTAATGTAAAGCATATACGTAAGCAGCATGCGCTGCGTACCTCAATCATGAGAGGCTAGTTCGATTCATTAGAAGGAAACCTACAACAAAAATTACAAAAACAGTAGTTTGTAAATTGCTGTCATTTTTTAAGTTGTATGTAAATTTCCGATGGAATTTGTATATTATGGTCACGGCAGTCATGAAGCAATTCATTACCATGCCTGTCAGCTGTTGTCCTACAGTCAGCAATTGTTAAAAAAAACATGCAACTGTCCTAGGTCGTTAAAACCAATAGTTTTAATGCGAACATGGTATGTAGTGTGATATTCAATATGTTTTGAAGTAGCAGAAACATAAAGTTGGGTATAACCTGATAGGCGTATGTAGGAGTAAACTTAGTTTTTGTTGCCCTAGCCCGAGGGCTTGGTGGACTGTCCTTTGGGTCGGGCCTATGTCAAACCTATATTATTATAGAGCAATTGTTATTGGACACAATTACTCTTAAAGATGGTGTGTGCTACAATGTACTGACATACTGTAAAGCAGGACTAATAAATAGGCTTCGCACATGGGTTAAACCAAACAATAGATGGATATATATAGAGGAAAGCCAGTATATTAATGTTGTCGAGGAAATTATCAAAATTTTAGGGTGTGTTTGGTTAAAAATGAGTTTTGGTTTTTAGTTTTCAAAATTAATTACAAAATTTTAGAGGTGTAGAAGGAGGAATGGTAGAATGAAAGCAAGATGGAGGGGACCGCGGAGGGGATGTAGCAATCATGAAATGAGGATTTGGTCTCCATATTTCTCTCATTTCTCAAAACACGAAAAATGGATAAAAGTTGTTTTTTATTTTGTGTGTTAACTTTGTTTTCTAAAATTGTTGTTTTCCATGATTTACATGCGTTGTGCACATTTTTGTATGGACGAAAACCCAAAACTTAAAATGGTAAACCAAACACTACCTTAGTATTTAATGAGGCATTCTAAAAACAGAAATTAAAACCGAACAGAAGGGGAATAAGCACGCAGTGATCAAAAAGAGACAACTTGCATAGTTAGTAAACGTAATTGCGACGTACTGGTCAAGTTTAGAAATTTACATATTACAGCGTACAAAATGTAGTAAGACGTCCAAAAGAAGTGTAATGCTCAAACTTTGATTCAAAATGTAGCAAGACATCCAAAAGAAGTGCTTGGTATTGAACCAATCTGTTTTTAACTTGGTTTGAAAAAAAATTGTACTATGAACTTGTTATTTTAAATTTGTACTATTCGAACATATGGTCAGACCTAAGGCTGTTATGGTAATGGTTACCATTTAGCAAATATCGTTACCGTACGTTTTTACTTGTAAGTCAGCATTTATTACCGTTACCCATCGACTGGTATACCGATAATCTGGCAACCATTATACTGGTAATGGTAAATTCCCGTTTGTCAATCATTGTTTGTAACTTGATATGTTTTTTTATATATTGCATTTTTGTTATACTATATTTAGTGTTAGTTAGTAAAAAGAATAAATGAGGAAGAAAAATAAGTGCACCTGGAATCATTTCACCTTATTATTGAACTAAATTTAATCATTTATTTGGCTCTAAATACATGTTACGAAAGCATGCCAGATGAATATACAAATGTTTTAAATTGATTAGTAAAATTACCGTTAACGCTGATATTGAAGAAAAATTATCAATAATTTAATGTTAAAAATGGTAAATTTATCTTACCATAACTGGTATACCGTTTACAAAAAAAATGATTACTAATCGACTGAAAATGGTAAATTTACCGTTACCATAACAGGCCTAGTCAGACATGTGGTTCAGTGGGAAAATACGTGGAATCAAATTTTGTTGTCCCAACTCATATTCGAAATGAAAATCGTACGGTACTCATAAGTACATATTTCGATCGCGGACATCGGACATTCGTACAAAATTTACAGTCATAGTGGTAGTTTCCGTTGATATTCTTAGAAATGGATTTTCTTTCATATTTGAACATCATAAAATATAATTTGATTTTAAAAGCAGGAAATTATACAAAATACCAACACCGTAAGTATTTTTACTTCCCTTTTTTCCACGTTGAAACATAAACCAAGCTTACTAAGCCCTTTCGAAAGCATGAGGGATATCATCCTTTGACTTATTTCATATATACATGTTTCGCACATACATATTTTATGTGAAAAAGCCCATTAGCTAAATAACTATTAGAACCATTTTGAGTTGAGGTTAATAAAATTGTCGGAGAAAATAAGAGGTTATATGTTGACATTTAAGTGAAAAAATGCAACAAGGTTTCAAAATGAGCTATTAACAATGTAATTTTTAATATAGTATTCTTTTCAACAGTGAGAATACTGCATTAAAAACATGAATATTGTGTATGAATCTCTCATTCTTGGAAATGTCATCAAAAGATAACTATTACCATGTTAAAAAGCAATTGGGTGCGTACAATAGTTTTTAATGTTTCTGATCAAGAAACCCAAGCCTTGAAGGTTGTAATTATATTGTTTCATGCTTCAACGTGCTGTAGCTACTTCAATAGAACATGTAGGTGCACAGCAGTGTTATGGTTTGAAGTTTAGCAGTGATAGTAAAGGAAAACCAATATTATGTTTACCGAAGTATGGGTAAAACCAATATTAAAAAAAGACTGCAAAATATTATAAAATCCAACTCTAGCTAACTTGCAAGTATAAAATTCAAAAGTTAATGATGGCATCAAGATTGAAAAGAATATTGAAATTAGAAAAGCACATATATATATATTGGAATGCTTACACAGATATAGTAATAACTCGATAAATCAATCATCATAGCTTGTATATTATCAGGGAAAGTGTCTGGAATAATCATTGAGGTTGTCCTTACCCTATGGATAAAAAATAAAAGCATGAAAGCATAAGAATCAGAACATTAGTTTATAATGAAGTACATGCACAAATGTAAAAAAAAATTGACTGGATTTGTATGGTAGGTTTATGTAGCACAAATGTTAAAATATAATAGATTTAAGTATAGCAATTCAAACCTGGTTGCATCTTCTATGGTAATTTAAGTGATTTTGAGCAAGTATAGGATTTCATCTTTTCTCATGTTAGCATGTCTGTCTGCATTTGGAAACATAACTTCAAGATTTTAGCTTCTACAGTTTTCATTAGGAAATATGTAAATTATATAATTTTAAGAAACTTAAGGACCGAACTTTCATGGTTTATTGATGATTCGTGATGTATGATTATAGTGGACTTCCTCCATTGTGATCACTCTTCAGGTTATGGTACCTGCATCATACAGTTGAAGTTTTATGCAGTGAAATAATTTTAATTATCATAATACAGTGATAGAATGGAAATTTTACTTCTCGTGAGAATGAAGTGGAGCTTTCCATATTGCACCCTATTCTATATCTCAATTCTGTTATTTATAACAGAGTAATGCAATTGTGAGATAATTAACCAAGCATTATACAATATTTCCGATAAAAAATGCAAGTATTTTTCTAAAGCTACACAATAGAATTAACCAAATTATTGGGCCAGTATATAAAATCTTGTAATAAACTTGTACCTGTATGACGAACCTCTGTAGTGTGGTAATTTCATTAATTCCTGCTTTGACAAACCTCTATTGCCAATATCTTTTGAATATCAGCTTAAAGGAATGTGCACTATGCTTTACATATCCTCAAAAATGAGTAGATATACAATGAAAATCGGTTTAGATCTACGTAATTCTTGTTATTTGTTGAAATACATAAAGTACGCAACCTCACTTGTTATTCTCTCCTGTATAAGGTAGAAAGAAAGTTATTTTCCAAAAGATAATGAAGTGATCTATATATTACGTTGATTCAACTACCATGCATTTGTGGCTAGTCGTCATGCTTAAATGAAAATATAACATACACATATGTCTATGTGTGTAAACATGATAACCTCATTTCCACTATTTGTGTTTAACTGCCCTGCAATGTATTTCGCTACCATCTTATTTTCTATCAAGCTAGTTATTCATGCTAACCCCACCAAATGTCATTAGTGTATTATAAGGTAATGCAAAGTTTTGCATTCAACTATCCTGCAATGTAACTTACATGCCTGTAAAGCTAGTTCTTCATGCTATGACAATTAAAGTAATTGAATTTCATGATAATTTAATGTGTTTATCCCATGATTTTGTTTGTGAATACCATCGCATAAACCAATAATCAGACACTAATTCCATATGCTAGAATAAGGCAGTAAACTAATCCATGCAGTGGGCACTGAAGATTAAATCGATGTTGTGCCAATCAACATCAAGCACGCCCAAAGAATATCATTATGAAGTATTGCAGAGTTATAAACGGGTAATCACCAAACCATATAGACTCCAGATCGCGCTAACAAATGTGAATCAAGAAATCTGATAATGATTTCCATTCAAATGGTCGTGGATTTGTAGATTATAAAAAAGTTTTTCAAATTTTCTCATGATGTAGTATTAGATATCATAATCAAGATCCGATAACAACAATATCACACAACCCATAATATATTTTACTCATTCCCCGTAGGTTTTCTAAGCATACTGTTCAAAACTGTAATCAAACATGATTTGCAAGGCTTACTCATTTCATGGATATCGGATTCTTCCCAAAAACACCTTCGTTGCGGGATCCTTCTTGGTAGATCCCAATCGTAGATTGTAGTTAGTGGGGTGCAAACCTTTGGTGTAGTGAAATTGACGGCACTTAGAGCTAGATCAGTGCAATTTCAGTGACTGGCTACCTTCAGTGGATGTCTGATGGATCCACAAAGTGTTGAAAGATTCGTGATAATCAGGGTGGAGGGCGAATGAAGTGAAGTTTGCTGGAGATGGGTACTGTCCGAATGACGTTGTTGGGTAGGAGGTGGCGACGATGTATAACGGTAGTGCGTCTGATTATACCGTGTTGGATCAGGAAGTGGGAGGAGTAGTTCGCGCAAAGCAATTTACGGTGGTCTGTATGCGCTATGATGGTTAGCAGCGTTGGCGACATTAATTGAGGACCAAGTTTGAGATAATTTGGGGAAGAAGGGAGGAATGAGGCGGTGGGTTGAAGAGGAGAAACTGTTTTTATCTTAGGGATTGGGGAAAAGGAAAAGTTACCGATTCGAGGAGTTGTAAAAAAGAAAGAGTGCGTGAACAGTCGTCGTTTGACAGTACTAGGATTGCATGTAGCCACGTAAGCAGTATGGGTTTCCTGTTGTCTTGTTTAAGTAATAGATTTCTGATATGCCTATTTCTACTATCATATGCCTATCTTTGTTACTATAAACTTATTTTGTTTCTTATATGCAAATTACGTTCTTCTCTCTCTCATTCCCTTTCTATTTTTATAGCCTAGGCTACCCACGAGCATAGGCCAATATTGCTGAAACATGCGCATGAACGAAATTGGGATGAATTGGAGGGAATGATTGGGAATGATAACTTGGAGCATAATCTATACTTTGAAATATGACTAAAATTTTGGGGGCATATGTTATACTGTGAATTATGACTGGAATTTGGGGAATATGAATATGTAGGCTTAACTTAAGATAAAGCGAAACATGCTAATGGAACTCTAAAGAACCTGTGAAACCTGTTTAAATATGTTAGGGTTACGTAAAACTATTCAATCTGTTAGGGTAAGTAAGTCTGTTTAATCTGTTGGGGGTTATGTAAACCTGTTTAATCTGTTAAGGTTAAATAACCTGTTAACCTGTGAAAACTTAACCTGTTAATATGTGGGGTTAGGCAAACCTGTTAATCTGTAGGCTTAACCTGTCAAAAATCCTAATTAATTGGGGGACACAAGTTTTGGGGTTAACTTGTGTCATCTGCCGTGTGGGACCCATATCAGTCAGTATCCCATTCTAGCATTAAACGGGTTCCCGCACTAGGTAGAGGCCACGACACGCATACTGAACCGATTATAAGAGGTTTATCTCAAAGGGAGTGTGTATGGGAGTGTTCCAACGGGGTTATGTGCGTGCATGAGTCCGATCTGTAGGGGGAAATAGGTCATTGTAGCACCACTAAATAGGTCTGTGTCCTTTTGTAGTTTGCCACTTTACGAAGTAATGCACCCTACTGTGGGGCCGACATAAGGTATTTACGTGTTTGGGAGACGATCGATTGGGGGGTAGTAATAAGGGTATATGTATTCATGTCTGTTTCCGTGGGGTACCTGTATTTCTGTTTGGGGGTAGCACCCATTATTTCTGTTTAGGTACCGCTTATTTCTGTTTGGGGTAAAACCTTTACTATAGTACACCTAGAACTACCATTATGTTTCTGTTTGGATCATTTTTTCTGTTAAGTAATTAGGGGATACCTAATTCCGTCATATATATGTTATATTAGTATTTGTGCAGAGAAAAGTATTCGAGAAGCATAATCCACTCTGTTTATTCTATTATTTCTATTCAGTCTGTTTATACTTGTTATATCCTACTGTTGTCTCTCATCTAGTTTATATGCCTGTCAAGATACTTTTACTTTTTTGTATGCCAAAAGTCACCGGACTCGCCAGACTTGACGTTTGACCCGTTTTGTTTCCTTTTCTCTCCCTTCCTCCCCCCCAAAAGGTTCTCAGGGCGGGATCGCTCAGGATTGAGGATTCTCTCTTCTGTTTCTGCTTGGATCTGGATCTTCTTTGATATATCGCTTTGACTACTTGTCTACTTGTTTACTTATGGGAATTATGATTTTTCATTTCTGTACTCTGATGGTTTCTAGCGCATGACAAGTGTTTTGTATTTGATGTATTTTGTTCCCGTATTTCAGTCTGATGTTGTATGAGACCACGAAGTTTTCTATTGGAAAATAAAATTTTAAATTTCTGCTGCTATTTTATATATCTGTCTTGTGAGATTCTGTTTTGTTTACCTATAACTCTTCACGGAACTTAATGCATTCTGACAAAAAGAGTGACATTAACAGACGTGGGGTGTCACACTATGCCATATACATATATTACATCACGAGTGTCAGAGACACTTAACATCACATAGCCTAAAAAACAAGAAGCTAAAGAAATATCATGGATATTGTAGCAGCACAAAATGTTAACAAGACCACCCAGCTGCTACAGAAATTACAAGTGCTCCACGCCCCCAATGAAATGTAGATCGAAAGGCTTCAGATGGCCTGAAAGTCCCATGAATTGGCCAAAACATCAGTTATCTAGAGAAGGGAGGAGGAGCAGTTCACCCAGATGAACCATGATTTGTTCCAGAACACTAATCTCTAAACTACCCTATCGACGTGCTTTTTTGTCAAAGCTGTCACATGTCAAGAATATCACTGGAAGACATAAAACAATTTGGTCGAAGTCGCGATGCCAACATAAAAAGGCCCAAAACCCCAATCATATAGCCATTTTTTGGGCCTGAAAACATCAATTACAATGCGATGCATGGCAACTCTTGTAGCCTTCTGAATTAGCTCCAGGTTCGACTTTTGTTTGGCTAAAACGGACTTAAGGTTTGAAAGTTACATCTGTTTCCATGAACGTGTGCAGAAATTTTAGATCCCTGAGGAATTTTCGGATCCCTCACCTTCAATATTTCGAATCCCTCTGGTTCGGGTCCCAGGAATTTGTATTCTTCAATATTTCAAACCCCTCATATCAAAACATGCAGTTTCGTATCCCTCGAGTCTTAACTAACACATACTTTGACTCCCTCTTCAATCTCATTTTCGTGTCCCCTGGGATACGTATTTCGTATCCCTCGGGATACGAAATTTCATATCCCAAGGGTGTAATTTTCGTACCCTTTGGGATATGAAATTTTGTATCCTAGGGGAGTAATTCTCGTATTCCCCAAGGGGATACAAAATTTCCTGCACTTCACACAAGGAGTCGAAATTTTCTGGTGGCCTCTTCCAGGGATACAAAATTTTGCTATGTGGGCCCCATTTCCTACCTACTCCACTACCAACCCTCTACTATAAATACCCCAAGGCATGGCCTTCATTTGGATCCTTTTTTCCTTGAATTTTTGGACTTCTAGACCTCTAAAACCCTCATTAATGGATGTCATCTCCTTTTCATGGCCATTGGACATGGCATGAGCAACTGAAACATTGTACAAATGTTTTCCATCACCAGACATCTAGTGGCATAAAAACACCATATTTGGCTGTTTTGGGTATTTTAAATATTTCTTGGACTTCTTCAACATCGAAGCTACTTTTTGGACGCAGTTGACTAAGTCAATATATTTTTCACCCAACGAAGAAGAAATACATTTTGGTTAAAGTTTAGAATTAACATATATTTTATTGTTCTATTGCAATGCTTGTACACGAATATTGCCCGAACTTGTACTAACTTTGTAATCGACAAATATATGATGAATGATGACGATAAAGTGGACGAAGGCGTTAGTGCCGAACCATTATAAAAAGCTGTGTCTCCCATGTTTACTTTATTACATCTTTGGATTACCGTGTTCATACTACACTTACACTTACATCTTTGGACTACGCCGATGATAGGGATTGAAGAAAGTCAACTTTCAAATACATCTTCACACTTGGTGGTACGTCCATAAGTTGTTGATCGAGATTGCAAACTGTAAATGTTTTATCCACTATGAAGGCGAAGTTGATAGCTGTGGTGGAGGCTATAAAGGTGGCACTATATTTGAATCGTTTGTGGTGTGACTTGGGGTTTGAACACAATAGCATCGATGTTCATTGTGATAGCCAAAGTGCTATCCATTTGGCAGAGAATTTGGCGTTTAGCTCACGAACTAAGCACATAGAAGTGAGAGATTCATTCTTGGTAGCTATGGATGAAGATAAGCAAGAATATCTTTGGAAAGTTCACACAAATGACAATGTAGCGGATATGATCACCAGGACATTTCCAGTTGGGAAGTTTGAGCAATACTCGAACTTGATTCGCTTGGAGAAGTGCTAGGTGCCACTATATGGCACGGGTGAGAGAGGAGCTTTGTTTTGATGAAATATAGTAGCGGTGCGAGATTGAAGTTCTATCTTCTTGTAAGTACTAGTTGACACTCCTAAGCAATTTATTCTTTGGTTGAGATGGTTTTATAGTTAAGTGATTTCACCGCTTCATTAGCGGATGGGGGCTTTTCCTGAACTCGTCAATGAATGCAGTGGAAGGTGGCTTTATCAGAAATCACTGGGAAAGCATTCAAGCTTGGGTCAGGATAGACATGGTGATAGTTGGAGCTATCGGTTGTAGATGATGGTATGGTACCATTGGTACTAGAGATGGGTATAGTATTGAGGTAGAGTGTTAAATTTTGTGATACTACACGGTAGAATCGAAGAGGATTGAAATAGCTTCATGTAGGAGAAGACCGTTTGCAAATTAGATCTTGTATGCTGAAGTAGTCTGGCTGAAGTAGGGGTAGACGTCCGGATACCTCCCCCTGTGCAAACCCGCAAGTAGGGGAAGACATTTGGCAAGTAGGGGCAGACACCTTGAATTAGGGGCATACTTCTAATTCGTGCCAGAGTGACTTCCTGAAAGAAATTCCAAACATCTGGAATTCTAGGCCAGACGTCTGGAATAGAGCTCGGCCTATTTGTTTAGCCAAGATGATGTAGGTTGATTTATGATTGGCAGAGGGGCAATACTGTAAATTGCCAAGGGTATCTCTATACCTGTATAAGCTATCCTTTCTTAGATTTGAAAGAGTGATTAGTTCATCAAACCAAGGGTTTGTTCCTCCATTAATTTTGGTCTGGCAATCCTAAGGGTTTCTTCAATTCTAATCTCCGCAAACTTATATTCTCTATTGAATATTGTATCATTGTAATCAATCTCTTGTACTATTTTCATTTGATGATTTTTGATGGCAAAATATGTCATAAACACTCATAATTCTTACTTACATAAGAATTATAGTTTCGCGTGGAAAAGTAAGTGTGGAAAGCAATAAATAACACAAGAGATTTATAGTGTTTCGGTCTCTTGAGAGGCCTACGTCCACTTTGGAAGATTCATTGTTATATTATTAATAACAAAGGGTTACATGGTTGAGACTATCTCATGACATCCCTTTACATACATCTCTAAGTTATATGAGGTCATAACAGTCATATGCAAAATATATGGAAAAAGGCACTTTTGCCCTTCTTCTTTTTCAAAGCATGGATTCCATTAAAGAGGCTACTTGGAGCTATCAAGAGAAGTCAAATCACCAAATTCCAACCCTTTGAAGTGTGAGCTTTAGGGGTATTTATAGTGGATTGTTTAGGTGGGACAAGGTAGGAGTAGGTAGAAGTAGGTGACCACACCAAAAATCTCGTATCCCACAGTGCCAACTACCAGAATCTCGGACCCCACAGTGCGCATGCCTAAAAACTCATACCCCTCCCTGGGGTATGAAATTTGTACCCCGTTTGGTACGGAGATTGTTGGAATGGGCACGGTTGGTCGAGGTTAATGGAGCTTATGTCTTTCTGGGGTTCAAGCATTGGTTTGGCGATGTTTGGAGGAGTGGCGAGGTTCCTGTCAACATGATCCCTCTTTGGTTCCTCCCCTTTACTCCTTAGAGACAATCTAACCTTTAACTTCACGCGATGCAGTTAGTCGAGCGTGCCTTGCGTACATTTGGGAACTGGACCAGAAGGTCGATTAACATTTGTCCCCCAAAGTACGTCTTGTTGTGACATGATGTGCTTTGCGTTTGTTGATGTAGTTGATGAGTCGTCGACTTTTCTAGTAAACCAGCGAAAATAGACGTTAGTTTTTTAGCTCGTTTATTGTAGATTCGTAAAAGAGTCATTGTTGTTGTGACGGTGTGTCTACGTCGTTAAGTACACGCATTACATAACGCTTGCGTTTCAGAACTATTCATATACCCATGCAATGTGCGCACACACTAATATATATATATACATATATATCATATATATATTATATATATTGTTTTTCTTTCCCTTTTTTAATATATCGTACCCCGAATAGGGATACGAAAATAGGGTAAGAATTTTCGTATCCCACTGGGATATGAGTAGCCGTGCCTCGGAATACGAGGAGTCGACCATCTAATGTGTGTATGGAATTTTTGAGGGATAACAGTTAACAGCCTCGACTTTCCCATTGGCTTGAGAGTGAGCTATCGCTGAGAATCTTTTTTCAATTTGTGCCGTTGACAGAAGGATTTCAATTATGCGCTCTCAAATTGGGTCCCATTATCCAAGATGATGGCCCGGGGGACTCCGTAATGGGTGATGACCTTGCGGACGATCAAATTGATTACCTTCTTTGCAGTGATCATGGCGAGAGCCTCGACTTCTGCCTATTTAATGATGTAATCAATTACGACGATGGTATAGCGTGCCCTGCCTCTAGCCAATAGGAGAGTTTTGATAATATCTATTCCCCACATGGAGAACGGCCAAGGCTGACCATTTGCATCAATTCGATAGGCGGGGCACTTGGAATCTTTGAAAAGCGCTGGCATTTATCGCACTTGCGGGCATAGTTTGCAGTGCCTTGATCGAACGTGGGCCAGAAGTAGCCATGTCTGATGATTTTTCTTGCTAAAGTCTGCCCTCCGGTATGATCGCCACACTCACCTTCATGTACATCTGTTAACACATAGTTAGCGTTGTTGTGGGCTACGCATCGAAGTAGCGGGACAGAGAAGCCTCTGCGGTAAAGTACTCCGTTCAAAATGATGTAGCGTGCTGATTGGAGAGTGAGCGCCCGTCTTTTATTGTAATGTCCGGGGAGGGTCCGGTGCTGCTAGTAATTCTTGATCGGTGTCATCCAAGACTCGGGTTCGGCCTCGATGTTCATTATCGAGTCGTTCGGCGTCCAACCATTGCTTGGTGAATCGAGCACTTCGACTGGAGCGAGCCTCATGAGTTGTGCATCTTCGAAGTTTGCTAGCTTGGCCAACGAGTCGACCTTCTCATTCTGTTCTCGGGAGAATATGTGAGATGACATAGTAGTCTAATTGGTGAGAAAATCCCAAACCTGGGAAAGATAAGGAGCGAGTCGTGGCCCCTTGGCTTGGTATTCCCCCTGAACCTGAAGCACGATGAGCCGTGAATTGGAGAAGATTTGGATGGCCTTTAGGTCAAGTTCGATTGCGATTCTAAGTCCGACTATTAAGGCCTGTTGGTAGTAGGGAAGTTGAGCTTTAAAGCATAGCATATCGGGCGCTCTTCTGGAGTGATGAACACGATTCTTGCCTCGGAACACTTACTATAGGAAGATCCGTCTACAAAAAATTTCCACAGAATATCTGGATCATCAATGCTTTCCGGAGAAGACTCCTCGGTGGAGGTGAATTCCACTATGAAATCAGCAAGAGCTTGTCCGAGGATGGCTCGACGAGGGATGAATGTTATCTCAAACAAAGTCAACTCTATGTTCCACTTTAATAGTCATCCGAACGCTTCAGGTTGTTGCAGGACTGGTCAGAGTGGCTGGTCAGTGTAAACTTTGATGGGGTGAGATTGAAAGTATCGTAGCTTCCGGGAGGAGATCAATAGGCAATAAGCTAGTTTCTCCAACTTCGGGAAATCATTTCTGCCCCCGTCAATCGTTTGCTGATGTAGTAGACGGGTCGCTGGATGCAACCTTCAATGCGCACCAGTGCCGAACTAATTGGCTGCATGGAAACAGCCAAATAAATGTATAAGTCTTCATGGTCCACTGGTATGGATTGGATAGGTGGTCACTCTAAGTGATTCAATAAGTCCTCGAATGTGGCGACACATTCTAGGGTCCATTCGAAATTGTGTTTCCCTTTTCGAAGCAAGTCAAAAAGGGGAATGCATTTGTCGGTAGCTTTGGAAATGAATCGTCTTAAAGCGGTGACCTTTTCGTTTAAACTTTCGACATCTTTAATGTTCAAAGGGACTTGAATATCCCGGATTGCTTGGATTTTGTCTGGATTAGCTTTGATGCCTCGGGAGTTGACGATGATACCCAGGAATTTCCCTGAGGTGACTCCGAAGGAGCACTTCAAGGGATTGAGTTTCATGCCGTATCGACGGAGGACATCGAACATTTCGAAAAGGTCATGAACGTGGTTGCTTGATATTTTAGACTTTACTAGCATGTCGTCCATGTATATCTCCATGGATTTTCCAATTTTGTCCTTAAAGAGGCGGTTAACCATTCGCTGATAAGTGGCTTCCACATTCTTGAGTCTGAAAGGCATGACGCGGTAGCAATAGAGCCCAAGGTCGGTTATGAAAGAGGTGTGATCCTGGTTGCGAAGATACATCGAAATATGATTGTAGCCTGAGTAGGCATCAATGGTGGATAAGAGCTGGTATCCGGCAGTCGAGTCGACATTCCGTTCGATTTTCGAAAGTGGGAAGTTGTCCATGGGACACGCCTTGTTTAGGCCGGACAATTCGATACACGTTCGCCACTTGCCATTAGCTTCCTTGACTAAAACCGGGTTAGAGACCGATTCAGGATAGTCGGCTTCATGGATGAAATTATGGTTGAGTAGCCTATCTACCTCTTCCTTGAGTGCATTGGCTCTTTCGGGTCCTAAGAAGCAGCGTTTCTGTTTGACCAGAAATAGTGTGAGATCGAGGTTTAACTGATGGCAAGCAACTGCGGATTCGATTGCCTTTCATGTTCGAGTGGGTCCAAGCGAACACGTCTAGGTTGGCTCTTAAAAAATTAAACAAGATCCTCTCTTACTATGGGGTAGAGTTGCGATCCGATTTTCAAAACCTTTGATGAGTCATCTGGGCTGATCGAAACATCCACCATAGGTTCCACTGGAGTAGCCCTCTCACGATTGGGCTCTTCGTCCTCCCTCGGATCGAGATCGTTGAAAAGACGGCAGTGGCGCCTAAGCTAAGACTTAGACGCCTTTGATTGCTATGCGGAGATCGTCTTGTTGCAGGAAGACAAAGACAAAACCTTGCCCTTGTCCTTGTTGCGCGCTTTCTTCCGTTCTATTGCATAACAATCTCTTCTGGTTGCTTAGTCACCTTTAACCGTACCGATATCGCTTTCTGTTGGGAGCTTCATTCAAAGAGACCATGGCGACATGCAGATTCGGAACTCCATGTGAAAAGGGCGTCCGAAGAAAACATTGTAGGGGGAGGAAATGTCGATAGCCATGAAAGTGAGGACTCGGACCCATCTCTGATCCCCACTACCAAGTTCAATGGGTAGGTCAATCGTGCCTACCAAGAGATCTAATCCGTTGAAGCCGTGGATTGTGGAACGACAAGGATTCAAGTCCTTAGATTCCAACTTCATCTGATCGTTGGCAGCTTTAAAGATGATGTTGATTGAGCTTCCCGAATCGATTAATATCCTTTGGTATCAGTGATGTGATCACGAGAGGGTCTGTGGTTGGTATTTCGATTCTCGTTGATTCTCTTTCGCGGAAGACAATGTCATCCCGCATTGTTTTCTAAAGCTTAGCGGGGATGGGCTCGTCTAGTGTGGAACAAGTGTCATAGGTGGCGTGCTTAATAGAGCTCATGTACTCCTCCATTTTTTGGAAGATTTCGTGCGTGGGATAAGGTCCCCCATATATAGTGTTGATTACACAATTCTTGGCCTAGGGTTTGATCGACCAAGAGCCATCTTAGTAGGAGCTGGAGGTGTAGGCGCAGGAGAACCCGAGTTCGCTTTGGGAGGAAATGGTTCTTGAACGTACTACTCAAGGAGCTTTTCACAGATAAGCTTCTCAACGGCGTCCTTGAGTTAACGACCATCATTGGTATTGTTCCCGTACATATCGTGGTATCGGTAATACTTGTCGGTGTTCTTCTCGTGATCTTTGGACGCTCCGTAGTGCGGTTTCTTGTACAGGAGCGTGATGCATGTTTCTAGGTAGATCGTCTCCAAGTCTTTATTCAATGGAGTGTAGGCCATTTAAGCTTGGTAGCGGCCGAACCTTTTGAGGTCTGTTGGAACCTGGTTTTTGTTGCGGTTGCCTTGTCTGCCGTTACGTGGCTTCAAATTGTAGGGGTCTGCCCCTTGTTCTTATCGAAAGGTTTTATGACCAGCTTCCCTTTGGTGTTGTCGTCAATGGTATCGGCCTGCGGGTTGTTAGAGGAGTTGGTCCGAGATATGCTGTTACGCCTTGCTTCTTCTTGACATAAGAACTATCCGGCCTTCTCGTAGAAAGCGTCGAGACTTTTGGGTTGCTTCCTATCGATCCATGCCCCAAACTTGAAAGTGGGAAGGACGCCTTTGCCAGTTGAAAAAGCATGGTACGAGGTTCTAGATCATATACCACAGCAAGGGCGGTATTAAATCGCGAGAGGTAGCTCTTGAGTGACTCGGCGGGTCTCTGGTATAGATTAGACAGAGGAGAGCGTTCTTCGGAGTTGAGACATGCATTCTGAATTGCTTCACCAATTCTATGGCCAGCCGGCTGAAGTTGTTGACTGAATGGAGTTGAAGGCGAGAGAACCGGAGTAAAGGTGTGCCTGATAGGAAGACCGAGAAACACTTGCATTTGACCGGGTCAGTTGCCCGACTAGAGTCCATTTGCCATTCATAGCGATTCAGGAAGGCACAAGGATCGGTCGTGCCGTCATAAAGTGGCACCTGTGGCATACTAAAACACCATGGTCATTCGGCTTTGTGCACGAGCCTCATGAAGAGATTACGCCTTGGGTGGGTTTCCCATGAGTCGTTGGCATTCCCTCGCATTTCTCTCATAATCCTTTGGACCATGTCGAGGAGATATGTCGGATGCGGATCCGTTGGCGGGATCCATGGGTTTCGTCGGACATCGAGAGTTCTTTTTCGCAGTCGCCTTCTGTGATGCACATCCGACTCATCCTCTTCCATGTCATCAACATCTATAATCGGGTTTTGGTATGGACGATGAGGCTGAGCCGGTTGATGTGCATCTTGATCTGAAAGAGCATGGGCCGTTGGGAGAGTAGGTCTCTAATCCTGGATGGCGGCAGTCGGGTTCTATTGAGGAGGGGGTCGGTTGCTCGGACCCGATTCATAATTGATAATCAGTCCGAAATAGTTTCGATACTGTGCCCCATCACTATAAGTGATTGTGGTCCGGTCGCCATTTCTATTACCGTTGGCATAGCCGATGCTGTTGGCTGGGGCATTGGAGCAGAAGGTGACACTGTTAATGAGGCTCAATCTCCTTCTCTTATGTGGGCCCCTGGACTCGGAAGAGGAGGTTTCTAAGATGGTACGCCGAGGTTGGGCTTTTGAAACCAAAAAATGGCCACAACACGAAAGGTGTTGTTGGAGCACTTCACCAAACAGTTAGATTTTAGTTTAGGGAGCCACAAACACAAAATAAAGAGCAAAAAGGAAAGAAAAAGAATATTTTAAAGTGGTTCGGCCTATGTCCACTATGGTATCACTTCTCATTATCATAGTTGAGTTTACAAGGTACGTGAATTCACTAATATCACTCATTTTATGATATTTTTCTCTTTTCTCTCTCTTTGATCTAGATTTCACTTGAATATGCCAAAAAAATGGATTGATATTTCTAAGTGTGGTGAAGATTGATGAATATCTTCAACACTTGAGCACTTGAGTGATTTTCCTTGATTACATGATTGTTTTGTGTTAGATCTAGGCTTTAGAGAGGATTGATGGAGATTAGAGAAGCATGGATGGAACTTGGCGCTTTCTAATGGAGTTTATAGGAGATTTGATCCATTTGTTCTTGAAAGAAGATAGAGTGAGCTTTAGAAGCCATTAATGGAGCGTGGAGTGTTTGAGAGTGGTGAAGAAGTGATTTGAGAAGACCTTCGGGATGGAAAAATTGATCCGTTGAATGATGAAGAAGTGGGCTATTTATAGATGTAGATTTGAGGTAGTGGAAAAGTTGAAATTATGGTGTGCAGGGTACCGATCAGTCTGAAAGTTATTTACGCAAATGCCACTGGTCCAGCTGGCAATAGCTGACATACCTTAGGGTATTGATCGATCTAGAATAGACAACCGATAGGTCCCAAAATAAAGCGCCGATCGTCATATACATTTGCATAGCGACTGATCCTGTTGGATTTTATTTAATACCGACCATGCATTATTATGTCTTTGCCACAATTGTCTTTATCTATGATTTTAATACTGACCGATCAGCTTATTTCAACATTGCCACTGCCATATATATTTGTCTACCGATCCCTTTAAATCAACAAATGTACCACCACATTATTTTGAGGTCGATCACCTATACATGAGCATTTTTCTCTTTTGGCCCAGTTTTTTTTTTAATTCCACAAATAGCCCCATTTTACAAAAAATTGCAAAAATAGCCCACTTTCAGCTAGCTCAGCGCTGAGCTGGTCAGCGTTGGCCAAATTACACTGGCGCAATCTGGAATTGCGCCGGTACACGTGTACATTGGCGCTTACCGGATTGCGCCGGTTTATCCAAAAAGTTAAAAAAAAATTGCTATCTTCTGCGCGCAATTCGAAATTACGCCCACTAAGCTACTAATTTATAGCACAAAATTAAAAGCTCGTTTGCCAGCTAAAATGTCTTAACATACTGTTCAATCTAACATAACTTTTGACATAATTTATAGCTTGTTACGCCCTGTACGTCCCTTCTTCCCTCTTTTTTTTCCTCTTCTGTATATTTATTGAAAGTGCATGTTTTCACAATTCATTTCAACACATGCAGCCATGGATGAGAATTATATTCCCTCTTCATCTAAGCTTACCAATAATGCAAGTTTTCTAGATATTTGTACTGTGAAGAGGATATTACTTTTATTCTTGCATGGATTTTTTTTTTTTTTGCATTCTCTTGCATGGAATAACCATATTGGTATAAAGTGTAATGCGTTTTTGCTTTTTGTAAAACTGATGCATTTTTTAACCTATGCATACAACAATATGCATACAATCCTGTACAACATGTAGTATGTAAGTGGGCAAAATGCATTTCATTTGAAAATAGCAAATGAACCTGAGCATACACAGCATACAAGTGAACATGTTTTACTCCTCCTTTCAACCTGTGCATGCCTCATATTCCAATCTCCACCAAGCCTGTATGGATGCGTACAACATTCTTACATTGTCTCTCTGACCTTTCCGCCTGTACAAGTGAACATGTTTTACACCTCCTTTCCGCAGAGCGGCTCGGCGCGGAGCAGCTCGACGCGGGGCGTCCGTCGGTGCGGAGCAGCTCGACGTGGGGCGTCCGTCGGCGCGGCACCTATATTATGGATTGCAGGGAACCTATTTGCAATTTATTAAGGATGCCAATGTACATGCTCTGTTTCTGCCTCATATTCCAATCTACAAGCCTGTATGTATGCAGGCAACCTATATTGCAATTTGCGGAGCACCTCGACTCGGAGCATCGGCTCGGCACGGAACATCAGCTCGGCACAGAGCGCCTCAACGTGGAGCATCGGCTCGGCGTGAAGCATTGGCTCAGCACGGAGTACCAGGATGCGAAGCATCGAATCGGCATGTAGTGCCTCGACGCGGAACATCGACTCGGCACGTTAATGTAACAACCCGTATTTTGAATAACATGTTATAACGTAAATCAAGGCATAATTAAATGTTAAAATCTGAATCAAGGGAAATGGGCTATGCCATTGCGTTCGTCTTGGAAAAATACGCGAATTAGAGTCCGATTTTTCGAAAATCGGAGTCCGTATGACCCAGTTATGGCCCGTCAAAATTTTCAGAAAATCCAGAGTTTAAAAACAGTTCGAAAATCAAATCTGAGAGCCAAATAGACTGGGCGGGAAAATTTCCCGCCCAGCCCCAAGTCGACTGGGGAGTCGACTTGGGAGTCGACTTGGGAGTCGACTTGCCCAAGCTGGTGTCGACTGCCCAGTCGACACCCCTGTCGACCTGGGTGGTCGGGCCAGTTTGGCCTGGTGCACCTGTTTTGGCTCCTGGGTCTTGTTTTGTTGGCTTGTGACGTGATTTGATGGCTCAGATCTGAATTAGGGTTAATCCTATGGCCTAAACTAACCTAAACTTCTATATAAGCACCCTTAGACCTACCCTAAACCCTCATTAATCATTCCTACAACTAAGTGCTGCCCAAATGCTCCCTAATCATGGCCTCCATCTTCATCAACTTGAGAGCTTGAGAGCCAAAGCTTGATCTAAAGCAAAGGAGCCGTCTTTCTTCATCAAAACAAGGATCTTTCTTCTTATTTCTCAAGGCTTGGAGTGGATCTTATCTTTATTTGGGGATTTCTAGTGTGGTTTCGTCTCAATCTTGTTCTATTTTATTCTAGATCTCATAGCCGCAATTTGTAAGCCCCACTCTACTCTTAGATTTAAACTATGAAGTTAATATGATCATGTAGCAAGTTGAAATGAGACTTTGGGTATAATACTTGTCTTGGGGGCTATATTTGTATGCATAGATCCATTTATGACTCTTTTGATCTATGATTGTGGCACTATCATGAACCTAGTATCATTTACCTTGATTTTTGGGTAGAAAGCTATGAGCTTTATTTGGTGGTTATGCATAATGCGACATAGAACTTGGTAGTTATGCATAAATGCAACATAGAACCATCTTATAACCTTGATGTTAACTCGCATATGATGTTGAACTACATGCTACCCACAAGTTTATCACCCTATGACAACTATTATCATGTTTCACCTTTGCCTATGATGTTGAACTACATGCTAGTTTAATTGCTAAGTTTGATGTCATGCATGTTTTGAGGGCAATAACCTTATATGCTAGTTGTGATGAACACCTTTGCCACATATATCACAATGTTAAACTTGTGATAGACTTTGCCACTTTATGCCCAACTTATCATATCATTATGTTCCCCCTTTTGACCTATTTGTGTTGATGCGAACTTACGTGCGATGGGGTTACGTTATGGGTAAACTTAAATGACATGAAACATGACTTGAAAATATGACATGTGATTATGCTTGAAAACATGAACGTGGACATGACATGTAGAAAACATGAAAGTGGCCAACTCGAGGTTGGGTTGAGTTTGTAGCATAAATCTACCCGGAACCGACCGGCTTAACTAGTGGCTACAAACAGTAGGACCCAATGTGAGTAGTTGGTCATATCGCACTTAAAACCCGAGGTTAGACTAGGTTGTGGTGTAAAGCTACTCGGACCCGCCCGGCTTAACTAGTAACCACAACAAAGTCTAATGTGAGAGGTTAGGGTGCATTAAGTTAATTAATGCCACATGGTAGGGTTAAGTCATGGACCACTTGAATACTTAACCAATTGAACACGATGGATTGTTGGGGTTAAGTCATGAACCACTTGGGTATACTTAACCAACTTGATACATGGTTTGGATAGGGTTAACCATACTTAACCCATTAGAAACCCTAGTTTGCGGAGCCCTTTTCAGCAGTAACCCACCAGAGAGTATCGGGATACCCTAGGGACTAGGCTAGGGGTGGGGCACGATTACTGGGCTGATTGTAAGTGAACAAAAGGGACGGCTAGGTAGGTGCGCCATTGTAGATTCCAGCGGACTATGGTCGTGCACATAGTCCGGGGATGAAAGACAGACATGGGCACCAGTAGGCTTGGACTGTGCGTGCTTGTTTTATGTCAGTAGTTGGCACCCAAGGGCCCGGATACACCCTAGGGTGGACCTTGCACAGTCGACTACATCTCGCGGTTGGGCCGTATGACACCGACACTTGACGAGTTAGACTTATAGGGAGCCGATCGACTAGACCGTGTAGTTGGACCTTGATTTAGGTCATCTCATGATGTTGGGCCAATTTTGGGCCAAGGGATCATTTCTTGTTTATACTTGACATGGATTAGAATACTAGTACACTTGGTGCAACTTAACCTTGTATATGCGATGCCACACTTGATCTATCTTGTTAACTTTTCACCATGCCAGTCTAGTTATCATCCTATGTTTCATCTCTGTTTTACATGTCCAGTTAACTTTATTTGTTTTTATACTAATAGTAGGTAGGACTTACCAGTCTTTATGACTGACCCGTTTTCCTTTCGCTTCTTTTCTTCCGTTCCCCCCCCCCCAGGTCCTCAAGGTGGGAACACTAGCACCTAGCTTGGATCTTTAGCTTGCTTTCTGGATAGCTCATGTACGGTTTGGACTTGAGCTCGCTATGGCTTTACCACGTCTACTTTCGGGATAGTTTACTTTATGTTATTTCCAGTTTTTCAGTTTATGTTTCTAGACTTGTAGTAGTTGGAAAATAATGACTTAGTACTTTTGATGTAAGTTGACTATGGTTTTGAAATAGTAGTTTTATCTGCTGCTTTACTTACTCTGTTTTACTTATATGTTCTGTCTTGTGATATCTTTATGCATGTTTACCGTGTCCAGCACCCCTCCAAAGCTAGTGTACTTGCAAGAGTGACCCTGGCGGAGGTGGGGTGTTACATTTGGTATCAGAGCATAAGGTTTTACTAGACCGGACAAAAGTTTTAAAAACCCTTTTGAAAACTATTTTCAAAACCAATTAAGTATTTTTCCAGGAAAAGTCTAGTTTATTTTAAAAGGCTATTCCCCAAAAGCCATTAGCACTATCCTTTGTTTCCTCGTTCTAAATCTATCTTTTCCTTTTTCAGCATGGCCGATCTTAACCTTCCCGAGGGAGTACCCATACCCGGATGGTTCCGAAGGTACTTGGAAGCTAGGGCCAATGATGCGGGCCCAGCAAACACTCCCACTCCTCCTCCTGTACTTGAGGTTCCTCCTCCTCCTCCTCCTCAGCGTCCACAAGCGGATTTCGCGAGGATTTGCAAAGACTTTAAGGCGATGGGTGGCAAGAATTTTGTTGGGACAGAGACTTATGTGGAGGAAAGAAACTGGTCAAAAGAAACTGAAGACCTCTTTACCATCTTTGATGTGGAAGACCGTAGAAAAGTTCTGTTGGCAGTATGGCTATTGAAAGAGGAAGCTGTTTATTGGTGGGAGGTCACCAACGCTACTAGGCCTATAGAGACTTGGGCCGACTTTAGGATGAGGTTTGGGCTTAAGTTTCTATCATCTGCTGAGGAGAATCTACAAATGGAGAAGTTTATATCTTTGAAGCAAGGGGACATGACAGTGAGGGAGTATGTGAATAAGTTTAACCAGCTTGCTCGATTCGGTTTAGACATGGTTAACACACCTCAGAAGAAGGCTCTACGCTTTGCACGAGGATTGAATGAGCCATTACAAGGTTTAGCCATGTCTCATATACCCATGGGGGCCACTTTTGAGAGCTTAGTGGATATGGCCTTGCTTCAGGGAGATGATAAGAATGGCAAGAAAGAAGTCAAGCCTAATGAGACTCAAACCAAGAAGGCGGACTCCAAGTGGGGAGGAAATCAGAGCAATCAGATCAATCAGAGCAACCAGAACAACAAGAACAACACGAACAACAAGGGTAACAAGGCCAACAACAACAAGGCAAAGGAGACAAGGAAGTGCAACTTCTGTGGGATCACTGGACACATAGCCAAAGATTGTAGGAAGAAGAAGAGGAAGTTGGGAGAATGCTTTCATTGCGGAGAGTCTGGACACTTCAGTAAGGATTGCCCAAAGAAGAAAGGGCAGGGGCAAGGACAGACTCAGCGAGCAGGACCTTCTAGAGGGCAGATGCATGCTCTCAATACTGCTCCAGTTCCGGACCGATGTAGTATTTCTGTAGAAAGCCTTGTTTACATTTCTGGTATTCCTGTTCGAACTTTATTTGATTCTGGCGCATCGCATACCTTTATTTCTTCTGATATTGTTGAAAGTTTGCACCTAAGTACAAGTCTAGTTGAGGATCCCGTTAGTGTTTCAAATCCAATTGGGGGTTCCGCCCATCTATCTATGATTTGTATGGATTTGAGGATTTCTATCTTGACCGTAGAATTCACATGTAATGCTTATGTTCTCGAGTTCATGGGATACGGGTTGATTTTGGGCATGGATTGGTTGTCCAGTTATGGAGCCATTCTCGATTGTGAGCATAGGGTAGTGAGGCTTATGACTCGCCTTGGCAATACCCTAGAGATTTCTTGTAACCCTCTGGATCCCGTCATGTTATGTCATCTTGAATCCCTCGACTCGTTTATTGACAATCTTCAATCTGTGAGGGTGGTCCGAGAATATCCTGATGTTTTTGATGAGGTGAAGGGGTTACCCCCTAAACGCGAGATAGACTTCCGTATTTAACTTGTTGATAATGCCAAGCCAGTTTCATTGCCTGTTAGGCACATGGCCCCGCGAGAAAGAAGAGAGCTTAGCAATCAAATCAAGGAGTTGCTTGAGAAAAATTTCATTAGGCGAAGCATTTCAGAATGGGGTGCTCCGGTGGTATTCGCTACTAAGGCGTATGGTTCGCTTCGTCTATGTGTTGATTATCGTGAGTTGAACAAGCTGACAAAGAAGAATAGACACCCGTTACCGAGGATTGATGATCTCTTTGACCAGCTTGTTGGTGCTTCTGTTTTCTCTCAGCTCGATCTAGCCACCGGATTCCATCAGCTTAGAGTGGCTGAGGATAGTATTGATAAGACTGCGTTTAGGACTCCAGATGGATTCTTTGAATGGCTAGTCATGCCGTTCGGTTTGACTAATGCACCCGCATACTTTGTTGATTTGATGAGTAGGGTGTTCAGGGAGTTCCTTAACAAGTTTGTGGTTGTCTTCGTGGATGATATTCTGGCCTTCTCTAAGGACCAGGAAGAGCATGCTACACACCTCAAGGAGGTTATGGATACGCTTAGAGCTCATCAGTTGAAAGCCAAGTTCTCTAAATGCCATTTCTGGAGAAGGGAAGTTCGTTTCCTTGGGCATATAGTTTCTAAGCAAGGCATAGCTATGGATCCCGCTAAAGTGGTGGCGGTACAAGACTGAAAAGTTCCGAAGAATGCAACTGAAGTGAGAAGCTTTCTCGGTCTGGTAGGATTTTATAGGAAGTTCATTAAGGACTTCGCTAGGATTTCGGCCCCTCTTACTAAGTTAACGAAGAAGAACTTAGTCTTTGCATGGGACTTAGAGTGTGAGCTTGCTTTTCAAAGGCTCAAGAAAGCCCTCACCACAGCTCCAGTTCTAGCATTGCCCGATGGAGGGAAGTTGTTTATCGTGTACACCGATGCATGTGGCACGGGATTAGGCGCTATCCTGATGCAAGAGGGGAAAGTGATATGCTTTGGGGGTAGGCAACTCAAAGTTCATGAGAAGAACTGTCCCACTCATGATTTGGAGTTGGCGGCGATCGTCTTTGCACTCAAATCCTGGCGCCACTATCTTCTGGGCGAAAGGTTTGAGTTATATACTGATCACAAGTCACTCAAGTACCTCTTCTCGCAGAAAGATTTGAATCTAAGGCAGCAGAGGTGGATTGAATTCTTGGCATCATATGACTTCGAGATAGCTTATACCCCTGGCAAGGGTAATGTTGTGGCGGATGCGCTAAGCAGAAGAAGGTTGACTTTGAGGCCCTTGTTTGTTGAGATGAAGATCCTAGAGTTCTTGGCAACCTTTGATTTTGCACCTTCTGTTGGGTCGATGACTGGTTCATTAGCATCCCTTGAGCTTAGACCTACACTTCTTGATCAAGTTGGGGCTTCACAGAGGGAAGACTCGCAGATAGTCGAGATCATGGACAAGTTGATTCGGGGTGAGACGTCAAGTCACCTCGCTAGATATACTATTGATGACAAGGGATGGCTAAGGCGTGATGGAAGACTATGTGTCCCATGAGTGGAAGACTTAGTAAATAAAGTTCTTGAGGAGGCGCATCACTCGAGGATGACCATAAATCCCGGAGGGGATAAGATGTATCGGGATATGAATCGCATTTTCTTTTGGGATGGGATGAAAAAGGATGTGGTAGAGTTTGTTTCTAGATGAATTGTTTGCCAACAAGTAAAGGCTGGGTCGAAGAAGCCCGGTGGGCTACTGCATCCATTGGAGGTCCCGCTATGGAAGTGGGAAAGTATCTCTATGGATTTTGTGGATGGATTGCCGAGATCAAGGAAGGGGAATACTAGCATATGGGTCATAGTGGATAGACTCACGAAGGGCGCTCATTTCATTCCAGTAAAGAGCAAGAGGACCGCATCATTGCTAGCATCTGTTTATCTTCGAGAGATAATGCGATTGCATGGAGTTCCTTCTAGCATAGTTAGCGATCGTGACCCAATCTTCACTAGCCAATTTTGGAGTAGTTTGTAAGAAGCGATGGGTACGCGATTGAATCTAAGTACAGCCTATCACCCACAGATGGATGGCCAGACCGAAAGGGTGAATAGGGTACTAGAAGATCTGTTGAGGCTATGCATTCTTAACTTTGGTGGCACTTGGGAAGACCACCTTCCTCTCGTAGAGTTTGCTTATAATAACAGCTACCAAGAAAGCATAGGGATGGCACCATTCGAAGCTTTGTATGGGAGGCCGTGCAAGTCACCAACATGTTGGTGGGAGACGACGGATAAGCTTATACTTGGGCCCGACATGATAAGGGACACATCCGAGAAGGTTGAGTTGATTCGAAGGCGGATGAAAACGGCCCAAGACAGACAGAAATCCTATGCAGACAAGCGAAGGACAGACTTAGAGTTTGAAGTTGGAGATATGGTCTTTGTGAAGGTTTCTCCTTTGCGAAATGTGGTTCGTTTTGGAGCAGTTGGGAAGCTGGCACCAAGGTTCGTAGGACCCTTACCTATCATAGAGAGGATTGGGAAGATGGCTTGTAAGGTGGAATTGCCCGAGAAGCTGGCCGGAGTGCACAATGTTTTTCATGTCTCGCATCTCCGAAAGTGCCTACATGAGTCAGCCGAGGTAGTTGAGCCTAGCATTCTTGAAGACGTGGAGGTAGAGAAAGAGGCAACCCTGAGGCGAGCTCCGATTCGTATCTTGGGAACGGAGATCAAGAATTTAAGGAATCGAGAAGTCAAGTTAGTAAAGGTTCAGTGGAGTGAAGCTGAAGAGCACGCAACTTGGGAAACCAAGAAGAAGATGCGCGCGCTTCACCCATTTCTTTTTGAAGGTACATTCTCAATCTCTTTTCTTATAAGCTAGCATATCTATCTTTTGCTATCCATGTTTATCTGGTCACTTCGTTAATCCTGTCATGAGAACCTTAGGTAGAAACCCTTTGGATGAAACATGTATTTGAAACATGTTATGCTTGATGTTTGCAAGTGGTTGCAAGTGTTTGCAAGTGGATACTCGTGGATGCATGATACACATTAGGCACTAAGATCGGCTCACACACTTTCATATTGCATATGCATGAGTGCTTATACTTATTCATGGATGAAACTTGTTATGATATCACGTGGATGTTCCATATGGATGAATGTTATGTGCCCTCATGTAGAGATTATGAATTATGTTAGGAATTTGCATAAATATGGACTCATTCACTAAAATACTTTGCATTAAGGAGGTTTACTGAATCAGTAACCGCCTGATTTTCGCATTAGATAAGTACAAATACACACACCTTTCGCATATGATCATACAACATACAGAATCTTTTAAGGACAATGACTGCTCGTGGATGATGTTTTGAGTAGATGGATGATGGATGGTTGGATACGTTCTTCCTAACTTAGAGATTTCGGGGACGAAATCCTTTAAGGAGGGGAGAATGTAAAAACCCGTATTTTGAATAACATGTTATAACGTAAATCAAGGCAGAATTAAATGTTAAAATCTGAATCAAGGGAAACGGGCTGTGCCATTGCGTTCGTCTCGGAAAAATACGCGAATTAGAGTCCGAGTTTTCGAAAATCGGAGTCCGTATGACCCAGTTATGGCCCGTCAAAGTTTTCAGAAAATCCAGAGTTTAAAAACAGTTCGAAAATCAAATCTGAGAGCCAAACAGACTGGGCGGGAAAATTTCCCGCCCAGCCCCAAGTCGACTGGGGAGTCGACTTGCCCCAGCTGGTGTCGACTGCCCAGTCGACACCCCTGTCGACCTGGGTGGTCGGGCCAGTTTGGCCTGGTGCACCTGTTTTGGCTCCTGGGTCTTGTTTTGTTGGCTTGTGACGTGATTTGATGGCTCAGATCTGAATTAGGGTTAATCCTATGGCCTAAACTAACCTAAACTTCTATATAAGCACCCTTAGATCTACGCTAAACCCTCATTAATCATTCCTACAACTAAGTGCTGCCCAAATGCTCCCTAATCATGGCCTCCATCTTCTTCAACTTGAGAGCTTGAGAGCCTAAGCTTGATCTAAAGCAAAGGAGCCATCTTTCTTCATCAAACAAGGATCTTTCTTCTTATTTCTCAAGGCTTGGAGTGGATCTTATCTTTATTTGGGGATTTCTAGTGTGGCTTCGTCTCAATCTTGTTCTATTTTATTCTAGATCTCATAGCCGCGATTTGTAAGACCCACTCTACTCTTAGATTTAAACTATGAAGTTAATATGATCATGTAGCAAGTTGAAATGAGACTTTGGGTATAATACTTGTCTTGGGGGCTATATTTGTATGCATAGATCCATTTATGACTCTTTTGATCTATGATTGTGGCACTATCATGAACCTAGTATCATTTACCTTGATTTTTGGGTAGAAAGCTATGAGCTTTATTTGGTGGTTATGCATAATGCGACATAGAACGTGGTAGTTATGCATAAATGCAACATAGAACCATCTTATAACCTTGATGTTAACTCGCATATGATGTTGAACTACATGCTACCCACAAGTTTATCACCCTATGACAACTATTATCATGTTTCTCCTTTGCCTATGATGTTGAACTACATGCTAGTTTAATTGCTAAGTTTGATGTCATGCATGTTTTGAGGGCAATAACCTTATATGCTAGTTGTGATGAACACCTTTGCCACATATATCACAATGTTAAACTTGTGATAGACTTTGCCACTTTATGCCCAACTTATCATATCATTATGTTCCCCCTTTTGATCTATTTGTGTTGATGCGAACTTACGTGCGATGGGGTCACGTTATGGGTAAACTTAAATGACATGAAACATGACTAGAAAATATGACATGTGATTATGCCTGAAAACATGAACGTGGACATGACATGTAGAAAACATGAAAGTGGCCAACTCGAGGTTGGGTTGAGTTTGTAGCATAAATCTACCCGGAACCGACCGGCTTAACTAGTGGCTACAAACAATAGGACCCAATGTGAGTAGTTGGTCATATCGCACTTAAAACCCGAGGTTAGACTAGGTTGTGGTGTAAAGCTACCCGGACCCGCCCGGCTTAACTAGTAACCACAACAAAGTCTAATGTGAGAGGTTGGGGTGCATTAAGTTAATTAATGCCACATGGTAGGGTTAAGTCATGGACCACTTGAATACTTAACCAATTGAACACGATGGATTGTTGGGGTTAAGTCATGAACCACTTGGGTATACTTAACCAACTTGATACATGGTTTGGATAGGGTTAACCACACTTAACCCATTAGGAACCCTAGTTTGCGGGGGCCTTTTCAGCAGTAACCCAACAGGGAGTATCGGGATACCCTAGGGACTAGGCTAGGGGTGGGGCACGATTACTGGGCTGATTGTAAGTGACCAAAAGGGACGGCTAGGTAGGTGAGCCATTGTAGATTCCGGCGGACTATGGTCGTGCACATAGTCCGGGGATGAAAGACAGACATGGGCACCAGTAGGCTTGGACTGTGCGTGCTTGTTTTGTGTCAGTGGTTGGCACCCTAGGGCCCGGATACACCCTAGGGTGGACCTTGCACAGTCGACTACATCTCGCGGTTGGGCCGTATGACACCGACACTTGACGAGTTAGGCTTATAGGGGGCCGATCGACTAGACCGTGTAGTTGGACCTTGATTTAGGTCATTTCATGATGTTGGGCCAATTTTGGGCCAAGGGATCATTTCTTGTTTATACTTGACATGGATTAGATTACTAGTACACTTGGTGCAACTTAACATTGTATATGCGATGCCACACTTGATCTATCTTGTTAACTTTTCACCATGTCAGTCTAGTTATCATCCTATGTTTCATCTCCGTTTTACATGTCCAGTTAACTTTATTAGTTTTTATACTAATAGTAGGTAGGACTTACCAGTCTTTATGACTAACCCGTTTTCCTTTCGCTTCTTTTCTTTCGTTCTCCCCCCCCTCCCAGGTTCTCAGGGTGGGAACACTAGCACCTAGCTTGGATCTTTAGCTTGCTTTCTGGATAGCTCATGTACGGTTTGGACTTGAGCTCGCTATGGCTTTACCACGTCTACTTTGGGGATAGTTTACTTTATGTTATTTCCAGTTTTTCAGTTTATGTTTCTAGACTTGTAGTAGTTGGAAAATAATGACTTAGTACTTTTGATGTAAGTTGACTATGGTTTTGAAATAGTAGTTTTATCCGCTGCTTTACTTACTTTGTTTTACTTATATGTTCTGTCTTGTGATATCTTTATGCATGTTTACCTTGTCCAACACCCCTCCAAAGCTAGTTTACTTGCAAGAGTGACCCTGGCGGAGGTGGGGTGTTACATTGTGCCTCAACGTGGAACGTTGACTCGGCATAGAGCAACTGCTCAGCACGGAGCGCCTTGGAGCGAAGCATCGGCTCGGCACGGAGCGCCACGACGCAGAGCATCTGCTCAGCGCGGAGCACCGGTGGCTGGGGATTCGTACTATGATGATACTGTGAAGTAAACAACCTAGCAAGTTGTAGACATGGCATAAATCTTGTACAGAGAAGCATATTAACAGCGTAGACCACATGTTAAACATAAGTATACAAAAGCATACAAATCGTATGATTTCAACAAATGCTAATAGAAGCATATAGAAACTTGTACAATGAACCATACTGAAACTATAAACGCATGAGTTTGAAAATGCCTTGAATTTCATATTTTCATAATTTGTTCAAAAGCTTACAAAGTAGTTTAAAATCAGGGGATTGTGATGGGTTTTTAACCTATTTTGGCATGCTTTGAGAAACAGATTCTTGTTTCTTGATACGAAAAGAGAATGGTTTACCGTGAAATGAAACAGGAAGACTTCTGGTAGTGGTTAAATCTGATATAGTTTGCTTGTGAGTTCTATTTGCAAATGGTAGTAATTGACAATGAACATGAAGAAGATGAGGTTGAGCTAAAATTATTGTAGCATGAAGAATTGTCCCAACATGGAATTTCTGTTGGAGCGAAATGAGTAATATTGTTGTGGTTGACGATGCTTTTTCCTGAATGAGAAAGAGGCAGCCGCCGAGTGGGGGTTGCTTGCTTATGTTTGGAGAGTTGGGGGTTGAAGCGAAAGCTGTTGTAACCATTGCAGTTATTTTATTTCTTAGGAAAATAGGATGTAAAATGAACTGAGCGTAGGAGGAAAAACAAATAATTAAACAGAAAAAGAAAGAAATCTGAGAGATAAACGAGTATGGTTATGCAAATTTTTGGTGCGCAATTTAGGATTGTGCCCCGAAAAATAGCAATTTTTTTTTTACTTTTTAGATAAACTGGCGCAATCTGGGATTGCGCCAGTTTACACATGTACCAACGCAATTCCAAATTGTGCTAATGTATTTTGCTCAACACTAACCAGCTCAGCGTTGAGCTGGCCGAAAGTGGACTATTTTTGTAATTTTTTATAAAATGGGACTATTTGTGGAATAAAATAAAAACTGAACCAAAAGAGAAAAATGCTCCCTGTACATTCTCCATTTATTCATGTAGTTACGTTTTGATCCAGGTTTGTATGTGATGCCACATGTGCTCCTCCTAATGCAAACATTAACACTGTTGCCTATAATATAATGCAACAATGAATCAACGTCTACTCCTTTGGAAAACAAACAATTCATCTAATGACCCTGGAGCATCCTTATTAGATGTTATGGACATGCACCACCAAAAAATCCCATTGTAGCATCGTTATTAGATGTTGGAAGTAGCTCAACTGCAAATCAGAATGCATACTAATTACTATCCTTATGTTCAACATGGAGAATCTTTTGCAAAACAAAAGGACTCTGAAGTCAAAGTGGACAGTGGTAATTTTCAAGACGTCGCAGGCTTGAGCAATCTTTTTTCTGAACTCAACCCATTTTAAGATAGGCAACTTCGGGCAACCGATAACAAAAATACAGAATATAGGAGGCGGAGGGAGCAGATAGTTCCAAAACCTGTAAGCTCCTGATACGGAGCTGAGTTTGAGAGAAGAGAAAGTAGCAGGCAGGAGGAAGATGAATATGCAGGTAAGAGTAATTTCAGGAAGTAGAAGACGAATTAAAGAAGGAAGAGAATATCTCAAATACTTTTCTATATATGATACCTTCAAATTGCATACATTTATAGGCATCCTTCTCTGCCTACCTTGCCTATGTGGCAGTAGGGGACCATTCTACCTAACAACTTGCAGGAAATGAAATACATTGCAACAGAATAACAAATAAAGAAACAAAAGGAAAATCCATATATTTCGTAATGTTGCCTTGACATATTTGGGCTGATTCCTATCATTACCAACCCCTTGAAAACGACCTTGTCCTCAAGGTCGGAGATGCCCTCTATGTTGAATGTACCACCGGGGTCGAAGATAAAAATTTTACTTTCAAATTTCAGCTTGACCATTTCGACAAACATCGTGGGTGCAACATCCCATTCCTGCTTTAGCTTCTGCATTTCAACAATCATGTTGTGTGCATTATTCTCTTTCAGCTCAATATGCCATGTAGAATTCCATATGGCACACAACGCTTTAACAACTGCAGCTCTTGAGTAGTACACATCTGACTGATAATAAATACTATTTTTCATAGGCGCAAAAGTAGGATAAAGTGACGGCAAAGGTGAATTTATTGGCGATGGATGAGGTATAGATCTAGCAAGGGTAGGTGGAGACATAATGGACTTAGGTGAGAGAGGAGTTGCTGTCGTACTATCCATGACAGTAGCAGGTTGCGACGTTGGAGGAGTCGGAACAGGAGTGGCAGCGTCAAATCTGGAGTGATCTGAAGGAGAAGAAGTGGTTGTAGAGTTAGCAGCAGCATTACATAATAGACTCGAAGAATTCATTGCTTTTATTCTATCTTGCATTCTCTCCGTAATAACCATCACCTCATGAAGTTTATTTCTTATGAAATCCAGATCTGATGCAATTTCATTATCCATCAATGTATATCCAGTTTTATCCTCATAATCAGCTTTTGTATAAAACTGAATATCAAGTTCGCAGCATCCATCATATATGTATCTTCCTTGTAATTGATTCTTTGCCCAAACAGCATTCTGACAAGAATCAAATTGAACAATTGCTTGCAGCAATTCACCCGATTGTAACATATCAATCTTCTCCACATATCCACACGGATCAAACACTTGATGGAGTACGTCCTCAGTAATCGGGTAGATAGTATTATGGATTGAAACTAGTAGAATCAGACTGGATTCATGGGTAGCAAAACCAGCAATATCGGAACTAAGCATTTTACCAGATCTGAATACTTGATTTTAATTCAGATCCGAATTTTTTTTCTGGAGAATTGGTAGAAAAGATAGATAAACGAGAACTAAGAAAAGAGTAGATCTGAAGAAAAAGAGAATTAAGAAACAGGAGGCGAGAACATCGGTGAAAGCACCAATTGATACGGAGCTGAGTTTGAGAGAAGAGAAAGTAGCAGGCAGGAGGAAGATGAATATGCAGGTAAGAGTAATTTCAGGAAGTAGAAGACGAATTAAAGAAGGAAGAGAATATCTCAAATACTTTTCTATATATGATACCTTCAAATTGCATACATTTATAGGCATCCTTCTCTACCTACCTTGCCTATGTGGCAGTAGGGGACCATTCTACCTAACAACTTGCAGGAAATGAAATACATTGCAACAGAATAACAAATAAAGAAACAAAAGGAAAATCCATATATTTCGTAATGTTGCCTTGACATATTTGGGCTGATTCCTATCAGCTCCCTCCGTTGCTTTCGAAAAATCGCACACCATACAACTCAAATTCAAACACAAGGCCTTCCAATTTTGTTGAAGTGCTTCCTTCCAGGAAAAATATGCTAGATATACAAAATGCATCATCATCTGCTGCAAATCCATATTTTGCTACTATATAGTTGTTAATGGAAGCGATTCTAGTGGAAGTATTTGCTGTGCTTCTGGAAGCAGTAACTCGAGTGGGCAACTCGGATAACAAGAATAAGCAGTTGATCTTAGTTCAATCATCACTAGAAATAGCTATGGAGAAAAATTACAGGAAAGACTTACCTCCAAAAAATTAGATGATGAGAGAAAGAAACGAGCAGTGGAAATATGTTAACAACGATAAGCTTGAGCGAGAAAAGCATCCACAAAGTAGGTTTATAAAGACAAGCCTACTGTCAGAAAATATTCCACTCTGGCAACCTAAGCAGGAAGGTTTGACCCAATGCTTGATGACGTAGCTGAACTAGAAATTCCATGGGAGCACCTTGTTAAGACTATGGTCATATGATATAATCTATACAAACTGACCTATTATGTACACAGCCCTATGGGCTTTTAATTCTATTTCTTGTCGGCTTTTTGTTTAGCCCATAAACACTATTTATCACTATATATATAAAGCGATAGCTATGTACATCATATTATTCAGTTCTGATTGTCAATACAATTACAATTTCTTCAGCATTAAAAATTACATAAATCTTACATGGAATCAGAGAGCGAAATAGCCAAACGGCAAATCAAGAAAATCATCTATTCTATTCTATTCAGAAGAAGAGGACGATTTATTGAGTCTCCTCAGAGTATTTTCATCACCGGAGATCATCCCTTTCTGATCGCATAGCGATCGTTCTTATCAGTTCTTGAACAGTGCGTGCATTGCCGGAATTGTATTCACAGCGGCTACAACTGTTCATTTTCCGACCATCAGAGATTCTGCATCTCGTCATCTGGTTTTTTTTGCCTATTGTTCAGCAGTTCTTGAATCTTCAAAAGAAGCGAGAACCACTGAATCTTTCCTGTTACCCTTGTGTGCTTTCTGCATAGGATGCTACTTCTTGATTAGTAGCCTCGCCATATACAATTTCCGTCAGTCTTTGACTCGCAAGCTTCTATCACCATGGCAGGAGGCAGCGTTGATCAATCATCGGCAACTTCTAGAAATGATAACAATGGACCACCGCCAACCTTCCCTTAGCCTCTAGTGAAACCGAAGACCCAAGTCATCACTGTTCCTCTCGACGAGGACAATTTCTTGATGTGGAAACTCCAAATTGAAATAGTCTTGAAGGGATACGACCTTCAAGATTATGTCAAAGGAACCAAACCAACACCACCTGCAATGACAACAGATGCGCAAAACAACATCATCAGCAATCTAGAGTTTGTTCATCATCGAAAACATGATAACATACTATATTTTCTTGGCTCCTATCATCAATTAGTACAAATATATTATCATAAGTTAAAGGGTGCAGTTCATCTCATAAAATTTGGTCTACGATTCAACAAATTTTCAACTCACAGTCATCAGCACGAATCATGCACTATAGGAGAGAATTTCAAAATACAAGAAAGGGTGATATGAGTACGCGTGAGTATATTTCTAAAGTGAAGACCCTATGTGACAAACTCAAAGCTGTTGGACATCTTATTTCAGACAGTGAACAAATTCTAACTCTAATGAATGGACTTGATGAAGAATACGAAACCCTCGTCACCTACATAGCCACACAACACACCTTACCTGACATACAAACTGTATACTCAGCACTGTTGGCACATGAAGGTAGAGTGGAACAAAAAAAAGCCATTCATAGTGATCTTAGCATAAACTTAGCATCAAATACAAGAAATGTTAATCAAACAAGAAGTGTACCTGGCTATGGCAGAGGCAACCAGCAAGGACCGAGAGGCAACCCCAATCAGAGAGGCAGAGGAAGAGGTAGATCAAATAACACAAACAGAGTAAAATGTCAGATATGTGACAAACCAGGACACACAACAAACAAATGTTATTTCAGATTTAATATTGATGTCAATAATGCTCAACAAAGTCAAGGTGATCAAAGAGGCATCAATGTCAATATGGCACAAGCTAATTACTAAGAGAAAACAAATTCAGAGGGTTATACATCACAAACTACAAGCAGTGATGACAACAGTAAAGCTAATGACATAAATACAGAAGACTGGTTTCCAAACTCAGGAGAAACCAATCATCTAACCAACAACCTTCAAAATTTGAATCTTGGTAACAAGAATTATTCAGTACACAAGTTATACATACTTGCAATGGTGAAACTATGAACATATCTCACATTGCGGCAGGATATGTCAATGGAAAAAGAAAACTGTATCTTAATAACCTACTTAGGGTTCCCACAATTAAGAAAAAATTAATTAGCGTGTCCCAATTCACTAATGATAATCATATATATTTTGAGTTTCACCCCAAACATTGCTTAATTGGACACTTTCTAAGCAAGGACATATTATTACAGGGAAGGATGAGTAATGGTCTATACAGATTCAACAACATGCAATCAAGACTGGGTAATGAGAACAACACATGGTGTTGCAATGCTAACATACAAATTAGCAGCACCAATGAAAATGATTCTGATAATAGTGACAGTTGTGTTAGAAATGATTCAGATACTTGGCATTGTAAATTTGGACATCCTAGTTATGACATTGTAATGCAAATATTGAAAAGCAATAATATTCCTTTTAAACACTCCACTGTTCCTAATATTTGCACGCATTGTCAACTTGGCAAAAGCCACAAGTTACCCTTTGCCAAATCTGAAACAATTTACTATAAGCCTCTTGAGTTAATTACAGCAGATTTATGGGGTCTTGCACCAGTATGCTCAGGAAAAGGACACAGGTATTATCTATCAATTGTGGATGCATGTACCAGGTATACCTAGATTTTCTTTCTCAAAGCAAAGTCAGACACATATAATATAATGAAACAGTTTATGAATCTCATTGAAAAACAAATAAACTGCAGCATTAAACTGTGCGAATAGATGGGGGCAGTGAATTTTTACCTCTCAAACATGTTCTTAATCAAAAAGGTATCATTCATAGGACCACTTGCCCATACACATCTGAACAGAATGCCGTTGTAGAATGAAAACACAGACATATAGTGGAAATAGGTTTAACACTGTTATCTATGTCCTCCTTACCCCTAAAGTATTGGAATGAGGCATTTAGCACAAGTGTTTATTTAATAAATTGGATGCCAACTAAAGTTTTACATCACGAAAGTCCTCATGAAACACTGTTTGGGAACAAACCAGACTACAGATTCTTGAGAACATTTGGGTGCTTGTGCTTCCCATGCCTCGGACCATACAATAATCACAAACTTTCTTTAAGATCAAGCCTATGTACCTTTTTAGGATATGCAAATAACCAAAAAGGATACAAGTGCTTATACGCCAAGGGAGAGATATTTGTGTCTGGACATGTTGTTTTTAATGAGTGTGTGTTTCCCTTTGCAGATAAGAAAAACAAAGGGAATCAAATGATTGACCAGTCAGAAACAACAATGGGACCTGTTCCTACAGTAACTGAATGGACTGTGCAATCTGAAGAAAAAGGGACACCACAGTTGACACTAGCTACTCCAACTGTTTCCAGCACCAGATCTGGATACAGTTCAAGTGAGCACTTAAGTGATGATGATAACCAACATCAAAATTACGACAGTCACAACAGCAACAACCATCAAGATGAAAGCAGTGAAAAAGACACACCAGACACAGGCAGTGATGAAAATAATGCTTAAAGACAACCATCAGGACATCATACGATCACAAGGGCCAAAAGTGGCATTTTTAAACCAAAAGTTTACAATGCTACTACAGAGAATGCAGACACTATTGAACCAGTCACATATGAAGAGGCTGTCAAACACAAACCCTGGTGCAAGGCCATGAATGAGGAATATGAAGCATTGTTAAAAACAAAACATGGAATCTAGTCATGGCACCAAAAGGTTAGAACATTGTGGGGTGCAAATGGACTTATAAGCTTAAGAGAGATGCTAAGGGAAACATATGAAAACACAAAGCTAGATTAGTTGCAAGGGGTTTTTCTCAACAATATGGGTTTGACTTTAATGAGACTTCCCCACCTGTGGTTAAACCTACAACTATCAGAATCATCTTAACAATAGCTATTTACAATGGATGGAATATAAGACAGTTGGATGTATGCAATGCATTTCTGAATGGAGATCTACATGAAAGTGTCTACATGCAGCAATCAAAAGGGTTTGTGTGTAAGGGAAAAGAGAATTATGTTTGTCAACTAAACAAGGAAATTTATGGTCTGAAGCAAGCTTCAATAGCCTGGTATGTTAAACTTAAAGATACATTGGCTGTTTTGGGTTACACAGCAACAAAATCAGACAGTTCACTATACACGAGAATTCAAAGTCAAGGAAGTGTGTATATACTTGTCTATGTAGATGACATTCTCATAACAGGAACTGATAGCATTGAAACCAACAAGGTCATAACCCATTTGAATAAAACTTTTGTTATTAAAGATATGGGAGAGGTGAATTATTTTCTGGGCATTCAAGTTCAAAGAAAGTCAAAGTCAGAAATTTTTCTATCTCAAAGAAAATACATATTTGAAATACTCGCTAGAGCTAACATGGACAAAGCCAAACCCATATCCACACCAATGACAAGCAATTTGCATTTATCTAAACATAGAGGAGACGCTATTGACAACATCAAACAATATCGTAGTATAGTTGGAGCTCTACATTATTTAATTGTCACAAGACCCGAAATTTGTTTTAGCATGAATAAGGTATGTCAATTCATGGCTAATCCCCTAAGTGAACACCAGAGGGCTATCAAACAGATACTACGCTACTTACGAGGAATAATGGATCATGGTTTAATGATGAAAGCAGGAAAAGACATAAATTTGAGCACATACAGTGTTGGGGATTGGGCTAATGATCCAGATGATCAAAGGTCCACTTCCGGTTACTGCTTGTTCATGGGATCAAATCCAATTTTCTGGTGTATGAAGAAACAACCTACCATCTCCAGATCAAGTACTGAAGCGGAGTATAGAGCCGTTGCATCAGCTACAGCTGAAATCATTTGGGTTGAAACCCTAATAGAAGAATTGGGGCTTTCGCTTACGAAGAAGCCAGTCATGTGGTGGGACAATAAGAGCACAGTTGCTCTATCCTATAACCCCGTACAACATTCAAGAATGAAGCACATAGAGATCGACCTCCATTTCATCAGAGAGCGAACGGAAGCGGGAAAGCTGGTCATTAATCATGTGCCAGCCTTTTATCAAAAGGCCAACATTTTGACAAAAGCTCTATCCAAGAGTAATTTTGAGAGATTAAGAAGTGAATTGAAGGTTTTCAGTGGTGGCGCAGAGCTGAAGACATTAAACCCTAGATCGGTTTGAGGCGGGGTGTCAAGACTATGGTCATATGAGATAATCTATACAAACCGACCTATTATATACACAGTCGCATGGGCATTTATTTCTACTTCTCGTGGGCTTTCTGTTTAGCCCATAAACACTATAAATCGCGATATATATAAAGCGATAGCTATGTACATCATATTATTCAGTTCTGATTATCAATACAATTACAATTTCTTCAGCATTACAAATTAGGTAAATCTTACACACCTTATTATCGGTAAAGTGTATCATGCTGATTGGAAGGGCACGGAAGTGGCTGTCAAGAAGTTCTTAGACCAGGACTTCTATGGGACGCTTTGGATGAGTTTCGTAGTGTGAATTAAGTTTGGATAATGCGCAGATTACGTCATCCAAATGTCATTCTGTTTTTAGGTGTTGTTACTCGTCCTCCAAACTTATCTATCGTGTCTGAGTTTCTTCCAAGAGGAAGTTTTGTATCGGATACTTCATCGTCCTAATTGTCAAATTGATGAAAGACGTAGAATAAAGATGGCTTTCGATGTGACACTGGGTATGAACTGCTTACATACAAGTACGCCAACAGTTGTTCATCGGGATCTTAAATCGCCCAATCTGTTGGTAGACAAGAATTGGACTGTTAAGGTTTGTGAGTTTGGACTTTCTCATTCAAAGCATGCACAATATATTCTTGTCATCAAAATCTATTGCTGGAACGCCAGAGCGGATGACACCTGAGGTCCTGCACAATGAACAGTCAGATGAGAAGTGCGACGTGTACAGCTTCGGTGTCATTCTGTGGGAACTTGCCACTCTTAGAATGCCATGGTTGTTGGGGCTGTTGGGTTCCAAGAAAGATGTCTTGAGATCCCAAAAGAAGTTGATCCCATGGTGGCAAGAATAATTTGGGAATGTTGGCAAACGGAGCCAAGCTTGCGGCCATCATTTTCACGACTCACTACAGCTCTCAAGTCACTACAGAGATTAGTTACGCCTTCTTCACATTGAGGATTCCAAAATCAGACCCTCTTGAGATAGGTCCCCAATGTGCAATGCTTTTCTTGAAGGTTTTCTCTCTGAGAAAAAAGAATATCAAATATGAGCTTTTTAAGAGCACGCTTTCAGTTCCCACGGCAATGTCTGTACATAACTATCAGTGTTTTTTTTAGCAGTTGTATACATGTTCAATCGACATTTGCGAATGTAACAATAACGATTTTTTTTCTTTTAGTTCTTTTTTATGGATGTTTTATTAGGTCTTCCTTGTTATAAAAAATATATACCTGTTTGTAGGTTTGTAAATTAAATTGGAGTGATTTCTCGCCTTGAAGTGAATTTTGACAAAAAAGAAATTAACTACCCCAATATATATATATATATATATATATATATATATACACATAAGAAGTCCTTGAGAGCCATACGTTCACTTTTCGTCTATAAACTGCAGGCCTACGTGGAAATATGTAGGACACCAGTCGGTCATTGAGAAGCTACCACATCATATGTTCATGTTTTGTCCTTTAAGCAGGCGTATTGTACTTGCTGCTCGACCCAAATTTTCACAAGTTTTTCATATTTAGGGTGCGTTCGCAGCAAAGTTTTGGCACACCCAACTTTATGTTCGCGTCGGACGCGAGCACTTTTTTCCACTTCCAAATGGAACGATCGCTGGATGTTGGAAATCAAGCCGTTGGCGTCCGACGCGTCGGACGCTTCGGACGCCAACGACTTTCTTTCCAACTTCTCTTCCTCCTTATATATTACCCCCTCTATCTTAACACCTTGCACAATACTACTTCTTCAACTCTTTGTACTTATTCGACTAATGTCAAACTCCGATTCATCCTCCGAGAACAACGATTTGATGGAGCTCTACGGGATTTATCTGGTTCAGAATGAAAGGAGAAATCATATGACGCGGATTAATACTTCAGAGTTCACTGGCTTATCTTGGATCAACGAAATTTTGAATAGCCATCAAAGCCGTTGTCAAAATAATTTTCGGATGAAAAGGCTTTGTTTCTACGCATTATGTGAGAAACTGCAACATCATGGTCTCGCTTCCAAACCAGAAATCTTTGTCGTCGAAATGGTTGGAATATTCATTTATACAATGGCTACTAGGCTTTCAAATAGACAACTACAAGAAAAATTTCAATGATCAGATAGCACAATTTCTGTTTGTTTTCATGATGTCCTAAACGCTTTTCAATTACTCGCTGCTGATGTAATAAAGCCAGCGGAACAACAATTTAATACTTTTCCACATCACATCAGAACTTCCACCCGGTATTACCCGTATTTCAAAAACTGTATTGGCGCTATAGACGATACCCACGTATCCGCACATTTACCCGCTGATCAAATTATCCCTTATAATGGAAGAAAAGGGTTTGCAACTCAAAATATATTAGCGGTTTGTGATTTCGATTTACAGTTTACGTATGTTATGGCTGGTTGGGAAGGGACTGCACATGATAGCAGAATTTTTAATGCTGTTACAAACGATAGAAACTATAACTTTCCTTACCCTCCAGCTGGACAGTATTATTTAGTTGATTCGGGCTATCCACTACAGACTGGATATTTACCGCCATATCGAAATATGAGATATCATATTCCGCATTTCCGTGATACAATGAATCAACCAAAGTCGGCCAATGAAGTGTTTAATTACTACCATTCGAGTTTACGGATGGCCGTAGAACGAACATTTGGCATTTGGAAGAAAAAATTTACCATTCTCAACAAGATGCCTACATATCGGTTTCAAACTCAAGTGAAAGTTGTGGTGTCTACAATGGCCTTACACAACATCATACGCAAATACAATAGTGGTGACCCAGATTTTATGGCTTTTGATGATGATCCTGAACGAATACCCGATAATTACTTGACGGAATATTATAGTATGAGAAATACGACGAATAGAGGCACGAAACGTGTTCAAGCAGAAGGATCCCGAGAAATGTCATTAGTTCGAGATACCATTAGAGATCGGTTGGTTGCTGCGGGTCTGCACTAATTTGTGTTTGTATTTGTAACTGTGCTTGTATCTGTATTAGAAACTGTATTTGTATTTGTATTTGTATTCGAATTTGCCAAACCATCTCTATTTAAATCTTAATTTAAAAATACCACGCTCAAATACCCCGTTCGTAGCTAAAAACACAATTCCCCTTCACTACAGTACCACGCTCAAATGCCACGCTCACGTTCGTTAAGAACGCACCCTTACATCTGGCACCTTTACATTGTGATAAGTTGATGCTTTATTGCTAGTTAATCCATATAACGTATACATGTTATTATATGTTCTTACAGGGTTCATGAAAGTCACGTGTTGACGAAAAGCTACTGCTATATTTCCATGTATTGGAGAAGATGCCGACCGATCGATATGCAACTCCAATTATATGGATCCATTCTGTTCGCTAAGGTTCCAATTTATTGAGTTATGTAATCTAATTGCTCTTAGATAAGGTCACGATGGATTTCGTATTATGGTATGTTCCACCATGTCATGCTCATTTGTTTTCATTATCATGCAGGTGCGAATACATATGAATGTTTATACAATGTTCATTTTTAAGCGTTCATTAGTTAGCTCCATCTTGCTGAATCAAGTCATACCATCATGTCATGCTGCACGTTGCATTTTGACACCAAAGTCTATATGCTACGTATACACATTACATACACATTTGAATATGTTCCATATGCCTGAAATGATGCTAAGACGTGTTAAGGACCGATCTATATTGCTTCGTAATGACCAACCAGCAAACTGAAATGACTAACTGACCAGCTTATTGGTGATTGCCCGATCCGATGATATGACCGATCCGATGATACCGACCGATCCGTATGGCATTGAGATCGACCAACCAGAATGGTGTATGACTGATCCGATATCATGATGCACGACCAATCGCTTCACTAGACGGTTGACGTATCAATTTCTGTGTCGCGTTGATAATAAGATTAACATTTGACCCTCGAAGCTTGTATTTTTTGCTTGTGAAAAATGCAGGCTTCGAAATGAACGTTGTTGTTGGTATATTTTTGTTGGTTTGATTAACATATGGAACTTGCGTTCTAATCCAAGTTTTGTCGAGTACTTGAAAGCATGTTGGTGATGACTCAAACTCAAATCCATTTTTGAAATGCTCTATTACATGAATCTTGTATTGCTAACAGATGCTTCAGTTTTGAATTCAAGAATTCGTTGTTGATAACGCCGTGCTAATGTGTGGATGCCCTCGGTTTTAGCTCAGGCTCGAGTGTGTGAAACAAGTGAAATTTGCGATGGATTGGTCATACTCGATTTTTATTGAAACGGCCGCGACCAAATCACGCTAATTAACTTATTTTATGGACTCACTCAGCCATTGGATTCTACTGAAGCAAAGCATACTTTATGAAGCGAACGACGGTCGTGCCTTTTTTCACTGCTACAACCTGTTTTGTAACAATGAAAACATTGCACGTTTCTAGGCTAATATGTTGTTATCGACTGGCCACATCGACAAACAGATTAGTTGGTTAAAAAATTAAGCTATAGCGAATTTCTATTCTGAATTGAATGAAGCGTCTACACAGAACTGTTTTATTGAATGGTTTAAAACCAATCGAATATTATCTGTATAAACACGACATTCTAATTCGAATCTGCTTTGACGCTCAAGATCAACTAATCGTCGTAAGCCGAATGTGCCGTTATTTTAACGATTTATATAATTGTGTAAAGGATTTCATATTTTTAGGGAATGTGTGCTCGTGATCTATTTCTTGCTTCCTCTCAGAAAGTCTTTGACATTTGTGCCCCCTCCTAAGAGGTCGTTATTGGTCTTCATTATAGGAAGAAATTTTTATGGCTCAGTGTTTGTTTCTTTGTCGATCAGTTCCAACATCGGAGACTTCATTGGATGCCTTTATTACGGAGAGGTCTTTTATAGTTCAATGTTCGTCTTCTCCAGCGACTGAATCGACATTATAGACTTCACTGAGTATCGCTGATCTCGGTTGTGGAGAGATTGTTTTCTCTATGGAAAGGATTTTTAGTTGCCGCATCGTTTCGCAGTGCGAACTCCCACGAGGTTTAGGTGAGGTTGCATCGCTTCGCATGTTTCACTCAACGAATTCCCGCTCTCTTTGGGGTGAGATTACATCACTTCGCGTAATGAACTCCTGTGCATCGTTTCACGTATAATGAACTCCCGTGCATCGTTTTGCACAACGAATTACCGCTCCCTTTGGGTGTGGTCGCATCACTTCATATAACGAACTCATGTGCATCGTTTCACACAGTGAACTCCCGCACATCGTTTCGCACAATGAATTCCCACTTCCTTTGGGTGTGGTCACATCGCTTCGTGTAACGAGCTCTCACGCATCGTTTTACATGGTGAACTCCAGGGCTTCATTTCGCACAACGAATTCCCGTGACCTTTGAGTGAGGTTGCATCGCTTTGCATAACGAACTCCCATGCATTGTTTCACGTAGTGAAATCCCATGCTTTCTTTCGCACGAATTTCGGATTCCGTTGAGTGAGGTCGCATCTCTTCGTGTAAAGAACACTCGCGCATCGTTTCACATAGTGACTCGAGCACTTCATTTCGCACAACGAATTTTCGCAACCTTTGGGTGAGGTTGCATCGCTTTGCGTAACGAACTCCCGCGAATCATTTCAGGTAGTGAACTCCTGTGCTTCGTTCCGTAAAACGAATTCCCACACCCTTTAGGTGAGGTCGCATCGCTTTGTGTAACGAACTCATGCACAACATTTCACGCAATGAACTCCCGGGCTTCGTTTTGCACAACGAATTCCCGCTCCCTTTAGGTGAGCTCGGATCGCTTCGTGTATTGAACTCACGTGCATCATTTCACATAGTGAGCTCGCGTGTTTCGTTTCACACAACAAACTCCCGCAACCTTTGGGTGAGGTTACATCGCTTCACGCAATGAACTCTCATGCATCGTTTCATGTAGTGAACTCGCATGCTTCGTTTTGCACAACGAATTCCCGTAACCTTAGGGGGTACTGGATCCATGACTATTTGCTACTCTCTTCGCTGTTTGACTCGTTGGGACTTTTCCAATCTACCCTTGACTCGGTGTTATCGGGGTTGTCTGGCTTGGTTGAACTTTAAGGAAGCAAACACTATTGGATAGCCTATAGTGAAGAAATCATCTTTACCAAATTTTGTATTAAAGAAAATTTTGCAAGAAATAGATTTATACTAGTAGGTAAGAATTCATTCGTAAAGCTATTGTTAACTATAATGCATGCAAAACATTACAGACTTTTACAAGAGACTCAAACATAGAAAAAAGTAAAGTAAAGCCAAAGAAGATCGCTTATTCTAAGCCACTGATATTAGAGCACCACCAACGGTTATTAGTTAATGACCGGCCATGCATTGGTTCGAGCAGAAGCTTCGTTGCTTGGACCGGACTGGCCATTTGGTGCCTCTTGCCTCTGGGGAGTTGCAGTAGGATTCGCAGCTTAAGAATTTTTCACATATTGTTGTAGGTGCTTATTCCTAATCATCTCTTCGATCAATGATTTCAGATGCCTACATTCGTTGGTATTGTGGCCTGACTAATTGTGAGACCGGTAGAATTTTCCAGATTCGGATAGAAGGTCTCTCATCTTTATTAGTCGAGGCTCCGGGTAATCTTCCGCATCCTTCATGGCAAGGTAAATGTTTCCAGGAGTGTCATCCAGAGCAGTTAGTTCTGACGAGTCATAAAGGCGAAACCTCTTATTAGCTTTGTTGTCGTTCCCGTCTTTGGTTCATTTCTGCCCCTGAGTTCTATGTTAGTTGACTGGAGCATTAACAATTTGTTTATCCTCGACAATGCTACTTGTGAGGAGGATCGTTGTCCACTCTCACGTACTCTTCCGCTTTCTTATAGAACTTGTCAAGCGTATTTGGTTCGTTCATCTTTATCCATCTACCAAACTCACTTCTCTTGTCTATAGCGTCAAGTAAAGCCATGAGGATTATGCGAGGCTCTGGATTCCTTAATTCGGATAAGGCAACATTGAATCGACTAAGAAAAGTTTTAATGGATACCCCTGGATTCTGCTTTATTGCTGAAAGTGTTATAGCATTCTTGGCTTTGGTAGCATACAGGCGGAACTGCTATTTGAACTTCTTGGTTAAGTCAGAGAACCGATCTACGGACTTAGGTGGCAGCTTCGTAAACCATAATGACGCAGCTCCTTCAAATTAGAGAGGAACGATAGGCATCTCATCTTGTCTGTTGCTGTAGCTTTACCCATATGCCACTCATACTTGAAAAAAAAAGTAGGTAGGATCAACAAGGTCGTTGTTTGGAGGTAAAGTTGGAGGTGTGAACTTCTTCGAACACTCTGTTTCTCGGGTTCTCTCGGTAAACGGAGACCTATCGAGAGAGAAATCCCATTCTCTTTCATTGTCTTGCGAGCTTGATTCTTCTTCATGATTTATTCTATCATATCGGAGATATACTCTTCAGTGGTATGCCACTTCGCGTGGTTGATTTTGATTTCTTTACCAAATGTTCGTCTAGGCAAATGATTATGATTCAAAGACTTAGGTCCTTTACCTTCCCGGTGAGGAGGTGCCCCCGTGGCGGGACTGGTAACCCTTCAAGTATTTCCATCGGAATGAATTTTAGCTTTTGGCTTCAGGCCTTCGATGTTAGCTTCGTCTTTGTCGTTCAACCAGTCATTATCAACTTCCATGTTGTCATAGTGATTACGGTCAGAAGCGGATGAATTGGCATTCTTTTCGAGATCAACATGGACATTTTGAGGCGCTAGATTAGGATGAGCGTTAAGGATAGCATCAAGTTTTTCCATCATAGCTTTGTAGAAGCATCCATTCGTTGGTTCATGTTGGCAATAGCAGGGTTCAACTCATTCTTTGTCACACCGGCTCCAACTACCGAGTTTTCGCTAACTTCAAAGCAGTTAGTAAGTGGCATAGCTTCGTCGTTAGCAATGTAGTCGGTTTCTGCAACAGTTTTACTTGCAGTTTTCTTAGATTTATCCATTATCTCGGACAAAGTTTGAAACTTTGAAGAGAGTTCGTCAATTGGCCTGGATCTTAGATTTCGAGAATTTATAATAGAAGCATGCTTAAAACTTCAATGGAATACTCTTAAATTTGAGAGAAGTGCGAATGTGGCCCCACGGTGGACACCAAATATTGAGACCAAAAAATGGCCACAACACCAAAGGTGCTCTTGGAGCACTTCAACAAACGCTAGATTTGAGTTTAGGGAGTCGCAAACACAAAATAAAGAGCAAAAAGTAAAGAACAAGAATTTTTTTAAGTGGTTCGGCCTAATATCGACCTGCGTCCACTATGGTAACGCTTCTCATTATCATAGTTGAGTTTACAAGGTACATGAGTTCACTCATACCATTCATTTTATGATATTTCTCTCTCTTCGATCAAGATTTCACTTGAATATGCCAGAAGAATGGATTGATCTTTCTAAATGTGGCGGAGATTGATGAATATCTTCAACACTTGAGCACTTGAGTGATTTTCCTTGATTCCATTATGGTTTTGTGTTAGATCTAGGCTTTAGAGAGGATTGATGGAGATTAGAGAAGCTTGGATGGAACTTGGTGCTTTCTAATGGAGTTTAGAGGAGATTTAATCCATTTGTTGTTGAAGAAAGATGAAATGAGCTTTAGAAGCCATTAATGGAGCTTGGAGTGTTTGAGAGTGGTGGAAAAGTGATTTCAGCAGCCCTTCAGGGTGGAAAAATAGGTCCCTTGAATGGTGGAGAAGTGGGCTATTTATAGGTGTATTTGGAGGTAGTGACAAAGATAAAATTATGGTGTGCAGTATACCAATCGTTCTGAAAGTTATTTACAAAAATGCCACTAGTCCAGCTGGCATACCTTATGGTACCGATCAATCTGGAATAAACAACTGATTGGTCTAAAAATAAAACACCGATCGCCATATACATTTGCATACCGACCGATCCTATTTGATTTTATTTAATACCGACAATGCATTATTATGTCTTTGCCACAATTGTTTTTTCTGTGATTTTAATACTGACTGATCAGCTTATTACAACATTGCCACTACCACATATATTTGCCTACCGATCCCTTTAAATCACGAAATGTACCACCGCATTATTTTGAGCCGATCACCTATACATTCTCCATTTATTCATGTAGTTATGTTATGATCCAGGTTTGTATGTGATGCCACATGTGCTCCTCCTAATGCAGACATTAACACCGTTGCATGCACAAACATTTGTTGCACATAAAGTCCTTGAGAGCCATACATTCGCTTTCCATCTGTAACTACCGGCCCACGTGGAAATATATAAGATACTGATCGATCATTGAGAAGCTACCACATCATATGTTCGTGTTTTGTCCTTTAAGCAGGCGTATTATGCTTGCTGCTTGACCCAAATTTGCACAAGTTTGTCACATTTACATCTGCCACCGTTACGTTGTGATAGGTTGATGCTTAATTGCAAGTTAATCCATATAACATACACGTGTTATTGTATGTTCTTGCGTGGTTCATGAAAGTCACGTGTTCATGAAAAGATACTGCTATATTTCCTTGTATTGGAGAAGATGTCGACCGATCAATATGCAACTCCAATTATACGGATCCATGTTGTTTGCCCACGTTCCAATTTATTGAGTTATATAATCTAATTGCTCTTAGATAAGGTCACGTAAGCTTTACATATACAGGAGCAAGAAGTTATGGATTTCGTGTTATGGTATGTTCCACCATGTCATGCTCTTTTGTTCTCATTGTCATGCAGGTGTGAATACATATGAATGTCTATACAATGTTCGTTCTTAAGCATTCATTATTTAGCTCCATCTTGCTGAATCAAATCATACCATCATATCACGCTGCACTTCGCATTTTGATGCCAAAGGCTATATGTTATGTGTACACATTACATACACATTTGATTGTGTCCCGTATGCTTGAAATGATGCTAAGACTTGTTAAGGACCTATCTATATTGTTTCGTAATGACCGACCAGCAAACCGTGATGACCGATTGACCAGCTTATTGGTAACTGACAGATTCGGTGATATGCCCGATCGAATGATACCGGCCGGTCCGCGTGGCATTGAGACCGATTGACCAAAATGGTGTACGACTAATTCGATATCATGACGCACGACCAATTGCTTTACTAGACGGTCGACGTATCAATTACTAAATCGCGTTAATAACGGGGTTAACACGGGAGTTTTTCTGAGCGAGCTGAAGTCGAGCGACGATATTGACTTTCTTGAAGTTAGCACATAAGGTCGATGTTTTTTCTCAATTCCTGATTGAACTAGAGTGTCGTACCCTTGTATTTTTCATTAAGAGCGCGGATCTGCGCTTGTGTTGCGGGAGCTTCGGGGTCCACACGAGGAAGGGTCTCGGTCGTGGCATGGATATCCACCGGCTAAGTTTGTTGGGAAGTTCTTGCTTCGGTTGCGGCTGAAGAACCGATCATTGCATTCTTTGGTTGCTTTTCTATTGTAAGCATACTTGGCGGCAGGTTAGTGAAGAAACCTAAAGCATGTCGGAGTCGAGATGGCAATGTGATAAAGAAGCGAATCCGAGTTTTCTCAGTGAAAGCACCAAAATGTTGACGGTAAGATATGTCGTAAACACGCAAGATTCTTAAATACGTAAGAATTACAGTTTCGCATAGAAAATTAAGTGTTGGAGGCAATAATTAACAAAATAGATTTATAGTGATTCAGTCTCACGAGAGGCCTACGTCCACTTTTAAAGAATCGTTGGAATATTATTAATAACAAAGAGTTAAAAGGTTGAGACTATCTTATGACATCCCTTTACATACATCTCTAAGTTATATGAGTTCATAATGGTCATGTGCAAAATATTAGGAAAAAGTTACTTTTGCCATCTTCTTCCTCAAAGCATGGTGCCATTAAAGAGGCTACTTGGAGCTCTCAAGAGAAGTCAAATCACCAAATTCCAAAACTTTTGAAGTGTAAGCTTGAGGGGTATTTATAGTGGAGTGGTTAGGTGGGAGTAGGTAGGAGTACGTAGAAGTAGGGAACCACACCAGATATCTCGTATCCCATGGTGCCAACTACCAGAATCTCGGACCCCATAGTGCGCAATCCCAGAACTCGTACCCCTCCCTGGGAACGAATAGGCACGGGGGATCGAGGGTAACAGAGCTTATGTCTTTTTGGTTTCGAGGCATTGGTTTTGCAATGTTTGGAGGAGTGGCGAGGTTCCTGTCAGCATGATCCCTCTTCGGTTTCTCTCCTTTACTTCTTGGCGACATTCCAGACTTTAACTTCACGAGATGTGTTGAGTCGAGCGTGCATTGCGTACTTTTGGGAACCAGACCAAAAGGCCGGTTAATGGTGATATAAAAGCTCTCTCTTAAAAATGATGTACACTAACAAGTGTTAGTGGAACCACTATAATTCTTAGTATGATTTATTTTATTGTTATCGTTATATTATATTGCTTGTTTTGGGTTGTGATTGGATTTGAATCGTTTGAGTTTGGTTTGATCATAGTATGTTTGTTTATGCACTATCTAGCACGATTTTGCTTGCTTTCCGCTGCATTAGGGATTAGATTGAGCGTCTCAATCGGTATTGTTTCCCTAACACCCTTTCGTTTCGTTCCTCGTGGGTCTTAGTCTAGTTTTTTTTAAAACTATTTCCTCTCGTTTCAACTGAGCCTTTGGTTCATAATAGGAAATTTTGCCATGTATATTATACAAGCCAGGCCATACATATTGTCTACTGTAGCTCATGCTTAGTTCCTTTTTTAATTTTATTCTATGAAACCCATCACCAACATCTTGAAGCCACTGCAAAATGTTTCCTGTAGCCAACCACATGTTCTTCTGAGCTCCGACCCTTCGCCACCAACTTCCCTCAGGCGTTCTAATCCTGTCCCACTTCCAAACACACTGACATCTCCAACCCGAAATTCCAAGCCTACAACCCTACACCCATCACCATCGTTCCCGTACTCCACCTAGATGTGCTCCGACCATTGCTTTATAATCCTGAAGTCCAACCTTCGGACTGTGTAAAGTTTAACTTGTTGATGTATTCATTTGCATAACGATGGTGGTTATCTTCTTTACGTAGGCTCACTTGTTGTTCCACTATCTAAATAATACTATAGTGTCCAATTTGTTGGAGAATGGAGTTTTGATGACAACAACCTTATTTCAATTATCCTTGATTATAAAATATATACTAACATCTCTATCTAGACAATATAGACATATATATGCAGGTTTTGTATGCAGACTTAAGTACCAAAGACTGTACAGTTTTAGAGTTTCAAGAGATTCAGAATTCAAGATAGATTCAAGACTCAAGAGTTATCAAGATTTCAAGAGTTCAAAAGTTCCAGATAAATATAGTAATAGAGTCTAGTTTATGTAAGACTCCGAATAGCACTCCAGGTTCAAATTCTATTTTTCAAATTATTTGTTTTCAAATTCAAAACTATTTTCAAATTGATTTCAAACTTCTCTCAAAATAATTTTTAATCTTCCAAGAATTTCAAATATATTTCATAATTTATAAGCATTCTTATTTTTATAGTTTTATTAAATATATTTTACTAAGTTTATGTTTGATTATTTAAACTCTAATTTTTCGTATAACCTTTTGTTTATATATAGTTTATAAATATTTCTTTATAAATTCCTATATACATATGTTTATAATTATATTATACATGTTTATAATTATATTTTATATAGTTTTCATATCACACATATATATTAAGTATTTAATCATATTTTTAATTAATATTTTCTTATGTTTTTATACTTGAAAAATAATGTTCTAACAACTGTTTTGTTTCAGGAATTTCCAAAATTTAAATATTGATTTAAATACTTAGAATACTTTAATAATGATAAGTATGTCGACACGTACAAAAGGGTATGTCGACATATAATTGTCATAAATTTAAATTTGAAAGTATCTTTTCACTATTTGTAACACTCCAGAAACGTTGCAACCTTTCACTTACTATAAAAAGGGCTTGAATTCGAATTTTTAATAATCTCTTCTTCTCTAACTTCATCCTCTTTCTCTACACCATTATTCTTAATCATTTCTATGATTTTTACACTTACACTCTGCCAAATTCAATTCTGTTTTGATCAAACTTCTTCCATCTACACTCTCTACTCTCTGAATCAAGTGCTATTGAAGAGTTATAGGACTGTCTGTATTTGCTGGGGTTGAATAAACCTTGTTTTTGTTGAGTCAAAAAGGAATCGGTGTCTCCTTGTAGCCGTGAAATCAAGGAAATAGGAGTCGGTGAGTCCTTGTTGAGCCGTGAAATAAAGGAAGTAGTAATAGGTGTCTCCTTATTCATCCGTGAAATCAAGGCGGTTGTACCTGACTATTGGAAACAATAACAAAACTCTGTGCAATCTAGCAATGTTCGGGACTGGACGTAGGAGAAATTCAAACTTGTATAAAATCCGGAGTGTTCTTTCCTTTTTTGCATTATTATTTCCGTTTGTTTTGCATTTTTGTTCGAATGTGTGTCTGTGATTGTGTTTGTGGTGTTTGATTCATCTCGTTGTTAACATTAGATTTAAATTTTGTTTGAATTCTTATGAACACTATTCAATCCCCCTCTAGTGTTTTCTTTGCCTTGACGATCCATTCCACGCTCCTTGACAATTGGTATCAGAGCAAGGTTTTTCAAAAAGTTCATAATCTGATTTTTGAAAATGTTAAATGAAAAATTTTGAACACTTATTTTAATTTTGTATTGCATCAAGTATTAGATGAGTCTGCATACAATTTTAATAAAAAAAATTAAGTTACTATGATTTGATTTTTGAAGTTTGAAATTTTGAAATTCGAAATGTTTTAAATTTTGGAATTTTTGAGCTATGGATATGTTACAAAACTATCATGATAGAATTGTAGTTAGTTATTTTGGAAAGTCCTTTGATTATTTAAAAAGTCATTTGAATATTTGAAAAAACATTTGAAAAGTTATTTGATTATTTGAAAAGTTATATTCTTTTACAGGAAAAGATGGGTTATATGGCTACTGAAAATTCAAATTCTGAAAAGGAATAAAAAAAAGGGAGAAGAGTAACGACGATTAGTGAAGAGACATCAAGAAGAAATGGATATATATAATGTAAATCCCAAAAGAAATGGATACCAAATCAATCAATAACTTTGGAATTTCATCTACAACCTATCTTCATACTGTACTCCTCTTCATTTATTGCATAATGTCGCTGGTTTCATGAGATTCCGTCAAGAATTGACCAAGTAATGGTCAAATGAAGTTTTGGTGAATAAAGAAAGAAGGAAAGCAAAACTATCGACGATCATCTTCAAATTTCTTCCACATGTTAGGCTATTTTGTCCCAAATCCTTTTCCAGATTGTATTTCTCGTTCTCGCAGTTGATTTGATGGGTAGATCATCAAATTCTGATCAAAATTGTGTGAGATATTGCAGTTTGAAGTTGGCGATTCAAAACTAAAAAATTGTTACAGGATTTCATGCATACCTCTTATTTTTTCGACTTGCTGCACCCCGATATCATCCAAATTCATCCCTAAACTTTTAGTAAATCGTATTCCTTTCATTTCTCTTTGATTTGCCACTTATTTCATCCAATTCCGTCAAGAAATAAAGAAGTTATGCCTCGTGAAAGTTTGATTGAAAATGGAAAACAAAAAGAAGAAGAAGAAGAGATTGTGAAGAGATATGACTTTTGGGCTTTATATAGTAGTTGATGTGTCCATTCATTCAAAGTTCAAAATTCAAATTAAAATTTTGGTGCCAAGTTGGTTGAACAACAAAATCTTCAATATCTTTCTCATACGGAGTTCAAATTCAACAAATGAATACACGATCCTGATCAGAAAAACGAGCCCGTCTATGGCTTAATTAATTTTTAAATTATTGGTTGAATGGATGTTTTGTTTGCTTTGCTTTGTTTTAAATTTGAAATTTAAACTTTAAAATTCAAATTTGAAATTTAAAATTCAAATTCAAATTTTGAAATTCAAAATATCAATAAAATAATAAATTTAAAATAAATTTTTGGATATATGTTAGGATTAATATTATTTCAGGAAATAGTTAAACCTGAAATATAAATGGATAATTTAAAACTAAAGTCACAAAACTTATGTACTTTGAAAATTATGCATGAATGTCGACATACATATGTTCTTATGTCAACATAAAGGCTTGTAAAATGAAATTCAAATTTTGAGTTTCAAAAGAATAAACTTTCAAACTTCTCTCAATCTTTTAAATAAGAAAATACAAGTTCAAATTATAGTTATTAACTTTTTTTTGTCTACTTATTTTCTTATATCTTGTCTCAAAATATATACATAAACTAATAAAATTATTAATATGATTGAAATAATTTAAACTTTTCAAACATTTATTATTAAATATAAGTTTATATATCTTTAGTTTAAGCATACATAGTTTAACTTATAAATTTTTCACGTATAATAACAATTTTGGGTTACATTATAATAAATACTATTTGTAACTTCATACTAATTTTGATTTGTATATTTAAGTTAATATTTTGGTATAAAGATATATATGTGTGTGTGTGTGTGTGTGTGTGTGTGTGTGTGTATGTGTGTGTGTGTGTATGTGTGTGTGTGTGTTTTATGTCTTAAAAATATAGTTTAAACATAAGAAATTATAATTTTTATATTTTACTTCATATTATCATTTTTCATTAAAGTAATTTTGATATAACTATAGATTTCTTTAAAGTTTTAACACATAAATTGTTCTTTAGCAAATAAATATGCTTGAATTTCTAAAAGTTTGAATTTAAAATTAATTTGTATCAAGAAGTTTATTGTATATCTCATAATAAATTTTAAGTTCTTTTCAAAATTAGTTTTTATATACTATTATGAATATATGTTTTAGTCTAGAAATTAACATTATCCTTGTTTGATTCAAATAATTTATTATATTCATAATAGTTAGATATTACCTTAAGTATCTTTTATAGAAATACATATCATCATCAAATCATTCTATATATTATCACCATAATTACACATCTTATTTCATATCATACATCATTATACTGCATCTCAAATTAAAATCATTTACATCACAAATTGCAATTCATACTGCATTATTACCCACACACTGCATTACATATTAATTTTTAACTCCACATATAACAAGTATACTATACGGAGGATTATTGTCTAAGAAATACACAGGATTATTAAACATACAACATAATTACTTTTTCTTGATTAACTTGATTGACTTGTTTGAATTGATTCAATTTATTGGATTGATTGACTTGTTTGGTTTATTTGATTTGTTTGACTTGAATAACTTCATTATCTTACTTAACATGGTTTAATTTCATTAGTGATTGATAGGTTTGTTAGAAAAATATTTATTTCAAGAATATCATAGTTAACTCTTAGTCTAAATAAAAGTCTTATAATAGTTTTAAGGGAATTAGAGTTTAGGATAGGTTTAGTCTTGTATTAAGTGTATTAGATTAAGGGGGGGTTTTATAGTTTCTAGGATAATTAGAGGTTCAAGAAGTGTTTATTAACATATATTATTTAAGTTGGTTGATTTGGTTGATTGCTTGACTTTCTTGCTTAATTGCTTGCTTGAATTTCTTATTTGAATTGCTTGCTTGAATTGCTTGTTTGAATTGCTTGCTTGTTTAGATTGATTGTTTGGATTGATTGTAAATATTGATTAGATTACTTTGTTTAATATTCTTCTATTAGACTAGTATTGTCATAATTTTATGGCAAGTTATAATCTTTTTGGCTTAGAATCATAGATTTAGAGCGGGATATAAGGATATAAGGATATTATAGAATTAAGGATAGTTATATTTAATTATCAGGAATATTTATATCATAAATTTAGGGGGAGTATTTTATGATATATATATACATAGATTTAGAATTAAGAGGGAGTACTTTACTTTAGTATAGGAATTATTTAGATAGATAGGATTTAAGTGGGAGTACTGTTTAGAATTTCATTTTGATAATGACAAAGGGGGAGAAATTAAAAAATATAGACATAGTTTATAGGATTCATATAGACAGGGGGAGTATTAGAAGGATCACAATCAAATGGTATATAAGGGTATGAATACAGGTATGATATTTTATAAACTAAGGTCGTCATCATTAAAAAGGGGGAGATTGTTGGAGAATGGAGTTTTGATGACAACAACCTTATTTCAATTCATTGATTATAAAATATATACTAACATCCCTATTGAGAATATATAGACATATATATGCAGGTTTTGTATACAGGGCGTAAGTACCGAAGACTGTACAATTTTAGAGTTTCAAGAGATTCAGAATTCAAGATAGATTCAAGACTCAAGAGTTATCAAGATTTCACGAGTTCAAGACTTCAAGATAAATACAGTAATAGAGTCTAGTATATGTAAGATTCCGAATAGCACTCCAGGTTCAAATTCTATTTTTCAAATTATCTGTTTTCAAATTCAAAACTATTTTCAAATTGATTTCAAACTTCTCTCAAAATAATTTTTAATCTTCCAAGAATTTCAAACTTATGATTTCAAATATATTTCATAGTTTATAAGCATTCTTATTTTTATAGCTTTATTAAATATGTTTTACTAAGTTTATATTTGATTATTTAAACTCTAAGTTTTCATATAACCTTTTGTTCATGTATAGTTTACAAATATTTCTTTGCAAATTCCTATATATATGTTTATAATTATATTATACATGTTTATGATTATATTTTACATAGTTTTAATATCATATATATATTAAGTATTTAATCATATGTTTAATTAATATTTTCCTGTGTTTTTATACTTGAAAAATAATGATCTAACCAACTAGTTTTGTTTCAGGAATTTCCAAAATTTAATTACTTAAAAAATACTAAAAAAATCATAAAAATGATACGTTTGTTGACATGTAGAAAAGGGTATGTCGACATATAACTGTCGTAAATTTAAATTTGAAAGGAAGTATCTATTCACTGTTTGTAACGCTCCAGAAACTTTGCAACCTTTCACACACTATAAAAAGGGCTTGAATTCGAATTTTTTCGAATTTTTAATCATCTCTTCTTCTCTAACTTCATCCTCTTTCTCTACAACATTATTCTTAATCATTTCTTTGATTTTTACACTTATACTCTGCCAAATTCAATTCTGTTTTGATCAAACTTCTTCTCTTTACACTCTCTACTCTCTGAATCAAGTGTTATTAAAGAGTTATAGGGATGTTTGTAATTGCTTGGGTTGAATAAACGTTATTTGTGTTGAGTCAAAAAGGAATCGGTGTGTCTTTGCAGCCGTGAAATCAAGGAAATAGGAGTCGGTGTGTCCTTGTTGAGCCGTGAAATCAAGGAAGTAGGAATCGGTGTCTCCTTGTTGAGCCATGAAATTAAGGAGGTTGTACTTGACTATTGGAAATAGTAATAAAACTATGCGTAATCTAGCGTTGTGCAGGACTGGACGTAGGAGCAATCCGAACCAGTATAAAATCCGATATGTTCTTTCCTTTTTTGCATTTTTATTTTTGTTTATTTTACAATTGTGTTTGAACCTGTGTCTGTGATTGTGTTTTTGGTGTTTGATTCATCCCGTAGTTAACATTAGATTTAAATTTTGTTTAAATTCTTACACACACTATTCACACCCCCCCCCCCCCATAGTGTTTGATGTGCCTTAACGATCCATTCTGCACTCCCTAACACAATTCACATTAACATGTCTGATATCTTATCTCCATAAACCATGAAACGTGAGAATCACTCCCAAGATTAATATCCATATGTTTGAAATTAAATCAAATGAAATAATGATAATATTAGATTTATTTTGCATTTGTTTGATTGATGAATGCTTGAATTATTAGTTTAAAATTTTCTTGATTAGTTAATTGTTAATTTCATAAATTTCAGTTGTTAAATTGTTAGTCGTAATTTGATGAATTGTTAGTTGACACGATTTGAATTATTAGTTGATAATTTCTTGAATTGTTGATTTAATCACATGAAATGATAGTTGATAGTTTTTGATAATTACACCTGATAATAGTGTTTGATTAATGTATTGTGATTATAGTGATTTTGTTTTGATTATTTATCCCCCTCCCCCTCTACTCTAACTACAAGTTCCTGACATTAAATGAAATTTTATGGAAATATATATATATGGGTTGAAATTAGATATATACCCAGATTATTCTTGATTAAATGAACTGATTTAGAAATTTAAGTGAAAACATCTAAATTTAAGTTTGAACTTAGAAATTTAAGAAAATAATCATGATTTATTAAAAGAAGTTATTTAGCGAAAAGATTTAACGTAATTTTTGATTTAGTGATCAAATTTGATGTTTAAATTAGAATTCAATTCTTTGGAGTGAAGGTTAAATTTAATATTAAAAGATTTGAATTATTTAGATGTAATTAAATATGAAGATTTGAATTTAAGGGCATAAGTTGTTAATTATGTATTTAATTAAATAAAAGTATTTAGAATTTAATCTAATTTGAATTAACTTATTTAATAAAATGATTCAATCTTGAAATAAACTTGCTTTGATTTAATGAAAGTTTAAGTTTAAATTTTGACTTAAACTTGTTTAGTTTAATAAAAAATCGATTTGAATTGATGAATATCTAATTCGATTTGAGTTTAAGGTTTGATTGATTTCTTTAATTAATAAAATGATACTTAATGAAATTATTAAATTCAAGGACTTAATGTTGTGACTTTGACATTTTGAGATTGAGTTGGTAATTTGAAACTTGAATTGATATTAACAGTGATGTGGAAATGTTTGATACTGGATCGATTGAATCAGATTGGACTGGATTTTGGAAATGCTTAAATCAAAATTATTTTATATTAACTACTCTATTTTACCCATTAATTAACTATTTTTTGTATGATTATTTTGAATTAAATTTTTTATTTTAAATTTTAACTATTTAGTTTTATAATTATTTTAATCAAAAGTCTACTTTAACACAAAAATTTGACACAAATTGAGGGACACAAATTCTCAACCATTGGATTGCCCTCTAATTTCCACCTCCCACATAAAGACAAATTGATCGAACAATTAAGATTTTGTGTCGCTTGATTTGTGTGAAATATTTATGTTCAAATAGTCGATCCCTTATTTTAAATTAAAATATTTTATGTTATATATATATTTATTTTACTTAATTCTTTTTTAATTAAAATATTTTATTCTTAACTATTTATTTGTAATTATTTTAAGAAAAATATTTATGTAATATTAATTTTACTATCTGATTTATAAGTACTTATATTTAAATATTTATCAACTATTTAATTTAAATTATTATATATACATTAAGATCTACTATTTCAGCCATATATTTAGTTTATTCAAACCACTTCCAATTTGAGAATATGAAACCAAATTATTCGAAGATAAAGATTCTAAATAAGATAAGTGTGATATGAAAATATAAATGAATTAAAGTTTTGGAAATTTAATCTTCTTGAAAGATGGAGATCGGAAAAAAAATTGAAGTTTAATTCAATATACGAAGTTGAATTGGGATTCGATGTTTGAATTTGAATATTGAGTTGATTTTTGGAAACGATAACAAAGTCGATATTTATAGTAAACCAATTAGTACGGTGAAATATGATGTCATGATCTTGTGAATATTCTTGTGTTAAATTACTTGTATATGTCACCTAAACATTTCATTTTAGTCAATTTTACATGCATAAGAATATAAATCCTGACTCGAGCGTTTTGTTTTACATTACACTTGGGTCAGACCCAGTATTTCAGCTTTTTGAAGACCAATATTTTCGAAGACGAAGATGGAGCCGAAGACCATAATTATTACTAAATTATCATTTCTTATTTTATTGTGTAATTAGTTTAACTCTATGTATTGTGTGTAATTGAAATCAAATGTAAACAATTTCATGAACTGTTTTATGTACTTGTGATACTTGGTTATTATATTTAATCCTTCCACCGTGAGATTCTGTATTTGTTCTTATGAATTTTATTTCTCTAGAACAAACCTATTGATAATATATCATTTTGAATGGTTTGAATATGACCTATATGGTTTATTTTCGATTTAGAACTATACGAAAAGGTGGGTTGTCACGCTGAATCTCGAACCTAAGTGACCATATAAATGCTAAAAGGAATAGCTACTTTAGCTTACTTTTGACCTTGTAATTCTGAATTTTTAATACCAAACAAAAGGCCCATTGTTTAACAAAATCAAGCATCCAAAAAGTAGATAAATTGCCTAACATAACACAGTAATAAACGCAATCAAAAAAGTTTACGACCCTAAGCTAGAGCTGAAATCTCTAGCGGTCTAGTGTGAAGATGCCTTACGAAGACTTGAGCTTCTCCTTATAATAGGAGTGAGCGTTTGGTTGGTTTGGTTCATCTGATAATGAATTTTTTTAAATCAAACTAAAATCAATAAAAATGAAAACCAAACCAATCAAATTAAGTACGGTTGCACTACACCAAAAAGTTTAATATGAAATGGTAATAAAATGTTACCAAAAAGTTTACAACCCCTTTATAAATGTTGTAGATTAGTATGCTGAAGATTTTTGCAATAATTACTATATGTTTCAGTTTAACAATTTAAGACATATAATAAGTGTTTCAAATTATTGATATGAACACTTAGTGAATGTTCCAGTTTATTAATTTAACATACTTACCAAGTGTTTCAAATTGATAAACTGCAACACCTTCTAAGTGTTTCAAGTTGACAAACTACAAACTTACTAAGCGTTTCAAGTTAATAAATTGCAAAACCTACTAAGTGTTTCAAGTTGACAATCACATTGCTTACTAGTTTCAAATGATAAATTTCTGCACTTCTCTACTGATATTGTAGAGAACTAATTGAGAATTTTCAATTTTACATTTCATTGTTCATCCCACACACGCACACTCTCCATCAAGCAACATTGAAATATGAAAAAACAAAGCTACAACTTTAATTTCATAATTACATTAGAAATCAATTTCTCACCAAGTCCTATGAGTCGTCATAAGCATGATTATGTCATTTCGAAAACAAAAAATTAACCTAATTGCTAAATTTAAGTATTTTGCAATCAGGCCTCGAGTAGCACTAATAAACTAAGTAAAAATATATCGTGCAAACACAAAAAAAAGCGCTCACCAAATTAAAATAGTGAAGTCCAAATATTCAATTTGACTGTACTTGAAATAACACATTGGCCCTACCCAAAAAGGCATATCAAATGGAAAACCAGTATTCAGTTTGAACATAGTTACAGCTACTACTTCTATTTATTGTCATTCTTAGGATGTTGATTGAAATAATATAATTTTAGCAATAGCTTGTTCTTTCAAACACTTCAGTTCTGTTTTATTACAGAACGGTTTGCAGACATAACTAACATCAGCTCCAAATACATCTTCAATTTTTAAGTCAAATTTTAATGAGATGGAACTCACATGTTACCCACTGCTTAGGCTAATAGAATAGTTTATACTATCAAATGTTTGTCTTGCCTATGTATTCATTTTATTTCTTTTATAATAGAACAAAATTTACGGTGACTTTCTCTTTTAAAAGTGGCAATTAAATAAGAACTAAAGCCAAAGGGAATATTTGCATTTCTTCGATGTATGAAGTGAAAATTTCTCAACTATAAGTATTTTTAAAAATTTAGTAAATATTACGGTCAATTAATAATGAAGATGATGGAAATTAAAAATTAATATAGGTATAACGATCTAATACATCAATGCCACTTGCCAAATTTTCTCCAGAGTCGAATTCTTGGAATTAACTTCAACACAGACTGATAACTATGTACAAAATAATAAAACAGTGTGCATATTTAAATTATGTGGTAAATATGGATTTGATTACATATGGTGACCTACTCGAATAGAATTTTGATGTAGTTGATCATGTAAGTAGTCAAAGCATGCATTGTTCCATCCAGCACAGTTGTATAGACCCGAAAAATTAGAACACTTACTCTTCAAATATCGTAACTATTTGGAATATTTTTAAATGTTAGAAATATTATTTTATATCCTTGTTAAACATCTTTTAATTAATAATTAATGATCCTAGACTTGTTTAGGAAAAATGCTTTCAAAAATATATTTTTTGGGAAAAATGTCGAAAATGTGACTGAAAGCCATTTTGTCGATATATAGTTGTTTTCTCAATAAATGTGGTTGAAAATTTAAATGAATTTCTACTAATCATTAGGAAAGTAATTATCAAATAAAAATATTTTCCATATTTGTGGCTAACTATATTGATGATGTCATCTTTTAAAAAAATGAGCATTTAAGGAAAGTTTTTGTATTTTGGGTATTTCAAATATTCAAATAAGTGCTTTATAATTTGAATATGCTTGTTTTAATTATTTAAATAAGTTAATGAATTTATTTCCAAGTTTTGTTTACTTAAATAATTCTTTTGATAAAGAACTAATATTATGATCAAGATTCAACTTCCAGATTCACATCCTATCGTTGAACAGAAGTTGTTTTATATCATTGCAACTTTGTTTGATATATGTGTATGTATCCACATACATGCATACATATATGTAAGCATAATTAGTCACATCAAGGATTTAGAAACTATACTAAGTGTATGTATATAAGCTTCTTATATATATATATACATATATATATATATATATATATATATATATATATATATATATATACTAGTGCGCACCCGTGCTTCGCAAACGGGTATGACAATAATAATGTGGTTTCATTTGGTATTTTCATTTACAGTTGAAAGGTAGCATTGCCATATGAAAGGATGAAGACTGCATAGGTATATTTGGTTTTAGAAGGTAATGGAACAAAAAATAAAAGGAGGCAAAGTTAATATTTAAACAAAAAAGATGATATATCATGTCATTCATAGCGGGAATATATTTATAAAGATTATAGGATTGACCACTAATAGTTATTAATGTCCTTGTAAAATTATAATGCTAATAGTATGTAAGAAACCACAATGTTATAATAAAGGAATGCATAAAAATGACAATTATGCAAAAATGAAATTATGTAAAATCATGTCAAAACATCACAATTTTTTATCAATGATGTCTTTGGAAAAAAAGGTTAGCAATTTGAAACTGGCTCTATGTACTTTTTTATGACAAATACAGTCCTTCATCTAAATCAAAGGAAATCAATCCTTAAATTAGTTTTCCCTCATGTGAACAAAAGATTTCATAAGAGATGGTCGATCAATAAAATATCTCAAAATTAATATCAACTAAAATTTTCTCAAGGACTTAAAATATCAGATACAACATCCACTGAATAGTGTAATTGCAAACAATAATGCAACTCGTTAACAGTCTATATCATATGACAGAACAATAAGGCAGTGTAGGTTATAAACCTGAGAAACATATAACAAAGATATAATGAACTATAACAGAACTATGATGAAAGGCAACTCATTAATGTTCTTAATAATGGACGGGTGGATAAAGTAGAAAAGTAGGAAAGAAGCATGTCTAAGTAGCTTAGAAAAAAAAAAAAAAATCAAAGTAATGTATAATGTAACAGTGCCATGTATAAATAGAACTGTCAAAGCGAATAACTTTATGAAAAAATACAGTAGTAGTGTTGATAATATGTCAAAACTTTTAGTGATATTTTCATATCCACTAAATATTGTATTCCAGTTAAAGTCACTCTCTATTTGAGCTTCCATACTCGAAATTTTGAAAAATAGAGCAAAGGTAAAGAAAATTGCAGATTCAAATAACGGAGTGCGTAAAATTTAAGATTATGATTTGGTGGATATGAGTTTTTATACATTTTGTTATTCCTTTGTTTTATCTGGACATGCGCTGATATAGAGGTGGCATATTATGATGACAATTCATCAACAGCAAAGAAACTGTGTTACATATGCTACAACACTAACCACCCTAAGATTTTCTGTTTGTTCGGCGACAACAGCAAAATGATGTTGTGGGTTATTATTTCAGAGGAGTAAGGACAACAAATCTATAACTATAAGCGGTTCTTAAAAAACATAAAAGAAGTAAATTTGTCATATTAGAAGCGAAGAATCTACTTTTATGCATTAAAATCCTATTTTTTAAGATCAATATAACATTTTTTCTATGTAAACACCATAATGACTCTAAACTCGTAAGTTAAAACATTTATTCACCGGGTATGCATAGTACGTAAAAAACTTCATACAGAAGACTTATAGCAGTTAGTAGTAAATTTACTATTATCACTTAGAAATATAATCGTACACAGAGAAGTAAGCAGTACAAATCGGATAAATAGACAATTGCACGACAATTCTGTACATTGCATAATTGCTATAGATAATCAAAATAAAAAGATAAGTTTTATATTGGTAATGAAATTGGAGTAGGAAATTAAAATGCATTGAATTCAACAGTACAAAAATGTCATTGTAAAAAGGGGAAAATGTACAGGGAAAAAAGGATTAAAAAGCCTAGAGATCTTGAAATGTGGATGTTGTATTTGCATATATTTTATGACTATTTCTTATATTTGTGTAAACTGCAATCTATTAGTTTTAGGTTTTTTTTTTTTTTTTTTTAACATATAGGGGAATAAAAATGTTGAACAAAGGGCATGGGAAAGTATATTGTTAATAAAAAAAAGGAGAAATTGCCATAGAGATGAAATAAGAATAAGTAGTTGAAAAAGCACATCTAAATCACACACAATTTAGTAGTAGTCATAAGTGATAATTGTAATAGCCCGCAGCTCTGTTCGCGCAAGATATTGTCCCCAACTTAGCCACCGTATATGTGTGGGGTTTTGTTCCTTAAAAGGCCTCGGCGTTAGTAAGAGATAAGCTCTACTATATAAGTACCCACTTCACATAGGCTTCCACGATGTGGGACTTAGGGGTGTTACATTCTCCCCTCCTACAGAACCCAACGTCCCCGTTGGCTCACAAACGCCTCACCCAAGCGATGTGGTCCACACAGGAGCCACAATTACGGCTGGCTATTGGCTATAATACCAATGTAACAGCCCGCACCTCCGTTCGTGCAAGATATTGTCCCCAACTTAGCCACCGTATAGGTGTGGGGTTTTGTTCCTCAAAAGACTTCGGCGTTAGTAAGAGATGGGCTCTACTATATAAGTACCCACTTCACACAGGCTTCTACGATGTGGGACTTAGGGGTGTTACAGTAATTAAAATAACAAACGTTTAAAGTTTCAGGCAAAAGTAACAATCTTTTATTCTAATAAAAGATCACTACTTAAATTAATTATAATACATATGCTAGGGCAAGCTGCATAATTATAACATAACTAATTACTCAAACTTATGGAGGAAAAAATAGGAAAAAGTTTATTGATAGAAAACGTAATTTAAAAGCGATACATGATCCAGGTTAAGGAATATCAAAATCATGTTCTTTATTTTTTATTTTTTTTTTTATTTTTTTTTTTTGTGTGTATACAATTCAGTTTAGAATTATGAGTGTACATGCATGAGGATATGTTTAGCGTAAGGTAAAAAGTTCATTTCAATGTTGACCAAAACGATCCAAATTGCACAATCATCAAAGTCTACATAGAAAGCCGACTAACATACAAAATAGATGTCAATATACACCTTCGAAAAATCATGAAATTTATGGCTTTGAATTGTCCTAATAGGTAGGACTTAAAGTTGAATATAACATTCACGGATACGTAAGCAAGACATCCGATTGTTAATAGATCCACTTTTTCTCACCTATAGATAATTATTTTTATTGCTAACATTTATAAAACAATCACTTATCATATGCAAACATAAATATAGAAGCAACGGTTTCGATCTAAATTTCAACTGTGAAAATATCAACCAAAAGGCTTGAGATTTTCCTTGCTTGTCTTATATTGAAGTGCTCTTCATTGTTGTATCGGCTAAAAGTTCACGTTTTGCAATCAAAGATAGACTTGATTTCAAGAACATAGTTCTTTAATTATATCTCTATATTGTTAGAATGAAAATACTAAGGTGACAGCAAGGAAGCTTACATATAAGATCTTTATGTTGTTAATTTTAATCTAAAATTTGTATTTGTTGGAATAAATAACTAATGGAAAATCTTGCTAAATATTAAATAAAAGATATAAAATAGCTGATAAGCCACCACCACTGCCATTTAATTTTCGTAAACATAATTGAATGGTCCCGGAAACATAATTGAATGGACAAACTATGTAACTGTACTTTCCATGTCACACCAATATGCAAATTTTGGAGATTGAATTTTGGTTGATTTGGTATTTCATGAACATCCACAAAGTAATATATGAAATTAAACCTAAAGTCATAATTATAGGAAATATATTTGTTAAGAAAACATAGAAATTCAAGCCCATGTTTATTTGGGATATAAATGCTAAACTGGTGCAATTAAACTTATATTATTTTTGGCATATTTAACAGATAAGTTACCACAAATGCTATTAAACTCAAAAAAAAAAAAAAAAAAAAAAAATGAATGATTAATTATAAGTTCTCTTACTTTGGAAGGATTACTCTTTTGTTCTTCCACTGGCTAGTTATAAACTAAACTAATAACAAAAATCAATTGTTTTATGGCCATTAAATGCATTTAACGGATTAATTCCATTATAAACTGTAAGGTTTAAGATATAATGATATTCTTTGCGGAATTGTTCGAAGTTTTAGTTGTAGTTGATCATAGCAAAAACAATTCATTAATTCAGTTTGTTCAATGTACTAAATCATGAATATGAATCAGTTTATAAAAGCTTAAAAATGGCATATACTTTGAGCTGTTAACTTTACAAATTCAAAGCTTCATAAATTCCAATTGAATGTACCTGCTTAATTAAACAAAACTCAACTTTGGTCGAGCAACGTACTAATCTAATACACAAACAGGCTGAGTTACATGTATTTTGTAGTTAAGTGAAAAAAAAACATAAATATATAGAATAAATATGGAATAAAACATTAAAAAAGAACATGGATGAGAAAATATTATGCCAAAAGAGGCCTTCAGACCATACTTGTTAAGGTGAGATTGTTGATATTCTCTCATACTTTTACGGACAAAAAATAGGAAAGAAAATATCATGTTAAAAGATATTTCCTACCTAAACATAAAATGAGGCAAGTCACAAAAGGATACAAACAAAAAAATTATTACGTCAAAAGATGTTTCCTATCTATATTTAGAGCATCTCCAATCTGAAGAGAATGTAATGTCAATAAAATCCTAGGTGGACACAGCAGTTCTACAAGATGAAGCCTACATCTTCAAAAATTTAACATACACAAAAATTAGGACTCCAAACATTGCAATCCAGGTATAAATATATATGACGTCACTATGCAGTTAATTACTGCTGAGATTTTTATTACATGGAAACCAATAACTAACAGCAAATCTTGCTGGGAAATAACTAAAATATATAAGAATAGTTTATACTGCCATTTAATTCTAAGGAACGCAAATTTAATTTTAAGAAACATAATTGAATGGTCACAATGTGTACGGTATGCACTTTCCATGTATCAAATAAAGGTTGATATATGAATTTTGAAGTTTAAATTTTGATTGATTTTATATTTAAGTACATCCGCACAAACATAAATAAGATTAAACTAACAGTGGAAACTATGTTTGTTAAGTACACATAAAAATCCAATCTACGCTTATCATCATATAAATGCTAAATCATTGTAACACAATTCCCTTTGTTTGGAAGGAATTTAAAAACAAGAACTCTTTGGCTCTTCCATTGGCCATTTATAAAAAAAAATAAAAACACAAAATGATTGTTTGACAGTCGGGAAATGCTTCCAACGATTTAATTTTATTATAAACCATAAGGTTAGAGATATAAATTGTATTTTTGGTGCAATGTTTAAAAGCTTTAGATGCAAACCGTAGCAAAAGTAATATATAAATTCAGTTTGCTCAGTGAATCGAATCAAAACATGAATATGAATTAGTTAATAAAAAAAATTAACAGTGGTGTGTGCTATGAGCTGTTAGCTTCATAAATTTCAACCATATATGAGAACTAGAAAAACCATTTTGTTTTTTGGACTAAATGACACACACACGTATGTTTGTGTGTGTGTGTGTCTGTATATATATATATATATATATATATATATATATATATATATATATATATATATATATATATATATATATATATATATATATATATATATATATGGTTCAATGGCATCCATATTTTATAGCATCACATTTGCACCCCATTTCTAGCAACTTATTTATATTAGAATATTATAGTGGAGGGAGAGAGAATGAGTGGAAGGAGATAGAAGAAGAAGTACTTGGTGAAAATCAGTAGATTTTGGGGTGTTGTACTATTTTGGGTGTTATTAAACGATCGACATACATACATATATGTTCGTGTGGGTGTGTGTGTTTTTGCATATATATGTATGTGTGAACAGAGCCGGCTCAAGGGCTAGGCGGAGTAGACGGCCGTCTGGAGCAACCTCCCTCGTCGGAGCAACGAAAAGGCTGGTGGTTGCAACAGATAAAATAAGAACTTTATGAAAAGAAGATCGAAACCAAAGCTTATGTGAACAATGAATTGTCCTAGTGGTTGTCTGTTTCCTGCTCAATAGGTAGGTCAATAATTCGATTTCTGAAATTGGGCTGTTTTCGAAACAGACATTTTTTTTTTCTATTTCAGGGCAACATTTGCAAGAATTTTCTTTATTTTCTTTGGCAAGCCTGTAGCAACTCCTTTTTCAAACTTTCTGGAGCCGGCTCTGTATGTGAAACTCACGTAAACAAATTTTAACTTCAATATACAAACATGATAAGAGATTGATGCACTGTATACATGCATCATTATCATAAAAATTCTAACTTCGCCCTTTTAAAATTATAAAATCATACAACATAATACTTGAAATTTAAACCATATCTCTAAATAGATATCTCTCCAAAATAATTTTGATATCAGTTCTAAATTCTAAATAAAACAAATCAAGAGAAACATAAGTTGATAACTTGTTGCCAACATTATATAGATGAAGGGATTATGAATTGCAAGTGTTTAGAGTGAGCTCATAAGCCTAAAAGGGTAAACTGTGTAAAGTAATAGTCAACAAATATTACAGATAAAGTTTAAATACATAAAACAAAAATGGTGCCCATTCTCAGAACATCAAGGAAATAACGCAAAAAGAAAAGTATGAATAGCGTCAAACATTCAGTTGAATAAGGTGAGTTTGCCTGGTTACCATTACTATATTCAATTGCTTTTCATAAGGTTATTGACTTGCTCCCACGCTCATGGAGTATTTATTAGTAGAAAATAAAAGTCTACAGATGGATATTCCAAGATTGCACAAATTAACACACTACCATCAGAAAAAGGGAAAATTCAAAGTTGAAGAAACGGAAAAGGGAAATAATGATAGCGCATGAGTGCAATTTTGAGAGTACTGAATTATAACTAAGAACATATGTATTTACTATTTAGCTGTTATATGTATGTATAATATCTACACATCCTAATCACCTTAAGTCAAACAATCATATGTAAATATGCAAAAAAAAAATATGACAACATAAAAACCATAAAGGGTAATGTTTTTATACAACTTTACTGTCAAATGAATGGCTAAACAGAAATTTTAGGACTATTATACCACTAACTGTCAAAATGGCAAGGTGATATAAATTATAAACAAATTACAGGATATAGACGTAAGAGGTAGTTTTAAAGGAGCTAGAACTTCTAAGATAATGCGAAAAGTTCGTAAAAGCGATACCTACGAAAAAAATATGATATCTCTAAAATATTAGTGAGGTCGTAAACATTTAAATCCAAAAAGTTAATAAGTGAACTATGAAGGAATAAAAAGTGATATCCTTATTCATGCATATATGAGTAACTGCAAGTTGAGATTTGCAATGTGATGTTGCTAGAATATTTTCCAGAGAAGAAATGTAAAAAGAAGCTTTATTTCTTGATAGAATTGTAATACAGAATCATATTGTAAAGAGTTAAACAGGTACAAATATATAGCAGGAAAACTAAAGTGGGCTGAGTCCAGAACAGGCCCAATATAAGTATAAAGTAATATTAGACTAAAGTGAGCGGCCGCTATTCTCTAATACCCCCCTTCAAACCCTACGAGGGTTAGGGTTTGCCATGGAGAAAGAATAACGGCCTCCATCAAGGCGATCCACACAGAAATAACAAATCTGAAGATGAGTCGAAGAATCAACAACTTGTAGATGATCTTCAGCTCCATTGTAACAAGGACGAGAGAGAAAATATCTTCTATTATGGCGCTTTGAGCTCAACAACGGATCTGAGGCTTCGGCTCCTTCTGAATGATCTTTAAGACAAATACGAGGAATTAATCAGGGATATATACCACCCTCTGAGTTCTCTTGCTCAATTCTGCTTCATCAACATTCAATTCGTCTCTCAGACGACTGAAGTTCACCTTGGACAGAGGTTTAGTAAGTATATCTGCTTTTTGGTAAAACGATGGTATGTATCCAACTTTTAATTTACCATTTATCACCTGCTCTCTGATAAAGTACAAATCCAGTTCTATGTGTTTTGTTTTCGAGTGTAACACTGGATTTGATGTAAGTGAAATTGCACTCACGTTATCACACCAAATTGTAGCAACTTTGTTAGGTATAACTTCGAGTTCACTAAGTAAGGATTCAATCCACATGACTTCTGCTGCTGTGTTAGCAACACACCTGAATTCTGCTTCTGTGTTTGACCTTGAAACAGTACTTTGCTTTTTTGCACTCCAAGATACAGGATTATTTCCCAAAAATATGCAATAACCAGAAGTTGACTTCCTATCATCATGATCAGTACCCCAATCAGCATCTGCATAGGCATTGACATTAAGATTTTTGCTAGACTTTAGAATGAGTCCATGATTAATAGTCCCTTTCAAGTATCTAAGAATCCTCTTGACTGCCTTCCAATGACTGTCTAAAGGCCTTTGCATATATTGACTTACTTTGTTGACACTATAAGCAATGTCAGGTCTTGTAATGGTAGCATACTGCAAAGCACCAACTATACTTCTATATAATTTTGGATTTTGAATGTCTTCACCTTGATTCTTAGATAACTGACTGCTGGACACCATTGGAGTAGGTAATGAGTTAGCTTGAACCATGTTGGCCCTGAACAAAATTTCTGAAATGTATTTCTTCTGATTGAGATGCATTTCAGATACATTTGTTCTCTTGACTTCTATGCCCAAAAAATAATCCAAATTGCCTAGATCTTTGAGAGAAAATTCTGAATTAAGAATGTCTGTAATATTTTTGATTTCAGCAACACAGCTACCTGTAATGATGAAATCATCAACATAAACAAGTATATAAGTAGTGGTAGTAGCAGTAAACTTAGTAAAAATTGAGTTATCAGATTTGGTTGGCCTGTATCCATTTTTAACAAGTGTTTCTTTCAACTTGTCAAACCAAACCCTTGGAGCTTGTTTCAATCCATAAATAGCTTTGTTCAACTTGCATACTAAGTTTCTGCTACCACTTTCAATGAACCCTTGAGGATGTTCCATATATACTTCTTCCTGCAAAATACCATTTAAAAAGGCATTATTTACATCTAATTGCTTGATGCTCCAATTTCTATATAAAGCAATAGTTAAAATAATTCTGACTGAAGAGGGTTTTACAACAGGTGAAAAGGTTTCTGAAAAATCAAAACCATACTGTTGTGAATACCCCTTAGCAACTAATCTTGCTTTATATTTTGAAATTGAACCATCAGCATTCTTTTTGAGTTTAAACACCCATCTGCATCCAATAATATTTTTATTATTGGGTTTTTCAACAAGAGTCCAAGTCTTGTTTTTAATAAGAGCATTATACTCTTCAGACATAGCTGTTTTACATTCCTCTACCTGATTTGCATCAGCAAAAGAAATTGGTTCCTCTTGCAAACTTACAGTGTTTATGGTTTTTGGTTTAAAGATACCACACTTGGCTCTAGTCATCATAGGATGCATGTTCACATTGTCTCTAACTGGTTGGCTTTGATTGCTGTTTCCTGATTGATTTGCTTCTTCTAGTTCATGATTGTTATTACCAGTATCATTAACACTGTCACTGTTGCTTCTTTGTAAATGCTCCTGCAGATTGCTTCCAATATCTGGCATATCAGAATTCTCTTGACCTGGTCCATCATTGGTGGGCACTGTGTGTTGAGAGTGAATGTTGCTGTCATTCTTCTCTTGAGAAGATGACACAACATTTTCAATCTCCTCTGGTATGTCAGGTATATATTGTCTTGGATTTATGACTCTTGCAGTAGTTTTAATATTTGTTTGACTGAATGGAAAGACTTCTTCGTTGAATCTAACATGCCTTGACACATATATTCTACCCTTGCTATCTAAACATTTGTATCCTTTTTGATTGTTGCAATATCCTAAAAAAGTGCAAGGAGTAGATCTAAAATCTAATTTGTGAGTGTTATAAGGCCTTAAATTAGGAAAGCATTGACAACCAAAGACTTTTAAATATCTGTAGTCTGGTTTAACCTTGTATAACATTTCATGTGGGCATTTGAATTCAAGTACTTTTGTAGGGAGTAAATTAATCAAATGCACTGCTGTATTAAATGCCTCTGGCCAGAATTTTAATGGCATAGAGGCTTGTGCAAGTAAGGTTAAACCAGTCTCCACGACATGTCTATGCTTTCTTTCAATAATCCCATTTTGTTCTGAGGTATAAGGACATGTAGTTCTATGACTTATACCTTTTTTGTCAAAAAATGATTTCAAAGGTAAAAATTCTTTTCCACCATCAGTCTGAAACATACTTACATGATTGCCAACTAAGTTTTCAACCTTATTGATGAACTGAATAACTGTACTGCAAGTGTCAGCCTTTGATTTTAGCATATAAATCCAAACATATCTAGAATAGGCATCAATAAAGGAGATATAATATTTATACCCATAATCAGAACTTATAGGTGCAGGACCCCATAAATCTGTAGCAATTAATTGAAGTGGTCTAGTGTAACTGGTTTGAGAATCTGGAAATGCAAGTTTATGACTCTTTCCCATTTGGCAAAAGGTACACATATATGAAGTAGGAATTTTGCACAAAGAAAAGTCATTGTTACACATAATATGCTTGACAGTTTTTAGACTAGGATGACCTAATTTGCTATGCCATACACTAAATTCTTTATACTCATTACAGTCATTCTTAACTGTCAGCATACATGTTTTCCTATCTAACACAGATGGTCTAGAACTAGTGACATTAAATTTGTACAGTCCCTTATGTTCATTGCCCTGCAAAATAATTTCCTGTGTTAGAATATCCTTAACAATGCAAGCATTAGGATAAAACTCAAAAAACACATTGTTGTCCTTTGCAAACTGGGAAACACTCATTAAATTTTTCTTGATTGATGGAACCCTTAAAAGATTTTTTAAAATTAATTGTTTTGGTCCATCTAAACTTGCATTTCCAGTATGTGTAATGTGCACAGTTTTACCATTTCCTACAAATAAATTATGCATACCTTTGTACTCTTTATTCCCCAAATTGAGATTGTTCAAATTGTTGGTCACATGGTTGGTTGCTCCAGTATCAGGATACCAGCTGTCATCATTAATATCATCAATAGTTGCTGTAGAATCAGCATTAACACTTTCAGATTGGCTTTTGTTGTTGTCTTTCTGCACATTAACCAGATTAACACTAGAGTTGTTGCCAGTTTGTGATGGGTTAAAGTTTGAGTTGTATTTGAAATAACATTTGTTAGCACTGTGGCCAAACTTTTCACAAATCTGACACCTAACTCTACTGTTATTGTTTCTACCTCTACCTCTGCCTCGATTAGCTTGACCACCTCTTTGCATATTTTGTTGGTTTCTTGAAGTGTTACCTTGATTCTTTCCTCTACCATATGAGGTATAGTTGATAGATAGATCAGAATTAATAGTTTTCTTGTGATCTATTCTTCCCTCATGAGCCAATAATGTTGAATACACATACTGCAGAGTGGGTGTGGGATCCATTGACAAAATAATTGCTGAAACTGCCTCATAATCATCATCTAACCCACTAACAATTGATAGCACATGTTTTGATTCTGGAATCTTTTGGCCTGCAGAGTTTAACTGATCACATATATTCTTTACCTTTAGTAGATACTCATTCATAGATGAGTCACCCTTTCTTATGCTATGAAGTTGCCTCTTAAAATGCATAATGCGAGCAGAAGATTGAGCAGAAAAATTTCTCTCAATTGTTGACCAAACATCTTGAGCAGATTTAACACCAATTAGTTGGGGCAGAATTGTTGCTCCAATGGATGACATCATCCATGAGCAAACGAGACTATCTTGTCTCTGATATGCCAAGAACTCAGGATTTTGAATAAGTTTTTCTTCGCTGTCTCGAACAAATTTAGATGGAACAATCTTTGTTCCAAATATGTAGTCTTCAAGGCCATAACCTCTAATAGCTATTTCTATTTGTAATTTCCACAACAGATAATTAGATTCATCAAGCTGGATAGAGATAAGCTGGCTTTGGGGTTTAATGATGGCTTTCATCAGATCTTGAATTGGATCTGTCTGATTCTGTGATACAGGAGCTCTATTGCTGGAAACATTGGTACTGGATTCATCACCTTGATTGCCTTGATTAGGAGGATTAGTCATGGTTGAATTCAGAGGAGGGATCAACAAAAACAGGTAAAGGAAATCTGATGAGTTTTCTTGAATTGAGGTTTTTAAAGAAATGCTATATTTGATCACAACAGCAACCTTAAGGACTTTAAATGATGAGTTTTCTTGAATGAATTTCTGATGATTTTCTGATGAACAGATGCTAATAACTCTGAAAAGTTCTTCTGGACGGCTTTTTGATCAACTGTAATGATTTCTTTAAAATCTTGATCGATTATCTTTATGATTCAGATTCTTTTATCTCCAACTTAGACAGGGAGAACAGATGCAGCCAGTGTTCAGTGCTAGGCGAGGCACTGTTCTTCTTGTTTGAGCAACAACTCTCGATGAGAAGATGCAAATCTTTGATGGGAGGCGTCCAAATGATGAAATTTATCTGATGGACAATTATAATCTCAGAAAAATTTGTCTGAGATTCAATTTGTGATCAGGAGTTAATCTGATGCCGTTAAGCACACTATGATAGCTCTGATACCAAGTTGAGATTTGCAATGTGATGTTGCTAGAATATTTTCCAGAGAAGAAATGTAAAAGGAAGCTTTATTTCTTGATAGAATTGTAATACAGAATCATATTGTAAAGAGTTAAACAGGTACAAATATATAGCAGGAAAACTAAAGTGGGCTGAGTCCAGAACAGGCCCAATGTAAGTATAAAGTAATATTAGACTAAAGTGAGCGGCCGCTATTCTCTAATACTGCACATAGACATCCATATATGTTCAGAATTTTTGTTAAACAGGTTCTATATTATTTAATATTTTAAGCCATTTGACAAAAAGTTTTTGTATTTATCCTTCGCTAAACAGCTTCTGACCATGCACTCATCCTATTTTACCAAAATGTACATATTCGTCAATAAGGGAGGGAGCAACCGATTCATTTGATTTCTTGTACAGTTATAAAATTATCAACAAAAAACATTACCCAGAATACATGCATATAGCAATTAGTGCACTTGCCATATCTTTAAACCATGCTTTCAAAACCCAAACCACAATCAACACCAAATGGTTGGCACGTAAAAAACAAACAACAATATATTGAAATACTTTGAATACAACAGCTATATGTATGAAAAAATAAGAATGATACACTGAATACATCAAATACAACAATTTTTGCAAGGTTTTCTAAATGGTTCAATAAACATATACCTTGAATCAACCTCAGTAAGATTCGTAATATACGCCTAGAAAAAAAATCAAACAAATATCAGTATATTACATATGACATTATTGTATAGTTCTTCCAAAAAACTTCCAAGTAGAAGCCGCAACAAAGCTGGAGATTTAACCTCGAACAAAAAGGTTTTTTTCTTATTTGATGTGAAAGATGTGGCGTAACGATCATAAAGGAGAAAATTTATTCCTCTTAGAGAGGTAAAAGTAAAGGTGAAGGTCCAAAGGATCTCAAAAATTATTTAAACACACGCACTCATGTGTGTGTGCATGCACACACGCACACATAGTCAAAGAGATGGATCTGTTAATGGCAGGTGTTCTGGCACTAATCTGGTTCTAACCCACACTGTTAATATGGGCATAGGCTCAACTTTAACCATCAAGATTCAAACCAAGCGTGAACCTGTAACTATTAAGGTCTGTTCATACCCAAACACCTTAAGGTAAATAAATGGAAAATAACCGCAACATAGCTAAAATTACATGTGAAAAGAATGAAATAAACTTATTACATGGAATCCATAATGGCTTAGAACAGACTTGAGTGGTGCCAACAATTTTTTTAAATCTTTCAACCCAGTCCATAAAATTTCCAAGAGTAGTCTATAAATTCTCAATTTCATTGTTGAGTCACTTGAAGAATGCTAGTTAACAAATATTATGTTCGCATAATGCGTAACTAACATAAAATAAAGTTTGAATTATAAAATAATAAGCTGGCCACTTTTGTGCAAACGTAAACTACATCACATCCTCCCATTGCGTGAACAAAATAACCAAAAGAACTGAAAGTGGAAAGTCATTTATGACATGTACAACGGCATACACCAAGTGATACCATAAAACCTTAAATTCTAGTAAATCCTTGTCTCAAATCAAGTATTCTAAAACTCAAATTTCAAGAAGACCAAAAGTTTATGTGGACAATGAGAAGTTACAATAGAAAAGATGTAAGCCTTGGAAAGTTAAAATAACGTGACAGTTACATTTGAAATAGAGTTGTCGATGATGGTGCAATCATTAAGTAATAGACAAAGACTACAAAATTATTATTAGCCAGCTAAGATGTTACCTAAGCAGGAGATGTTCATGCAGCCTTGCAGGCAGATGCCTTGATAATCATGGTCTTTGATGACCATTCCAAAATACAGAAATTTTTTGGCAGCAGTAACGATATGTTCATATGATGGCAAAATTTCCAGCAATGTTAATGCGATGATAAAATTTTCAGCAACATTCACACCAACTATAAAATCGCATAGAATTGCTATAAATGATTAAACCAAATTTGGTAAATTTAATCAAAAACTATTAAAAATCAAGTGATTCACAGTGTATCTATGTATTATAAAGGTTAGTAAATCATCGAATAATCCTTATTTTAAGTTAGTGACACATGCATTAAAGTTCAAATGGAATCAATGCTTAAAGTTGGAAATTTCCACTTATCACTACAAGAAAAATACCCTACTGCAACAGGCAAAATCTGTTGCAGTAGACCTATTGCAACAGGCCAGCGCCTGTTGGTATAGCCGAAGTTGCCAAAGGTCTGCAACAGTTTTTGCCCATTGCAATAAGATGTTGCGGTATACTTTTTTGCAACAGGCTTTTGATGTTGCAACAGATCCTTTTGCAACAGTAAATGCCCGTTGCAATAGATTTATAAATCTATAAAAAAAATTGCAGCTTATAGATACTACATATTTAATGTGTTCGTTTTAGTATTAGTGTATATCACAAAATGAAATAAACAAATAATTTTTTTATTTTAACAATGTTTTAATATTACAAACAATTACAACAAAAATTTCTACAATTTTCATACACCATTCATGTATAACAATTTCTTCTCCCACATAATACATTTCTTTCGAATAGAGTATTTTCTAATCATATTTCTACTCTATCATACATATACTATAACAAGAAAATAAATATCATCGGTTCACCAGAACAAATCTGCAGTTCATGCTCCATGTTTGTTCTCAATCATAAACATGCACCACCCTATGTTAGCAATACATAATCACATTTGAATATCATAACCTGCAAAGGCAAAAGGCAAAACATTAAACAAATGTGGAGCTATGAACTGCAGTTCAACATGGAGGAAACGTCCATCAATCATATAATACCATAATTAGCTTTTCATACCGATAATCAAAATATTATTACTCCCTAATTAATAAGCAAACTAGAAGGATAACCAAGCCATTATGGCCAACATTAACAACACCTAAAAATCATGCATAATCATTCAAATTGAAGTTAATGTCAGCCTTCAATCTATTTAAGAAACAATATTAGATTAAACAGACTTGCAGGGATCAGTTTTATTCATTGATCAATATTTAATCTGCATTAAATAGCTTTCAATTTAATTAAAAACCAATATTGGATTTTTTTCCTCCTACATTCACGTTTCATCCTAGAACTGCATTAAATAGCTTTCAATTTAATTAAAAACCAATATTGGATTTTTTTTTCCTCCTACATTCACATTTCATCCTAGAATTACAAAGTCTGAGTAGTCATCACAAGTAAGCCACTGGTTTAATTATTCAAATGGTTTTCTCACTTTAATATTCTGCTGAATCAACAAAACAATAACAGGATTATGGTCACTCAATGCAGGCAGTAAGTATTTTTCTACGCAATTAATGATAGTTTGCATTCAATGAACAGCCATAAAAACTCTATTAATTTTGGTAAGAATGATATTTTCTTGACCCAACCAACCAAAAAGGTTAAATCCCTGAATTTGCATTTCTGTTACACCTAAACTTAACATCCAAGTATCCTACACATGTAGTTTACTGAAAGGAACCGAAGTTGTTAATCAAACGTAGTTGTAATGTCCAAGAATTAACAATGGTTTATAAATAGTGTAAGCATCATTTCGAAATTAGACCAGAATTGACAATACCATGAAGTTGGCAAAGCTTAGTCATTGTCTAGACATAATATGTATCAAATGAATTTTTTTTAAATGATAAGGATAAAAAAAATCACTTCTGATTTTATAACATGGATAATGATAAAGTATAAGCTGAAAATACCCCATCAAATGTAGAAAAGGACATGGTAACTAATATAGTTACCTCCAAATCCTCCACCACTAGATAACGACTGAAAGATGTCGAAAGGATCATGACCTCCACAGCCTCCACCCATTCCTTACTTGAGAGAATCCTCGCCATCTTGGTCATATATCTCAAGCTTTTCAGGGTCACTCAAAACATCATAAGCTTGAGCCAACACCTTAAGCTGCATAATAAAGAATACACACTTTAAATCCATGTTGATTGCAAGAGACATATCAAGGCAGGTAATTATGAAAATATAGGTATTGAACTATCAATTAACCAACTATGATAATATACACTTGCAGGTAAGAATAGTACATCTATCTTATCCCATGATGAAGTCTTGAAAGATTTCAGCCCTTTATACTTGGCAAAAGGTTTTTTAGCAGTAAAGTCTAATGGAGTGTCTACTTTATCTGGGAAATCTATTAATAATGCATGTAGTTTGAATAAACCTGAAAGAAGTCATCACCACTCTTCCAGCCTTGTCCGCATAGCGACGTGGCACAAGCTTTGATTTTCAATGCATAAAACACAAACCAGCTAATATCCCCTCCATCTCTGTTCCAGTCAAACCCTCCAGTTGTTCCCCTTTCTCTCACCATCATCGTATTCCTCCTCCGCACCCTCTTCCTGATTCTGTTCCTCGTCCATCGCCTCCTGTTCCCCCACCCGATCCCAAACCTCATCCTTCGCTTGTCGTAAACCCTACTTCAGATCCTAACCCGCAACCACTTCTTACGCCTCTCCCCTTCTCCGCTTTTCCTCCTGCTCCTGCCGAGCTTTGAATGTTTTTCTAATTTTATTATAGATTATTTTAGTTGAGCAAGAGAATCGAGGGTTTTGAACTAGATTTAGAATGAGGAGATGGAAAGAGCAGGTAAATGGGAAAAGGCAAAGTGAAGCGGGAGTGAAATATTAGGTGCGAAGCGGTCGTAAAATTTTCCAGATCCCGCCTTTCTAATTTTGGAGAGCCCGCCTTACGTTATTTACCCGAACGGAATTTAGTTAGGCTATCATAAATAATAGTTTAAATTTGTTTACTTTTGAACTTTCAAAGAGTAAAAAACGTGACTTGAATTTATTGATCACTAAGAATTAAATATAGTATTAGAAATATAAAAATTATTTATTAACGATAACTAGAAACTATTAATTAATTCATAAAAATACCGCATTCAAACACAGATTATAAATTAATCCATACAAGAAATTATTATTAATTATTAATTACTCTTTAATAGTAATGTTAATTTATTTATTTATTGTGAATTTATTAATTTTTTAATTATTAAATATTTAAGCAAGTTCATATTTCAAATTATTAATTATTATCCATTAGTTTTTATAATTAATTTATTACTATTTGATAATTATTTATTTATTTTATTATTTTTTAAATGTTAATTATTAATTATTGTTATTTAATTACTAGTTATAAATATCACTTTATAATGTTCAAATTTTATTATTAATTAATAATTATTAAATAATAATCTTAATTATTATATAATTACTAGTAGTTAATTATTTAATAGTAACTATTTAAAATTAATTATTAAAAGTTAGTCACTAAAAACTTATACTTATTTTTAAAATTATGTTTTCGCAACTGGCTTTTCCAGTTATAAAAATATATAGTTATTGCAAGCGGTGAAAATAGTTGCTAAAGATATTTATTCGCAACTGACTAGGAAGCGCAGTTGCAAATAATACGTTCTTTGCAACTGTTCTGAAAACATAGTTGCTAAAAATATGTTTTTCGCAACTGAAAGAAATGGCATGTTGCTAAATCTCATCTATTGCAACTGCAACGGTTGGTCTGTTGCTAAATATCATTTACTGCAACTGTCATGTGTCGCCTGTTGCAAATAGCTAGTTGCAATAGGGTATTTTTCTTGTAGTGTATACATCTCATAATCGAAATTATAGAAAATATTTCCACTAACTCAAGGATCAAATCCCATATTTCAAGTCAATAGAAGATGATATGTGTGTGAATGTACATAATGTAGACACAGTAATATATATAGTCCTTTTTATTATAGATAAGGACTGATGAAAATAATAGTCCCACATCGGAAAATAATCAACTAAGATCCTAGATAAATACTAAGAGGCTATAGTTCACATTAACCAATTGGTTTTGTGAGCAATCTAGATAGCTCTCTAAAAAGTTATAAAAAAAATGCTAACATGGTATCAGAGCTCAGGATTAGAGCCAATGCAAAAAAATACGTATGTGCTTAACCGCCATACGTTCCCCACTCCATCCAAAATACTATGCTCACGTAGATGGCTCAAATACGCCACACGTGAAGGGGGAGTGATGAAAATAATAGTCCCACATCGGAAAATAATCAACTAAGATCCTAGATAAATACTAAGAGGTTATAGTTCACATTAACCAATTGGTTTTGTGAGCAAACTATATAGCTCTCTAAAGTTATTAAAAAAAAATTGCAAACAAGGATTGCGCTCATCAGGAGTTAAATTTGAAATATTTGCGGCAGGTCAAAAGAGCATTGAAGGAACACTCAATATATTTCAAAAATAAAATCTTGAACAATACCATGAATGAGGGGAAAAAAATTTGTTCTTTATCTTCCTTCTCCAGAATTTGAAGCATCATCAAGTGGTCTCTGAAGTACAGGAAATGAACAAAACAATTATGAGTTTACCAACGATGATAAAGTTTAAACTTTTTTCATTTGTAATAATAAAACCGAAGGATGAGCTGCATATGGATATATAAAAATTAATGGAAGAGAAACCAACATACAGGATAAGAGCACCATCCATTTCCCATTTTCAATTATCTAGTTATAGAGTGATATTAAAGGATGACAGTCGAAGGAGCACCAAAATATTGCAAGAAGGTCGCAATCCTTCATGAAAACTACACGATAATAATAACAACCAACCGAGTTATTATTTGGTTAAAAGTATAAAAGCTTAGAGCAACAACACAACTAACATGATTTTTCCAAATAATCATACCTACCTGACATTATTTGATGTTTTATGATGTTATGAGAGCCTTCTAGTAACGAATAGGAAGTGACTGATTGAAAAAATCGCTGATGAGCCAATCATTAGACTGCATAATTACAATGGAGATCCAAAGTTTCGACTTTCGATCCTTAAGATAGCAGTGACTGAATCGCCAAATTCTATGTTGCTTTTCCAAAAAAAAATGTATAATACCTGTCCTTTTATGCAATTGTATCAAAATTTTGTAAGCAAGACCTAGTTCAAAAAATTGTATTACCATTCCCTTCACAATTGTATTTAATCATTGCATAGATTACATATCAGCAAAAAAAAACCCATAATTAGAACTATTTTGAAATCTTTAATTATTGTATTCTGCGCTTTTAATTTAATAAAAAGGATCCAAAATAGTTTTAATACGCATTATGAATAATGTAAAAAAAATGTAATAATAATAACCAATATTAATCATTTAACTGTAAAAATGCAAGGGTCTAAAGGCAATTTCGACATCTGTTAAGAGAGATCCAGCACTGTAAAAGCTGTAAAAGATGATGAAAATTATGAAATTGGCGACTGATGAAAATTATGAAATTGACGAATAATGAAAACTACGAAATTGATGGACACACAATCGAGGCAGTTTTAAAGAATATACGAAAGTAAGAAAAGGAAGTTCTGTCTTAAAATGGGAATATGCAGTTAGAAGAAATCGAATGCGTAAAGAAGGAAAAAAAAATCCTTATAGTTAATCTGTCCATTAGGCAAATGAGAAGCATCAAATCGATGAAAGTAGTACAGAATGAAACACGTACCAACGTCCAAACCCTAATCGATCGATGCTTGCAAAGTCTGAAGGCCTTGGCCGCGGCCGTATTTCTAGAAGGCAATAGAGTGGGGAGGGAAACTACGACGGCAGCTAAAGGAACTGGACGACGATAGGAAGGCAGATGGAGAAGGAAGAGTTGGAAATTGAAAGGAGTTCTCATAGTGATTGGTTCTGGCAAAAAAGGGGACGTTTTTATTCCATCGGGTGAAAATGCGAAAGGACATGATGGGGGAAAGTGAAAAAAGATATTAACGAAGCGGCTGAAAGGGTGGGAAGTTGGGCAATCGTTTGATCTTGGAAGGAGACAGGTGGCAGAATCCTGGTTTTTTGAAGAAAACGAAAGTGAAAGGACTTCAAGAAAAGATTGTGCTTTCATATAATATATATATATATATATATATATATATATATATATACACACACACACACACACACAAATGAATGCTTACTTCTTAAGTCTTGAAAAAGCAAACTTACCATCTCTTACACACCTTTCGCTTCCCTTACACACCATCCCATCTATAATAATTACTATTAGGGTTTTAAGGGAATTTTGGTCTTTTCCCATTCACCTTCCTTTTCCTATATAAGGAGGGGTATGCCTCCTTCTTTCTTACACAAAATTCCTATGAAAAATGAAGCTTTTAATGGCTTATCTTCATCTTCTTCCTCTTCTTTACTAACTTTCTCAAACTATATTCAAACCAACTCCAAATCACCTCAAACTTTGAGTGTGGCCTTATTATACCATTACAAGACCTTCTAGCAAGTTAGAAGTTGAAAAATCCAAGCCTCTCTCAATTTTCATCTTTGGTCGTGAGCTATATAAGGAAGGAAGCAAGGAAAAGCAAGGAAAGGAAGGAGGTTGCTAGCTTGGATCTTTATTCTTATTCTTGGATCTTGAATTTATTAAGGATTAAGGTGAGTTTACTCACTATTTAGGACAGCACACATAAACCCTTTTGCATGTTTTTAACTATGCTTAAAGTTGCTTGAATGTTGGTAACTTATATTAAAAATGTTAACTTGATTCTTACATTAAAAGTAAGCGACATGTGTGATCCATGTTACCTGATTGGAGTGGACTTGAATGGACATGGGATTGGGCATGAATTGACTTGTATAGCAAGTGGAATGGACTTGAAACAAAGCACATAAGGATTAGTAGGGAATTGACATATTGTGGACTTGAACTTGAAAGTGCACTTATAGCGATAGTCGCTATAGATGCAGTTTGAATTGTTGTGTTTTCAACACTATGTGTGTAACTTTGTAATGACATCCTTAGTGATTTCTTATCATATTAAATCTTGTTTTACTTGTATGTTTACTACCTTGAAGTTATTGATTAGTAAAATGCTAAGTAACCCATCAAAAATGACCAAAACTTCACTAGTGCAAAACTACCCGTTTAACCTTGTTTTTCGGATTTCTAAGTTTTATAATTGTTCTTTAAGTTTATGCAAATTATCTTATCTTTTTAATATGATTTCTTAATTCTTACTAAAGTATTTTAAAGTATTAAATATCTTCTTTTCAAAATATCTTGTTTCTAAATATCTTCTTTCCAAAAATATCTTCTTTTCAAAATATCTTCTTTCTAAAATATCTTCTTTTCAAAATATCTTTTTTCTAAAATATCTTCTTTCTAAAATATATTTTCAAATAAAACAAAGGTTAGAAAGGGTTATGAATCGCTAAACCTTTCATGATTAAGTCACTAGATAAAAAGGTAATTGATAATGCTTAACACTAATAAGCCAAGAAGTAGGCTTATCTATTTGTGAGAGTTACGATTGATGTCGAGTAGGGACGGAGCAATAGAGCTCTAACCTAACGGCTTCCTTCTTAGCCGAGGAATAGATAAGTTGGGAATGTTGGAAACGTGTTAACCATGTTGATTACTTACTTGTTCATTGAATATCATGGATACTGTGCTTAATTCTAATAAGCCGACAAGTAGGCTTATCAATCTATGAGTGTCAAGAATGAGGTGTCTAGGCAAGGGGTGATATCCAACGAATGCTCTAACTTACCTGGCCTCACTCTTGACTGAGGGACAGTCGGAACCGAGTTAATTGTACGAACCATGATTTCTATAAGCTATTGTTTTAACTTGATTGTGGATTAGTCGACTATCGAACTATACCATTATAACTTAAGAAGTACCAGGAAAACATCAAGATTCCATACAAATGAGAACCCCCGGGGAGGAGTGTTGGTGTGAAATGTCTCTTGCTTTCACTTACTTTTGTAAGGACCGGATTTGAGTTAGCCGGAAATTCATCGATTAGTTTTAAAGAGACCGGGATCGATAAGTGTTTTACTTATCGAATACCACTTCAAAACCAGAAACGAGTTCTACGTTTTGGAAGCGGTTATGAATCTATATGAAGATTTGGAATCTTAGAGTAATGCTCGGATCTAAGTAGTGATTATTGATTTGTTCGAGTAATGAAGACTCATGTGAAAGATATCGAACGAAACCTCGACATTGGATATGGCTGAAGACAGAGTAGGATGCGTGATCTGGGGTTTAGCTAACCCATAGAAGGATATATTTACTCCATATCTAGAGTATGCTTATAGATGTTGCGCGTGGGAGTTGGATATATTTGGTTCCACGTGGTGCACATTGGTGTTTTCGTGCGTGGGCCAGTCATGTTTGCCTTTAGTATATTTTATCTAGAGATATATGACGCTTGGTAGGTAACTTCTGACCCGTGTGCATTGAGTTCGGATCCGGCTTGATCCAAAGAGATCTCTGATGGAAAATCCAATATGCAAACGTGCCTTAGCGATTTTTTTTGTACACTTAATAGTTGTCGATTGTAACCAATTAATGTAACCATTCTAGTTATATGATTTATATATATTCTACACCCTAGACATTATCTATTATACAACTATAATAAACTTAATAAATGGTTGGTTTCTTTTGAGGGGAAAACCAGAGCGGTAATCCGCATGGTCCTTCAGTATTGTTACATGCAATGTGCATCTTGAGTTTCTCATACCAGACTGATGTCTGACGCTTGGTTTTTATTTTCCCTAAAATCCTCACGTACTTCTTCGAGTAGGCTAAGTATGGCAGGTTTTACTATGGATGCTTTAGAGCTCGGAAGACGAGCTGGAAGTTTCCATTACATATCTACCTATTTCTATTTTTATTGTACTGTATTAATTTTGTACATATCAGCATTGTGTGGACGGGTAGTTATAACTGCCTAGGCTGATGTTGGTACTTAGGCCATTATAACTCTGAAATTTCTTTATTCAGAGTAACCCTTTGTACTATGTTGATATTATATATTTCCGTTCCGCTGTGAGATTCTGATGTTTTGTTCTTTCTTCCTTATTCTACTTCTTTTATTTTTTTATTTTACCCAACAATTCGACTTTCCGACACTTGGATGTTCGACACACAAATATCGTGGATGTATTTAGTGTCGACTTTCGAGGGTCGAAAAGCCAGGTCGTTACAACAGTTGTTTAGGTTACATAATTTTCTTCCACTTCCTCGAAATCTCCAAATGTTTCTTGCACTACTTTTGCTAATTTATTATTAGGTCCCATGATGCCCCTCTCATCTTCATGAATGCTTTTCCTTCAAAAATTGCTTCTATACGACTTGTATATATGGACATGATAATAAGAAGCCTTGATTATTTTTAATGCTTAGCTACTATTTGTTGGATAACTAGACATATCTGACAACTATTAAGGGTAGTCATTTCATCTGATTTTTTGTTATGAGTAACAAGTTCAAAGGAAATGTAAATATCAACTTTCACATATTGCAATGTAATCGTCAAATTTTCCTGGATATCAAAAAAATAGATCAATTTTTTGTTTTTCTTCTTCTTCTCTGTTTCTTGTTAACCATATCTCATATAGTTTTGTATAACCTCATCACGGTTATATGTCTACTTTAATTACCGTGTCAAATTTGTTATGAATAAGTACTTGTGTTTGTCCTATTCTTAAGTAACTTGATTTGTTTAGTTACCTAATCTTTAGGATTGTGCCTAGAATCTAAGTTGTAGTTTCTTAATTCTTTCTTTATTTAAAGCTTATGAGATGTAATCAACTTGAATAAGTGAACAATAATATAGTATTTTCTTGTTTCACGTTTAATCTCTCTCCTTCTATCTGTATCAAATTATAACATGGTATCAGAGCTAGGTTAGAGGGGAGAGAGAGAGAGGGAAAGAGAAAATAGGAGGGTTACCCAGAAATGCTTTCCACAGATTCGATCTAAAGTTGATAAATATCACTGCTGCATCTGCAAACTTCAAGATACAAGTGTGAATGTTTTGTATTCTTTGAAATCTGAAGAAGAATGCTTCTAAACGCAATGCAAAAAAAAACAGTGGATACCAATTGTTTTGATTTCTGTGCTTCAGTGAACTGAATCCGATCGTGGTTGAATAAGAGTTGGAATTGTTGTCGTAGTAGTTTCTCTTATCATTGTTACAAACCGGTACATTCAATTGGTTGTAGTGTAGTTATGCAACGCTGTAGTGTTGTGATTACATTGATGAAGATTGAGTTAGTTTTTAGATGTTTGTCGCAATGGTGATGTTGATGTTTGCATGAAGAAGACGTTCAGTAGGACGTTGGTTTTGGATATTGATAGTGAAGAAGTCGATGTCGATTACATGGTTGGACAATTTGTGGAGTGCTCGTGAACTGTTTGATAATATGGCTAGGAGAAGATAGGCATGCTTACAAGTGCAGTAGGTAAAATTTGTAAGTGAAGCAGGTGTGGTTTTGTGTCATCCAACAAGTACATGATGAAGAGCTACGGTTCTCACTTGTTGGGGAGATGACAGATACAACAGTATCAGAGGATGGACCGAGTGTAGAGGCTCGGTAAATTCCTTAAATGGAACCATAATAGTTTAGTAATGATAAGTGGCGAATCATTGAATGCGGAGCAGTTCAAAATGTCCAGTCTTATAGAAGATCAAAGCCATTGTGAAATTGTCAATGTGTGAAGACGACGCAATCAAGAATATTAATTCTTTGAAAGTTGGCAGTTGTGTAAATTGAATATTAGCATATTTAGTTAAAAAGTGGGTGTTAGGAATAAGTACTTGTGTTTGTACTATTCTTAAGTTACTTGATTTGTTTAGTCACCTAGTCTTTTTAGGATTGTGCCTAGAATTTAGGAAGTAGCTTCTTATTTCTTTCTTTATTTTAAGCTTATGAGATGTAATCAACTTGAACAAGTGAATAACAACATAGTCCTTTTTTGTTTCACATTTAATCTCTCTCCTTCTATCGTATCAAATTCTAACAAAATCCATTTTTTATGAGAGCATATGCATGCTGATCAAAATAAAACGTTGAAACAATTTAGTATCATTACCTCCAGAATATAGTTGATCACCAAATATAAGTGAGGTCAAGACTGTAACCAAATATAGTTGATCACAAAACGGGGCCCTCCTCCATCAACTGCATCATATTTGAAGAGAAAACGATATTATTGATGCTATGAACCCTTAAATAAGTATAATCAATATTACTTTGCATAAAGTCATTTAAATTTGGTAAAAGCATAATATTTGTTATTTTGCTTGAAAATTTCGGATGGTTTTGCATGTAAAGTGAGCCGAATATTTTCAAAAAATGAGCTTAATAATTGTTGTTTCACATAAAAACTTGTGCAGAGCACTTCTCCTGACAATAAAATACAATCCATCTCTCGGTATCATTTTTGATGAATGCTGCTATTGTCAAAAATTGTATTAGGCGGAAGAAGCAAGTGATTGTTGTGACTAAAAGCATTGCTAGAATTGTTTCAATACTAGAACCTTCCATTTTCAATTCATAATTGTGTTTTCTATGGTAAATATTCAAAATTGTTTTACTTGCAATATTTGCTTTGCTTCTAACATCATACATTTCATAATATCCTATTTTTTTTGGGCTAACCTGTATGTAGAGTAATGCTGCGCATTAACACCAAAGTTCTAGAAATATATTTTTCTTGGTATTGTGTTCAAACGTTGTGCATTTCGGCTTTATTAAGTTGCATATTGTTATCACCTCATTCATTATGTTCTAAAGACACTATAAAATGTGTAGAATGTATTTCTTTTTCTTGTGTACACACGACCATAAACATATGATCACAAACAGAAACAGTTACTGAAACATACAGAGATGAATGATTGACAAAAAATAATAATATTTTATCCAACCTTCAGCAACTTTGTTTAAAGTGTGCAATATTTTTTTCAAGTACTCCCACTTAAGGTTAAACTATGCAACATAAGCTCTAATACCACATATGATGACCGCCCTACACCTACGACATCTGAATAGTGCACTATGTGGTGCTCGGACGATGTAAAGAGACCATTAAAGTTAAAGGAAAGAAAACAACCCAGAAACATGTCGTATATATCTTACAACGCATAGAAAAAAATATTGAAGTTACATATAATCGATATAAAACAAACGAGATCGAAAACAACTAATAACGAACCATAGGCATCATTGTAAAAGATTATTTAATATATCATAATGAGAATAGAGTCATATAAGTGGGAATAACTCGAAAAAACTATCTCATAAAATAAAAGTACTAAAATCCCCACAGTAGTGAATAGCGAAAAGTAAAGGAGTATATAATGATAATACGTGAAGTATCTTCCTGCATGCTTCATGATCAGTTACTTGTGCTCGCTCTTAACCTGCCTTTAGTCTACTCATTTACGAGCAACTTAAGTAACAAGAAGCGATGCGTAAAACTCCATGGTTGACAAAGTGTGGTGTACGCGATAATAATTTCAAGTATTAAAGCAAAGTGATTTAACAGGTGTGAAGGATCATACATGATCTTATCCTATATCCAAAGAGTTAGCATATGTAATAATGCACTCTACTATAAAGTTCGCATGTCACTAGGTGTAAACAGATGTATACGTTGTAAGGTAATGCCATATAATCAAACAAAAGCATTCATTCTCACATCCTCTCACTCAATGCGTTAAGTATATGAAATTCAGTGCTTTGGTGACCTAATCCATCAAAGCACTAGTAGATTAAAACTTTGACGAACTCTACCAGACTATCAACCCTTCATAATGTCACTGGATGGAGACGGTAACCCTACTTTGGTCAAAAACATCGACAGACACTGAGGTCCGGCATATCAGGTTAAAGCGTCAATAAACTCTGATCCATCCTTGCCCTCCTCTCTCAAAGGAATACCAAAGTGTAAAATATCAATGCCTCATTTGCAAATGTTTCCCCGCATCAGAATACGTTTCTAGATTGTCCATATGATTCCAGTCTGAAGTCTTTACACTCTAAGAACTATCCCCAATGGTCGTCGTTTGTTGTAGGATATTGTCATATATCTCCCATCCTACTCAAGCATCCATATCGATACAACCTCTTATCTTTTGTTCTACATCTCGGAGTTTAGCTAGTCATATTGGATTTGCTCTTTAAAAAGTAGAAGCATCATCGAATCAAGTTGTCGATTGAACTATTGTGCAATGAGCCATGAACCACGCTTCACCACTGGACCACGTCACTCCTCCCTAGGTGTCATGGGATCCTAAATCTTACATGTGGTGGGAGCATTAGCTGATCTAACCCGATTCAGTGAGCTTAGCACACAGACCCGATTCCTGGACTTCATCTTGATTTCGCCTAAAGACCCTCGGTTGATCCAATACCACCTTGCCATGTTGATCAGGAGCCACCAACTTCTATGTCGATCTGAGCCCAAGTCGCCTTTCGTAGTCAATCCAAAGCTGACTACATCCTACAGATCTGGAATTGAAGCCGCTACACTAATACAAAACCAAGTAGCACCATACCAATCTATGGCAACCATGCTAAACCGATTCTGTACTAAAATCTGAGCTAATCCGAACTTCCCAAGGTTATAACTCAAGCATACGAATTCTAAATGACTTGAAATTTTATATGCAACATCTGGATGCCATCTTTGCCACCTCCATATAATTGTACACAAATCTATATATTTTTGAACTGTAAACTTTTTTCGCAAAAACTCAAATTTAATCCTAAATCTAGGTCGCCAATCGACGACGTTCTCACATATCAAGTCAAGAAGAAAACATGCATTCAATCATATATTATAGAATAAAATATTCAATACATCGTTTTTTCACCAAATGAGAATATTTAGATCTAAGATAGAGACAAAAGACATATGTGCAAAAGTGCTTACATTAAATCAATCAGCTTGCGTATGTTAAGGATGTTTAAATCTAAGAATAAACTTAGGTAAAATATTACATACATCCAAATCAATCAATTTGCATAGGTTTGACATGTTTAGATCTAAAATAGGAACCTATGACTTATTTGCAAAAATGCATAATCGTATAAATTTTCGAAATAAAAATAATTCCTAACAAGTTTTGATTCAATTTCTAAAAAAGATCATATTTTTACAGCAATAAGTAAATGAGAGATTATCTCTCACCTTTTCCTACAATTACAAATCTGAGAACCCTTTTCAGATTTGAGATGAAACAACAGACCAAATAAATTTCTTTCTCTCTAAAGTTGTACATCTTCCTCTTTAGGTATAGATTTATATTATCTTCTCTTAATTCAATATGGAAGTTGAGATTTTAATGTTTCTAGGTGTAGATCTGAAGAAGTATTTCTAATGGAGGTAGAGGAATGTTTTACGAAGAAGAAAAATGAATATAATGAGGTTACAGTAATCTATTCCAACTTTTTCCTTTTCTAATACTAGAATTATGTAGTGGGCCCATTATAAATGGCACTTAATGACTGATTTGGGCTGTTTTAAAGTTAAAAATTCTTTTGAACAACTTTATCTTCCAAATAGTTAGTCTGTTTTTAACATATAACCTTTCTACAGAAAGAGAGATTATCATTTGGATCCAATGGAAGTAGTTTCGGGTCAAAATTCCACGCTAATCAAAAGTTATTGAAGAAATAAGATTTTTTTCATGGAGAAAACGATCACAGAAAAATTCGACAAAAATTCAATACATGGAAAATATGCCTATTAGTCATTTTACAAAATTATAAGATCATACGACTTTATGTGAAAATAATAATTTTGATTCATACGCAAAAAAGCGACAAAACTACGGATCGTTACACAAACCAATTGTAAATTTGGCATCAAAATTTGATTAGTTCAACAATTTACCTTCCAAACGTAATTTGGTTTGCTATGTATAGGTCAATAAAATTTTAAATTCTATTTTAGTGTTATATTTTGAAAAACTAAATTTACATAAATGAATTTAGGGAAATTAGGAATCTTAATTTGATTAGCTCGGGAAATAAATTTTTTATGATGAAATGAGATAATTGTTTGCATTATTTGTAGTGAGGGTAGTTTCATAATACATACAGTGTATGTTAAGTAAAAAAAATGGTGTATCTAATCTAGGCTAATCTGTTGGTATGTGTATTGTAGTTGTTGACGTCAATAGTTGGTCACTAGTGACAGTCAACCCCTAATCGTGTGAAGAGCACACGAATAACAATCACAAAAATGCAGTAAAGGAAAACTGGGAACACACAAGACTTTTTACAGTGATTCGGCAGAGATGGTGCCTGTGTCCACTTTATATGTATTGATTTGCTTTTGATTAGAAGTACAACATTTTTTCTATTTGAAGAAAGAAGGAGAATTGTCAATTTTTGGAGTTGGCCATAAGAAGAGCTTCGAATCGGAAGTCTTAGGTGGAGAATAGAGCATCCAAAAGAAGGTCTCAAGAAAAGCCCCTTTCCATTTCGAGCTTGGAGGTATTTATAGATGAAGAAGTGGAATGAATGCGCTGCCATATGGCTTGCCTCTTTTTCAAAGCTCGGACACGTGGAGCCTAATCATTTGAAGTAGTTACGGCGGTAGGACACGGTCTGCTGTTGATTAAAAATATCCTCGAAAATTGTGGTTTACGTGGCACTCGAGATGAGGTGTATCAAAAGTAGAGTTTTGTCCGGAAGTGGCTGACCGCCTTTAATGCCTTGAGAATCGGGTCGAGTATTGAACGACTCAGCTTAATATTTCCACATAGATCCGGAGATTTCTGGTCGATCTGAATTTTAAGGAAGTGCTTGACTCGGTCAGTCCGGGAGAGCGATTATGCCGGGGCATGAGATGTCGCTGCTCGAAGGAAACTAGTTCGGGCCAAATCTTTTTTGAACTTTTTAAAGTATAGGTCATTCTGTCAGTCGATCGACCGATGCTGAAAAAGGAGCTTTTGGACATTGGGCTTCGATCCGTTGAACCGCAACAACTTTTTCCAAAAAGTCGATCAACACTTTGCCCCTCAGAATACATCTTTCTTGGTAAAGGAGGTGTATTCTGAATGTAATATCAAAGCTTAACATGCGGATAGATATGGTTGCGCTGAACCATATTAAGGCAAGAAATCTGACGGCCCCGATGGTTGTACTAAGGCCAGAAAACCGACAACCGTCAAAGACCATATTAAGGTCAAGAAGGTTATAAAATAGTAGCAGCTCTCGATACTAGTAAAGACGATGTAGACTATTCTCGGTATAGAGATGGCTGTGAGCTTGATTGATCGAGCATCTACCATACTCGACTTGAAGATAAGAGCGAGCTGTAATCACACTTTGCTTAGAGAGTTGGCGAATATTATCCATACTCTGCTTATGGAGACGGCGAGTATTATCCATACTCGACTTATAGAAATGGCGAGTTTTATCCATACTCGGCTTACAGAGACGACGAGTATTACCCATACTCGGCTTATAGAGGCGACAAGTATTATCCATACTCGGCTTACGACAAGTGTTAATTATGCTCGGTGTATATAACTTTGTCCATACTTAGCCGATGGAACCATATGTACGAAGTCATGTAAAATGATTTTATTAAGTCATGGCTAGTGGATAGTGCACTCAGCTTAGTGAAGGGGCGAGTATAATCCATACTTGGCTTAGGAAAGTCCTACCATACTCGGCTCGAGGAGTAGGTTTAGTTATGGTGGCAGGTTTTCATCGTGCATTACGGATGATGGCTTAGCACTGACCATAATCGAGTTGGTGAGCGTCAGTCATGCTCGACTTAAATCATTCAAACATAATCCATGTTTGCAAAAGAAAGTTCATTGTTACTAAAGAACTATTGCAAGGAAGTGGAAATAAATTCTAAGAGGGCGAACGTTGATTCCAGAGTATGCCTAGGATCTAAATCCTAACCCCGTACATGTGTACATCAAAAAACCCGTTTTATTGAAAGAAATAAAAATACATTGAAAATAAGAAATCTAATTCTTGTTAATTGATAATGATGTTGCGAGTGGTAAGCTCAGGGTCCTTTCCGTTTCTAGGAGCTCAGGACCGACCTGAGGAGCTTGGGCAGAAGATTGTGGTAGTATGGCCGGTATGTTTTTCTTGACGTACTCGGGAAGTTCTCCTCGCCTGACCCTATCCTCGATTAGATCGCGTAAGTGCCTGCATTTATTGGTGTTGTGACTGGCTATGTTGTGAAACATGTAGTGCTTTCCAGAATCAAGCTCTTTCTCGGTCGGCTCTCTTCGACGAGGTTTTAGGAAAGGTAGGGATCCTCGTACGTCAAGATAGATGTCGACCAGGGAAGAATTAAGCTCGGTAGACTGATCATAATTGTTCTCTCTCTGGGGTCGTACGTTGCGTTCATTCTTTTTCGATGCCTTTCCTCTTCCTTTATTCTGGTCATTGGTGTTGGATGGACCTCCTCCTTTGGTGGCAAGGACTTCGAGGCTCTTCGTCTCAATGCTTGTGTTTTCCTATCGGAGGAACCTCTCGGCCTCTGCGTAAAATCTTCTATGACCTTGAGGGGATCTCTGGTCAAAGAAATCGTGAATTCTGATCGGTTTTGGACACCTGCGATAGTGGTCATAAGTACCATCGATGGATCGGGTCGATCGACTGATGTTATGGCCGCATTGAACCTTTTGAGGAAAGATCGAAGTGTCTCTTCCGTACGTTGCTTGATGAAGGTCAGGAACATGACACTTTTTGGTCGGGAGATGTGAACTTAATTGCTCGATGAAGCGGGTGACCAGCGTGTTCCTACTGCTGATCGACCTCGTTGTTAGCCGCCGGAACCACATTCCGACTATATTTGTGAGAAAGAATGGGAAGCACTTGGCCATAACATTGGCGATGCAGAGAGTACTTCCATATGACGCATGTATCGCATAAGGTTGATGGTCGCGTCGGTCCGACCATTGTAGTGTTCAATGGCTGGAAACTTGAAGTCCGGAGATTGTAGGAGTTTCTAATTTCCCTGGTGAAGGGGCTGCGGTGGATATTATCTATATCCTGCTGAGAAGAAGTGCCTCGGGTGAAGCGTCAGATGATGCTTGCAAGCTGGCTTCCATCTCTGAGGAGTCACTTTCATGAATCCAACTCTGCATTCAGGAGAGCTTCAGCACCAGGGTCCAACGAAAGCATTCTCAGAAGGGTGGTTGTAACACCCCGTATTTTTAACAACACTAAAAGAGGATAAATTAAATAATAATTAATTTCAGAGTTAAGGGAAACAGACAGCGCCATTGCGTGTGTCTCGAAATTCTGATCAAGATAGACATTTGGTTTGCGTAAAACGGACACCGTATGAAGAAGTTATGAAGGTTTTAATTTTGTATACGCTTAGAAGAATTATATATATATATACATATGAGTCAGATATGAGTCAAAACCCTATCCAAAAACCGTTCAAAATTGAAAAGAATTAGGCGGCAGTTTTCCCGCTCTAGGGGGTCGACCACCCTAGATGAATGTCGACACTAGGGTCGACCCCCCTTAAGGGGTGCCGACACTAGGGTCGACCCACCAACAGGGGTGTCGACACCCCTAGGGATGACGTGGAAGTCAGTTTCAAAGGTGCTGGCAGCTATAAATATGTGTCCATTTCTCTTGTTTTCTTCATTGGAAATCATGGAGGCCAAATGCTGTCGGTGTCTGAACTGAGACAGATCTTATCTTCTACAATAATCAACTTAAGCAAATCAGTTAGAGATTCAAGATCCATTCTTTTTCTATTTTCTAAATCCAAAATCTGTGAGTTCCTAGTTGCTTTTAGATTTAAATATTTAAAAGTAAACGTGATATGACTATAGTTTGGATTTGTGCATGTGCCTATATTATACTGGATCCATTGTAAATTGTAAACATATGACATTCTATGATGTGGATCTTGACTTTATTTGTGTTAGATCTATTTTTAACTATTGGATCTAAATCTCTATCTTGTCGGATCTATTATAACTTTTATGACATGCTATTATGTGGATCTTGACCTTATTCGTGTTAGATCTACTTTTTAACTATTGGATCTGAATTATGTGGACATTTATATTATTAATCAGATCTAATTTATCACCTTATGCCTATCATATTAGATCTAAACCAGTTGGATATCTAAATTGTTAATTTAGATCTTATTATGCTTAATATGACATCATAGTTATGTTAGAACTAGTTAACTGCCACAAGTTCATCAGATTTATGCTTATATGTCCACCTTATCACTATGCTAGTTTATGTTTATGCCAAAAAAATCACCTTTGTCATATTCCCTTAAATTTTCCCTTTTTATTGTTTATGACTTGGCTACTTTCTAGCCAAGATACCGCCAAATAAATGCGAATGCGTAGTTAGGGAACGGGGGGAAAAGGTTAGAATTGGCATAATTTAAGTAATGTTTATATGAATTGGACATATAATTCAAAAAGCGGAAATAGAAACATAATCACCTATAAAAACAATAGGTAAGAATTGGATAATAATGAAATGTCTAATAATTACAATTAGAAATTGTAATTGCACTTATGACATGAGGTTAGGTTGCATTAGTGGTGGAAGTCTGCCCGGACACGACCGGCATATCCAGCAATCACTAATGTTGAACGTAATGAGAGAGGTTTAAGTGCGCAAATACGAATCGGGTTAAGACACGAGGTTATGCCCGACTTATGGAAGAAGTCTGCTTGGAACCGACCGGCATATCCAGCGTCCACAAGTTGTAGGCATAATGTGGGAGGTCTAGACCATTATAAACCATAAATGGATATGGTAATGAATTGGACTACTTAACCCGATCTAATCCATAGGGATTGTATGATTATGAACTAAAGTTAGGGTTAAGTAAAATTGGTTGGACATTGGGTGGGCTAAGCAAATCTGAGGGGGTGGGTAATATTTACATATAGGCCGGCAAACTTAGCCCAATAAGGTTATGTGATTAAAAACACCTAGTGGTAAGCATAACCGGTAGAAAGACTGGAGTTATATAACGTTAAAGACACCTTTAGGGTAAATATAACATGTGAAAAGCCTAGTGTGGGATACAAGACAAAGGGGAGAGCTTGTATCATATGTGTGGGACCCGTTTCAGTCAGTAACGCGGAGTATGTATCGAGTAGAGAACTCCGAACTAGGTCAGAGAATGGGCACGCTTACTGGATTGATTGTAAGATATCCAAATGTGGGGGATGGTGTTGGCAGCACAAACCGATCGCGCCATGAGCGTGCATGGGCCGGGCCGAAGGGGATAAGACGACCGTGACACCTATGGATATGGGCTATGCATATCAGTCAAGGATTGCCACTTTAGGACGTGATACATCCTACTGTGGGGCCTTCACAGAGTATCTACGGAATAGGGAGCCTATCGATTAGGGTAGTAGTTAGCGTACATTTGGACGTATGCCTAAGTCTGCCATCTTAAAGTGAAAAGGATCATCTCATTTTGGTTATACTAGTAATAGTGCAGAGTAATCATTAGGGAAGCGTATACACCTTATCCTTTCTACCTTGCCGCACCTGCCATTTATGTAGTGATCTCTCTTATCCACTTTATATGCCTGTCATGCTACTTTTATTTATTTACTTGCTAAAAGTAACCAGACTCGGCAGACTTTATGTCTGACCCTTTTTGTTTCCTCTTGTTTCTTCCGTTCCCCCCCTAAGGTTCTCAGGGCGGGAATACTCATGTTTAGTCAGGACTCAGTTATCATCTTGCTATGAGCTGCTTTCGAAGTATGGCTCAAGTTTTTATCTCTACTATGGCATAGCTCTTTTTCTCGGGGAAATTATGTTATGCTTTTTATATTTATGTACTCTAATGGTACAAGACAAAAGTTATATTATTGTAATGGTTCTGGTGACTGATGGTATTTTGGACCACGATGTTATGATTTATGTTTGAAATAAAAATTTGAATTTTCGCTGCTATCTTATTTATATCTGTCTTGTAATTATTCTGTGTCTATTTACCTATAACGCTTCATGGAACTTAATGCATCCCTTAGTGAGTAACATTAACGGACGTGGGGTGTCACACTTGGTATCAGAGCTGAAGGTTACCAGATTAGATAAAACTATTTGAAATTATTTTCAAAATGGGTTTTAAAAGAAAGCATTTTACAAAAAGAAAAGTCTATTTTGAAAAACATATTTGCCCAAAGCCATATGTAATATCCTTTGGTCCTCTGTCTAAATCTCTTTCCTTTTCTTTTCAGCGTGTCTGGGGAACCTAACATTCCTTATATCCCAGAGGATGTTACGATACCAGGATGGTTCCGTAGATATCTAGAGGCCACGGCGCCTGCCGAAGGCCAAGGAAACGTCCCTCCCCCAGCTGCACCAGTCATTCCTCCTCCTCCTCCAAGAGAAGATAATTTCGCTAAGATCTGCAAAGATTTCCGTGCTATGGGAGGAAAGCCATTCCATGGGAACGAGACATTCGTAGACACATGGAATTGGCTCAAGGAGACCGAAGACTTGTTCGTAATCTTTGAAGTAGAGGATAGAAGGAAGGTTAAGTTAGCCGCCTGACTACTGAAAGACGAAGCCTCATTTTGGTGGGAAGTTACCCTAGCTAGACGTCCGGTGGAAAGTTGGGAAGATTTTAGACAAAGATTTGAAATAAAATTTCTTTCCCAAGACGAGAAAAGCATGCATATGGAGAGGTTCTTGGCACTCAAACAAGGGAATATGACTATTAAGTAATATGTGAACAAATTCAAACAACTAGCAAGGTTCGGGTTGGAACTGGTGGATACACCGCATAAGAAGGCGTTGCGGTTTGCTAAGAGCTAAATGAACCCCTTCATGGGTTAGCCATGTCCCATATTCCAATGGCAGCCACTTTCAAAAAGCTTTTCGATATGGCCCTAATACATGAGGAAGACGAGGGAGAAAAGACGGAAGTAAAGGCTGAGGAAACATCGCAAAATAAGATGGTATAGCCCAAGAAGGGATAACAACAACAACAAAAGAAAGGTGGAAAGAATGACAAGGGCATGGATAAGAGGAAATGTCACAGTTGTGGGAAAGAGGGTCACTCGGTCAAAGACTGTAAGAGAAGAAAGAACTCTTGGTACAATTGTGGAGAGGTCGGACACTTTGCTAGGAAGTGCCCGAAGAAACAGGGATCGCTGGGACAAGGTCAAAGGGAAGGAACTTCTAGAGGGCAGGTGCACGATCTCGTGATCAGTGCTCCAGATAGAGGTAGAAAAATTTCTGTGGAAGGTTTAGTTTCTCTTTTAAACCATCCTATTAGATCATGTTTTGATTCTGGCGCTTCGCATTCATTTATATCTAGTTCTGTGGTTGAATCTCTGCACTCAATTACTAGTATAGTAGTGGATCCCGTAGTTGTCTCAGTCCCCATTGGTTGTTCAGCTCATTTATCTATGATTTGTCCGGGTTTGTGGATATCTGTGTTAGGCGTCGAGTTTGAATGAGATGCATATGTGCTCGGGTTTATGGGCTATGGGTTGATTCTAGGAATGGACTGACTTACCACGTATGGTGCCATTCTGGAGAGGGTCGCTAGGCTTCTGACTTGTCATGGGAGGACCCTCGAGATTTCTTGTGACCCACAAGGTTCGGTCATGCTTAGTTTCCTAGAGTCTCTTGATGCATCTATCGATGATCTACAATCTGTTCCAATTGTCAGAGATTATTATGATGTTTCGATAAGGTATGGGGCTTACCTCCAAGGCGCAAGATCGATTTTTGCATATATCTGGTGGACAATGCAAAGCCAGTTGCATTACCAGTGCGCCATATGGCACCAAGGGAAAGAAGGGAGCTGAGTAAGCAAGTAGGGGAGCTACTTGAGAAGGGGTTTATCAGATGAAGCATATCTGAATGGGGTGCTCCGGTTGTATTCGCAACTAAGGCGGATCATTCGCTTTGTTTGTGTGTTGACTATAGAGAGTTGAATAAACTCACCAAGAAGAATAGGCACCCGCTCCCGAGGATTGATGATTTATTTTATCAGCTTATTGGTGCCTTGGTATTTTCTTAGTTAGACTTGGCCACGGGATTTCATCAGTTGAGGGTGGCTGAGGACAGCACAGATAAGACCGCTTTTAGAACTCTGGATGGTTTCTTTGAATGACTAGTTATGCCTTTTGGGTTGACGAATGCACCTGCCTATTTTGTTGATCTGATGAGTAGGGTGTTTCGGGAGTTTCTACACAATTTTGTCGTGGTCTTTGTTGACGATATCTTGATCTTCTCCAAAACCGAAGAAGAGCATGCCCAACATTTAAGAGAAGTTTTGAAAACTCTCCGTGCGCACCAACTTAAGGCGAAGTTCTCCAAATGCCATTTTTGGAGAAAAGAGGTGATATTCTTAGGGCATGTGGTCTCCAAAGAAGGGATAGCTGTGGATCCCGCAAAGGTGGTTGTAGTGCAAGATTGGAAGATTCCTAAAAATGCAACCGAGGTGAGAAGTTTTCTTGGGTTGGCAGGTTATTATAGAAAGTTCATTAAGGACTTCGTGGTTAAGATGTGGCGCCATTATTTACTTGGAGAGAAGTTCGAGTTATACACCGATCATAAATCTATTAAGCATATGTTCTCGTAGAAGGATCTCAGTTTAAGGCAACAACGGTGGATGGAGTTCCTAGCTTCTTATGATTTTGAGATTGCTTATACCCCTAACAAAGGTAATGTTATGGCAGATGCACTAAGTAGGAAGAGGATGACCTTATGTCCTCTGTTTGTAGAGAGGAAGAGCTTGGAGTTCATCTCAACTTTTAATTTCAGACCCTCTATCGAGATTTTGTCTGATTTTTTTGCATCATCGGAGATACGACCAACTCTTATGGATCAGGTAGGAACTTCGCAACAAGGTGACCCATAGATTTTAGACATCATGGATAAGATCAGAAAAGGGGAGATTTCTGGTCACTTCAGTAGATATACCATAGATGAAAAGGAGTGGTTGCGACGAGATGAAAGGCTTTTTGTTCCTTAAACTGAAGCTTGATAAAGGCAGTCCTAGAAGAAGCCCACCATTCTAAGATGACCATTCATCCAAGAGGTGATAAGATGTATAGAGACATGAAAAGAGTTTTCTTTTGGGCTGGGATGAAGAAAGATGTGGCAGAGTTCGTTTCTCAATGTTTAGTTCGCCAGCAAGTTAAAGCTGAGCAAAAGAAGCCGGATTGGTTACTTCATCCTTTGGAGGTTCCTCAGTGGAAATGGAAAAGCGTCTCTATGGATTTCATAGATGGTTTGCCTTGATCGAAGAAAGGCAACACCAGTATCTAGGTTGTGGTTGATAGACTCACTAAGAGTGCTCACTTTATTCTGGTTAAGACTAGGAGGACGACATCATGGTTGGCGGCAATTTATGTTTGTGAGATAGTTCATCTTCATGGAGTACATTCCAGCATCATGAGCGATCGTGACCCCATCTTCACCAGTGAATATTGGAGGAGCTTGCAAGAAGCATTAGGTACACGGTTGTTTTTTAGCACCGGTTATCATCCTCAGACTAATGGACAAACGGAGAGGGTGAACAAAATTCTAGAGGATCTTTTGAGACTTTGTACCCTAGACTTCGGAGGGACTTGGGAAGAGCACCTTCCTTTAGTAGAGTTTGCCTATAACAAAAGCTATCAATCCAGCATCGGCATGGCACCCTTCGAAGCATTGTACAGATGACCCAGTAGATCACCAACTTGTTGGTGGGAATCTATAGAAAGATTATTACTTGAACCAGATATGGTTAGAGAAACGTCCGAAAAGATTGACCTTATTCGACGGCGGATGAAGACAGCTCAAGATAGGCAGAAATCCTATACGGATAAGAGAAGGACCAACATCGAATTTGAAGTGGGAGACTTAGTTTTTATCAAAGTGTCACCTCTGAGGAATGTGGTTCGCTTCGTATCTGTAAGGAAGTTGGCACCTAGTTTTGTGGGACCATTTCCCATAACCGAGAGGATTGGCCAAATGGTCTATAGAGTAAAATCCCAGAAAATCTACCTGGCGTTTATGATGTTTTCCATGTTTCTCATCTGCGGAAGTGCTTGCATGACACCATAGAAGTAGTTGAGCCGACTGTATTGGAAGAAGTGGAAGTGAAACGGGAGGCAACAGTCAGACGAGTCCCTTCCCGTATTCTTGGATCAGAAGTTAAGAATCTATGCAATAAAGAGATCAAATTGATAAAGGTTCAATGGGGAGATAACCTAGAGGATGCAACTTGGGAGCCCAAAGACAAGATTCGTGCTTCGTACCCTTTCCTTTTCGAGGGTATGTTCTTAATTCCTTTTTCCAAAGTTTTATCGGTGCATGTTTCTATCATTTGAATATATCCTATCCATAGTATTTTCGACCTTTAGATAGGGATCCTATGGATATAAACATGTGTTTGAGGCATGTTATGTTTGATGGATGCAAGTGTTCGCTAGTGGTTGCCTGTGGATGCATATACACACACATTAGGCACTAGATCGACTCAATCACTATCATACTGCATATGGATGTGTATGCATTTTCTTTTCTTCTATGGATGGAAATGGATGTATTAGCATATGGATGTTGCATTTGGACGAATGAGTGTGCACACATATAGAACTTACATTTTATAATAGGATTATTTGCATACATATTGGATTCATGGCACTAACATACATTGCATTAAGGAGGTCAACTGAATCAGTAGACCGCCTGATCTTCGCATTAGTATTGGGACATATACACACACCTTTGCATATATTTATATAAGCATTAAAAATCTTTAAGGACAATGGATGCAAGTGATTAATGGATGAGTAGATGGATGATGGATGGTAGGATGTGCATTCTTTTCAACTTAGAGATTTCGAGGACGAAATCCTTTGATTAGCGGAGAATGTAACACCCCGTACTTTTAACAACACTAAAAGAAGATAAATTAAATAATAATTAATTTAATATTCAGAATTAATGGAAACGGACTACACCGTTGCGCCCGTCTCGAAATTCTGGTCAAGATAGACATTTGGTTTGCGTAAAACAGACAATGTATGAAGAAGTTATGAAGGTTTTATAGTTGTATACACGTAGAGGGATTATATATATACATATGAGTCAGATATGAGTCAGAACCCTATCCAAAAACGGTTCAAAATTGAAAAGAATTAGGCGGAAGTTTCCCCACTCTAGGGGGTCGACCCCCCTAGAGGGGTGTCGACACCAGGGTTAACCCCCCTAAATTGTGTCGAAACCAGGGTCGACCCACCTACCGGGGTGTCGACACCCCTAGGGATGACGTGGCAGTCGGTTTCAGAGGAGCTGGCAGCTATAAATATGTGTTCATTTCTCCTGTTTTCTTCATTGGAAATCATGGAGATCGAATGCTACCAGTGTCTGAACTGAGACGGATCCTATCTTCTACAACAATCAACTTAAGCAAATCAGTTAGAGATTCAAGATCCATTCTTTTTCTATTTTCTAAATCCAAACTCTATGAGTTCCTAGTTGCTTTTAAATTTAAATATTTAAAAGTAAACATGATATGACTATAGTTTGGATTTGTTCATATGCCTATATTATACTGGATCTATTATAAATTGTGAACATATGACATGCTATGATGTGTATCTTGACCTTATTAGTGTTAGATCTATTTTTTAACTATTGGATTTGAATTATGTGGATATTTAAATTATTAATCAGAACTAGTTTATCATCTTATACCTATCATATTAGATCTAAACCAGTTGGACATCTGGATTGTTAATTTAGATCTTATTATGCTTATTATGACATCATAGTTATGTTAGAACTAGTTAACTGTCACAAGTTCATCAGATTTATGCTTATATGTCTACCTTATCACCATGCTAGTTTATGTTTATGCCAAAACAATCACCTTTGTCATATTCCCATCACTTTTCCCTTTTTGCTGTTTATGACTAGGCTACTTTCTAGCCTAGATGCCGCTAAATAAATGCAAAGGCATTAGTTAGGGAACGGGGGAAAAAGGTTAGAATAGGCATAATTTAAGTAATGTTTATATGAATTGGACATATAATTCAAAAAGGGGAAATAGGGACATAATCACCTATAAAGACACAGGTAAGAATTGGATAAGAGTGAAATGTCTAATAATTACAATTAAAAATTGTAGTTTGACTTATGACATGAGGTTAGGTTGCATTAGTGGTGGAAGTCTACCCGGACCCGACCGGCATATCCAACAACCACTAATGTTGAACCTAATGTGAGAGGTCTAAGTGCACAAATATGAATTGGGCTAAGACACGAGGTTAGGCCCAACTTGTTGTAGAAGTCTGCCCGGACCCGACCGGCATATCCTGCATCCACAAGTTGTAGGCCTAATGTGGGAGGTCTAGCCCATTATAAACGATAAATGGACATGGTAATGAATTGGACTACTTAACCTAATCTAATCCATAGGGATTGTAAGATTATAAACTAAAGTTAGGATTAAGTAAAATTGGTTGGACATTGGGTGGGCTAAGCAAATCTGAGGGGGTGGGTAATATTTACATATAGGCCCGCAAACTTAGCCCGATAAAGTTATGTGATTAAAGACACCTAGTGGTGAGCATAACCGGTAGAAAGACTGGGGTTATATAAAGTTATAATTAAAGACACCTTTAGGGTAAATATAACCTGTGGAAAACCTAGTTGGGGATACAAGACAAATGGGAGAGCTTGTATCATATTGTGTATGACCTGTTTCAGTCAGTAACCCGGAGTATGTATCGAGTACAGAACTCTGAACTAGGTCGGAGAAGGGGTACGCTTACTAGAGTGATTGTAAGAGATCCAAACGTGGAGGATGGTGTTGGCGGCGCAAACCGACCGGGCTATGTGCGTGCATGAGCCAGGCTGAAGGGGATAAGATGACCGTGACACCTGTAGATATGGGGTTATGCATATCAGTGGAGGGTTTCCACTTTAGGACATGATTCATCCTACTGTTGGGCCGGCACAGAGTATCCACGGGGTAGGGAGCTGATCGACTAGGGTAGTAATTAGAGTACATTTGGGCGTATGCCTAAGTCTACCATCTTAAAGTGAAAGGGATCATCTCATTCTGGTTATACTAGTAATAGTGCAGAGTAATCATTAGGGAAGTGTATACACCTTATCCTGTCTACCTTGTCACACCTGCCATTTATGTAGTGATCTCTCTTATCCACTTTATATGCCTGTCACGCTACTTTTATTTATTTACTTGCTAAAAGTAACTAGACTCGGTGTCTGACCCTTTTGGTTTCCTCTTCTTTCTCCCCCACACCCCCCCAGGTTCTCAAGGCGGGAATATTCAGGCTTAGTCAGGATTCAATTAAGCTGCTTTCGAAGTATGGCCCAATTTTTATCTCTGTTATGGCTTAGCTCTTTTTCTTGGGGAAATTATGTTATGCTTTTTATATTTATGTACTCTGGTGGTACAAGATAGAAGTTATATTATTGTAATGGTTTTTGCGACTGATGGTATTTTGGACCACGATGTTATGATTTATGTTCGAAATAAAAGTTTAAATTCCCGCTGCTATCTTATTTATATCTGTCTGGTAATTATTCTCTGTCTTTTTACCTATAACGCTTTATGGAACTTAATGTATTCCCTTAGTGAGTGACATTAACGGACGTGTTTGTCACAGTGGCCGTTGGTTGGGCTCGGCCTCCGAGAGTTGAGTAAAGTTGAGGGCGAGGGTCCATCGCAGTTGTTGGTTCTGGGCAGACTGACGCCTCTTGAACTTGATGAGAATTAGTCTGAGCCATGCCCACGATGGAAGGTCCAGGCTCATCCAGCATAGCATGTGATGTTCAGGGATCCCTGGTGCCCTAGCCTAAAGGGATGTTAGAAGGGTTTATGGTAGTGTTTCCCTCCGCCATGGTGAGAACCGGTATGGTAGAGTGGTCTCCCTGGTTCAAAGGGAAAGCTCCACCAGCTCTTGGTTGAAGGAAAGGAGGCATAAAACGAATATGTTGTAAGATGTTGGGTTGTAATGGGAATGGCATTGATCCTGATGGACCCAACGGTTGCTCGATTGGTCCGCGGGTCGAGCTGGTCCCCGGAGTGGAGGTAATATGGTTGAATGACCTAAATCTTGATCGCGGGCCTCTTGTGAATCTGCAGCTGCGGCTGCGCTGGTTGCTAAAAGCGATACTACTGGCTGTGATTGGTCGGGAGGTGGAGCCGAGCTAGGAGGAAGCAAAGTTGTGATCTGATCTGAGGCTTGCATTTGTGCAGACCGAAGATCGGTTACTGCACTAGCTTCTCCTGGTGGAGGAATTGATGTTGAAGCATTAAATCCCTTTTCCATTCGAGCGAGAAGGTGATCCATCAACTGTTGTTGTCGTTCGAGGAGTTTACCCTAAGATGTCATTTGGCCTCTGAACTTGGCCATAATCTTATCCACATTGTCTTCTCGGGTGATATTGGGGCACATCTTCTTGAGAGGAGGCTTCCTGACTTGTCTCTGCAAAAATTTTCTCGGCTGCATCAGCGTTTATGGGGGTGAGAAGATGTTGCATCTTTCTTCTGCTTGTTTGCCATGAGTCGTAATTTGCTGAAGGTCGTAGAGTATCTTGATGTGTGCCCCTACCTGGCGCCCCAAAGTGTTAACGTCAAAAGTTGATCACTAGTGACAGTCAACCACCAATTCGTGTGAAGAGCACACGAATAACAATCACAAAAATGCAGTAAAGTAAAGAAAACAGGGAACATTCAAGACTTTTTATAATGGTTTGGCAATGATAGTACCTACGTTCACTTTATATATATTGATTTACTTTTGATTACAAGTACAACACTTTTTCTACATGAAGAAAGAAGGAGAATTGTCAATTTTTGGCGATGGGACCCGGTCTACTGTTGATTAATAGTATTCTCAAAAATTGTGGCTTATGTGGCACTCGAGATGAGGTGTATCAAAAGTAGGGCTTTGTCCGGAAGTGATTGACCGCCTTTAATGCCTTGAGAATTGGGCCAAGTATTGAATGACTCGGCTGAATATTTCCATATAGATCCGGAGATATCTGGTCGATCTGAATTTTAAGGAAGTGCTTGACTCGGTCGGTCCGGGAGAGCGATTATGCCGGGGCACGAGATGCCGCTGCTCGAAGAAAACTAGCTCGGACCAAATCTTTTCTGAACTTTTTGAAGTATAGGTCACTGTGTCGGTTGATTGACCGACGTTGAAAAGTGAGCTTTTGGACATAGGGCATCGATACCATGCTGTAACGGCCCACCCCGAGACCTACATTAACAAAGAGAATTACAAAGTAATTCCATCTGCTAATGCGGAGAATAGGGCTGGTTGGAGGCGACCAACTATAATCTTATCTTAACTATCTACTGAACATGTCGATAATTGCTATCTATTTTTTTTCTCAACTTAGGTGGATCGACATATTCGATAAACAATTAATACAAGCTATAGATGGCTATGAATCTATCAGAACAAAATACAACATCTAAATGTGTGTGTGTATCACCACAGAACAGTTACAAATATTCTTACATTTGCATATACAATGATACATCACAATATAATACAAATACTATAATAAAGTGGTATGACGACCATTCATTATACAAGAGAACAAAATCAACTCGATAATATCTCATAAGGAAACTATCAATCCTAGGAGAATGACTCGATCTCACAATGAAGCTTCATGAAATAGTTGAGAACCAAAAAGGAAGTTGGTCCACAGTAATATGTGGTGTACGAGTGCATCGAGAATGACTTCCTCTGTTAAAAGGCACGGATCAAATGGATTGTGGAAGGAGATTCTAACTCCTTATTTTCCCATTTTACTATCTATAAGAAGAATAACCGCCTCTCGATTAGCGAAATCCTACGTCCTAATCTTTCGATTGCTTCGTCGCCGGTTGACATTAAAGTAACCGTTCCGGAGCATTTTAGATCCTTTCTTCAGGAACATTCTGTTTCAGTTTCCGAGCCTTCTCTGATGTCTTTCATTCCACACCTGATTGATTCGTCGGAATCAGAGGGTCTTTTCTTGCCTCCATCGGTTGCGGAAATTCACTCTTTTGTGTTTTCCCTTAGCAAAGACAACTCTTGTGGAGCAAATGAATTCAACGTTATCTTTTATCGGAGTGTATAGCCGACCATCCAAGTTGATCTCTGCTTGGACATTCAGTCCTTCTTCATTGGGTGCTCCCTACCGAGGAGTTGGACTTCCACCAATCTTATCTTCATCCAAAAGGTGGAACTTCCTAAAGCTTGCGCAGACTTTAGACCGGTTAGTCTATGCAACTTCTCTAACAAGATTATCTCTAAGGTATTATCTTCCAGACTAGTGCCAGTCCTTGACTGCGTTATCTCCTCTTCTCAATTTGGCTTTGTTAAAGGCTACCTCGTAACCGACAATGTTTTATTGGCCCACAAGAACTCATTTCCTAAATAGACCGCAAGGTTAAAGGTTCCAATTTGGTGATAAAGTTAGATATGGCGAAGGTGTACGATCGCATGTCTTGGTTTTTCATCATTAACTTACTCAAATCCTTTGGTTTCCCTAAGCCACTAATAGACCATGTATGGAGGCTCATCTCTAACTGTCGGTTTTCCGTTTTAGTCAACGGAGCAGCCAACGGTTTTTTCAAGTCTGGAAGGGGAATTCGACAGGGTGATCCCCCTCCCCTACCATGTTTGTGATTGTTGCCGAGGCATTTGTTGGAGGTGTTCACTCTTTGACTATTGCAGGCCAGAATCATCATTTTCGAATATCTTCGGCTTGTCCAATTATCTCTTCCTTATCTTTTGCAGATGACGTCATTATTTTTTCTACTGGCAACGCCGTTTGGTTCGTCGTCTATTCTCTTTTCTTCACCTTAATGAGAGTTTCTCTGGTCAGCTGGTCAATTCTTCGAAGAGTTGTTTCATCCCGGCCAAGACAATGGATTCAGAAAGGAATTCTAGGATATAGACCTTCGAGGGTTTCCAAGTTGCCTCTCTTCCTATGCCATATCTTGGTATTGTGCTTTATAGAGGTCGCAAGCTTAATGTGATTTTCGATCCCCTTACCGATAACGCAAGGGGAAAGATACTCAGATAGAGCGCTTCTCTTATGTCTCAAGCGGGCTGGCTAGTTCTTATCAAGTCGGTGCTTGATTCCATCGGTTCCCATGTCTTTGCGGCCATAACTCCTACTTCCTCCTTTTTCCGCTCCTTCCGTGCCTTAGCCTCGTCCTTCTTCTAGGACAACAAGGACTCAGCTCATCGCCATCACTGGGTTTCCTATGATGTCATTTGTTGTCCCAGGAATGAGGGTGGTCTTGGGCTTCGGAACCCAATAGAAGCCTGCACTGCTTACACTTGCAAGCTCTGGGTTAGGTTCCATTCAAATAATTATCTTTGGTCTTCGTTCCTTCTTGCGAAATACCATTGTCTTTTGCATATTGGCTTCTCCAGTACCCCGTCTTATGCAAGTGAGACGTGGAAACGGAAGTAGTCAGTCAAGGCCTTCTTCGACGCGAATGAAGGGGTGGCTGGAATGGCTCAACCTTTTCTATCTCTGCTGTTTGGGATGTCGCAAGGTCCTCAGGACCAAGGCTTCCGAGTTTTGATTACATCTAGGACTCCTGATCTCCTTCCAAGGTTTCTATCCTCATGTGGAAATCCTCCGTGATGGTTTACCACTGGACACAAACCTTAGGAGGATCGGAATCCCAATCATTTCTCATTGTAGATGTTATCGGCCAGGTGATGTGGAATCTTCTGGTCACCTTTTCTTCGTTGGCTTTTGTGTCAGAGCGGTTTGGTTCTACTTCGTAACTCAGGTTCGTCTCCGAGGTAATGCCGGTTCGCTTCTCAAATTGCTACACCTCCGGTAGGATGGTAATTCTGGTTGTTCGTTTCGGTCGTCCTCTTCCGTCTGTGTCATTGTCTGATCTATTGGCACCTTTTGTGTGCAAGGAATAAGGCCTCTTTTGACAAGGTTGAACTCGTCCTCCATCATTCGACTAGTTAAGAGTGATGTTTCCTGGCTTTTCATGGTAGACCCTTAAAGGATGCTATTCGTTCTCGCTCTCACAGGTTGGCCCGTATTTTCGATGTTTTTGTGGGGCCTTTTACCATATCTGGCGTGGGTTGATTCTTTCGGGTCTCCCCCTCCCCCCTCTTCTCCCAAAAGTGCAGGGTCTAGATTTCAGATTTTAGCTGAAGATGTTGGTGGGATTTGTTGGAGCTTTGTGGATTTGGATTTGGTTGTCCCTTCTTATGGTGCTTTGGATTACTTATCTCCTTCCTTGGGGAGGCGGTAGCTGCGAGGCTCTGGAGTCCGCCTTGATCTCTCCTCGTTTGTCGCGCCTTCCAAGTCTGGGCCGGAGGCATTTATTAATGGTTTTGCTCGGTGTGTGAGTGAGGTTTTGTTGTATGGGTTTTGTTTATCTCGGGTTGTATTTTTCTTTATGCCTACTAGTTCTTCTAGTAGTCCGTTTTTGTTAGCCATCAGAGATTGGTTATTATCTCCTTTTTGCTTTTATATATATTTGACATTTCTTTTAAAAAAAATAGTATATGGAGTACGAATGAAATATGCTTTATTAAAAACTAACTAACGAGTCAAACTCAGAAATCAAATGCAGGCATTTAATATCGCAAAGGACAAATTTTAAAAAGAGACTAGTTTTAAACTAATAGCACAAATTGATTGGTTCAGAAACTATTTGCAAATATAGGTTCATTTTGGTTAGCTCAGCGATGAGCTAACCACTTTAAAATAATAATAATAAGGGGTGCACTTCTGAAGTGCGTCGCCATATATTTATATGAACGCACTTGCTACGTGCACCCATTATAATGCAAAACCAATTACATACCAGGTTGCTGACTTTGCTATTTGCTTACAACTGAGAAGTTTGGACGGAAATACAAAACTAGGTACATATTTACTGGCCACATATGTGAAAAACCTTAGACTAATATTTTTAACATTATCAATCCTACAATAATATGTAGTTAAGTGTACAGAGTTGTCATCAAGTAACGGATACATTTGGAATTTACGTTCATAAACATGCACTATTCTGACATGTAGTAGAACTGTCTCATGCTTTGGGTTAAATAATGCTCTTAAATCATACAAATTCCATTGTAAGTCTATAAGCATCTTGAAATGCTCCTAACCAGTTGTATGTAAAAGGCATCAAAATGGGAAAATCTGACTTACGTTAAAATCAAAACAACCAGCTTTTTTATTTATTTATGTTTACCTGAGTTAAAATCAGAGGTGAGCGTTCGATCGGTTCAGTTGGCTTGAACGTAAAAAAATTCAAATCGAATTAAAATCGAAAATTTTCCAAATCAAACCGAACTAAAACCAATTAATTTTGGTTATTTCGTGTCGGTAACCGATTTAACTATTCAAACGAAGGATTCACTTTAAGTAAAACATAAATTCATGTTTGGAGAAATTTTGTATATTAAATTTTATGTTTATGATAAGATTTGATCTGTTTGCAACAAATGCATTTATATTATATAACTAAACTAATCATTTAAAGTACTACAATACTTTTATGATAAGACTCGATCTGTTTGCAACAAATGCATTTATATTATATAACTAAACTAATCATTTAAAGTACTACAATACTGCAAAATTATATAATAAATTAAAAACTCGGTTAAACCGATAACCAAACAAATTTATTTTACAAACCGAATTCAAACAGATTTAGTTTTAAAACCAAACCGAACCGATCAAAATGAACCGGTTTGATCGGTTAATTCGGTTTGAACCAAATATTGCTCGCCCTAGTTAAATTACTTAAATATTTGTTGCCTGCATTTATCGCTGCCTGAATACTAGTAGTAATGGCTAATTCATGTCTTGCTGGATTAAGGTATGCGTGAAGAACATGTTTTTCTTGCTTGGTATGCATGTACTATAACAGACACATTTGACGTCCGTCCGTAAAAATACGTGGGGCCGCACTTCAGAAGTTCGCCTCTTATTTTTTATTTTAAAAAGTGACCAACTCATCGCTGAGCTGACCAAAATCAGCATATACTTGCTAATAGTTTTTGAATCATACTATTTATGCTATTAGTTTTAAAAACTAACATTTTTTTTGAAATTTTGTCCTATTAATAATTTAAGGGTAACATGGAAAAAAGATTAACTGTCTAAAATTAAGGCATCCATGGGAAGTTAATAAAACTTCAAAACATAGATTAAAAGGGCTGTTGTTTTAAAACATAATCTAAATACTAATGAACAAGTTTAACGAAAGGCTTACATATCAGTGCAGTCGAAATACAAGCTGCGAAAGAACTTTCTTTTGGCAAATTCTATTTCAACCTAGCAATGTGTTGTAGCCCCCAAAAGTTGAAAAAATCGATATACCCCAATTTTGCTGAATAGCCCTCCGCTAATTTTAAAAAAAGCAAAAAATATTCTTCCACGTAATGTGACTGCGTGGTTTTACTGTGTACCTCCTAGTAGCCCTACGTGGTTCCTTAGAGTACCACGTAGTTGCTCTACGGGGTACAGTAAGAAAACCACGTAGGACTAATGCGAGGTACACTAAAAAACCACGTAGGGCTACTACGAGGTGTGCAGAAAACTGAAGAAAAAAATATAACAAAGAAAGGGTATTTTCATCCTAGTGTTTTTTGGTTAAAATGCAGCATTTTTTTGATTGAAACAGAATTAGCCCTTTCTTTTTTCTTAAGAAGACAAACATCTAACCTCGAAAATGTCCTCACAATTTTACATCCATCTCCGCCGTCGATTCTCCACCGTCGTCGACCTCTCCCACCTCTCAACTCCGATCATTACCACTCCGTCGGACCTCCCCTCGTCTCTCTCCTCATTCACCGTCTCCCCACCCGTCCCCAACTTCCCACGTTTCCCTACCCCTAAACGTATCGCCCACCTCATCTCCACTACACCAGACCCGCTTCTTTGCCTCCGAATCTTCGACCACGCTTCCCGCTTCTGCCCCAAATATTCTCACAACTACTCTTCCTACAACGCCATCATGAATCGCCTGATCTCTTCCCGCCATTTTCAACCCATCCCACCCTTGCTTTCTTCTCTCAAATGCTCTAACATCAAGTGCGGAGAACAGTTATTCATCAATTTAATCAACGCCTACTCGGTTGCATCCAAACCGAACCTCTCTTTGAAGATCTTTCTTCAAATTCCCACTTTTGGCGTTCAAACCTCTGTTAGAGCATTCAACGCTTTGCTGAATGCTATGATTATGAACAAAAGGTACAATCTCGTTGATGTTTTATTTAAGAATTGCGTGAAGAAGTTTAGGATTGAGCCCAATGTGTTTACATGCAATATTTTACTGAAGGCTTTGTGTGAAATGGGAAAGATTGACTGTGCACTTAAGTTGGTCGATGAAATGCCTGAAATGGGTATGATACCCAATGTAGTTACATACACAACAATCATGTCATTTTATTGCGCCATAGGTGATTTAGTTAATGCAAAGAAAGTTTTCAATGAAATTGTTGGGAAAGATATGATCCCCGATGTTAGAACATATACGATCCTGATTGATGGGTATTGTAAAGTTGGAAAGTTAGAGGATGCAATCAGAGTCATGGACGAAATGGAAGAGAATGAAATCATTCCTAATGAAGCTACATATTCAATCATGATACGTTTTTTATGTGAAAACAAGAAAGCAGGAGAAGCTTTGAGTTTGCTCGGAGACATGCTGGATGGAAAACATGTCCCGAGTTCATCATTGTGCTGTAAGGTAATAGATGCATTGTGTGAAAGTGGGAAGGTGAGCGATGCTTGTGATGTTTGGAAGAAGCTTTTAAGGAAGAACGCAACACCCGATAACTCGATTACAAGCACGCTTATTTATTGGTTGTGCAAAGTTGGAAAAGTTCGGGATGCCAGGAAGTTGTTCGATGAGTTTGGAAAAGGATTTGTTCCGAGCGTATTAACTTACAATACATTGATGTTGGGATTGTGTGAGAACGGGGAGTTGCAAGAGGCAGGGAAGATTTGGGACGATATGGTGGAGAAGAAGTGTTACCCGAACGTGTTTACTTATAATGTTTTGATCAAAGGGTTTTGTAAGGAGGGTAACGTAAAAGAAGGGGTTCATGTGTTGGATGAGATGCTGGAGTTTAAATGTGAGCCTGACAAAGTTACATATTCGATTTTGGTGGATGCTCTTTTTCGTAGTGGGGAGAAAGAAGAGGCATTTGAGCTTGTTAGGGATATCGCTTTGAAGAGAGGAGAGTTTTTGAATGAGCATATATGGGATATTTATTTGAAGAAGCTGATTGTTGATACAAAGAAATGTCAAAAAATTCTAACCAGTATATTAAAATCATGACCGAATTGTTGTTGAATTGCAGATGGGAGAAATGCTGAATTCGGGGAGAGATGAAATCATGACCAGAATTTTTATTGAAAGTTTGAAATGTACGAGTATGTCTTCAAGCGTGCATCAGCGATGTGTTGGTAGATATTTTTTGTTCTTCAGTTCTATTAGTTGTGCGGCTAGTATAGAAGTATGTTTTAAAGGGGAGGATCAGGTGATCATAATTCACAATTCTTTGCCAATTAGAAATTCTTTTTCTTCATCTTTCACATTTGCCATTAGTGTTTCTGTAGGTGATTTGTACACTGTCTTAAGTAGCAGTTTTGGGACATGGCATTTTCGCATGTTTAGGCCAATAATAGATCAATATTCTGGTATTTTCAATGGCAACTTTGTTATATGTAACAGGTTTTGCGGATGCTACAGACGGATTGTTACTTATTCTGCAATTCGAAGTTAAGTTGTTTTTATCTGTATTATTAGACTGGTGAAGTTCTATTGTGATATATATTCATCCAAATAAACTATATTTTGCTTCCATTTCCTTGCATTTGAATACACAGTTCAAATCTTATGTACGAACTGTTCGTTTATCTGAAGTAACACAGATGGAGTTTATATTTTTGCTGACTCGCCATACTTGTTTGATTTCTCCATTCAATGGCAAGGTTTCAGGTATTTCATGCAAGTTAAAATAAAAGATTCATATGAGGAGCATTGTTTGGTAGCACTGATAAATTTAAAACCGAATTTTTTTTCTTTTTGCTATGTACTTGGGCAGAAGATGGATTATGTATTAATCATTTCATTGTGCTCTAAATTCTGAAGAGGATGGTTTTCCACTGAAACTTCTTTTATTAAAAAGAATATTACATTGAATTATTTGGGCAGCGACTGATGTTCCTTGGGGGATTATTAACGGTATTCCAAGTTTGAATAAATGGGATTTCCTACTGAATTTGTGATGAATGTAGTGAATTTATTTCTAATTTTGGGGATAATTAAAGAGTGGAATTTTGCATTTAACTAGTGTGCCTTTTTGTCCTCAACCCCTTGGTGGGCAATATAGTTTAAAAAAACGACCTTGATGTTATGTTTATTAGCCTGTTAGGATAGTAAATTTTATATGAATGCTCTATGTTCGATTGTGTCCATGACCGAAATATGTCCATTCAAGTCCGTTCGATTTTTATTAATGATACGATTTAAGACAATAAAATTTATATGAGAATTTTTTTGTTTGATCTGTGTTTAGTTCGATTTTATTTAGGGTAAAAACCGAACACACCATCATCCGATCCAATTTTATTTAATGATAGAAACTGAATACACCTTTTGACCTGATTGATTTACATTCCTTATGTTTATCAACCTAGCGTTTATCAACGCTACAGTGCAAGCAACGATATCAGTTACCATGGAATAAAATAAGCCTGCAAGGTTTTAGTGGAAATACCCAAAGAGACGAAGAGTTTTTTCTTATTGATTACACGTCTCTTGTTTGGTAACTCGTGAATTTGGCAACATTCGGTAGGATTTCCTACGTACACGCGAATTGCTATCATTTTTTCGGGTGTAAATTTGAACCATGGATCTTTATTCGTTGGTAAACACATCCAAATTGTAGAATTTTTAATATCAAGGAAATGTTCAATGGTTATTTAGGTGCATGCGTGCGTATGCAAGTTGAAGTGGTAGTTGTGTTTTTTTTTATCAACATGTAACAAAGCCGAGACAAAAACAAACATCACTATTTCCGTGATGCTAAAATGAAAAGTATAACACGAACAACACGAACGACAATACGACATGCTTATATATGGACAATGTAAAATTTAAAACGAAGATTGCTCACGTGATCCTGTTATATGTTGTCACATCCGTTAACACAACCGAGACGACTTCCCTAGTACCTTTTGCACTAACTATAATAAGAAAGGTGCGGTGCATGACGTGCTGAGCTGATATACGACAACCATCGAGGAAAGTAAATCGAAACATAACATGTCGTATAACTTACAGCACATAGATAATACATAATTATAAAATATACAACATGATGTTAGAGAGGTATAACAAAGAAGAAAATTTCATCTTCATAAAATCTCAGAATATCAAATACAAAACATCTCAGTAACTGAATATCTGAATACATCAGGCCTCACTACATCCCTCATCAGAGTACATAACAAGAAAATCAGCAGAATTCGTTCAAATAGCTATGTAGCAAGAACAGTTGTACGTCCTCAAAAGTTCTCTAAGGCCCGGAAGAGAGAGAGTGATTTGATCTCTCTATAGACGCCTTAGATTATCATTGTGTGCCTTCTCCCTTCGCCCGTCAGCCTCTTGCTCGTCATTGCACAGCAACGTCATCACCAACATGTCATCTGTACTCAGTCTTGATCATCAGCATCGTCGATGAGCACCCTAAGGTAATAAAAGAAAACCTAAAATCTTGAGTCGGACAACAGTCTGGCATGAGCGATAAATACTATCAATAGCTACATAGAATAATATGATAATAGACAGTTCAAGTCTCACATGACCTATCCCTACAACCAAAGAATTAGCACATAATAATCTCACTAAATATCTAATCGAACACGCAGGAATAGACACTAGTCAGAATGGTATCCCTAATCTCCACTCTCTCCAGTATACTACGGTGATAGTCTACCCAGAAAAAATAAAAGAGAACTCACAAGCAAATATTACATCCAGAACAAGAAATAACCTAGCTATCACCGGCTAAAGCCTTGAATGTGTTGATATTGTATAACTGATCGTTGCCATTTATCAAGGGCCAATGGGAAACCTTGGTTCTAGTCGGACTACCCTACATCCCACGTACATCTGTCTTCCCAAGACAACTATATAACTTCCCGAGCGATCCAACATACTCGATCTCTCAAATCCTAATAGGTTCCCTACGATACATTTGCCTCGAGTCTACTAGAATCCTTCGACTTGTCAACGATTCCTTGGCACTTCCAATCATATAAGTGATCTATGACTCCATCTTTTAGTCTGAGTCTCGCTCTCGAGTCAATCTATTATCTCATAGCTTCATTTCGCTTTGAGCTGCCTATTACTTTCGCCTTCAACTACTCTCACCTGAGTCCACAATCGAAGAATCAACACTACTTTCATGATAACTTCCACCCCATACAAGCGATTAACGAACAAAGACAATCGACAACCTCTAGAAGACCCTGACTAACAATAGCCAAAACCCCATCCCCTAACTCGTCAACTTGATGGACCAGTTCCCATTCATTCCCTATGGATTTGTACTGGCCCGTGCACTTAGCCAATTTTGACTATGTCTTGGACAGCTTCATTCTTCGTCTCGAATATGTTCCTCCGGTCCATTCGCGTTTCAAATCTCCTTTTCATAGCTTCATATGTTGGTCCATACCCATGCTCTCAAGCGATTTTGTTTCGATCCATCCAATTCACTTCAAACTTTGCAGATGATCCGCCACTGACTCCATGGAGCCACGCACGAAATTTCATCTCTCCTTGGCCAACTTGCACATGACTCCATAGGGATCATAAGCTACAGAATCCAGTGGTAAACAATGGGTCTCGATCACTCACTATACTTTTTCATATTATATGGAATAGAGCTATTCATTTAATATACAACTCAACCAACTTGGATGTCATTCTGGTGGATTAAACATGAATAATCCTTGCACTTTTGGTCAAGTGATCCATGATAACTCATATACCATCATATCTTGCCCTAGTCCTCGATAATCCATCGATACTTGTTCTCACTTCCATGTAGGAACCTCTAATGCTGGAATAATCCACTTGGCTTCTTCTGCTTAGATTTTACCAACTAACAGTTCATACACTTTGAAATGAATCTCCAAACATCCCCTTTCATACATTCCCAACAGTAAACTTTTTTCATATCTCGATATAGCTTGTTATCACCAGGATGAGTAGTTACCTTAGAGCGATTTATTCCAATTACTAACCAAATTTATGGAACTCATCAATAGAAACTTATAGAGTACGAGTTCAACAAACAAATTCAAAGTTAAGCTGCATGAGTAGTCTTGGACAATATTGCTTATGTATATTAAATAAATCACTGATAAACAAATGTTAAGAAAGTATTTTATAAAATCAAATATATCAAGCATAAAACACCACATCAGGATAATAATTATCAAATATGGTTCAATATGTATTTACCAAATTCAATAAGTACCGAAAATACTAACTTAAATGTGAAGTCTCTTTAATGGATAGCAATAATAACGATGACAAATATACAAAATCGAAAAGCATGTAAATTGTAAGTTATATATACACAAAATTACATGAAAAACACGAAGTTCAAAAGGACTTGGAATTGTGGGTACTGTAAAAATAAAGTTAACTATGCCAAATACATTAATTCAATGATGTATTTTTATAAATAATTAAAAGTATATATAATAATGCACTCATTTCCACTTGGTCAGCCATGAAATTCAGTGTCATCATTCCTTGCCAAATCAGAAACCCTCTTCTTGCTTGGTCAAAACCAACAATATCAATTGAGGAAGCAATATAAACTCCCTCGACTTATTCCCTTTTTTAGGGCAACATGTGGTCACTCTTGCAGGCTCTTTATCAACTTCATTTCTCTCCCTTTCTCAAAGCAGACGCTTTGACTTTGGTATAGTGTTTGTGAACCTTTTCCAAAAGATGTCGTGGTACTACACGATATAACAACAGAATTTTATTAACGTGTTCCAAATAACATATGTCGTATGCCAAGTTATTAAGTTAAATTAGCAAAGATGCACACTAATTTTAAACTCAGAATAAGCGATATAACAAGTATGGATGTACAATAACACAAGAAATAAAGAAAGTAAGAAACCATGACAATAAGAATAACTGCTAACTAAATTAATGCTTGAAGAGAATAAGAATACTAAGCCATTTAAATCCCATTTAACACTAATTAAGACATCAATTTTTGGCCTTTATTTCAGGACAGGAAGGCAATGTCTATTAGCAATAGAAGCATTTCATTTGAAGCACTGTCAACAGTTTTTTATTTCAAATGTTATTGCCAGTTGATCTAAATAATAAAATATTTGTGATCCAAAATGTTAAACACCAATGTTAATGGATACATAGATGCATGTATAATCCAAATTTTAAGTAATCAGAGCTCAGTTATATATTGTTGCATCTGACACTTATTTTCAAAGAAACTTTTTATCTTATTTATAAAAGCTAACTATATTATAATTTTACATTATTTTATAAGGTCTTGAAGATAACCATCCGTAGCAACCACTAAATCTTATTATGCATTCTTATCCGCCAAAATCTTTATGTGATACTGCACCCCTAACATATTTAATGGATCCGATTAAAAAAAAAATCTGTTTGGTATTCATTTATTTTTGTGACCAACTTATAAGAGAAGAAGGAAAAAAATATGTTTCAAATAGGATTGTCAATGAATACCCGAAAAATCCGATATTCGTCTGAATCTGTATCCGAAAATATTAAAAATATCCTTTATCCAGCACTAACTAATAAGCAGATACGGATATCCGATATCCGAAAACTTTCCGAATACGGATATGATTACAGTGATATCCGTATCCGAAAATATCCGTCCGATTAATTGATGTAATATATATAACTCAAAACAGAAAAATAGAATTAATAATTATTTTGTTGGATGTTACTATGATATAATTTTTAGTGATAAATGGTAGGTTAAGTGTTTAATTTTGGAATATTTTTGTATATGCTTATTGATATTATCATAAAACAATGTTTCATCATCACATTTCTTTATTTCTTAGTTTTTTTGGCAAGGCAGACCAGTTTTCATAGTGATCCGTAATATTCTTTATTAATAATAACATTAAAGACAATTGACAAACAAGTGATATACCAAGCGTACATCAACTATGTTCTTCCACGCCGGGAAGAGAGACAAATTCATGCAAGATACATTGACCAAAACATAACTACTTATCCTGAGGCAAGATACATACCGTCTTGTAATGTATTCACATTACAAGTGTCATGTGTTAGTAGCAAGACTTCTAGTCATTCTCTAGTAGGTTCCTCAACATTTTCTTCTTCACGGTACGGGTGACGTGAGTTTTAGGGAGCTCATTCACACCCGAGTTAGTAGCCTTCATGTCATTTTGGATATCAGGCGACCAAGTCTTATACCCCGGTGGTGGTTCAATGTTCGAATATGGAGACTGATTAAGGCGAGAAGATTTACCATTTACTTTTTCTTGGTCTGAGTTGGTTGTTGCTCGTCGCTGCTAATTACATATGTTGCTATTGAGCAACTTAATTATATCCTTAATCCATTCTTTTTTAAGCTCATCATTGTTTAATTTAGGCTGGATGGTAGAGTATTCCTTCAGCTGCGCATGATAGCAGCAATCCTACGCGAACTTATTCCATCCACGACAAGCTCTACATTCAGCATAGAATAAGTTGACCAATGAGGTTGCTGAGCTCATCATGATCAGCCTCACTGATCACAGAGCTATCTTCTTGCCAAGCACTTTGATTAAAATTCTGCTGCATAAACTCAGGCAGTGGCTGGTTAAGCATTGTCACTTCTTTAGTCTTTTCCTTGCTCGGCAGAACATCTAGATTGGTATTTGAATTGGTTAAGTCAACGACAAGTACCACCTCATCAAGATGCCGAACCTCCTTAGTAGTCTCCCCCATTGTAACATCAGTTCCATCTTCATTTGTTGAAAGGCTACAGTCTATTGTAATCATACTGTTATTACACCTTTCCTTTTCAGTTACTGTATTGTTTTGGTTATCCAGGGTGTGAGCTTCAAGTATCAGCTCATTGAATTTTGTATAACTCACTTCAGACGCCACCTTGTCTTCTTGAAATGTTTCATTTCCTTTCTGTAATAACGTAACAACTGAATTACTCATAACTTCCGTACTGTCAACACCACCCAGAAGCTTCCGCACCGCAATACCATCCTTCAAAATAACAGGACCTGTTACAATGTTCGAAAAATCAGGTACTGAAACATCATGGAAACCATCTTGATCACCCTCTTCATCAATTTTCCTCTTCTGCATTTCTAGCGTCTACATGTTGAGCATCAGCCTGCGTTCCGACTACAGTTTCTTTGTCTTCACTTTGACAACTCAATGCGTCAAATTTATTTTCTGTTACAATCGCAGGCTTACATATTTCAACATTACTACAATGCAACACCTTAGGATGATTAACCTTCTTCCACTTTTTTTTGTAAAATATTGTGTAAGACCCTTACCTTTTGGTTGCTTCTCAAAGGAATTGTCTTGGCTTTCCTACTAGGCACTTCATTGTGATTAACCACACTTTCAGGTATTTGAACATTCTTAATACTGTTACCGGTTTTAGTAGCTTCATGCCCTTCCATTCTTTTGTCTTTGTCATGTGCTTCATGAGTGCAAGCTCTAAGTGGGCATCTATTTTCATTATGCCCAAAGGCAATACACTTGTGGCATGAATCAGGTCTCCAAACGTAACTACATGCTCAAAGTCATCCGGGAGGAGGACCGAAATCGTTTCAGGCAGCTCTTTATCTCAACCATAACTTTCGCATATCCGAGTCATTCAAGACTATCAGTTGCTTTATCCATACGTAGAAATCTGCCAATAAGAGAAGCAAGCCAAGCAATACCAGTTTTTGACAAAGCTACCATCGGCAAATTGGTCATTCTTAACCAAATTGGAATGAGTTTGATACCCCTACCAGAATTACCCAAGTTAACATCCTATTTCTATATTATGAAAGCTTTGTTCCTTATTACTGTCGGATCCGACTCCAAAATTCTCTTTTTGTCTTCAGTATCGCCTAGGAGGAAGAAAAACATATTACCTGTTGACATAACTTTGACAGCACCATAAGGATTCCATTATTTCTTCAAGTGTGTGGTCACGGCGGTGAAGGACAAGGGAGAATCAAGAAAGAAGCCCGCAATATAATCTTTCCAGACCTCATTGCTTGCTAGAACTATGTCTTCAGAGGTGATTAGAATCTTGTCTGTGAATTTATGGATGAAAATAGGCGGCGTGAAGCTTCCGGCACTTCTATGATTTGAGGCAAAGAGGGTCGACCATCTAGGAAAGGGTTGGGGTTGACGAGGAGTAAGTTGAGTAGGAGGCGGGTCTGGCGGAGGGCGAAGCAGGAACAGGGGGTTGGTCAGAGGAGGGTGCGGCTCGAGGCAGAATTGGGGAAAGCAATTTTGATGGGATCAAGGAAGGGAACAGTTTAGAGGAATTCAGCATTAAATTTAGGCGAGAGTCTTTTGAATATTTTTTGAGCGCTGCTACTCGGACCGACATATAATCGGTCAAAAAATGAGGCTTAGTACAAAGGTGTATATCAAGAGGGGTGTGAAAGTTTTGATGAACATCATTTGAACAGAACAAAGAATTTCTTGTATTAATCTTTTGATAACAACTTTCAATTGAAATTACAGAAGAAATGAAAATGCCTTGATATATATAGGCAATGTAAACTGAGAATAAACAGTTATTTGGGCTAAAAAAGATATATTGGGCTTTGACTTTGTATTGGGCTTCGGCTTTGTATTGGGCTTTGACTGTACTCTATACTTAATGTATTATCTTGTGTTGAGATAATCAGCCGACATCCTCATATCCTCTTTTACCCCCCTTCAAATCGAGATTAGGGTTTCCTCTCTTAAGCTCTTTTGAGTGGCGATTCGTTAATTCACTGGTTCCAATCTTCTTCTTCACAATTATGATCTCTTCCTTTCTCTCGTCTTCACTTTGCTTGCCTTGATTTTGTTCAAATCTCTGAAATTGCTCTTCAACTGAACTGATTTTGGTTGTTTTGTTGATAACATGGTTCATCGATGCGGTGCTTCTGTTGTTTTTGCTTGCGTCTATAGGATGGGCTTCGATAAGCTTTGTGTCACCGTTACAGTGAGTAATTTTAGCAACCTTCAGTTCATCTCAAAATTTTGTAAATTTTTGAAAGGATAGTGCTTTTGTTAGAGCATCAGAACGTTGGTAAGTTGAAGGTGCGTGTCTGACCTCTAGATTTCCTTTAACAACTTGTTCCCTGACAAAGTGTTGGTCTATTTCAATATGCTTTGTTCTTGAATGCAATACGGGATTAGATGACATATACACAGCACTTTGATTGTCACACCATAAGACTGATTTGCCTATTTTGATATTTAACTCTGACAGTAGTGATGTAATCCACATTATTTCTGATGTTGCATTTGCCACACTTCTGTATTCTGCTTCCGCACTAGATCTGGATATAGTGTTTTGTTTCTTTGAGCACCATGACACAATGTTGTTTCCCATGAAAATGCAGTATCCTGTTGTAGATTTTCTGTCATTAGGGTCGGATGCCCAGTCTGCACCTGCATAGCCTGTAATGTTATAATTGTTGCTTGCTTTTATTTGTAATCCATAGTCCATAGTAGCTTTCAGGTATCTTAAGATCCTCTTCACTGCTTTCCAGTGATTATCCAATGGTGCCTGCATAAATTGACAAACTTTATTGACACTAAACACAATAGCTGGTCTAGTGATAGTTGCATACTCTAGAGCACCAACTACACTTCTGTACTGTTTAATATTGTATATGGGTTCTCCCCTGCGTTTTGAATAGTGCTGACTGCTGATCATAGGTGTAGGCATTCCTTTTGCATTGCTCATTTGAGTCTTTTCCAGTAGTTCAGCTATGTATTTCCTTTGGGATAAAATGACTTCTGTGGATGATTTCCTTATGACCTCTATTCCCAAGAAGTAGTTTAGATGCCCAAGATCTTTGACTGAAAATTCCTTGTCCGGTTTCTTGACAATTGAGTTAATTTCATCAATGTTATCACCTGTTACAATATGGTCACCCACATATATTAAAATATATATTGTAGTGTGTTTGCTAGCTTTTATGAATAGTGAGTTATCTGATTTGGCAGATTGAAAACTCGTTGAGAACAATATGCTTTTCAATCTGTCAAACCATACTCGTGGGGCCTGTTTTAGCCCATATATGGCCTTGTTCAGCTTGCAAACATATTCAGAATTTTTACAGTAACCCTGTGGTTGAGTCATATACACATCCTCCTTGAGTATACCATTGAGAAATGCATTATTAACGTCAAGTTGCCTTAATGACCATCCTTTATTTATAGCAATACTGAGGATAATTCTGATTGTAGATGATTTAACCACAGGAGAAAATGTTTCTTTGTAGTTAAAGCCTTGTTGTTGTGTGTATCCCTTTGCAACTAATCTGGCCTTGTATCTGTTTATGCTTCCATCAGGATTCCTTTTGATCATGGATGTCCATTTACATCTAATTATATTTTTGTCCTTTGGTGGCTTTACTAAGCTCCAGGTCCTATTTTGCATAAGTGCTTGATATTCTCCATTCATAGTTGCTTTCCACCTGCTATCAGTTTTTGCTTGATCATAACTTGTTGGTTTTTCAAGTAGTGTAACAGCTGTGAAGAGTTTGGGTTTAAATATTCCACTCTTTGCTCTTGTTATCATTGGATGTAATGATGTTCCTTGAGATATATGAACAGGTTGTTCTTCTTGATTCTGACTTTGATCATTTTCTTCTACTTCATCAGTGTTTTGTTCAGTACTAACACTGCTATTGTCATCACTTCTTGTAGGTGTTCCTCTGTTGTAGTCTGAATGCTGATCAGTATCATAATTTGATGGTGCTGATTTTTCATGACTGCACATTGATTCACCTGCACTTATTATTTCAGAATATACAGGTATAGATGGTATGGATACACTTGTGTCATATACCTTGTTTGTAGTTTTTATGTTCTCAGACTCATATGGAAATATTTTCTCATTAAATACAACATGCCTGCTTATAAAAACTTTTCCATTTTCGTCCAAACACTTATACCCCTTTTGATTTTGAGCATAACCTATAAAAGTACAAGGTCTAGATCTAAATTCTAACTTGTGTTTGTTATAAGGTATGGTGTATGGATAGCATAGACACCCAAAAGTTTTCAGATAGTTGTAGTCTGGTTTGACATTCATTAGTTTTTGATATGGGTTATTTCCCTTGAAAACTTTAGTAGGTATTCGATTTATTAAGTAAACAACTGTATTGAATGATTATGGCCAAAACTTTAGAGGCATTTTAGCATTGACCAGTAGTGTCAAAACTGTTTCTACAACATGTCTGTGCTTTCTTTCAACAAGACCATTTTGCTCATATGTGTAAGGACAGGTGATTCTATGAACTATTCCTCTTTTTGAAAAATAATCTTTCAGTGGTTTATACTCAGTTCCACCATCAGACTAAAATATTCTCACATGTGAGTTAGTTTGTTTCTCTACTTGAGTTATGAAATGTATAACTATCTCACATGTTTCAGATTTTGATTTCATAAAATAGATCCATGTATATCTACTAAATGCATCTACAATAGCTATATAATATTTGTATCCATAATCAGATGTGATTGGTGCAGGACCCCATAGATCTGTGGCTATTAAGTTCAGGGGTTCTGTGTATTCAGACTCGGAGGCATTAAAAGGTAATTTATGACTCTTGCCTAACTGACAGTATTTGCAAACATGGGTTGAGTGACTTCTATCAAACTTAACATTGTTCTCAACAAGAATTTGTTTCACTATATCATAACTTGGATGACCAAGTTTATTATGCCACACATCCAAAACACTGTACTGATCTTTATCACTTATTTCACTGTAATTACACAACACATTCTTCTTCATGTCACTATTGTAGTGATTCATAGTAAACTTGTACAACCCCTTTGATTCATTGCCCTGCAATAAAACAGTCTTAGTAAGTATATCCCTGATTAAGCAATATTTTGGATGAAACTCAAAATATACTTGATTATCATTTGCAAACTAAGATACACTTAGAAGATTTTTCTTAATATCAGGAACTCTTAATAAGTTTTTCAAGATTAACTGTTTATTACCATAGATGTAACCACTACCAGTATGAGTGATAGAAATTGACTCACCATTCCCCATGCTAACTGATTTATTACCTTTGTACTCCCTACATCCAGTGTTTAGATTCTCCAGTTTGTTGGTTAGGTGATTTGTAGCTCCTGAGTCTAGGTACCAACTTTCATCATTTATGTTATCAATCCCTGCAATGTCTGACTGTCCACTGTTACCATTTTGAGTGCCTTGTTCTGATTGAACATTTGCCACATTCACATTAGGATTTCTTTGATTTGAGGCAGCCTGGTTTGGGGTGTAGTTTTGATTGAACCTAAAGTAGCATTTGAGTGTTGTATGACCAACCCTCTCACAAATCTGACATTTTGGCCAGTTTCCAGTGTTGTTGCCTCTGCCTCTACCTCTTGCACGACCACTGAAACCACCTCTTTGCACTTGGTTGTTGTTTCTTGTGTCTTTGCCTTTAAAACTGTTGGCATGGTTAATTGATAAATCTGATTCTTGTGGTTTCTTGCTTTCTAATCTTGCCTCATGTGCCAAAAGTATTGAATGCACTTCTTCTATTGGAGGAGTTGTTCTTTGAGAGGAGATGATAGCCTCTACGGCTTCATATTCATTTCCTAACCCATGTAGAATGGTTAGAACATGTTCAGATTCAGGGACCCTTTGTCCAGCAGCTTCTAGTTTGTCACATATACTTTTGATCCTTCCAAGGTACTCTCTCATATTACTACTGTCTTTCCTTGAATTGTGTAATAGCCTTCTGTAGTGCATGATTTTTGCTGAGGATTGTGAGTTGAAATTCTTTTCAATGTTGTTCCATATCTCATTTGCTGAGTTACATCTTACAACTTGAGATAGGAGATTGTTGCTTATGGATGATAGCAACTATGCACTTATCAACCTGTCTTGTTTGTGGTACTTTGTATACTCTTCATTTGTTACAAACCTATTCTCTTGATCAGTTATTAGTTTTGCTGGAATTCGCAGGGTGCCATACAAGTGTCCTTCCAGGCCATATCCTTCAATTGCAGTTTGCACTTGAAACTTCCACAGTAGATAGTTGTTTTCATCGAGTTTGGTTGTGATGAGTTGGCTTTGTGGGCTTATCACAGTCTTGACCAGTTGATCAACCGCTGTTGGTGGTGGCATTGGAGAATTTGATGATCCAGTTGATCCAAGAGCAGAACCTTGAGCAGGAGTGGTTTCCACCATGATGAACTTACGGTTTAAAAATCAAGAACAGTAAAGATTCAAAGACTGAATGCTTCCTTGATGCCGTAGCCTTTGAATGAGACTCAGGTATGTTGCAATCAGTTGTCTATCAAATGATGACAGCTGCCTGATGACTGACTCTGATATGGCACTTTCTTGAGTTGATTTCTTGGTTTTCTTGGCAACAGGAGATTTTCTTTACTTTGATTTCTTGACTGTTTAGGCTAGAGCAGTTAGATTTGGTGCAGCCAAAATTTGTATTGGCGAGGCACGGATCTGATCTGAAGGCCAACTCTCAAAGGATGAGTTTTAATACTCAGATGAGAGGATTAACCCAAATGATGATAATACTCTGATGGGTTAAACTTTCTTTTCTATACGCAAAGATTTGATTTCTATTGATTGCTGTAAAGCTTTCCTGCTCTGATACCATGTGAAAGTTTTGATGAACAGTATTTGAACAGAACAAAGAATTTCTTGTATTAATCTTTTGATAACAACTTTCAATTGAAATTACAGAAGAAATGAAAATGCCTTGATATATATAGGCAATGTAAACTGAGAATAAACAGTTATTTGGGCTAAAAAAGATATATTGGGCTTCGGCTTTGTATTGGGCTTTGACTGTACTCTATACTTAATGTATTATCTTGTGTTGAGATAATCAGCCGACATCCTCATATCCTCTTTTAAGGGGTAGTAGTGTAATTTTAACATTGGGGCCTCCTATTTTTATGTGTGTTGCCGTAGGAAACGATGTAATTTCGTTTGGTTCAAACAATGTTTTTGATATTTTTTTAGTTTTTTGTTTATTTCGTAGTTTTTTATAAACATTATTATAAAAGTTAATTTATGCTGATACATTTTATTTATACTCTTAAATTTATTAATTACTGGCAGAGCGAGTAAATATTCAATACCCATCCCTATCCGAAAATTAAGTGGATATAAATACCCGAAAATTAAACGGATACGGATATCCGAAAATAATTTTGGATACGGATACAAATATCTATCCGTATCCGAAAGCATCCATTGACAATCCTAGTTTCAAACATTGATGTGGTTTAGCAACAACCTCTTAATCCACTTGTAGTCCCCTCTTAGCCTGAGGTACAACATCAATACTTCTCAGCAGCCAACCTTCTCTCTTTCTGCTTCATGCATTTATGGGACTCAAAGGGCACCCATCCACGCTAGGCTAGCTACTGCAATTAGTGCATGGCGCAACATCATGAACATCAGGTTGCAATTCACACAGCATCAACAAAAAAATGAATAAAAACCTATAAAATGGTACAAAAGTACTTGTTTAAATTTTAAACTTGTGGATAGTGTTTGTTGATAGAGGGGATGAGTAAAATAGTAGGCAACAAAGTTTCATACTGATTTATTGCTTAGTCATTAAAAAGCACATAAAACAGTAACACTTGAATAAAGCTTCATAGTGCGACCCACTTCAGAATGAGTCTCATGTTAAATAAAATAAGGTCAGAAAAAAAGCCTGAACTAAGCGGAAATGATAAATTGATTCAAAGTATGAGTTTTAACAAAAGTTTACATGCTTTTCCCTAGACTCAGGGTTGATGGTCGGTAATAAGATGGAGATAGAAACTAAACAGTCAATTACTACTGACGATTACCGCAGAAGATGATACAGGTCAGCAATCCTGCCCAAATTCGTGATTTCGAGTAAGATCGGTAATGACTGAGAGAGAAATTCAATGTCTAATGAGTTGGGGGAAATTTGAACATTTGCAAATAATCTATTTTGACAAATAATTTAATGGCAAACCAATAAGTTGTTAACTTAGAAGTTCAAAATCAAAAAGCCTAGATTTCATGCTTGATGCACACATCATCAAGTTAGCCTGTCGAAGACAATTCACCATCCGCATTTCGAAACATCCATTAAGGTGGAGAGAGGAACGTATGAGGAACTAAAATTTGGTCAAGCATGTAAATATATGTAAGGTGTGGTTGGCTTGGGTGATCAAGGTACAATGGGCCTACATTAATCTATTTGATGAAGATTTCATGCTTATGGTCATATATGGACAATTTTTGGATAGGCATTTTGTAATGCAATGTACAACATCTACAAATTCATATGCGTGTACAATCGTTTGAACACAGTACTGCCTGATGGAAAAAAAAATGTATTTTACAAACTTACAATCTTTTGCATTCAGCACAATCTAATAAGAAAAGAGCAGTATGTAACAAATGTAAGCATAAACCAACAAAATAAATGGTGACATATTGAATCAAACAGCACTGAGGTTCAGTTCAACCATAAAATTGAAGGAAGTAGGAGGATTGAACAGCAGTTGTGTAGGAGAAATAAACTCATTATAAATGGTGGAAGAAGTAAGTAATACAGACGTCTGTAGCGGAAAAAGTGCACCGAAATATTAACTGAAATTAAGCGGTGGAAGAAAGAGCACGGAAGGTGGACAGGAGACGATACGGCCGAAATACATTGACGTCGCAACGGGCTAAAAAAAACATAAGGTGGCAGGATAGGTGGGAAGAATAGATAGAGAAGGGTCGATAGAATTACATAGACGCCATGACGGAGGAAGGGGGATGGTGGAATCGCTATGCGGGAAGCGGGTGGAACAGGCTAATTTTTTTGGTTATTAATGTAATTTTCTGATTTCGTAGAATCATAACGGTGGACGTGTAATAGCGGTGGATGGAGGAGACACAAATGAGGAGGTGGTTACGATTGCACTTTGCAGCGAGTTGAAAATTGGAGAGGGAGCAAACTGGAAAGGCAAAGGAATCAAAACTTAGCAAAGAGAAGCATAAGTAAAAAAAAAAAAAAAAAAAAAAAAAGTTGTAGGGACGATAGTTGCTATATTTTGACGCTAATGCTACTTCAACCGGCGACAATTCCTTAGTTTTCGACGAGACAAAGGAAGCCCACCCTGAATTCTGCTTTTTCCGTCTCAAATAATGTTCCTAACCAGTTGAAAATCTGGCTTTAAAAGCCGATTGTTCTAGCATTGCCCTATTTTGAAATGAATAAGCCGGAGTTAATCCATATCAGCAAAGATAAGTTCCTGTTTTTAATTTTAATTAATAGAATAGACAGATTAATAGATTGTTGTCAGTTTTACCACTATTCCAACTTGCTGCAATAATGCCATTATATCCATTAATATTAGACCACATATTGTTGTATTTAAATGGTTTCTTCCGTTGGCTCGGCTCCTGTTCAAGATTAAATTGAACTAAAATAGAACAGTGATCACAGGTTGAGTAAGGTAAGAGAGTAGCTGAACACTGAGAGAATATTTCCTGAAACTGAAAATTAAAAAGATATATGATCAATTTTACTATCCATAGAGAAGTCTTTCCCTCACTAAGAAAACATGTTGCCTTTTGTTTGAATCTCAAGAAGCGCCATACGGTGAATTGTACTGAATAAAAAATCTCACCAATGTAAATCACCCAAAATTTGCTTATGCCGATCACCAACTGGTGCTGTGGACATGTTATTTGACTTGAAGAAGCAAGAAAAAGAATTATGTCGGTTAAGGCTGTAGGTACCACCATCATATCTTGGGTGACTAACAGCTGAAGAAGTCTTTAGAACATACATCCAATTCGTACTTCTCACCAATGTAAATCCATTAGGTTCTCCATCACAAAGAACCACCTTCCATATTGTCGCATATTGCTTGCTTTCCCGGCGCAATGACCGCATGAAGCCCTTTTTATAATTATTATTCAAATATTATCTAAAATCAATTTATATTAAATTTAATATATATATATATATATATATATATATACACACACACACTTAACTGTTTTGAGTAATGATTAAAAGATCAATATATGAAATTAGATTGATTTACAACATCGAATATGATTATAAATGTAAATGACCACGGTGTGAAAGAAACAGTTGGTTGCTAAAGAGATCGAAGACGATATTAACATACTTTATATAAATACCGATATCACTATAACAATTGTGTACTTGATAAAAAAAATCCAGAACAAAGTAGGATGGATTGTCAAACATTATTGGAATAAAGTAAGAGAACGATGATGGATAGACTTGACCTTCGGAAAATAATTAAAATGACTAAAATAGGAGCTATATCGCGACTAAGTGAGGTTGCTCCTCTGATCGGACACACTTCTTTGATATCTTATCTATTACTTTGTGATTTGAATGGTGGTCATTCTTGATCTGACAGTGTGTTTCGAGATGGGGTGGTAATAGTTGCTATGCTTTACCACCGGTCTGCGAGTGCAACTGATCAAATCTTATCCTCAGTATTGCCTCGCGTGCCATGTCACATTATCCTGATCGAGTCTCCTACGATTTTGATTTGTAATTGTGCCTATAGAGTGCTCCATAATAGCCAATCAGTTTATGATGGAGTTTCTAGTACTATGTAGATTAAATTGCTTATAAACGGTGTAAGTGTAACAATTTAGTCGCGCTTACACTATTTTCAATAGTATATTTATTGTAGATACTATTATAATATCGTATTATATTATATGTATATAGTTCCACGGATCCTTAGAGAAAGAGATCTAAGCATCCTTTAAGTTACTAATGCATTTCTTTGAACATTTTGATTGAGTTGATTCACTTATATGAGAATTGTAACTATCATATTTCGATACCGAAACCAAGTTGATATGAAGGGGTATCAAAATGAAGTCGGTACCAAAGGCAACAACAACTAGGAGAGTTAAGCCAATGTTGAAAGATAAAGGAAGTGGAGAAACAATAGTGAGGTCAATGCCGGCACCAAGAATGAAGAAGGACAAGACCAAAATGAAGACTTGATGCACAAGCTATCGCCACCAACAAGAAGATAAATAGCTTGTTCTCGATACCGAAGAAAGGACAATGAATGCACGATGTCGATACCGACTAATAACAAGCAATTGGATTGGTATCAGAACGGGACAAAAGGAACTGAAGCACAAAAGCAGCAAGGGCGGCACCACATATCAAAGGCCAAAGTTATGTGAAGACAATACTAAACAAACAAGCTCAATGGAGTAAGATCGAAATCAGATGCATATAAAGGGAAAACACGAGACCAACATGGAAGCCAATAAGGTGCTATCAATATCAATAAGCTTGGCATCGATACCGATACTAAAGGACAACATATAAAGAAAAGCAAGAAGTAAAGGCAATCAATTTGACATAGGCACAATATTATAATTTGATACTAGATACAATGGTCAAAAACAAAGATGCACCATCCACACTAACATGCTTGGTGTCGATACAGCGGTGCAAAGGTGGTGCCGAAGTTATAAGAGGAAAAACACATACAAGAAACAACCATATGGATGAAACAATAAAGGATTAAGGATCGACACCGAAACTGGAGGTTATTCGTGGGGATCAGTACTCAAAAGACAAGACGATGGAGATCCATCCATGCTAACATACTTGGCATCGATACGATATCCAATGACCATACCAAAGCCGAAAGCTACAAAGCGGGTCGATACCAGAGATTTGCAGCAAAAGCGGGATTCTTACCGGACGGCTACCAAAGGGGGCCTAAATTGTCAATAAATAAGACCCTAGGGGTCACAATTTGAAGGACTTTTTCCTTATTCTCAAATCTTTTAACCATTTCTTAGAGAGTAAACCCTAATTTGTAAATCAATTTGGGGATTCTACTTGTAATCAATTATGTACTTAATCAAATGATCAATAAAGAGAGATTCAACACTTGTCATCTATTCTACTTATTTCCTTATTGCTACTTCACGACAAGGTCTTTTACTTGGGCATAATTACCAAAATAACCCTTGAAACCCATTTAGCTTCCAGCTTGTGCCGAGCTTATGAAATCCTTATCCTAAGGTAATTGTTGGTCCTTGAGTCTCGTAAGTGTGATACTCACCTCTCGAAGGAAGAGTAACTAATCTTCGGGTTTAAGACCTTGATACCTAGGAAACGGTGAACTAAGTCGAACTTGAAGGAACTAAATAATCCCTAGGTTCTTCTAGATCCACAATCATACCCTATATTTTGGTGTTAACAAAAAATAACGTTAACATTTTGGGGTTAGACTGAGGGGTCTGAACCTCCGATCTTTTGGGCGACTTACCACATCCCTAGTTGTTCCAACCTATTGGTTTAATATTGAAGAAATAGACCATAGAAAAAAGGTTCCAACAAGAATCTTCAGCTTCAAGCATCAGTGATCCAAGAATTTTCGAAGAACAAAGGTTAAGAATGGAAGCTCTACGAATCATAAGAAAGGAAAGGGAAGTAGAACATTGTGATCCTGATCGTTGGAGCATTAATCCTTTCCATATATGATCAACCCCTATCCTTGCTTTAAGTGGTTCTACATATAAGGAATGTAACCTATTCTCTCGTGTAAAAGAAGCCATCCATGCGCATGCCAAGAGAACTATATTCAAGCAAAGAATAATGATGGATTTCAACCACTTTACCACAAGATGGAGTGAGAAGGTTGCACCAAAGTCTCAAGATATAGTGAAAAGGAAATTCAAGGATAAAGAAGAAGCGATAAAGCTGAGTAATAAAAGGGCAGTTCCGTGTGATGGGATTTCAATCTCAATCGGAAGCATGGCTTCGCATCCATATGTCAAAGAAAATGGAGTGTGTCATGTCCTTGTTTTGGCAGAAGTTCTATTTTCTCAAAACACCAAGGGTAATTCTTTGGCCCAATTTCCTTTGGCTTGATTTAGTCGTTTCTTGAGGATTGTCTTTATGGTTTTGTTTGCAGCTTCAAAGGCTCTGTTTTCCCTTGGGTGGGCTACCAAAGAAAAACCTTTGATGGTTCCATTCTTTTCACAAAACCGAGTGAACTCCTCACTCTATAATTGTGTTCCATTATCCGATATGATTTTGTAAGGAATCTCAAAGCGAGTAACAATATTATTACAGATCTCAACACCTTTTTGGATGCAATTGTTGGAAGGGGTTCTGCTTCTACCTATTTTGTGAAGTAATCAATGGCTACTACGGCATACTTGGCTCCATCTTTGGAGATTGGTAAAGACCCGATTAGATATATTCCCTGTACATCGAATGGCCAAGGGATTGAAATAGTGGTTAGCTGAGGAATCCGAAGTATTTTAGAGTACCTTTGACACTTCTCACACTTTTTGACATACTCAATTGTTTGATTAACCATTTGTGACCAATAATAACCTTGTCGCATGACCCTTTTAACTAGCTTAATCCTACTAGAGTGATCTTCACAAAATCCTTCATGTGCTTCTTTTAACAAATTAAGCCCATTCTCGAGGCTTATGCATCTCAGATAGGGAAGTGAATGCCCTTTCTTATAGAGTACCCCTTCCATAATCGCAAATGTAGAGGCTTGATGTTTTACCTTCCTTGCGTCATTTCTGCTAATTAGCAAGGTTCCATTCAAAAGGTAATCTACCATATGACTCATCCAAGTATTCTCATAATGATAATTCATTCTTGTGGAAGGAGGTTCCTCACTAGAAGCTACCTCCTTATTGATTTTATCTTCCCTTCTCGAAGCTTGGGATCTAATTAGGACTAATAATTTTTTTCTTGCTTGGGATTCCCCCCTGCTTGATACTGGGTCTTTCTTGGTCTCCTACGAGGATTAGTTGAGTTTCCGGTGCTCCTCGGGAGCTGGAAAATTTGTCTAGTGAGTCAGCTTGGGTATTCTCCCCTTTGTGTATTTGGTGTATAGAGATATTCTCAAATTGGGAAAGCATCTTTAATATCCTTTGTACATATAGGGCCAACCGTGCGTCCTTGGTTTGATAGGTCTGCTTTATCTGATTTATCATTAGTTGTGAATCACTAAAGATCTCTATTCGGTGTATCTTTAACTGCAATGCTAGATTCAACCCTGCCATCATTGACTCATATTCGACCACATTGTTAGTAGCTGAGGACCCTAACTTCATTTCATAGTGCAAGCGATGCCCATCAGGGGTAATTATGATGTATCATGCCCCTGCTCCTCGTTCATTTGAAGCCCCATCTACAAATGGTTGCCATTTAGCATTTAAGTTGTTTTCTTTAGTTGACCGTTTTGTAATAAAGCTTGTGCATTCATTTACGAAGTCTGCAAGAGCTTGTCCTTTTATTGCTGTTCGAGGTTGGAATTCAATCTCATACTGGCTAAGTTCGAATCCCCATTTTACCAACCTTCCTGAGGTTTCTGGCTTGCTGAAAACTTTCTTAAGCGGAAAACTGGTTAAGACCTTAATAGGATGTGCTTGGAAGTAGCGTCTGAGCTTCCGTGCTGTAAATATTAAGCAATATGCTAGTTTTTCCATCATAGAGTATTGGTTTCTACATCCTTTAACCTCTTACCGACATAGTAAACTGGATAATGAGTCCTGTCACTCTCTCTTACAAGGACAGAGCTTATCGCATAATTTGAAACGGCTATATAGAGGTACAAGTCTTCTCCCCTCTCAGGTATGGAAAAAATTAAGGGTTTTCCCATGTAGTCTTTCAATTCTTGACATGTTTTTCTACATTCTTCGCTTCACTTGAAATTCTTCTTTTTCTTTATAACATCAAAGTAGTGGACGCACTTGTCAGTGGCTTTGGAAATGAACCTACTGGGGGCTGCTACCTTTCCGTTTAAGCTCATGACTTATTTCCTTGCTTTAGGCTCCTCTATATCTTTAATGGCTTGAATTTGGTCAAGGCTATCCTCAATGCCATGTTCACTTACCACATATCCCAAGAACTTTCCTGATTGGACCCCAAAAGAAAACTTTTGAGAATTTAACTTCATTTGTTAACTTCTTAAGATGTTGAACATCTCTTCTTGGTCCTTTACGTGGATTTACGCTTTAACGGACTTCACTGGCATATCACACACATATACTTCCACGTTGCACCCTATCTGCTCTGGGAACATTCTATTGACCAACCTTTGGTATGTTACTCCCGCATTTTTCAGTCCGAAAGGCATTGCTTTGCAACAAAATGTTACCCAATCAGTGATAAAACTTGTATGCTCCTCGTTTGGGTTTATGCATGGGAATTTAATTATACCCAGAGGAAGCATCCATTAGGGACAATACCTTGTGGCCACTTGTTGCATCAACCAACTGGTCTATCCACGTAAGGGGGTAGCAATCCTTTGGGCAGGCCTTGTTTGGGTCTGTATAATCTGCGCACTTTCTCCATTTCACATTGGACTTCTTTACTAGCACAAAATTGTCTAACCGTTTGGAGTAAAAACTTCTCAGATGAGCTCATTTGTTTATAACCTCTTAACTTCTTCCTTTAAAGCCTCTAATCGGTCTCTATTGTATTACCTCTTCTTTTGGCAGACTGGGATTACAAAATGGTTGATGTTTAGGGAATGGCTTATGATAGAAGGATTGATTCCAACCATGTCTGAATGGGTCCAAGCGAAAACATCCTTGTTGAGCAGTAGGAATCGAACCAGGTCACCCGTCAAGGGTTCTGCTATTCTTTTCCCTATGTTGATGATTTTGGCCTTATCCTATGAATCCATGTTTACTTCTTCCAAGTCCTCTATTGGTCTTATCCTTTCAGTGTCTCCTCTGGAGTCCAAGTCTGTGACAATTTCTTATTCCTCCGTTAAATTTATATTATCGATTCTCTTCCTTTTTCGTCTCAAAGAAGTGTACCTACTATTTGTATGTTTGTTAGCTTTATTAGTTTTCACTTTAGCTTCGAATTTTGGATGTAAGAACCCATCATTCAAAGGTTTAAAGTAGTAGAAGAATCAAAATGCGAAGAATACATCCTTTTTTTAATTGTCAACTGTTGCGAAGTATAATTCACGGGAACTAAACTGCTCTCCTCGAATGGTTCCCCATCCTTGTTTAGTCAAGAATTTTAGCAGAAGATGCTTGGAAGAGACAAAAGCATCCATTTTTCTAGAGCAGATCGACCAAAGAAGGCATTGCAGTAGGATGGTTGATCGATCACAACAAAGAGGGTTTCAAAGGTTCGGTGGAGCAGACATAAGCCAAATTGGATTAGGAGATTGATCTGTCCAACACGAGTCGATCCTTTGTTATTGAAGCCAAAGATTGACACATTGCTTTTCTAACTTTTTCTCGGAAATTCCTGTTTGATCAAAAGCATGATTGAAGATAACATTAATGGCACTTCCACTATCAACAAGGATTTTAGAAACAACAAAGAGTCTAATTTGAGCTGTTATCATAAGAGGGTCATTCTGCGGGTGACGGACCCCTTTCTTCATCTCTTCCGCTGAAATCACCGAGTTATGCATCTTGAGAGTGTAACGGGCATTTTTTTAATGAGGGTTCTTCTTGTATGGAGAATATCCCTTTGCGAGCCTCCTTTAGGTATCGGTTCTTGGCTATCGGGAAATTTCCAACAAGATGTGGCCCACCATGGATCACATTGATTCGGTTTACTGGAGGGCCTAAGTCAAGATGGCCTTCCTCCACAACGACTTTTATTGCGTTTGTTGAAACTTTCTATTGTCCATTCGTACACTAGGCGGATGTTGACTTGTTCAAAACAAATTCCTTCAGATGTCCATCTCGTATAAGCTTCTGAATAAACCCGTCCAAAACCTTGCACTCATCGGTCTTATGACCTTTTGTCTTGTGATACTCACAATACTTTCCACCAGCATGGATTCAGGGTAATTCTTGGCTTTGAACGAGACGGGGAAGTTGTTGACTCTTTCTTTTGCCACAACATACACAAAAGAAATGGGCTTGCTTAAAGCAACTGCATTGGAATTCGAATCCTCCCACCACGGACTTTTTAATTTCCATCCAAGCCAAACCTTCCACTTTGAGGATTTCTACCAAAGCTCAGTTTTCCTCCTTCCCCTCGAGTCCCAAACTTCTTCTTTGTGAGATACAATTCATCCATACGAATGAATTTGTTGGCCTAAAAGTAGAAGTCTTGTAAGTCTTTATAGCCATGGATGTATAGTTCTTTCCAGAAGGGGGTGTTCTCAATTAACCCTAAATGCACTGTGATTAGCGGTCATTCAAGTCCTTTGTATTCAATGCTTCCACATTGAACCTCTTCAAGTAATCTCCTAAGGACTCTCCTTGCCTCTACTTGATGTTAGTAATGACTGTATAGTAAACTGTTGGATCCTTACAAATGCAAAATTTGCGGAAAATTCATCGACGAAATGCTTCCACGAATAGATGGTATTTTCTATGTACTGACGGCACCACTTAGCTGTTGCTCCTTGGAGGGTTAGTGTAAAGAGTCTACATCTAATGGCTCCTGAAGCATAATAGAGAACCATTTGGCTGTCGAAAGCCATTAGATGATCATCAGGTTCAGTTGTTCCGAGATATCTTATGGTTGGAACTTTCACCCGTGATGGTATTACAGCGCTCATGATTTCGTCAGTAAAAGGAGCTACTCTTTCGTTGTCATTAGCCTATCATCTTGGGTTCTCTTCCCTTTTATTCCCAACAGGTCCTTTACATTTTTCCTGGCCTATCTTTGAGATAAGCCTCGGTGTTATCATAATCTTTCCTTTTGGGGTCGTAGACATTAGTAGTGGAACTCCCATATTGCTCCTGTTAACATTATTTCCCTTGATGATCTATCCCTGTTAAAAGGGATCCTTTCTTCTTAGCGGAAAATGCCTTAACCGTTTCTTTTGCCTTAGAATGTTGGATGGGACCTTTTTCTTTGGAGATTCTTTCACCTCTCTCTGGCTAGACTTAATGAACTTTGAAGACTTTTGCGCTTGACTAGTGTTTATTTGAGCTTGCATTTCTTGGACTTGCTTCTCCAAAGCCATAATTTTAGCGGCATTTTCCTCCATGGCATTTAGGTTCAGTGGTTGCATAGGGTTGGTGTAACGACCCAGATTTTTGCCTATTTATTTTAAACATTTAAATTATTTTAAATGTTGTATTAGAAATATAAATGGAAATTTATATGAAAATTATTGATTAAAAATGAAGTTTGAACGTATAATTTATATTATAACTTAAAACGAGCCCGTAACGCCGCGGTAGTTCGTTATATTACATTTTGAAATTCAATTGATTATACATGATCCATTATAAGTCGAATTTCTTCGAAACAAGAAACCTTTGGATCTATTTGATTATATTTTTCTAATGGAAGTGAAAAATCGAGATTTCGTCTTATAGATTGTAAGTTATGTTCAAATCAAAATTTCAAATAGTTGCTACGGAATCATATATAAATTATAACGATTTATTTTATATATAATTTGATTTTAAATTATCTGAGTGTTGTTTTAATTTGAAATATCGAGTTATAAACCCAAATATGTTTATTTTGAAGTTATATGATGTTCTAATCGAGTATTGACGATAATAATGATTTATTTGTGTTAACTTATACAATTAGGTCATTTCACATTGGCATATTACACAAAATCTGGGCAAATCTTTACAGATTTTTACAAGTCTTTTTTAAATATTGATGAGTCAAGATTTACAAAGATTCAAAAGAAAACTAAAATAAAATAAATTAATAGTCATAACTTCATCAATATTTTCCCTGGTACGGTCCAAAATTTTGGCGCTTTTAATGTTTAAGCATATAGTCTGAGTTAAATATTATATCATACAAAATCTCAAATAGGATTTGGTTAGCACTAGAAAAATCTCATAACAATCAGTTGCAAACCTTTGTGATAACCTGCAAAATCTTTGTATGTGGGTCAAATATATTAAAGCAAATAGAAAACATTAACACTTCAAATCACATAAAAATCTGGCAGAATCATTTAATTGAGCATCTTACTCTACAAATTTGAGGCTGCCGACATAATAGAAAAGTAAAAAATATCCCTCTGAATCTTTTGAATGTGGCCAATCCTTTCAAGATTTGTACACTGTAAGTCTGCAAATATATCAGATAAGATTCATTTTGTTTGAAGTCAACGATTGCGGCTTAACCCTTTTCACATTTGGAACAATGTGTATAAAAGAAAAACAACACCCTCGTTCCTTTATTTCATCCGAGCCCACCGTTTACAGCTGAAGCCTCACTGTTTTCTTCCTCTTCTTAAAATATACTAGTGTGTAACCCGTGCGTTGCACACGTTATTTTTTAAAATGTAACAGTTGCACTATAAATGATAAAAAATGAAAGAGTATTTTGCATCGTCCGATAATTTAAGTAAAATAATTGATTTTTAGAATTTATTTTTTAAATTATAATGTATAATTTCATGTTATATATATTATACTTTGTGTTTGACAAAGAAAATATCATTGTTGTTTTTACTTATTTAATCAAGTGATTTTTTTTCAAAATATGTTAAATATTTAGTTATGTTATCTATTTACATAATGGACTCAAATGCGCAGATAGTAAGAAAAAACAAAGAAGAGATCATTAAAAAATTGAATAATACGATATTATTGGTTAAGCTAATAAATTTCATTATGTACTCAATAAGTTTTTATATTTGATTAAAAATTAATTTGTTATGTACAATGTGACGAAATATTGTCCTGCTTGTTGTGGTTTTTTAGTAATTTGGATTTGTATTTGCGAATACATGTGGTATCACATTAATTTTTTGCATTTTGTTGTGAATATGTACAGAATTTAGAATAGATGTAGTAGAATTAGTCATATTCTCTTAGATTAAATGTGTAAAGAAACATGTTAAGTGAAGCAAAGTAATGAAAATATATATTATTAACTGAATTTATGAAATAGACATGTATGGGTTAAAGTAAAACATCATATATGAATTTTATATAGTAAAATAATGATTTGTAAAATGCTAGAAATGTCCATATTTAACAATATTTATTATGAATAAAATATGTGGAATTATGGGTTCATTGAAGATGAATCGTACTATTGTCCATCAACAGAAAAGTGAAAACTTCAGCATAAATCATGTCATATCTTCCAAACAAATTAGATAAATAATTGTAGGTGCATGATTACATGCAAATCACATGCAAGCCTAAGATTAGTTATCACTCCTTATTGAAACAATACTTAGTCAATATATTATAAATTATTATTTAAGCAGCAATTTATGCAGTGATGCAATCCAAACAGCAGTCTATTTGTTTTTTATTTCAGATGATTCAACAAAGTAGCTAACTACTTTCACATATTGGAAGCCTATATTCGTTCAGTACTTTAAAATAAGCAAAATCAGTTATAAATCCAGTTTATACAACTTTTGTTCAGAAGTTCCATGGGTACACTGTAAATAAACGATCGTAATCCAAACATATATGATATTTATTGTAGGTCCATGGTTACCATAAACCTAAAAATAAATCTAGTAGCAAGACAGCAGCCAGATGCAACAAAAAATAAAGCCCATTTATAGAAGCCATGGGAAAATTGATGTCAGGTGACAAAATCGAAATCTAAAAATAAATCAGAAAGAGGGGAACCGTTATTTGTAAAAGAAAAAACATGTGAAACCTTACCTCAAGAATATCCCTAACCTTATATTCAAAAAAATATTTACAAAAATAGCTATAAAACCTGCAAATAGAAATATGTATCTAGATAACAACAAATAACAATGGTAAAGATACTAAATATAAACCATAGAACAACAATTTACCAAATAGTTCAACCACTTGGGTCTCTGGAGACAAACATCCATTTACAGTCAGCTCAATATATAGTTTCTACACATGCACACATTAGTTTTATATAGTTTATACAATAGATAAATGCATATGAAAATGTCAATGTTAGCAAAACAACTTAATCGGATGCATTTCAAAAATTTGACAAAAAACATAGAAACTTGACAATTGTTTCGAACAAAAAACATATTCTAACATTTTTATCACACCTGAGGATTGAGATATTTCCATCATACCACTGTGCAGCCACGACACTCTCGATACTATCTGCAATTAGATCCCTGCTCTACAAACTGTAGCACATTCCCCTTGTCCGCATAGATATTGCATCACTAACTCCAATGGTATTAAATCTAAATCCGACCATACCGCTCTCCTTAACACCTTCCTTAACCACTTCAGCCGACTTCAACAGATGCATGTTGCATGTGTTGCCTTCATACCTATAAAATAAAACAAACAAATATATAGTAGTATTAGAAAGAAATGCTGATAATTACCCTCTCATTGAGTGAATAGCTAGATTAATCGGAGACGATGTAGTTTGTAAAAACCAAGCAGTTATGTTGAAAATTTTCTACTATAATAACGATGGAAAAAAAAATATATCCTAAAAAAATGAAAACTTACCAGCTGGATAAAAAAAGTGACGGATCCAGATCATTTCCTAAAAAGTCTATAAGAACATAGTTCAAAAAATGGAAAGAAGTATCAACCACTTCAAATGCTAAAGATGCTTTTAGGATTCAACCTGTTTATGGTCAAATTAAAAAAAAATTACAGTTAGCAGAATGCCATCTATTATAGCTCCCTGATGAATATAATCACTAAACTAAGAAGACAGCCTATGTAATAAATTTTTTCTTTATCGCTTGAACCCACAATCAGTTTAGTAATCCACAACACAATCATTTCAATTCGAACTATGAAAACATATTCAAATATATTGTTTTTATTAAAAATGGTACATAATATTTATAAAAATATTAATACTTGAGTAGGAAATCTTGCAAAAGCATGCCATGAAAAGATCTGAAAGTTATATGATAATAAGTTCAACGTTTATTTTATACTCTAAGAAAGGCAGCTGAACATGTACAAAATAGGAAGAATATTAGAAAATTTACTTACAGGTGCCCAATTGCTAAAAGATTAAATTCATAATATTTGTATAACATCTCGAACTATTATACCAGTATATTCACCACTATTTTGAACTGAGATAGAGATTTATCTCCTTGTAGTACATATTCCATGGTTGGGTGCTAAAAGTTTAACAATTTGTATTACATATAATAATAAAAATAGTGTAAGATGTTTTGATAAATACAAAATGCTAGCATAGAGTTAGATTTCAATTTCCTAAATTATTTGTTTTGAGGAGATAGATTTACTGTCTTCTAATAAATATTTCATGATAGGGTGATAAAGTTCGATTATTTGTATTATTTGTGTTTTTATTTAAATGGAAACCACGAGATGTTAGATAATTACGAAACTCTAGTGTATAGTCAGACATCTAAACTATTCACTTAAGCAATGTTACTTCCATTTTTTCTTTTTCCATTAAAAATATAATTATAATGCTTACATTAGTATCCATATCCCATATTAAGCAAATTAAAATAGTACTTGGAAAACATAGTAGTGTCAATTTCAGAGGAAAATGCAAATCCATCAAAACGATATTTTTTAAACATCTCTACATAAAAATCCATTTTTACTCAAGTAATTATATAATTTTAAACTGATTTTCACGTCGTCAAAGTTTAAATAAAAGGTTGCATTGCTATCGAGGGACATATAATTATGAAATGTGAGATTAGCTCAGAAACCATTCAAATATTATGTGTTCTAATGATAAACATGGCTATATCAAAGATCTCAATGGATATCACACAGTCTCAGTGGCTAATCTCAAACAATATCATGCAAGTGGATGTAATTAAATGCAAACTGTACCCGTATACATGGACACAAAATCATCTCATCCCAGTTGGTTGTAGATCCACAGCTGCAAGCAGTAACTTCTGTAGCAATCGGTAGATTGATGAAATGTTTTCTCTTTGTTGCTTCAAGCTGTTTTTGTAGTTTCCTTAATTCGCTTCATAAACTTCCTGTATATTCTTTGGTTTTGTGTATGATAGCCCTACAAAAATGGCATAGACGGATATATTAATATATTGTTACAATTGTAAGAGAGATTACAATATGTATACTGATTTTAGCTGTTATGTAAAAACTTGACAATTAAAAATACATACAAAAAATATATAGCAGCAAAGAGCATTAAGTGTTTAACTCGGACGAATGCAAACAACTCGAAATGTCTAGATAGCCAAAGCAAGTTATCATGACTATATAAACATCAAGACCATGTTGAACAAAACTGGTAGAGATAATTTGAACAATTATCATGTATTAAGGGGAATAAAAACTAAAAAAATGATAGTTGACACTAATCTGAGCCTACCGATAAAAATAATAGGGTTCTTATTAAAATGCCAAAAGATTATAAATGGTTATCCCACATTTTTTCATAATGTCTCTAAAAATTAGGACGTAGTACAGCTATTGTTTATAGGCATTGTTCAATTATTGTTTATATGAACCTTGACTTAATATGGAATAAATTATGCTATTTGTTACTGACATCCATCACAAAACATATAATGCAGTTAATCATTCTTTTGGTTAGGAATAATGAAGATATTATTTACCTTAACCACCAAAGCATGAGTAATAAAAGTTATTTCAATATGGGTCTTACTGACATCCATCACAAAACATATAATGCAGTTAATCATTCTTTTGGTTAGGAATAATGAAGATATTATTTACCTTAACCACCAAAGCATGAGTAATAAAAGTTATTTCAATATGGGTCTTACAGTAATATCAAAAGTATACATGAATGATGCTTATCTGTCACAATTTACTGGACATGCAATCTAGGCTCCACGCACTTCAACTTTGTCATATTGCTTATGCAAGTTATTCTTATGCTAAAGCACTTCAGTGTTTTTGTTCGCTTTACTTGTACCTCAGCTGAAATTTAAGTTTCAAGAAGTTGTTACACATTATATGCAGTAGCCATTAAAGTGTCTCGATAAATCAATAAGGCCACCAACATAGTTCAACTGCCTTTTCCAGACTAACCAGAAGCTCACATTGTTGATGTTTAGCCTAGCATACATGTCCCTGAAGCCATGCAGTCAGTTTTCTCAGCATGTTCATTGTCCTAAATTACATGCTTATCAGCTTTTACTCATCATGTACATTGCCTTGAAGTTCAACTGCTTATCCATGACTACCATGACCAACTCAATGTTCATGTATACAACCAACATTGAACTATCCGATCATATCTCAAAAAGCAGCTCCCCGGTGCACTGTTCAATTGACTCGTAAAACTGATCCAATGTCTATTATCACTAATCGTTCTAGTAGTTTTTAACAGCTGTACTTTTATCAAACAAATAACATTGAAATGTTATTGGTTGTTGATATGGCTTTGCAATGTTATTCCTCTCTTACCAGGTAATATTCCCTTTTGGACAATGAGCAGTCATACATAATCATTTTACATTTACATTTCCATAAAATATGCACTAATTTTCAGTCTTCTTAGAATTCTTAATATATATTTGTTATAATACAATCCAGTCATCTTCTGTATATAAAACTCAATCAACAATGATATCAAATATAGTTGCTAAATTACTGTAAAATTTATATTAGATGGCCTGTAATCTAAAACAGCATCGACTGTGTACTATACTTGATAAATTACCTACTCGGCCTAATTGTTTATAATATTCACAAAGATGATGTTAGTGTAAAATGTACTCTGAATCATCACATACTTCTAGTTCAATTTGATATTTACGATTAGGTATGGTCATGAGTTGCCAAACTGTTTAAGGTCATTTTCAATCTGTGCTTCAGACAAAATATCATAAATCCTGAAATTAAAATCATTAAAGAACAATTTATATAACAAGAAAACGGAGAAAACCAGTAAAAAAAAACATGTACCTTTGTTCAATGATTACCGCTCCAGCGCTTTCTGGCTCAAAGCAATGCTTTTTTGTTTACAATGATGGCTGTAGGAATTTCTAAAATAAATCCTGAAATTAAATGCATTGAAGAACAATATATATATATAAAAAAGGAGAAAATCAGTAAAAAAAAACAATACCTTTGGTAAATGATTACAGCCCCAGTGCTTTCTGGCTCCAAGCAATGCCAGATCCGAACATCATTAAGCTTGCACTGGATGAAATTATGGAATTCTGATTATCATCAATTCACATCATTCATGAAATTGAATTGGGATTTCTAAAATAAATCCTGACATTAAACGCACTGAAGAATAATTTATACAATAAAAAAAAGGAGAAAATCAGTAATAAAAAACAGTACGTTTGGTAAATGATTACCGCTCCAGCGATTTCTGGCTGCAAGCAATGTCAGATCTGAACATTATTAAGCTTGCATTGGATGAGAATATGGAACTCTGATTATCATCAATTCACATCATTCATGAAATTGAATTCTAGCCCCAAAAAAAAAATCATAAGAAAAATATCAGTCTATTTTATAGTACTATGTACATAATTTATACCCATCAGTGTATTAAATATGTATAATGTGAGCACAATCCGTGGAAAATAACATATCATTTTACAGGTTACATATGTTTCTCTTTAATAGACCGATGCACCAAGCTTAATTTGAACCTTTTAGCTGACATTAAACATTGCCTTAGTGTTCACAAATGATGATTTTATCTAAAATAGTTCAACTGATAGTATTGGCACAATCACAAACATAAAAGGAACAGCTTAAAACATGGTAAAAAATATTTTAGAAATATATGTTATTGTTTAATTGTTAATTACAGCTAGGCCTTGCATGATAAATAATTATTTTCAAAAGTTATTTTATTGTTTAAGCTTAAGTCTTACATGATAAATAATCAAAGAAGAAGCTAGTTGTAATTAACAATTAATACTTTGAAATTGTGTAGATACAAATTAACACGATTAAATTTTTTTTTACTGTTGCATGTAGAAATCAGTTAAGGAGAAATAATTTTCCATCTGAAAGTATTCTCGTTGTAATACATAAAACATTGATGCACATTTTAGAGTACACGTAGGGGGAAAAAAAATATAAGCTAACCTTCTATTACCGTAAACTGGTATGTTAGGGAATGCGTGCAAAATGTGTGCAAAAAATGAATGAAGCTTCATCATAGTTAATGTGATAAATAGTATATCGATCAAGTCAAATATTATGAAACCAAACACTGTTCAATCTCAAAATTGAAGTATATTTTACACTCTGAACTACAACAAATCCTATATGAATGCAAACCTTTGAAATATATACAGCTCTGAAACACGATTGATAGTGCTTCTACATCACTCTGTAGACTAAGATACAACCCAGGACAAAAGAGGATAGTATATCACTTAAATATTAAACTAAGAAGAGCACGATATGAGTACTCACATATAAGAACTGTTGAACAAACATATTGCATGATAGTTTCTTATGAAGTCATACCGGGTGAGTAGAATTTGAAAGAAATATAAATTACAAATTGAAAAGCAAAAGATATGATAAAACTTACGCAAGTTGTCCAGTGCGAGACTTCAACCGAATGCATCAGGTTCTCCTTTAAGAAGGCATAATAAAAAGGCGTGTACTGTTGATTTTCATGTGTAGATAGGCTTCAAGATGCAAATAAAAGTAAAGTATTGCTGAAAAAGTAAACAAATAAACCTATCGAAAAGCCTGGTTGAAAAAAAATAGAAGGATCTAAACAACGATCTAACTACGATTTGATAATTATTCTATTTGCAAAATGAAGTCTGAAATAGGCTGATAATCCATGTCTCCAAAACTTGGTTCCTTGCTATTAGCAAGTCTATTACCCGGAGAAAGCATATTTTTTGACTCGAAAAATTGACTGATAAACTGAAGTAATAAACGATGGAGAGGTAGTAATACTTTTAGATATATCTTATTAGAATAACTAATTGCCTAATTTTCGTAAATCAAATATCTACCTCATGAACAATTTCATGCTTCCAAAACAAATATACCGTATAATAAGAAATGTAATACTTTTAGATATATCTTATTAGAATATAATGATTTTTTAACATGTACAATTTGAAAATCAATTTGGAGAAAAGGCAATTTTACATGAAGCCACATAAAAGCTAAATAGTCGGTACAATAAAATTAGAAGCACCAAATTTAGCTTGCAAATCGATATAACAAAAGCAGCCATAAAACTTTGAATGGAAATTGGTAAATAGGCAGATGGTCATTCCTTGCTTCAGGTGGATGACAAATCTATAATATGCAAGATGTTTTCCGTATTTCTTGGCAGTAAAATTGGACAACATGGAAAAACTAAGGAAAATCTTTATTGTTTAATAATCAATATAACATGTAAGATGTTAACATATTTCTTGGGTGTCATATTAAGCAGCATGGAAAAACTATGTAAAATATTTATTGTTTAATAATTTAACACCATTACTTTCATTCATGAATAAATATTTTTGTACTTTATTTACCTGGTTGTGACTTATATCAATCTACCATAACAATATGCAATCCAGGCTTTCGATCTCCCACTATTAAATCCTGGGGTTACATAAATATAAGTCTTCCAAACTAATGGCATAAAACCAATGTAAATCATAAATAGAAAATATTAATAAATCAAGCCAAAATGGTGCTGACAAAATTAAATACGTAACCATCAACTACTAACTAAAGATAATGGAAACACATCTTTAGTGCTTACGGTGAAGTTACCTTTGTTACCTATACCAAAGATTTAGGATGGTAATAACCAAGTTTGGAGTAGATATACAAAGAAGAAGGAAGAGGGATAGGGAAAAAATCAAACAGTGGAAGCAATTACCTGAAACGCGTTTGAATCCAGAGAAGAAAGCAACTAATGATTTAAATCATAAAATTGACAGTGAAGGCAGATGAATGATTAGCACATGTAAGAATTGAAATCATTTAAATTAAACAATTAGAAGAAACAAATGAAAATCAAGGATTCGAATTTAGCCTAAACTTGAAATCGATGTGTCATCTTCAACCCCAAAGATGGGTGTGTGCAGTGAAAGCCAACTAAATTTCTTCTTGGCTAGTCGATTCAGCTTGAACGATTTGGTGGTGAGGGAGAGGTGAAGGTCAGGGTCGGAAGGGTGTGATTTGGGAACAGAAAGAAGAGATCTGAGGATTAATTGTCATGATCCATGACTTGATTTAGGGTAGGAGGCAAGGTTTGAACAGCTAGCAGAGAAGATGAATAACGGAGGGTTTGAGAAGAAACGAAAAGGAATGAAGTTGACAGGTGTGCGAATAGGGGAAAAGGAAGAAAAATAGAACGGTTGATTCCTTCAAATATTTTGATTTAATAAAAGTATATTTGGAATTTTAAGGAGAGTTAAGGAAAATTGAGATAATTGAGAGAATTATGGAGAATTGAGATAATTGAAAAAATTAAGGAGAAGGCTTGAAATTATTCTGCTTTACAATTATTTAGTAGATTGGATACTTCAAAATCTCTGAAACTAGCATGTCTGTAGGTCAATTATTGGGCAAAACCTGATCAATTCTGGAAAAGGGTCCATGCGCCTACATTAAAGGCTTCCAGCTACTAACATACGAAATAATAATAATAATAATAATAATAATAATAATAGTACTTTCTTTGATCAATTTCATTTCATAATAAAGAACGACTGTCTTCATTCATCCCAACACCTGCAAGGATAAAACCAGTGCCTCCTATTTCGATCCATTAGGAACTCACATAAAATCAAATTGACAATGACAGCATACATGCGATATTGAAATTAGACCACCTAGATGTACGAATTAGAAGCGACACTCTCTTCCTACTTCATTTATAAATTATGCCTTATTCTTTACAACACAGCAAGCATCCCTTTCTTCTTCCGTTCCTTAAGGATACAAGTAAGAATGCCCACTATAAATTTCTCTTAAAATAAAATCATATTCGCAACAAAAATACTCAAACTTAGATCCTTTAAAATCCTTGTATGAAGAACAGTGCGGTGGCATACATATGATGAACTGGGGTTCGACGCTGGGCTTTGGGACAGCCGCCTGGGGGCTTTGATCCTTCGGTATTTGAGGTGGAACTGGTCTCATTGAAGGGCGGCGTATTGCTCAGTGGGGAGAGTTGCCGGCGGACCTATGTGATGTCGGAGGAGTGTTCAATATTATGGGAGAGTTCATGGCGGTGAGGAGATTTGGTAGTGTTCAATATTAGGGGGAGAAAGAATGTTGGTGGAGTGCGGGTTCAAGTAAGAAAAGATGGAGAAAGGGGTAAAACGTGGATAACTAAATTACGTACGATGTTAAGGTCTACTGATATTATTATTGAATTTATTAACTTAATTTAGTTCGTATAAACTTGTAACTCATATAAATATATCATACTTTGTCAGAATCGGACGCGACCAGATCCTTTGGAATCGTAGCAATGAAATCTACGTCATGGAACTGGCATGGCGGAGAATTTAGCTATCGGAATTTTGTGATAAAATCAAACGCTTGTTTGATTATGAATGAAATAAAAGAAGAATCGTTTTCGTGATAAAATGAAATGCTTGTTTGAATCAAATCAGTTTTGAAACCAATATTAAGAATGAGATTTGAACTTAATAAATTATAAAGGAAATTATAAACGAGGTTGTAAATGTTTGAAATTAATAATGAGATTTTCTATAAATGATCGTAAATAGAAGTTATAAATGGAATTTGGATTTGATATGGTGAAATCAAATGGATTTGATTATGTAAAAAGAAATATTATTCATAATTAAAGTGAATAATTGTTTAGAGCGGATATTTTGCAAACGAAGGCATATATAAAAGAAATCTGGATTGGTAATGTGAATTCAAATAGAAATTTGAATGATACGGAAAATGGAAATCTTTTTCGAAAGGAAATGTTGGATTTTATTCCGAAGTTTGGAATATAAAACAAATTGGAATAAAATCAAAGGGATTTATAATTATGCTTTGATTAAGTCGAATTTTATTATAATGGTTTTGTTCAGGAAGAATATTTGAATTCTATTTAGAATAAAACTAAAATCTAAAGGTAATATATTAAGAAGTGAATATTTCAATATTTATAGCTATGGAAATACAATCCCATATTTTGAAATAATTTAAGATTTATTTTAAATTAGAATTATTAAACATGTATGGATTCCTATTACGGGAAGATGCTGATATTTGAAAATGAATAACAATTGAAAGCAAATGTTTTGGGAATGGAAATAATCATAAGGGAAATTGAGTTAACCTGGAGTGATAAGATTTATTCCGAAGTTCAGAATATTATTCGAATATAGAGTATTCGAATGAGAATTATTTATTGGAATTCGATTATATCGAATTTAGGGAAGTAGTTATTTTTACTTTCCGTTTTGAATCAAATCTAATTATTTAGTTATTTATTTATTTACTTATTGATTGAATTATTAAGTACAAGTTATATTTTTATACACTAAATATTTGGGAACCACGATTATAACGCTACCGTTATAAATCTAAACAGCGATTATGATGCTACTATTATAATAAATGTTTTATAAATCTGAACAGTGATTTTAAAGTTACCGTTATAATAAATGTTTTATAAATCAAATATTTGGAAACATCGATTATAACTCTATCGTTATAATCAATGTATTTCGTAAAAGAAATGGATTATTAAATTGAATCCAAGAGTTTCATAAGTAATGTTTTTGATGGAATTTAAAGTTGTGAGCCTTGATTATTTCAAAATTAAGAATGTATTTAAGCTAAGGTCTGAGAGGTAATTATACCCCAATTTGACTGACTGCATGATTGGCGGAGAAATGGTTAAGGTTCGGCTGCAAGGATTGGTTAGTGATACCGTTATTTAACGAATGATTAATGGTTTGAGTTATAATAACGATGTTTTATAACATCGCGTTACTTTAAAGGATTTTTGAAATGTTTTTCCCCAAATAAAATGAGAGATATTTTCTACGCATAGAAAATGAAATGAATTGGTCAACGAGGAATTAAGAAATGGAAGACGGTAATATTTTCCGATATTAATAAGGTATATTGTCTGAATATAGAATATAAGGTTTCGTGAATATTTAGAAATGTTTTCTAACTGGAATAAGAGATATTTTCTCGAATAAAGAAATTAGGATATTCGAAATGCTTTTCCAAGAATCAAGAGAGAAAATAGAGCTTTGAAAGGATACGGAAGGGGGAAAAAGGGAATTCGGAATCGATAATATAATAAGGAATTAATATAAAAAGGGGTCAGTGTTGTTTGATGTTTGATCGGTAAAATTTCCATTTGGAAATAGGACCATTTATTGTGTAGATGTTTCTTTGATAGTTAGATCACCGACTACCAAAGTTTCAATTTATTTTATACCTCCATTGCCAATATGGAGAGACCGGGATCAGATTTAATATCTGAAAACCACTTTGTATTGGCATAAGCGTTACAAATCAACTTATGCTAAAGAAAATTGAAGACGGAGTAAAATGCAAGGACTGCTCTGTTAATCCTAGGTAAAAATTGCCAAAGATGGATTAATAGAATGGTGCATTCGGGTTTTCCAGTCCCAGGACAACGTATATTGATGGATCTGACAATGTGGAATTCAAAGTAAATGATGGCAAGACGTGCTGAAAGATAATCGTGACCTCAAGCCTCATCACCCTGGAAATGACAGAAATCGGGCTAGCAGCATGACCAAGTGGTCATTCACATTAGGGGTATTATCACCTGATCTAGAGAAATTTCATTTTTGCTTCTTATTATATTCGATGTTGTATGCTTTCGGCAACGGTTGCTGATCACGACCGTTAGTGAAAATATGCTCGAATACACTCAAGTTAAATGAGTGGTTAGCCATGCGTGGTCGGGTTGCAAGATGTTCTTGTTGAACCCCATTGTATTCCCTCTAGAGTACACTGATCGGAAGGTGGTTCCATACCTTGTCATAGTCAGAATCCAATCTTCAATAAGCGCACTGCGGTTTTTGATTTTATATTATATATGGAGTGTGAGATGTAAGTATTCCGCTAGATTCATAGTTATTTGATTTAGACAATATTGTAATATCACTGGATTTGATATCAAAAATATTTTTCGTTATCGTAATGTAAAACCCGTCTGTGTTTATGTGTGGATTGGTCTTACGATTATCATTTCTTTCAAAAGGATTTTGAAAGTTAAGCAAATGGTTGGAGTTTACTTACACTAGTCCCATGACTGACCCAGAGTTTATTTTATTTGTTTTCCCTAAACTCTTGGGTGCCCAAATTTGTACGTGCAGTTAAGAAGTCATGATTTTACAGATTCATCAGGAGGAGCTTGAAGCAGGAGGCCTCAACAATCAGCTATAGACTATCATATTTTCCGGTGTGTACTATGTTTTGTATCTGGAAACATGTGTTTATAACTGTTCCAGGAATAACCGTTATGCTCTGATGATGGTACGTATAAATAGTTAATGATTTGTATTTCAAAAGTTATGTTATATAATATATTTTATTCGTTCCACTGTGAGTTTTTGATCTTTGTTTTCTTCTATTCTAATATTCTTTCTTTCTATTTCCCCTCTAACTTCTTTCTAATAATGATTCATATTTCTGTGTAATTTGGGCTGGACATGTGGACTCAAAGAGTACGGAAATTTTGGCCATTACGGTTGGAGGTTGTCCTCCCCTCATTGTTGTTTAGATTGAGCGTTATATCCATGTTTCCTTTAAGGTTTCATTGGAGGCTAGTTCCTTGTTTCGATCCTCCAATCTTTTAGTTTCATTTTTCCCTGCCATGGAGCAATAAATTAATTTTTATAGGATAGATATAAAAGCAGAGGATCAAGACCTCCCTCTAGCGCCAAAATATTAACGATATTTTTCGTTAACACCCAAACCAGAATAAACAATGCATATGTTTATAAGTTTGATGCATAATCAGTCCAAAGGTTATTGAAATGTAGTTATGAGTCAGTGTTTTAAACTAATTTCATCGTTTCTTAGATGTCAAGATGTAACAACCCGAATTTTAATAACATGTTGAAACTAGAAATCAGGGTATAATTAATTTTTAAAATAAGAATTAAGGGAAACGGGTTACGCCATCGCGTTCGTCTCGAAATTTTACATGAAATAGAGTCCGAGTTTTCGAAAATCGGAGTCCGGATGAAGAAGTTATGGCCTGTAGAAGATTCAGCAAATTTCAGGCAGCACTGAACCAGGGCGTCGACCATAAGGTCGACCTACCCTCCCAGGTAGACCATAGGTTCGACCATAGGGTCGACCTACCCCCATCTCGACCATAGTATCGACCTCCCCTCTTACAGGTCGACCTGGTCGGCCTGTTTTGACCCAGAACTCATTTTTGAAGCCTGAGACATGTTTTGATGGTCCAGATTTATTCTAGGGTTAGTCTAAGGGCCTAAACTAGTTGCTACACCTATAAAAATACCCTTAGACCTAACCTAATTCATATCAAATCATTCTTACACCATTATGCTGCTAAAATACCTCTTGAACCATGGCCGCCATCTCTAATCAATTTCTTATGCTTTCATACACAATCCAATTCGAAGATTAAAGCTTCTACAATGGTTCAAGACAATAAATCAACAACGTCACTACAACATTCCACAACAAATTTAGTTTTTAATTCATTAGCCATGCTCTGTAAGTTCTAGTTATTTTCAGATTAAAATATTTAAATATAATATGGGCATGTGATGAAGTGAAATTGGATTTAAGTATGTTTATCGATCTATTTCTGTTGCTTCTTGGATCTTGAGTTTTGAGACTTATCTATCTTTATTCCCATGTCTAATTTATGATCTATTCAGCCTGTTGTAAATCAGTTTTCTTGATTCATATTGATATTATTACCAAGTTGTAATCTTCATGCCTGTGATGATTTTTTTCTCTCTGATCTTATTTTTATGCAAAATTCTACCTTCCCCTATTTATTTTCTTTTGATGAACCTAGGTCAATTTCGGACCAAGGCCTAAACAACGATATACATGCGATGGTATACAGGGGAAATATTGGAATATTGCCTAGTGGAATATATGTGTTTGGTGGAATTGACGGCATAACATAAAAATTGGATATTTGGGTATTACTACCCTTAACATGAAATTGGAAATTTGGGTATTATCAATATAATTGAAATGGAAAGTTTGGGCATTGGCATAAATATTTTGGCATGAAGTGGGCATACATGAATTGGCATGTAAGTTAAATCATGAGTTTGGGACTATGTAAGTTTAAATCAAAAGATTGGGCTTGTGTTAATTAGGCATATGTAGAATTGGGAATTTGAACATGAAAGCAATTGTAAATTTGATAATTGGCATAAACATGTATTATGAACTTGGGCAACTGACATGTATTGTAATAAAAAGATTATAGTTAGGGATAACTACATCATGAATCATGATTTGGGTTTATTGGGTATAAAACTTGATACATGTAATTTTGGCTAGAACTTGATATGGTAAAATAGCATAAAAAATTGGCATACATGTAAAACGACATGAATTGAACATATGTAAATTTGGTATGAATTGGGCATATGTAAAACTGACATGTAACCTAAAACTTGGGCATATGTTAATTATGTAAAATTTGGAGTAGAAACATATATGATAATTTATGACTTGGAGAAAGTTTAATATGAACGCGCCTAAGTTGGGTTTTGGGTAGTTGGTATGTATTGGACATCTAGAAGGCACGTAAGCATGCTTATGAACTTGAAACACGAATTGGTTATGAATATGAATCATTAACTTGATAATAGGCATAAGTGAAAACATGAAACTTGACATGAAACACGCCATGAAACTAGACACGAACTTGACATGAAACTTGAACATGGACATGACATTAGAATAAACATTGGCCAGCTCGAGGTTGGGTTGAGTTTGCAGTGTAAATCTGCTCGGAACCGCCCGGCAAATCCAGTTACTGCAAACAATAGGATCCAATGTGGGTAGTTGGTCATATCACGCTAGAAACCCGAGGTCAGACTGAGTTGTGGTGTATATCTACCCGGAACCGCCCGGCATATCCAATGACCACAACAACAGGTCTGATGTGAGAAGTTGGGGTGCATTAATGAATTAATGCCACATGATAGGGTTAAGTCATGAACCGCTTGAATATACTTAACCAAATTTGACACGATGATTTGATAGGGTTAAGTCATGAACCGCTTGAATGTACTTAACCAATTGGACACAATGATTTGATAGGGTTAAGTCATGAACCGCTTGAATATACTTAACCTATTTGACACGATGATTTGATAGGGTTAAGTCATGAACCGCTTGAATATACTTAACCAACTTGACAGATGATTTGTAGGGCTAAGTCATGAACTTGAACGACAACACTTAGCCAATTTGGCATGACACGTAGGCGGTTAAATCACGAACTTGAATGACAACACATAACCAACTTGACATGCTAGACTGATGGGGTTAAGTCCCGAATTTAAATGACAAAACTTAACCTACTGAATGGAAACCCTAGTCGCGCTTTCCTTTTCAGCAGTAACTCACTAGATGTATCACGGTACCCTGGAACTAGGCAGGGTGGGGCACGATTACTGGGTTGATTCTAAGCGACCAGAACAACGGCTGAGTTGGTGCGCCATTGTAGGTTCAGGCGGACTATGGTCGTGCACGTAGTCCGGAGTTGAAAAAGCAGGCATTGGGCACCAGTAGGTTTACACTGTACATGCTTGATTGGTGTCGGTGGTTGGCACCCTAGGGCTTGATACACCCTATGGTGGACCTAGCACAGGTGACTACATTTCGTGATTTGGGTCGTATGACACAGACACATGAACGAGCTAGGACTTGTAGGGAGCCGATCGATTAATAGATCGTTATGTGGAAAAAGGGTGTTGTTCGTTAGGTAGCATAATCCCTAGTGGTCCTAGGTGGCATAAACCCTAATCGAATCTAGAAAACGTCAATAGGTAGCATAATCCCTAGTGGTCCTAGGTGGCATAAATCCTAGTTGAACACGCGATAGTTCATGATAAGGAAACCTAGCCAGAACAAGGGTGGAGGTCCAAACGATTTCAAGAATGGTGGCACTACGTTGAAGTAGTATAGAAATACGTGATGAAACCCGTATGATATACGACAAGGGACTGTACATATACATGGAAAGGATGATACGGGTTGGGGTACTAGTACAGTTGGTGTAGAGAATATAGGAAATCAAAGAAAATAGTGGAATGGTGAAGCTTAGAAATCTTGCGATGTTATACTTAATAGAAACCTTGCAATGTGATACTTGGTAGGAACCTTGTGATGATACTCTCTATAGGAAGCATGGGATGTTATACTTGATTCATCGTGCTTGTAGCTTACCATGTCATCATGATTATGTTTACTTTCAGTTTATTCATGCCATATTATCTTCACCTGTTTTTATGCTGAAAGCCACTAGGACTTACTCAGTCTTTATGACTGACCCAGTTTGTTTCGCCTCTTTTTCTTTCGTTTCCCCCCTCCCCCCAGGTTCGCAGGTTGGAAATACAGCTTAGTTCGGATCTTACCAAGTTCCAAGGCTCTTTCATGTACTGCTTGGATTTCTCTTGGCTACGGCTTGCTTTGCTGTTTTACTTGGGGAATGATTTATGACTATGGTTTTATGCTTCTTTACTATTGCAAGACAAATTTCGATGTAATGGATTTAATAGCATTTTGATGTAAAAGGCTTTAGACCTTTCTAGATTTTAAAGCAGTGAAATTTGGTTCTTCTTCCGCTGTTTTATATGTTCTGTCTTGTAATATTTCTGTGTATGTTTACCTAGATAATGCTCCACCAAAGCTAGTGCATTCCCTTTGTGAGTGACCCTAGCGGAGGTGGGGTGTTACATTTGGTACCAGAGCAGTAGGTTACTAGACTGGGCAAAAGTTTTTAAAAACCTTCTGAAATTATTTTCAAAACGTTTACAAAGAAGCATTTTTCTAAAGGAAAAGTTTCGTTTTACGAAAGGCATATTCCCCAAAGCCATATGCACTATCTTTTAATTCTCTCCTTGAGTCTCTTCTCTCTTTATTTTTCACCATAGTTTTGTGGGCGTACGACACATGTCAAAGGACCAAGGAGTGCCCAACCTCCATCTGTAGCCGCAGTAGTTTTACTTGCGACTGATCTTATTTCAAGCTTTGTAGGGTTGCCGTGCGATTGGGGTAGCTTTCGAGAAACTTGTCAACAAGCTATACAAGGATAGTAAGAACGAGGATAAGGAACACAAGCCTAAGGATGAGAAACTTGTTGATAAGGCGTAATCCACGAAGGAGGAAAAGGTAAAAGGTAAGAGGTCAAAGTAAAAGAATAATAAAACCCATGACAAGAAAGAACATCGTTGGTATGGTAAAAAGGGACATGTAGTTAAGTATCATAGGACAAGGACAAGGGCAAAGAACAAGATCGCCGAGAGGGCAATTGTATGCTCTCACTACTAGCATACCTAAGAGAGGTGGTAACATTTCTGTTAAAAGTTTAGCTTCTCTTTTCTATCATACTGTGGGAACTTTGTTTTTATACATCGCATCCTTTTAATTCTGCCTCGATAGTTGAGTCTCTGCACCTTAGTACTAGCGTAGTAGAGGATCCCATTTTTGTCTCAAATCCTGTTGGGGAATCGGCTCATTTATTCATGACTTGTTTGGATTTGAGAATGTCTATGCTAAGTGTTGAGTTTAGAAGTAAAGCTTATGTTTTTGGGCTATGGGTTGATTCTAGGGATGGAGTGGTTGTCCAGAAATGGTACCATTATCAAGTATGAAAAGAGGGTAGTTAGACGTTTGACTTGCCTTGGTAATGCCCTCGAAGTCTAGTGTAACCCTTAGGGTTCTGCCATGTTTAGTTACCAAGAATCTCTTGATACATTTAACGATCCGCTCGAGTAGTGTTTGCCATTAAGGCGGATGGTTCATTTCGCTTATGCATGAGTTATAGAAAATCACCTTAGTAAGTACACTTGGAAACATGGTTGGCATTTGTTTATTTTCAAGAGAAAATTCATTTATGTGGAATACCTTCTAGTAAGTGAATGAGATCCAAGATTCACTGGTGAATTTTGGAGAGCTTGCATGAAACCATGAGTACGCAGTTATGTTTGAGTCGAGTATACTAGAAGGAGGATAAGGGAAAATGGGACGAGAGACAACAGTGAAATGAGTTCCAACTCATATTTTGGAAACAAGAATTAAGAAATTATGAAGTTAAAGACGGACCAAGCACAATGGAGTTAAGCTCAAGGAAATGCGACTTAGAAGATTGAAGACTAGACATGCACATCATACCTCTTTTTAAGAGTATATCCTTGATCCCTCTTTTCCTGCAGAGCTTATTTGCATGCTATCTTTTAAGTATAACCTCTCGATCCTATTCTCCATCCTATTTCTGTCGCAAACCCCATAGGGAGTATGACTCATCTGTTAGTAATACATGTTGGGGCTTGAGGGTGTCCGTTGGGTTGACTAAACTTTTTGGGTTTTATAGGATATGGGTTGGTCTTAGGAAGGGATTTCTTGTGACCAAAAAGGAGTCCATCATGCTTAGTTTCCTAGAAACATATATATTGGTTGGTCAATTTTTTGGGTATCAGTCTGATATTGATTTCGGTCTTCGGGGCTGGTGCTTAGGGAGTTCTTCTCCTAATCAGTATATATGTGACATAGATTTCCAGTTTTGACATTGCCTAATGGGAACAAAGTTTTTCTTTACTTGCTTCTATCATTCGGTTATACCTTTAGGTAAGAACTAATGGATGTAAACATGTGTTTGAGACATGTTATGGTTGATGGTTGCAAGTGGTTGCTAGTTGTTGCTCGTGGATGCATAAACACACATTAGTCACTAGATCGGCTCAGTCACATCTCATATTGCATATGCATGGATGTTTATACTTGTACATGGATGAAATTGAATATGTTATCATGTGAATGTGACATATGGATGGATGTTTGTGCACACATATAGTGTTTATGTGACTAGGACTATTTGCATACATGTTGGACTCATGGCACTAAACATATTTTGCATTAAGAAGATCAATCAGGCCTAATCATTTACATTAGATAAGGAACATATAAACACACTTTCTGCATATGTTCATACAACATTAGAAATCTCTTAAGGACAATGGATGCCTGTGATTGATGATTGAGTAGATGGATAATTGGATGGTAGGACACATTCTTCTTAACTTGAAGATTTCGGGGACGAAATCCTTTAAGGAAGGGAGAATGTAACAACCCGAATTTTAATAACATGTTGAAACTAGAAATCAGGGTATAATTAATTTTTAAAATAAGAATTAAGGGAAATGGGTTAGGCATCGCGTTCATCTCAAAATTTTACATGAAATAGAGTCCGAGTTTTCGAAAATCGGAGTCCGGATGAAGAAGTTATGGCCTGTAGAAGATTCAGCAAATTTCAGGCAGCACTGAACCAGGGGGTCGACCATAGGGTCGACCTACCCCCCCAGGTCGACCATAGGGTCGACCTACCCCCAGGTCGACCGTAGTGTCGACCTACCCCCTTACAGGTCGACCTGTTTTGACCTAGAACTCATTTTTGAAGCCTGAGATATGTTTTGATGGTCCGAATTGATTCTATGGTTAATCTAAGGGCCTAAATTAGTTGCTACACCTATAAAAACACCCTTAGACCTAACCTAATTCATATTAAATCATTCTTACACCATTATGCTGCTAAAATACCTCTTGAACCATGGCCGCCGTCTGTAATCAATTTCTTATGCTTTCATACACAATCCAATTCGAAGATTAAAGCTTCTACAATGGTTCAAGACAATAAATCAACAACGTCACTGCAACATTCCACAACAAATTTAGTTCTTAATTCATTAGCCATGCTCTGTAAGTTCTAGTTATTTTCAGATTCAAATATTTAAATATGCTATGGGCATGTGATGAAGTGAAATTGTATTTAAGTATGTTTATCGATCTATTTCTGTTGCTTCTTAGATCTTGAGTTTTGAGACTTGTCTATCTTTATTCCCATGTCTAATCTATGATCTATTCAGTCTGTTGTAAATCAGTTTTCTTGATTCATATTGATATTATTACCAAGTTGTAATCTTCATGCCTGTGATGATATTTTTCTCTCTGATCTTATTTTTATGCAAAATTCTACCTTCCCCTATTTATTTTCTTTTGATGAACCTAGGTCAATTTCGGACCTATACCTAAACTACGATATACGTGCGATGGTATACGGGGGAAATATTGGAATATTGCCTAGTGGAATATATGTGTTTGGTGGAATTGATGGCATAAAATAAAAATTGGATATTTGGGTATTACTACCCTTAACATGAAATTGGAAATTTGGGTATTGTCAATATAATTGAAATTGTAAGTTTGGGCATTGGCATAAATAATTTGGCATGAAGTGGGCATACATGAATTCGCATGTAAGTTAAATCATGAGTTTGGGACTATGTAAGTTTAAATCAAAAGATTGGGCTTATGTTAATTAGGCATATGTAGAATTGGGAATTTGAACATGGAAGCAATTGTAAATTTGATATTTAGCATAAACATGTATTATGAACTTGAGCAACTGACATGTATTGTAATAAAAAGAGTATAATTTGGGATAACTACATCATGAATCATGATTTGGGTTTATTGGGTATAAAACTTGATACATGTAATTTTGGCTAGAACTTGATATCGTAAAATGGCATAAAAAAATTGGCATACATGTAAAACGGCATGAATTGAACATATGTAAATTTGGTATGAATTGGGCATATGTAAAACTGACATGTAACGTAGAACTTGGGCATATGTTAATTGTGTAAAATTTGAAGTAGAAACATATATGATAATTTATGACTTGGAGAAAGTTTAATATGAATGCGCCTAAGTTGGGTTTTGGGTAGTTGGTATGTATTGGACATCTAGAAGGCACGTAAGCATGCTTATGAACTTGAAACATGAATTGCTTATGAATATGAATCATTAACTTGATAATAGGTATAAGTGAAAACATGAAACTTGACATGAAACACGCCATGAAACTAGACACGAACTTGACATGAAACTTGAACATGGACATGAGATTAGAATAAACATGAAAATGGCCAACTCGAGGTTGGGTTGAGTTTGCAGTGTAAATCTGCCCGGAACCGCCCGGCAAATCTAGTTACTGCAAACAATAGGATCCAATGTGGGTAGTTGGTTATATCGCGCTTGAAACCCGAGGTCAGACTGAGTTGTGGGGTAAATCTGCCCGGAACCGCCCGGCATATCCAGTGACCACAACAACAGGTCTGATGTGAGAGGTTGGGGTGCATTATGAATTAATGCCACATGATAGGGTTAAGTCATGAACCGCTTGAATATACTTAACCAAATTTGACACGATGATTTATAGCGCTCGAATGTGCTTATCCAATTGGACACGATAATTTGATTGGGTTAAGTCATGAACCGCTTGAATATACTTAACCAATTTGACACGATGATTTGATAGGGTTAAGTCATGAACCGCTTGAATATACTTAACCAACTTGACAGATGATTCGTAGGGCTAAGTCATGAACTTGAACGACAACACTGAGCCAATTTGACATGACACGTAGGCGGGTTAAATCACGAACTTGAATGACAACACTTAACCAACTTGACATGCTAGACTTTTGGGGTTAAATCCTGAATTTAAATGACAACACTTAACCTACTGAACGGAAACCCTAGTTGCGCGGTCCTTTTCAGCAGTAACCCACTAGATGTATCATGGTACCCTGGAACTAGGCAGGGTGGGGCATGATTACTGGGCTGATTGTAAGCGACCAGAACGACGGCTGAGTTGGTGCGCCATTGTAGGTTCAGGCGGACTATGGTCGTGCGCGTAGTCCAGTGTTGAAAAAGCAGGCATTGGGCACCAGTAGGTTTACACCGTGTGTGCTTGATTCGTGTCGGTGGTTGGTAGCCTAGGGCTTGATACACCCTATGGTGGACCTAGCACAGGTGACTACATTTCGTGATTTGGGCCGTATGTCACAGACACATGAACGGGCTAGAACTTGTAGGGAGCCGATCGATTAATAGATCGTTACATGGAAAAAGGGTGTTGTTCGTTAGGTAGCATAATCCCTAGTGGTCCTAGGTGGCATAAACCCTAATCGAATCTAGAAAATGTTCAATAGATAGCATAATCCCTAGTGGTCCTAGGTGGCATAAATCTTAGTTGAACACGCGATATTTCATGATAAGGAAACCTAGCCAGAACAAGGGTGGCGGTCCAAACGATTTCAAGAATGGTGGCACTACGTTGAAGTAGTATAGAAATACGTGATGAAACCCGTACGATATATGGCAAGGGACTGTACATATACATGGAAAGGATGATACGGGTTGGGGTACTAGTACAGTTGGTGTAAAGAATATAGGAAATCAAAGATAATAGTGGAATGGTGAAGCTTAGAAATCTTGCGATGTTATACTTAATAGAAACCTTGCAATGTGATACTTGGTAGGAACCTTGTGATGATACTCTTGATAGGAAGCATGGGATGTTATACTTGATTCATCGTGCCTGTAGCTTACCTTGTTATCATGCTTATGTTTACTTTCAGTTTATTCATGCCATATTATCTTCACCTATTTTTATGCTGAAAGCCACTAGGACTTACTCAGTCTTTATGACTGACCCAGTTTGTTTCGCCTCTTTTTCTTTCGTCCCCCCTGGTTCGCAGGGTGGAAATACAGCTTAGTTCGGATCTTACCAAGCTCCAAGGCTCTTTCATGTACTGCTTGGATTTCTCTTGGCTATGGCTTGCTTTGCTATTTTACTTGGGGAATGATTTATGACTATGGTTTTATGCTTCTTTACTATTGCAAGACAGATTTCAATGTAATGGATTTAATAGCATTTTGATGTAAAAGGCTTTAGACCTTTCTAGATTTTAAAGCAATGAAATTTGGTTCTTCTTCCGCTGTTTTATATGTTCTGTCTTGTAATATTTCTGTGTATGTTTACCTAGATAATGCTCCACCAAAGCTAGTGCATTCCCTTTGTGAGTGACCCTAACGGAGGTGGGGTGTTACACAATACTTTTAGTTTGGAGATTAGTTACCCTTCCCTCAAGGGGTGAGTATCACATTTGCTATACTATGAAGTCAAGGACCATCACGAAGAAAGGTATTTTTTTAGTAGTCCAAGGAAACTGAGACCCTATGCGATTAATGCCTTTAGACACTAGATGAAATTATATACATTGTGTTGAGAAGAAACAAGCTAATGCCTTTCAATGCTCGGTTTCGTTTTTATGCTATTGTGCTTATTAACTTGTATGACGCTTCTGCATCGAACCAGCCCAAGAAGGCTTTGGTTGCGTCAGCTATCAAGTTATAAGCTTGTAGCATGATCCCTTTCTAGGTTGGGTTGCATTAGGCTTATTATGGAAGAGCTAAGTCACGTATAAACTGTTCGAGGAGGGAGAAGCATTGGTTTTACATAAGGCTTTCCTTCTCACGAAAGAACCGTGATCAACTCTTTCATAAGAAAGGTTAGTGTTAACTCCCTGTCTTATCATCATGGACACAATATGATTATCAAATCGAGAAAATGCTTAAGTCCCTAACTTCCTCTCTTTATTAATTACACATATATTACAAGAGTTGAAGAAATCCCCAATTCGATTTGGAAATTAGGGTTTGCTCTACAGAGAAAAAAAGCATGACTGAGAATTCATCCTCTAAAATAAGACCCCTGGGGTCTTATTTATAGACAAATTGGGGCACTTTTTGTTGTTGGGCCAATAGTATTCCCTGCAGGCCTCTTTTCCCATTTGGTTCCGCAAGTCCAGGCTCTCGACCACCTCTTCGTCAGATTCTGAAAGCTTTGCCCATGGCTCTTTGAGGTGCTGGTTCTCTCGTTCGGGAGGAGGGTTCCGGTTTGCGAAACTCATTTTCGATTACTTGCCCATCCACTTTGTATTGATTTTGAGTTTTTCTGTGTGAATGGCTTCCGGATGTGGACTCTTGGTCTTGCTATTAACGCTTTGAGGAACTTGCCTTTGTAACCGTAGACAAAGGTAGTCGAGTCCGCTACCCCTGTCGGTATTGACACTAAGTGATTAGTACAGATAGCTTGTCTCCCTTCGGGGTTCCGGCTTGCATTTCGGTTGATGTCCTGATTTGTGTCTTTGCTTTCCGGAGGTTAACTTCAAGTACTCTAATTTTTTTTATTAAAATGACCTCTCGGTATCCATTTGATTGAGGTTCCGGTATGTGACTCCCGGTCCTTATCATATCGGTATTAAGCTAGTTAATACCGATAGCCCTTCCATTCTTATGGTCTCAGGTTGTGATGCCCTATGTTTTCCACTTTACTGACTCTCATTTTTCAGATGACTTTATGTCGGTTGTCCTTCCTGCCAGAACTACCCTGCCGGTAATCTTTCTTTGTTGAGGGCGTTAGTTGTTTGCCCTGCCGGATGTCTCTCCTAAGTTCTTGATTTTACCCTATGCTTAACTTTTGCTTGTGTTGAAGATCTCTTTATGCTTGTGCCGGTTTGCTACCCTTTCACCGTCAGCCTGTCTCGGAGTCAATTTTGGTAGTAACAGTAATAAATTCTTAATAAGCATAATACTAATTATATATAATAAATATGATATTTGAAATTCATTAACTTAATTCTAAGTCAAATATGTATAAAATATTAACTTGGGCAAATAAATGAAATTGGAATATTAGTCCGAATTTAGAAAGATGTTTATGTAATGACAAGGTCCGCTTTATGTGGATATAAAATTTACAAAAGAATAACGATTATAAAGTACAAATATAAATTAAACTTATATAGTTATATGGATTTTTATAAGTAATTTAGGAAAACCTTAATGTTATGACATGTCGCAAAGCTAATAAAACTGGCTATTGTTCAGTTAAGCCTGAGTTTAGTCATTTAGAAGTAAATGTTGAACTCAGGAAAGGTTGGAATGAATGTAAAAGATAACCTAAACTTTGGTAATATTAAAGTGGTAGGAATAATATTGACATGAATTTAAATTTAAGGAGATTGAAATGAATATAAACTGAATATATATATTGATTTATACATGAGAATATAGTTAGTATTCTTAGTGATAATAAGATTTGGGAATCTACTTAAAATGAAATACAACAAACTTTAAGATAGATTATATGTATAAATGGTGAATCAGGAAACTGGAATTTATGTGAAAGGTTAATGTATGCTATTAAACATTTTATAACATATATTGTGAAATACTTAATGATTTTGACTAAAATTCAGCTTTTAAGTTTGATACAAAACCGACTTTTTTTTTGAAAATATTATATTTCAATAGATTTAGAACATCAATATATTCATTAATTCAATTTTATTAATTTAAGTTTTTATAAACTTACATTATTAATTAACTCAAGTTTAAATAATTAAATAGTTACGTTCATATTAGACAATTGTTTAATTTCATTATTCAATGTTGCTTACTTTTGTTCACATATCAAAATCAATTCATTTATTTCATTCCATTGAAAATAAACTAAAATTTTAAATGTTATTTTTTTTTAATTTAAATCAAATTATTAATTCAAACTTATTAAAAATTTAGGTTGTTACAATCTCTCCAACTCAAATCTTTTCGTTCCGCAAAAGGAACGAGGGAAGGAAACAGAAATAAACACTATAAGAAAAATGATTTTTTGTTGTGCGCAAAAACCGCTACCAAGCATTTTTGGTGGCGTTTCGATAATCGTTACGAGAAAACATGCCACTAAAAATCATTGAGTATTAGCTGCACTTTTTATAACGCCACTAAATATTAATTTTTAATAGCGGTTTTATACGCCACGAATGTTATTTTTGAAGCATCTATAAAACGCCAGCGAAAATGTTCCTTACTATGATATTATTTTTAATGGCGGTCATTTATCTTTTTTTTAGCGTTCAGTGAACGCCACCTCATAGTTTCCTCCTTACCTTAGCCATTGATTTGTTGTGGTTTTTAAACGCTATAAACAAAAATAATATTCCGTGGCGTTTTTTTGGGCCACCATTTGTTCTCATTTTGTATCAACATTTCAAACACATACACATTCAAACACATACGATTTGAACATAACAAAAATAAAGAACTACAAAATACATACACATTCAAAGATCCACAACATACATACACATTCAAACATCAACAAGATACATACAAATTCAATATGCATATGTATCCAAGTGTGCATAACCATACATTTTCATGGTTAGTGTTTACAATAAAATTTCTCACAATGAAGAACTAAAGAGAGTCCAAGTGTGCATGCCTTATTGTCTATCCTTTAGAGACTTCTATTTACTTAGAACAGACGGAGCAGAGATAAACATAGCTTCTTGTTAAATAATCAGTATTAGTATATGGAATGTTATAAAATATTTATGAGGTATAACAAAAAAGACATCAGTTATCCAAACTTGTGCCGTGAATAATACTGTGCACATTTTATAATCAATTCAATAAATGTTACAAATGCATGAGCAAGAAGAATCCCATTTAGTTCTATAACTTTGTTATTCACAGCAGGTACCTAAAATTGAGCAAACCAAACAATTATAATTTGAACTGTAAGTGTATATATATAGAGAGAGTTAAGCCGACACAGTAGTGCATACGAGTAAATAATAAGTAAAAAAAGACCTTTATAAAAGAATGCCATAGATAATGATCAAAGAATCATAATAATTTAAAAAAAGACCTGAATCCATGGTCGTGTAGACGACTTCCTCGTAATGTTGATGTATATGGAGCTCCATTCCCTTTTTCATCCACACTAAGTGACTGCATGGTTCAGCGATTTGTTAAAACTATGTGACTTAATGCATATCATAATCAAGTATTATTTTTATATCTGAACCCCAAACTGATAATATTTGAACCAATCTGTTACTAGAAAATTTAGAGATATATTTGCAAGTCTCACAACAATAATTAATTGCTGACAGAACCTGCGACTCACTTGAATCAACATCCATTCGCAGAAAATAAACATATTATAGAGAAATTATGTTATAAAATAAATAATTATAAGCTTCCCAATAAAAAAGAGAGGATTATATGGAAGGCAAAAAATAATCAGGCCACACTGCAGTAGAGAAAATTATGTCAGCTGTAAAATTACGTCAGCTTCATATGAATTTCACTTTGGAACTAAAACTTCTACTAGCATACCATGAATTATACAGATAGGTCATCAAAACTGCCAACTTTTTATCACCGTGTACAAGAGTTATACCGGCATACCGTGCATTAGAGATCACCATTACATATCTGGTTCATCTTGGAATAAGCAGTAATCACTCCAACACTGTTAACAGTGAACATATCGAAGAGTTTCTATTGACTGATGACAAATTATAGCATGTGATATTTTTGATCGGTTCTATTCTAAGGGCTTTTAGCTCTACCACGCCTTTACGGCCAGTAATCACTCCAACACAAAAACTAGTAGAAAATAGCAAAAAATGGAATAAACGTACATAAAAACTCACTTGAGGTTACCAACAACAACTCCATTTTTCTTAACACCCTGAAAGCATCTGGCATTAAGTAAAACAAATCCCTTCTCCCTAGATACTACTCATTGCAAATAAACGAAGATGACATAAATCACCACAAAATGGTTAAATAAATCAAACTATACCATAGCAAACAAAATTGTAAAGTTATCAAAATTGGTACCTGTTATCGAATGCATAAAGTAACTTACACGCACTAAATTCGTTCATGGACGAAGACAAAGTTTTGTATCCAACCAGTACCATTTAGGCTAAGCAAACAATAGATACTCCCCAAAGACAATACATAAATTAATGTATAAATAATTAATCAACAATATGCAATTAGATAAAACTATTTATACTTGAGTTTTACTAATTCCTTGTTGTAACGACCCAGAAAATCGTAACCAATTAAAATTTTTTAAATTGGCTAAAATAATGGATTTTAAATATTTAAAATAAATATTTTAAATAATAGCAATGAAAACTGAGTTTGAATCGACAATTCAAAACGAATATAATTAATTCTAATTATAAACAAGGTTTGAAAAGGCGCTGCAGTTTCAAAAATTGAATTCAAACTTTGTCGGACTGTACCGGGTGCAAAACAAAACGGATTTGAGTGAAACCAAAAATATTTAAATCTGTTAGTGGATACCTTTCTAACGAATCTGAAAAATTGAGTTTTCATAGCGGGAAGCAAAAGTTAAGGCCGAATGAATTTTCAGAAAGGTCACTATGGAATTTATATAGCTCGTGTAATTGGCCATTTTGCATACAACCTCGGAATTCGAAACCACTTTTGTTGGATCCGGGATGTGAAGTTATTGCTAGGTTTCAAATATCATAATTTTTGAAGCTAATATGTGAGCGTGGCAAAGGAAAATGTGTTTTGGTCAATTAGAGTTAAATTGGATCGACCAGAAATGGGCCTTTTTGCAAACGGTCTTAGAATTCGACGAAACTAGTTTTGTTGGGACCGTATCATCAAAACATAGCTAGATTTATTTTTCTGGAATTTTTCGAATCAATTTGTGGCCCTGGCAAATTGAAATGTACGTTCAAATTGAATATTGAATGTTATATATTTTAAATTGAATGGAAACTGGCTGAAACATTCGAATGGGCCTTCGAAACATATCCCATTGTGTTCGGAATGGGGGTAAAACTCTAGGGATGACAGTCGTTGGGTTTAGATTGGTGGTCGCGTCAGAAAACCCCTTTAAAACTTCCTCGACCAATCAGAATTTTTATAAAAAAAAGGGGAAAATTCCTTTTTCTCTCTCCCCGATCGAAGGCGGAAACCATTCAAAACCTTCCCCCTCATTTTCCGACCAATCCACGCCGAATTAGCTCGTGCCACAGTTGAACTTTTTGAAGATCTTATCGAGATCTTCAAATCCATATAAGGTTTGGAATTTTTCGTGGCCTGTGGAGGTAGAATCGACGTTCTGAAGTCGGCAACTTCAATCCGCTGCCGCCGTCGCCTGGGACCACCGAGTGGACCCCCACCACCGCGCGTAGACGCGCGTCTCCCCCCTCTTCATCGCTGCATCGCCCGATCCTTCTATCGATTCACGGTTTGATCGAAAATTGCAAACCTAGTTTTGGACCTTTCAGCTGAGGTACGACTTATTTTATTCTCAACTGTTTTAACACCTTTAAACCATTGCAAACTTTGAAAAATCATATCTTTTTCGTTTCTTGTCGAAATTCAATGAAACAGGAAACATCGTGACCGTGTGGACGTCTTCTACATTCTAGAAGAGACCGCATATTTTTCTGAGCCTTCTGCTATTTTTGGTGGAGTGGAACCAAATGTGAGATTTCTAATTTATAAACGATATGGAAAACGACGATGTATAAATTATATAGTCGATGTATGAGTTATATAAGCGTTGTACACCTCTTGTATAAGTGTTGTATAAGTTGTATGTTCGATGTATAAGTAATATATGCGTTGTAAAAATTATATATATGTTGAAATAGAAGTGAATTGCTATATATAAATATATATATATATATATATATATATACGCCCCTCGTCCACAAACCATGGACGATATTTATTGGTTGTGATTGGTGTGAAAATTGATTGATAGCGAATGGTTGTTTGGGATTGTTTGTGGTTGATATTGATTGATTGTGGTTGAAAAATACCCATTTGTGGTTGAGAAATATTTGGTTGAAACCACATAGGATTAGTTTGTGGAAATGAAATAAATATATACATGCCGCCTGCGTGCGAACTAGATGCATGATCCCCATTGTCAAAAACCGCGAGGTTTTAAGGTAGAGCGAGGAGCCGTACTAGGGACGGTCCCGGTTTTAACTACCCTGCCGTTATGCTGCCGAAATTTTGAATAATATTCATGTGTTTGAATTATTTTCATTTGCTGAAACCATATTTATTCATTGAATAGAAAACCTTCATGTGTTGAATCGATATTCATTCGTTGATTAGAAATTCATGTGTTGAATGGTATTCGTGTTTTAAATATAAAAATCACATTTTTATCTATATATAGAAATTATAAAAAACCTTCATGTGTTGAATCGATATTCATTCGTTGAATTGAAATTCATGTGTTGAATGGTATTCATATTTTGAAATAAATTGTTTCATAATAAAAATCACCTTTTATCAACTATATGGACTATGTAAAATAATCTCGTTTTAAAAGAATTGTTTTATAAGAAAAATCCTATTTTTATCACCTATATAAACCATATAAAATAATAGCGTTTTGAAATGAATTTTTTTACAATAAAAAAATCACAATTTTATTATATACATGATTTGTTGAAATGTGAAGTGTTAAAAGTAGCAACTCGTTCAAATAAATATGCATGAGTCGAAATATTCATTAATTAGCTAATGATATGATTTTTGCCTATGCATGCAACATTAGAATGAATGGTGTCTTTAAACCAAATGGAATCAAATATGAAGTTGAATGGAAAATGATAAGTGATAAGAACTGTATATATGTATATGTATATGCATATTTATTGAACAGGTTATAGCAAAAGGGGCTAGAGAAGAGGAATAAAATTTTGTGCCCGACAAATAGGTACACATTTACTGTTTTGTTTGGGTGATGATTTTATGAGCCTGTTGGCTAGCCGCTTGGCTTTTTCTTTTTCTTTTTGACATGAGACGCCCGTGTTGTTATTTGGAAATTTTCCCAGCCCCTCCCCTACAAAGGAGGTTATGGCGAAATTTTCCAAAATTTAAAGGCGTTAGTGAAATATTTGAAGTGAAAACGATATTGAAATTGTTGAATGAACTATATTTATATAAATATAAATAAAATTAAAACAAAACGTGGCCGTGCAGTTCGTATTTTGAAACCGTGATTTCAAACAACTAGTGCGGGAAATCCGACCATTGGATTCTCCCGAAACCACAACCATTGGGTTCGCCTTGGAAATATCTTTCCAACGGCACCAACTTTGTAAAAGTCCAACGGTTGGATTGTCTGAAATGTTTAATTCAAATCTGAAGAAAAACAGCGCCAGAAATGATTATATTTATATATATATAAATATAATTATATTTAATCGAATAACGACGCTGGAGTTCGTATTTTGAAATCGAAACTTCAAACGATTGTACCGGGAGATCCGACCGTCGGATTTTCCCGAAACTGGAACCGTTGGATTTGTTTTGAAAAGACCTTTCTAATGATGTTAATTTTGTGAAGATCCAACGGTTAGATTTTCAGATATGTGTAAATCAAATCTGAAGAAAAACAGCGCCACGGCCGCGTTATGGCCCGAAGCGTCATTTTGACTAAATTGGCTATTTTAAAATAAATAAAAATAGCGATAAATTGTTATAAAATATCATAAACGATATGGAATGGAAATAAACTGAATTTGCTCGATTTATGTCGCTTTTGATGGTTGAATGTGTTTGGTGTGCAAAATACATTAAAGAACAAGTTGGTGTTGTCGATTGATTTAACCATTGAAATAAATTGATTTGAAATTCTAATAAAAAATACGTGAATTATTTGAAAAGGCCGAGTTAATTCTCATTTCAAATAATTGACCGACGATTGAAAGTCGAAGATGAAGACGATGGTCGATGACCGGAGATCTTCACCTCGTTTGGATGGTAACCGAGGTCCTGATTGGGAGGCATCCCGAAATATGGATAATGAGTGGTAATCGTCCAGACATACGTGGTGATCGATGGGTTTGCGAGGTATTTAGTGCCTCCGGTTTCGTTCAGACCCAGAACGGACTTGTAAATGGACTGTGTGTCTAACATTGGATTTTATTCTGTGTTGATTGATCTCTATTAAATATACATATGTTTGGCGGCGGAGAATTTATTCTTTTGCTTAACGCCCTTCTCTGGAACGCACGAGCTCAGAGGTTGTATATCGATGGACATCAGTCGCATGACATGAATTGCTAGTGTGGCATGCCTAAGTGGCAAATGATCATGGCTTCTGTTGAAAAGCAAAGTCTTGTGGTGATGATCAAAGCACCGCCTGTGTGGCGTAGCTTGGTGTATAACGTGGAATCGCGAGCCTCACACCCCGGTATGAACCAGAAACGGGAGAAGGACCTCCGGGAGGGCATGCGTTTCTTTCTAGCTAGGGTGGTGTCAGTGACCTACCAGCCCCGACATTTACATACTTTTCACCTGTGTGGTTGTTGCTGTTGCGAGGCGCCTCGGTTTGATCGGACGATTCGGGTCCGTCGGAGTCATTCGTTGGCTCGTTTACGCCCCCAAAGGGTGGAGAAACGTATTGTTCAGGCATTTTAATCCACATCGGTGGACCGGCCCTGTCGCTCCAAAGGCTTGACTGAGTACTTGCCTGAGACATGGGCTAGATTGTCTCGAATTCGGTAAGGACTATCTTTTGCCTTGGTTCATGACGGAAATCCAATTTCCAATAACGTGACTGTGCGGTTTTGATTGTATATATATATATACGGCGACATAGTGGCATGGGACGCTCATGTCGTCTATGATTGATAGTTAAGATTTGAAATTGTTTTCAAAACATATAAACACTAGCAATAATATCAAATGCCTTTGTTTTATTCGTATCAAGCATAATTTGGCCATATAAGGTAAAACTCTATCCTTCGGTTTGCGTTGCAATGTGTGATGGGAACTGAGTCTTATAATGGCTTCATTTTTATAAAAAGCATTGCGATGTTTAAAAGAAAGATTTGTTTTAAAGCAATGGCAATCCAATGGAGTAAACCCGTTCCACGAAAGTGGCATGGTCCTGTGATTAGCCATATATTAAATGTGTTGAGTAGAATTCTCATACCAGTCCCATGACTGACTCGTAGTTTGTTTCACTTTCAAACTCGGGTGCCCCTTTTTCTACACGGGCAGCCTTGTATTCAGGTTTAGCTGGTTCTTTCTGGATAGCTGGAGCTGAAGATGGATTCTATCATTTATCTCTTTTTATGTTGTTCATCTCCTATTGTACATTATGTTTGTTTTTCCGCTGTAGACATATATGTATAGTTGAACTGTATTTGTACTAAGTATGATCCTGTATACTGTGTAACTCTGATGATTAATTTTATCCAGTATATTCTATTGTTCATTATCTGGTGTATTTATTTATTTCTGTTATGCTATTATCTGTTTCTGTGTTGTATTCCACGGATTACCCTTGCCACCATCAGTACGGGGTTTGGGGTCGTCTCATTTGGTATCAGAGCTTTGGTTAAGCTTAGTGCTGGAATATAATATATTAACGAACTCGTCAGAAATAAAACCAGTAGTGTTCTAGGACGGGCAACTCAATACAGATAGGATCAGTAGTATCCTAGTATGAGTAAAGCAGAATGAAATAACACCTCGATAGACACATTTACATTGAAGTATATGTTTCTATGTTTAAAAAATATCTTTTCTGTGACCTGACACTTGATCTGCTGTTTGCAGAAGTACTAGAAAATGAGTGTCAGAAACAAGAGGAATACAGAGCCGGATATTGAGGCCCTATTAATCAAATATCGAAATATGGGTGGAATACCGTTCTCTGGTGAAGAATCTATTATGAAGACACAGGCTTGGATTCGTTCGGCTGAGAAAATTTTCGAATGATTAAAGCTGAGGTTAGATGCGCCGAGACACTACGCCATAGATCGCCTACGGCTACCCCAGAGTAATGACGCAGTAGGTACCAAAAAGTGTTGCTATAGGCAAAAAAAGATTTGTGGCAACACTTTTTTGGGGTTGCCTTTTGCCGTGTTGCCTTAGAGTCAAAGGCAACATCTTTGCGACCCTATGGTAACATCAATATATTTGTTGCCACAGGTACCAGTACAACAAAAAAATACCCTTTCACAACTGCCAAAAACAGTTGTAATATGTCTAGTACAGCTGGCAATTGTAATAAAGTCAACCTTTTTTACAACTGTTTCTAGCAGTTGTTAAAATTTGTTTTACAACTGCTAAAAGTAATTACACCTCAACTACTATTAATCAAAGATTTCATAATATTATAATAAATATTATTATAACACAGTATTTTATTCAAATAAATATTTTATTTCAACATTTCAAATGGTACAAATTTTTGGACTCCACTATTGTACATTCACTTGTATATTACACAATCATTCATATTTACATACATTCCTCACTATATTGTCACTCGATTCACTCATATGCAGACTCACACATACAACCATAAGCAAGAAAAAATGCATGAAATAACATATTAAACAAGCTGGAAGTATGGATGTCGAGTTGACCATTGTGCTTTACTTGCAATTTCCATGGCTTGCATACAAATTGCATCATTGGTTCAGAGAGCAAGCATTTCTAATCTTACAGCTTCTCAGACTGAATAACATTGGGTCCAGCCATCACGAAGAATGGTTCAGCTCCCATAAGCATTTTGTAAAGATATGATGAACAGCCCGTCTCTTGCTACAATCATTGAACAAAAACGATAACAAGGAATTTTAATTCAATAGCTGGTAAAGAAAATTTGCATCTTCGTTCATGAAAGTATATTCATGTTTTTCTTTGTTGTTACATTGAATGCTTCATGAAGATTAAATATTTTTACTGTAAAACAAATGGTTTGGCGGGATATACATACCAAAGGAGGCGGTTAAAGAGGTGGGAATCCCAACGTTGAAGTTTCCACCTGCATTTAGATATATAGGTTATTCACAATCTAGATGACAAACAAAATAGTAACATGGTGAACAAAATAAACTAAAATACTGAAGTTTCTGTAGGATGATTGTTTAGCAAAGCTTTTTCCTTGTCTGTGTGAGTCTGAATACAAATATTCCTTAGTAGTAGTATAGCACAGTGATAAAGAAGATCATCTTAACTCATCTTTATGTTCAGACTGGCCCCATACACCACAAAAACATCTAACATTCCCACAAGTAATCTAATATCCTGTTTTTGCATTTAAACATCTTTAGTTTCTTCCAGAGCTGTAATCATTATGAAAGAAAGAAATCTATGGTGTGTTTGTATGAAAAATAAAACATACATAAAGTAGGGGCATCATTATGAAAGCAAGGACAGTAGTTTCTATAGTTCACATTGATATAAATGGAAGTTATATACTAGCACTTCGAACCATATGCTGCACTTCGAACTGAAATCAAACCAAAATCCGGGAGGAATGTCCAAGTAATTAAGCTGCTTCACTTCGAACCATATGCTGCACAATAATTCTAATGGATAATCAAGTAAAATTGAAGAGATCTATATTCATATTTGATTCATGACAACAGTTTTTCCTAATCTTGGAGTAGTTATGAACCACAATGCATGAAGTAAAGGCCCATGTTCCAAACTACTCCATAATATCAACACTTTATCATAAAAAGGCAGTTACGAAACTTCCAGTTTGAAATATAATTCAGCGTGTAATACTTCTATCAGATTGAATAATTCAAAACATATTACTGATGAAAATTTGCAGAAAATCGATCTAAAAACCCAAACAATCATCTAACCAAAATTATCAGATGCTTACAGTTGGATTAAAAGAACTGATATACCAATAACTCTCCAATTAATCAAAAAAACTTCCAAACAAAGGATTCGGTATCACCATATAACTCAATCGATTTATGGCACATAAACTCAATCAACAAGCGCATAAATACATCCTAAATTCCAAATTCATAAGAGGGTGCACTAAATTTGTAATAAGTAGTAGAATACGCCTAAAAGATTGAATCATAATTGCATATGTGGTAATAGGTGAACATGAATCATTGTCCGTTAACCAGTTGAGAAAGAAATTGAAGATATTCAAACCGGCTGATCAAATAGCCTCTCATAGATCGTCAGTAAACACAGATCACCATTATCCCAGGAAGATCCGAAACTAAAAATTACTTACCCCCATATTCATTTGTTTAAAACATGAACATAGCCTTGTTTGAAATATTGGTATCCGGATCAGTTGACCTTGTGCTCTGATTTCTACTGGATAGGAAACCAAATCCTAATAGGTATATTATCTGGATATGGTCTAAGAAATGAGCAAGTTATATGAGGTACCACCTGATGCTGATAAGTGACCAAATGAGTCCTCCTAAGCATCCTAAGTGTTTGAATTCTTGGCAATCTTAATTCCAACCACATATAAAATTATGCGAAGCTTGTACTTCATACAAAGACAATTTCTTGCCTCATTTGCAGATATCCAACGTGCTTGCTGAGATTCTACCTCTTATACCATCAAAAAAAGAAGAAAAAAGAATGAAAAGAAAAATGCATCATTTTCTGAATAGGCAAAAAGACAAAGGCTACTATATGAACCTCCGATTTCATAATCTGCAATTCACAAAGGCTACTATATCCTTTATACATTTGCACCTGGAATCACAGAAGATAATGAATAAGAACACTAATAAAAGACAAAGCCTAATTTATTAATGACGACCAAAGCAAAAGCAGATCTGAGAAAGCAACTGACAAGGGTTGAATCTCGCATCAGCAATACAGCCAATCCACGATTGTACGAAGCAGGGACGCGTGAGCTCAGAAGCGTCAAGCTCCAGACAAGTCGACGCTTCAGATTTGGAAAGTAGTCGCGAAGGCTTTGAGGTGAAGTCGACAATCTCGATTACAAACAAAAGGGAAAGCTGGATTTTGGAGGAAAACAATGAAGAAAAGGAATTGAGTCGAGGGAACTAGGCAGAGAAATGAGAAGAGATGAAGGTTAGAAGAGGCATAATCTGTGAATTTGGATTTTAGGTTAGGGTTTGAACGATTTAGAATTGGGAAAGTTGTAGTCGGCCAAAATTTTCTGAAGTGAAAACAAAGAGGATTATTTTTCAGCGGGAAAATGAAAATTTGGGGAAAAGAAGCTGCAGTGTTGAAGGAAAATCAGATTGACGCGGATCAGTAATATGGACCGTTGGATCGTGTTGACGTGGATTGATAATTTTATTCACGCGGCTACTGCAATACATATTGATATCTATGCTAACACATCGAAGCGTGCATTGCAATAGACAAAAAATAGCATAGCAAAGGCAACAATGTAGCTAGCAACACCATGGGTTTTCGTTGCGATAGGCCATCTATGGCGTAGTGAGAGAGTGGTTAAAGCAAAGGCCCAATCAGGGAATTATATAACCATACCATGCGAAGGCCCAACTTCAAATAGAAAAGACTTCTGGGCAGCTTTGAATGTTTCCCCTGCTCAAATTGAAAATGTACCTGAAGTCACAGAGAATATTCCTGACCTCATCAAAGATATTCCTGTCGTTAAAAAGTATGCGGATGTGTTCGAAGAAGTTGTTCGCTTACCTCCGCAGAGAGAAATTGATTTCAAAATTGCTTTAATTCCCAATGCAAGGCCGGTAGTTCACGCTATTTGAAGAATGTCCTTGAAAGAGAAGGAGGAATTAGACAATCAAACACGACAACTAGTATGGAAAGGCCTGATCAGGCCTAGTTTCTCTGATTGGGGTGCAGCAGTGGTGTTTGTCCCAAAATCTGACGGCACTCTACGTCTATGTGTGGATTATCGTGATTTGAACAAGCAGACCATAAAGAATAAATATCCATTGCCGTGAATAGATGATTTGTAGGATCGATTAAATGGCGCACAAGTATTCTCAAGGATGGACCTAGCTACAGGCTTCCATCAACTTCGAATTGCCGAAGAGTATGTTCCAATGACAGCATTTAGAGTTCCCGACTTATTCTACGAGTGGTTAGTAATGCCATTCGGCTTATGTAACGCTCCTGCTTACTTCGTCGATCTGATGAATAGAGTGTTCAGAGGAGTTTTGAATAAATTTGTTCTGGTATTCATTGACGATATTATAATCTTCTCTAAATCAAAGGCCGAACATGAAAAGCATTTGGAACAAGTTCTAGAAATTCTGAGAAGGAATGTATTGAAAACAAAGTTTTCCAAATGCATATTCTGGCAAGATGAAGTGAAATTTCTGGGCCACGTTGTATTGAAAGAAGGAATTGCTGTGGATCCAAGCAAAATCACAGCCATTCAGAATTGGAAACAGCCCAGTACCCCCACTGAAGTCCGCAGTTTTCTCGGATTTGCTAGCTATTACCGGAAGTTCGTTAAAAACTTTTCGAAGATATCTGGTCATTTAACGAAGCTTATGAAGAAGCATTCTAAATTCAAATGGACTCCAGAAAGTGAGGAGGCTTTCGAAGAGCTAAAGTTAAGACTAACGAATGCTCCAGTGTTAACCATCATCGATGGCAATCAGGATTTGAAAGTCTGGACTGATGCGTCTAGAGAAGGCCTTGGTGCAGTGTTAATGCAAAGAGGCCAAGTGATTGCTTATGCTAGCCGTCAACTGAAGCCGCACGAGAAAAACTACGTAACTCATGATCTTGAGTTATTGGCTATAGTTTTCGCCTTGAAAATCTAGAGACACTATCTCCTGGGTGAGAGATTTGAACTGTTTACAGATCACCAGTCGTTAAAGTATCTGTTCACCCAGAAAGACCTGAATTTGAGGCAGCAACGTTGGCTGGAGTTTCTTGCAGCATATGATTTTGAAATTCTATACACTCCAGGGAAAGCCGATGTCGTGGCCGATGCGTTAAGCCGAAAGAATGAAATGATCGCCAGTTTCATCATTGCGACTTCGCTGATTGACAAGATATCGGCTCTCCAAGAAGATGACCAATTTATCAAAAGAACGAGTCAGCGAATTTGTGAAGGCAATGCTTCGGATTTCCAGCTTGACAGCGAAGGGATTCTGAGGTTAGAAGGACGAATTTGTGTTCCATAAATTCCTGAACTCAGAAGAGATGTGCTTGATGAATGCCACAAATCTAAGCTCAGTATCCATCCGGGTGTGAGTAAAATGTATAACGATATCAAGCGCACATTCTGGTGGAAGTCGTTAAAGGGAGACATATCGATATATGTTAGTCGATGCCCTACTTGCCAGCTAGTCAAGAGCGACCAACAGAAACTAGCTGGATTATTGCAACCACTAGAAGTTCCTGGCTGGAAGTGGGAACATATCTCCATGGACTTCATAGATGGTCTGCCCAGAACCAGAAAAGGGAATAACAGTATTTGGGTGATCGTAGATCGCTTCACGAAGACCGCCCATTTCATACCTGTCAGATCAAACAGAACTGCCCAGAGTCTGGCACAGATATACTTCAGGGAAATAGTTAGACTACATGGAGTGCCGCTCAATATAGTCAGTGATAGAGATACAATATTCACTAGCAAATTCTGGGAAGCTTTTCAAGTCGAGCTGGGAACGAAGTTGAACTTGAGCACCGCTTATCATCCTCAGACAGACGGTCAGACTGAGAGGGTAAATCGTATTTTAGAAGATCTATTGCGGGCTTGTGTTATAGACTTCGGTGGATCATGGGAAGACCATCTGCATTTGGCTGAATTCTCTTATAACAACAGCTACCAGGCGAGTCTGACAATGTCGCCATTCGAAGCATTGTATGGTAGACCGTGCGGATCTCCTGCTTGTTTGGTCGAACCCGGTAATAGACTTGTATTGGGGCCTGATATGATCCGAGAAGCCGCCGACAAAGTCGATTTTATTAAGAAGCGATTACTCGCCGCTCAGAGCTGACAAAAGAGCTACGCCGATAGGAGAAGAAGAGATATATCCTTTGAAGTTGGCGACTATGTATATTTGAAAGTATCGCCGATTAGAGGAGTTATCCGGTTCGGTAAAACAGGGAAATTGGCACCCAAATTCATTGGTCCGTTTCCTATTCTGGAACAGATCGGAACTCTCGCTTATAGAGTCAAATTGCCTGATTGGTTGCTGGAGTTCATGATGTATTTCATATATCTCAACTTCGAAAGCACGTTCATGATCCAGACTTGATCGTGGAAGAAGCAGCTCAACAGGACATTGAAATTACCCCAGAATTAGCTGTGAGAAGAGAGTCGCTATAGATCATCGGCAAAGAAACCAAAGAGCTGAGGAACAAGAAGGTTAACTTAGTTAAAGTGCAATGGAGCGGAGATCCTCGAGATTGTACTTGGGAAACCGAGGAGAGCATTCAGAAAGCTTATCCTAGATGCCGAGTGGATATCTCTGATTGACTCCGGTGCAAGGTATATTTACCATACTTTGCATTACCATTTAATTCTCTACTCTGTTTTTATTTTCTTTTCATGGATGTGCACATTTAATTCTATAGTCTGAATGATTTTAAAAGAATATAGAAATTGATTTGTATGATTTTGAAAAGTTAAAAAAAATTGCTTGTTGGTTGTGTTGTGTGATTGTAGATTAGATTAATTAAAATTATTGAAACGATAGTTAATTTAATCAACAATAGAATAATGTTAGAATTTATTCGATTATATCACACATTGAACTGATTAGAAAATAGATAGGAATATATATACTTGTGCATTATATATGTTTGAACAGGTAAATGGATTAGCTGTTGAGTAAAGATTTTATTTGCGTGCCCGACAAATAGGTAAACCTTAATGAGTTGGATGCGAAATATTATTATATCAACTCCTGTGAATGCCATTGGATGCGAAGTGCTGGTTTTTTTTGTGTGAAATAATAAACGTCGTCATAGGATAGTAACAGTTAATTTTGAACTATATTGCATGGCATACTTCAGAAGATAGGCATACTTCATCATATACCACATAAGCATTTGGAGCTTGTGTGACGAGGTGGAAGATTTACCATATGAGCGAGAGGCTTGTATGGTGATGACTATATTTTACAGGTTGAACTGATGACTGATATGGACTATTTAAATTGTAACGATTAAATTGCCAGATTAATAAAAACCCCACACGGGTCTGGAGTTGACAATAACCACGTCTCTCTAGTTATTAGATACAGCACATGGACTATTTATTTCCCACATGGGGCAGGGTGACGAGAATTTATTCTCTGGAGTTATTATCAATACATGCTCCCCTGTAAACACCAGAATATATCACTATAAATATGTGTATGCTTATTAGGATTTATTGGGTACCTAATACGGCCCAATAAATTTCCAAACCTCTCTCCGTACAAGGGAGGCTATGGCGAAATTTTTCAAAAATTCCGGGTGTTAGCCAAATTTTTGAAGAATTTGAAATTTCTCAAAAACTGAAAAGTTGGAGAATTGAAGCCAGATCGAACGTAGAGTTGATTAATCAAACCACTTTCGACTTTGTTCCTTTTCGGGGATGAAAAGTTTTAAGTGGGGGAGATTGTAACGACCCAGAAAATCTGAACCAATTTAAAAAAATTTAAATTGGCTAAAATAATGGATTTTAAATATTTAAAATAAATATTTTAAATAATAGCAATGAAAACTGAGTTTGAATCGACAATTGAAAACGAATATAATTAATTCTAATTATAAACAAGGCTTGAAAAGGCGCTGCAGTTTCAAAAATTGAATTCAAACTTTGTCGGACTGTACCGGGTGCAAAACAAAACGGATTTGAGTGAAACCAAAAATATTTAACTCTGTTAGTGAATACCTTTCTAACGAATCTAAAAAATCGAATTTTCATAGCGGGAAGCAAAAGTTATGGCCGAATGAATTTTCAGAAAGGTCGCTATGGAATTTATATAGCCCGTGAAATTGGCCATTTTGCATATGACCTCGGAATTCGAAGAAACCACTTTTGTTGGATCCGGGATGTGAAGTTATTGCTAGGTTTCAAATTTCATAATTTTTGAAGCTAGTATGTGAGTGTGGCAAAGGAAAATGTGTTTTGGTCAATTAGAGTTAAATTGGATCGACCAGAAATGGGCCTTTTTGCAAACGGTCTCAGAATTCGACGAAACTAGTTTTGTTGGGACCGTATCGTCAAAACATAGCCAGATTTATTTGTCTGGAATTTTTCGAATCAGTTTGTGGCCCTGGCAAATTGAAATGTACGTTCAAATTGAATATTGAATGTTATATATTTTAAATTGAATGGAAACTGGCTGAAACATTCGAATGGGCCTTCGAAACATATCCCATTGTGTTCGGAATGGGGGTAAAACGCTAGGGACGACAGTCGTTGGGTTTAGATTGGTGGTCGCGTCAGAAAACCCCTTTAAAACTTCCCCGACCAATCAGAATTTTTATAAAAAAAAGGGAAAATTCCTTTTTCTCTCTCCCCGATCGAAGGCGGAAACCGTTCAAAACCTTCCCCCTCATTTTCCGATCAATCCACGCCGAATTAGCTCCTGCCACAGTTGAACTTTTTGAAGATCTTCTCGAGATCTTCAAATCCATATAAGGTTTGGAATTTTTCGTGGTCTGTGCAGGGAGAACCGACGTTCTGAAGTCGGCGACTTCAATCCGCCGCCGCCGTTGCCTGGGACCACCGAGTGGACCCCCACCACCACGCGCAGACGCGCGTCTCCCCCCTCTTCGTCGCTGCATCGCCCGATCCTCCTATCGATTCACGGTTTGATCGAAAATTGCAAACCTAGTTTTGAACCTTTCAGCTGAGGTACGGCTTATTTTATTTTCAACTGTTTTAACACCTTTAAACCGTTGCAAACTTTGAAAAATCATGTCTTTTTCGTTTCTTGTCGAAATTTGATGAAACAGGAAACATCGTGACCGTGTGGACGTCTTCTACATTCTAGAAGAGACCGCATATTTTTCCGAGCCTTCTGCTATTTTTGGTGGAGTGGAACCCAATGTGAGATTTATAATTTATAAACGATATGGAAAACGACGATGTATAAATTATATAGTCGATGTATGAGTTATATAAGCGTTGTACACCTCTTGTATAAGCGTTGTATAAGTTGTATGTTCGATGTATAAGTTATATATGCGTTGTAAAAATTATATATGTGTTGAAATAGAAGTGAATTGCTATATATATATATATATATATATATATATATATATATATATATATACGCCCCTCGTCCACAAACCATGGACGATATTTATTGGTTGTGATTGGTGTGAAAATTGATTGATAGCGAATGGTTGTTTGGGATTGTTTGTGGTTGATATTGATTGATTGTGGTTGAAAAATACCCATTTGTGGTTGAGAAATATTTGGTTGAAACCACATAGGATTAGTTTGTGGAAATGAAATAAATATATACATGCCGCCTGCGTGCGAACTAGATGCATGATCCCCATTGTCAAAAACCGCGAGGTTTTAAGGTAGAGCGAGGAGCCGTACTAGGGACGGTCCCGGTTTTAACTACCCTGCCGTTATGCTGCCGAATTTTTGAATAATATTCATGTGTTTGAATTATTTTAATTTGCTGAAACCATATTTATTCATTGAATAGAAAACCTTCATGTGTTGAATCGATATTCATTCGTTGATTAGAAATTCATGTGTTGAATGGTATTCGTGTTTTAAATATAAAAATCACATTTTTATCTATATATAGAAACAATAGAAAACCTTCATGTGTTGAATCGATATTCATTCGTTGAATTGAAATTCATGTGTTGAATGGTATTCATATTTTGAAATAAATTGTTTCATGATAAAAATCACCTTTTATCAACTATATGGACTATGTAAAATAATCTCGTTTTAAAAGAAATTGTTTTATAAGAAAAATCCTATTTTTATCACCTATATAAACCATATAAAATAATAGTGTTTTGAAATGAATTGTTTTACAATAAAAAAAAATCACATTTTTATTATATACATGAATCGTTGAAATGTGAAGTGTTAAAAATAGCAACTCGTTCAAATAAATATGCATGAGTCGAAATATTCATTAATTAGCTAATTATATGATTTTTGCCTATGCATGCAACATTAGAATGAATGGTGTCTTTAAACCAAATGGAATCAAATATGAAGTTGAATGGAAAATGATAAGTGATAAGAACTGTATATATGTACATGCATATTGATTGAACAGGTTAAAGCAAAAGGGGCTAGAGAAGAGGAATAAAATTTTGTGCCCGACAAATAGGTACACATTTACTATTTTGTTTGGGTGATGATTTTATGAGCCTGTTGGCTAGCCGCTTGGCTTTTTCTTTTTCTTTTTGACATGAGACGCCCGTGTGGCTATTTGGGAATTTCCCCAGCCCCTCCCGTACAAAGAAGGTTATGGCAAAATTTTCCAAAATTTAAAGGCGTTAGTGAAATATTTGAAGTGAAAACGATATTGAAATTGTTGAATGAACTATATTTATATAAATATAAATAAAATTAAAACAAAACGTGGCCGTGCAGTTCGTATTTTGAAACCGTAATTTCAAACAACTAGTGTGGGAAATCCGACCATTGGATTTTCCCGAAACCGCAACCGTTGGGTTCGCCTTGGAAATATCTTTCCAACGACACCAACTTTGTAAAAATCCAACGGTTGGATTATCTGGAATGTTTAATTCAAATCTGAAGAAAAACAGTGCCAGAAACGATTATATATATATATATATATATATATATATATATATATATAAATATAAATATATTTAATCGAATAACGACGCTGGAGTTCGTATTTTGAAATCGAAACTTCAAACGATTGTACCAGGAGATCCGACCGTCGCATTTTCCCGAAACTGGAACCGTTGGATTCGTTTTGAAAAGACCTTTCTAATGATGTAAATTTTGTGAAGATCAAACGGTTAGATTTTCAGATATGTGTAAATCAAATCTGAAGAAAAACAGCGCCACGGCCGCGTTATGGCCCGAAACGTCGTTTTGACTAAATTGGCTATTTTAAAATAAATAAAAATAGCGATAAATTGTTATAAAATATCATAAACGATATGGAATTGAAATAAACTGAATTTGCTCGATTTATGTCGCTTTTGATGGTTGAATGTGTTTGGTGTGCAAAATATATTAAAGAACAAGTTGGTGTTGTCGATTGATTTAACCATTGAAATAAATTGATTTGAAATTCTAATAAAAAATACGTGAATTATTTGAAAAGGCCGAGTTAATTCTCATTTCAAATAATTGACCGACGATTGAAAGTCGAAGATGAAGACGATGGTCGAAGACCGGAGATCTTCACCTCGTTAGGATGGTAACCGAGGTCCTGATTGGGAGGCATCCCGAAATATGGATAATGAGTGGTGATCGTCCAGACGTACGTGGTGATCGATGGGTTTGCGAGGTATTTAGTACCTCCGGTTTCGTTCAGACCCAGAATGGACTTGTAAATGGACTGTGTGTCTGACATTGGATTTTATTCTGTGTTGATTGATCTCTATTAAATATACATCTGTTTGGCGGCGGATAATTTATTCTTTTGCTTAACGCCCTTCTCTGGAACGCACGAGCTCAGAGGTTGTATATCGATGGACATCAGTCGCATGGCATGAATTGCTAGTGTGGCATGCCTAAATGACAAATGATCAGGGCTTCTGTTGAAAAGCAAAGTCTTGTGGTGATGATCAAAGCACCGCCTGTGTGGCGTAGCTTGGTGTATAACGTGGAATCGCGAGCCTCACACCCCGGTATGAACCAGAAACGGGAGAAGGACCTCAGGGAGGGCATGCGTTTCTTTCTAGCTAGGGTGGTGTCAGTGACCTACCAGCCCTGACATTTATATACTTTTCACCTGGTGGTTGTTGCTGTTGCGAGGCGCCTCGGTTTGATCGGACGATTCGGGTCCGACGAAGTCATTCGTTGGCTCGTTTACGCCCCAAAGGGCGGGGAAACGTATTGTTCAGGCATTTTAATCCACATCGGTGGACCGGCCCTGTCGCTTCAAAGGCTAGACTGAGTACTTGCCTGAGACATGGGCTAGATTGTCTCGAATTCGGTAAGGACTATCTTTTGCCTTGGTTCATGACGGAAATCCAATTTCCAATTACGTGACAGTGCGGTTTTGATTGTGTATATATATATATATATATATATATATATATATATATATATATATATATATACGGCGACATAGTGGCATGGGACGCTCATGTCGTCTATGATTGATAGTTATGATTTGAAATTGTTTTCAAAACATACAAACACTAGCAATAATATCAAATGCCTTTGTTTTATTCGTATCAAGCATAATTTGGCCATTATAAGGTAAAACTCTATCCTCCGGTTTGCGTTGCATTGTGTGATGGGAACTGAGTCTTATAATGGCTTCATTTTTATAAAAAGCATTGCGATGTTTGAAAGAAAGATTTGTTTTAAAGCACTGGCAATCCAATGAAGTAAACTCGTTCCACGAAAGTGGCGTGGTCCTGTGATTAGCCATATATTAAATGTGTTGAGTAGATTTATCATACCAGTCCCATGACTGACTCGTAGTTTGTTTCACTTTCAAACTCGGGTGCCCCTTTTTCTACACGGGCAGCCTTGTATTCAGGTTTAGCTGGTTCTTTCTGGATAGCTGGAGCTGAAGATGGATTCTATCATTTATCTATTTTTATGCTGTTCAGCTCCTATTGTACATTATGTTTGTTTTTCCGCTGTAGACATATATGTATAGTTGAACTGTATTTGTACTAAGTATTATCCTGTATACTGTGTAACTCTGATGATTACTTTTATCCAGTATATTCTATTGTTCATTATCTGGTGTATTTATTTATTTCTGTTCTGCTAATATCTGTTTCTGTGTTATATTCCATGGATTACCCTTGCCACCGTCAGTACGGGGTTTGGGGTCGTCTCACTTGTTTCATTACACAGTTTTAGACAGATATCATGTTCTATTTGTTGTTCTGTTTAAAAAACTTGTGCACTTGTATTGATTCCTACTTCTCAACAACCTATCATATATTTTAATTTATAGACAGAGAAACTATACCTAAGTATCAATGTCAACATGTACATCGGATTTACTCGACTTATGTTCTACTTGTACTCAAATCATTACCAGCACTTTCTAAGAAAATAAATAAACAATCAGCAATAACATTACCTTTGAAAGTTACAATAAGTATCAGTAATAATCTCAAACTCCCCTGGTACGGTATAAACCATTTCTTCTATAAGACCACCTTTCTCTCTAGGTTAAATACAAACAAAACCACCTACAAAATACTAGGAAGAAGGTGGGATTCTCTATTTAGTTTCCCACATCAATTCACGTTCCTCTGGCCTCATTTATATCAATACGGAGATTGCAAATATGGTTCAAATTCAACTTGATCATTGATGGCCTAACACAAATTTTTGCAATCTCAATTATTGATATTGACAGGGAAAGAGCCTAAAACAAATTATCTTCGTCCACTTTGGGCGGTATGTTAAGAAGAAATTGAGTTTACCCTATGCAACATAATGCTTCTCCTGAGCCTACAGGGAAATTTTGTATGAAATGTATCAGTTATATAACATAGTCACGAACATAAAATATGTTATACCATCCTTATACTGTGAATCAATGCAACGCTTGTATGAACATTTTTATGATAAGTACGACATTTTTATGATATGTAACATTCAACACTATAGGAAAAAAAAGGCATAGCCAAGATAAACTTTTGAAGATCCTGACACTGTTAAGTAGTACTGACAGTAAGTATATTCCAGAACCATGTCGACGAGGTGTTTAGTAACTTTAAGATACTGCAACCAAAATCCATGAAGATGGAACATTCACATTTTATTGAGTACTAAATCATGAGTTATATGCGTATACCTGAAGATAAGAGAGGTACTGAACAAGCATTATGTGGGCTGGTTGAGGAAACTCTTCGAAATGATAAAGTTGATCATACGGACGAATACTTTTACCACTTACTGTTTAATAATTTGGTCTAGTTATCAAACCAACTAACCTCGACTTATCTTGGGAGTTACCAAATTGATCCAGTGGAACTTATTGATTTTCGGAACTTGAGTTACTAAATTTCAAAGCTCTTTAATGACTGAAAACATTATTTTAAAGTTTTCATCATTACGAAGTGTTTCCTTAACCAGACCACAGAAAGCTAGGTCAATAACTCTCTTAATTCCACGTATATGCATAGAACTAGTGACTTGTTTCTTAATAACACGTGATTTTCATGGAAATAAGTCATAGTATCCTAAAAATACTAAACAACTGCCGACATGGATATGAAACATACCTCCTGACAGTACTAGTATACACTTTGGTAGGGGATCCTACCATGTTAGTGTTACGTTTCAAATTAATTGTCAATCCATTGAATGTACCCACTTAATTTAGTAACTTCCAAAATAGATCGATCTTGAAATGTTAGACCTCTTGGCCACAAAAATAACTTGCTTTAGTAACTCCTAAGAAATCTCGAAATGTTCACACACACTTGATATATACATCTAGGAATAAATGCATACTTGATAACTACACCCTTCATAAACATATGCTCTCATGCTTTACACATACAAAACATAGTATCACCTACACTATGTATGTATGTATGCTCATTTGCATATCTTATTGTCAAACACAAGGTATGCAGGTATTAATAATTATAAAGTGACACTGATATACATGTAAATATGTATATTTTATCCGCTTATTTATCTTATTTTCCCTTTAAAATAATTTTATTGTATATTTATAGCTATATTTTCAGATTGTTTATAAAAAGCACGGTTTAGAGCATTTGATGGATAAAGCATGAAGAATTTGCTTAAAAGAGTGAAGTTTGAAATTACTAAAGCTTGAAGAGTGTAAATGTTGAAGAAGGCTGCAAATAGAGTTCAGTTAGGAAGATTTGGCTCAATGATTACTCATGTTGCGTTCACATTAGCTCATTTGCAAGGCCTCTTACTCATGATGTGTTCACATTAGCTCATTTGCAAGACCACTCACTCTACAGTTGCATTCACACTAGCCTATGTGTTATTTTGGCTAAATCTTTAGTCCTCACATTTTGTAATTAGCCAAGTAGTCTTTGTCATATCAGCTATAAATACATTGTATCTCATTCATGTAAAAACACACTGGGTTTTATTCTATATAACTTCTATTGGAATAAAATTTTTCTCCTTCTCTTCTCTGTTGTTATTTTATTTATGATCATGTTATTTATTTTCTTTTTCTCTTCTTCTTTAGCTATGTCTAGCAAATCCCCTTTGATTAGGGGGTGATGACGCTTATAGATATGATTCAATACGAATCACATAGCCAAAAGATGAGGACATTATACATGTAGATCTGGATCTGAATCAAGGGTTAGATCTGAACCTTCATATCCTGTGTCATTTGAGAGCTATGCTCCTTCATAGGGTATGTTCGTGTTCGATCTAACAATTATCAGATTTAGATCTAATTTTAGGGTTTTAGGAATTAATTAGTGAATCTGTCCTGATAGCCTATGATTGTTTAAGAGCTCAGCTTCTGCAAAGGCTATGCTTGCCGTCATTCACTTATTTGTTTCTAAAAACCTAATTATTGTTGATTCATGTTTGTGACAGAAACATTAATTAGATCTGTATTTATTTGTCTGCTATTGATGAGTATTAATCAAATCTATGTCATTATCCCTAATTGCTTTCAGTTATTGTTAAAACTCTCTTTTTGTTTATTTTCTGTGTTTGCAACCAATCAAAATTCTAGAATAACTTGATTGGATTTATTAATTAAAATATTTTTGGTTCCGGAGTTCGACACCCTCTACAGCAACCCTTGTTGTTTAGGAAAGCCGTACAGATTTTACAGTTGTTTACAATTGTTTAATTTGTTCGCAAACAAATTTTGGCGCCGTTGCCGGGGACCAAAATAATTTTTATTAGTAAATCCTTCGGGTTGTAATTTTATTTTCATATTTTTTTTCCATTTAAAAAAAACACAAAAATATTTTTATTTTATTTTGTACCCTTTTGTTTTCTAGCATAGATAGAAAAAGAAAATTTGTTAGTTGATTTGGTATTTGATCTATGATACCGTAATCTACCAAATAAAACGAAAAATATTTTTGCCAGATTTTGTTTTCAATTTATTTCCATCTATTTCTTTCCCTATTTTTCATTTACTTCTTTCCGATTTTTCTTTTACACAATCTGTACTTCCTTCTATTTACAATTTCCTTACATATATATTAAAAAAAATTCCCTTTTTTGCAATTTTTTCCCTTCTTTGCTCCAAAAATTTTCTTGCCAATTTTTGTTTCATTTTATTTAATTCTTCCCATTTATTTCTTTCTCTCTTTGTACAATTCTTTTCTTCTTTACAATAAAAAAATAATACAAAGTTTCCTTTTTTTCCCCATTTTCTGCTTGACTGCCCTCTCTCATCACTTCTCTGATCAGACTTCCCCCTTCATCTTTTGCCTTACCATCTCTATACAACAACCTCTGCTCAACTTCATCGGCCAAGACCACTGTCTTGTTACATCACCCACTGAAAGCATCCTCACTCTTCAATAAACACTTCCACCGATCAATCCCAATATCCACACAATCCCTTCACCATACCTAACCTCCAATACTGCATTTACATCATCCCCCTTTCACACAGACATATTTGCACTCAATACACACCACAACCACCCTCTTCATCACCATCGACAATAACTGTTGTCCACCAAACACCCGCATACACCATCCACAGAACCCCCTCTTCAATCAACACTGCATAAAATCCTCTCCTGTCATCCGCCACAAGCACTTTCGACCACCACTACTACACTACTCCAAGCCCCTCCAGCTTCAAGAAGAACTCACTTCTTACTCTCCTCACACGGCAACTCCATAGCTAAACTTACATCCTCACCCTCTACATCAACTCTTTCTTCAACATTGCAATTCCCCTACCATTTACACAGTCCTACCAGTTCTGCCACTACCGTACATACCATCCTCACCACCAAGACTTCAAATTCCAAAACACTGCTCCATATCTACCACCCATCATCACGCTACTGCTAATACCCTCCAATACCCTTCCATCACCAATATTCCTCCAGCCAACAAAAAAAACTATCCATACCATAGTCATTACACAGCAAACCACAAACTGTCATTACCGATCTTCCCTCAACCTTACCTACAAGTCTTGAATCAAACCCTGCGTCCACGTTTCCATCAAATTCCACCATCTAAACACCGCAACAACATCAAATCCTATGCACTGTCACAATCCTCACTTCTGTGATTACCACCCTATCATCTTCACTTCCACACAGTCACAGATCCAGTCAGACACTCTAGTTCACCAATACACCAACATCTCCATCAACATACAACTCCCCCTTCACGTTCAAATCCCACTAATACAAAGCAGTCCACCGCCAACAAAGCCACATTGCAGTTCAACTAATACACCAGAATCAATAAAGTCTAGACAACCACCAAAACCATGTGCAAACACCCAGTTCCCAAAATCACTCAAGAACAAGCTCCTCAAATTCGAACCGTTCCACCTTCTAAACCACCACTCGAGACGTCTTCACTCACCAGAACCACCCAAATCTCCACTGCGATTGCACCCAAGAGAAACCCAAAGAAAAATCCTCAAATATGCCTCCTCCAGTTGAAATCGAGATCCCCAGTCATGATTTTCGAATCACCTTGGTGCATCTGTGGGGATTTTTTTCGTGATCTTGATTTTGTTTCGTGGTTTCTGGAATCTCACGATTTATGGAGTATTAGGGTAGTCGGTTTGTAAACTACAAAATATAAAAGGTCGGTTGGGCTTAGGTCGTGGGCTAGTGAGCTGTTGTTTTTCTTTTACTTATTCTTTTCCTCTTCTTTTGCTTAGTTTAGATTTATCGTTTTTTCTTCTTTCTTTTGTTCACTTTAGTTTATAAAAAAACCGTTTGTTAAATTTCTAACGAGTTTAATATAGTATTTGTTTATTTATTCTTTGAAAAAAAGAGGGAATTTGCTTGGTAATTCAGTTGGTTTGTTTTCTTTCGATTTCTTTTAAAAAAGGGGTCGTTTTCTTTTTCATTTTATCCTTGTGTAAAAAAATCATTTCAGGTTGCAGAATTTGAATTGTTGGAGCGATTGCACACCAAGTAGGGAGTGAACATGCTAGCGCTACTCAGTTGAACTGGATGGACTACCGATCACCGTAAAATTTTCTAAACTCTATAGGGTCTGCTGCTTCTTGAAAAATCTATAGAAATTACTTGTAAAAAATTTCTGCAAATGCCGCGGCTTACTTGTAAAAAATTTATATCTGCAATTTATTCTTATGTGATTGTTCTGTAATTGACTATTTGGCTTGTTGATGTGTGGTAGGAAATTTTAAAATGAACGTGGGATTAACTGGATAGTTTGTTTTTGAAATAAATTATTGTATCGAGGATCCCCCAAAGCTCGTATGACAAAATATTCGTTAAATTGACAATTAGGATTGATACTCTCTGAGGTGTCTAAGGAACGGTAGAGTCTAGAACTCAAACAGGTTCTTAAACCTTCAGTTGTGTTTCTAGGGTGATTCGTGGCACATTGATAACCCCTGTCCGAACCTGGCCTAGACTTGTATTCATATAATCTAAATTTGTTAATTTTAGCATATTTTTTGTAGAGCTTCTTTTGAGCCGCAGGTTTTGCAACTGATTTTTCGACGAAAAACTTTCTTCGTCTAGTACATGCGCGCTTACCCCATACACAGCCAAAATTTCAATTCTTTTCAAATTTTAAATGATTTTGGTTTCAATTCAAATCAGAATGAATTTCAAGCTGAAGATTTTTCGAATAATTTTCACTAATCTCATCAAATGATTGTACTCCAATATGAAAATCATCATTCTATGATTGAGGAGAATTTATCTGAGGTGCGTTAACTTTTAACGCAAACGGCCAAGCAAAGTGCTGAAAATTAAAACAATTGCAACACAGGTTTTAACAGAAATTTTGAAAGCCAAAATGATTTTCATAAAACGAGTGGATGTCAAATGTTGGTTATCGAATATGAAATATGTGTTGTGAACAAGCTAAATTTTTGGCAGTGTTGGTTTTGGAAAATAAATAATGGACGACTTCTAAGAGATGAGGTGGATGAATTTTTAAGGTCAACCTGTGAGGAACACATAGGAACGACAAATCAAAAAATGGCATTTTGAAGTCTAATATGTCTACCGATTTTACTGAAGAGGGCCTGAGTGAAATTGATCAATTAATGCATGAAATTTGGATTTGTCACAAGGACATCAAGGAATGGGCTCGAATTTTAGATGAAAAACAAGATTCTGAAAATGAATATATTGAAAGCATGCGTAACATTGAACAACTGGCGTAATACACTATTGAACTTTGGCAAAATCTAGAGATGTTATTACTTGAGGGAATTGATGATGTTGATGAATTTGAGGATTTAATGAAACTTGGCTTGACATACATCGAAGAACTGGCTCAAAGAATGGACGATAGCAAACTAAGTGTATCTTATAGGATTGTTTATCAATTTTCACTTCTTCAAACTGAAGTTACGAACTTGTTCAACAATTATAAATCCCAATCTAGTAACAAACAAGTTTCTTCCAACGCTTCTTTTGAAAACAATAATCAGCCAGTAATTTCATCCCAACATTACATAACGAATATTAATGACTCTGACGATATGACCTTTGATGAAAACTTGGGAAAAATCTCTTGTGCAAAACGCTGATTTCTGTGAAACAGAAATTCAAACTCAAACTGATGCTTCTGCTGAAAACTCAACTCTTACTGAAATTGAAAATTTTCAACTAACAACTTTTGAAATTGATGAAAATCTCAATGAAGTTGTTGAAATCTCTGTAATCGATTTGAATCCAAATTCTCTTAAAACCGAAGACATCAATCTTCAATTTGATCTTCCTCTCTCAGATTCTAAAATTTTTGAAAATTTAGCAACTTTAGATTGTCAACTTGAAAGAAAAGACGAAGTTGGTAACAACTATTTAGGTGAGGATGACTTTGATGAGCGAAAACTTCTGGAACTGATTGACGATAATGTTGTTGGGTCGGGAACTGAAAATGAAACGTGTGAACACTTTGAAATTCATGAGGTTGACAACAACGAAATTGCTAAAGGTGATCTTAAACAGAATGAATTTTTTTCTAAAACTGTTGAAACCCCTTGCGAATTAATCGTTTCAACTGAACCTCACAGTGATCATGCGTTTTTCATTGATAAATTTCTATAGTATATGAACTCCTGTTGGAATAACACTGTTTTTGAGAAAACATGATTTCGAAATTTATTGAAAATTTGTTTGGTTTTGACTTTAGGTTTACGAATGAACCTTTAGTTAACAAAATTTCAAATATCAAAGCAAAACCGAACAGTATTTCTCAAAACAAATGTGGGGGTGAGAACGATGCACACGTCTCTCAATTTATACATCACCTGAACAAATCAAACTTCGTTTTTGAAACTTTTACTGAACCTCAGCTTGATGACCTCTCTTTAGTTGCAACGAAAATTCAGTTCGATTTTAGGATCAGTTGTAAGCTCAAAATTTTAAAATTAGCAACTCAAACTTTTGAAAAAACAATTTTTTTTCCAAATCTGACACATAATATAAAATCCTTTATGATTTGGTTTTCTATGCTTAAGCTATGTCTCATACTCTTAATGAGGCTGATCCATTGGTCCATTAAGAACCGGTTCATCTATTCAATGACTGCTTATTTTCTACACGTGTACCCGGTAAGTCGTGCCAACCCTCTTATTTCATTTCCCTTTCACTATGATATGTCTGATTAATGACTGTGAGGGCACAATCACACTCAAATGTAGGGGAAATTTACATTACATCAGCAATCAAATTTTATGAATTAGGTCTTTCGTTGAACAAGGATTAACTTAAATTCATAAATAACACCTTGATTCTTGTTTGATAAGTTGAATTGTTGGGAGATGGGAATGAACATTATTTATTCATTGAGTCGTAATGTGTCTTTTTAAGATGCTAGCTTGAGACCGTGCAGGCGTTAGTCGTGTACTAGAGTAAGCGTATCAACCCTTGTTATATATGTTAGAATATGTAAGTAAAAATAGTAAAAAAGTTAAATAATAATGATTTAGCACCTACATTTGTTGGATTTTTTGAGTTTGTTTTCATGCATAATATTTTTTCCACTCAAATTTTCAAAATCATAAGTTCTAAATCCACTTGGCCTAATTAAGGAGAAATGACTCATTGTAGCATTCTTCTTCGATACCCCCACATTATTCAAAACCAAGTTTTAGTTGAATACATCCTTGTTTCGACAAGTTTGTCTTATATTGGTATACTTAAGAACCTTGTACTGAGTTATCTTTAAAGGTTCAAAAACGTCACTTTTTATACCAATATTACACTACCAACTCCGTACTTGTTTTAAGGTAGGATAATCATATACCACATCTTATTTTATATGGGTTATCTATCTTACAAAACTTTGTTTATCATTCCTTTCAGTTTTTTATGTAACATCAATCCAGACTTGTACGTTGAATTAGGGTTATAAAAGTAGAGTAACTAGGACACAAAACTTTCCTTTCATGAAGTATTGGTTATAATTCGCTTAGTAGAGGAGGAATCAAATGAAATAATACACGGTATAATTCCATTCCATCTCCACTCATCATTCATCAGAAAAAAGAGAAAAAGAGAAAAAAAAAGAAAAAAAATATGAAGAGAAAATCTCTCAGAATAAAATAGTCATCCATCATTCTTGACTATAAAGCATTCATTTCCATTCCATTCACATCCATCATACCGTACTTAGAAGCAAGGATTGCAGTTGAGGAGATGAAAGGAAACAAAAATGTTCATATGTGCCTTAGCATTACTTTGTCTTTTGTAGACTAATACACTTGCCCTCTTATCCATAATATTTTTAGAACTTATAATATTTTTCTTCATCTATGCATAACTCACATCCAATACAGTACAGTTACACTAGTGCAAAATTATTCAAAAAAGAAGAAGAAAGAATGAATAAATTATTGGATGCACATTGTCGATGTGTAGAACTTTGGTTGACACCACGCTCTTAACCTTCAAGACAATTACAGTGTTATCAAGGAATTACGATTCAATTTGAAAAAATTTCTTCGTTTTTGTACCAATTATGGGATGGACAATTTACAACTGAACCGTTATTATTCAAGTTAGGTAAAGTCCTCGGAATTTGAAAGACCTTAAATATATCATTTGATTAATTCACGTACTTAAAACGCTTTGGAATTTATGGGTAGTATTCGCTGTAAACCCTCATGAGACAACACTCGTCCTATTAGAGACACCTAGGGGTTTAACAGCTTGTTGCATACGCTAAATGCAATCATGTTTCCTATGAAAGTGTGACATATCTTAGTTCAGTTTATTCGAGGACGAATAAAAAGATAAGTGTGGGGGTGTTTGATACACACGTAAATTTGTATATTTTATCTGCTTATTTATCTTATTTTCCCTTTAAAATAATTGATATTGTGTATTTATAGCTGTGTTTTCAGATTGTTTATAAAAAGCTTGGTTTAGAGCATTTGATGGATAAAGCATGAAGAATTTGCTTAAAAATAGTGAAGTTTGAAATTACTAAAGCTTGAAGAGTGTAAAGCTTGAAGAACGGTTGCAAATAGAGTTCAGTTAGGAAGATTTGGCTCAATGATTACTCATGCTGCGTTCACATTAGCGCATTTGCAAGGCCTCTTACTCATGATGCGTTCACATTAGCTCATTTGCTAGACCACTCACTCTACAGTTGCGTTCACACCGGCTTATGTGTTATTTGGGCTAAATCTTTAGTCCCACATTATGTAATTAGCCAAGTAGTCTTTGTCATATCAGCTATAAATACACTGTATCTCATTCATGTAAAAACACACTGGGTTTTATTCTATGCAACTTCTATTGGAATAAAACTCTTCTCCTTTTCTTCTCTGTTGTTATTTTATTTATGTTCATGTTATTTATTTTCTTTTTCTCTTCGTCTTTTGCTATATCTACCTACTCCCCTTTGATTAGGGGGTGATGACGCTTATAAATATGATTCAATACGAATCACATTGCCAAAAGATGAGGACGTCATACATATAGATCTGGATCTGAATCAAGGGTTAAATCTAAACCTTCATATCCTGTGTCATTTAAGAGCTATGCTCCTTCACAGGGTATATTCGTGTTCGATCTAACAATTATCAGATTTAGTCTAATTTTTGGGTTTTAGGAATTAATTAGTGAATCTGTCCTGATAGCCTACGGTTGTTTAAGATCTCAGCTACTGCATAGGCTATGCCTGTCGTCATTCACTTATTTGTTTCTAAGAACCTAATTATCGTTGATTCATTTTTGTGACAAAAACATTAATTAGATCTATATTTATTTGTTGTTTATTGATGAATGTTAATCAAATCTATGTCATTATCCCCTAATTGCTTTCACTTATTGTTAAAACTCTCTTTTTGTTTATTTTCTGTGTTTGCAACCAATCAAAATTCTGGAATAACTTGATTGGATTTATTAATTAAAACATTTTTGGTCCCAGAGTTCAAAACCCTCTACAACAATCCTTGTTGTTTAGGAAAGCCGAACAGATTTTATAATTGTTCACAATTGTTTAATTTGTTCGCAAACAGACACTCTTTTAGGTGCACAATTTTAGTATTAATGTATACTCCTATACATGCAAATCAGGTGGAATAAATTAAAATAAATTAACATGCATAAAACACATTCTGATATACTTGCATAATATCACATATTGCAAAATTCATATACTGCTTAAGTCATATGCTACACAATTTATATACTGTGTAACTCACATATATAATTCATGCATTGCAAAGTTCTATATATATCAGTGTAATTTGTTTGCTTCAAGTACCAATCCAGTAATTTAAATGAACATGTTAACATTTATAGTCAATGTCTAGATTAAATTCCAATCCATATAATTCAGGCAATCGACATATATATACAAAACAAGTTCAAAACCCATTCGATTTAGATGTAGACAACATAGAAGATATTATAACAAGTATAACACCATTTGCTTTCATATACACTATTACGAAACATTTATATGTGTATCTAGATCTAAATTTGAAGCATATAGGGAGTCATAAGCATAAAAATTTAATCTGGTATACTATCAAAACCCAGATTTCAAAAGTAACTTAAAAACCCAGATATAAAACCCATTTACATACATTGTTTGCAGAGTTCACTGTTTTGGTTTATGGTTGCAGAAATCGACATGTAATGGATTTAAACAGTTCAAAACCCTAAACGATAGGATCCAAACAAAATTAGATAAATCAAGTTTGACTTTATACATTTCTAGCCTTAGCGATTTCACGAACTTGAATATGATTGGGAATCGAATCAAATTGCTTTGTAGCGTCGCTGAGATGCACTGCCTCTACTTGTATCCATACGAACGTTGAACAAGATCATCTTTATGAAATTGTATTGAACTAAGAAATAATAAGTGGTAGATTGAAACTGGTTAGAAGCTAGGTTTTTTTACGGAAAAAGCACGAAAAGGGAACCAGGGTTAAAAGATTTTAAATATGAGGGGAGAGGAATAGAGAATAGGTCAGTTACATTTACTTTGGATACGTAGACTTATGTTTACGAAGAGGCGGGAATGTGAAATATTTTTGGTCGCGCTTATATTGGTACTGAAAACACTTTTGCTTGCATTTGAGAATAAACGCCACCAATTTTTGCGACAAAAAATCATTTTTCTTGTAGTGAAAGCAATCATATATATACAAAATTAAGTTATACATGGTTGTTGACTTACTTAGATTAATATTTGGGGGTATATTTAAATCAAAGTTTAGATATTTCCCAAATATTTCATTATTGTTTCAAGTATCTACTCGACGTCTCGATTAGCATTACATATCCATCTAACATTCGAAACTTGATAACCAATGTCAATGATGTCATGATTATCATTGGAATTATTTCCAAGCGATTGGAGTGCGACTTTATATCTATCTTGTACAAATAGGATTTAGTACACACGTTAGTTGGGTGTATGTCCAAATCACTGAATGGTCGATATGCTACTTTTAACACCAAGTGAATACTCGAAACATCTTCTCTTTTTAAACAGAAAAATACAAAGATTTTACAAGATTATATATATTATAGATAATAGATTTCAAATTAATCATTTATTAAAAATATCAAGTAGGAAGTGTTTAATCTCTCCCTCACTCATATTTTTATATTAAATTTTAACTTTTAATTTTCAATGAATCTGATTAAATCAAGGTATATGAATGTACATTATATAATATTTCAAAACAACATATACGGTATTACCATATATTAGCATTGGGTGACATATAGTTTAGTGTAGAACTTCATTCTTATGTCACATACAAATTTCATCTTAATTTAGTTATATTGAAGTCCACACTAACAATCCATTTTAATTTAGTTTCAAATCTCATAATTTCAAGAGTACTAACTAAGTTCAGAATTTTTTCTAGATATAATTTCAGTTTATATCTAATTCAAATTTCACTAAATCAAGTTCAAAACTATATAATTTTACTAGCCTTAATATAAGTAATATTAAATATATTCCAGTCTATCCAAATCAAACTCCACGTTAAATAAATAAACTAACTAAAATAGCAATGATACCTTTATTATCTTTTCAAACTTCATAAATTAGAGTTGCATAAAATCGTACCCATATGTTCATCTAATGCTCATAAGTTTTAGTCATATTATATATACCAAGATCTCATTCTGTTTAAAATTTAATATTCACTTAAAGCAGGTTTCATTACATACACATTCTAAAATTGAATCAATGTTACTATTCATTTCTTGATTTCAAATTATGACTTATACTTAATAAAGTTAATAGTTCAAATATCGTGTTTAAAATATTAATGGCATTACACCTATCAGAAATTTTTATTATTACAAAATCATATATAAATTTTGAATTCGACTTACTCCCTTTTATTACAAATCAATCAACTTATAAATTTCTGTATACAACACCTTTTAACGCTAGCAACATACTTTCATAGTCTTTATTGTTTCAGTTAATAAACAAGGTGATATTACCATATTATTAACACATTTATATTTCACGTTTATTTTTAACACTAATTATATTTAAAATATCTTTAACCATTTATTTAATTAAGTGAACCTAAGTCAAAATATAAGCTAAAAGTTGTACAACAAAAGAACCTAATCAACGATAATTTATTGAGATGGATACCGTAATAACTTAGAGAATATTAAGGACATCGAAAGCTATGTATAAACAATAGATTTCTTAAGGTATAGATTTAGGATAAAATAAAGATTTAACTAAAGGAATCTTAATCTAAGAGATTTCTTAATAAAGGGGATGAATTCAAGGGAGGGAGACACATAGAAAAGATAAATTTTGAAACAAATTTTATATCAAAAATACTTTTAAAAAAACATTTAAAGCATATGTATAATTATTTTTACTTTTCAAAATATGCTCTTTCAAGTAGGTGTGGCAATTAGACTTGACCTGATGGACCCGAACCCGACCCGACGAGTCTCGATTTTAAATGGATTGGGTTTTGTCGGGTCTAAACTATGCATTTCAAAAATATGGACTCGACCAAACCCGAGCTTCGGTTCGGGTGTGTTTGGATAGTTACACAAAAAAAAAAAATATTTCAATGCTTTTAGGTCGGGACTTTCGGGTCGGTATTGATTGGGTTTATACTATATTTTTCATCACCTAAACTCAACCCGATACTCATCGGGTTCATTTCAGATCTTTTCGGGTTGGTTCGGTTTTTCGGTTCTCAGTTCTAATTGCTAGCTCTTCTTTCAATAACGATTATTTTATTGTCTACCTATTCTAGTGTATTGTTGCCCTTTCCCTAATGAGTTTAAACACAATAACCTTAGGTTTTTGATTAAACCAAAGCTCTGATACAAACATGTAACATCCGAATTTTTCTTACCATTTAAGTCGATAATGAAACGAATTCAAACCGTTCGAAATAGTAGATTGTTTTAACTAAGGGGTTTAATAAAATCAAATCATAGAAGACGGGAAGATCATAGATATAAAATAGTAGAATAACTCGCAGAATAATAAATAACTTAGTTTTTCACAAAACTACTGGATACCAAATCTCAAATTAAATAACATAAAAAATTAGCATCACAATTTACTACATTAGGAAATTTCAGACACATAGATGCCTAAAACATAAGCAAGTGATCGAAATGGAATAACCGAATCACTAAGATAGCAATATCAGATAAATAACAAGCTGAATCTTCAATGGCACTCCAGCACTCAAAAGAAGAATTACCAAATCCGAACTCCTCAGTCTGACTCAAGCATCCAGTCAAAAAATTATACAAAACGCTCAAGTCAGGATTAACATGTCAAATTGCAAATCAACTTCAGGTGAAATGCTCAAATGAAATGCGCAATTAACTTAAAGGATGTTTTAGGATTCCATTCTTTAAGGAATCGTTAAACTAGATATTATATAATACAATACGCTATTATAATTAGTTCTATGGTTAAATATATTATTCAAAATAATGTAAGAAGGATTACCATTATTACCCTTACACCTTTTATAATACCATATTCTACACAGATACCGTAAAGTCCAAGGTGAACCATTGGCAATCAGAGGGCACTCCATTGGTACGATACAGATTAAAAATCTTAGGAGGCTTAATCAGGATAACATGACTAGGCACCGAGGCTATACCCAATAGTAGGATTCTACCGGATTGCGGACCCAGGTCGGTGGTAACACATAGCCGCAACAATCGCCTACCTCAGACAATACTCCCAAAATCAAAAGGGGCCCTAATCACATCACCAAGTAATAGATGGCATCAAAGAAGCATGTCCGCTAAGAGGAGCTAACTCAATTGTCTAGAGTATGACTCTTGTTTTAGTCATTTTAATTATAACCCAAAGGCCAAGGCTACCGATCATCGTTCTCTTACTTTATTCCAGCAGCGTTCGCCAAACCAACCTACTTCATTCTAGATTCTTCACCATGTGCATAGTTGTTAAAGTGGTTCCCAGTATTGGTAGATAGTATGACAATATCCAGCCCCGGTCTCCTTAACAACCAAATGATTAGTTCACACCGTGGTCATTTATATTTAAAAATCATATTTAAAATATCATATATAAAATAATAACAACATTAGTTTACATTCAAATATTTCAATGTCCAAAATCATAATCCAAATCAATTCAATATTTGATTAAGTTCAAAATTTAGATTTCATATTTACAAAATGGTTTATTAACAAAATTACATTTTGATTTTACATTCCTAAATCTCAGCTATCATGATTTCAAAAATCTTTATATTAACATTTCAAATTAAGTAGCTTGGACTATAATAACTTTTATTTAAAAATTATAATACTTAATATTATGCAAAAATAGTTTTAACTAAAAGTAATTATATTTATATAAAATTATTTTATTTAAAATGAATATAAATTATGTAATAGTTAAATTAAATATAAAAAAAGTTAAATTAAAATAGTTATAAATAAATATTAACTTTATATAGCAAAACTTAATTTAGTTTAATATAGGATAATACAAATTTTCAAATAATTTAAAACACTCCAATCCAAATCACTCATCTATATTTCCAAAGTTCAATTTCATTAGTTTAGATTCAACAAATTTACTTCAAATTAATTTTAAACCTTAAACAATAAATTCTTAAGTTTAATTCATTTCAAAATAGTATTCAAGTTGGGATATTCGATTTTATTCCTAATTGTTTAAATTACATTCAAATCAGCCTTTTAATAAAGTAAAAATCAACTGCATGTAAATTTTAATTTAACCGATTATAAAATTTTAACTTCAAATATATTTAGATTCAAAACATTTATTAAATCAATTATTTCCAAATCACCTCATAAAATTTCATAATCAAACTTAATTTATAAACTCATTCATTAAATTAAATTCATGTCTTAATATCGATTTATCTTACTTGGTAAATCACATTTCAATTATGTCGTTTAACAAATCAAGTTATCATATGATTTCTAACTTCTCTTTAAATCTTTTATATACTTATATTTTATAAAAATCTATATTTATATAGTTTAAAAATTAAATAATATTTATACTATAGTAAGAAATTCATAAATATCCTTATAAAATAATTTAATATTATTTATATTTTAAAACTAAATAATATTATACTTTAAAATCTTAAGTTTATATTTTTAAAATATATATTAACTTATATATTAAAAATTTATTATTTAAAGATCTAAATTTAAACTTTTACTAAATTCTAAAAAATATAGATTTAAATAAATTCTAAATTTAGATTTCAAAATACTTTCTTTAATCAGAATATATTTGCAGATTCACAAAATAACTTTTAGAATAGACCAAACAGTGTCCATATATAATTTTCTGCCTAGGCCAAGTGATACAGATATAATGTCATTTCAACGCGTTTAATATTAATTTGCAGGTATTCATCATTTCAACTGCATCCCAATAAATTTAGTTTGAGTTTCTACATCTATATAGTGATTTGGGTATGTAATATTTCAACCCAAAATAGTTTTATAAATTTATAGGGAACTTGCAATATCATAACAATTGGCATAGCATTTCAAATGAACCATCCATATCAACATAAATAATAACAATCTATTTCCTGTCATATATGTTATAGTATGTGTCTCACATGTGTGTAAACATATAATCGGGTTTACTAAATTAATCCTAACATTTCGTGTGTCATTTCAAATGATATTAAAAATGTTAATTGTGAAAGAGGATTCTCATCTTGTGTGAAAAAATAGAAACAATCAACATAGAATGAAGTGGATATGGAAGCTAACAAGAAAGCTGACACAGCACAATCGAATCAACGAATTGAATTACAACTTGAATCGACACTAGCTCAAATAACAAATTTCAAATCAACACTCTATTATTTTATAATATATATATATATATATATATATGTTCATGCAAATAAATATATTTCCATTTGTATAAAATGCTTCAAACCAAAAATATTCATCTAACCAGCAACTACCAGGATTGAACCCAAGACTTCACAGTTGTTATTTACATACACTACCACCTCACCTATACCATCATTTGTTTCAATCTCAATACAACAACATACAACCAATTCCACACTGCAACTTCACCTTCTTATAATCAGAACACATCCATGGCCTGGTGGGATGACTTCAGGTGGGGATAGAGGTGCGTCTAGTGTTTCATAGGTCAGGTCTAGGCCTAGTGTAAGCTAGGTTAGTCTCAAGGTTTAGAATATATTTTTTGTTACATAAAGGTGTACTATTTTACTAGGGGAAAGAGGTTGCACTGGTAGAGGAGATCCCTAGGTGGCGCGACATAGAGCAGGCCTAGGACAGCGGGTGGGCTGAGCAGTGAGTGGGTTTGCGATTGAGTACGGGTTTGGTATTCATTGTGGATCTAGGGTTCACAAGCTTAGGGTTTCAAGGGCTTTCAAGATGGATGATCGGAGAATGGGGTCAGAAAGGAGGAGCATGGCAGGCGGCGTCCTCCAGTGGCTGCGCTGATCGCGAGAAGATGGTGAATAGGTTATGCTTGGTGCGTGGAAAAAGAAAGAAGAGAGAGGAGAGAGAAGAGAAAGGGGCCTTATTGTTTTAGTTTTTGATTTCATGTTGATTCCTTCTTATGAAAATTTTTCATTAAATTTTGATTAGAGGAGATTTTTATTATGGATTTTAGATCTAGATAAAGACAAAGAAGAGAAAGGGAAAATGAGAAATTTCTGAAGAATAAGGAAGGAACATAAAGATGTCGTGATTTATTCATGCAAGAGAAACCATTAGAAACTAAACGTACATAACCCACCATTAAAGCAATTAAATAAGCCATCAAGCCCAATAAGCACAACCCAAATCCTATGAACCAATGCGCTAGAATAACACACAATAAAGGAACAATGAGGTTGAAATACACACTAATAGTTTGTCAAAATGCGAGTTTTTTCTACAATTACAAATGTGAATTTCGGACAAACGAAATTGAATTTTGACGAAAGAAAAAATGTTAGATTCTCAGAATTCAGTATAGGTTCATAAAAAAAATGAATTCAAATTTTGGGAACTTTTAAATTTTGACAAAAATTCAAATTTAACTGAATTTGACATATGTTGATGGCAAAAAATGTCGTCACACCCAGAGATTCGCTGTTACAAGAAAATAGTGTTTCGCATAAGGAAAATAATGTGTGAAAGCAGTAAACGACACAGAGGTTTATAGTGGTTTAGCCCATAAGGGACCTACGTCCACTTTGAAGGAGTTTGCTAATTTTTTATTCACAAAATTGGGTTACAAGCATTTAATTTCATCATGGCGTTTGTTTACAAGTAATTCTACGTATTTTAGAGTCACATTAGTCATATGCCAAGTCCAAAAAAGTGATACATGCTTCTTCTTCCTCAAGAGAAATACTGCGATTAATGGAGTTCTAGGAGCTTATGGAGGTGTCAAATCAACATAAATTCAACTCTTGTGAAGAATGAGCAAGGGGATATTTATATGTAGTGGGTTAGGTGGGAGTAGGTGAGATTGGGGGACCAAATGGCTGAATTTCGTATCCTGGAAGGCCAAAACTCCAAATTTTGCATCCCTCAATAGTTCACAAAAACTTCGTATACAAACTAAGGGATGCGAATTTCGTATCCCAGGGGATACGGCAATCCCGTATCCCTTGGAGGTCCCCTTAGGGATACGAACTCGTATCTCTGGGGATATGGATATTTTTGTATTCCCGGAGGGATACAAATTCTCGTATCCCCTGAGGGATACAAGTTCGTACCCCAAGGGATACGTCGTGGTATCCCCTTAGGGGATATGGAATCGTGTCCATGGGAAACTAGAGGGGTTCCGTACGGAGGGGATGCGAAGTGGATGGCCGTATTTTAAAGGGGACTCGAAGACAACTATGGCGAACTGGAGGGATTCAAACTGGAGGGTTTCGAACCGGAAGGATTAGAAAGATTAGAGGCTGTGGGATTCAAAATCTATAGCATTCGAATTGTTTACGTAGCACACCTCGGGGGATTCGAAATGTATGTTTTTGAGGTGTTGTGAGGTCTATACTCGCATAACTTCTCTCGGGCTTGAATCCTTAGAGCCATGGCGGCACTTCCGGCTTTAGTGCTATGCAACGTGTTGAGTTGCACCGGCCTGATATGCCTTTTTGGAACCGAAACAAAAGGTCGATTAACACTTACCCCCAAAGTACCTCTTGTCTTGACATGATGTGCTTTAAGTTGACAAGATTGCCTCTGGAAAGAGGAAAGCTCTCCAAGCTATTGAATACTTGGGTGTGATCGTTTTGTTGACTGTGTCTGATTTGTTGATTGCTTCGTTTAATGTCCAATTCTTGTTTACTTATGAAATAAAACTTTGGTCATCGACACTCGTTCATGACGTTACGTAAAGGAGTCTTGTTGACATAGTTTCGAGTCTACGCTCACACATTTTCATGTGGTTTTGCGTGGTGCGACTGGAGTTTGAAAGTAAATTATGAGGAGTGAGTGTGAGTTCACAACTACGCAATTTGGATTTTGAGAAACGGCGTCAAATCATGGACCCGATCGCTTGTCGTATGTTCTCGAGTCGTCTAGACTTACGAGTGTACTGTTGGTTAGTCACTCGGATTAGTATCGATTGTCGTGACATCGAAAACACACATGTGTGGTCATAGTTGGAATTGTGAGTCAGAGATTTCTCAAAATTTGGAAACTTCATTCTCGTTCATCCATTGTTTTGTAAACATGTACATGTATATATATATTCATATATATAGTCGTACGAAACATGGAAATACATAATACATATACATGTGTATAATGTATATATATTTTTAAAAACCTCCTATCCCATAGGAGGATGCAAAATTTCGTATCCCAGTGGGATACGAAACTCCGCATCACTAAAAGGATGTGTTGACATGCTTTTTGGAAAAAGCTATCACACGTGAAATTTCTAGTGAGCAACGTGCTCAAGCATTGAGAACATCATTAGCAATCACAAAGAGATTTGGTTGGAGTCGTATCGCAAACATAGAATGGCCCGAAATTCCTAACAAATAAACTTTTTTGGGACTGAAAACATCAGTTACAGTGCTATGCATAGTAACTCTTGTAGCCCTCTTAATTAGCTTCGGGTCAGATGGAAGAACCCGATCCGCCGGAAGTGGCATGGCGCTGGATGGTTTTGGCAAAGTAATGGCTCGGTTCAGGTAGAGATGGAGGACCCAACCTGCCTCGCACCAGCTTCTCATAAGAGCACGACATTTTCGGTTCGAAGGCATCGGTTTGGGTCGGACGCGACCCACCTGGACAGAGCTCCGCACAGCTTTGTTGACCAATTCTCAAGGCATAACTACCTCCTACTTGCATGGATCAACTTCCACCTGGCATAGCACGACCTATAAAGGATTTTTCCACTACTTTCCGAGATCTACACCGGTCGTGACACGTGGCATCCGAACCGGAGCCTCTCCACCTCTATAAATACACCACTACATAGCATATGAAGGAGACTTTTGGCTGCTGAATCTTCGTAGCTTCTGCCATTACCAAAGTGCAAGGACTTTGCATCTTCTCCCTCCTCTTTCACAATTAACACATGGATTGCGTGTGTAAACTCTTGTAATTTCATTAAACACACGGATTGTGTGTCTTTTTGTAACTGATTCTTGTAATCTGTTAGTATAACAATAGGATCATAAAGTGGACGTAGGATACATCTACATCCGAACCACTATAAAAACCTCATGTGTCTCCTGCTATTTACTGTTTTGTGAACTGTGATTGTGAGAACTTCACACTGCATTTGGGTGTTAGTGCCAAAATTTGAATCTGAGACCGTCTATATTTGGATCTAAGACCCCTCCTCCTCCTTCCGTTATTTTTCTGTTATCGCATACGAGGAACACATTTTTTCCAATACTCAAAATTGAATTGTTACAGGTGGGATACGAATTCGAACTCGATATTATTGCCCATCGAAATCGAACTTAAAGCCACTCTCCATTGAATCAAAGCTGATATCGACCCTTGAGCCGAGCACCAAATCGAGCTATGCATCGAGTTCCTCCGATTCGACATGGGAGCTCTAGGGAGTCGGGTTCGAATTTCAAATCGGGTTCAGGGGTGACGTTTGAGGAGGCTGGTGTGTTGTTCACATGTTCGAACTTCGAATTCGAGAAGTTCAAGAGGGAGTTTGAGGAGGATAGGAGATGAAGAGATAAGGAGAAGGCCGTGGGAGATTTCTCATCCCTTGGTTGCGAAAAATGGCATCCCGAGGGATGCAAAATTTCGCATTGGAGAGATGCGAAGTTTTTGGCTTCTAAGGGGTTCGAAAATCAAATAGGGGAAACAGAAGTCGAATTTTCACAAAGGATAGAGGATGCGAGATTTTACGGAGGTGCTCAAAATTTGTTTGTGGCCTTTGAAATTCGTATCCCCCAAGAGGGGATACAAAATTTCGTATACCTGAAGGGATACGAAATTTTGAATCCCAAAAGGGATATGAAATTCTAAATTGACTTAAGTATTTCGAGTCCCATCTCCATTGCATCTCACGTTCCTCATTCACAACTCTAACTCTCAACAACCCACCTGTAGATTTGTGCCATTTTCGCGGTGTTACATAATTGAATCAAACTCTACACTGGACAAGATTGAGTCGACAATTCAACCTCGTATATAGGATTAGAGCACAAATTTGGGCTATGATTGACTAAACCATCGAAATATTAGACGTGTTTTCCTGATTCTAATCACGATGTAGTCACAACTCGACGTAAATATGACAATATTGGTCGATGACAACGATGGTCACAGTATCGAGGGCTTGTGATCATCGTCGTGTCCCAAGTTTTATGTTATAATTGTACCGATACCTCACTGTATTGCACTTACATGTTAGTTTACACCAACATAAGGGGTACATGTTATACAATGAAATGTCTAATGCAACTATATTAAGTATAACTAGCAATGGAAATAAGATCATATAAGAAACTAAAGACTTTGGAAGCTAAAGCTTCACAATACTTTCCATCCTAATCCAGGTCAACTAGCAGTACTAACTTAGAGGACTGCAAGATTGAGACTTCTTCAGAGTCCACCCCTTCCGCGCTCATAGGCTCGCCGAAGGCTTCTGACCAAGGCTTGCATTCGAAGGACCCACAACAATAGGTCGAGCACCCGATTGAACCGTCGTTGCCAGAAGGGACTGTTGCAACTGAGGGTAATCCCGAGGAAGAGCAACATGTAGATATTGAGGACGGGGATGCCATCGAGGCTATGGACACGATGTCGAGCGCTATCATAGTTGACAACCTACTGGATTTGGGGTGTTCGAGTTTGGATAAAGGTGCATTGAGACGCACTTGCATAAGGTTAATCATACCTTGGACTAACCTTTGTGTTCCTGATAAGGGAGAGAGGGTGCATTCTCCTCTATAGGGTTACACTGCCTGGAATATGCATATGTCCATTTTTGTGTGTGTTCTTCTGTCTTGCGGCTTCGTCCGAGATATTCTATGTTACTTTCACTTAGCGCCAACGCAGCTTCATCTGAATGGGTATGCCTTCGTCCTTGGCACCTACCGTTTGTTCCGAGAGTACCTGCACACAGAACCCACCAGAGAGGACATCCGGTCCTTATTTCAAATTAAAAGGAGATTTAGTAGTGCGCCTTCCCCTTTTTACCTGGAGGCAATACATACCTCCGGATTCATCGAGGGGTCGTGGAGCAGACTCGGTATGTTCAAGCACGAATGGTTCTTCATCCATTATCCTCCTCGATTTGTGACACTGGTTGGAAGGAAATAAGTATCTTTCATTGCTCTAGGTTCGAAATTAGTTGAATTTGTTAGGGATGAGAATCACAGATCTTAAGAAAAACTAACACTAGAGGGGGTGAATAGTGTTTTAAAAAAGATTATGGAAAACTTAAACAATTAACAATTACACAAACAACTATATGAATCACAGAATGAACATCACAACAGAAACAATCACAAATGCAAAAATAAACAGAAATAAAATGCAGAAAAGGAAAGAACACACCGAATTTTATACTGGTTCGGATTACTCTTACGTCCATTCCAACATAGCGCTGGATTGCGTAGAGTTATATTAATATCAGAAACCAATTACAACACCCTTGATTTCATGGCTACAAGGTTAACACCGATTCCACCACCCTTGATTTTACGGTTACTAGGTCAACACCGCTCCCTTTTATTGATTTACATGCTACAAGGAACACACCCTTCCCAAACAATTCCCAAATGATTACAACAGCCCTAGAAGTCTTGAATAACACTTCCAATCAGAGAATAATTGATAGAAACAGAAAATAGAAAGAAAATGATATAATTTGTATTGAAATCGGTAGAGTATAAGTGTTAAAATCAAGAAATTAAAGTATAATAATGGTGGTAAGAGTAAGAATGAAGAAGGAGAAGATAAGTTTATTAAAAATTCAGAAATGAGCCCTATATTTAGAGTTCCAAAGGTTGCAACAATTCTGAAATGTTTCAAATAATAAAAGACACTTCCTTTGAATTTTGAAAATATGACAGTTGTATGTCGACATGTCAATTCTTACATGTTGACATATGCTATGTATAAAAAAATTAAGGACATTTTTCAAGTGTACTAATAAGTTACATATATTCTGAAATTCTTGAATCAAAAACGAATTTTCTAAATTGTAAAAACATATAAAAACATGGTAATAATACTTAAATATAAATAAAATTATATGATATAAAACTTATATATTATAAACATATATATATATATAACTGAAATATATATATTTGAAATCATAAGTAAAAACCTTAATAATTTGAAATCATTTAGAAAGGAGTTTGAAAATAATTTTTGAAATCAATTTGAAAACAGAAATTGAAAATGCCAACCGGAGTTTTACATATTAACTAGACTATATTACTTTGATATTCTTGAACTCTTAAAATTTTGATTCTCATGAGTCTTGAATCTTGTATCATCTTTGATCTTGAATCTCTTAAACTGTACAGTCTTCTATATCACCTGTATATAATCCATGCATCTATATATTATGAGTAAAGATGTTATTATATATTTTACAGTAAATAATTAATATTTGAAACAAGGTTGTTGTCATCAAAATTCCATTCTCTAAAATCTCCCCCTTTTTGATGATGACAACCTTGATTTATAAAATATTCATACCTGATATTACATGTTGATCTGATTCTTCGATTACTCCATTTTTTACCATGAATCCTTTATAACTCTCCCTTAAACGATACCTATTTTATAATTTCTCTCCCTTTGTCATTAGCAAAAAGTATATTTAACTATAATCCCCCAAAATTTATACTATTAATGATCCTAGTAATTAATATTATGTATAACTCTCCCTAAATCTATAATAATTTCTAAATCTACAATTTTCCTAAAACTCCCCTAACTATATTGTAATACTAATATAATTATACTAAGTAAACTTAAATAGGAGGATAATCAATACAAACATTGTATAAACTTAGCAAGCAATCCAAACAAATTTACAAGCAATCCAAACAATCAACCAATTTAAGTTTTATTGTCACAAAACATCAATTCAAATAAATTCAAACATAAAACCAGACATTTTTTGTAACTTCTATTTATCCTAAAAAACTATAAAGCTTGCTTTAATTTAATACTATAAGAACTATATAAAAGTAATGTAATGAAATCCAAAAAAGATGAGTATAGTTATATTATTTAATACCTACATATGCATAAGTATATTTCTAACAAACTTATCAACCATAAATAAAATTCAACCATGTCAAACAAGTCAAACAAATCAATTAAGTCAAATACTTCAAACAAGTCAAGTAAATCAAGCCAAACAAGTCAAATAAGTCAAACAAGTTAATCAAGTCTAAGTGATGCGGTATGCTGGTTATAATGCAGTATGAAATGTATGGCATATGCAAAGCAATAGGAGATGATATTTATTGAATGGAATGCAACTTGTTATATGAATGTTTTAATTTGAGATGCACTATAATTTATAATAATGATGTATGATATGAAATAAGATGTGTAATGATAATATGCAGAATGTTTTGGTGATGATATCTATTTGGTAAATGATATTCAAAGTACTATCTAACTATTATGCATATACATATATATTATAAATTATTTTAATCAAACAAAGGTAATATGCCTTAATTTCTAAATTTTGGTCAATGATACTAATGAAAGAGATTTAAAAAATAGTAAAAATAAGATTTTAATAGTAATTAAAAATATATTCATGATAGGTAGTAAAATATTCAGAATAATTCTATGAGAAATATGAAATTAAATAATCTAAGTAGGGTGCTTCTTTAAAAATAATATAGTTAAAAAAATTGAAGATCATTTTTAGAAAGAATATAAAATTATATCATATAAAGCAAACTATTTAGATATAAACATATATTTACAAAAACTAATTTTAAAAAGAATTTAACATTTAATTTATTATGAGATAACATCAATCTTTTGGTACAAATCAATTTTAAATTTAAACTTTAGAAATCAAAACATATTAATTTGCTAAAGAACCATTTATATGTTAAAACTTCAAAAGAAATCTATAGTTATAACAAAATTATTGTGATGAAATCTGGTAATATAAAGTAAACTATAAAATTATAACTTCTTATATTTAAACTACATATTAAGACATAAAAATCACATATGTATGTGTGTGTATATATATATATATATTATACCAAAATATTAAGTTAAATAAATACATGTTTATAAATGTTAATAAAAAATTAAAATTAGTATTAGGTTACAAATAGTTTTTGTGATAATGTAACCCAAAATTGTTATGAAATTATATATAAGTTAAACTATGCATGTTTAAACTTCATATAAAAGATATATAAATTTATATTTTATAACAATATCAAATATTTGAAAATTTTAATAATTTCAGGTATATTAACATGTCTATGTAATTTTATTGATTTATATACTTTCAACATATATTTTTGAAACTAAATATATGAAACATAAGTAGAAGAACAAAATTGATAACTAGAGTTTGAACTGACATTTTCATAATGAAAAGATGTCCTTTCAATTTTTCAAAACCAAATTAAAGAGTAGTGAAATTTAAATTTAGAATAAGAAAATGCATAAATTTTAATTAGATTGGTATATATGTATACTATGGTGTATCGACATATGAACTAAAATATCAAGAATTATAAAAGAGATAAATTTCTATCCTAACTATATGCATAGATGTATATTCCAAAATTCAATGACAATTATGAAATAATTATAAAGCATACCTCTTTTTGTAATCCTTCTTTTTGTTGTTCTTCCATTGTCATGAACCAAACATTCACATCTTCCAGAATTAGATGATGAGATCTGCTTTATTGCAACAGGCTAATTTTACTGATCAACGTATAATATTCATTTGCTGAATTTGAAGATTGTATGAGAAAGATATTGATGATTTAGTAGTTTAACCATCTTGGCACAAAAAAATTGAATTTGAATGAATGGAAACTTCAACCACTATAAATAGGCCTAATAGCTACATCCCTTCATAATTTTTTTCTCTTCTTCTTCTCCCTCTTCTACGTCAATTTTTCCTTTTTCAATCAATTTTCTGGGAGGCATAACTTCTTCGTTTCTTAATGGAATTTGATGAAACCAGTGGCAAATCGAAGAGGAAGGCATGGAATATGATTTAGCAATAGTTTGGTGAAGAATTTGAATGATGTTATGTTGTAGTACGCCGAAACAGTGACAGGAAAACAAAAAATTCTTTATACAACTTCCTGTTTTGGATTGTCAACTTAAAACTACCATCTTACTCAATGTTGATCCGAATTTGATGATCTATCATCAAAACGAATGTGATAACAAGAACTTCAATCTAGAAAAGAAGTTGGGATGAAATATTTCAAATATCTGAGTGAAATATGAAGAATACTAGTGACGGTTTTGGTTTCTTTTTCTTCTCATGCACCGAAAATTCTTTTGACTTTAACTTGGTCATTTCTTAACGGATTCACAGTGGCATTGCAAAACAGACGAAGAGAAAAATAGTATAGAATCTAGTTGTAGAGTAAAATCAAAAGTTTTGTATTGATCGGGTACTCATTTTGTTCGGATTATCAATTCTATATCCATCTTTTTCTTCTTGACTGATGAACGATCACCTTGGTGTCTTTTGTCCAGCAGACATCAAAAATAACTCTTTTCCTACAAAACAGCACAACTTTTTGAAGAATCAAGTGACTTTTCAAACTAACTAAATGTAATTTTAAATAATAATATCATGATGATTCTGTGACATATCCATAGAAAAATAGTGTTAAAAAATTGTCGTTTAAACTTAAAAAAAATCAAATTATGATAACTCCGAAAACCACGCTATGATACCAATTGTTAGGGATGAGAATCACGGATCTTAAGGAAAGACTAAGCTAGAGGGGGTGAATAGTGTTTTAAAAAGACTATCGAAAACTTAAACAATTAATGATTATACAAACAACTATATGAATCACAGAATGAATAACACAACAGAAACAATCACGGATGCAAAAATAAACAGAAATAAAATGTAGAAAAGGGAAGAACACACCGGATTTTAGACTGGTTCGGATTACTCCAACGTCCAGTCCCAGCAACGCTGAATTTCACAGAGTTTTATTAATATATCAGAATCCAATTACAACACCCTTTATTTCACGGCTACAAGTTAACACCGATTCCACCACCTTTGATTTCACGGTTACAAGGTTAACACTGCTCTCTTTCCTTGATTTATGGGATACAAGGAACACACCATTTCCCAAATAATTCCTAAATGATTACAATTGCCCTAGAACTCTCGAATAACACTTCCAGTCAGAGAATATTCGATAGAGATTGAAAATTGAAAGAGAATGATATAATTTGTGTTGAAATCGGCAGAGTGTAGTCTAAAAATCAAGAAATTAAAGTATAATAATGGTGGTAGGAGTAATAATAAAGAAGGAGAAAATAAGCTAGTTAAAAATTCGAGAATGAGACCTTTAAATAGAGTTCCAAAGGTTGCAACAGTTCTGAAACGTTTCAAATAATGAAAAGACGCTTCCTCTGAATTTTGAAAATGACATGACCAAAACTTCCTCGTAAAGGAAAGCTCGGATTGAGTTGAGAACACGACAAATAAGAACACACACAGAAGAACATTTCATTGCTTATTACAACAATTTACATTAGAGTACAAGAATATAGCAGAGTATGAATAAATATTACACATTTGATAAACATCAGAGATTTAAATTACATTTAAATACATTGCAACGGAAAAATAATACAAAACACAAATGAAAGTAATACACGGATACAGAGCTTTCCAAATACCGCTTCAGATGTAAATCAGGATCCTATGAATATAATATATGCAAAACCCAACTATTAGCTGCCCGTGTGGAAAATAAGGGCACCCAGAGTTTAGGTTAAAACAATAAATCCTAGGTCAGCCATGTGACTGGTGTGAGAACTAAAACAGTTATTTAAACTTTTACTTTAAAATGAAGTAAATCAAGGGACCATGTCGTATAACACGGAACGGGTTTCCTCCCAAGAATACCAGTGCATAGAATAAATAGCGCAATGCTTTTTGAAAAAATGAAGCTATTATAAGACCCAGGTCCCATCACACACTGTAACGCAAGCCGGAGGATAGGGTTCCCCTTATAGTAGCCAAACATGCTTGGTACGTTTAAAACAAATCATTTGATACTATTATAAGTGCGTAGTGTACAAAACAACTTCAAATATAAATGTATCATTCATAGGCGGCATGGGTACCATCTATCATGTCGCCAACACTAGGCTCTACAATCAAAACAGATATGTCACATATTGGAAATTGGATTTCCGTCATGAGTCGAGGCAGGGGATCATCCTCGCAGGCTTCGAGAAGATCTAGGAAATGCCTCAGGGTTCGGACGCTGGCGAACCCTTGGATCTTCAGGGCCGGTCCACACATAAAGGATTAGTTATACCTGAACACACGTTTCCCAGTCCTGTCGGTCCTATCCATCGGCTCCGTAGAGACTGATATATCCGAGGCGCCTCGCATTCTAACAACCACACAGGTGAAAATAATATAAATGTCAGGACGTGAAAAACCATAACACCACCCATAGCTAGAAAGAAACGTCGTGCACTCCCTGCAGTCACGATCCCATTTTTGTCTACGGAGGTGTGAGGCTCACGAATTAACGCTATACACAAAGCTATGCCACACAGGTCGTGCTTTGATCATCAATCCCAAGAATCTGCTTTTCAATAGAAGCCCTGATCATCTCAGTATGCCACACATGAAATTCATGCCATGCGACTGATGTCTATCGATATATAACCTCTGAGCTCATACGTCTCAAAGAAGGGCGTTAAGCAAGAGAATAAATTCTCCGCCATCAAACAGATATATATTTAATAGAGATCAATCAACACAGAATAAAATCCAATGTCAGACACACATTCTGTTTTACAAGTTCGTTCTGGGTCTGAACGAAACCGGAGGCATCTTATTCCTCGTCCCATATGTCCAATACAGGAGAGAGGTCCTCGCATATCCGTCGATCTCCAAGTACGTCTGGACGATCACCACTTATTATCTTATCTTAGGTGTACAACCCAATCAAGACATCCGTAATCATCCAAACAATGTGAAGACCTCCGGTCTTCGACCACCGTCTTCATCGTCGACTTATCGTCGAATCAGTTATTCAGAATGGGTATAAACCCGGCTTTTCCGAATAACTCGCATACATAATAAAAAAGTGCTTTAAAACACAACATACGCCTCATTCCAATTCTGAATATTCTTTTATTTATATATTCATATCCTTTGGGAAAGGTTACCATTAATTTTATCAATGATAAATTCTTTAAATTTATTCTTTAATCTTCCTTTGGATATCAATTCAAACCATATTAAGGTTTATCCAAACTAGTCGGGATTAGCGCACCTTACCGAAGTAATTATTTGTTTTATTTCCCAATCCCATATATATTATGATTGAAATTGTTTTTGAAACATATAAACACTAGTAGTAATATCAAATGATTTCGTTTTATTCGTATCAAGCATATTTTGGCCAAAATAAGGTAAAACTCTATCCTCCGGTTTGCATTGCATTGTGTGATGGGACTTGAGTCTTATATTGGCTTCATTTTTATAAAAAGGCATTGTGTTTTTCAAATACTTTACTTTATTAATGCACTGGCAATCACTGGAGTAAACCCTTTTCGCATTACCAGCGTGGTCCTATGACTTGCCTTATTATTGTTTAACCAGTTAAGTAGATTTCTCATACCAGTCCCATGACTAACTCGTAGTTTGTTTCGCTTGCAAACTCGGGTGCCCCTATTTTCTACATGGGAAGCCTTGTATCCCGGTATTAGCAGACTCATCTTTGGATAGCTATGGAGCTGGAGCTGGACTTTATCATTTCTATTGTACTGTTTCAGTCACCGTTATGTGTATTATGTATGATTCCGCTGCAAACTTTCTATATTAAGCTGAAACTGTATTTTGTGCTAAGTATGATCCAATTGTTCTGTGTAACTCTGATGATTATTATTTCCAGTTTAATTTGATGTATATTATCTAGTGTAATTCTATATTTCTGTTCTGCTGTTATTTGTTTATGTGTTATATTCCACTGGTTATCCACAGGTGTTTGGGTCGTCGCAGTTGGTATCAGAGCGTCTAGATCTAGTTCTTGTTGAAGGAGCACAATTGGCTCATTAGATTGCTGAACTCAACAATGATTTGTCATTATGAATCCAGAAAAAAATTTCTCATCGAATTCTGAGCTCATGCGCAAAATTTCACTTTTTAAGGGCTATATATTGCTAACCGAAAACCCCATCCAATTCCCACTACTCCAGATCTCGGAATATATCGAAGCTTATACTTTTCAGAGTCGCAAAAGGCATTTTGAACTCAATGAAAATGGTTTCGAGTCCAAATTCATTCGTATACAAAATGTGACTTTTTGGGCTATATTTCTATAGCGACTATTCTGAATTTTCAACTGGATATAACTTTTTATTCCCACTATGAAATTTGGATTTTTCAGATTCGTTGGAAAGAAATTTTCAAATAGATTCTAATATTTTTGGTTTCACTAAAATCATGTTTATTTTAATCCTGTACATTCATTTGAAATTTGAAATCGAATTTTTAAACTACCGCGCCATTTCAAATTCCTTTTATAATTAAAATAAATATTTATATTCTAATTTCGATTCAAATAAATTTATACTTTCTAATTTAATTCAAAATAAATTTTTAGTCGTTATTATTTAAAATAAATCATTTTAAATATTCAAAATTCGTTAAAATTGCCAAAATATTTTTTTTAAAATTGGTTCTGATTTTTGGGGTTGTTACAAAAAATGTGACAGTTGTATGTCAACATGTCAATTCTTACATGTCGACATATGCTATGTATAAAAAGAAAATTTTAACAATTTTCAAGTGTTTCAACCAATTATATATATTCTGAAATTCTTGAATCAAAACTAATGTTTTAAAATGAATTTTCTAAAAACATAGTAATAAAATTTAAATATATATAAAATTATGTGATATAAAACTTATATATTACAAACATATATATAAAAGTGAAATATACATATCTGAAATCATATGTAAAAACCTTGATTATTTGAAATCATTTAGAAAGGAGTTTGAAAACAATTTTTGAAATAATTTTAAAAACATAATTTGAAAGTGCTAACTGGAGTTTTAGATATTAACTAGACTCTGTTACTTTGATATTCTTGAACTCTTGAAATCTTGATTCTCGTGAGACTTGAATCTTGTATTTTCTTTGAAATCTTGAATCTCTCAAACTATACAGTCTTCTATATCATCTATATATAATTCCTGCATATATATCTATATATATTCTGAGTAAAGATGTTAGTATATATTTTATAGTAAATAATTAATATTTGAAACACGGTTTTTGTCATTAAAATTCCATTCACCAACAGAATCAATGGTTCAGAGTTAACTTTGAATTTCTGGAACAAGGATTCTTCAGACTCCTAACGATACACCATACCGGGGGTATCAAGTAGTTGAGGGCCATTCTTGTTAAAGCTCAATCCACAAAGGACATCTTGGATGAGGAAGCTCTTCGCCGAACGGGCTTACTTCCAGCTAAACGTACAATGCTCCAACCAGCTACTGTTGGAAAGGGGAAGGAAGAATCTAAAGGAGAAGGGAGTTCTCCGAGCCATCAAAGGAAAGCTCCCCCTGTCGCGTCCAAGAGAACCAATGCCACGAAGGCTCAGGAGGGAACTAGTGGAGGTGGCGCAGATGATGTGGATATGCTGACTGGAGAAGAGGGTCTACCACCTACCACTGTCCCGTCTACGACTGCTGAGATGGGGACGGGAGTGTCGTCTAGGTCGGCCTTCCTAATTACTACCTATGAGACCACTACGGCGTTGGAAAGAGCGGACCGGTTTAAGGATTTGGTAAGGTCCCAATCGATATCCCTTTGTCTTGGCCCAATGGCACAAGTTCTGGAAGCCTAATACAATTGGAGAGATAACCCCTTCAAGAAGGCCTCAATCTAGTCTTTGGAGAGTGAACTTAGGGAGCACACTCAAAAACACAACATAACATAACATTTGTTTGTGTGTACAGGGTGCCTGAGTCTAATCTTGGATTTGTTCTGTGCTTGTGACATGGTTCGTGATAGCAGCAACATTAGACGTCTAGGTCATAGGTCTGGAGGCCAAGGGCCGAAATGGAGATTAGTAATAAGCAATTTTTAAAAAATGACTAATTTTTGTAATCCTCTTCTCGCTCCCATGGTCGCAGCGATGATCGCCGACATCCAAGACACTCATAATCCCCACCACCACTTACTCGAATTTCAGGTGTAGATTTAAGACTTGAGATCACGGACACAAGATCATAAGCGTCGAATCTTCCTTCTCATAGCGTTCTACTTAGGTGAGGAACTTAGGAATGACGTCAAGGATGATGAGGTTCAGGTAGAGTTGGATCTGGAGCCATATGTCTGGGAAATGTATGTCAAAGCACTCAGGTAACACGGAATCTTGTGGGTTAACAAATATCCCCGGACGCTGGACATGGTTTGGGACATGCTATTGAAGTTTGAGGCTGACCTGTAGCAGGTGGAGGTAGTAGATTAGTTCTTACTCATGGAGAATCATCCGACCGATGACGAGCGCAACGTGTTGGATGAAAGGAGGAGACTATTGCGTGAGGACACTGAGAGGGCGAGGTTGGCAAAACTTGTAGCTACCAAAGGGAAGACCATGGCTATTGAGAGCATGGTTGTCGCTCATGAATTTGTAGAGGTGAATTCCTATCAACAACAAGTTATGACATCTTCCATTGCCAGTGGCCCACCGGTCTAAGCCCCTGCTTCTATTGAGTATCACCCGATTTCCGGGGGTTGGGAATAGAAGGCTCCTTTCAAACAACAATCATGAGCGCCCTGTTTATTCCCCTCGCACCCCAAGTTCCCAAAGATAAAGTCTCATTATCGTGAATGCTCAAAAACGATGTAAGCACTGAGCTAAAAGGAGACTAAGCAGTCTTCTTCCTTGTTTTACATGCCCTTTTGGAGTGGAAATGACAACAGGTTTTTCCCCAACACTCCCCTTATTACCTAAGACTGGACTGGGACTGCAGGGGATATAATCTGGAGAGGGAGGTGTCCCAATAGATACATTCTAAGATGTAGACCTAACAGCTGGTGTCTCTAAGGTCTTCTGTCTGAGGAAGGGGAGATAACTGATGGCCAAGGGATACAGGTGACGGGGCCTGTGGATGCAGGCTTGCAAACGATGCATGACTTGGTGGAATCGCACAAGGCCAAACTGCTCGTCAAGTCCGAAGAGAAGGAGGAGAAGAGGAGGGATGATGAAGCTACCCTACATGAGGCTCACGAGAAGGCTAGGCAGGATGTCGAGGAGAAATCTAGGGCTAAGATAGCGAGAAAGAAAGTTGCCGATGAAGTGGAGAAAAAGAGGGGCGATGATGTAGCCAAGAAGAAGCAGGCTAATGAGTCCGCCAAAAAAAAGAGGTGAAGAGGTTTCCAACAAACTCCAAGTGGATGCATCCAAACAACTTATGGCCGAGAAGCTGGCTGAGCAAAAAGCTGTACCAGAGGCCAAGAAGAAGGCAGAGCTAGAAGCGAAGAAAGCCAAGGGGGCCTAAGAGGAGAGATTTTGAGGATGTGCTTGCTCTTTCCACTGAGGTCCCTCCGAAGCCGCTGCAAGCTATCACGCCTGGGTACATTAACGAGATCACGAGTGGCGAGAAGGACGATGGGAAGCACAAGTCGGTATCTCACGAGTCCATCTCTTCGGCTAAGGGTGAAGGAGGAAGAGGTCGAGCCAGCTCTAAGAGAAAGAGTACGAAGAATGGTGAACACCCGCCCAGTGCTGAATCCATCAAGAAGAGGAAGAAGAAGGATGGCTCGTCCTAGGAATCATTATAGATATTTTGGTCATGTAGGCCGACAGTATACGCGAGTATGACCCTCGCTTTTGGAGGCATGGTGTGGTTTTCATGTTCACAATATCATTAAAAAGAAAGACAAATGTATGTAGTTAGCTTTTGCTTATGAATGAAAGTATTAGTTGACTTTTCTTATATTACTTTTTATGTTAAGTGCTAAATGTTCGTCTACGCTTTCCAGTTTCCTGTACTTGCGTAGACATACATGTCGTTACACCTAAGAAAACGTTATCTGAGCCTTCTCTCTTGAGTTTCCAAGTCATGCAAAGATTGTATTTGTCAACTCTGCTTTAAGGATTTCCATTGGTCGGGAGTTCTGAGTCGTGCGGAGTTCTGGTTCGGTGCCCTTTCTCTCGGGACCCCCCCGAGGTCGTTGGTCCTAAATCATGAGGAGGCATGGACGTCATTGATATTCGTCCTTTAGAATCTCCTATCATTTCATTCGGGATAGAGTTCGAGGGAATCGTTGATTTGCCTGTTGTTGCCTGCATTCGGACCCTACGGGTCCGATGAGGCCAAATATGCGGTCAGTGTCATACTTATTCAGCTGATGAGCTACCCCCAAGTCCGAAGACTTAGGAACGGGGTTGGATACTCAAGTGAATGAGTGTCCTAAGTTATTTATACTCGGCCTCATCGTTGGTTCAAGAATCTAGTTAGAGTTATTTATACTCGTCCTCGTCGTTGGTTCGAGACTCGAGTTAGGGTCATTTATATTCAGCCTCATTGTTGGTTCGAGATTCGCATTAAGGTAGGATCGATTCCAAGCTTTAGGGCGTCGATCCAGTGTGTGCACTCATGTATGCAAGTCAGTTTTAATAGTTTCTCAAACATACTATGCAAAAAATAATCACACCAAGAACATAGATATCTGAAACTATCTTTACTGACAATTTTGGCAGCTTTAGCCTTAACTTTATGATGCCTTGAATTTAAAGAAAACAAAACATTGTTGGAAAGCAGTAAATCTGTTCACTAAGTTATGTGAAGTAGCAGCGGAGATGTTTACTATTCCAAGCTCTTGGGAGTTCGGCGCCATGAACGGTCGTTAGCTTGAAGGTTCCGCCTCCAAGCCTCCGTTGAATGGCGTACGAACCTTCCCATCGAGGACTTAAACTAGTCAGTGTAGGAAAGATCCGCTTCAGGGTGAGGTCGCCGATGTCGAAGTTTTTGGGACGAACTTTGGAGTTGAAGTATCGAGTGATTCGTTGGCGTTGAGCGGCAACCCTTAGTTATGCTTCGTCTCTTTTCTCTTCAAGTAAGTCAAGTGGATCCAAAAGCAGATCTTGGTTGGTCTTTAGATCATAGTAAGTGACTCGATGAGGTTGGAGTTTGAGCTCAATAGGAATGACAACTTCGGATCCATAGGCAAGAGCGAAAGGAGTGTGGTAGGTCGCTGACTTATGGGTGGTCTGGTAGGCGGATAGGGCCAGAGAGAGCTCATCTACCCATAAGCCACCGGCTTTTTCCAGTCGCTTCTTGATGATGGATTTGATCACTTTGTTAACAGCCTCGACTTTCCCATTGGCTTGAGGATGAGTTACTGCCTAGAATCTCTTCTCAAAGTTGTTTCGTCAGTAGAAGGTCTTGAACTCAACGCTCTCGAATTGGGTCTCGTTGTCAGAAATTATAGCTTGGGGGGCTCCATATCGGGTGATGAGTTGCGTTTGACGAAGTTGATCATCTTCATGATTGTAATTATAGTGAGAGCCTCAGCTTTGTCCCATTTGGTGAAGTAATCAATTGCGACGACGGCGTAGTGCGCACAGCCTCTGGCCATTGGAAGGGTTCAGATGATAACTATTCCCCTCATGGGGAATGTCCAATGACAGACCATTTGTGTTAGCTTGGTAGGTGGGGCTCTTGGAATCTTGGAAAACCTCTGACATTTTTCACACTTGCAGGCATAGTCCATGGCATCTTGGTCGAGTATAGGCCAGAAGTAACCATATCTGAGAATGTTCCTTACCAGAGCTTTTACTCAATTTAGTCATCGCACTCGCCTTCACGCATATACTGTAACACACGGTCGGCATCGTTATGGGCTGCACACTGAAGTAATGGAACAGAGAATCCCCTTCATTAGAGAATCATATCTTGAATGATGTTGTGAGATGATTTGCGAGTGAGTGCTCGTCTTTCCTTACGGTGCTCAGGGAGGATTCTGTATTGTAAGTAGTTCTTGATCGGTATCATCAAGGACTCCGGCTTGGGCTTAACCTTCGTCGTTAAGACCGAATAATTTTGAATCTGATCAATGCTCAGAGAGTCGAGCACTTCGACTGGGGCTAACCCCATGAGTTGCGCATCCCTAGAGCTTTCCAGCTTGGCTAGTGAATCAGCTATCTCATTTTGTTCTCGAGGGACATGCGTAATGATGTAGTGGTCAAAGCGGGTGAGCAGTTCGCGAAACGGAGTGAGGTATGGAGAAAGTCGTGCCCTCTTGGCTTGATAGTTGTCCTATAAATGGCGTACGATGTGTTGTGAGTCGAAGTAAATCTGGAGATCCTTGATGTTAAGTTCGATTATGAATCGGGGTCCAACATTCAAGGCTTCGTACTTTGCATTGTTGTTGGCGGTAGGGAAGTCGAGCTTTAAAGCATAACAGATTGAGCTTTCCTCAGGAGTACCTAGTACAATTCAGGTGCCGAAACACTGATTATTAGATGATCCATCCACAAATAGCTTCCATTGGATGTTCGGATGCTCACTGTCTTCTGTAGGAGGTTCTTCGAGAATGGTGAACTCTATTATGAAGTACGCAAGGGATTTACCGAGGATGGATCAATGAGCAATGAAAGTAATCTCGAATTGACTCAGTTCTATATCTCTTACTTCAAAATTTGCCCAGACGCCTCAGGTCGTTGCAGGAGCTGGCACAGCGACTGGTCAGTGTAGACTTTGATTGGATGAGATTGAAAATAAGGCCGTAGCTTCCAGGAAGAGATCAATAGGAAGAAAGCAAGCTTCTCATGTTTTGGATAATTCTTTTCTGCTCTTGTAAACCTCTTTCTTATGTAGTAAATAAGTCGTTGGACATGGTCTTCGATGCACACAAACATCGAGCTAATTACCTGCACATAAACAGCCAAACAGAGATATAAGTCTTCGTGATCCACAGGTTTGGACAAGTTAGGTGGTCTCTCTAAGTGATTCAAGAGGTCCAGGAATGCGTCAATGAATTTCGCGTCCATGTGAAGTTGCACTTCCCTTTTCCGAGCAAGCTGAAAAAGGGAATGCATTTGTCAGTTGCTTTAGAGATGAATCGACTTAGGGCAACCACATTCCCATTTAAGCTTTGAACATCCTTGATTCGTCGAGAGTCTTGGATATCCTGGATAGCCTGGATTTTTTCTGAATTGGCTTCGATGCCCCTTGAATTGATAATGAATCCCAAGAATTTTCCCGATGCAATGCCAAAAGAGCATATCAAGGTATTGACTTTCATGCCATATTTACGAAGGACACCAAACATCTTAATGAGGTCATTGACATGGTCGTTCGATACCGTTGTTTTCATAAGCATATCGTCCACGTATTTGGTCCTTGAACATGCGGTTGACCAGTCGCTGATGGGTGGCTCCAGCATTCTTGAGAACAAAGGACAAGAGAACAAAGGTCGGCTATGAATGAAGTGTGCTCCTGGTTTGGAAGGTACATTGGAATCTGATTGTAGCCTAAGTATGCATGCATGAAGGAGAGAAGTTGGTAGCCGACAGTTGAATCAACAAGCTGATCGATCTTCGAAAGTGGGAAGTTGTCCTTTGGGCATGCCTTTTTCAAGTCTTAGTAGTCAACACACTTTCGTCACTTGTCGTTTGATTTCTTGACCAAGACCGGGTTGGAGACCCATTCAGGGTAAAGGGCGTTGCAGATAAAGCTGTTATCGAGTAGCCTATCCAATTCCTCTTTGAGTGCATTCGATCTTTCAGTTTCCAAAATTTGACGCATCTATTTGACTGGAAGATGCTTTGGGTTGATATTTAGCATGTGGCAAACGATTCCTGGGTCGATACTGCATATGTCTGAGTGGATCCAAGAAAATACATCGAGGATGGACCTTAAGAAGTCCACAAGCTCTTCCTTTATTGCGGGTGGCGTTGCAATCCAACTTTCAAGACCTTTATTGGGTCATCAGGGTTGATCAGAACATTCGTCGTTGGTTCTACGGGGTAGCCCTCTCGAAGTATGGCTCTTCGTCCTCTATCGGATTGAGATCGTCGAAAAGAGGGCCGTGGCATTTGAGCCAGGAATTAGAAACATTTGATTGCTACGTGGAGATAGTCTTGGCGCAGGAAGGTTTGGGCACTATCTTTCACTTCACCTTGTTGACGACATCCTTCCATTCGATGGGATAGCAGGCTCTTGTAGTTGTTTGCTCTCCCTTAACTGTGCCTATCCCATTCTTTGTTGGAAATTTCATAAGGAGGGACCATAGTGACATCTAGAATTGAAACTCCGCAATGAATGGGCGACCGAAGATGACATTGTAGGGAGATATAGCCTCGATGACCACAAAGGTGAGGATTTAGACCCGACTATTATCCCCATCTCCAAGTTCAACTGGTAGGTTGACCATGCCTACGGGCTGGTCGGAAGAATCGTGGAAGCTATAGATCATGGTATGGCAGGGCTTCAAGTCTTTGGCCTCAAACCTCATCTAGTCATTGGCCAACTAGAAGATAATATTGACCGAGCTTCCTAAGTCGATGAGGAACCTTTGTGCAAAAGCGGGTCTATCTGAGAAGAGTCGACGAAAGGATCAATTGTTGGGATCTCAATTCTCGTACACTCTCTCTTGTGGAAGACAATATCGTTCTCATTGTCTTCTAGAGCTTGGTGGGAACAGATTCAAATAGGGAGGAGCATGCTTCGCAGCTGGCATGCTTAATGGAGTTGGCATTTTCGTCCATCTTTCAAATGCTTTCATGAGCGGGGTGAGGTCCTCTGCAAATAATGTTGATCATGATTCCACATGGACTTTGATTGGACGACCCTAGAGCCACATTAGTTGGAGGGAGAGCGGGAGTTGAAGGGCCCGTAGCTGCTTCAAGAGGAGCAGGGTTATGAACGTACTGTTCCATACGTTTCTCACGGATTAACTTTTCAACTGCATCCCTGAAGTGGCGACAGTCATTAGTGTTGTGCCCAAACATATCACGGAATCTGCAATATTTGTCGGAGTTTTTCTCGCGGTCAGTAGATTCCCTAGTGTTGGGCTTCTAGTACTGTAGAATGTTACAGATCTCTAGGTAGATGGCCTCCAACTCTTGGCTGAGTGTAGTGTAGTTCCTGTAATTGGGATAGTGGTCTTGCTTCTTGGGATCTCCAAGAGCTTGATTGTTGTTGTGACTGCCAGGTTTTCCGTTTTCGGCTTTTGCTTGAAAAGGGCCACCCCTTTTCCCTAATCGGAAGTTTCTCCGACTAGCTTTCCTTGGACACTATCGACGACAGTGCCAATGTGTGGGTTGTTAGGGTTCCTCCCTTAGGCAGCCCTATTGCCATGTCCCTCCTCTTGACATAATAATTTTCCGACCTTCTCGTAGAAAGATTCCAGAATCTTAGGCTTCTTTCTATCTATCCAAGCTCCAAACTCGGAACTAGGAAGGACACCTTTGGCGAGCTGGACAAGGACTATGCGAGGTTCCCGATCATCAACCTCAGCGTGGGCAGTGTTGAAATGCTATATGTAGTTTTTGAGGGTTTCCATCAGGCCATGCTAGAGGTTGGAGAGAGTGAGAGTATTCTTCGACATAGGCACATGCATTCTGAACTGTTTGACCATTTCAGTAGTTAGTTAATCAAAGATGGAGATGGAATTGGCCGGGAGATGGGTGAACCAAAGCAAAGTTGGGCCCTCCACGAAAACCAAAAACACTTGCACTTGACTGCATGCCCGACTGGAGTCCATGTGCCACTCGTGGCAGTTCAGAAAGCCGCAAGGGTAAGTCTTCCCCCCCATAGAGTGCAACTTGTAGCGTGTTAAAGCGTCGGGGCCACTTGACTTCGTGCATGGCTATGGTGAAGGGGATACGTCTCATGTTGGCTTTCAACATGTCGTTGACGTTCCCTCGCATATCCCTCAAGATCCTTTAGATCATGTCGGGGGAATATGCAGGCTGAACATCCGATGGTGGAATCCAGCATTCATGGTTCACCTCAAGGGTCGTGGGCCGTGGACGTCTTCTGGTATGGACATAGGGATCATCCCCATCCATGTTGTTGGCATTGTTCGCCTGATTCCGATGTGGTTGATGTTGATTCTGATTAGGCGGAACTTAGGCCTGTTCAATTGCTCGAAGCGTAGGCCCCAAGTTCAGAGCAACGACAATTGGGTTCTGTCGAGTATGGGGTCAGTTACCTGGACCTGGTTTATCATTAATAACCAAGTGGGAATGGTCGAGTTGACACGTTCCCTCGCTGAAAGTTATGGTAGTCCAATCACCGTTTCCATTGTCGTTGTCATGGGCATTAGTGTTGGCGAGGGCATTGGTGTAGAGATTCATCCTCCTTCTTTGGGTTGGGCCCCAAGTATTGGAGGAAGAAATTTGCGAAGCGTTGAGCTACGGCCGAGCGTTGTTCTGAGCAAGCTGGAGATGAGCAACGAGACATTGACTTTCTTGGAGTTGACGCATTAGATCAATTATAGTCTTCAATGTGTCGTTGAGCTCTCGAGATTATTTTTCAAATTTTTATTAAGCATGTAAAGCTGCGCTTGAGATGCAGGAGCATTGGGGTCCATAAGGGGAACGATATCCATGCCGGTCAAGTTCCCCACTGATTGGGGTGATTAAGAAGCAGCAGTGTTGACCCCTACGGAGGTTCCGACCATTGGGTTCTTTGATCGCTTAACTATCGTAAGCGGACTCGAGCGGTATGCTAGGAAGAAACCTGAGTAGCATGTTGAAGTCAAGATGGAAATGTGCAAAAGAAGACGAGTCTAAGTTCTTAGTGAAAGCACCAGAATGTTGATGGAAAAAAATGTCATCACACCCAAAGATTCTCTAATACTAGAGAATAACGTTTCGCGTAAGGAAAATAAAGTGCGGGAAGCAGATGTTTGTAGTGGTTCAGTCTGTGAGGGACCTACATCCACTTTAAAGGAGTTTTTCAATTTTTTATTCACAAAGTTGAGTTACAAGCATTGAACTTCATCATGGCATGCGTTTACAAGTGGTTCTATGTATTTCAGAGTCATATTACTCATATGCCTAGTCTTGAAAAAAAAGTGATGTATGCTTCTTTTTTCTCAAGAGCTATGCTGCCACTAAAGGATTTCTAGGAGCTTGTAACCCTTGTGAAGAACGAGCAAGGTGGTATTTATAGGTAGTGGGTTAGGTAGGAGTAGGTGAGATGTAGGGACCACACAGCTGAATTTCCCATCCTTTGAAGGCCAAGACTCCGAATTTCGCATCCCTCAATAGTTCACAAAAAACTTCGTATCCCCCCTGAGGGGTACGAATTTCATATCCCAAGGGATACGAAATTCTTATCTTAGGGGATATGACAGTCTTGTATCCCTTGGGGATATGAGTTTTCGTATCCCCCTAGGGTTACGAACTCGTATACTAGGGGTTAAGGAGTTTTCTTATCCATTGAGGGATAAAAATTCTCATATCCCCAGAGGAATACGAGTTTGTAACACAAGGGATACGGCGTCATCGTATCCCTTGGGGATACGAATTTTTGCATCCGCTGAGGGATACGAACTCGTATCCATGAGATACGTTGGAGGGTTTCTGTATGGAGGGGATGCGAAGTGGATGGTTTTACTTTAGAGGGACCCGAAGACAGCTATGTTGAACTATAGGGATTCAAACTGAAGGGGTTCAAACTGGAAGGGTTCGAAATGGAAGGATTCGAAATATTAGTGGCCAAGGATTCAAAATCTATGGGATTCGAATTGTTTATGTAGCACACCTAAGGGGATTCAAAATGTTTGTTTTAGGGGTGTTATGAGGCCTACACTCACACGACTTCTCGCAGGCTTGAATCCTTAGAGCTATGGTGACACTTGGGGATTTGGTGTCACGTGACGTGTTGAGTCGAGCGAGCCTGATATGCTTTCAGGAACCGGACCAAAAGGCCGGTTAACAAAATAAAACTGACCTTATCGGAAAATTTTATATTTCAATAGGTTTGGAACACCATCATATTCATTAATTAAATTTTATTATTTAAATTTTAGGTTTTATAAACTTACATAAGTTTAATTAACATAATTTGAATTAGTTAAATAGTTACATTCATATTCGACAGTTTTTTAATTTCACTTTTCAACGTTACTTACTTTTGTTCATATACAGAAATCAGTTCATTTATTTCATTCAATTCAAAATAAATTAAGGTTTTAAATATTAATTTTTTAAATCAAATCAGATTATTAATTTCAAGCCTATCAAAAATTTAGGTTGGTACAAACACAATTTTAAAGTCACATGAAATGTTAGGATTGCATAGAAAACACGTGATTATCTACTATGTATATTGTTCACTTATGACATGCACGATTAAAATACATGGCATGAAATATATCCAAGTGATATCTAATTCTTTATGACACGTGCGATGATACATATACACTACTTGATATGCTATGCTTTATTTTGATGTTCTCACACTACAAGTTCCCTATAGATTTAGGAAAAATCATTGTGGCTTAAAATAATATTTACCTGAATCACTATATCACTTTGATATTGAATTAGGATACGGGTTAAAATGATACATAACCGAGAATTCAATTAAGCAGGTTGAAATGATACATGTCCGACTCAATTGAACATAGAATAGAAAATTATATACGAATACCGTGGTCAATTAATTATTTCTTGAAAATTTATCAGTATGTATTGGTTTTGAAATTTAGTTTAAATATTTTTGTTTAAATTAATGTTGAAATATTTAAATTGAATATATGAATTTAAAATTAAAATTGATTTTAAGAAAGAATTTAATATGGCTTTTAATTGAAATTGTTGTTTAAAATGTAATTTATAACTTTAAAGTTAGGATTTAATATAAACTAATTGAATATAAAATCATTTAATTTAATTTAATAATTTTTTTTAAATATTTTAAATTTTATATAAAAAATTTATTTAGTTTGAAGATTAAATTTAAAAAATATTTGAAAAGGCATCTTAAAATTTTATTTCATTTAATATAATATAAATATTAATTTAATATAGTATCTTTAATAAATTTAATTTAAGAAAGAATTTAATTTTACAATTTAATTTATTTTAAACTATGTGAATGAAAAGGTTTGATTTTAAATAAAGATTTTATTAATATAAGGATTTAATTTTTGGTTAAAAATTTAATATAAGGTTTTGTTAAGCCTAATGGTTTAATCGATTCAGAATAAAATTCATAAATTTGATTTAAGTGACAAACAAGATATTTAACTTTGAAAGTGGTTTTGAATAATATGATGAAATGAAATGGATTTTGAATGTAAGTTTTAAACCAAGTTGAAGTAATGGTTTAAAATTGTAATTTAGTTGTAAGCTTATAAATTAGAAATTTGTATTGGTAAAATTTAAGTTGATTTGAATCAAGTGAACCAAAGACAAGCAACGAAAGACAAGCTCCAGCGCAAACTCATAAATGAGGACTAGGGTTTCCCTACCGCCACCACTTTCTTTTCTATCATCTCTTTCTTCTGCTTTATTTTTCTTTATAAATGCACTCTCCACACATTACCCAAGCTTTTCTTATTATTGTAGCTCCACACAAAAATCCCATCAACTTCCTTCCTTGGATCGGTTTTCAAATCACCCATTTTATCTGTCTGATCGAAACTCCTAAGGGCTCCCCTTGATCAACACTTCGTGATTCACTTCATTCAAGAAGCTTGTCCATTGCAAATGTTTACAGCACTAATGACGTTTTGCTTGTTTTAGTATTCATCGCTTTTAGCTTCGTTGTCGATGTCAATTTGGGTTTTTCTGGTTCAATCTCGACTTTTTGGTTTCGGATGCTTTTTTGGTTTGCAATTTCTGCCTTTAACTATTAATGTTAGTTCTTTCTCCCACCCTGCGCAGTGTATGTCATTTTGTTTGGGATGCAATTTGGTTTTTCTATGGCATTCAGTTAGGGAAAGCGTGTTGTTGTTATGAAAACTGGATGATGAAAGTGGTTGCTACTTCGTGCTGGCTCTCACCTTAAGTTATTCTGTTCGTGACCTTTTCTCGCCCTGCATAATGAATGTAAGTAATGTCAGCATAGTAGTCTAGACATGTGGTCTAGGTCCTATACTATAACCTAGGATAGTTGCAGTGGGGTCCACTCTAAAAGGCGATGTAGTAGTTTGGCAACCTTTCTATCTCTTGTACTTATTTGTATTTATTATTTATTATAATAAAAAATGTTATGGATCACTATAAAAATTGGTCGGCTTTGCTAAAAAAGTTGATTTGAATTGGAACTGGAAATCCAAATTTATGATAAGTTGATTTTTGAGTTACGAATATTTGGTAAAATTAAATTATTTTAGATTATTATTATTATTTATATTAGATTATTTTTCTTAAACTAATTTTTCTTTATTATTTGTTTTCCTGATTATTTTATAAATATTTAATTTAAACTATTTTATCTATTAAATTTTAAGTATATTTTACAGAAGTGTTTGTGTGTATTTTAACTATTATAATTGCACAACTATTTTCAATAAAATTATTTATATATTTTTTAACTATTACAATTTTATAACTATTTTTAATAAAACCATTTTATATTAAATTTACTTTTTATACATATTTTTTTAACTATTTTAAATTAAATATTTTTAAATATATTTTACTATTTTAAATAAAGTCTATTTCCAATCCGAATTATTAAATCTAAATCGATTTCAGATAAAGATTTCAATCAATAATTACATTTGTGAAATAGAATATAAAATCGAAATTTGAATTCGGTAATGAATTGTTTGATGATATGAGATTTGATATTCCAAACTAAATCCAATGCATAATTGTTTTAAGTAAATGATTATAAAATAAATACTTAAGTTAAATTGATTTACAACATTGAATATGATTTTAAATGTAAATGACCATGGTATGAAATAAGTGACTGGTTGTTAAAGAGATCATAGCCCGTATTAACATACTCTATGTAAATACTGATACACTATAACAATTGTGTACGTGGTGGAGAATCCAGCATGAAGTAGGACGGATTGGCGAACGCTACTGGAATGAAGTGAGAGAACAATGATGGATATCCTTGACCTCCGAAAAATAATTACAATGACTAAAACAGGGTTATACCATGACTAAGTGAGGTCGCTCCTCCGATTGAACATACTTCTTCGATACCATACCTATTACTTTGTGATTTTATTGGTGGTCACCCTTGACTTGGGAGTGTGTTTCGAGGAGGACGGTAGTAGCCGCTATGCATTACCACCAGTCGGCGAGGGCTACTGGTAGAATACTACTCTAGATATTGTCTTGCGTGCCTTATCATATTATCCCGATCGAGCCCCCTACGATTTTGATTTGTATTGTACTTATAAAGTGCTCTCTGATAGCCCACTAGTTTACGGTGAAGTTTACAGTATTGTATAGGCTGCAATGCTTATAAAAAGTGTAAGGATAAAAATGTAATCTAGCTCATGCTATTTTCAATAATATATTTATCATAGACATTATTATAATAGCATATTGTATTATATGTATATAGTTCCACGGATCCTTAGAGGATGAGAATTTCAAGCATTCTTTAAAAAACTTATGCATTTCTTTGAATATTTCACTTGAGTTGATTCACTTATATGAGAATGTCAGTTCTGACTCGAGTGTTTTGTTTTACTTATGCTCAGATCAGACTGGGTATCACAATATTGAGATTGCACCTTTAGGATCTGGATAGTTGTTGAAGACCTTATTTCTATCTATTTATTTCATTTATTTTTCTTATGCATTAGAAATCCATTATATTTAGACTTCTGTTGTATTTGGTCCTGTAATTCTGATATAATGTATAAGTTTTTGAGGTTTTGTATGTTTTATGAACTACTATTGTATTTTATTTATTCTGCTGCGAGATATTCTTTATGATTTATTTGTGATTCCATGATGATTTTTCATTTAACTCCATAGCAATAACAATATGTTATTTCAAACGATTTGAGTTGGTTTTATTATCGACTTAAACGATTGTAAATAGTGGATCACTATAGAGGTTCATTTGGTAGTTATAAAGCTTTACCCAAAATATAACATTCATTAGGAAAAGGACTATGAATCATAGACTTAGTCATTTTTATGTCTTGACATCATATTTGGTCTTCCTATATTCTTCTAATGTTGGGTGCCAAGTTTTATAAGATCTGAACTAAATTTGCTTATAGTTGTCAATTGAGCCCTCTTACCTATCTTTGAGTTGTTCAATCCATCGAGTATTTTAATTTGGGAATACTTGACTGCTACGAAACTTGGTGTGTAAACTAATAAGAAGCTTGAGATCATGAGGGTGTGGTTTATAAGAGGCTAATCTTCATCTATATGGATCAGTATTGATCCTTAGAGTATAAATCAGTGTCGGCCCATACACTAAGTTGATTTTATGATAAAACTTCTTGGACCTCTTTCTTGTCTTCATTTGATCCTATCTAATAAGGGAGTATGTGTTGACTTCTTATTTCCAAGATCTTCCATTTAAATCAAAAACCGATTTAACTGCAGCCATTCATTTAGCATCAACAATTATTCATCAAATATGAGTCCCCGCTAATTCATAAAAAATGTTGTGATTCGTCATTTAGATTTTTTAGGACATGAGAAGACATCGAAAAAGGAACATGAAATTTAATACATCGTTCAATAGTCCCTCAATGTCTATCTCGTTGTTCCAAATTTTGTCATCAAGAAATAAGGAATAAAATATTTTCTTATTAATTCCATTTATAATTTTCAAGCATTTATAACTCACAAATGCATGAAGGTAGCTGTCACATGTATCTAATCAGAACCATCTATCATACCATTTATTTAGCTGCATAAACCCACATTTTTTTAAAATGATTTGATGGTATCTAATTAGTGTTTAAGATTGGTTTGACATATGAAGACGTGTGAAATGAAAACAAAGGATTTATAGAAGTTCATAAAGAAGAACCACTATTATAATCAAGGTCAATCTTATTTATGATTTCTCCAACCAAAAGTAACTATTTCAGACCCAGCAAACGTTCGGCTGCACTCAAAAAATGAAGCACCCCAAATGCCCTTTGATTTCCACCAAGTATTTAAAGTAAAATAAGTGAGTGAAAGGTGAAAGAATGAGTGGAAGGAGAGAGGGAAGAAATGTGTAGCGGAAAATAGGAAGACCAAAGGGGTGCTCCACTATTTCGGGTGCCATTCAACCTGCCTGTTTCAAACCCGCTAGTTATCTTCTAAATAAGTGGAAAATGAAAGCATTTATGGAGCTGTAAGTTATACAATATCGAATAAAGAAGGATATACCATATTTCATGAAAAAATAACAACGTTTAGTGTGTAAATAGAATGATTTATTTGTCCAATCTGTAAGATGTCAAACAAGACGTATTGGGCTAACAACTTATGTATATGTAAATATACATACATATGTAAATATACATTATACACATTACACACAACAGAGAATAAACATTATACACATTACACACAACAGAGAATAATGAACATCACACGCACACATATGTATATGTAAATATACATATATGTATATATATTAGCAAATTCGTATTTATCACCCATTTCATTCTATTTTTGACGCATGTACAATCGATAATGCTGATGGATCAAGTATACTCCAATGCTGTGGTTTGATGTATCCTTAACACAAAGTGATGTGTTGTTTTGCCATGGCTCGAAGCTATGAACAAGCAAAAGAAAAGTAAAGCTGGCCTCGAACTATTGGTTTCGCCTATAATCAGCAATTTCAGCATAATGAAATAGAGGTTCAGTTTCACAATCTTGACTGGATACTGTTAATGCTTTAGTTTCCCTATAGTGAGCAAATGTGACAATATATAAGCCACGAAGAATCAAAACTCCACCAATGATGTTGTACCAAAAAAAAGTTCAAATTGTTGTAAAATACATTGCAACTAGGAACAGATGCACAAGGAAATGTACGCTGATGTAAAATCCAAGCACATACAAAAGAATGTAATCAAACTGGTCCGTGAAATTCTTAATGAGTACTGGTTTGAATCTGATATTATTAAAGAGATGGCTAAAAGCTTATCAAAGATATCGTTTTTAAAAATCTTATGTTTACAATGTTTTGTGAACTTAATAGTGCCAAATGTTTGGAAAAAAACAAAACATTAATAAACGGAAATAGGAAAAAGGCATAATCATACCATCAGAGAAAAATGGGTGTGCTGAGAAATACTGTTGATAAGAAAGATGAAGATGCTGGCTATAGTGGCATGTATAGAGCAACTGAGGCTGGGCCTAAAATTTTATTTAACCAAGTCATCAGTCCATAATTAAGAGCCGATGCAAAAATTCCCTAAAAAGAACAATACAATAACCCATTTCAGTAACTTCTAATTTATAGGAAGGCAGGTCCTCAAAATTCAAAAGCGAGGAACAAAAAACAAATGGCCCAGTACCATAATAAATATTTTTGTACATCATAAACAAAATTGACAAACCTGAAGACGTCTGTGACATAGAATTCCACTTAGTAAACAAAATACAATATTAAGGTATATAGCATCCACTGTCAATAAGGATAACGAATGTCCAGAAATCTTACTGCATATAGCACAACAATGACTTGAAATTTTGTTAGAATCCAGTCCTCAAAGGTTCTGCCAGCAAATAATGCTGAGAACATCATGAAGACTGTTCCAAATGAATACGAGTATGCTGTTAATGACAGGTTGGCAGGATACTTCTTCAAAACTCGAGCCTGAAAACCATAAGTGGATGCAATAACTAATTAGCGGAGTAGTTAAAAAACTTATATTTTTGACCTGCTCTCCTTTTAGTTCATTCAAAATTCAACGATGAACCTGCCACTTCCAAGTACCCAAAATTGTTGTTTTATTTCAAAAATGTTATCACCTGTTATGTAATGACGGTCGGAACAAAGCCTCCATTTATTTCATGCATATGAGCTGGCACACAACTCCCATATAACAAAAGGAATCCCTGATGTTACTTGCCTACCAGCTCATATTCATACACAATTCCTTCAATATATTCCATGATGTGGGACTATTAATTCCAAACCATCATCCCTCCTTAACAACATGCGAGGCTGTTGGGGAAATCTCGGTCTTTCCCACTTCGTGAAGTTAAGATAGGAAATTAAGATTAAAAGTAGCAACGGGATCACAAGCATTTATAATTCTCCAATATGGAGATTCTTCCACTATACAAAAGAATAGTAGGATTACAAGAATATGATTACAAAAGTAACTCACACTTGGTGGCTCAATCAAGCTTAAGGATATATACTTCCCAAGCTATCTCTCTTTTCACTCAAAGAGGCTTGTTAACTCTCAAGTATTTTTCTCACTTTAAGAAGTGACTTTCTTCCTTGAATTCTTGGATGGCTAGTAATAGGGCTCCTTCTCCTATTTATACTACTCAACCTGAGATTACTTGCATCTGACGGTAGAGATTGATTCTCTAGAATGCTCCATACTCTCTAGGAATCTCTACACTCTTCCATTCCCTTCTTTATTCTTCCATACTATTCCGAAAGGTTCCAGAAGGTTCCACACGTCTCTAGAATATTCCAGAGGGTTCCACACTCTTCCACAAGCTTCTACAGGGATCTACACTTCTCTAGAGTTCTCCAAAACATTCTAGAAAATTCTAGATTTCTCTAGAAACGTCTAGAATTTTCTAGAAACTCTCCAATTAAGGAGGGATCCCAACAAATCCCCCCCTCCCTACTTAATTGGGGGGTAGTAGTACGCCGGCACCTTGACAGCAATCTTCAAACTTCTTTGTTGGTACTACCTTGGTCATCATGTCAGACCAGTTCTCATCTGTGTGAACCTTGTCAAGGTGTATTTGCTTTTCCTCGAGAACTCCTCGGATCCAGTGATATCTTGTATCAATGTGCTTTGTGCGGGAATGAAATGGTGAATTCTTTACCAAGTAAATTGCACTTTGATTGTCACACTTCAAGACATACTTTTCTTGGTCCACTCCCAATTCATGCAACAAGTTGTTCGTCCATAACATCTCCTTGCAAGCTTCAGTAGCTGCGATATACTCTGCCTCTGTAGTGGATAATGCAATACACTTTTGTAGCTTTGATTGCCATTAAATAGCTCCCCCTGCAAAAGTGGTTAAGTATACCGATGTTGATTTCCGTGAATCAATGTCACCAGCCAAGTCTGCATCTGTATATCCTTCCAACACAGGTTTTCCTTTTCCAAAGCATAAACATCTTTTTGAAGTTCCACATAGATATCGGAGGATCCATTTGACTGCAACCCAATGCTCATTCCCTGGGTTAGCCAAGAAGCGACTGACAACACCAACTGCATAAGCGGTATCTGGTCTTGTGCATATCATTGCGTACGTGAGACTGCCTACTACAAATGAGTATGGTTTCTTCTTTATCTCCTACTTGTCTTTTTCACTTGTCGGACTCTGCTTCGAACTTAGCTTGAAGTGCCCAGCTAGTGGAGTATTAACCGGCTTGGATTTGTGCATGTTGAACCTTTCCAACACTTTCTCGATATATCTCTCTTGGGATAGCCACAACAGTCTTTTTGATCTACCACGAGTTATTCTCATCCAAAGGATTTGTTTACCCGGTCCCAAATCTTTCATGTCAAAACTCTTGCTTAGATTTTTCTTTAAAGCCGCTGTCTTTATGCGATCTTGTCCAATGATTAGCATATCATCAACATAGAACAGAAGTATGAGAAAGTCACTACTTACATACCTCTTATGAAGGCACAATGATCGCTTTCCGTCTTTTTGAAGTCATGTTCTGCCATGAATGCGTCGAACTTCTTGTACCATTGCCTTGGTGCTTGTTGAAGTCCATATAGACTCTTTGTGAGGCGGCACACTAGATCTTCTTTGCCTAGAACTTTGAATCCCTCAGGCTGTTCCATGTAGATCTCTTCCTCTAGGTCACCATGTAGAAATGTCGTCTTAACATCGAGTTATTCAATTTCCAAATCTTACACGGCTGCTAGGCCTAGGGCAACTCGGATTGATGACATCTTTACCACGGGAGAGAATATCTCTTCAAAGTCAGTACCTTTTTCTTGTCCAAATCCTTTGAAGACTAACCGAGCTTTGTAGCGAGGCTTTGAACAGTTCTCTTCGGTCTTGATTCTATATACCCACTTATTCTTCAAAGCTCTTCTCCCTTTTGGTAGCTCCACTAATTCATATGTATTATTCTCATGCAAGGATTGCATTTCTTCTTGCATGGCTATTCTCCACTCTTCTTTATGACAATCACTCATTGCTTCTTTATAGCTTTGAGGCTCCCCCTCATCAGTGAGTGTAACGTACTCCTCTGTGTTGTATCGGCTGGATGGCCTTCTGTCCCTTGAGGATCGTCTTGGCTCTGGTGCGATTGGAGTGCTATATTGAGGTTCTTCCTGGACCGGTTCATCATGAGTTTCATGATCTTCGGCATCACTACTTTCTTGGGTGTTATTATCTTCATGTCGAACCAAAGTAGGTTCAGTATTCTTATAGCTTCTCAACCTTGGCCTCTCTGAATTCTTGATACCTACAATTGTTTGGTCTTCGAAAAATACAACATCTCTACTGCGAATAACCTTCTTGTTAATTGGATCCCACAACCGGCACCCAAATTCATCCTTAGGTGAACGAAGATAGATACACTCCTTTGCCTTTGCATCAAGCTTAGCTCTCTCATCTTTTGGGATGTGAACAAATGCCCTGCACCCGAACACCTTGAGATGATTATATGAAGCCCTCTTGCCCGTCCAAACTTCCTCAGGAATGACTCCATCCAAAGGAACTGATGGTGTGAGGTTGCCAATGTCGATCACAGCCATTATAGCTTCTCCCCAAAATGATTTGGGTAACTTAACATGAGAGAGCACACAACGAACTCTTTCTTCAATGGTTCAATTCATTCTCTTAGCTAGCCCATTCAATTATGGTGTCTTGGGTGGAGTCTTCTCTAGCTTAATGCCATATTTATTGCAATAGACTTCAAAAGGGCCTCTATACTCACCTCCGTTATTAGATCGTACACACTTGATCTTCCATCTTGTCTCACGCTCCACTAGAGCATGGAATTCTTTAATGGGATCAAGCACTTGATCCTTTGATTTTAACAGGTGCAACCATACGTTTCTTGAATGATCATCAATGAAGGTGACAAAATATAGAGCACCACCAATGGATCTCTCAGACATCGAGCATACGTCAGTGTGCACGAGGTCTAGAATGTTCTTTCTCCTTATGGGCGGAGAAGATCTTTGGAAAGCAACCCTGTGTTGTTTTCCAGCTAAACAATGAGCACATGGATGAAGTGATTTACCTTTCATGTTACGGAGGAGCTGTTTCTGAACGAGTATGTGAAGACCTTTCTCACTAATGTGCCCAAGTCGTTGATGCCATATGTCCATATCATCAGTAGAGACATTTACTTCTTCTTTGCATAGCTTAGCTTGCATTACGTACAATGATCCTACCTTCTTTCCTCGAGCCTTAGTCAAACTTCCTTTGGTGAGCTTCCACATCCCTTCACCAAAGTAATTCATCAGACCATCATCATCTAGCTTTCCAGCGGAGATAAGGCTGAGGCGCGTGGTTGAAACATGCCTCACATCTTTTAAAACAAGCTTGCACCAGGTGCTTGTCGTCAGAGTAATGTCTCCTACTCCAACAATCTTGCTTATATTTTGATTTCCCATTTGTACCGTGCCAAAGTCACCTCTTTGGTAGGATGAGAAGAAGTTTTCATGTGGAGTAACATGGAAGGAAGCACCAGAATCAATAATCCAAGAACTCTCATCACAAGCAATGTTTAGAATGTTACTTTCACCAACGAGATATAGAAGATCTTCCTTCAATACTATGGCTGTAGTACTCTTTTCTTCTTGCTTCTTCGTTAGGCTTATTTGGTCAGGCTTAACATTACCGGCCTTTTGGTCTCTTTTGAAGCTTCGACATTCCATTTTCTTGTGACCCATATTTCCACAGTAATAACATGCAATCTTCGAGCATGACTTGGATCTTCCTCGAGATTGATGTGGATTTCGGCTCTTACTACGTCCATGAGTTTCATTCCTACCCTGATTCTCAACAACATTAGCTTTGGGATGAATAGACTCATCTCGTCCCATTCTCCTTGCTTCTTCACCAAGAAGGCTGTCACAGACGGTATCCATAGTTAACTTTCCTTCCGGAGCTGAGTTACTAAGTGTAACAACAAGTGTGTCCCAACTTTCCGGTAAGGAACTGAGGAGTAGAAGAGCTCGTAACTCATCATCAATCTTCATATCAATTTTTGTTAGTTGATTTACGAGCCCCTTGAAGTTATTAAAGTGCTCAATCATACTATGACCATCATTATACTCTAATTTCACCAACCATCGAACTAAATTGGCCTTGTTGCAAGGTGTTTTCTTCTGAATCATGGACTCAAGCTTTGTCCATAATTCATAGGCATTTGTATAAGTAGAAACATGCTCGAAGAGAGTTTTGTCAATGTACTTACGGATCATAGCAACAGCCTTCCGGTTCAACAGTTCCCACTGAGCATCACTCTTCCCTGCCACCTTATCTTTGTAGATGATGGGCTCATGCAAATCCTTACAATACAAGTGGTCCTCCATCATTGGCTCTCAATAGGAGTAGTTGTTGGCTGTGAGATTGGACATGTCTCCATCATGAGTGACATTATCCTCCATCTTGAACTTACACGAGCTTGATTACGGCTACAGATGAACCTGGCTCCGATACCACTGTTGGTGAAATCTCGGTCTTTCCCACTTCGTGAAGTTAATATAGGCAATTAAGATTAAAAGTAGCAACGGGATCACAAGCGTTTATAATTCTCCAGTATGGAGATTCTTCCATTATACAAAAAAATAGTAGGATTACAAGAATATGATTACAAAAGTAACTCACACTTGGTGGCTCACTCAAGCTTAATGATATATACTTCCCAAGCTATCACTCTTTTCACTTAAAGAGGTTTGCTAACTCTCAAGTATTTTTCTCACTTTAAGAAGTGGCTTTCTTCTTTGAATTCTTGGATGGCTAGTAATTGGGCTCCTTCTCCTATTTATACTACTCAACCTTCATAATGAATGGTGGAGATTACTTGCATCCGATGGTAGAGATTGATTCTCTAGAATGCTCCACACTCTCTAGGAATCTCTACACTCTTCCATTCCCTTTTTTATTCTTCCATACTCTTCCGAAACGTTTCCAGAAGGTTCCACAAAAACTTTGGTAAACATTACCCTTTACCTTATCGGTATCGGGGCTAACAAGAATGGTTGGGACAACAAACATCCATCTCGTTCGTACTTTGGATACTCGTATAACCATCAAAGATTGTTGAAGTGACTAATTCCTGGAAATAGTAAGCGTTGAGGACAAAGGAATCGTTGGAGTTACCAGTCCGCCGTCAAATCCCAGGGCTCAACCCTGGACAGGCAGTGGAAACTACCAAGCTGGAGTACGGTAGGGGCAGAGGGAATTTCCGGTGGAGCGGTTAAATGCGTAGAGATCGGGAAGAACACCAACGGCGAAAGCACGTCTCTAGAATATTTCAGAGGCTTCCACACTCTTCCACAAACTTCCAGAGGGTTCTACACTTCTCTTCTCCGGAACATTCTAGAAAATTCTAGATTTCTCTAGAAACGTCTAGAATTTTATAGAAACTCTCCAATTAAGGAGGGATCCCAACAGAGGCAATCCCTAACATCACCTAATTTCAGTCCCTATTCGTTCATCTGTATATACATTCCTGAAAATGGTATTTTTGGTTGGTGACGTTAAGTTGTAACAGGATGGAATATAAAATTAGATATTAGGAGATAAAACGCTAGTATATAATATTAAAAGATTATGCATTTTTGCGAAGTTCTGAATTAAAAAGCCCAATGGTTGTTACAGGAAAGGTCTTCACTGAAGTGCAAATGACAACGTTATATAGTCATAAAAGATACAATGCAGAATTGGATGAAAAAGGAAAGATCGCGTTGCAAGCTAAATTGATGTGTTGCAAATGAAGACAACCATGTCACATGGTATAATCTTCCTGACATCAGATAGAGGTATTTCATATGAATTCGTGCATCTAGTAGTGGTCAGTACCACTGTTTTCGATGAACGCTTAAGTTTTGATAAATGCTGTGAACATTAAAAATCTCAAAACAATAAATACGAATATGCCTAGTGAATACAGTGACAAAAAACATTCAATTATTTAGTACCTGCAAAGCTAAAAAATCTGCCATGCAAAAACAATTTCCTACAAGGCACAGAACACCAATATTCCATGAGTAAGGCAAGTTGAACTAACTGAGATGCAAACAACGCAACATGCTTTAGTTGACTCGTTGCATTTTGATATGATGAATCAATTCTTGTATTTCCGAAAATAGAGGTCCCTTTATAAAAAGCCATAAAGACAGCCCCAAATATACAGACAATCTTATTTATTCAATGCTTTGATAGTTTTTCCTTTTCGTTTCAGGTGGAAACTAAGACGTCACTAAAGACCAAGCTTGTAAGAATGCTTTGATAGTTAATAATTCTAACCAAATTTTAATAATAATAAAATGGTAAAGTTGTAAAAATATCGAAACAACAAATTTGGGCATAGAGGAATCCATGTGCCTAGCATCTCTGTGATTATTTTGTTGAGATGTAATTTTCAGGAAGTAGTGTTTTTAGCTTATTAAAACATCATTTCGCTAGTATCCAAAATATTTCAAACAAGAGATATCAATCAAAGTCACATGGTTAGAAGTAAAATTTCAAATTTCGTGCTCTGTTCAGGTGGCAGCGGCTCCTAAATTGCTGAGAATGTACACGAGATACAATAGTATTCGTTAATGGGTAACATTATGCCTCATTGATGAAACCAAACCATTTGTTGATGAGTCACAAATCAAGAACGAGCCAACCTTAATTGATTTTGACATTCTGTTCAGAAACATTTGAAACAGGCTGTTGTAAATTTTCAAAATTAGTTTTGTGATATGGGTTTGTTTTTTGAAGAGGGAAGCAAGAGTGGAAAAAGATAAGGTGTAGGGGTTAGTCCCACATTGTAGAATATAGGTGATTTTGTCTCTATATAGGTAAAAGCTTGTTGTATGATATCAAAAGAAAGAAAAGAAGGAGTTATAAGGGAGTGGATCTTGGTCATGAACTTGACATAAATAATAATATTTAAAATGCCAAAAGATGGGCCTTGGGTCTTTTGGGGTCTCGTAGGTAAAATTTCAACCAATCGACTTTTTTAGGCTCTAGACATCACACTTCGCTGTTTGTAAGTATCCACGCTCAGAACTGTTGCAAAGTGCTCAAAAAAATTACATCTTCTTCTTCCTCCACTGATCCGCAACACCATTCAAGCGTTTCTAACGTTGTCGTTCCTGTAACGCCTTAGAGGTGTTGCAAAATCTAGAAAGTGTTGCAGATTTGTTCTCTTCTTCTTCTCTTCGTTCTTGCTCTCTACTTGCATCATCAGAAACCAAATTTAAGAATGTTCTTGGTCGGATCAAAATCGTATAAATTTTGAATCCGATTATGATGTTTCAAGGCTTCATTGAATCCTGAAGTCAATAATTCATTAACCCATTTGTACCTGGTGGGTTGAACTATTGTCTGAAAGAATTTTCTCCGCAAATCCTTGAAATCAAAAGTACGACAATAATTCTCCTCCATTAGCGTCTCAAACCACGAAATCCCCAACAAAATTTTCAGATAATATATTCACCCATGGAAGGTTTGAGCTCATTGCAAGTGATGAATCAGAAACCAAATTTAAGAGCGTTCTTGGTTGGATCAAAATCATACAAATTTTGAATCCGAATCTGATTATGCTGTTTCAAGGCTTCATTGAATCCTGAAGTCAATAGTTCGTTAACCCGTTTGTACCTGGTGGGTTGAATTATTGTCTGAAAGAATTTGCTCCGCAAATCCTTGAAGTCAAAAGTACGGCAATAATTCTCCTCCATTAGCGTCTCAAACCACAAAATCCCCAACAAAATTTTCAGACAATATATACAATCATGGAAGGTTTGAGCGCATTGCATGTGATGAATCAGCATTTGACAAAATTAGAGCATTTTGATGGAGAGAACTTTACTCGTTGGCAAGAGACCATGAAATTGTTCCTGATCACGATCAAATTATTTCATATTCTCGAAGATGGATTGGCGAAAAGGTAGGAAACCGATAAGGATAGTGCGGAAATAAAAGCAAAAAGCGCAAAGAGGAAGATTTTCTAGGCAGAGGCCACATTCTGAATGCATTGTCTACTCCGATATACAATGCTCACAGAACCTTGGACACCGCGAAGGCACTCTGAACTGCACTAGAAAGCAAATATCGCATCTCTGAGGCAAGTAATAAAAAAATTCTTATATGCAATTTTATGGATTTCAAAATGGTCGCCAACAAGACCATAATTGGACAAGTAAGTGAAATTCTACTATTGGTAAATCAACTTAAGGATGCCGGTATTGATCTCCCTGAATCGTTTGTTGTTGGAGTTATTATTTTGAGACTCCTGAATTCTTGGAATGATTATAATAAAAAATTAAAACAGGCGGAAACGGATTATGATTTAGACGGTTTACAGCGTCATCTTCGTATTGAAGAGGATTCTCGTAAACACGAGCAAGATGATAATCCGGAAACTGAGTCTCAATCTAAGTCTAATAATGTTGAAATTAACGATAAGTTGAAGCCTAAGAATGAGACACAGTTTAAAAGAAGATAATAATTCCAAGAACAAGAAGAAGGTGACAGTTATTATTGTCACAAACCCGACCACTATGCCCGAGACTGTCGTCTTCGGAAGAAACAACAAAAAGCGAATGTGGTCGAAGAAAAGCATGTGGCTATTGTACAAGAGGCGAACTCCGTTAGTGGCATAGATAGTGATTGGTGGCTCGATACTGGAGCAACTATTCATATTTGCAAAAACCGTAATCTGTTCAAGACTTACGATGAGAATAATGGAGAATCTAGCGAAGTGACTGGCGCAAAAAAAGTTGCAAGCAAAGTTCTGGGAAAAGACACTATTAAATTAATATTCACCTCTGGGAAAGTTCTTACTTTAGTCACTATATTTTATGTACCTGATATGTGTAAGAATTTGATTTCTGGATACCTTCATAACAAAGGAGGATTCAAGATGGTGTATGAGACTGATAAGTTAGTGTTGTCCAAGAATAGAAAATTTATTGGACAGGGATATTCTTGTAACGGCATGATTAAGTTAAATCTAATGAAGAAATCTTCTGCTTATATTGTTGATTCTGTTAATTTATGGCATAGTAGATTAGGACATGTTAATTATAAGTCACTTAGAAATATGCATAAATTAGGATTAATTTCTAATTATGATTTTGAATCTATTTCTAAATGTGAAATATGTGCTCAAGTAAAAATACATCGGAAATCCTTCAAATCTGTAGAAAGGAAAACTAGTTTGCTTGATTTAGTATATAGTGATGTGGGTGACTTAAAGAGTCATATCACCTATGGTGGTTACCGATACTATATAACATTTGTTGATGACTATTCTAGGTATGCTTATGTATATCTAATGAAATCTAAAGATGAATCCTTTAATAAATTCATAATTTACAAAGCAGAAGACAAAACACAATTAGGAATCAAAATTAAAGTGTTACATTCAGATCGTGGTGATGAATATTTTTCAAATGAGTTTACTTTGTTTTGCAAAAAAAATGGTATTATTCATCAATGTACCGCCCCTTATACACCATAACAAAATGGTCTTGCTGAAAGGAAAAATAGAACTTTAGTTGAAATGGTTAATGCCATGATCATAAGTTCTAATTTACCTTACAATTTATGGGGGGATGCTATATTATCTGCGTGTTACATTTTAAATAGACTACCATTTAAAAAGAATAATATTTCCCTATATGAATTACGGTTTAATAGAAAACCTAATCTTACTAGACTTAAAGTTTGGGGTTGCTTAACATGTGTTAGAAAACCAGACCCTAAACGACCAAAGTTAGGTAATAGAGCTTTTAACCATGTTTTCATAGGATATTCTCTTAATAGTATAACTTATAGATTTGTTATTCTTGATACCTTAAAAGTCATATAATCTGTAGACGTAGAATTTTTTGAAAATTAAACTATTGAGAATCCATTAAGATCATCTAGTCCAAAACCAACTGAGACTAATGATACATATGACGATGAATATGCTCCTGCTTAAAACAGCAAGGAAGTGTCAGAACCAGATGATAGTAATGAACACATGAGAAGAAAAAAGAGCGAGAATAGAAAAGGACTATGGTCCTGACTTCATAACATATCTCGTAGAAGGCAATAAGGACGAAGTCCTTAATGTAACAAGATATGAAATGAACGTCGATGATGATCCCAAAACTTATTCTGAGGCTATGAGTTCTAGAGTTTCTAATTTCTGGAAAGAGGCTATCAATGATGAAATGAATTCCATAACGTTAAACCAATTTTGGGTTTTAAGCGATTTACCTCCTAGTGCTAAACCAATAGGATGTAAATGGATATTCAAGAAAAAGTTAAGCACAAATGGATCCATTGATAAATTTAAAGCCAGATTAGTTGCTAAGGGATATAAACAAAGAAGGAGTTGATTATTTTGATACACATGCTTCAGTGGCTCACATATCTTCGATACGCTGTTTAATAGCACTTGCATCAATTCATAACTTGGTCACACATCAAATGGATGTAAAGAAAGCTTTTCTAAATGGAGATTTGGAAGAAGAGATATACATGGAACAACCTGAAGGTTTCATAACCCCAGGGCAAGAAAAGAAAGTCTGTAAATTAGTTAAATCTCTTTATGGCCTGAAGCAAGCTCCTATGCAATGGCATGAGAAGTTTGATAAAGTTGCACTGTCATTTGGATTCATTGTTAATGACGCAGGTAAATGTATCTATAGCAAATCGGATAACAAGGATTATGTTATAATCTGTTTATACGTTTATGATCATGCTGATATTTGGTTCCAATATATCCTGTGTAAATGAAACTAAGAAGTCTCTATCTTCTAAATTTGATATGAAAGATTTGGGAAGGCTGATGTAATTTTAGGAATTAAAATCATTAGGAAAACGAGGGAGTTATTACTAACTCAATCTCATTACATTGAGAAGTTCCTAAAGAAGTATGATCACTATAATGACAAACCAACACCAACTCCTTTTGATCCAAGTATAAAATTAGAAAAGAATACTGGACGTACCATTTCTCAATTAGAATATTTCAGTATTATTGGGAGTCTTACGTATGCTATGCATTGCACTAGACCAGATATCGCACATGCTATAAGTGTATTATGTCTATTTACGAGTAATCCAGGTATCGAACTCTGGGAAGCCATTTCCAGAGTCTTAGCTTACTTGAAGGGAACCATAAGCTATGGTTTATCTTATAAAGGATATCCTGCTGTAATAGAAGGATATAGTGATGCAACCTAGAACAATGTAGAATCCAAATCCATGTCTACGACTGGTTGGATATTAATATTAGGAGGCGCTACTGTGTCTTGGGCTTCCAAGAAACAAACTTGTATATCTGATTCAACTATGTTATCAGAATTGATTGCATTAGCAGACGCATGTAAGGAAGCGGATTGGTTTTGAAATTTGTTAGTGGAAATCCCATTATGGAAGAAGCCATCTCTAGCAGTCTTGATTAATTGTGATAATCAAGAAACGATATTTCTAATAAAACATATAATGGAAAGTCTAAACATGTGAGTCTAAGACATCACATGGTGAGACAGTTATTCAAAAGTGGAGTAATAACTGTTGACTACATAGAAACGAAGAAAAACTTGGCTGACCCACTTACTAAGAGTCTTCCAAAGGCTATGGTTTCTATAAAGTCTAAAGAAATGGGACCAAGGTCTGTGAATGAAGATTGATCATCCTTAACAGAAACCCAATCGTGTCTTGAAAAGGATGGACAAAGTTCAAAGGGTACCAACAAGTTAAGGAAATGATTATGGAACACTAAATCAATAATCCCATAATGTTTAGTGTTGGATTCTGCATGAACAAAGGATGGATAAATATCCTTAATAAGTCTAGAAACCCGAAAAGGTGTCTCGCAGAAACACCTTAAGTGACTTACCTATATGAGTATGGAAATCAGGTCGTTTCCTAGGAAAGTAGTACCGCTTTCTAAGTAGACTCATGAACCAGGATTTAAGCACATGGCCATTAACGTGTTAAGCAATACAAGACACTCTAATTAAGGAATACAACATGTTGATTGTTGCGGTTTTATCATTAAGGGATACTTGGTTCAAGATTCGTTTACCATAGAATCTCGATAGAACTTTGAACGGATTACACTAAGTAAAAGTTCAAATCAAAAAGATACTTTTATTTATGTGTTGTTTCCACGATAATGCAAATCTTGATCTTAGAACTACATACGCTTGATCCCACTTGTGTATGTAGGAAGTCGCACTAGTGATTCAGCCATCCACTTTAATTTATTTTGAAAATTGGGGGAGATTGTTGTAAATTTTCAAAATTAGTTTTGGGAAATAGGTTTGTCTTTTGAAGAGGGAAGCAAGAACGGAAGAAGATAAGGTGTAGGGGTTAGTCCCACACTGTAGAATATAGAGGAGTTTGCCTCTATATAGGTAAAAGCTTGATATATGATATCAAAAGAAAGAAGAGAAGGAGCTATAAGGCAATGGGCCCTAGGCATGAACTTGGCATAGATAATAATATTTAAAATGTCAAAAGATGGGCCATGGGGCTCTTGGGGTCTCGTGATCCAATGGGCCATGTAAACCAACCAGTCGACAGGTTAAATTTCAACCGGTCGACTGTTTTAGGCTCTGGTTAAAAACGGTCGATCGGTGGAAATCAAGCGGTCGACCGATTGACGCCCGCATTTGAATCGCAACGCTTTCAGAACGTTGCAGACGAAGATGCATGGCTTCAAATGAACGGGCGCGACGTTTTTCAGTGTAGCAACAGATGTGACTGTTGCAAATAGACATCACACTTCGCTATCTATAAGTATCCACGCCCAGAACTGTTGCAAAGTACTCGAAAAAAAATTACATCTTCTTCTTCCTCCACTGATCCGCAACACTATTAAAGCGTTTCTAACATCGTCGTTCCTGTAACGCCTTAGAGGTGTTGCAAAATCCAGAAAGTGTTGCAGATTTATTCTCTTCTTCTTATCTTCATTCTTGTTCTCTACTTGCACCATCAGAAATCAAATTTAAGAATGTTCTTGGTCGGATAAAAATCATACAAATTTTGGATCCGATTACGCAGTTATAAGTCTTCATTGAATCCTGAAGTCAATAGTTCGTTAACCCGTTTGTACCAGCTGGATTGAACTATTGTTTGAAAGAATTTGCTCCGCAAATTCTTGAAGTCAGAGGTACGGCAATAATTCTTCTCTATTAGCGTCTCAAACCACAAAATCCCCAACACATGAAAACTAAGCTGATGATTTTAACAGTCACATACTACATTGTACACACCTCCTCTGTCCTGTTAATAAACTATAGTCATTGCCAAACAAAAATATTAAATGCTACAAACTCACAGCTATCCCTGATAATTACATAAGAAAACCCCAAAAGAAAAGGTCTATATTTGTAATTACAGAGTCTTAATATGTGTCCAACGGCCAAATGTTAACTTGTCCTGGTTACTTTGAATAAAAAAATAACCATTTAACTTGGGACTTTGCTATACGTCTCAAAAGTTACAGATGTATAAATGCGACAACAAGGGGTGTTATGTGGGACATAGGTGCCACATAGCTATTGACTCTCTTGCCCCATATTATTCCGTGACAATCAAGGAGAAATAGCATATTCGTGTATTATATTTCATGCTTAGGCTGGTAATAAATTTTAGGTCAAATTTGTGGATATAAACCTCCTAGACCTAATTTTCCTTATTCGTGTATGCCCTCCAATCAACTCATTTGGTTTTTTTGGGACAAAAAATTCTCCATTTTATCTTGTGGTATGGCTCTTTATGCACAATTAATATGGGATATTTTCAGCATTTCCTCCAAAGTTTTGTTTTTAAATAGAGAAGAAGAGTGAAGAAGGAAAGATGAATGGTGATAGGGAATTATATTTGTTCAAATTTGGATTTCTCATGAGAAGTTTCGGTCATTTGACCACTCAAATGTTTGTTTTGTTGTGAGGAAAGAATTATGCATAACCACAACAATCATCCATCAAACTAACCGAACTGGATCGGGTTTGGATTCAGGTGTGAATCCGAATATATACTTAGATAGATTTTTTTTGGGGCCGAGAACATAATTTCACTTCTACTATTTGGTGGAATAGGTGAACGTACTTGTAAAGGAAATGATCTCTACATGGAAATGAAAGAATTTGGGGTAATTAATGAAAAAAATTATTGCATAATCAATAGTCGCTCTAGTCTATGTTCAAATGAATGAACCACCAAGAGCTCGTATGAGAGTAGGTTTGACTGCACTCATTGTTTTAAAAAACCCGCCTCAATGCTCGCCTCGAGGAAATAAGAGATAAATCGCCTTGAGGCGTATTCCAAAAGGCTTTTTTACCTCTAAAGCTTACGCCTTAAAATCTTGCGGTATACAAAGCGCATAAAGCGCACGCCTCGCACGCCTCAAGCATTTGAGGCATATGACTTAAAAACTTGTTTATCTTTAGTTGTAGGTCATTAAACTTTAATTATTTAATGGAAATAAAAAAGATTGTATAATATGTATAGACAGACATTTTGAATTAATGTAGGCTTACCCGAAAAGCTCTTGTATAGTTGGTTCCTAATTTCTATTGTTGGCTAGGTTAATTTAAAATGAACAAACGGGATGTTGCATGGAAGTGGTTAAAAATTAAGTATGTGTATTGCGCTTTTTCTCTACCCGAAAGGCTTACACCTCAACGCTTCGAGGCTTACACCTTGCCTCACGGACCCGAAAATGTCTCATGTACGCCTTTTGCGTTTTAAAACATTGACTGCACCAACCATTGCAGAGAGTATTCTAAAGCACTTTTAACTCAGACAGGCAACTAATGAAAAAAATATTGCAAAATCAATAGTCGCTCTAGTCTATGGTCAAATGAATGAACCTTCAACGTTCTTGATTAATTATGATAACAGGTTACGATATACAATGTCCTTAATAAGATATATAATGGAAAGTCTAGACATATGAGTCTAAGACATCAAATGATAGGACAATTACTCAAAAGTGAAGAAATAATTTTTGACTACGTTAAAAAAAATCAACTAATCCACTACTTTATAAGATTCTTCCAAAGGCAACGGCTTCTATAAAGTCGAAGGAAATGGGATTAAGATTTGTGAATGAAGATTGATCATCTTTAATAGAAGCCAAATTATGTTTTGAAAAGGATAGACAAAGTTCAATGGGTATCAGCAAGTTAAGAGAATGATTATGAACAATAAATCAAGAAATCCCATAATATTTAGTGTTGGATTTGGTAAGAACAAATGATAAATAAAGTATCCTTAATAAGTCAAGATACTCAAAAAGGTGTATTTTACAAGCACCTTAAGCGACTTACCAATATGATTATGAAAATCAAGTCGTTTCCTAAGAAAGTAAGATCGCTTTCTAAAAGTATACTCATGAACGTAGGATTAAAAGCTAATGATCATCAACGTTTGAGCAATACATAACACTTTACTTAAAAAAATCAACATAAGTAATTGTTCCATTTTTACCATCAAGGATACTTGATTCAAAATTCGTTCACCATAGAATCTCGATAAGACTTTGAATGGATTACACAAAGTAAAATTTCAAATCCAAAAATACCCTTTATTTATGCTAAGCTTAATCTAGAACTACTTTGGATTCAGTCCCAATCACTTAGGCGATGCAGCAATTCAGTTTTTTAAGCTTAAAAATATTTTAGAAAATTAAGGGAGAGGATGTTTGATAATTTCAATATTTACTCCACTGTTCTATTTTTTAAAGAGAGAAAAAGAGGGAAAGAAGAATAGCCCCACACCTTGAGAAACAAGGAACCATGTTATTTAAATATTGGTTACTTATGAGAATATTGAGTCATTTAGACACCAAAATGTTTACTTTATTGTGAGGAGAGACGTCATGTGTAGTCACCATGCGCGCCGCCATCAACATTCATCAGACCTACTAAACTGGGACGGATTGAGCGGGTTTGGATTCGAAAATATACTTAGACAGAGTTCTTTTTTGGACCAGATTTAAATTTAAATTCAAACAAATGGTTTTGCCGAGAGACATGACTATTGGTGATGGATTTGAATGAACGGGCATGACCATTAGTACTAAATTTGAAAACCTTTGGAAATAAATGTAGCATTTGGACAAAAGACATCCCTTTAAATGCTATATAGATGTCTAGAACCATTGTTCATAACATAATTTTTCTTTTTCTTCTTTATTCAGAATTGCAACGCCAGAGAGTGTTCCAAAACACTTTCAACTCAGACAAATTTGCGATACCTACAAGGTGTTGTAAACACAAAGACGTTGCAGATTCTTTCTCTTCCTCTTCTTTACTCTAATATACTCTAAATTTTGCATCACCAGAAACAACAACAAAGCGTTCTTGGCCAGATCAAGATCATATAAATCTTGAATCAGATTAAGTTCCTCTAAGACTTCATTAAATCTTGAAGTCAATAGTTTAATAATTCGTTTTTACTTGATAGGTTGAGCTATCGTTTGAAAGAATATATACTCTAAATTATTGAAGTCAGAAGTACGGCGTTATCAACATCTTCCTTGTCTCAAACCAATTTTTTAACAATTATTGATTACGTGACAATTTATTAGTGAAGGGCCAACCCACACATGGAATATCCGGTTTGGTAGCTGTCGAATGTACATAATGTCGTCAACTGTCATCTATGTCTACCTCTGAATTTTTTTCCGAATATCGGATATCATCATCCACAAATACGGACATATATCAGATTAATTATCATAGCAGTTAATCATCTATAAATCAAGAATCATAAATAGAAAATTTTAGTCTAATATTTTCTTCCAATTACCTTAAATATTAAAACATGCAAAATCAAGAACCACGATGATAAGAATAGTTTTGAACATTAATTTATGTATTGCATGCATGTAATATAAACTATTAACATGATGAAGTAATAAACACGTCTTTCATTGTACTAAAATACAAAAAAAAAACTAAAATATTAATAAAAGATGAAAGAATAATTTTTGAATGTGGATGCATTTATATTCGCATTTGTATCCATCTTTGTAGATATTGGATATTTTTTGGCTCTTCGAAATAAGAATTAGAACGGATTTCAAATGTTTCGGATATACAATTGCAGCCTCATCTCAGTGATTTATGGGCGAAACTAATTGGAAATGTCATTGATTAAAGAGGTATCAGTTAATTGAGAACTACTCATTCATATCATCAATCATTAAATAAGAAAAAGTTAACAACTTACAGTATCAACCAATGTTTTCATGCCTAGATCAAACCGCGATTCGATCACGAATAACCATAGACGATAGAACACTTTGGTCTGTACTAAATCAAACATCAGTCGTGCATAAATGTAAACCTTCAAACAAGTGGTCTAGCCATCCATTTAACCTGGTTAAATGTTCTTTTATTTCCACCTACTTTATCACCTCATTCTCCCTCATTCTCATCCATTGTATTGTTTTAAAAAAAAGAAATAAATACACGTTGCAAAAATCAGCATCGCCCCAAAATTTAAATGTCAAACTTAGTCACTTCATTCTTCGCCGTCGCAAGCTTCGTCAAATTCGTCGTTATTAAATTTTTGTCATTGTACATTGCTTTTGTGTACACACCTGTAGTTAGGCACGGTAATAGTACAAAAATTTTGATTGCAGACCTACAACTTTCTTACCTAGCATTTATGTTTTAATACTTTTGTTATAGCTTGTATTTAAATTTGTAAATTAATACAAAGTATCTTGGATAGTGTGAGTGGTTGAACAATCAAACCTTAAATCTTGAGTCATCACAGTTCAATGTCCGATCATGCAAACTATGATATCAACATTCTCCACACTCAAAACTGCAATTTTCTTCTTCTTCTTTGACTACACACTAAGTTTCTATTTCACAGGCAATATTATTTTTAATAAATTTCAAAAATGAGTTCTAACAAACAATTTCCTAGCATCCATTATGCAAATTCTCTTTCTCTCTTGCAAATGTATGAATCAAGAAACATAATATATTATAATTCAAACATAAAGTATGATATTATCTTATTCAAGCAAAGCTTGGAGCAAAAGTCTCACTGATGATGCATCCACTAAGTCTAATAATTCAGTAATTTTTCGTTAGATAGATCTAGAAATAGCAATAAAACAAGTAATATGAAGAAAAAAATTAGACTACACATTTTTTCATAAAGAACAGGAAAACATGAAGGAAAAACAAAATACGGCCAATTATGACATGTTGCCAATGTTCTTCAAATTTGGATAATTTTCTCTGAGAAGCAATTATGTCACGCACAGAATTCGCCCTGTCTCCGAAGAGACGGAAGAACATGGATTGTTTGAGAACACGACGCATCATAACACAAAACGATAGAACATTTCATTGCTATTACAACAATAGTACATCAGAGTACAAGAATATCAGAGTGCAAATAAATAGTATATAGCGGAATTACAATATCAGAGAATAAATTACATAACAATGGGAATAAAAATGTATAAATACAATGCACAGTGGAAATACATAAATTAAAAAAACTGAAAGAAATACATGGATATAAAGCTTTTCGAATATAGCTCCAGCCATAAATCAGGATCCTGTTATATAGAAATTTGTAAACCAAAACTACTAGCTTCCCGCATAGAAAATATGGGCATCCAGAGTTTAGGCGGAAATTATAAACTCCAGGTCAGTCATGGGATTGGTGTGAGAACTTAAAACAACTATTAAAACTTTACTTAAAAGTGGGAAAAATCAAGGGACCACGTCGTATAACACGGAACGGGTTTACTCGACATGAGTATCAGTTTAAAATAAAACAACGCAATGCTTTTTGAAATATTAAGCTAATATAAGACTCAGATCTCATCACACAATGCAAAGCAAAGTGTAGGGTAGAGTTTTACCTTATAATATCCAAATATGATACGCTTTAAAACAAATGATTTTGATTTTATTATAAGTGCATAGTGCTATAAACTATTTCGAATATAAATGTATCAATCATAGATGGCATAAGTACTATATATTATGTCGCCATATAGGTTTACAACTAAAACCGAAAAAGTCGCTTGTCGGAAATATGATTTCCATCATGAGTCAAGGCAAGGGATGGTCTCCTTACCGAATTCGGATCACCTCTAGAAAGATGATTCAGGATCACACCTACGGGCAACCTTTGGATCCTGCAGGGTCGGTCCACACCTAACTTTTGTGGATTGGTTATTCCTGAACAATATGTTTCCTGGTCCTATCAGACCTACAATCTGGTCAGTACATCGACCATACGAGCCTTTTAGTTGGCTCTATATCCGAGACGTCTCGCAATCTATCATCCACATAAGTAAAAATGTCTGGGCTCCATACCACGACATCACTTCTTGCTAGAAAGAAACGTATGCACTCCATGTGTCCCTTATTCCGTTTTTGACTCATACCGGGGTGTGAGGCTCACGAATTAACACTATACACAAAGTTGTGCTAATTAAAGCCGTGTTTTGATCATCATCCACGAGGCCTTGCTTTTCAATAAAAGCCTTGATCATTGCATCTCGGCATGCCACATTGTCAATCCATACTATGCCATTGATTTCCACCAATATGTAACCTTTAAGCTCGTACATCTCAAAGAAGGGTGTTGAGAAAGAGAATAAATTATCCACCATCGAGCAGATATATATTTAGCAGAGCTCAAAAAATACATCGCAAAGTATAATGTCACACATGAAATCCATTTACAAGTTCGTTCTGGGTTTGAATGAAACCGAAAGCACCTTATTCATCGTCCTAAATGTCCAATACATGAAAGAGGTCCTCGCATATCCGGTTGATCTCCAAGTACGTCTGGACGACCACCATACATAACCTCTACCTGGGCGTACTTTCCAAGTGAGACATCATAGTGGCCCAAACGATGTGAAGATCTCCGGTCTTCAACCACCGTCTTCATTTTCGACATTTAATCGTCGTAGCAGTTATTTAGAATGGGTTAAACCCGGTCTTTTCGAATAACTGGCGCGTCTTTATAATCATGTGATAAATGCACGAAGATCGCGCACATCTCATTCCAATCCAGAATATTCTTTTATTCAAATATTCACATCTATCTCGAAAGGTTCCCATTAATTTTATCAAAGATAAATTCTTCTGAACTTATAGTTTAATCTTCCTTTGTATATCATTTTCAAAAGTTTTTATTATATCTTTTCACCACTTTAACCAAATTAAGGTTTACAAACTAGTCCGAATTATCAAGCCTTACCAAAGTAATCATTTACTATTCCCAATCCCAACATACTCATCCCATGGAGCAAAACTAGTGATACTCCATATCTAGCACCCATCGTGTTATTGGTAAATTTAATCACCACTTAACGTTCAAATCTAAATAAATATTTAACTACTGCATGCAGTAAAACTGGTGGTACTCCATCTCGATCATTTCTCAAATTCGATAAATTTAATTACCTCTTTCACATTTCAATCTAATTAAAGATTCATTAAAACTCTAGTTCAGTTTTAATCTCAAAAATCATATTTTAATGATTATTCAATTTTTAGAAATTAATCTCGCCTTTACTAGAGTTAAAGACCAAATGTCATTTAAAACAATGTTCGCAATAAACCCAAAATCATCTTCCATTTAATATGGAATCTTTATGGATATCTAAACAATTTATAATCAATATAAATTTCCTATCCGACTAACACTATAAGTGGAATAACAACAAGGCCTTTTTAAATTCCATAAATAGTAAACACCTTCCTTCACAGAAGCTCATCTTGATTATTATTAATCGAATTCCATTCAATTCCAGTTTAATTGAACAAACTGGAAAACTTCATTAAATCTTAATTAAAAGAATTATTGCTTTCACAAGTGGGTTCAAGAACAGTATTAATTAAGATACCATTCACAACGAATCCAAAATCCAATTTGATATTAAATATAAAATCTTAAATAGAAATCATATCGACTTACATTCAATACCAAATTCTGAAACTAACAGATATTGTTTTGGAATAACGATATCAATATCTTCAAATTCCAATAACAATATATATATATATATATATATATATATATATATTACTATGGAATCCAATATCAAAAATATCTGAAGATAATTTCCATTAAAATCCATTCCAATATATATATATATATATATATATATATATATATGTTGTGAAATTATGGTTATATAAAACCATTTACAAATCCAATTTATTTATTTGAAATCATTGGATTATAACTCTATTTGTTAACTAGTTCATTCAAATAAAACTACTTTTATCCTTTCAAGTATGAAATATTTCATCCAAAATCTTTCCAAATCATTAATTATGATTTTACATAATTTATCCATATTTTTAATAATTTTATTAAGGCCCTTACCGCCGGTTTCCAATATCGGCCACCGAACTACATCCATAACGACCTTTTCTGAAATTGATTTGGACATATTTTAATACCTAGCTGTTCAAATTTAAATCTTAAACAATTGTTTGAAAGATTTTTCGATATGAACCCAAAGGTTCTGATTTTAGGAGATCTGTCGATCGAATCTCCTGTAACATTCATTCTAAGTTAATGGTTGAAATTCGCACGGTCGCTGCGTGACATTTTCTATTCAAATCATTTAAATATATATAATATATTTCATCAATTTCCATTCAAAAACGTATTTTATATAATATTTTTAAACTCGTTTAAAAATGATTTTACTTCCATTTCAATTTTAAATCAAAATTGAACATCTCATTTTATTATAATATCAAAATGATAATATTTTCAAATTGTAGTATTTTGAAATTCAGTCTTCGCAATATTCATTATAAAAATGAATAAAATTGATATTAAAGTCAGTTCGAGTTAAAATAGCGTTTTTTACTTAACTCGGCTTCATATTTGTATATTTTCACGTCCATCCAAAATCAGACATTAAAATCAAACTTCTATTCTTCATTGAATATTATATTATAAAAATATCCATATTTATTCAGGATTGGAATAAAATCTCAACCAATATCCATATAAATAAATTTATATGGATTACATTCATCATATATATCCAACAATAGTTGGAACAACTATCAATATCCAAAATGACATCCAATGTGCATTATTTTCATATAATCTTCGATCAAAAATTGACGCTTATATAAATCTGTCAATCAACTGATTAACCGCAATTTCACACAAGGGAGACGTGCGAGTCAAATATCATCCCAAGACCCGTGTGGGGTTTTCAACCAACAACAATCAATTTAAATCAATCATTGGTCAATAAATTTGACCAATTCTAATTCGATTCGAATTATTTTTCTAGCAAACCAGTTTTCACTGTTCAAATTATAAATGGATATTTATACCCTATTTCAACTACCAAAAATATATTAACATTATTCCAACATGTTAAATATTACAAAATCACCATCAAAACATAACACAATAAGTCGACAATTCATCCATGGGTTTGCAAACAACAATGATGTGAGCTACCAGACACCGTATACAAATTTGTGATAATTAAATCAAATATAAATCAGCAAAAGCAAGAAATATATATTCAGTTATAAAATAAATAACCGTACAAAATAATTGAGTGAGAGAGAGCTCACTTTGATCGGTTTTGGAAATCGTTTTATAATTGATTAATTTAATCAAATTAAACTACGAGTTCAACTTCACCCAAAATATCAACTAGCTCCATTTGCATTCTGGTTAGCTCCATTTTGTAGATCCCGTCGATGCGATTCCAACGCAACTGAAACCATCCAATTCTGTGTCTGTATGAAATAGATATGGACATTTAAACATTGTACAATTTAATTAAATAATTAAATTAGCTAAGGCTTAGTTAACCTTAATCCTTCCCTAAATTATCTTCATCATTCCTTTTCCTATAACCAACCGTTGCCCTCCAAACCGCACCATGCACGACGAATTAGGCCTCTGGCCTCCCATCCAAACACCCCACATCGACCGCCGCTCCTCCCTCTCCTCTTGCGATGACCGACGGCGACCCGAGGCACCCCTCACCGTGGAAATCGTGTCCAAATGGTAGGTGTGTTCTCACCAAAAATTTGATCTCCACATACAATGATATCATGTCAAACCCGTACCAAATTAAAGCTCTCACGTAGCCCTTGAATTTTCGTGTAGGATATTTCTTCGATTAATGCTTAAATTTGTTGAAAATTAAAGAAGAAGTTTCGAGCCCTAGTGGCCAAGGATTTCAGCAGGTTGCGGAAATAAGAAGGGTAAGGGATTAGGATTTTTAGAGATAATATATATATATATATATAATATTATTTAATTCACAATTAATTGGTTTATCATTCTGAACTCCAAATCAAACCCAACGACTGAGTCTTAACTAAATACCCTCATTCCAGACACAATGAAATATGTCTCGTCAGTCAATTCGACTGTTTCGATCAGTTTTCATCAAAATAAAAATATAAATCAATATAACGTTAAATATTGAATTTAAACGTACATTTTAATTCACCACGGCCACATACTGACTCCAAAAATTATGAAATTTGAAATTCAGCTATGTTTGTTAATTACAGTTCTAATAAAATTAATTTCGTCAAACTTAGAGACTGTTTGAAAATTTGCATTTTAACTAGCTTATTAAATAGAACTGAATTTAGAAAAAAAGTTTAAAGTTACTATGCTTATATATTAATTTCAATTGACTTAAAATTTTAAACCAGACAATAATTTGATGTCCCGGATCCAACAAAATTAATTTCGTCGAAAACGGAGCTCGTTTGCAAAATAACTATAAGGGCTATATATAATATTAAAATATTAATAAATTTCATAACGACTATTAGAAATTTTAATTTGGAGACAACTTACAATTTATAAAACGAAATCTAAATTTTTCATATTTATTAGAAAGATAAAATTAAATGGATCCTAACGTTTCTTTTTTCATCAAATTCTGATTTATAATGAATTATGTATAATCAATTGAAATTTGAAATCGAATTTTCAAATTACCACGCCATTTCAAGCTTGTTTTATTATTAATATAAATATATACGTTCAAACTTCGTTTAAAATAAATTTTAAGTCATTTATTCTCAAATAAATCATTCAAAATATTTAATTTTCATTAAAATCAAATAAAAATAAATTTTAAATTGGTTCTAAAATTTCAGGTTGTTACAATCTCCCCCACTTAAAACTTTTTCGTCCTTGAAAAAGAACGGAGCTGAAAGTTGTTTAACTAACTATTTCAACTTTCATTTTGGCTTGAGTTCTTTAACTTTTCGGTTTCTAATAACTTTCAAATTTCCTTGAAATTTGGCTAACATCCTAAATTTCTAAAAAAATTCGCCATAACTCCTTTGTACGGGATGATCTGAACAAATTTATATGGCCTTATAGGCACCCAATAAATCAATATACCGCATACAAATCAATTATGACTTACCTATGCTCAAGGGAGACGTGTGAAAAATCGTTCTTTGACTTAGTGATGGGAATTTGTCATAATCCATGTTCCGTATCTATAACAAGAGAGATGAGTGCATTTTTGTCATCTCCTGACCCGTATAGGTTTTTTTTATTAATCCTGCAATTTTCTGTTATAAGTTATTAAGTCCATAATCAATCCTCAGTTAAACCTGTAATTCAGCCGTGCTATGCTCATATGGTAATCCAAATCTGGTCATATAAGCACCAAATGCATATATGGAATATGTTATGCTACATTGTTCTTCGTATATGCTGTGTGGAGTAATCCGTAATTTATTGGTTACTATCCTATGGCGTATGTTTAATTTCACATAGAGCAACCATCATGGCGCATCCAAATCATTCACAGTAGTAATAATAAATAAAATTGTACAACCAAATCGGGCACACACTTTATTTCTTTATCAGCTTCAAGTCAATAACCTGCTCAATATATATATATATATATATATATATATATATATATATGTCTATGTATATATATGCATATATATATATGTATATATATATGTATATGTATATATATGTGTGCATATATATGTATATATATATGCATATATATATATATATATATGTCTATATATATATATCCAATTGCAGCTAATTTCAAATTAATACATCATTAAATTTGATTTGGCTCAATTTAGCTTTTACACTCATATTGATTTTATTAATCCAACTTTATTTAACTTTTCTTAAGTTAAAATTTTAATTCGTTTGATTCACTTTTATATTTTCAATCCATTTAAGTTGTTTTAGTTAAATTTTAAAGCTCAAATATTTCCAAATACTTAAATTTGCTTAAGTATAATTCGACGTTTAAATCGGAACTATATAGTCATCCTACTTTCTAAACTCAAAAATAAACTATTGATGCTGCACAGTCATCAACATAATCATCCTCAAGCGACTAGAATGTGATACTACATCAATCCAGTATATTCGAGACTTCAAATATATGTTTGCAAGGCGTATATGCAAAATCTTCTTATACTCGCTAGTCCGACTTTGATATCAAAATAAAATAGTCAAAATCATATTATAAAATGTAATCTTTCATAATCAATTTCATTTTTATAAATAAACAAATTTATTCTTTTCTATATATACCCTTCCAATTCATTATAGGGCGTTACTAACCCCGTCTCTAATGAGTCACTCATTCTAGGATACTGCTAATCTTATCTATAATAAGTATTCTTTAATAAGATATGGCTAATCCTATCTACGATGTATTCTTTCGTTTGGTTCTAATGTGTCTTTTTCTCGAGCTTTGTAAACCAAAGCTCTGATACCAAGCTTTCGCGCCCCGAGTTCGCCCTATCTCCGAAGAGACCAAAGAACGCGTATTGTTTGAGAACACGACGCAACATAACACAAAACGATAGAACATTTCATTGTTATTACAACAATATTACATCAGAGTGTGAATAAATAGTATATAGCAGAATTAAAATAACAGAGAATAAATTACATAGCAGCGGAAATAAAAATTTATGAATACAATGCACTGCGGAAATACATCAACTAACACAACTGAAAGAAATATACGGATACAAAGCTTTCTGAATATAGCTCCAGCCGTAAATCAAGATCCTGTTAATAGAAATCTGCAAAACCAAAACTAATAGCTACCCGTGTGGAAAATGTGGGCATGCAGAGTTTAGGCGAAAACAATAAACGCCAGGTCAGTCATGGGGCTGATGTGAGAACATAAAACAGTTATTAAAACTTTACTTTAAAGTGGGAAAATCATGGGACCATGTCGTATAATACCTCACTCCAAACGAGTATCAGTTTAAAATAAAACAACGCGACGCTTTTTGAAAAATGAAGCTATTATTCGACTCAGGTCCCATCACACAATGCAACGCAAACAGGAGGATAGAGTTTTACCTTATAATAGCCAAACATGCTTGATACGCTTTAAAACAGATGATTTTGATTTTATTATAAGTGCATAGTGTCAAAAACAATTTCGAATATAAATGTATCAATTATAGACGGCATAAGTAGCATATGTTATGCTGCCATATAGGTTTACAACTAAAATCGAAAAAGTTGCATATTGGAAATTGGATTTCCATTACGAGTCAAGGCAAGGGATGGTCTCCTTACCGAATTCGGATCACCTCTAGCAAGATGATCAAGAATCACACCTATGGGAAACCCATGGATCATGCAGGGCCGGTCCACACCTAACGTTTGTGGATTGGATATTCCTGAACAATACGTTTCCCAATCTTATCAGACCTACAATCTGGTTAGTACGTCGAGCATATGAGCCTTTTTGTCGGCTTTATATCTGAGGTGACTCGCATTCCATCATCCATATGTAAAAATGTATGGGCTCCATACTATGACATCACTTCTAGCTAGAAAGAAACACATGCACTCCCTGAGTCCCTTATCCGTTTTTGACTCATACCGGGGTGTGAGGCTCGCGAATTAACGCTATACACAAAGTTGTGCTAATTAATGCATTGCCTTGATCATCATCCACAAGAACATGCTTTTCAACAAAAGCCTTGATCATTGCATCTTGGCATGCCCATTGTCAATCCATACTATACCATTGATTTCCACCAATATGTAACCTTTAAGCTCGTACGTCTCAGTGAAGAGTGTTTAAGCAAGAGAATAAATTCTTCGCCACCGAGTAGATATATATTTAGCAGAGATCAATGAATATAGCGCGAAGTACAATGTCAAGCATACATTCCATTTACAAGATCGTTTTGGGTCTGAACGTAATTGGAGGCACCTTATTCCTCATCTCGTATGTCCAATACAGGAGATAGGTCCTCGTATGTCCGGTCGATCTCCCTGGTACGTCTGGACAACCACTACATATAAACTCTATCGGGTGTGCTTTCCAAGTGAGACATCAGCAATAGCCCAAACAATGTGAAGATCTCCAGTCTTCAACCACCGTCTTCATTTTCGACATTTAATCGTCGTAACAGTTATTTAGAATGGGTTAAATCGGGTCCTTCTGAATAACTGGCGCATCTATAATATCACGTGATAAATACACAAAGATCGCACACATCTCATTCCAATCCATAATATTCTTTTATTCAAATATTCACATCTTTGTGGAAAAGTTCCCATTAATTTTATCAAAGATAAATTCTTTTAAACTTGTAGTTTAATCCTCCTTTGGATATCATTTTCAAAAGATTTTATTATATCTTTTCACCACTTAAACCAAATTAAGGTTCATAAACTTGTCCAAATTATCGAGCCTTACTGAAGTAATCATTTATTATTCCCAGTCCCAACATATTCATCCCATGGAGCAAAACAGGTGGTACTCCATATCTAACACCCATCGTGTTATCAGTAAATTTAATTACCACTTAACATTCAAATCTAATTAAAGATTTAACTATTGCATGGAGTAAAAATGGTGGTACTCCATCTCGATCATTTCTCAAATTTGGTAAATTTAATTACCTCTTTCACATTTCAATCTAATTAAAGGTTCGTTAAAACTCTAGTTCAGTTTTAATCTCAAAAATAATTATTTGATGATTGTTCAATTTTTGGAAATTAATCTCATCTATACTTGAGTTAAAGAACAAATGTCATTTAAAACAATGTTCGCAATAAACCCAAAATCATCTTCCATTTAATATGGAATCTTTTCAGTCTAAACAATTTATAATTGATATAAGTTTCCGTATCCGACTAATACTGTAAGTGGAATAACGACAAGGCCTTTCTAAATTCCATAAATAGTAAATGCCTTCCTTCGCAGAAGCTCATCTCGATTATTATTAATCGAATTCCATTCATTTCCTATTTACTTAAATAAACTGGAAAATTTCATTAAATCTTAATTAAAAGATTTATCCACAAGTGGGTTTAAAAACAGTATTAATTAAGACACCATTCACAACGAATCCAAAATCCAATTTGATATTAAATAAAAAATCTTAAATAGAAATTATATCGTCTTACATTCAATACCAAATTCTAAAACTAACAGATATCGTTTTGGAATAACGATATCAGTATCTTCCAAATTCCCATAACAATATTTGTACTATTACGAAATCCAATATCAAAAATATCCGAAGACAATTTCCATTCAAATCCATTCCAATATATATATAGTAAATTCTGGTTATATAAAAACCATTTACTGATCCAATTTATTTATTTGAAATCATTGGATCATTACTCTAGTTGTTAACTAGTTCATTGAGATATAACTATCTTTTATCCTTTCAAATATGAAATATTTCATCCAAAATCTTTCCAAATCATTAACTGTGATTTTACATAATTTATCCATATTTTTAATAATTTTATTAAGGTCCTTACAGTCAGTTTCCAATATCGGCCACCAAACTGCATCCATAACGACCTTTTCTGAAATTGATTTGGACATATTTTAAAATCTAAATGTTCAAGTTTAAATCTTATACATTCATTTGAAAGATATTTTCAATATGAACCCAACGATTCCAATTTTAGGAGAATCCGACGGTCGAATCTCCCGTAACGTCCATTCTAAGTTAATGGTTGAAATTCGCATGGTCGCTGCGCGTCATTTTCTATTCAAACCATTTAAATATATAAAATATTTCGTGCATTTTCATTCAAAAAAGTATTTTATAAAATGTTTTAAAGCGATTTCACTTCCATTCCAATTATAAATCGAAATTGAACATCTCATTTTATTATAATCTCAAAATGATAACATTTTCAAGATGTAGTACTTTGAAATTCAGTATTCTCAATATTCATTATAAAAATAATTAAAACGGATATAAAATTCCGCTCGAGTTAAAATAGCGCTTTTATACTTAACTCGGCTTCATATTCGTATATTTTCGTGTCCATCCAAAATCAGACATCAAAATCAAACTTCTGATCTTCATTGAATATTATATTATAAAAATATTCGTATTTATTCAGGATTGTAATAAAATTTCAACCGATACCCATATAAATAAATTTATATGGATTACATTATATATCCTACAATAGTTGTAAACAACTATCAATATCCAAAATGACATCCCATGTGCATTTATTTTCATATATGCTTCAATGATGGACTGTTGGTTAACTCCCATTGCCCTTTGTGTTGAGTTCGCAGACCTATATGAGATTGCCTACAACAAGACACATACAGTTTGGGAGATGTACAATGCAGATGCGGAAAATTTTAAATGGAAATTATCCTTTTTTAGAATCATGGCTGGAAATGCTCTCCTACAACTATGTCGTTTGTCTAACTTCCTTGAGAATGTTACTCTTAACAATGGAAACGATGAATTTATGTGGATGTTGGGTGGAGAGAAAAGGATATTTAGTGTAAAAAATTTATACAAGTTTTTGAATTTTTCAAGAAGGAAGTGGCTGGGTTTTGAACATATGTGGCAGTTCAAAGTCCCCCCCAAAGTCAAGCTACATATGTGGTTAGTCATGCATGGCAGATTAAATACCTTAAGCAACTTAAGGCGTAAAGGAGTGAATGTAGTGGGTGGCTGTGCCTTCTGCGACGACGATGATGAAGATTATTAACACCTTTTTTGCACTTGTGACTACGCTTACTACGTTTGGACTAAATGCATTGTATTCCTTGACATTGACTTAAACCGGCGTGATTATATCAGTGACTAGTTTGCTTTCTGGCAGTACACGTTCCCCACTTTAGATGATCACCCTAAACGCAACTTATTTGTTCTACTCAACTTTGCATATATATGGATGATGTGGTTCCGGCAATGGCTGGAAATTTATGGACACCATCGCAGTCAGGGTGCATGACAGGGCAATGGGACACAATGGTCCATCTGCATGAAGTGATAAAGTCAATGGACGTTGCATGTTTGATCTTTTTGTGGGCTGATATGTCTATGTTGCTTTTGTAGTTTGATATGTCTATGTTTTATTATGGCAGGTTGTGTTGTTGTATATATTAAATGCCTGCGTTTTGGGTGGCTTATGCTTTGTAGTTATATGATGCTATTGTACATGTATGAACTCTGTATGGTTCCACGTTTGGTTCCACGTATGTTAATATATCAAGGCGCGAATCAGCTTGATTCACTACCTTTTCGTCTCAAAAAATATATGCTTCAATGAAATAACCGACGCTTATGTAACTCTGTCAATCAACCAATTAAACGCAATTTCATACAAGGGAGATGTGTGAGTCAAATATCATCCCAAGAGCCGTGTGGGATTTTCAATCAACAACAATCAATTAAAATCAATCACTGGTTAATAAATTTAACCAATTCTAATTCGATTCAAATTATTTTTCTTGCTAACCGGTTTTTACTGTTCAAATTGTAAATGGATATTTATATCCAATTTCAACATCCACAAATATATTAACATTATTCTAACATGTTAAATATTACAAAATCACCATCAAAACATAACACAACAAGTCAACAATTCATTAATGGGTTTGCAAACAATTGTGGTGTGAGCCACCAGGCACCGTATACAAACTTGTGACAATTAAATCAAATATAAATCAGCAAAGGCAAGAAATATATATTCAGTTATAAAATAAATAATTGTACAAAATAATTGAGTGAGAGAGAATTCTCACTTTGATCGATTTTGGAAATCGTTTAATAACCGATTATTTTAATCAAATTAAATTGCACACTCAATTTGACTAAAAATCTCAACTAGCTCCATTTCTGTTCTGGTTAGCTCCATATTGTAGATCTTGTCGACGCGATTCCAACGCAACTGAAATCGTCCAATTCTGTATCCGAATGAAATAGATATGGACATTTAAACATTGTACAATTTAATTAAATAATTAGTTTAACTAAGGCTTAATTAACCTTAATCATCCCCTAAATTATCTTCATCGTTCATTTTCCTAAAATCTACTGTCTCCCTCCAAACCCCACCACGCACGACGATTGAGGCCTCCGGCCTCCCATTCAAACACCCCACATCGACCGCTACTGCTCCCTCTCCTCTTGCGCCGACCGATGGCGAGCCCGAGGCACCCCTATCGCAACAAATCATGTACAAACGACGGGTATTTGCACCAAAAATTCAAGCTCCACACACAATGATATCCCATTAAACCCGTACCAAATCAAAGCTCTCGCGTAGCTCTTGAGTTTTCGTGTAGGATATTTCTTCGATTAATGCCCAGATTTGTTGAAAATAAAAGAGGAATTTTGAGCCCTAGTGGTCATTGATTTTAGCTTGTGGCAAAAATAAGAAGGGTAAAGGATTAGGGTTTTTAGAGATTATATATATATAATATTATTTAATTCACAATTAACTCGTTTATCGTTCTGAACTCCAAATAAAACCCAATGACTGGCATTCCTAAGTAAATACCCCCATTCCGGACGTAATGGAATATGTTTCATATGCCAATCCGACTGTTTCGATCAGTTTTCATCAAAATTAAAATATAATTCAACATAACGTTAAATATTGAATTTGAACGTACATTTTAATTTACCACGACCACATGCTGACTCCAAAAACTATAAAATTTGAAACCCATCTATGTTTTGCAATTATGGTTCTAACAAAATTAATTTCATCGAATTCAGAGACCGTTTGAAAATTTTCCTTTTAACTAGCTTATTAAATTCAACTGAATAAACAAAACGCGTTTAAATTTACTACGCTTACATATTAATTCCAATTGACTTAAAATGTTAAATATGAAAATAATTTGACACTCCGGATCCAACAAAATTAATTTCGTTGAAAACGGAGGTCATTTGCAAAATAGCTATTTTTAAGGGTTATATATAATATTAAAATATTAATAAATTTCATGGCGACTATTTGAAATTTTAATCTAGACATAACTTACAATTTATAAAACGAAATATAAAATTTTCGCATTTATTAGAAAGATATAATTAAATCGATCCTAACGTTTCTTGTTTCATCAAATTCTGATTTATAATGAATTCTGTATACTCAATTGAAATTAGAAATCGAATTTCAAACTACCGCGCCATTTCAAGCTCGTTTTATAATTAATATAAATATATACGTTCAAACCTCGTTTAATATAAATTTTAAGTCGTTTATTCTCAAAAGAAATCATTCAAAATATTTAATTTTCATAAAAATCAATTAAAAATAAATTTTAAATTGGTTCCAAAATTTCGGGTTGTTACAACTGATTAGCAGGCAAAGTAGGAAAAAGAGTGAAAATCAGATGGTTTTAAAGATTTGGTTATTAGGTTGTAAAGGCGTACATTAAACAACAGGTTAGACAATGAAACTGCATACATATTAACATAAATGTAGGATTCTAGTGCTTCAAGGGTCGTTTACCTTTCTTTATTGTTTTTCATTTTGTGTTTTTAATTTTCAATATTATTTATAAAATATGCGAAACGTGGACACATAACGAAAGGGATGAAATAGATGACAAAGGGGTTTGAAAGACGATGTAAGGATGAATCATTTCTTGTGCTTCCATCATACATCTCTCATAACATGCAAATTTAAAAAATTCTTCCTATTTTGTATGAACTTTTTTTAATTGATTGTTGTTCACCATTACATGCATCGTCCACACTTTACGTAGACGAAACCCAAAATAAAAAAGGATAAACCAATTGTTGTTATAATATTTCAATTACGAAACTAGAAAATAAAGTAACCTAGTCTGATAAAAAAGATGTCATTGCGCCACCAGCATAATATTTCAACCTTTTGGAGCAACTTGGCACAAAGTATATTTTTTTTTAAAGTCCTAAATGGATAAAAGACACAGTAATAAATCACATATTATTAAACAAATGGTTATGGGTTTACAATTATGCAGTTGCAACGTGTTCAAACTTTCTATTGTTATAGTTATAAGCAAGCCATATAAAAATTAAAGAAGAAGTGCATGTGAATTCTCATTTATAGCCATTTATCTCATCTATCTATTATATTATATGAAAGCACAATCTTCCTTCAGAGTCAGTTTCAGTTCCACTTTTGTTAATAAATGATGATCGCGCCATCTGTCCCACACATAAGATCGTTCAGCCTAATTTTCGCACCGAATTAAATACAATGTGTTTCCACTTACCGCATAAAGCAACACAACACTCTCTTCCCCTTTTCATTGTATCCATGCTCTTACGCATAGTTTTGCTTGAGAACCCAACAACAACAAAATAACCATTGCAGCTGTCGGCATCTTCTTATCGACCTGCCTTTGCTTCTCCTTCTTCCATTTTAAATCTACGCTGGAAGGATTTCGATGACTATAACCATCAGCCGATTTCGATCACAATTTTGACCACCAGACAAATTTTATTGAAAACAAATGCTGTTATGACTTCCATTTGTTCACGATTCCATCTATTTTATGCTTCTATTACTTTTATGCCAATATTAGGGTCTATGAACTATGATTTTCAACTAACCGTTATCTTAGGTTATACAATTTTGCAATTACCTCTTTTTTCCTGTTTCATTTTCAAGTAATTATATATGCCTCCGCATTTCAAATGTGCATCTATTAGAAGATTAAACAAGCTCAAGTTTACAACCCTTTATCTCCCTAAAAAATGAATATGCTCTTAAATAACCGGGATCTATGAGCAAATATACTTAGATTTACTTCCATTATTTTTAAATCTATCCAAAGTTTTGATTCATCTTCACTCAAAGATAATTATACATTAGTCACATAACCCCTCTATACTTCACTATTTGTTGTTTTGTTAATGAACTTCTAAATTACAACATAGGTGAGTGTTTCCTATATGCAAATTGCTAACAATGTGATAATGGCGTTTCCTATGCATAATTATCCATATGTAGACATATAAGATATCTAATGTTCCAATAAATGACACATGAAATATGCTTAATTCATTTATCTATACAAAATGTGTGATGATTTTTTTTTTGGGCATTATATTGACTTTTTCAGTACCACTTAATTTTGAATTCTTTCGTTATGCATTAGGAATCCTTGATGGTGGCATATGAATTCTTTTTTACGTATCGCTGGTAATCGTTTGATCTATAATGTGTTGTTGCTTTATAAAAAGTCTCTTATTTTCTTCTTTTTATATGGTTTTCAAAATTATTACATATACCTAAAAAAGTTTGACATCAATAATTTATTTATTTGTAGAAAAAAAATACCATTTTCATTATTTTATATACAAAAAACGTTTTTAAATTTAATAGATTTTAGTGGAGCTGGAAGGTTTCCTGGCCTTGCACAAAATAGTTTTGTATTTAAATTTTTAGGAATTTATGCCCTGTTTTGTATTTTGTAGTTCTATTTCAAAATAACTCATTAGGACATTTGTAACATGCTCTTTAAATAAGTTATGTAACTACCAGCCTTTATATACATAGGTTTTAACGAGCTTCATGATGTATCTTTAACTAGTCACTTTCCAGTAAACAAATGTCCATTACTAAAGATTAAGGTGCTCTTAAATCTGTTACAAATAAGCGCAAAAACAAGTTTAAGTAAAACAAATAACAAATTGTAAATATAATTGTCTAATAGTATAGAAAATTTATGCTGAAATATACAAAAGAAAAAAAATCTGAATCACTAAATAACACATCTTTGCGATCAACATGTAAAACGATGATACTGGTACAAAAAAATGGCTACCAAGGTAAGGTTTCCATATATTCCTTAATTATTCAATAACCAAAAGTGTGCATAACTCATTGATTCAAATCTAAATTTGCTTCAAAAAATTTCAGAAAAAACCATACAAACTATAATAGTCTCACACATCCAGGAAGGAATTGAACCGCATAAGCTTTTATTCTTGGCAAGATGAAAGCCCTTAGGTGGCAGATAAACCCTTGAGCTCCACTGAATCTGTGAAATCTGAAAGTGTTTTTTAAGCTACCGACAGAAAATGGAAGCTACATATTCTAGAAAAAGAAGTACACTACCGCTAACATAAAAACCTCGAAAATGTGCAGTTATTATGGTACCTACAATTTAAATTAGAGTTTTTTTAATAAATATGTAAAAAATTAAAATATCGATTAGTTATGTATGAGAGAAGGTGCAACGGAATTTAAAAATTACATGAGTTCTTCCTTGTTACATTCTCATTCCAATCATTATCCATAATGGTAGTTTATGTTTCCTTTTTTGAAGTAGACCTGCTCACGATCTCTTATCATGTATATCTTTAATTTTGTATGCCTCTTCAGGTTCAATATAGTAATGAAGTGGTGAACAAATTACCATGAATTCATTAAGAAATAAATCATAGAGGAAGTATTAACATCAACTTCCATGAATTCAATAAGAAATCTATTACTTATACTGGAAAGCAGAAACCAAAACATTCTTAGTGTGACATGTGTCCTTCATTTCACGCGTTCGATGTAATTTTTTTTAAAATCCAATTCTTTTTTATGCAACACATACACAAACCGCTTCCGTGATCTCCCTCCATATTGCCTTCCTCCTCATTTCAGTTCACGCCATTCAACTCATCCTCTTCTTTCAAATTTTCATCCACTCCGGCATCCTTCTCCATTCAACCGCCAAACGATTATAACGACGAGCTCATAACTGACAACCGATGGTCCACCGTGATACCTAAACATCTCGGAGAGAGATAAAAAGCTGGATTTGAGAAAAATTAAGCAGGTGACTAATTCCAAACAGCATCGTTTCTTGCACCTGTGTATGCTGCCGGTGGCATCAGATCCCAGTGAAAATCGTTGGCTTGATTACGAATACTAGAAATCCCCTTTCTTTCTACCCTAAAACAAGTATGTACTGTTTTTATCTAGTGTTTTTAGGTAATTTTAGAGTGGAATTAGATCCGCTATTTCATTAAACCATGGGATATCCGTTGCGGTTGCTTATTAAAAGGAATAGTGCTTTTTGAACTGAAAAATGGTGTTAATGATTCAGATCAATTATGTTTTAAGATACTTCTCCCAGTTTCTGCCTTGCATGTTATTATTCTGGCAGTGTTCCATTAACTGTAGTACAAACAGTTATATCGAATGTAACGAACTCATGATCCAATTTATTTATTGTCAAAAAAAGAAATGTTATAGCATGTAATAACTTACTTTTTTGATGTTGAATACAGATCGGACCTAAAAGGCTTCCTATATAGGATTTTATCAAGGGGAACACTTCAGCTTGATCCAATGTGAGAATTGAGATTATATTCTTGGAAAAATTGGTCTAATACACATTTAATGGTCCGCATTTACATATTTAACTATAAAAATTTTAAATGACTGATATAGATATTTCTTACTTTATTTGACTACAGATGTTGAATCTGAAGTTTTTAATTACATATGATGGTTCTGTTTTTTGAATTTCCATAGCATAGAATTATTGAATGTAGTTTAGGATTTGGATCCCAATCAATGCTATTGAGCATATTTTAAAAAAAAAATTAATTAGTTTTCTACAACATGCGTGGTTTATGTTTAAATATTCTGTTGTCAGGTCACTATAGATGATAATACAAAACTAGGTTTGACATTTAACTGCATTATTATACTAGATAATATGCTTATTTGCCCTCATATTTGGAATCAAATGTAAATGTCAATGCTATTTTAATTAATGCACTTTTACTAAGTTGATGCTAAGCGAAATAATAGTTCAAATATTTTCCATCTTTTCTAACTACATGTTCGACGTTCTGCATCTTATTCAATTCGTCCTTGCACTCAAATTAGTGATGGAAATTTCTATTCTCCCCCCGATTTCATCCTTCCACCCTCCACAAGTTAAATTTCTGTTTCAGTTACAAAAATACCCTCGTACATATTGCTTAGAAAACAGGGTGGGAAAGAGAGAAAGCGGAGTGAGAACGGGAAAAGTGAATCGATGGGGTGTGTAAGGAGGAAATCGGGGGGAGAATAGAAATAGCCTTAGTGATAGCCCTCTTTTCCTAAAAATACCATGTCTCTCTAATCAATCATGCAAACCCTTGAATTACAATCACCTGAATTTTCCTAAGCCGACGATCAATTATTGATACACTTTTTCCTTGCGAAACAATTCCAACCATTGGACTAGATTTTCCTCTAATTACCAAATCTTTCTTTCTCAGCAGGAGACCCTACACCGCACATGTGCTCAACTTTCCACAGTGAAATCAAGGTATGTTCAATTGTCAGCAATATGTACTCATAACTGAATTTGTGGTTTGCTTTGATCTTTTACTCCTGTTTGCCCTAATTTATCGCTGTTTAACACGGGTTTATGCACCAATAATTTCTATTGGAAACTATTTGATAGGTTTTTCGGTTAAGACTATTTCTATTACCACCCCGCTTTCTTCCTTACACACCCCATCGATTCACATTTCCCGTTCCCACCCCACTTTTTTTCGTTTCCACCACATTTTTTAGTTCTTTTTTACAGGGGCATTTTAGTAAATGAAAAAGAAAAATAAACGGTGGGGTGGGAACTGTAAAATGTGGGGGAAGAATAGAACTTGTCTTAAGTTAATTGCATTTCTCGAATCACTCTCACATAATTTTCGTTGTCCATTTTCCATCTCCAGTTTCATCATTCTTTTTTCTTACCATTGAATAATTTTCTAATTCACGTTAGTAGGTAGTTACCTAACTTTAACTCTATCAGAATGAGTAATGCTTCACAACTCCTATACTTACAACTTTTTAGTGCTACGAGGATACAATTGGTTTTCTATTTTGAATATGTATTTTTTTTGGTTGACAGTTTGTATCTTGGCAATTAATTGGTTCAATATTTCTTCTTGGTGACGTCAAAGTAGCAAAGATTTGTATGCGCTGCCCTTAATTTGATTCTTAGTCTTGATTGGAGTCAGGGGCAAAGTTTCATATTGTTGAGCTAAATAATTTAATTTTCGCATGTGTAATCATACTTAATTGATTGCTGTGATTGCAGATAAAACCCCTTCTAAAAAAATTCTGTTTTGGTAGATATGCTAAACATGCGTTGTCGAATCAGGTTGCTCAGGTGATTTCTTATTCCATGGTAGTTTTACCAATTTCGATTTCTGTTGAACCTTCATATATATGGTTTCCTTTTATTTTAACAAAATGATGATATAGTTTATACATACGAGTTGTTTGATTTTATTTTATTTTTGCTCGATCCGTTTTACAATATAGTAAGTGCTTTCCGTTTAAGCCATATTTTGTGAAACTTTCTAACCGTTTGCTGATCAATAGTGCATAACGGATAGAGAATAATGGTACTGTAAAATGTTGCATATGTTATCAATGGACATTCAATTGTGTGCATTATCATGAGTTTTATTTTGCACAGACCACTGAGTAAACTATGATATCAATCCATTATTCTTTCAACAGACTAGGAACTAAAGTAGTTAATTTACGTGTAAGGATGTTATGATCTAAAAGGTATACGTGGTATGCCATATGATTTATATGTTATCCTATAGCAACCTGTTGAGGGTGGCTTGGATTATTTCTTCACCCTGAAACATACACTATGGGTATAGTTTACATGTATAAACATAGTAAGTTTAGGAAAAAATATATGTAAAAGTGAACTTAAGATAGCAGGTTCTTTACATAATATTGTCTAAGTCTCACACAATCAATCTCCTATTGTTTTAATTATGGAGATTTGATAGTAATACAAGTGGGAGTTCTATTTAGAAACACATGAAATTGCCCAAGAGCCAAAATACAATTTATTCTGACCAATATTTTTTCTGTGATTAGATTATATGATAAAAATAATGTCATATCTCTATTTTTGGTGCGATCTGTCTATTACATAAATTGTAAAAGTGTAACCACATCTCTTATTTCTTTATAAGGGTCCAAATTCGATGAATCTATTACGAAAGTAGAAACCACATATTCAAAAACTTGACACGTGTCAAGTGGGTAATTGTTCAACATCTGGCTTCCACTATATTCTGCTTTTATCTTTTGTAACCATCCATTTCTCATGCTTGCTTTATCTTCATCAATCTTCATTTTACTGTTAGTCATTCGATTATACCATCATAATTAAATTATGCTTTTCATTCTCTTCCCCTTCTTCCCCCTCCTCACCCGCTTGAATCGGAAATCCTTATTTATAATAATCTAATAACTACAGTGGCGATTTACCCCAACTCATGGATTATTCGTCTCTATTGTTATTGCCCCAATTTTTTCCATGGAAAGCAGATAGATTTCGTCGGTGCTCTTCCACCCGCTCACCGATAACGGGCGATACTATTAATCGTAACTTATGGCCATGGTAACTTTGTGATCAAATAATTAGTGATATATTTTCGGCTTTAATTTTGTTTTACGATTTTGACGTAATATCCTATATCGGCTGATTAAATCTCGATCTTTACCCTTTGTTATCTTCTTTTGCAGTTTGGGAAAGTAAGAACCATGTATTTTTCATATTCATCATCGATTTATATTCATAGATCTAACGTGATAAAATCCACTGTGATTAGCTGCTATTTCAGGATTGGATTACGTACTAATTTGTGCCTTGGTAATAACTATAATTAAATTCAGAAAGATGTATTTTAATATATATATATATATATATATATATACTGCACTATTTTTCTATTCCCTACAATACATTGCATGTTTTTCAATATCCAGATTGATAATTTGATTTATTGTAGTGCATCCAAAGTAATTCAAATTGGTGTAAATAGTTTTTCATTTGTTTATGTATTAGTCCCAAATAAACTAAGTGATTTAAATCTCTTCCGGCTACTCATTTGTAGCACATACAATTATATGTGTTGAAAAAACAGTGGTAACGAATATTACTATTTTATTGATAGAGATCTTTTTGCATAATGTATTATTGATTAGAAATGCAAACTAAAAAACATAGTTTTTGATCCAAATCATGATTAACTTTATCCTAACTATATACAATATTATTGACTTACACTTTTGTGGTGGACGGAGAGCATCATCCTCTAACCTTAGCATTGAATAAACTGCTTCTTCTAATCATACGGCTTTATTTCTTCGTAGTGTAAACTATTGTAAATAATACTACTTTGATTATTTTATTTATGTTCATATGGATGAATATGATGCTAAATATAGTAAATAGATAAATATTAGAGTTAATTTCAATGTCGTTCTACGATGTTTGCGTAAGCTATATCCATACTTCCTATAATACCCGTGTTTGTAGAATATTTAATCCGCTTTACATTCATATCATCAACAACATCGATAGAGGTCCATACGTGTTATATTCTGTTTGTAAACCAAATGACTTTACCTATAATATGCAAATAGAGTCGGCAAGATAATCTAAAAAATGTTCAGAGATTACTAAATTTGAGAAATAAAAGGTTATAGGAAGCTCTTCGATTTTTAACATGAATAGTATGAGAAGATCCTTAAAAATCCAATATCTATTGTTAATGTACTGCAAATATTAAAAATAAAGGTTGTTTTTGTAGTAATATGTAGAACTTATATGTGTTAGTATCGATGTTTTAACATAGCTATAACTTTATATAATGCTCAAATTAAATAATTTGATGACTGCTTGAACTTGAATTGAGACTTTGAAATTGTGTTATCTTTGTCTTGATAAAAAAATTGTGACCTTACTCTGTGTAATGGTGTTCTCATGTTGATTGATATTGCCTTCTATTATGATGTGCTCGAGAATGAGATTGAATTAATTATTTCTATATGTAACCTTTGCATCGAAAGATTAATTTTGTGTTAGCACTCGAAAGTATAAGGTGCACTTGAAAGTAATTTTTATAAGGTGCCAAATAATATAAACTTTCTATATGTAACCTTTGCATCGAAAGATTAACTCGAGAATAATATTACTTTATAACAATTTGAGTGCGTCTATTTGTAGTTTGAGGTTTTTTTTTTTTTTTGCTAAATTCAAAATTTTGTTTATAAATAGTTAAATAAAAAATTTAATTGTTCAATAAATTATAAAATGTGTTTTAAAATTTAAATCTTATTAATAAAATATGTAGATAATTGAATGAATTATAAAATATGGTTTAAAAATAAATTTGTAGTTGGTAAATTAGTAGATCGAACTCATATAAAAGGCACACAAAAAAACCCAAGACTCAAAAAAGTCCATGTTTCAATGCTTATACCTTTTTGCGTCTTGGCGCCTTGACTACTATGCTACCAATATTATTATGAAATATATCACAATAGTGACAAACAAACTCCATACAAACGAATTGTAATATTCCCATCCATAGAACTGTGATATTATTTTACTTCTGACTACATATCATGACTTGATGCTTTGACTTCTAATACTTAGAGAATGTTTTAATGCCTCAGTTTCCATTTGCAGCCCAATACAAATTTGGTTATTTGGAATCCAAATAATTGCACATTTTAGTGGGGCCGTATCTTTAATTCACTACTATGTTTTGACATTAAATACATGGTTTTTTATAAAGATTTAAACTCCTAAATTATAACAACATTAATTTATATTTCCATGTTACTCCACATATTGCATATGTTTATCTTTTAGCATGGTATTATGGTTGGCCAACAAAATTTTATATATTGGTATGCATCTTCAATATTCTGTGCAGATCAATAAATCGATCATTTTAGCTTAATATTCAGAAATAGATTTAATCACTGTACATTATAAAGCATATCAGCCATGGGTTAAATGAGCTAAAAAACTTCCATCTAAATTTTTTTGCACAGTGATAATGGATGTTAATTGAAGTTCTTTTGGCAGTCTGATATACAGTTCAACACTTCTATATTTACGGAGTGTTTTAGAAAACAGAAGAGCTATCCTGCTATTGGTAGCAATAATGACTATTAAGAGCTAATATTTATATTCTGACTGTTATAAAGCAAGCCGTAGTCTAATAGTTACATACTATATGGGAAATCGAAATTAAGTTGCTCATTTAAATTTCCTGCATTAGTAGCTGTTATAACTCATGAATTCTTTAAGTTTTAACATTTTATTTAACATTTTACTATTTTCATTGGATAAATTCGAATTATGGTTATCATGGCTTAATTTCATTCAACAGAAAAACACATTTGACATTTTTAAATGGAAGGCATGGGTTTATGGTTGGCAAATATGTCCCTTCTGAGATCTTGCTTATGCTTGGGTTACTCTTTTGGATTAACGATAAGATCATTTTGTTTTCCATGGGGAAGAATTAAGTTCTGATATTAATAACCGTGGCTTTCCAACATTTCATGGTAGTAATGATTTTTAAACTAAAAGGTGTTCATCATAAAATATGTTTTTCAATTGCGAGTTGCTGTACAGAGTATTCTTGATTATTTGGCATACTTTTGTCCGTCTCTTCAAAGTGAAATTCTATATCCATTCCATGATTGGAGTAAATGTAATTATGATGCAGATATTGATGTTGTTACTTGGTTAATGGTGTATTTTACTTAAATTTAAGTTGCCAATATTCCTTTATTTAGACAAGATGCTTTCTTTTCTTTTCTTTCATTCATCCTATGCCAAATTTAATGAGTCAATGTCCATATCAAAATGAAGCAAGCTTGGCACCAATCCTTGCTTAATTTTGATAACATAGAAAAACTATAAGCTTGAATTAAACATTATAAACTATAAGGCATGACATTAAAGCAATGAAAAAAAATTATTCTTTAGCACTTTATTGTTCCATTTTTAGCTAAAATTAATAAACATTCTTATTTTGATCATTTAAAGATAAAAATGGCAATGAGGTCACTTTTAAACAATGAATATTTATGAATTCTCTGTACATGAAAAATATCATGTTTTTTTTCATGTAGTTATATTGAAACAATTTTGTTTTGTCATATTGTTCGAGTTGATACACTAATGGTGACAAACAGTTGATATATTCATTTCAGTTCATTCCTAAACTATAATTTCCGTTTGATTATCATAGTCACTATTACTTTAACTTTGTTTGTCTGACTGTAAACTAGAATTAATTTGGTTGATGTGTCTCAGTACATGTGTTTATTGGAACTTTTGTGGAGGACCATAACAGATTAGCGGTCCGTGATGTTTCTCTTCTATTCAGGACTTGGACAGTTCAAAATTGGACCATTTGTTCAACTTAACTCATGGATTCTGTAAAAACATATTTGATTCCATGTATCCTCTCATTTGTTTCAACCAAGTCTGCAGTACATCCTTATACATTGTAAAGTGTTTATATCTGTAATTTTTTTGGTTACCATTTGTTAGTTTTATTGGCTTTTTACTTCCAAACGTGACAATTATTTATTGATTGTTCATGGTTATATAATTACATTTGTAGTTAAAAATATATATTATAATTTCTTAATAATCTATATGTTGTAATTGTTAAATTTAGGTGATACAAAATCACAATTAGATGGAACAAATATGCAAAATGGGAAGATAAGTATATTCAATATGGAATGCATAAATGCATTGATTACATTTGAATGAGATGGATGCATGGATTATTTTCTTCCATATTTGCTATTGAGTCATTTGTTGCCATTGTAATTTTCCTCCATAATTTATTACCATATGTTGGTAATTTGATAGATGACTCATATAGATTTGCACTGCTTATATATTGAGGGGTAGACTTCTTTGTAAACCCATCCTGGCTTGGAGCCAGTGATCCCCAATGGTGTCTCTTCTTGTTAAACCTGATTGAGGTTTGGATATGTAAACTCTTATTTTGTAATCTCTTGTAATTCTCTCATGTGGAATAAAATCTCTCTCTGTTGGACTGGACGTACACTATCTTGAGGATAGTGGAACCAGTATAAATATTGTGTCTCTTTGTTTCTCTGCTATAGTTATGTACTATTTTGTTGATGTAATAGAATAATTGCTATCAAATTAGATTGATGTTCAATTGGCAAATCTAGATCCTGCTTATTGCGCTTCCGCAAAGGCGCAATTTTTCATAACAGATTGGTATCGGAGGAAGGCGATTTGTTTTAAATTGTGCATCAATTATTTCTACAAAGGTTGGTAGATTCAGTGGTGATTATGCTATTAATATTTTGGGAGAAAAGGAGACTTTGGTGGAGAAGATTATATTGAGAGAGAAGAGTGTTCCAGGCTTGGAACTTTGATGTAGCTTGAGCTTTGGGTTCTCATTAAGGTGGAGTTATATGTTAGAATGCGGCCTGCCCAACCGTAGAAAAGTGACTTCGTAGAAAACAGCTTGGAGAAATTGCTTAGAGGTGGTAGCGACCAAAGACGAACAGCTGGAGGTGTTAGCGACCTTTCCAAGTGTTTGAGAGCTGTATAACTTCATGTTCAGTTGAGAAATGCTCGCATTGTATGAGAGATAAAGAGTTTAATGTGTTGAAGGGACCATTGGGTTTAGAAATTATATCTGATGTAGCTGATTTTGGTGACGGATTTGATGCCGTTGAGGCTTATCGACTTATGATGTCGTATTGGAGAGTTCAGTTCATGGAGCTGATTTTGGCGGATTTGGTGCCACTGTGAAACATGTTGATTTTGTGATGCCGTCTTAAAGGAGGTGCTACGTGCAGATATGTGGAAGGAGAGAGAATTATGTTGCATACAGAGATTTGGATTTTGGTTTTGTTTTTTTAATTGGTAATTGAGAGAATTATTTGTGGCCTTGGTGGTATTGAGATTATTTTAGGATCTGCCTTCTTTTTTTTCGATTTTGGATATTTGCAATATTTTGTTGGCGGGTGGGGACGTAGTCTGAGCTCGTCAACATGATGTGATGGGGCGTAGCTTTGCTGGATCCCATTTGGCAAATATTCATTTTTGTTTCTTATCTCATTGTGAGATTTTGATTTAAGGTGGAGTTATGATGAAGAGTTTTATGATGTGAAGAGAATTTGATTGGAGATGGAGTGTTGAAGATATATGATTTTGCATCAAGGTAGAGTGTTATATTTAGGTGATACAAAATCACAATTAGATGGAACAAATATGCAAAATGGGAGGGTAAGTATATTCAATATGGAATGCATAAATGCATTGATTGCATTTGAATGAGATGGATGCATGGATTATTTTCTTCCATATTTGCTATTGAGTCATTTGTTGCCATTGTAATTTTCCTCCATAATTTATTAACATATGTTGGTAATTTGATTGATGACTCACATAGATTTGCACTGCCTATATATTGAGGGGTGGACTTCTTTGTAAACCCATCCTGGCTTGGAGCCAGTGATCCCCAATGGCGTCTCTTCTTGTTAAACCTGATTGAGGTTTGGATATGTAAACTCTTATTTTGTAATCTCTTGTAATTCTCTCATGTGGAATAAAATCTCTCTCTGTTGGACTGGACGTACACTATTTCGAGGATAGTGGAACCAGTATAAATATTGTGTCTTTTTGTTTCTCTGCTATAGTTATTTACTATTTTGTTGATGTAATAGAATAATTGCTATCAAATTAGATTGGTGTTCAATTGGCAAATCTAGATCCTGCTTATTGTTCTTCCGCAAAGGCGCAATTTTGCACAACAGTAATATATTGACATATTTGTTCATTTGAAAGAAAGACATCGATCTATCGCGTTTAGATGCTTGACTCTTTACCATAAATCCAAGAATATACATAGCTCCACGTCTATATATATAAGCTGATAGCATGCTAGAATTGGAGAATATACTTCGTAAAACAAGCATTTATGTGGTCTTAGCATTTGGAAGAAATCAACAATTTTATTCATATCTTTTTTTTGATAATTAAATTTGGCACCTTTAGGACTGGAAAGTCGTTTGACCCTGCATAGCATTAGTTTTATTAAGTCAAATAGGTAGTTCATGTTTACTAAATGTGGTCATTTGTGTAGGTACTACATGTCACAGTAGAATATAAGCCAAACAACATCCATATACCTTCAATACGACTATTACACATGGTCATTACCTATGTACTTTGCCATGCTTAAAGGTTTGCTGCCAGTCGAAGAATTTCTTTTCGCAACATGTCTTCTTTTCTTTCCGGCTTTTCACTTTTAATTATAATTTTTCCTATCGGTTGAACGTCTATGTTTCACAAAAGTTCCATTACTTTCATTGCACCTAAGTTACTAAATTGGTTTTTAGATTTGCATTCTTTAAATTCAATCAGGATATGTGCATGTTAGTCCTAAGTTGTGCAGCGATACAAATAACTTTGTTGTCCGCCTCTTTTCTAATGCTTTGCTGACCTTGTACATCAATGTAGACGTTATAAAGTAGCAAACAAAGTAATCCATGAAAAGAAAAAGTAAACAGGTCTACATTGTTTAGATATGAGAGAACATGGTTAGAATTAGTCAAACGACATAATATTGGAGAGATAAGTTCTCTGCTGCAAATTTGTCTTTAAAACAAGTAGGCTGCTAGAAGTACAAGCTGCATATTTAATGTATCAAAAGCAAGTGTTTATGAAAGTGACAGATCTGGGACTAAGCATGAAAGTGGGGTTATGTTTGTTTTCTTACAAATTATCAGTAAACGGAGTGATGAAATGGTTATTCTGGTCGAGTTATATGATGTTGGAAATGGTTGCAATGGAGTTGAGGAGGATAGTGCTTGATGCAAGGGAGAGTAATACTAACTTTGGTTGGTTTTCTTAGAACGGTGTGGGAACAACTGAACCAATGCCTGGATTTTCTACTTGGTGAGAAACAATTTTTTCACGGGTTCTGAGTAATTCAGGGGGTCCCCAATCTGTTCTCTCTAACCCGGTTGAAAATACAGGTGATCCAACTGGTAGTCATAGCATCTTTTGTTTTCTGATTACATGAAAAGGTGCACTTTTATGGTGAATTACTGTAGTTAAATCAAGATATTCAAATTTGAAGCAATCCTTTTAGATTTATTAAAATGTTTGGTGTATATCTATCAAATAAAAATAAACCCTCCTAGCCAAGACAGTTGCAGTTTATAATGCCCCAGTGCAAGAAAAGGCGCTTGATGCGTTGATTTCATTTTTAAAAGCTGCAGCGATTACAGATCCGAATGACCCGAGGCCTAGAGAGTTTGGTCCATTGTATAGAAACATAGTTGCGGATTCAAAAAACCCTCCTACTCTAACTATCTACACATGTCTATGGTGACTTACTATAATTAATTAACATGTCATTCATGTTCGTATCTCATTATAAGATTTCCTAATATGTTTCACATCTATGAAAAAAGATTCATGCCACTTATTCAATCCGCATCTTAATAACAAGTTACTGTAAATGACTGATATGTTTTTTATTTACTTAACATGTTTGGACCTATATTTACTAATATTACTCACCAACCCGATATGTACTTAACCCTCCCACACATTATGTCATATTGGTTAAGTATTGTCCATTCATGTTAACTTAATCCACCCACTCATCATGTCATGTTGGTTAAGTGTTTCTTATTAACCCTTCTCACTCATCATGTTGGACTGGTTATGTGTTTCCTATTAACTTAACCCCATTCATTCATCATGTTATATTGGTTAAGTATTTCCCATTAACTTAACCCCATTCGTCCATCAAGTTACATTGGTTAAGTGTTTCTTATTAACTTAACCCCACGCGTTCATCATGCTGTATTGGTTAAGTGTCATCAATCAATTCGAGTTAACTTAACCCACCCACGTGTCGTGTTACATTGGTTAAGTGTTGCCTTCTTGTGTTAACTTAACCCTTCCACGCATCTTGTTATATTGGTTAAGTGTTGCTCTCTTGTTTAACTTAACCCTACTCATTCATCATGTCATATTAGTTAAGTGTTTTAAATTTACTTAACCCCACCTTCTTGTCTAATTAACATGTTATAATAGTTAAGTGTTCTAAATTTTGCTTAACCTTATCATTCTTAGCATGTCTGTTTATTGGCATTAATTAATTTATTAATGCCTCAACCACTCACATTAGAATTGTTGTTTGCGGTTGCTGGATGTACCGGGCGGTTCCGGGCAGAATTCTACCGCAAACTCATTCTAACCTCAGGTTTTGGACTAAATATGCAAACCTCTCACATTAGATTTGTGTTGTTGTGGTAACTGGATGTGCCGGGCGGTTTCGGGTAGTTTTACACCGCAACTCAATACATTATTTACCATACATGTCCAAGTCCAGATTTTATATGCTAGTCATCCCAATTTCACAAAACTAGTCATGTTCCAATTCTCAAGTTATACCCCAACAAAGCTGATTGCAAGTTATGCCCCACAAATTCAAATTCAAGTTATTACTCAAAATAGGTTACACCCAATTTTCCCAAATTTGCAATGATAGTCATGCAACTCCGCCTGTGTAGTTTTCTATGCAGCCTGTCCCAAGCCAGGGTAATGGAGGAGGGTTGTGATAGGCTTGGAGAGCCAACATAAAAACTTAGCCACTCTTATGGATATGGAACCTTATGATATATCGTTGGGGCGTAACCCTCTTAGCGACGCGCTATATCGAGGCTCGGATATGGTGTTAAATATGCAAGGGCTGGGCCGCCATTCTCTTAGTGGCGCGCTACACCGACGCCCCGGTGTAGTGATAAGTGAGCAAGGGTCCTCGCATTTTTCTCGGCGGATGCGAGGGGCAAGGAAGCTAGTCGACGATAGTAGGGTTCGATTAGGTAGTTGGAATGTAGGGTCCTTAACAGGAAAATTAAGAGAGATAGTGGATACTATGATTAGGAGACGGGTTAACATCTTGTGCGTTCAAGAGACTAAATGGGTGGGTCAGAAGGCGAAGGAGGTGGAGAACACTGGCTTCAAATTATGGTACACGGGAGAAGTACGTAACAAGAACGGGGTAGGCATATTGATTGACCAGAACCTTCAGAACAATGTGGTTGACGTCAGAAGACGAGGGGATAGGATCATCCTAGTTAAGCTAGTAGTCGGCGAGGCAGTCTTGAATGTCATTAGCGCATATGCCCCACAGGTAGGTCTAAGTGAAGAAGCCAAAAGGAAGTTCTGGGAAGACTTGGATGTCATGGTTAGGAATGTGCATAGTAGCGAGAAACTTTTTATAGGAGGAGACTTCAATGGCCATGTTGGCTCATCTAGCGAGGGTTTTGAGCGAGTGCATGGTGGTTTTGGATTTGGCAGTAGTAACCAAGAGGGTGAAGATATTTTGAATTTCGCTCTCTCTTTTGATCTCATGATTGCTAATACCTTCTTTAGAAAGAGGCAATCACATCTGATCACCTTCAGTAGTGGCCAACAGGCTAGCCAGATTGACTTTGTCCTAACTAGAAGAGATAGTAAATGAGATTGTGTTGATTGCAAGGTCATACCTGGAGAATGTGTCGTCTCACAACACCAGCTGTTGGTATGCGTGTTTCGTCTTCGGGTGGTGAAGGATAAAAGAGCGAAGATTAGCAGGACGAAATGGTGGAAACTCAAAGGAGATGCTTCACGGGTGTTTAAAGATAGAGTGATAGGAGAAGGAGCTTGGAATGTGGAAGGAGAAGCAAATGTCATGTAGAATGCGATGTCAACTTGCATTCGGAGAGTCGCCACTGAGGTATTTGGGATAACAAGAGGAAGCAAGCGAGAACCGAAGGATTCGTGGTGGTGGAATGACGAGGTGCAAAAGGCTATCAAAGAGAAGAAGGAATGCTACAAATGCATGTACCGTCATAGAAGCGAAGAGAACATGCACAGGTACAAAGTGGCAAAGAAGACTGCAAAGAGAGCAGTGAGTGAAGCAAGGGGACGAGCGTACGAAGATTTGTATCAAAGGCTAAGTACAAAGGAGGGTGAAAAAGACGTTTACAGAATAGCTAGGCTACGCGAGAGGAGGACAAGGGACTTCAATCAGGTTAAATGCATTAAGGATGAGAATGATAGACTTTTGGTGAAGGAAGATGAGATAAAGAATAGGTGGAGAGAATACTTTGATAAGCTTTTCAACGAAGAAAGTGATAGCTCTTCGATCGAGTTGGAAGACTTAGCCGATAGCACCAATAGACATTTTGTGCAGAGATTTCAAGAAGCTGAGGTAAAGGGGGTGTTAAAACATATGAAATCAGGTAAGTCGGTAGGGCCTGATTATATTCCTATTGAGGTGTGGAGATGCTTTGGAGATGCAGGGATAAAATGGCTAACTAAGTTGTTCAACAATATTTTCAAATCAAACAAAATATCAGATGAGTGGAGGAGAAGCATTTTAGTTCCAATCTTCAAGAATAAAGGAGATATTCAAAGTTGCACAAACTATAGAGGAATTAAGTTTATGAGTCATACAATGAAGCTTTGGGAGAGAGTGTGCGAGCAGCGTTTGAGGAGGTTGACAAGTGTCTCTAGGAATCAATTTGGTTTTATGCCGGGAAGGTCAACCACTGAGGCGATTTTCTTGGTTAGGCAAATTATGGAGAGATACAGGGAGCAAAAGAAAGATCTCCACATGGTTTTTATTGACCTGGAGAAAAATTATGACAGAGTACCGAGGAGGGTTATGTGGTGGGCGCTAGAAAGGAAGAGAGTGCCATCAAAGTATATTACCCTTATTAAGGATATGTACGAGGGGGTTGTGACTAGTGTTAGGGCATGCGATGGTGAGACCAGTGACTTTCCAATTAACATAGGGTTACATCAAGGTTCGGCTTTGAGCCCCTATATTTTTGCATTAGTGATGGATGAAATCACAAAAGATATACAAAGGGAGATTCCCTGGTGTATGCTCTTTGCCGATGATGTTGTGCTGGTTGATGAAAGTAGAATAGGGGTTAATCGACAACTAGAGTTGTGGAGGGAGACCTTGGAATCAAATGGTTTCAGGTTTAGCAGAACTAAAACAGAGTATATGAAGTGTGAGTTTAGCAGTGTCAGGTCAGATGACGGAGATGTTACCCTGGCCGGTAGAGTAGTATCCAAGAAGGAATCGTTTCGATACTTAGGATCTATATTGCAGTTTGATGGAGAGATTGATAAGGATGTTAGTTTTAGAATTCAAGCAGGATGGGTGAAATGGCGACTAGCATTTGGCATTCTCTGTGATCGGAAGATTCCTCAGAAGCTTAAAGGAAAGTTCTATAGGACAGCAATCAGGCCTGCAATGTTATATGGTGCAGAATGTTGGTCTACTAAGAGGCAACACGTCCAGAAGATAAGTATAGCAGAGATGCGAATGCTGCGTTGGAGCTGTGGGCATACCAGACGAGATCGGATTAGAAATGAGGATATTCGGGAAAAACTTGGAGTTGCCCCTATTGAAGAGAAGTTAGTCCAATACCGCTTGAGATGGTTTGGACATATCCAACGTAGACCATACGATGCACCTGTACGCGCTGGAATTCTAGGCCGCGCTGAAGGCCCAAAGAGAGGTAGAGGTCGACCTAAAATGACATGGGAGGAGATAATAAAGAGAGATTTAAGTAACTGGAGTTTATCGGAAGAGCTAGTAGTTGATAGGAGTGCATGGAAATTGGCAATCCATGTACCAGAACCATAGGGTTTTTTTAAAGGCTTTATTTCACGTTTACTGAACCTTTTTACTTTTTATTACTATTTTAGATTTTATTTCACTTTTATTGAACATTTTTGACTTATTATTATTATTATTTAAAAAAACCTTTATCGGATGACTTTTTATTTGATTGGTTATTTTAAACCCTTTAAATATATATATTATTATCATCATTATTAATTTTATTTTATTTTAATTTTGGGTTCCATATCTAGCCAACCCCAACTTGTTTGGGATATATGGCTTTGTTGTTGTTGTTGTTGCAATGATAGTCATGCCCCAAAAATCACAATATAACACATGCCCTAAGGTTTAGTCATATTGCACCGTACAAAATATTCTCCAAAAACCCCCAATCATGATTCACAATATAAACTATGCCAAATTATAGCCTTTACCCAAAATCCCAGTTTAGGTGTGTTCACAATTAACAGTTATCCCTATCTTACTATAGGTTTTCATGCCTAAGCCATATATCACTATACACAATAATCTCCTTCTTCCATGTCGTAAACTATCATATATAATATGTCCCAATTTTAGGTCTTAAACCACAACATGTACTACGCCTTACATGTTTATAGTTCAATTTACGCCCCAAACCCCAAGTCATATGTCAATTATATTTTATGCCTCAAATCTCAAGTCATATGTTTGATACACTTTATGTTTTAAATACAACATGTGTTATGTCCTCAAATCCGTTACAAATCAGTTATGCCTAATTATACATAAATTAATACTTTTCCTAATTTTAGCGTTGGCCATGTCCAAATCATAAATTATGCCCAATTTTTTCCAACGTACGTTCATCTCTAATGAGATTTGGCTCAGGCTCGCAGTAGCCTGGCTATAAAAACAAAAGGGAAGAAGGAAAGAAGAGACAAAGAATGGACATAATAATGTCAATGAGATAGATCCAATGGATATAGAAAGACAAATAGAAATAGGCATAATACCAAATTCAGATTTATTACAATGTCAAAATCACAATTAAATTTTATTTCTGAAAATAACATGAACTCACAAATTACAGGACGGTCTTGAATTCTGGGATCTGATTTCTGAATTTGATTAGCTATTCCTTTGATGTAGACTTTGATTGTTAACTTGAAAACTCTAATTTGATTGATTAAGGTGGAGGCTAGGTCACTTCAGGTTTTACCAGCATATAAACGCCTATGAATTCGTATGGAGAAAACAATAGGTTTAGGGGTCTTTTTATAGATGTAAAGGGAGGTTTAGAGCCTTCAAACCAGTTTAGAAGTCATTAGAATCGTCCAAAGCAGAATACCACGCCACACAACGAATCAGAAAGCGACACGTGGCGAAACACGTCATCGGCCAGATCTGGGCCAACAGGGGTTGACTCCCCTATAGGGAGGTCGACAACTATGTCGACTCTCCTATAGGGGGGTCGACACCTATGGCGACTCCCCCTGGAGGGGGAGGGGGGTCGACGCCCTAAGCGGGAATTTTCCCTCTTAGCCTATTCTACTTGAATTTCGAATTTTGAACTTGGTTTGAGATGTTTGATTATTATTTATATTTTATGTTTAAACTTGAATTCTTCCGAACTCCATAACTTCTTCATATGGAGTCTGATTCACGCAAACTCGGACTCTATCTCAAGAAGAATTCCAAGACGAACGCAATGATGCAAACCGTTTCCATTAATTCCCACTTTTAAAATTAACTATTATTTAATTCGTTACTTTAATAACCACAGGAAATACGGTGTGTTACATTCTCCCCTCCTTTAAAGGATTTCGTCCCCGAAATCTCCAAGTCAAGGAGAATGTATCCTAACATCCAACATCCATCTACTCAACTATTCAATCACAGGCGTCCATTGTCCTTAAATAGGTTTCTAATGCTTTCATGATCATATGCATAGTGTGTGTATATGTCCTTATCTAATGCAAAATCGGGCAGTCTACTAATTTATTTGACCTTCTTAATGCGAATTACGTCAGTGTCATGAGTCCATCATGTATGCAATTATTCCTAATCATACTTTGTATCTTCTACATGAGTGCACAATCATTCATACAAATGCGACAACCATATGATAACACATCAAGTTTCAGTTCATAAAAATTCACTCATGCATATGCAATATGAAAGCGACTGAGCCAATCTAGTGTCTAATGTGTTTATATGCATCCACGAGCAACCACTAGCAAACACTTACAACCACTTGCATCCACCAAACATAACATGTCTCAAAAACATGTTTACATCCATTGACTTTTACTTAAGGATCGAGGATAGGATCGAGAGGATATACTTAAAAGATAAAGACTAGCAAATAAACTTTACAGAAAAAGAGGGATTAAGGAAATACCCTCAAAAAGGGTATGATGCACGTATCTAGTCTTCAGTCTTCTAAGTCGCATCTTCTTGAGCTTCATTCCATATTACTCTGACTGTCTTAACTTCACGATTACGCAGCTACTTAATTTCTATTTCTAGAATATGCGTTGGAACTCATTTCACTGTCGCCTCTCGTTCCATCTTTTCTTCTTATACTATACTTGGCACTACAACTTCTGCCGTGTCATGCTAGCATTCCCAGAACTATCTCTTGAAGATAAACAGATGCTAACCATGTTACCAAGTGTATATACTAAGATGATTAGATTCTTCTTTGTCAATCTAGTAAGTGGGGCCGATACCTTCATAAAGTCCTTAATCAACTTCCTATATTAGCCCGTAAGTCCAAGAAAGCTTCTTACTTCTGTTGCATTCCTTGGGACCTTCCAGTCATGCACCGCAACTACTTTTGCGGAATCTACTGCTATCCCTTCTTTGGATGCCACATATCCTAGAAACCTTACTTTTTCTCTCCAAAAATGACATTTTTGGAGAACTTAGCCTTAAGCTGATGCGCTTGGAGGGTATTCGAGACTTCCCTTAGATACAAGGCATGTTCTTCCCCACTCTTAGAGAAAACCAAAATAGTATCTATGCACAAGCGAAGTGAACCATCCGTCTTTGTAGCGTCAACGACTAGGGCACCCCATTTAGAAATACTTCGCCTTATGAACCCTTTTTCAAGTAACTCTTTTACTTGTTTACTGAGCCCTTCCTTTCCCTTGGATTCATGTGTCGTACAGGTAATGCAACTGGTTTTGCATTGTCAACTAGATATATGCGGAAGTCTATCTCGCGTTTTAGGGGACAAACCCCTAACCTAATCAAAAACATCTGCGTACTCATGGACTACTCCAACGGATCGCAAATCGTCAATAGATGCATCAAGTGATTCTAGGTGTATAAGACAAACGGATCCCTTAGCATCGCACGAAATCCCGAGGGTATTCCCTAGGCAAGTTGAAAGTCTAACTACCCGCCTTTCACAATTACTTGCTAACCAATCCATGCCTAGAATCAACCCATAGCCCATGAAACAAAAAAAATAAGCATTACACTTAAACTCAATACTTAACATAGCTATTCTCAAATCCTTACAAACCAAAGATAAACGAGCCGAACCACCAACCAGATTTGAGACAATAATGGGATCTTCTATTATACAAGTACTAAGGTGCAGAGAATCAATTATGGAAGCAGATATAAACGAATGTGAAGCTCTAAAATCAAAAAGAGTACTAACAGGATGATCAAAAAGAAAAACTAGACTTTTTTAACCGAAGCTTTACTACCTCTCTCTCAGGTACGCTGGCGGCGAGAGCATGCACTTGCCCTCCAGAAAATCCTGTCCTTTGTTCTTGCCCTTGTCCTTCGGGCAATCCTTGATAAGATGCCCTGCTTCACCATACGGAAAACAACCACCTATCTTCTTCTTCCTAAAATTAAATGAACCGCTATACCACATAAAAACACTTCCTTTTGTCGCAAGATCTATTATTTCTTCCACCCTTCTTATATTCCAATCCCTTATTTGTGATTCTTCCACATTGGCCTCTTTCTTTTTACCTCCTTTGTGAACCATGTTGACAAGTAGCTCGAACGTTACCTCCATCGCATGGAAAACCCTACAAAGATTGGAAGAGAATTAGCTGAGGGTGAAACTACTGCGACTATGGATGGGGGTTGAGCACTTCTTCGCCCTTTGACAAGTGTTGTAGTCTTATCAAGCCTACGGAACCATACCGCGATGAGGTTACCTCCCAGAAAGCCAGGAGCCCCGGAGACTCAGGAAAGAAGGAAAAAAGGATTCAAATAGAGGATCAAAAGATAGTGCATATGGCTTTGGGGAATATGCTTTTAAAACAAAACTTTTCTTTTGAAAATGCTTCTTTTAAATCCGTTTTGAAAATAACTTTTCAAATCTTTTATCTGATCCGGTAACCTTCAGCTCTGATACCAAGTGTAACAACCCACCTCCGTTAAGGTCACTCACAAAGGGAATGCCTTAACTTCGGTGGAGCGTTTTAGGTAAAAGATGCAGATAAATTACAAGACAGACAAATAAGACAATGGAAAATAAAGTCATTTTATAAACAATGTGGTTCAGTCAAGCTTTTACAACAATTATCTCAATCATACTTAAAAGTAATACATAGAACTTCTGTCTTGATTCAAAAACTTCCAAGTATAAAAGAAGCATAAAAATAACAATGATATTCCCCAATAAAGCATGACCCTGCTATAGCAGTGGAAGAGTAAGTCCAAAACAATACATCGACTATCTCCGTGCTTGGAAAGAAAACTGAGCTAAGTGGTAACATTTCCTCCCTGTGAACCTAGGGGGAGGGGAGGAAACGGAAGAAAAGAGGCAAAACAAACTTGGTCAGACATAAGTCTAGTAAGTCCAGTGACATTCATTCTGTAAACAGATAAAACTAACATGACATAAATAAACTGAATATAAGACAATACCGTGATAACATGGATAACAAGATAGCCTAAGATTTGTATAAGATATGATAAGGTAAGATAAACTGAATGCACTTTTACTCTTTCTCTGATTTGCTACTACTTTGTTATTCTGATTTCTATATCTCTGCACCGCCTAACTAGTGTCCCAACTAGTAATCTTGTGTAAAATTATAATATTACAACGTGATCTTAATCCCTGCAATTATGGTAGCCTTCAGGTGTACATATAGGTTGAGGATCTTACCTCAATCTGCCTAATTGCCATGAAGATGTTAGATGTACCCTTACTACCCTATCGATCGGCTCCCTACTTGTATTAATGTTCCATGTGTCTGTGTCAATCGGCCCTCTCTTACGTGTTGATACCCTGTGCTAGTCCCACCATAAGGTGTATCAATCCTTATGATAGCAACCCGACACGATTCAAGATGCACAATGTATAACTACTGGTACCCAGTGCCTGCTTTTTCCCACTCCGGAGTACGTGCATGCCAGTAATCCGTCGGAACCTACACTGACGTACCCCTGCCGCTATTTTGACCGCTTATAATCAGCCCAGTAATCATGCCCCAGCCTGCCTAGTTTCAGGGTACCTTGATACATCTATGTGGGTTACTGCTGAAATGGGTCCCCATTACTAGGGTTTCCTACTGGTTAAGTTTGTGGGCCTATATTTCCTAATATTACCCACCAACCCAATATGTACTTAACGCTCCCACTGATTCAAACATGTTTACTTAATGGTTAAGTTTGTGGGTCTATATTTACTAATATTACCCACTAACCCGATATGTACTTAACCCTTCCACTGATTCAAACATGTTTACTTAATTGTTAAGTTTGTGGCCCAATATTTACTAATATTACCCACCAAACTGATATGTACTTAACCCTCCCACACATTATGTCATACTGGTTAAGTGTTGTCCATTCATGTTAACTTAATCCACCCACTCATCATGTCATATTGGCTAAGTGTTTCTTATTAACCCTTCTCACTCGTCATGTTGGATTGGTTAAGTGTTTCCTATTAACTTAACCCCATTCATTCATTATGTTATATTGGTTAAGTATTTCCCATTAACTTAACCTCATTCGTTCATCAAGTTACATTGGTTAAGTGTTTCTTATTAACTTAACCCCACGCGTTCATCATGCTGCATTGGTTAAGTGTCATCAATCAATTCAAGTTAACTTAACCCACCCACTTGTTGTGTTACATTGGTTAAGTGTTGCCTTCTTGTGTTAACTTAACCCTTCCACGGATCCTGTTATATTGGTTAAGTGTTGATCTCTTGTTTAACTTAACCCTACCCATTCATCATGTTATATTGGTTAAGTGTTTTAAATTTACTTAACCCCACCTTCTTGTCTTATTAACATGTTATAACGGTTAAGTGTTCTAAATTTTTCTTAACCTTACCATTCTTAGCATGTCTGTTTACTGGCATTAATTAATTTATTAATGCCCCAACCTCTCACATTAGAACTGTTATTTGCGGTTGCTGGATGTGCTTGGCGGTTCCGGGCAGACTTCTACCGCAAACTCATTCTAACCTCGGGTTTTGGGCTAAATGCGCTAACCTCTCACAATAGATCTGTGTTGTTGCGGTTACTGGATGTGTCGGGCGGTTCCGGGCAGTTTTACACCGCAACTCAATCTAACCTCGGGTTAGGCATGTTTATCTTTTGGCATATTTACCATACATGTCCAAGTCTAGATTTTATACTCTAGTCATTCTAATTTGACAAAACTAGTCATGTTCCAATTCTCAATTTATACCCCAACAAAGATGATTGCAAATTATGCCCCACAAATTCAAATTCAAGTTATTACTCAAAGTAGGTTACACCCAATTTTCCCAAATTTGCAATGATAGTCATGCTCCAAAAATCACAATATAACACATGCCTTAAGGTTTATTCATATTGCACCATACAAAATATTCTCCAAAAATCCCCAATCATGATTCACAGTATAAACTATGCCAAATTATAGCCTTTAAATACAGTGCATGCCAATTACCCAAAATCCCAATTTAGGCGTGTTCACAATTAATAGTTATCTCTATCTTACTATAGGTTTCCATGCCTAAGCCATATATCACTATACACAATAATCCCCTTCTTCCTAGTCATAAACTATCATATATAATATGTCCCAATTTTACATCTTAAACCACAACATGTACTATGCCTTACATGTTTACAGTTCAATTTACGCCCCAAACCCCAAGTCATATGTCCAATATATTTTATGCCTCAAATCTCAAGTCATATGTTCGATACACTTTATGTTTTAAATACAACACGTGTTATGTCCTCAAATTCATTACAAATCAGTTATGCCCAATTATACATAATTTAATAGTTTTCCCTATTTTAGCGCTGGTCATGTCCAAATCATATATTATGCCCAATTTTTCCCAACATACGTTCATCTCTTATGAGATTTGGCTCAGGCTCACAGTAGTCTGGCTATAAAAACAAAAAGGGAAGAAAGAAAGAAGAGACAAAGAATGAGCATAATAATATCAATGAGATAGATCCAATGGATATAGAAAGACAGATAGAAATAGGCATAATCCTAGATACAGATTTAATACAATGTCAGAATCACAATTAAATTTTATTTCTGAAATTAACATGTACTCACAAATTACAGAACGGTATTGAATTCTGGGATCTGATTTCTGACTCGGATTAGCTATTCCGTTGACGTAGACTTTGATTGCTAACTTGAAAACTCTAATTTGATTGATTAAGGTGGAGGCTAGGCCACTTCAGGTTTTAGCAGCATATAAACGCCTATGAATTCGTGTGGAGAAAACAATAGGTTTAGGGGTCTTTTTATAGGTGTATAGGGAGATTTAGAGCCTTCAGATCAGTCTAGAAGTCATCAGAATCGTCCAAAGCAGAATACCACATCACACAACGAATCAAAAAGCGACACGTGGCGAAACACATCATCGGCCAGATCTGGGCCAACAGGGGTCGACTCCCCTGGGTCGACACCTATGTCGACTACCCTATAGGAGGGTTGACACCTATGTCGACTCCCCCTAGGGGGGTCGACACCCTGAGCGGGAATTTTCCCGCTCAGCCTATTATGCTTGAATTTCGAATTTTGAACTTGGTTTGAGATGTTTAATTATTATTTATTTTTTCTGTTTAAACTTGAAATCTTCTGAACTCCATAACTTCTTAATGCGGAGTCCGATTCACGCAAACTCGGGTTCTATCTCAAGTTGACTTCTGAGACGAACACAATGGCCCAACCCGTTTCCCTTATTTCCCACTTTTAAAATTAAGTATGCTTTAATTCGTTACTTTAATAACCACAGGAAATTCGGGGTGTTACAGTCATGATCTTGTCTTATTCACATTTGCACTGCTTTACTATCTTGTATTGTAGATGCCCCTGGACTTGGTCAAGTTTCCTGACTTGAACTTGCTGCATTGACCATTCATACTCCATACACATGTATATTTGTTCACCTGAGTTGTAACTTGCTGGGTCCACTTGCTTTGTTTCACTGTGCATACATGTATGTTATCCATCTTCATACATTTGTACACCCAGGTTTGGCTTGAGCATGATTTTAATCTCATTTACCATGCTGAGATGAACTGTCCCTTTGCATTTGTATTTCTTGACCCTTTTTCGAGATGAACTAGAATGGCTCGACGATGTTTTCTTCGAAAATCCATTGTGCATTAAGTTTGCCCATTTCTCTATTTATATTGAGCTGTCTTGTTGTATTGTTGCACTCTTATACTCCATATAATGCACCTGCACATATATATATGTGTGTATACATATACATGTATCGTGTATGTGCAATTACATTATTTATCAGCAGATCGCTATTACTGTGTTGTGGTTGTTCAGAATCAGCTAATTCTAATGCTGGTTCTGATCAGCAAACCAATGTAGTGTGTTGAGGTTGATCTGTTAGCACTAGAGATATACAGTCTGCCTTGTGGTATTTACAGTGTATCACTGTGAATATCACAAGCTGTCCAGACACAGATGGATATATATAAATCAGATCAAGTCATGAAAAATGATGAGAAACACACCGAAATTCTGAGGCAAATAAAATTTAAAATTAAATTTATATTTTGTATGCACTTCAGTTTTATTTCTATTGCAGTGTACTATGTGTGTGTTTCTATTTGTGATAGATATGTAGGTGACTGGACTGATTGTGAAGTGCTGTGAAGACAAGAAGACAGAAGACAAGTACTGAGTCAGTGAGTGTCAATGTATATGTGTGAGTGAAACTGTATAAATGAGTGATTGAGTGACTGAGAGTTATAGTGAGGAACATTGTATGAAACTGGATGTGTATGAATTGTATATCAGTGAAATTGTACAAATTGTGGAGTTATAAAATTTGTACTGTTTGAATATTGAAATAAATATTATATTCAAATAAAGTACTGTTTCAATATTTGAACTCTTGTAAAGTCGTATTTTATTTAAATATAAATATTATATTCCTATCTATGATGTAGTATAACAGTATAATAACAAACACATTTATAATAATATATATTTGGTTGTTATCGTCAAACAAAAATCATATAATTGCTATATACAACAACGTTATATACAACAATTCCCGTTTAATTTCTTTACACGAAAATGCTATACGTACACCATTTATTTGTATCACGGGTTTATATGGTTAATAACGTCTCATATTATTAACCTACTAAGTCCAACTATATTTTTAATTATAAGTTTTATTGACATAAATAAGGAAGATTATATTCCCTTTTCTTTATGATATTTATTTAGTTTCTTCCCTAATTTTGACTTAGTATTAAACGACAATAAATACCCGTTAATCCCCATTTTGACACCCATTTCTTTTTATTTCCTTTATATTGCCCTTTATGACTCCAACGACCATATTTTTCCTAAGGCAACTATTTATCAGTCCCAAGTTATCTATTTGTTGTACCACACTGAACAATTCCTATTCTTATTTATTTATTTATTGACTGTTATATATATGTATATATATACACACATACATACATACCAGGCCTCTCGCATTAAGTTGGGTACCTATGGATGCTGGATATGCCGGTCGGTTCTGGGTATACTTCTACCACAAGTGAACTTAGCATCATTCCTTAGTATGATTATATTTATGCATTAGACCCCTCACACTAAACAGACTACCTGCGGTTGATGGATTTGCCGGTTGTTCCCAGCAGGCTTACACCACAAGTTGAGCTTAACCTCGTGTTTAAATGCGGTTATAATTTAAATTTCCTAACTGGGGTCCAAAACAATCATCCTAATTTATTTTAGGAATTATAAACATTTTCCTATTCACATTTATTTTCCCTAGATAAATATTGGTTACATTGGTTATTTATTTATTTGCGGTCTTATTTATAGCAGTTAATTACATTGATTGCTACAAATGGTCACCACAAATATATTAATTCAAAACAGATTATATTTACTTATAATTCCATAATTGAACCTTATTCAAACATTCAACATTGGTCATAATTGTTAATTATTTATTTATGGCCTCCTTTATAGCAATCAGTTACACGAATTGCTACAACGGTCACCATACATATATTCATTAAGTATGGAATATAATTTACATGTATGATTCAATAAATAAATACCATTCAACATTTTAAACCATCAAACAATTAATACAATTCATATTTTACCATTTTACGTTGATTTGGACGGATAATATATATATATATATATATATTTTTGTGGACGATCAACGTAGTTATCTTTTTTAATTTTTATTTTTATTCTTAAATTTAAATTAATGATTTGGTCTAATCAATTAATCAAACATTCCCTTTTTACATATAATCTTGCCAACTCACAAGCACCGTTAGCCAAAATCATTGTAAATCATGCCTATTTTGTAATATTGACATATTCCAAATCACAAGAAATATACGTACTATATTGTTATTTTGGAATAGTCGATGCAAACTACATACAAAACATATATTTATTTTTATATTTAACTTTGCACCACTTTTCCTCTTTAAATTCTTTTTGTCATACTTCTTGTGATTCTAAAATAATGCCTCTTTATTTAGAAATGAGGAAAATGGCATAATTTACAATGCTTAAGCCAAAAACCCAACAATATTGAATGTAAACAAGGAATATTTCTTTCTATTCTTACAATAACATAATACACAAATTCATCTTTTTACCCAAATTCACATATTTCATATTTCAGCACTGAACTAAAGATCTAGAACATAATTACAACAAATTTATGTTTAGTGGAACTGTTCCCTAGTTCCACATTGCTATGTGGCATATACAACATATTTAATAATTCATGATATAACTTGAAGGAATACGTGGGAATATATATATGTAAATCCTACAATTCATGTTTATACATAATCACAACTTTATAATTACCAATTTCAAACATATCCATAATCTGATCTGATGGTTATCACAATTTACAATTATTTAAATAACAGTTCTGATAGGCATAAAACAAAGATTTGCTTCAAACGAAATAGATAAATTATTATTACTGTAGATTGTAAATTTCCCACTCACCTTATAGCTTCCAATCTCTGAGTTTTAATTATTTATAGGCTTACAATTCCCAAATTCCTGTATGTTTATTATTTATTTGGAAAGGGGAAAATTTTAGATAAGTAAAAATATAAGAAAAAGGGAAGAGAGCGAAGAAATTTATCGTTGAGCATCCTCTTCCATTCAATCAAAAAATCTTCCCAAAACATAAGAATTTGATTTGATATGTATATGAATATATTTTATTTTAGAATTTAGGTTAGAAGAGGAAGAAATATGGCAGAGCTCCGCTGATTCTATATGTTAGAATGGAAAAGAATGAGGCTCTACCCCTTTATTTATAGGGGTGGAAATGGCCTTCCATCGTTAGATCTATTTTAATTATCATCCTTCTATTCATTTTATCAAATATAACAAAATTGCCCCTTAAAACCTAGCCGTCACTGGGCTGTACAGGCTCGGAGCGGTTGACCGCTCTATACAGGGGTGTCGACTGCTCTTGAGCGGTTTTGCCCACTGAGGGCTGGTTTAAAGAGGGAAACATATATATATATATTAATTATTCTGTTTATATATTTTCCATTCGTTTTCATATTTCATCCGTAACTTTTTCATACGGACTCGTTCGTGAAACTTCAAATATGAAAATTGACCAGAATTTCGAGATGAATGCAAAGGTTAAAATTTCATGGCCAAATTCCATCATTTGTAGATATTCCTATTTTTTATCTTCTAATTAAATAACTATTTATTGTCAAAATTCTGGGTTGTTACAATTTCAATATATGAGTATTAAGATTTACATGTTGTTTGCATAAGGCTTATGCATACTAAACTCTTTTGACATTCAGTTTTGTTTTCGTCTTCCATTTAGTATTAATGATGTTTAACTAGCATGATGCATTCTTCTAAAATGTGCCAGCATATAAGCTAATACATGATTTGACAAAGAACCAATTTATGCTGATACAGTTACTTCTCTTCCAATTGAAGAAACTATTTGTCTTTAACTGAACCATTGAGTTTGTTGAGTGGAAGTTTCTTAATGTTAATTATGTGCTAATTGATAATATAGCCTTTTTTAATCTTTAAGGCAGATATAAGTGTGTATGTACTCAATTTTTATGGTTCAACCCTCGACTTTGATCTTCCATATCTCAGCCATTTTATTTCGCTGGCTTGGTAATTCACATGCTTAACTTTGTCCATATTCCGATTGGAATTGATATCATTTGTGTTGTCGCTTTACACTGCTACGTATAGGCCGATCAACTGGCTGGTATAGATATGAAGTTTTATATTTGTAACCATATCTGAAATCATTCACAAATATCAGATGTCTACACATGCAAGTAGTGGACGAATACCGGATTTTGGTCAGTCTAATTGCAGTGATAAATCTAAAAGCATAAATAGAAACTTTAGATTTATTAAAACATTTTATTATCAACACATGTAAAAATACAAGAAACATCAATGTATAATGACAAAAAAGTTTCGAGGACAAGCATTCGGTTATGTGTGCACATTATAAGTAAATTACAACTCGATAATGTAGTAAAGTCGACTGATTTATGTGATAAAAAACTTAATGTATTAAATGAATGGATTATGTACATTATTTTATAAATATAAATGTTCATATTAGTGCAAGAATTGTGCCTAGGTTACATGTCTTCACTTTTATTGCCTTCCAGGATTTCATGTCTTCATGCGATAGTGAATGTATGCTTGATTGGGGAACTAGCTAGGTGCAATCCACACTTTTATCCACTACTAATATGTTTACTTTATTTTTTTTCAGTTGCATTTTTGTTCGTGTGACTACAGAAAAGGCTATGAGTCGAAAATATAGAAGGCTAATGTTGCTCCTTAAAATTTTAGTAATTTCGGTTATCAGATATACCATTCCTTTTTACCATAGAAAATGTTATTTGCTAACTTTATTTTGTTTGAGAATGATATTAATTGTTTAAATTAGGGAATGATTTCGAATAGTTCAGATGTACCTTAAATAGTTGTGTGTCAAAGCTGTATACAATTTGAGATAGCCAAATTTTCAGTTAGAAGTTATGATGATGTCATTGGTAGCTTGTGCACCATCAGTAAAAGAGCGAAGGCGTTGATCCTTTTATGAGCATATTTATAGAAATATTCAAGAGAAATAGTCTAATATACATGCATGAACCTTTTAAGACCATGTCTTATGTTATCTGTCTAAGACAAAGAATGAGCATCATTCAAATTAGACTTCACGTTGTATGAGAGAGTGTGCTGCAAATTGATGTTATAAAATGGTTTAGGAAAAATAAGGATATGATGGAAAAAATAGTTGATATCTAAGAAGATTTATTTTGTGAATCGTAAGTGTTGTCTATTGTGATCAAAGTTTTAAAATGTGAAAAGCATGCATGAGGCTTCTTCTAGTTTGTGAGGCGAGGCGTAAGCCTCGAGAGATTGAGGATAGATTTTTCAGGTAAAAATAAAGCGCAAAGCCCATAAAGAAATTTTTTCATTTTTAATTAACCGATGCGAAAAATGAAAAACAAATCATTTAAGATCCAACTTCGAACGTATATATATAAATATATTAGATTAAAAATATATAACTAAAACTCATATGATCCAAATTTCGATTTTTCAAAACTGTTTGTGTAATGACCCAAAATTCCGGTCCAATTTGAGCTGACCAAAAACACAAGTCCAACCCCAAATTAAACTGAAAATCAGGAAATTAATAGAAAGAAAACAGAGGGTGAGGATAGTTAAGATAGAAACTTAGAATAGAAGAAGAAGAAGAAGAAGAACAAAACATCAGAGTAACACGAACCTCACAGCGGAACGAATAACATATAATATATATAACATAACTTGAAATATACATCTGTACTTGAATATACATCATTATCAAAGTACAACACTTACAACACAGCGGAAATAACTATAGCTATATGATCCTGAAGCCTCCTGCTCCAAGCTCTTCCAGTATATCTGTAAATCCTGACTACTTGACTGCCCGTACAAAATTAGGCGCCCAAGAGTTTAGGGAAACAAACAAATAAACTCCGGGTCAGTCATGGGACTGGTATGAGTAAAACAATTTAAAACAGTTCAAGCAGGTGAATGATATCTCATAAGACCACGCCGTATAACGGAACGGGTTTTTCCCTTATGAGAATTCAAATTATCTTTATATCAAAAACCTTTTGATATTATAATAATGTATATCAACCACAATAATAATAATCATCTAGCAGAACGCTTTCATCTCACGTTCTACATATATAATATACAATCAAAACCGCAAGCATGTATTGGGTAATGGATTTCCAACTATGACAAGGTATGGAACCACCTTTCGCTAGTGTACCTCTAGAAAGGAATACACTGGGTTCAACAAGAACATCTTGCAACCGGGCCACACATGACCGACCACTCATTTCGCTTGAGTGTATCGAATGTATATCACCAACGGTTGGGATCAGCAACCGTTTCCCGAATGGGACAGCATCAACAATAGATTTTTAGAAGTAAATGAAACTCTAGATCCGGTGATTATACACCCTACTTCGGTGCGACCGACTTAGCCATGCTGCCTTCCTGATTTCTGTCATTTACCGGATGTGAGGCTAGAAGCTACGCTTTATCATCACACCAGATTCACTTTAAATGCCACATCGTCAAATCCATCAAATCACCGATTGACGTCCTCAACCATACATTATGTGTTAGCTAAAAGAAGTTTCCTTCTCCGCTTCCACTCTTGGTACAGTTGGAGAAATCAATATACGTGGTCGTCTGGAAATACTCTGTCAGACATCCGTCCATACAAGTCATCCAGGAACAGGATGAACCGAAGGCACTATTCTGTAAACAGTATAGCCCTTGCATAACTCCGTCTTCAATTTCCTTTGGCGTATATGATTCGCAACGCTTATGCCAATACAGAGTGGTTCTTTGGATAATAATCCAACCGGTCTCTCCATATTAACAACGTTAAAATGGTCAAAACTTCGACAGTCTGTGATTTAACTATCGAAGAAAAACAGGTGTGCAAACAACGATATTATTTCCAAATGGAAATTTATATCGATCAAACATCATTCAACATTTATCTCTTTGTTTCATTAATTTACTTATCTCCTGTTTCCCTATATTCAATATTTCTTATTTTCTAAATTTGGAAAATATACGTTATTAACATTGGAAAACATTTCCATTTCTTGTTTTCTTTATTAGAAAACATTTCTGGTTTCTTATTTGGAAAACATTTCCAAAGCTTCTTCATTGGACTTAGACAGAGGTTTAAACAAACCATCGCGATGCCAACTCAAACCATTTCCTTTAATTACTAAATTCACTTAGCCATCCTTTACTATCGAACCTTAACCATTCCTTAGTTAAAAATGAAGTCAATCAAGTTGGGGTAATACTACCTCTCAGACCTTAACTGAACAACGTTTCTAACCATGAAATAAACAAAGTTAACCCTTCTAATTCTTTAACAAACTTCCTTACGTAACTCTTTTTCAAATCTTTTCTATTCGATAATTCTTTCCTTCGATAAGGTATATTCGATAACTTTATTCAATTTATTCTATTCACTTAACTCTTTTGATTAACTCTATTGGACTAACGCTATTGGATTAACTCTATTGGACTAACGCTATTGGATTAACTCTATTGGACTAACGCTATTGGATTAACTCTATTAGACTAACGCTATTGATTAACTCTATTGGACTAACGCTATTGATTTACTCATTTCGCTTAACTCCTTTCGAATAAACAATATTCGATAACTCCTTTAACTCTATTCGAATAAACTATATTCGATTAACCCAATTGATTCTATTCGAATAAACTATATTCGATTAACTCCTTTTACTTTCTATTCGAATAAACTATATTCGATTAACTCCTTTTACTTTCTATTCGAATAAACTATATTCGATTAACTCCTTTTACTTTCTATTCGAATAAACTATATTCGATAACTCCTTTTACTTTATTTGAATCACTAATATTCGATAACTCCTTTTACTTTATTCAAATCACTAATATTCGATAACTCCATTTGAATAACTCTAGTTTGATTTACTCTAACTGATTAACTCTAACTGGTTTAACTCTAACTGGTTTAACTCTAACTGGTTAACTCTAATTTATTAACTCCAACTGGTTTAACTCTAACTGGTTAACTCTAACTGGTTTAACTCTAACTGGTTTTCTCTATCTGGTTTTCTAAATATTCCCCTTTAAATTCTATTTGTAAATGGTTTAACAAATATCTCCTGTTTCCCTATATTTGTAAGGGTTTTACAAATATTCCTCTCTCTATTTGTCTGACAAATATTTTCCCTTTATATTTGTTTTTACAAATAACTTCCTTATCCATGTTTTACAAATAATTTCCTTATTATTTGTTTTACAAACAATTTCCTTTTTAATCCCTTTTCACAAATATTTATTTAACAAAATAAATATTTCTTTTTATAAAATCTTTTGATTTTAAAAGTATTTCTTTTCAACATAACATTTGAACATCTCCTTTACAACATTCCAGTATTTCTTATGGTATATAACATACCATATAACAACGATAAATATCGTCCAAACACACATAATCAACAACAAATTATACATCACATCATATATCACAATATATGAAAAACAGTAAAATAAATGTTGAGGGATCCAGTTGGATTCCTCCAACCTGTTTCCCTACATCACAGATGTTAAACAATATAGATAACATCACTTTTCAGTTCCATATGATATATTCTGTTAAACAGAATCAATATAGAAATTCAACTAACTGACTAGCAGTTCAATCAAACAATCAACACACAGTCAATCAGCTAATATTAATAGTTCTAAAAATACAACATGAAATTATAAACTGTTTAGAGTTAGTGAGATTTACTCACTTTGTACTATCATCGTTAATAACGTTAATTGTCGTTGATTCGAATCGGACAATTTATTTCGCCACAAACTGTAACGAGGTCGGATTCGCTCCCCGTCAGTTCTAGTGTGTAGTGTCCGTCCATACGATCCTGTCGGATCTTGTTTTGCAAATTTTCATCCACGTATGATTAAGTTATAACAATTAGAAGTTTGTACATTCATAAATTAATTAAATAACTCGGGTTAAATAACAAATGGGCTTTACCCCTTGTTTTCTCTGGCCCAATTACCACAACACCCAGCCCGCTTAATCCCTTTCTTCCCTGAATAATGCCGTGACCTCTCCAGTATTTGCTCCACCAACAACCGATCTCCTCCTTCATCAATACACCACAAAAATTCAAACCAAAAATGCCATTACACTCCTCATTGAAAACCGAGCACCCTCATACCCTAAAACTGCGACTCGAGGTCCTCTTCCACCGTGCGTCGACAACTTTCCCCAGGCACATACAGAGATCGCTCGACATTATTTCTCACCAAATACCACAAAAAGGTGCATACAAGCTCGAATCCTTCCTAGAAACCCAAAACCAAGCTAAAATTCAAAGATTAAAGCTTCCATTCGAAATCATTTCTAACCCTAATTCCGCTGGCTAAAACCAACGAACAGAAATGATGTTCGACCCCAATAAACGGGATATAGAAATGAAGCCCATGGTCTCACGATCTCAAAGAACCCTACTTCGTGATTTAAGGAATTTAATTTGCATTTTCTTTTGATTTTTTTTTGAAGTATCCATTTCTTTTGTGAAATGGAAACGAGAGCGGTGGAAATGATGTTGACCTCTTAGTGAAAGTATTAGGTTTAGAATTTTAAGGAGGGGTATTTATAGAGAATAGCATTTAGATATTTGTGTAAGATATTTCCAATTTATTCTATTTTAATATTCAGTTTGCCTTCTAAAAATCCCTACGAACACATACGATATCTAAAAATCATGAAAATTGACATGCAGCTAGAGTTCGACATTACTGTCCCAACGAAACTGGTTTCGTCGAATTCCGACTTCGTATGCCCACACAACGTATTTTTAATTGTCAAAATACTGACTGTTTTTCACTCTAAAAATCCGTACGACCACACAGTGACTCTAAAAATCCGTACGACCACACAGTGACTCTAAAAATCACGGAACTGGAAATCTAACAACTATTTGACATTGCGGATCCAACAAAATTAGTTTCGTCGAATTCCGACTTCGTTTGCATATGAGGCTATTTTTAAAGCTCTAGATGACCCAGTTAAATATATAAATATATTTAAATATAATTAAATTAAATATTTATAAATTTATATTATCATTATATACTCACAGTGGAAAACCATACAGCTTCAGAATATTGCTATATGAATTTCTAACTCGATATTCAAATCCGGGTCAACCCGATATTCGATTTATATTGAAATTCCTTTTTAAAATATAAATAATTCCTTTATAAATTTCAACGGAATTCCACAGCGACTTTTCTAAAATTTAATTTGGACATAAATCAAAATCTACACGACAAAATCCCGATTTTTCTCTTCCACTAGAAAGATATACTCCACCGGCTCCACACGTTTCTTGTTTCACAGAAATCCGATTTAAAACGAACCCTGTATATTCAATTGAAGTTCAAATCGCCAAATAGCGAACTGCCGCGCCATTTCGAGCTCTATTTTAATTATATTATAATTCTATGTTCAAACTATCGTTTATATAATATATTCGTTATTCAAATTCAATTCCAAGCTGAATTAAATATCACAGATGATCCGGTTCACACCATATCGTCATTTCAGCCAATTCTGATTATTTCAGAATTAAATATATTATTTAATTTATTATTTTAATTAAATATTCATCATTATTTAATTCCACGACCATTTAATTCACTATATCACTATTAATATAATTAAATAAATTTATTATAATACCTCTACCAATGAAGGTCATTACAATCTTCCCTACTTAAAATAATTTCGTCCTCGAAATTGCTAAAAGATAGAGGCCGACCCTATCGACTGGTTAGAACATATTTGTTCACTTCTTAACTTCAGTTTCAACTGAACTAATTTAATTTCAATTAAATGATTAATTAATTCTTATCAACAAAAATTTTCAAAAATCTTGAAAATTTTCTAACGCCTTAACTCTTCGAAAATTTCGCCAGCACCTCCTTTGTATTGGTCAATAGGTCAAACTCCAACTCGCCTCTCTGGGCCATCTCCAACCCAAAAGAAAACCAAAAAGCCAATTGGCTTTCCAATTCGGCTCATAAATCTTATATCCAATAGAAATATAAACTTGTACCTTTTGTCGGCATATCATTTTATCCTTTCCACCTGTTATCAATTCAGCGGATACAAGGGTCATCCCAATCAAATTCCAATCTGTTTTTATCCACAAATCCAACCATTCACTTATATCCAAGCCAAATATCATTTCAAACTCGAGTTTCATCTCGATTCCCAACTCTTAACTTGGTTATCACATTACACTTCAAATTTGAATCTCACAATCCAATTTGTCTTGATATCATTCTAATTTAATCTGAGTTACCACTTTACTGGCTTCACTTTAATTCAAATTTGCTTTCACAAATTTCTGTTAAATTTGTTTTTAATTCAAACAGCCTTTCCCTAGGAGTTTTTAAACAGTTTACTCTTTTCAAAAATCAAATTTTCCTTTTGAACATGTCACTGAGCCCTTAATTAATATTCCATTCGTTAAATCACTTCTCTATTTCTTTATCAATATTTGTTAACCAAATATTTTCAATAACCTTATTGGCCTTTTATGTTGTTGGGAAAACATTATCGAATATCGCCTTCCTTTATTTTCTGAACTTTAGAAAATATAGGCTATTTATAATTGGAAAATATTCCAATTACTTATCTCTTTTCCGATCTCGTTTATTTCTATACTTAGGAAATATTCTTTATTATATTTCCAAGCTTACACTTATTTGGGTTAAAACGGATGTTGTGTAAAACATCGTTACGACAACCCAAATACTATATTCAACTAACTCTTATTCAACATTGATCTTCGAGCCTGAAATCTTACTATTTATTTGTTAATAATGAAATCAATCAAGTTGGGGTATAACAACCTCTCAGACCTTGACTGAATAACATTTATAACGTCAAAACAGATATGACTACTTACTCGAATAATCAATACCATACAACTAATTCTTCACATTTAACCACGTATACGCTTCCTCTTCCTATTCTTACTAGATTTTATTCTTAGTCTTCCTTTTTGATTTTTACTATTCTATTTCTAAGTTCGTTTCCTTATCGACTTCTATATATATCGATACGTTGATTTCTAACTATCAAATTATCTTAAAAATATTCTAACTCCTTGAATTCCCGGAAAAATTCGCCATAACCTCCTTTGTACCGGGAGCATTGGGATATTTCAAATAGCCTCCCATGGCCCTCACCAATCCAAAAGAAAAAGAAAAAGCCAAGCGGCTAGCCGATACGGCGCATAAAATCTCATATATGAATTAAATACATACCTTTTTTGTCGAGCACTCTATTTATATACCTTCATACCTTATCTATACCTATCTCATGTATATTTATACCTGCCCAATCTATTTTAACTATACCTGATCGTTCTAACTCAATTCGTTAATTAATTTTTTAATTAACTCTTTAGTCTATTTCACTTTTATATTTGAACATGACATGTTCAAATATATTTTAACTTGCTTATTAATTAATTTGAATCCAAATTTCAAATTTAAGTTCTATATTCAATTTCGAATATCAATTTACAAATCCAATTCACCTTTCAAAGTTCAACTTCAAATTCAAAACTCGATTAACTAATTCCTTTTCGACTTAGTTAATCCTATTCAATTTCTATTCAAATTTTATATCACTTCTATTATTCAAATCTGTTTCACTTCTATTATTCAAATTCTATATTTTAATTCCATTTGAATTCTATATTCATATTCCATATATTCAAATCCTATATTTGAATTCCATTTGAATTCTATATTCAAATTCCATTTCACCTTCGATATTCAAATCCTATATTTGAATTCCTTTATATTTTCTATATTCAAATCCTATATTTGAATTCCATTTGAATTTCTATATTCAAACACTATTTCAATTCCATTGAATTTCATATATTCAAACTCCCTTTGAATTTCTATTTCAATTCCATTAAATTTCATATATTCAAACTCCCTTTGAATTTCTATATTCAATTTCTATTTCAATTCCATTGAATTTCATATATTCAAACTCCCTTTGAATTTCTATTTCAAACTTTATTATAAATCCCATTTTGAAATTCAACACAACTTGTCTTTTCCCAAAACAAATTCAAAACAGTATCTCTGGTAGTAATTCATCACTTACAACTCGAAAATGAATACTGATGATGCAGCTGTCATCATCAGAATCTATTTTCCAGCGATCGAAGTGAGTTCAATACTATAAAACCATTTCTAAACATTTCCACTTCGAAATTCATTTCAAAATATAATTCACACTGCCTGTAAAACAATTTAAAATCTCCCAGGATCTTAAATTTTCCTTATTTTTAATCCAAATCCATTTACAAACACTTATCCAATTTTTCAGAATTTTAATTCAATTTCTGGCTTAAATTTTAGATTCAACTCATCTGATTTCACGTATTTCACTTATATGAATTCTGATTGGTTATTTACATAACCATTTTATTTATAATCTTACTCGATTATAATATCAACCAATATATCTAATATGTATCAAAATATACTTTGGATAAAATTATTTTAATTTACCCTCTTTTCAAAACATATCGTGACGACCCATCGTATTCGAGTGTTTAGTAACTCCTACCGATACAGTGGATTAAGCTGATCGACCAGAACTCATAAACAACTCAACCAATGAATTCCCACAATATAAACAATTTTTATATCAATAACAAATACGCTCACTCGTATATATACACTCAACTCAATCTAGGGTATTGTTAACCTTATCTCTACTGAGTCACGCCATAGAGCCAAGGTAATTCACTTAACCTCGCTCTGATACCAACTGTAATGACCCAAAATTCCGGTCCAATTTGAGCTGACCAAAAACACAAGTCCAACCCCAAATTAAACCGAAAATCAGGAAATTAATAGAAAGAAAACAGAGGGTGAGGATAGATAAGATAGAAACTTAGAATAGAAGAAGAAGAAGAAGAACACAACATCAGAGTAACACGAACCTCACAGCGGAACGAAAAACATATAATATATATAACATAACTTGAAATATACATCTGTACTTGAATATACATCATTATCAAAGTTCAACACTTACAACACAGCGGAAATAACTATAGCTATATGATCCTGAAGCCTCCTGCTCCAAGCTCTTCCAGTATATCTGTAAATCCTGACAACTTGACTGCCCATACAAAATTAGGCACCAAGGAGTTTAGGGAAACAAACAAATAAACTCCGGGTCAGTCATGGGACTGGTATGAGTAAAACATTTTAAAACAGTTCAAGCAGGTGAATGATATCTCATAAGACCACGCTGTATAACGGAACGGGTTTTTCCCTTATGAGAATCCAAATAATCTTTATATCAAAAACCTTTTGATATTATAATAATGTCTATCAACCACAATAATAATAATCATCTAGCAGAACGCTTTCATCTCACATTCTACATATATAATATACAATCAAAACCGCAAGCACGTATTGGGTAATGGATTTCCAACTATGACAAGGTATGGAACCACCTTTCGCTAGTGTACCTCTAGAAAGGAATATACTGGGTTCAACAAGAACAACTTGCAACCCGGCCACACATGACCGACCACTCATTTCGCTTGAGTGTATCGAATGTATATCACTAACGGTAGGGATCAGCAACCGCATCCCGAATGGGACAGCATCAACAATAGATTTTTAGAAGTAAATGAAACTCTAGATCATGTGATTATACACCCTACTTCGGTGCGACCGACTTAGCCATGCAGCATGCCCGATTTCTGTCATTTACCGGATGTGAGGCTAGAAGCTACGCTTTATCATCACACCAGATTCACTTTAAATGCCACATCGTCAAATCCATCAAATCCATCAAATCACTGATTGACGTCCTCAACCGTACATTATGTGTTAGCTAAAAGAAGTTTCCTTCTCCGCTTCCACTCTTGGCACGGTTGGAGAAATCAATATACGTGGTCGTCTGGAAATACTCTGTCAGACATCCGTCCGTACAAGTCATCCAGGAACTGGATGAACCGAAGGCACTATTCTGTAAACAGGATAGCCCTTGCATAACTCCGTCTTCAATTTCCTTTGGCATACATGATTCGCAACGCTTATGCCAATACAGAGTGGTTCTTTGGATAATAATCCAACCGGTCTCTCCATATTAACAACGTTAAAATGGTCAAAACTTCGATAGTCTGCGATTTAACTATCGAAGAAAAACATGTGTGCAAACAACGATATTATTTCCAAATGGAAATTTATATCGATCAAACATCATTCAACATTTATCTCTTTATTTCATTAATTTACTTATCTCCTGTTTCCCTATATTCAATATTTCTTATTTTCTAAATTTGGAAAATATACGTTATTAACAATGGAAAACATTTCCATTTCTTGTTTTCTTTATTAGAAAACATTTCTTGTTTCTTATTTGGAAAACATTTCCAAATCTTCTTCATTGGATTAGACAGATGTTTAAACAAACCATCGCGATGCCAACTCAAACCATTTCCTTTAATTACTAAATTCACTTAACCATCCTTTACTATCGAACCTTAACCATTCCTTAGTTAAAAATGAAGTCAATCAAGTCGGGGTAATACTACCTTTCAGACCTTAACTGAACAACGTTTCTAACCTTGAAATAGACAAAGTTCACCCTTCTAATTCTTTAACAAACTTCCTTACGTAACTATCTTTCATATCTTTTCTATTCGATAATTCTTTCCTTCGATAAGGTATATTCGATAACTCTATTCAATTTATTCTATCCACTTAACTCTTTTGATCAACTCTATTGGACTAACGCTATTGGATTAACACTATTGGACTAACGCTATTGGATTAACTCTATTGGACTAACGCTATTGGATTAACTCTATTTGACTAACGCTATTGATTAACTCTATTGGACTAACGCTATTAATTTACTCATTTCACTTAACTCCTTTCGAATAAACTATATTCGATAACTCCTTTAACTCTATTCGAATAAACTATATTCGATTAACTCAATTGATTCTATTCGAATAAACTATATTCGATTGACTCCTTTTACTTTCTATTCGAATAAACTATATTCGATTAACTCTTTTACTTTCTATTTGAATAAACTATATTCGATAACTCCTTTTACTTTATTCGAATCACTAATATTCGATAACTCCTTTTACTTTATTCAAATCACTAATATTCGATAACTCCATTTGAATAACTCTAGTTTGATTTACGCTAACTGATTAACTCTAACTGGTTTAACTCTAACTGGTTTAACTCTAACTGGTTAACTCTAATTTATTAACTCTAACTGGTTTACTATAATTGATTAACTCTAACTGGTTTAACTCTAACTGGTTTTCTCTATCTGGTTTTCTAAATATTCCCCTTTAAATTCTATTTGTAAATGGTTTAACAAATATATCCTGTTTCCCTATATTTGTAAAGGTTTTACAAATATTCCTCTCTCTATTTGTCTGACAAATATTTTCCCTTTATATTTGTTTTTACAAATATCTTCCTTATCCTTGTTTTACAAATAATTTCCTTATTATTTGTTTTACAAACAATTTCCTTTTTAATCCCTTTTCACAAATATTTATTTAACAAAATAAATATTTCTTTTTATATAATCTTTTGATTTTAAAAATATTTCTTTTCAACATAACATTCGAAAATCTCCTTTACAACATTCCAGTATTTTTCATGGTATTTAACATACCATATAACAACGATAAATATCGTCCATACACACATAATCAACAACAGATTATACATCACATCATATATCACAATATATGAAAAACAGTAAAATAAATGTTGAGGAATCCAGTTGGATTCCTCCAACCTGTTTCCCTGCATCATAGATGTTAAACAATATAGATTAATAGATAACATCACTTTTCAGTTCCATATGATATATTTTGTCAAACAGAATCAATATAGAAATTCAACTAACTGACTAGCAGTTCAATCAAACAATCAACACATAGTCAATCAGCCAATATTTAACAGTTGTAAAAATACAACATGAAATTATAAACAGCTTAGAGTTAGTGAGATTTACTCACTTTGGACTATCATCGTTAAAAACGATAATTGTCGTTGATTCGGATCGGACAATTTATTTCGCCACAAGCTGTAACGAGGTCGGATTCGCTCCCCGTCAGTTCCAGTGTGTAGTGTCCGTCCATACGATCCTGTCGGATCTTGTTTCGCTGATTTTCATCCACGTATGATCAAGTTATAACGATTAGAAGTTTATACATTTATAAATTAATTAAATAACTTGGGTTAAATAACAAACGGGCTTTACCCCTTGTTTTCTCCGGCCCAATTACTACAACACCCAGCCCGCTTAATCCCTTTCTTCCCTGAATAATGCCGTGACCTCTCCAGTATTTGCTCCACCAACAACCGATCTCCTCCTTCATCAATACACCACAAAAATTCAAACCAAAAATGCCATTACACACCTCATTGAAAACCGAGCACCCTCATACCCTAAAACTGCAACTCAAGGTCCTCTTCCACCGTGCGTCGACAGCACTCCCCAGGCACATACAGAGATCGCTCGACATTATTTCTCACCAAATACCACAAAAAGGTGCATACAAGCTCGAATCCTTCCTAGAAACCCAAAACCAAGCTAAAATTCAAAGATGAAAGCTTCCATTCGAAATCATTTCGAACCCTAACTTCCGCTGGCTAAAACCAACGAACAGAAATGATGTTCGACCCCAACAAACCGGATATGGAAATGAAGCCCATGGTCTCACGATCTCAAAGAACCCAACTTCGTGATTTAAGGAATTTAATTTGCATTTTCTTTTGATTTTTTTTGAAGTATCCATTTCTTTTGTGAAATGGAAACGAGAGCGGCGGAAATGCTGTTGACCTCTCAGTGAAAATATTAGGTTTAGAATTTTAAGGAGGGGTGTTTATAGAGAATAGCATTTAGATATTTGTGTAAGATATTTCCAATTTATTTTATTTTAATATTCGGTTTGCCTTCTAAAAATCCCTACGAACAGATACGATATCTAAACATCATGAAAATTGACATGCAGCTAATGTTCGACATTACGGTCCCAATGAAATTGGTTTCGTTGAATTCCGACTTCGTATGCCCACACAACGTATTTTTAACTGTCAAAATACTGACTGTTTTTCACTCTAAAAATCCGTACGACCACACAATGACTCTAAAAATCACGGAACTGGAAATCTAACAACTATTTGACATTGCGGATCCAACAAAATTAGTTTCGTCGAATTCCGACTTCGTTTGCAAAAGAGGCTATTTTTAAAGCTCTGGATGACCCATTTAAATATATAAATATAATTAAATTAAATATTTATAAATTTATATTATCGTTATATACTCACAGTGGAATACCATACAGCATCAGAATATCCCTATATGAATTTCTAACTCGATATTCAAATCCGGGTCAACCCGATATTCGATTTATATTGAAATTCCTTTTTAAAATATAAATAATTCCTTTACAAATTTCAAAGGTATTCCACAGCGACTTTTCTAAAATTTGATTTGGACATAAATCAAAATCTACACGATGAAATCCCAATTTTTCTCTTCCATCAGAAAGATATACTTCACCAGCTCCGAACGTTTCTTGTTTCACAGAAATCCGATTTAAAACGGCTTCTGTACATTCAGTTGAAGTTAACAATCAACGTGCTATTGAATTTAAGGATGGTTTTTTTAAATAATGATCTTGATACATGATCAAGAAAGCACTCGATTTTAGCTTGCGTTAACAATCAACGTGGTATCCTATATTTCAATTTATACAGTGGCTATCCTATAGCCTGTTGGTAACTAAGAAGGAACAATTTAATATAATATGGTAGCAGAAACGAAACTTGGGAAATCATTCTCAAGGTTAACTGCAAGGCTAGAAGGCTTAGATGTTGATGGTCAAAGCTATCTCCATAAATCATTTAAAAGTTCTATACTGGTAATGGTGATTTTTTATATAAGTGGAGTTATTTTGAAACAATGGGAGGTTATTATGAGATGTATTTAATTTGCATTGACATGATAGTGTGCACTCAGGTTGCGGAAGTTATTTTGTTAATCCCGAAGTACAGAGATTGGTTATATGTACTACATGCATTGTACACGAATATCATGAGCAATAGCTTAAGGGTTATCTTAAAACATGTAATTATTTTCCACTTTTATTTACTGATATATAAATAAATTATTATCGATATGGTTTACCTATTTGTTCATTTATATAATACTATTGGTCGAAAGTAAGAATGAGTTAATTCCACTTTTCCCTTTTTCTCACATTAAAAAAAAATTACAATGCTCTTCTAACATCAATAAACTTAATAAATATACACTTTCATGATTATTTGTAATCATTTCATTATTTATAGGGTGTACAATATTTAGTTATACTACTCATTCTACATTTTCCCCTACTGCACATTAACTCTTGTTGTATTATCCAGTTTGAATAAGATGTTGTTGATGCAAATCTGCGATAGTTTATTGTAGCACGTCGCTTTGTTGGCAGCTGGAATTATGTGGCTTCAAAAATTGTTTCATTGCGTCTATGTTTGAAATTCAATAATATACTTTCTATTGGAGAATTGGTTACAATAGTTCTTTCAGCTGTAAGTTCTGGAAATTAACCTTTCTGCATTGTTGAATGTTAAAAAAAAATATTCTGGAAGTGATACGTGTGTGTGCTCTGTTGACATCATAATATATTCTACTGTACCTTTCTATTTAGCATTAGAACGTGATGTGCTCTACGAATTCACTTTTCAAAATCTAAAATCGACTGTAATATGTTAGGTCCTCATTTTTCTCTTTTTTATGGTGCTCATCATACACAAGCAACTGCATTAGTTGATTATTTGAGGTCAGTTTCATTCCTGCCATGGCATACCATAATGCTTACCATTGAGATATAATACCAAAATTTGTGACAACAATTTACATACAGCTCCATGAAATCTTTATGTTTTCAATTTTAATTATCCAAATTAACTCATTTGAAAGACTGAATGTAATAACCCGAAAAATCTGAGCCAATTTAAAATTTTTATTTTGGCAAATTTAGTGAATTTTGAATATTTAACATGAATTATTTTAAATAATAATGACGAGAAAATTATTTTGAATAGAATTAGAACGTATATATTTATTAGAATCGACGTTAGAATATAAATATTTATTTTTAAATATAAAAGGAATAGAAAATGGCGCGGTAGTTCGTAAATTCGATTTCCAATTTCAAATGAATGTACAGGATTCAAAATATACCGGATTTTAGTGAAACCAAAAATATTAGAATGTAATTGAGAATATCTTTCCAACGAATCGAAAAATCAAAATTTCATAGCAGGGATAAAAAGTTATGCCCAATTGAAAATTCAGAATAATCACTATGGAATTTTCTGCCCTTAAAAATGGAAATTTTGCAAACGACCTAGGTTTTCGACGAAACCACTTTTGTTGGATCCGAGATGTCAAATTATTGATAGGTTTCAAAATTCATAAATTTCGGAATCAATATGTGAGCGTGGCAAAGGAAAACGCGTTTGACCAGTTTCAGTTGATTTTAATCGATTGGAAAATGGCCATTTTTCAAACGGTCTCAGAATTCGATGAAATTAGTTTTATTAGGACCGTATCGTCAATACGAAGCTAGAAATAATTTTTTTGGAATTTTTAGAGTTCGTATGTGGCCCCGGTAAACTGAAATGCGCGTTCAAATTTAATATATAGATTTATATTTTGATTTTGGTGGAAACTGATCGAAACAATCAAAGTAGGTTACGAAACATATCCCATTGAGTTTGGAATGAGGGTAATTAGCTATGGACGACCGTCGGTGGGTTTGATTTCGAGTTCGAAGTAAAAAGCTGCTTTTTGAAAAATAAATAAATTAATATATATACTCTCTTTTCCCTTAGCCCCCCTTCCCTCTTTAGAAAGTCAAACCCGAAGTTTTAGAAGAAAAAAAAGAAGAAGAGGGGGGCGGAGCCCGTCGCTCCTCCGATCAGGGTGCCACCGCACCCTCCGGCGCGCCACCACTTGCGCGGCTGCATCCAACCCCCCTCCCCTCGTCGCTCCGCACCTCTCCCTCTCTCTCCTCCTAGAAACCAAAGACCCAAACCCTTGAAACCTGAACCATCGCCGCAGTAGGGCCTTAGAACCGCCACCTCTGGTGCTGCGCCACCCCCCTCCGCCCTGCAACACGCCATGCCTTTCCTCCGACCACCTCAGCAACCGTGGGTCCCTCTCCGACCAAATACCCTAAATTTGGTGAGTTTTCTTTCTTTTATCGTTTGATTTTGATTTCTTAGATAAAAGGTTTTGATTTTCATACATATAAGGTTATGATTTTGATAGTAAAAAGTTAGGATTTTTAGTTAATGTAAATTATAATTTTTAGTTAATGAAGAGGAGTATTGTTAACAACCAAAATCTCACTGGAGCATTTTGTCGAACAATACAAGCTCACCAACCTGGGTTCAAGCATCCTCCACCTGGTCGGTCACTAGCACCTCTGGTCAAGCAAGGACTGGTCGGGAAAAGCATCATTACCTGGTCGGTCGAGAGGAACACCACCTGGACTGGTCGGAAAAAGCATCATCACCTGGTCGGTCAAGAGGAGCACCACCTGGTCGGTCGAGAGGAGCATCACCTCCCTCTGGTCGAGCAGAAAGCCTCCATGCTGGTCGGTCGATCTCCGTTCAACCTGATCATTCACTTCTGTTGTACTTTGGAGCGAGCTGTCTTCATCAAGGAAGAGCAAAACTGAGCGGTCGAGTTCATTAGCACCCTGGTCGTTGCTGGAACTTCACCCCGGTCGGTGCTGGAGTTTCATGCTGATCGGTTCCAAGCATCCATGCGGGAGAGCTCGAGCAACCCTGATTTGAACGAGCAGTAAAGATATAAAAGAAAGAATGGCAATCTTGTAATTTATGTTCCCCATTTTGCACAGTAAGCATATGGAAGAATGGATGGCAATAGTGTAATTAATGTACCCCATTTTGAATAGTGATTGCCCTGCATCTTTTCTGGTCGGTCCGCAATCTTCACTGCTGATTGCTCCAAAAGCTGACCACTCCAACTCCTGCTTGATGCCAACCAAGCGCCAACTCGTCGCCAACCCAGCGCCAACTATACACTTCAAATTACAAGTGTGCCACTACCCCTTATCTCCAACTATAAATACCCCCTTTCTCCATGCCAAAGGGGGGAGGATTGGAACACCCCGAAGGGCTGCTAAAATCATTTCTCCAAGGCATTCTCAAGCTTCATCCATGGAAATCCATTCAAGCTCCACTTAAGCAACACAAGTCTCCATTGAATTCTCTCTAGAAACTTGGATCTACTATCAAAATGCTATGGAATCGAAGAGATCTACCTCTAAAGTGAAGCATTGAAGGCTTTTCATCCATTTCAATCAATACTTGGGGAGATCTAACCGATCCACTAGCTAATTCAAGTGCGATTCACATCAAAGAGGGAGAAATGAGAGATTCATTGTAAATTGAGGGAGATTTGTATGGCATTGTACTTGGAATCATGAAAGTGATAATGGAAAATGTTTGCATAGTGGACGTAGGTCACGTTTGACCGAACCACTCTAAAAATTGTGTGTTCCTCTCTCTTATTGCTTTGTTTTTGCGAATTGCGGTCTCACATTTCTTCATACATGCTTTTTATAGTGTCTCTCCCCTAATTTGGAAACGTGCTTTCTTAGCACCTTGCCACTGAACGGGCGACGCACTCTTTAGAGCATCGTATTTGGTGTTTGATCATTTTTTGATTAAAACATTAGGCGCCCACCGTGGGGCCGCATTCGCACTTCTCCCAAACTCGACAAGGTTAAGAACTTTGCACGTAAGATCTAGGCTTGCTTCAACCATAGATCTCGCAAATCTCAGATCTGGGCCAATCGACGAGCTATCTACCAAAGTCAAATCCATGTCCGAGATAATGGCTAAGTCCAAGAAAACCGCAAGTAAAACCGTTGGAGAAAACGGCAACAACGACGACGTCAACAACGTTGCTAACAACGAAGCTACACCCCTTACCAACCACTTCGAGATTGGTCAAAATTCCATAACCGGAGCTGGAGTAACAAGGGCCGAGCTAGACATCGTTGTCGCTAATCTGCACCAACGGATGGAAACTTCTAATAAAGCCTTGTTGGATGCTAACAAAACTCTTGTGGACGCTAATCAAACTTTGATGGATAAAGTGAGCGCTCTCCTAAACGCTCAAGCCAATCCCGCTCCTCCTCAAAGGGCTCATGTCAACCTTGAGGGAAACACAAATTCATCAATTTCCGATCATTATCGCAATGATAACATTGAAGGGTTCAACGGAGTCGACATTCATACTTCCAAGCTAAAAGCCAAAAGCGTTTCCAATCGAGATGCCCGACGAGTTGCAAGTCCTGAAAGGGGGGCGCCTTCCCTTGCTGAAGGAAAAGGACCCATATTCTCTAACCGCGATCGAGCATCCGGAAAGGAAATCGAGGTCCGCTCTCCCAAGCGACACTACTCAAAAGGGGACATCGAGGACGTGGTGAAGCGGATGATGAAAGACGGCTTGACCCGCAAAGACAGCGAAAGGGAATGGGACTTTTCTCCGAGCAAAAACCCATTCACCAGGAGGATTCGCAAAGCTGAGCTCCCGAAGAAATTCGCACATCCCACCTTGCCTCCATACGATGGGACTGCTGATCCGAATCACTTCCTATACAGATATGAGTGGCACATGAATGTGGCGAAGGCGACGGATGAGATTAAATGCCTATGCTTCCCTCTCTATCTTGAAGGCGTGGCATCACTTTGGCTCACAAGGCTCCCGCCCAAATCCATTGATTGCTTTGATGATTTGACTCATAAGTTCAAAGAGCATTTCAGGTTGCAGGCCACAAAAGCTAAGGATGTCATCTCCCTCACATCAATGAAGCAGAATCCTGGAGAGTCAGTTAAAGCTTTCTTCAACAGGGTCAATACCGCTTTAACTGAAGTAGGGAATCCTGACCCCCGCATGATCTTAGCATCTCTAATCGGCGCTATAGACAAGAATAGCAAATTCGGTCGATGGATCAAAATGAAGGAGCCGAACACGCTGGAAAAGTTCCAGAAGAAAGCCGAGGAGTATATGAGAGTGGGAGATCATCCTGTGCTTCATCAGACTGTTGATTCTCCCAAAAGCGCTGACATCCAGCTTAATCAGCACGATATCCAGGGGCAGAAACGAGCCAATGATGGGAAAAACAGCAAGGCAAACAAGAAGTTTCGCTTCTACAACCCATCAGAACTCACTCCTCTGAATGATACCGTAGAAAACATTTTCCTTGCCACCAAGGATACCAAGCACTATACGGAGCCACCAAAGTTCAAGGTTACACAGAAAACTCTGGACTCTGGAAAGTACTGTCGACTCCACAAGCTGCCGGGTCATGATACAAATGAATGCAGAATTCTCCAAATCATAATTGAGGAAATGATTCAGAATGGCAAACTTCAACAGTACATCAAGAATCTACAATCCTCAAACACTACTCAGACTCCTCAAGGGCAAGGCTCTCTCTTGGTTCAACCCAATAACAGGCCAATCATCAACTGAGGGCTGATGGGAATCTCATTTCAACAACTCGGAATAAGCGATCATCATCGCCTTTTCTTCACTTACTGCTCTATTACTTTCTTTACTTTACATTTTGCTTTCTGTTACATTCAGAACTTCTTGTAAAAAACTGGTAATATTGCATAAGAATTGTACTGAACAATATCTCTATGGATAACGTCCTGCTTACTTGTGTGAATCTCTTGTTTACAAGATCTTCGGTGATTCAAGACTTGCTAAAAGACGATTCTCTATTACAGGTTATAGGACAAATGCTTGCTTCCTCGAAACCCGATGCACTATGGCGAACTCCACAACACTTGCTCAAGCATGGGATGCACAAAGTGTCAACACATCAAAGTGCAATCATAAAAACACCATCTTGATGGGTGATTTGAAGGGATGGCCAGAGACCAGACGGTGGAGAGGTCAACAAGCATATCTAAAATCAACGCCGCAGGTTGTAAGTTCCAAGGGGGAACTTGCGCTCAATCACGAACACTTGCCATGATCAAGTGCTTCTAGTACAAGGCCAATGTTCGCTCCACGGAATGACGCAAACCCCGCAAGTCCCAAAAGAGCACGACTTCTCAATCCGGTTGCAATTGCTTATCACAACTAAGCGCATCCAACGCGACTGTTAAAGTCTACCTCATGGGTTCCAAGCTTCACAAAAAAGGGCAGATCCCTGACAGCTTGATTAAGTCCCTGTCTCCTGATGTGGTGCAATTCACAAGCATGGATCACCCGATACATCAAGAGGGATCACCAGGTCGAGGACCCATAGCGGAACAGCCGACTTCATAAGTCGCAGCTTCCTTAGCGAGGTCCCGCAAGCGTTGACCACACGATACATCGAGGTGACTCACTAAGTTGAACAACCCATGAAGGAACAAGCGACTACTTATGGCCCAGATTCCTAAATCGAGATCGTTTGCCATGCCAAAGCATCCAGTAAAGGAACTGGCGTCTGTCCCACGGATTCAAATATAAGACCTCCCATGCGGGGGCATAAAAAAGTCTAGCCCCTCTTCGTGAGAGCAACGGCGAAAGACCTCCCCATGCGGGGGCATAAAAAATTCTAGCCCCTCTTCGTGAGAGCAACGATGAAAGACCTCCCCATGCGGGGGCATAAAAAAGTCTAGCCCCTCTTCGTGAGAGCAACGACGAAAGACCTCCCCATGCGGGGTCATAAAAAAGTCTAGCCCCTCTTCGTGAGAGCAACGACGAAAGACCTCCCCATGCGGGGGCATAAAAAAGTCTAGCCCCTCTTCGTGAGAGCAACGACGAAAGACCTCCCCATGCGGGGGCATCAAATCCCAAGTCCTCCCCTAGCGGGGGCATCCAACATAAAGTCCTCCCCTAGCAGGGGGCATCAAATCCCAAGTCCTCCCCTAGCGGGGGCATCCAACATAAAGTCCTCCCCTAGCAGGGGGCATCAAACCCAAAGTCCTCCCCTGGCGGGGGCACCTTACATAAGAACTTTTCAAGCAAAGGCAGAAAGATACAATGACTTCTCCAAGTAGAAGTCCCCAAATTAATTGATCAAATTCAAAATTCTGATCCATCCAACGGCCACAATCGCCTTGGCATCAGAAGCACAAAGCAAAGTATTGATCCCATCAGGTACACGTTTCATAAAACGTAAACCGTCATATGAGATCACGTAATTCATTGCAAAGGTGTAACTTGAAATCTGCAATTCAGAACTCAAACGCCATTGTGAATTCAAACTCGAATACCATGTCTATGCAAACAACGTTTGACAAATCATAACTGTTAAGTAAAACAGTTCTGCATAGATATGACATTCAATTTATTATACATCATTCATTAATGTTTAATTAATCTGTTATTGATGTGGACGATCAATAACAACGTATAAGTCCAAAATCATGCAAGTGCTTGTTTTCATTATAGAACAGGTGCTACGAGACACAAAGTCCAGTCAACAAGTTCAAAACTTGGAGCGTATGGAATCAATGAGTCAAAGCAGGATTTGCCACAGCAAACAAAATGCCACGACTGAATTTCTACATAAAATATGTTCATTTCGAAGCCCGCATTTCTCGCAAGCGAAAAATCCAAGCTTCGAGGGGCAAATGTTAACAACCAAAATCTCACTGGAGCATTTTGTCGAACAATACAAGCTCACCAACCTGGGTTCAAGCATCCTCCACCTGGTTGGTCACTAGCACCTCTGGTCGAGCAAGGACTGGTCGGGAAAAGCATCATTACCTGGTCGGTCGAGAGAAGCACCACCTGGACTGGTCGGAAAAAGCATCATCACCTGGTCGGTCGAGAGGAGCACCACCTGGTCGGTCGAGAGGAGCATCACCTCCCTCTGGTCGAGCAGAAAGCCTCCATGCTGGTCGGTCGATCTCCGTTCAACCTGATCATTCACTTCTGCTGTACTTTGGAGCGAGCTGTCTTCATCAAGGAAGAGCAAAACTGAGCGGTCGAGTTCATTAGCACCCTGGTCGGTGCTGGAACTTCACCCTGGTCGGTGCTGGAGTTTCATGCTGATCGGTTCCAAGCATCCATGCGGGAGAGCTCGAGCAACCCTGATTTGAACGAGCAGTAAAGATATAAAAGAAAGAATGGCAATCTTGTAATTTATGTTCCCCATTTTGCACAGTAAGCATATGGAAGAATGGATGGCAATAGTGTAATTAATGTACCCCATTTTGAATAGTGATTGCCCTGCATCTTTTCTGGTCGGTCCGCACTCTTCACTGCTGATCGCTCCAAAAGCTGACCACTCCAACTCCTGCTTGATGCCAACCAAGCGCCAACTCGTCGCCAATCCAGCGCCAACTATACACTTCAAATTACAAGTGTGCCACTACCCCTTATCTCCAACTATAAATACCCCCTTTCTCCATGCCAAAGGGGGGAGGATTGGAACACCCCGAAGGGCTGCTAAAATCATTTCTCCAAGGCATTCTCAAGCTTCATCCATGGAAATCCATTCAAGCTCCACTTAAGCAACACAAGTCTCCATTGAATTCTCTCTAGAAACTTGGATCTACTATCAAAATGCTATGGAATCGAAGAGATCTACCTCTAAAGTGAAGCATTGAAGGCTTTTCATCCATTTCAATCAATACTTGGGGAGATCTAACCGATCCACTAGCTAATTCAAGTGCGATTCACATCAAAGAGGGAGAAATGAGAGATTCATTGTAAATTGAGGGAGATTTGTATGGCATTGTACTTGGAATCATGAAAGTGATAATGGAAAATGTTTGCATAGTGGACGTAGGTCACGTTTGACCGAACCACTCTAAAAATTGTGTGTTCCTCTCTCTTATTGCTTTGTTTTTGCGAATTGCGGTCTCACATTTCTTCATACATGCTTTTTATAGTGTCTCTCCCCTAATTTGGAAACGTGCTTTCTTAGCACCTTGCCACTGAACGGGCGACGCACTCTTTAGAGCATCGTATTTGGTGTTTGATCATTTTTTGATTAAAACAAGTATGATTTCTATAATAAAGCAGCATCAACAAAAATTCGATTTTTATGTAAATAGATCTAGAATAAAAATTCGATTTTTATGTATGTAGATCTAGAATAAAATTAGATTTTTTTTTATATATGAGTAGCAATACAAAGATTTGATTTTTATCTATACGAACAACAAATAAAGATGACATTTTTATCTCTATGATAGCGATGTAAAGATGATATTTTTATTGTATGAATAGCAAAATAAAGAGGTTTTTTTTATATATATGATAGTGGCATAAAGATTTGATTTTTATTTATATAAATAACATATAAAGTCATGATTTTTATATACATGAAGATGAGATTTTCTTTGTTTTCACGAATAGCATAAAACGAGATTTTTAGTTATATAGATACCGTGTAAAAATATAATTTTTATATGATGTAGAGAATAAAAATATAATTTTTATATGATGTAGAGAATAAAAATATAATTTTTATATATGAAGAGGAATTAAAAATATGATCTTTATTATATGAACACCGTTATGAAAATAGAATTTCTATCTATATAGTAGCAGTATAAAAATGTGATTTTTATCCATATAGCGTAATTATAAAAATGTGATTTTTATATATATAGCAACAATATAAAAATGTGATTTTTATATATGTAGTGAATACAGACAACGAAAGTGACGAAAGGAAACGCGTCGAAGATTTCCTACATATGAAGAGTCGCGGCGTTTGGTTTAGCTCTTGTGAGAACTTCTCACTTTAATCTTGTTTTCAAGTTAAAAATATATACTAGGATGAAGACGGTGCTTAGTAGCATCCGATAACCATTGTCCACAGACCATGGATGACTTGTTTTATTTTGTTGTGTGGTGAAAATCGATTGTGATGTGAGATTAATGAAAATAAATATTCATGTGTTGAAATAAAATATTATATAGTTAAAATATAATTTTTAACGTGAATATGAATAAATAAATATTCATTTACAAATCGAACGATTTGTTTATGTACACCCATTTGAAGGATATTGATTGGACTGACAAATTTTACACGTCGCCCAACTGCATAACTAATATTCCGTGTTTGTGAATTGAAACCCCACTTGGGTGTTGGGATGATATTTGACGTACACTAATCCCAATTGTTTAGTGGTATGTCGATCGTTTGATTGACAGACTGTATGAGCGTTAATTATTTATATTTAACGCTTATGCAGTTGTGCGATGCACTTTGGATGATGGTTGATTATTTATCGTTGTTATTTTATACATGTGTTGTATGGAATCCATGTAATTAACATTATATGGTAGTTGATGGGGCCTCATTTCAATTTGGAAAATAAAGAATATTATAAAATAAAGATTCATGTGTTGAATAGAATAAATAGTCATGTGTTGACGATAATCATGTGTTGAGAATATTCGTGTGTTGAAACTTATCATGTGTTGAACGGAATATTTTATAAAATATATTAAATAACAAAAATAGTCATGTGTTGACGATACTCATGTGTTGAGAATGTTCATGTGTTGAAAGAAATATAAATATTCATGTGTTGAAGGAAATATTCATTTGTTGAACAGAATAACGAAGTTATTGAAATATATAAAGCCGTGTTGATTAGATATGCGCCATTTTGACGCGAACGATATTCATATCGATTATATTCGTTTTTGTAATGAATATAGAAAAGGAAGTGATTTCAAAATCTAATATTTTGAAAATATTATCATTTATATATTAATGATATGGAATATTCAATTTTTATTTAAAATTGAATATGAAGTTGAAAGCGTTTTGAAAACGAAGTTAAACGATTTATAAAATACGTTTAGAATTGAAGGAATATTCAATTTTGATTTGAAATTGAATACGAAGTTGAAATCGTTTTTAAAACGAAGTTAAACGACTTATAAAATACGTTTAGAATTGAAATGGACGAAATATATATAATATGTATATTATATGTATAAAATGGCCTGAATAGAACACGCCGCGCCGTGGCATTCGCGAATTTCGACCATTGACTTCGAATTGACGTTACGGGACAACCGACCGTTGGATTCTCCTAAAACCAGAACCGTTGGGTTCGTATCGAAAAGAGCTTTCCAATGAATATTATAAATTTGAAATCTAACGGTTGGATATGGAATTATGCCCAAATCAAATTTGGAAAAGGTCGATGTAAGTGCAGTTCGGTGGCCGTTATTGAAAACTGACTGTCCGGGCCTTGATAAAATTATTAATAATTTGTATAAAGTCATAGTAAATGAATTTGAAAGAACTGGGATGAAAATTTCCATATTTGAAAGGATAAAAATATATTTTTATCGAAATGAACTAGTTTTGAACTAGATTTGAAGTGGTTTTAAAAATAATTAGAATTTCCAATATACGAATTGGGATGGATTTGAATCGAAATTATCTTCGTAATGTTTCGATGTTGGGTTTCGTGATTGTACAGATATGGTTGTGGAAATTTGAATGATATATTTATATTGTTATTTCCAATACGATATTTGTTGGTTTCAGAATTTGATATTGAATATAAGCCGATATATTTTCTATTCAGAACCTTGTATTTAATATCAAATGGGATTTTGGGTTCGTCGTGAGTGGTGTCTTAAATGACACTATTCTTGAACCCAGTTTAGAAAAGAATAAATCTTTTAATTAAGATTTAGTGAAACTTCCCAGTTAATTAGTATTTAATTGGAATTGAATTTAAATTAGTTTTTGGGTTTATCGTGAGAGTTGTTTTGAATAACACCTGTTCTTTAACCCGATTAAAAATGGAATGTGATTTTGGGTTTATCGTGAACCATGTTTTAGATGACATTGGTTCTTTAATCCAGTTAAAGACAGAATATTGATTTTTGGGAAGATTAAAACTAAGTGGAGTTTTAATAAATCTTTAATTAGATTAAAGTGATCGAGAATGGAGTATCACCAGTTTTGCTCCAAAGCAATAGTTATATCTTTAATTAGATTTGAACGTGAAATGGTAATTAATATTTACCGATAACACCGTGGTGTTAGATATGGAGTACTACCAGTTTTTCTCCATGGGATGAATAGGTTGGGACTGGGAAATAAAATAAATAATTACTTCGGTGTGGTTCGCTAATCCCGACTAGTTTGGAAAACCTTAACATGGTTTGAAATGATATCCAAAGGAAGATTAAAGAATAAATTTAGAATAATTTATCTTTGATAAAATTAATGGGAACCTTTCCTTAAGAATATGGATATTTGAATAAAATAATATTCTGAATTGGAATGAGGCATATGTTGTGTTTTTGTAACACTTGTTTCTTATATACGCGGGTTATTCGGAAAGGCCGGGTTTATACCCATTCTGAATAACCGATTCGACGATAAGTCGAAGATGAAGACGGTGGTTGAAGACCGGAGGTCTTCACGTCGCTTGGATGATGATTGATGATCTTGATTGAGCTGTATACCTAAGAGGAGGGAATCAGTTGGTGATCGTCCATATGTACATGGAGATCGATGGATATGCGGGGAATAAGGTTCCTCCGATTTCGTTCAGACCCAGAACGAACTTGTAAATGGACCGTGTGTCTGACATTGGATTTTATTCTGTGTGATTGATTTCTATTAAATATATATCTGTTTGGCGGCGGAGAATTTATTCTCTTGCTTAACGCCCTTCTCTGAGACGTACGAGCTCAGAGGTTATATATTGATGGATATCAATCGCATGGCATGAATTGCATGTGTGGCATGCCTAAGTGGCAGATGATCAAGGCTTCTTATGAAAAGCAAGGTCTTGTGGTTGATGATCAAAGCACGGGTTGTGTGGCATAGCTTTGTGTATAGCGTTAATTCGCGAGCCATACACCTCGGTATGAGTAAAAAACGGGATAAGGACCGTTGGGAGAACACAACGTTTATTTCTAGCTATGGGTGATGTCAGTGACCTACCAGCCCTGGCATTTATATACATTTTACCTGTGTGGTTGTTGGAATGTGAGGCGCCTCGGATATAGGTCTGATAGGACCGGAAAACGTGTGTTCAGGAATTGCCAATCCTCAAAAGTAAGAGAGGACCGGCCAAACCGATTCCAAGGATTATTGTGTGTGGTCCTGAGACATTTGCTAGAGTGTCTCGAACGGAGAGGAGCTTTCCCCTTGCCTCGACTCATGACGGAAATCCAATTTCCATTACAACCTTTGCGGTTTTAATTGTAGAACTAGTATGGCGACATGATATATGGTACCCATGCCGCCTATGATTGATACTTATGATTGAAATTGATTTGACACTATACACTTATAGTAATATCAAAATAATCTATTTTTAAACGTATCAAGCATTATTTGGCTATTATAAGGTAAAACCTTACCCTTCGGCTTGCGTTGCATTGTGTGATGGGACCTGGGTCTTATAATAGCTTCATTTTTCTTTATTTAGCATTGCGTTGTTTGTTTTGTGCACTGGTATTCTTGGGAGGAAACCCGTTCCGTGTTATACGGCATGGTCCCTTGATTTACCTAACATTAAAATAAAGATTAATAACTTTTTTAGTTCTCACACCAGTCACATGATTGACCTAGAGTTTATTGTTTTAACCTAAACCTTGGGTGCCCCTATTTTCCACACGGGCAGCTAGTAGTTTTGGTTTTGCAGATTTATATTCATAGGATCCTGGTTTATAGTTGGAATGATACTCGGAAAGCTCTATATCCATGTATTTCTTTCAGTTGTGTGTTGTATTATTTTTCCGCTGCTATGTATTTAAATGTAATTTAAATCTCTGATATTTATCAAATGTGTAATATTTATTCATACTTTGTATATTCTTGTACTCTGATGGAAATTGTTGTAATAGCAATGAAATGTTCTTCTGTTTGTGTTCCGATGTGTGTTGTCCTCAAAGCAATCCGCGCTTTCCTTACCGGGTAAGTTCAGGTCGTTATAAAGTGGTATCAGAGCTTTGGTTTACAGAGCTCGAGAACAAGACACATTAGAACCGAACGAAAGAATTCATCAGAGATTGGATTAGTAATATCTATTGAGAATGATTCTTTAGAGATGGGATCAGTAGTGTCCTAGAACGAGTGTGAAGAGTATATTTTTAAAATGAAAAAAAATTTGTTTTGAAAGTTAAGTTCAAGTATATGTATTTGAATATTTTATTTGTATTGAATTTGGACAATCGACTATATAAAGATTTTGCATATACGCGTCATGAACGTATATTCGAAGTTTTAATATACTGGATAGATATAGAATCACAATCTAGTCACTCGGAGATGATTTTGATGATGGAGCTCCATCACCAATATTTATGTTCGGGTTTCGAAAGTGGGATTTCTATATATTTCAATTAGACTGGTGTGAGAACCAAAACTAGATAGGATTATTTGTTGTGATTTCATCAAAAATATGATTTTTGACTATATATCAAAATTATGAATTTGAAACGTTAATTCACTAATTGATTGATGATTGTGTTGTATGATTATTGGTTTGAAATTTTGAACCATTATGCCAAATTGAACTGTATTGAAAAATGATTACAATTGCATGCATATACATGTATATCTATTGAATAGGTCATAGCAAGGAGGCTAGAGCAGAAGAATAAAAATGTTTGCCCGACAAATAGGTACATATTTACAAATTTATTGGGTTTGGATGATTTTATGAGCCGATCGGCAAGCCGCTTGGCTTTTTCTTTTTCTTTTGAATTGGTGAGGGCCATGGGAGGATATTTGAAATATTCCGAAGCTCCCGGTGCAGGGGAGGTTATGACGAAATTTTTCGTAAATTTAGGGTGTTAGCCAAACTTTTGAAGAATTTGAAAAGTTTATAGAAACTGAAAAGCTGAAGAACTTAAGCCGTAAAGAAAATAATGGAAGTTGAGTTAATTAGTTAAACAACTTTCAGCTTCGTTCCTTTTCGGGGATGAAAAATTTTAAGTGGGGGAGATTGTAACAACCCGGAAAATCTAAGCCAATTTAAAATTTTTATTTTGGCAAATTTAATGAATTTTGAATATTTAACATGAATTATTTTAAATAATAACGACAAGAAATTTATTTTGAATAGAATTAGAACGTATATATTTATTTGAATCGACGTTAGAATATAAATATTTAATTTTAAATATAAAAGGAATTGAAAATGGCGCGGTAGTTCGAAAATTCGATTTCCAATTTCAAATGAATGTACAAGATTCAAAATAAACCGGATTTTAGCGAAACCAAAAATTTGAGAATCTAATTGAGAATATCTTTCCAACGAATCCGAAAAATCAAAATTTCATAGCGGGGATAAAAAGTTATGCCCAGTTGAAAATTCAGAATAGTCGCTATGGAATATTTGGCCCTTAAAAATGAAAATTTTGCAAACGACCTAGGTTTTTGACGAAACCACTTTTGTTGGATCCGAGATGTCAAATTATTGCTAGGTTTCAAAATTCAGAAATTTCTGAATCAATATGTGTGCATGGCAAAGGAAAACGCGTTTGACCAGTTTTAGTTGATTTTAATCGACTGGAAAATGGCCATTTTTCAAACGGTCTTAGAATTCGATGAAATTAGTTTTGTTAGGACCGTATCGTCAATACGAAGCTAGAAATAATTTTTCTAAAATTTTTAGAGTTCGTATGTGGCCCCGGTAAATTGGAATGCGCGTTCAAATTCAATATATAGATTTATATTTTAATTTTGGCGGAAACTGATCGAAACGAACAAAATGGGTTACGAAACATATCCCATTGAGTTCGGAAAGGGGGTAATTAGCTATTGACGACAGTCGGTGGGTTTGATTTCGAGTTCGAAGTAAAAAGTTGCTTTTTGAAAAATAAATAAATTAATATATATACTCTCTTTTCCCTTAGCCCCCCCTTCCCTCTTCAGAAAGTCAAAACCGAAGTTTTAGAAAAAAAAAGAAGAAGAGGGAGGAGGAGCCCGTCGCTCCTCCAATCAGGGCGCCACCACGCCCTCCGGCGCGCCGCCACTGGCGCGGCTGCCTCCAAACCCCCCTCCCCTTGTCGCTCCGCCCCTCTCCCTCTCTCTCCTCCTAAAAACCGAAGACCCAAACCCTTGAAACCCGAACCATCGCCGCAGTAGGGCCTTAGCGCCACCACCTTTGGTGCTGCGCCACCCCCCTCCGCCCTGCGACACCCCACTCCTTTCCTCCGACCACCTCAGCAACCGTGGGACCCTCTCCGACCAAATACCCTAAATTTGGTGAGTTTTCTTCCTTTTATCATTTGATTTTGACTTCTTAGATAAAAGGTTTTGATTTTCATACATAAAAGGTTATGATTTTGATAGTAAAAAGTTAGGATTTTTAGTTAATGTAAATTATAATTTTTAGTTAATGAAGAGGAGTATGATTTCTATAATGAAGTAGCGTCAATAAAAATTCGATTTTTATGTAACTAGATCTAGAAAAAAATGCGATTTTTATGTATGTAGATCTAGAATAAAATTAGATTTTTTTTATATATGAGTAGCAATACAAAGATTTGATTTTTATCTATATGAACAACAAATAAAGATGATATTTTTATCTCTATGATAGCGATGTAAAGATGAGATTTTTATTGTATGAATAGCAAAATAAAGAGGGGGTTTTTATATATATGATAATGACATAAAGATTTGATTTTTATTTATACATATAACAGATAAAGTTGCGATTTTTATATACATGAAGATGAGATTTTCTTTGTTTTCATTAATAGCATAAAACGAGATTTTTAGTTATATAGATACCATGTAAAAATATAATTTTTTTATGATGTAGAGAATAAAAATATAATTTTTATATGATGTAGAGAATAAAAATATAATTTTTATATATGAAGAGGAATTAAAAATATGATCTTTATTATATGAACACCGTTATAAAAATAGAATTTCTATCTATATAGTAGCAGTATAAAAATGTGATTTTTATCCATATAGCGTAGTTATAAAAATGTGATTTTTATATACATAGAAACAATATAAAATGTGATTTTTATATATGTAGTGAATACGGACAATGAAAGTGACAGAAGGAAACGCTGCGAAGATTTCCTACATATGAAGAGTCACGGCGTTTAGTTTAGCTCTTGGTGAGAACTTCTCACTTTAATCTTGATTTCTAGTTAAAAATATATACTAGGATGCAGACGGTGCTTAGTAGCACCCGACACCCGTTGTCCACAGACCATGGATGACTTGTTTTATTTTGCTGTGTGGTGAAAATTGATTGTGATGTGAGACGAATGAAAATAAATATTCATGTGTTGAAATAAAATATTATATAGTTAAAAATATAATTTTTAACATGAATGTGAATAAATAAATACTCATTTACAAATCGAATGATTTGTTTATGTACACCCATTTGAAGAATATTGATTGGGGCGATAAATTTTACACGTTGCCCAACTGCACAAATAATATTCAGTGTTTGTGGATTGAAACCCCACACAGGTGTTGGGATGATATTTGTCATACACTAATTCGAATTGTTCAGTGGTATATCGATCGTTTGATTGACAGACTGTATGAGTGTTAATTATTTATATTTAATGCTTATGCAGTTGTGCGGTGCACTTTGGATGATGGTTGATTATTTATCGTTGTTATTTTATACATGTGTTGTATGGAATCCATGTAATTAACATTATATGGTAATTGATGGGGCCTCATTCCAATTTGGAAAATAAAGAATATTATAAAATAAAGATTCATGTGTTGAATAGAATAAATATTCAATAGTTGACGGTACTCATGTGTTGAGAAAAATCATGTGTTGAACGAAATATTTTATGAAATATATTAAATAACAAAAATAGTCATGTGTTGACGATACTTATGTGTTGAGAATATTAATGTGTTGAAAGAAATATAAATATTCATGTGTCGAATGTAATATTCATTTGTTGAACAGAGTAACGAAGTTATTGAAATATATAAAGCCGTGTTGATTAGATATGCGCCATTTTGACGCGAACGATATTTATATCGACTATATTCGTTTTTGTAATGAATATAGAAAAGGAAGTGATTTCAAAATCTAATATTTTGATAATATTATCATTTATATATTAATGATATGGAATATTCAATTTTGATTTAAAATTGAATATGAAGTTGAAATTGTTTTGAAAACGAAGTTAAACGATTTATAAAATACGTTTAGAATTGAAGAAATATTCAATTTTGATTTAAAATTGAATATGAAGTTGAAATCATTTTGAAAACGAAGTTAAACGATTTATAAAATACGTTTAGAATTGAAATCGACAAAATATATATAATATATAATATATATATATATATATATATTATATTTTAAATGGCCTGAATAGAACGCGCCACGAATTTCGACCATTGACTTCGAATTGATGTTATGGGAGATCCAACCGTCGGATTCTCCTGAAACCAGAACCATTGGGTTTGTATCGAAAAGTGCTTTCCAATGAATATTAGGAATTTGAAATCTAATTGTTGGATTTGGAATTATGCCCAAATCAAATTTGGAAAAGGTCGCTGTAAGTGCAGTTCGGTGGCCGTTATTGAAAACCGACTGTACGGGCCTTGATAAAATTTTTAAAAAAATTAATAATTTGTGTAAATCATAATAAATGAATTTGAAAGAACTGGGATGAAAATTTCCATATTTGAAAAGATAAAAAATATTTTTATCGAAATGAACTAGTTTTGAACTAGATTTGAAGTGGTTTTAAAAATAATCAGAATTTCCAATATACAAATTGGAATGGATTTGAATCGAAATTATCTTTGGAATATTTCGATGTTGGATTTCGTGATTGTACAGATATGGTTGTGGAAATTTGAAAGATATATTTGTATCGTTATTTCCAATATGATATTTGTTGGTTTCAGAATTTGATATTGAATATAAGCCGATATATTTTCTATTCAGAGCCTTGTATTTAATATCAAATGGAATTTTGGGTTCGTCATGAATGGTGTCTTAAATAACACTGTTCTTGAACCCAGTTTAGAAAAGAATAAATCCTTTAACTAAGATTTAGTGAAATTGCCCAGTTAATTAGTATATAATTGGAATTGAATTTAAATTGGTTTTTGGGTTTATCATGAGCGGTGTTTTGAATAACACTTGCTCTTTAACCCGATTAACAATGGAATGTGATTTTGGGTTTATCGTGAACCATGTTTTAGATGACATTGGTTCTTTAACCCAATTAAAGACAGGATATTGATTTTTGGCAAGATTAAAACTAAGTGGAGTTTTAATGAATCTTTAATTAGATTAAAGTGATCGAGAATGGAGTATCACCAGTTTTGCTCCAAAGCGATAGTTAAATCTTTAATTAGATTTGAACGTGAAATGGTAATTAATATTTACCGATAATACCGTGGTGTTAGATATGGAGTATTACTAGTTTTTCTCCATGGGATGAATTGGTTGGGATTGGGAAATAAAATAAATAATTACTTCGGTGTGGTTCGCTAATCCCGACTAGTTTGGAAAACCTTAACATGGTTTGAAATGATATCCAAAGGAAGATTAAAGAATAAATTTAGAAGAATTTATCTTTGATAAAATTAATGGGAACCTTTCCCTAAGAATGTGGATATTTGAATAAAAGAATATTCTGAATTGGAATGAGGCTTGTGTTGTGTTTGTGTAACACTTGTTTATTATATACGCGGGTTATTTGGAAAGGCCGGGTTTATACCCATTCTGAATAACCGATTCGACGATAAGTCGAAGATGAAGACGGTGGTTGAAGACCGGAGGTCTTCACGTCGCTTGGATGATGATTGATGATCTTGATTGAGCTGTATACCTAAGAGGAGGGAATCAGTTGGTGATCGTCCATATGTACATGGAGATCGATGGATATGCGAGGAATAAGGTTCCTCCGATTTCGTTCAGACCCAGAACGAACTTGTAAATGGACCGTGTGTCTGACATTGGATTTTATTCTGTGTGATTGATTTTTATTAAATATATATCTGTTTGGCGGCGGAAAATTTATTCTCTTGCTTAACGCCCTTCTCTGAGACATACGAGCTCAGAGGTTATATATTGATGGATATCAATCGCATGGCATGAATTGCCTGTGTGGCATGCCTAAATGTCAAATGATCAAGGCTTCTGTTGAAAAGCAAAGTCTTGTGGTTGATGATCAAAGCACGGGCTGTGTGGCATAGCTTTGTGTATAACGTTAATTCGCGAGCCTCACACCTCGGTATGAGTCAAAAAACGAGATAAAGACTGTTGGGAGAACACGACGTTTCTTTCTTTCTATGGGTGTTGTCAGTGACCTACCAGTCCTGACATTTATATACTTTTTACCTGTGTGGTCGTTGGAATGCGAGGCGCCTCAGATATAGGTCTGATAGGACCGGGAAACGTGTGTTCAGGAATTGCCAATCCTCAAAAGTAAGAGAGGACTGGCCCAACTGATTCCAAGGATCGCTGTGTGTGGTCCTGAGACATTTGCTAGAGTGTCTCGAACGGAGAGGAGCTTGCCCCTTGCCACGAGTCATGACGGAAATCCAATTTCCAATACGACCTTTGTGGTTTTAATTGTAGAACTAGTATGGCGACATGATATATGGTACCTATGCCGCCTATGATTGATACTTATGATTGAAATTGTTTTGACACTATACACTTATAGTAATATCAAAATAATCCGTTTTTAAACGTATCAAGCATTATTTGGCTATTATAAGGTAAAACCCTATCCTCCGGCTTGCGTTTCATTGTGTGATGGGACCTGGGTCTTATAATAGCCTCATTTTTCTTTATTTAGCATTGCGCTGTTTGTTTTATGCACTGGTATTCTTGGGAGGAAACCCGTTCCGTGTTATACGATGTGGTCCCTTGTTTTACCTAACTTTAAAATAAAGATTAATAACTGTTTTAGTTCTCACACCGGTCACATGACTGACCTGGAGTTTATTGTTTTAACCTAAACTCTAGTTGCCCCTATTTTCCACACGGACAACTAGTAGTTTTGGTCTTGCAGATTTATATTCACAGGATCCTGGTTTACAGCTGGAATGATACTCGGAAAGCTCTGTATCCGTGTATTTCTTTCAGTTGTGTGTTGTATTATTTTTCCGCTGCTATGTATTTAAATGTAATTTAAATCTCTGATATTTATCAAATGTGTAATATTTATTCATACTCTGTATATTCTTGTACTCTGATGGAAATTGTTGTAATAGCAATGAAATGTTCTTCGGTTTGCGTTCCGATGTGTGTTTTCCTCAAAGCAATCTGTGCTTTCCTTCATGGGGAAGTTCGGGTCATTATACTATAGTTAATGATGTTTTTGTAAGAAAATATGTTTCATAACACATGTTATCATAGCCCGTGTGCAACACCGGTTCGCACTAGTATATTGTAGAGACGATAAGGATGTAATCAAGTAAAGACTTTCACCATAATTAATGTTTTGCCCTATAATTTATATTGATAAATAATGTGAAGAGAACAAATAATCATTTTCAATTTATTTTACATTTCTCACGTAATGTAATTTTTAAAATTTATTCTATAAGCACAAAAAAGGATAAAATTTAGTCTCATATTATACTTTACACCATTATAGAAGGCAAACAACTGGAAGACGAAATGAAAGAAAAACATAGAAATATATTTATTTTTGTGCAGCAATGAGGTAAAAATCATCAGGACCATAAATGTTTACTTGCCTATAGGCTGACTCTGTATAAAATTTTCCCTTAGGCATACACATAGATAGTCAAAGACAATGCATTGTAGCATAATAATTTCACTATCATAAAAAAATCGTCATGAAAGACACATTATTTTACTATTGAATGGCAGGAAGTAGAGAAACACAATGAAAGGAAGATAAACAGTAATTAAACAGGGAGACAACATACCCGGACCATTGGATGTCTACGCGATTGAGAAAACAATTAATTGTCCAAACTTAACTGCAACAACAAAACAACGAAGAGAAAGAAAAGTGTTAAAATAATTCAGTTGGATGAAGACAAATTGAACAGAAGGAAAATGGTAAAATTAGGGATCAACAGTTAGCTAAAATCAATATGGTTGCAATGGAAAAGCAGGAGAAAAAAGGCCTAACGATGCATATACTACTTATTTTCAGTTTGCAAAATACGGAGAACCATTTTTGTGTATCCTATAATTTATTTATTTAGCATAGATTATCTACTTTCTAATAGTCTCGTTGGGTGATTTTATTTATTTATTTTTTAAATACAGATGGATTGTTTACATTGTATTTGATTCTTTAGAGATAGATAGTTCCCTTTATAACTTGTATCATTTGTACTATTCATTTTCGTGTTAGTGCTTGCAAAAAGGAATAGTAAAATTATGCAAATTTTTGGTGATTTTCAAATGACGTGTGTAAAATTACTAGCGAATTCGGTCGATGTTTGCTCAATGTTGACTGTCATATGGTATGTTACATAAAAAATTTGATTAGATGAGAGAGTCCCAGTTGAGTTGAAATAAAGCAAAATGCAATCCCGAATGGATAAAAACTCACTTAAACACAGCTTGCTTGGGTAAATTTTTCTTATTGTCCTTCTTTTTTAAAACTTGGCTTAGACTTCAGATAACGTCCACGGGATTTATATATCGATGCTCACTTATCATATGTCCATGGGAATGACATATTTATAGTATGTTCATGTTTTGTTCTGGTGTATGAGTTCCATTAATGTTGTTTATATGCTTGTTTTAATAATAACCAATTAATATTGTTTACGGATAATTAGCCTTTTTGAAGTGAAGACCATCAGCAAAAATGGATTTGTCTTTAATTGTTGTATGTATTATGGTATTTATTAGTATTTATTATGTAAATTTGTTTTTGAATGCTTGTGGTATGTAAATTTGCTAATTTTGTCAAATGACTATTAAATGGTTATGGAAAATACTTATGTAACTAATGTGTTCTTAGTTATTCGAATAGATGATTATAGGATTGACTGATGGTTTTAAATCAGACTTTTATACGATTGTTGATAATTTTAATATAAATATTATATAACTAGTTGCTGGAAATAATATAAGCCATTAGTAGTATATAATAGCATTTAAATATGCTACAAAAATACCAATGCCTTTTGGTAGCGTTTTAGAAACGCTACAGAAACAAATGTAACATACCACTGAAATTTTAATGGCACAAAAGAAACGCTACAAAAAATACCCAAATATAGAACTTCAGTAGCATTTGAAAAGCGCAACTATGCAAACCATATCAATTTTTAGTGGCATAGAATGAACACAACAAAAAAATAGTTTCATAAAATAAACGCTACAGAAAAGCAAGAAATGACCCATGTACAGACCTTCGGTAGCGTTTGGAAAACACAACTACATTAATCATATGGTAGCATTTATGTAAATGCAACCAAAAAAATTAGACTTCTACTTGCGAGATGTGTTGTAGCATTCATTAAAATGCTACCAGAAGTTCTGGTGTAGTGAGATGTGTTTCTACATTTCTAGACTCCTCTTTGGACTTGAAGGCGGTTTCCCCCTTTGCTTCCTCATTCGTTGTCTCCCTTTCTTCTTCTCACTCTTTTCCCCTTCCAAGTTAGGAGGAGATTTCAATCATCAATGATGATTATCTCACCTTACTAAGAATTCCCTCCCTGCTAGATCTGTCTCTTCTTCGTCGGTCCACTCTATCTATTTCCCTACCCCGGATCTTTCTTCATCCGCTCCTGGGATGTCTCCCGTTAGATCTTCTACTTCTTCCTTCCACCCTTTGTGTGGGAGACTGAGGTCTGTTCCTCGTACCCTGCACACCATTCATACTCACTCAATTGCGATGGCCGAGCAGATTGTTAGATCTACTCGATGCACTCTTTATCTAGTCTAAGATTGGTTTTTTATGTTGTGTCCTTTTCTTTTCATGTCGCCTTTTCTTCTTTCCTTCATGCATTGGTTTTTTTATTTTGTTTTGAGTGGCGAACTTTTTATTTTGGAACATTCGAGGTACTGGCAATGATGCTTCTTGGGCGAGGCATGAACACATCGTTAATAAACTTTTTGTTCATCTGGTGGCACTTTTAGAGCCATTTATGGGCTCTGTGGTGGTTACCAACTTTGTCCTATCTCTTGGTTTTGGGGGTAGGTTAGTAATGTACCCAATAAGATTTGGATTCTTTGGTCTAATTTTTTTTCTTTTCGTCCTATATTTGATTCCGCACAACTCTTTTCTATTGTTGTTTCTCTTCCTTCATTCTCGTATTCCTTCTTGTTTTTGGCAGTTTACGCTAAACGCAATCGAATCGAGTAGTTATGCCTTTTGTCCAATGTTCTTTCTCTTTCTAACCTGGGCTCTAAAGACATGGTCATTGGTAGCGATTTTAACGTTGTTTCCCACCAGGCCGAGAAGAATACGGGAGCCGCTATTAAATGCGCCAACGGTTGTGGATTTCAATTCCTTTGCCATCGAATCTAGTTTAACATAGGTGTCTTTTGTAGGTTCGGTTATTACTTGGTGTAATAACCAAGAAGAGCCCAACCCGATCCTATCTTGGCTTAATCCTTTTTTTGGTTCTAAGGGTTGGTTTAACATACCTTTCTCTTTTTCCGCTTCTTATCTACATCGCTCCAACTCGGACGACGCACAGATGATTCTTCGGTGTGTGCCTTGCGCCTTATCATGATCATCTTCTTTTTGATTTCAATCTATATGGAGGCCCCATCATTCGTTCCACTAGGTAGTAGAGGTTTCTTGGTTTACTCATGCTTCTGGCAACCGGTTTGTTGTGTTTCCTATCAAACTTAAATGTCTCAGGGCTTGTCTGAAGGCTTGGAATATGTGGGTTTGACCATGTTCATGCGGTAGAGGAATCTCTTCTTCTAGTGGAATCTTCTTTCAATGAAGATCCTTTTGCCTCAAACAGGGCATTGTGGGCTCAAGCTTAACCTACCTTTTCGTCTGAACTTCGTGTCGAGAATGACTTCCTTCGTCAAAAAGCTAGGATTAAGTAGGTTATCGATGGCGATATGAACTCCAAAAAATTTCATTCTTCTATTAGGAATAATAATATTTCCTAACCATCCGCCAACTTCTTCGCCCAGATCTTTCTTTGGCTTCAACTCCTGTAGAATTCAAAGAGACCATTCTTTCTCACTTTCATTCCTTTCTCCGTTTTCATTCGGTCTCTTATCTGTTCTTACTTTATTAGCTCTTATCGCCTGTTGGTTCTTCCAGCCGAGTGTGATGATTTTTTCTGCCCTCCTTCTTTTGCAGAGATTCAATCTTGTGTGTTTTCGTTAAGCAAGGATAGTACCAGCAGTTCGGATGGATTCAATGAGGGTTTTTACTAAAGTGTCTGGCTGACCATTCAATCGGACTTTTGCCTAGCTATTCAATATTTCTTCTCGGGTGGTGAACTTCTTAAGGGGTGGACTTCCTCTCATCTCTAATTGTGATAATCCTCATTCTTGCTTGGACTTTCATCTTATTATCTTGTGTAATTTCTCTAACAATGTCATATCTAAGGTACTAACTTCTCGGGTAGCACCTTATCTTGATCGTGTTATTTCTCCTTCTTAAGCAGGGTTCATCAAAGCGCGTCTCGGATAATGTACTTTTGGCCTAGGTGCTTGTTTCTCATATCGACAAGAAGGTTTGAGGATCCAATGTGGCAATCAAACTCGACATGGCTAATACCTACGAGCGCATGTCTTGGTTTTTCATCATTAGGTCCTTCGGGACTTTGGCTTCCTTCAGCCTCTAATCTTTTTTTAAATAAACATAAATATATAGAATAAAAGGGAGAACCTAACCATTCTCCAATGGCTCCCAAAAATAGATTCGTGGAATAGCTACGGAATCTTTGCATACACAAAACCAGTAGAGAAAAAGAAAGTACAACAAAAATACAATAACAGACCAATCAGACCCAGAAAGAAACCAAGTAAATGAACTCTGACCGACCTGTCGCCAAACTCAAAGACTATGGCCAAGCGTCTGGAGCTTCACTGAATAAAGCTCGAACTCCAGGAACCTCCAGGACAAGTGAAAACGCCAACTCTTTCCCTAAGCTCCAGCTAAAAAAAAAAAAGCAACTCCAGCGTCCAATAAGTCAAAAGAGATAAAATCCAAATCCAGAGAATCTATAAATCCAGGACATGCAGCAGTAGCAAACAACATAAGAAATTAAAAGGGGGAAGTGAGGGTGTGAAGAGGATAGTGGGGTGGAGGGAGTGAGGGTGTGAAGAGGAGAGTAGGGTAATCTCCCACTCTCACAACAATCGAGAAAGGCATCAACCGATTCCTTCCCAGAGGGAAGACAATACTGTGGTAACCGCCAAAATACCTGTCAATCTCCTCGAATGGGAGCCAACCAGTCCCTTAAATAGCCTACCATATGACACAAGGAAATCATTGTTCCTCATCCGCCGAATGATGGTAGGAGGATCCATAGGACTTGTCATGGATTTTCTTATTCCACGAGCACTAGATATACCAGTAGATAAGACAAAGAATTAGATGAAAAAGAATCAAACGAATAGATTTACCTGAGATATCGAGCCCTCGGTGTCTCAATAAATCAGAAAAAGATGTGGCATTACCTTAGGGCCCAATTAAATTCCCGAAGTAATTCCAGAAAGCTCTAGAAAAATAGCCTTGGAAAAACATGTGAGCTATGGTTTCCAGATCACCTGAACCACAAAACCTGCTATGGGACATGATAGGGATGCTAATTCTATGAAGGTTCTTGCCTAGTGGTAACCCATCATAAAGGGTTCACCACTTAAACAGAGACACTTTTAGAGGTAAGGGGACGTCCTAGATTAAAGAAAAAGATGGACACATGAAGTCGGATACCTCACCGAACTCCAGCTGCCTTAATCAATAACGGACTGCTATCCCATATGGATCCACTACCATGTGATTCCCGAAAGGCCCTAATGGATTGCATACGTTTCCACGTCTCACCAGTGTAGGATGGGACTCCGATGTAATTCAGACAACCTATGGTACTTAGCATGGAGGAACGTCGCCCACAGGGAATCGTTCGCTCCAAACCATTCCCATAGCTTGCAGGCAAAGGTAGTAGATTTATCCTTTGGACTTTAAAGACCCAAGCCCCCTTGTTTTTGGGATGACAAATGACGTCCTAAGAAATTCAATGGTGTCGATGAGCGTTGTCCTTTTTCCCCCCATAAAAAGGATGAACCCAACACATGATAATAGCAAAAGAAGGAAGAAGTAGGAGTCATTGCAACAAAGACATGCGAATCTATAGAGTCCAACACAGATTTTATGAGAACTAGTCTGTCTGCTTGAGAAAGAAAAGCCGCATTCCATCGAATGATCTTGAACTTTACTTTGTCGGTCAAGGGACCGAAAATGGCGTTGAGCTTCCTACCTCTGTATAGGACAATACAAAGGTAAGGCAAAGGAAGGGAGGCAGCCTTGAAACCAATGAAGGATTCAATACATGAAGATATAACCAGAGTCAAGTCTTTCTCCAGGACGAAGAAGCTTTTAGCAGAATTTACGAGTCGGCCCGAACACCCCTTGTACTACTGAATGAGGCAAAGCAGACGATGAACATAGCGACGACCATCATTAGTGAAAACGATAATGTCATCAATGAACGATAAAGAAGAAATAATCAGGCAGCCCAAAAGGAAGCCAGACTTCTGAATCTGATTAGCAATCATAAGGAAGTGCAACCCACGAACGAAATCCTCGGCAGTGATGACGAAAAGAGAAGGCCAAAGGGTATCTCGCTAGCGAAGACCTCTTCCTGCCTTAAAATACCCGTTAGCGAACCCGTTAATGAGAATGGAAAACTAACATTTGGAAATAAGCCTCTAAATAACGTCGATAAGGAGTTTTGGAAAGCCGAATGCCCTTAGAGCCTTGATGACAAAAACCAAGACAATGCGATCGTAAGCCTTTGCCGTATCCAACTTAACGAACACATTAGAGCCTCTGACCTTCTGATCGATCTGAGAAACAAGCTCTTGGACTAAAAGGGCGTTGTCTGTGATCAAATGTCCTTTAATAAACCCCGCTTGAAAAGAATAAATAATGCTTTCCAAAAACGGCGCTAGTCTAGAGGATATTACCTTAGAGCCAACCTTGTTGGAGAAATTACATAGGCTGATTGGATGAAAGTCACGACATGAACAAGGATTTTCGCACTTGGGAATAAGAATCAAATTGGTGGAAGTCCATCCCTGCAGAAGGTTTTCACCCGAAAAGAAATATGGAATGCCCAGACAAAAATTGTAATGTCCCGGTTTTTAGCTAGTCTTTGTTAATGATAAATATTGATTTAATAAGGAAATTAAATCATAAAATATGTTTACTTAAAAAACTAAAACAATTATACATTTATGTGTTAAGATATAAGTGTATGAATATACTAGTGTACATATTTAGTTATGTTGTAAAATGTTGAAAACATGATGTAAGTTTGCAATAAATAAGTTCAGCAAAACATAAATGTCAAAGAATGGTTCAGAAAATAAAATTCCATTTCAACGCAACATGTATGGTTAAATGACTCAATAAAAATATCAAGAGAAATCCATGTACAAACAAAACAAAGGTAATAAGAAAGTCAGTACTCTTAAATGGGATTTAACATGGAATAGTAAGAGAGAACCATCACCTTAAAACCAGCAATACCCACTTGCATGTATTAAATCATTTTTTAACAAAATATCTTGCAACCAAACCCATTTTATATTGCCATTAGAATCCGAGAATAGGGTAACCTTTCAACAACATTTAATGTAGTTAAGGCCACGGTAATGTCATGTTTCTTAAAGGTAGAATAAAAACAAGAAGATAAGTAAATATCTTAGTAAAAAAAATCATTTCCTTCATACCTAATTTCCTAGAAACAATCAAATAGGATTTGAAACGGGGTGAAGGCTAATAACTAGTCTACTATAACTTTATGCTTTTAAAGGACCTACAATACAAGGCAAGTAGTAGAACTTAGTTATAAATATCACCATAAATCCATACTCTCCCCACACAAAGTATTGAACCCGAAAGGTTAAGTAACAACATACTCAAAACAGAGAGGAAAGCAACTTATGTGAGTAAACCTCATTTTCAATCTTCTATTTTTGAATCGCCAATTGATCATGTTGTTGTTAATGTTTGGTATATGAATTTTCTTGCTTGTTCATCAGTTCCAATGCCGAACTTGTTTTGAATAATTAAATTGAAGTTGATTGACCCATGAAACATATCTGTACAATTTAATACAGTAAAACAGTTCACCCTGTGTTTTATAAAATCAATCACCTTGATACTTGTGAGTAAACTCTTTCTTTCTTTTATTAATAATCATCTCTGATTGTAGTGCAAAACTTAAGCCACTGATTTATTCATTTAACTGTTAAAACCCTGGGAAAAATGATGGATAATATCAACTAATATTGGAAAAAACAGTAAGTGAATAAACACATCTACATACATGAATTTATATTGACTGTGTATGTTGTTTACAACTATGATCTAGAGTATAGCCACTGGACAAGCAAATTACAGATAGGAACTAGGAAATTAGTGAGTAAACTTCTTCTGTAATTTTGTATGATATACAAGTTCTAGTATGTAGGTATACATGTCTGATAGGTGATATTGGTTAACGAAATATACATACAAAAATCTGGAAGCGTATGCATAAAACCTGAAGCAAACTGAAAACCAGAAAAGAACATACACTATGTTTCCTGTTTTGAACCATCACTTAACTTCAAAAATAATCGATGCCTTTTTATCTAATCGATATTAGTAAATGATGTTGACAACAAATCTGTTTGAAATCCCATGTAGTTTACTCGAAAAATAATCTAAAAGATTCTTAGTTGCGGGTATATCCATATTGTTGTAAAAACATAGAGAATTAGGATTTTAGTTAAGTTTTAGATGTCATTCTTTGATTGGATCATGTGACTAATAGAGGGGACCAATTCCAACAGGAATTGACGTAGAGGCATGTAAGGATGTGGAGTTGGTTACGACGGTGGAGCAGGTAACATAGTTGTCGGAGATTGACGGTGAAATGGAGTTTTTGGAGGATTGCCGGAAGGTCGTGCTCGGTTTTAAATGCCATTGGGTAGTGATTCTGAAAAGGAGGATACTTGGAGGTATAACAGTTGGTCGATGATGACCTGGAGTGGAGTTGAGGTTTGCGGAAGATGGTCCAGTGACTGTTCGATGAACGGAGCAAGTGTGCACATGCACCAGTGCACGACTGTGCATTTGGGAAAGAAAGAAAATATAAACAAAACAAACAACAGAAGAATTGAAACAGAAAAGAAATGGAGAGGGGAAAGGAGAACGGGGAAGGTGGTTGGCACTTGTTTGCGTGAGAGATAGTGACAGGAAAAACATGTGAGACTTGCGATCGGAGTTGGCAACGTTTCAGATATGGCAGTGGTGCCGGAGTCAATTGACAGCTCTTGTACTGGGCATGGAAACAGCAGTATGTACTGAATGAGGAACAAACAGCTGTAGTATATATGGAGAGACCAAAATTTGGTGACCACCACATATGTATTTAGTGTTTACTCACGTAAAATACAAATCTGAAATATTTAGGCATAAGGACGCGGTTATTGGTGAGTCATAGGAAGAAAACTTAGCTGGACAAGTAAGCATATATATACAATTCTGTCTTGTGATCCGTGCTAAAACTGTAAGCATGGAAAACAGTGTGTATGTGCACATGAGATAGTGCATAGGAAAAGGGTACAGGTTGAAGGGGTTTATTCCTATTGTTGTTAGGTTCTGGTGTAGAGTGCTTGATATGATAATGGCAACTTTGTTGCCTGGATTCAAGAAAAGAACAAATGCACTGCTACATGTTGTTTGGGTGAGTTAAGGTGTATTGGACAGGTTTGATTTGCCTGTGTAAAATAGGAAGGAATACAGGAAAGAGAACCAGAAAGAGGGAAATGAAAGGAAAGGAGAAAAGAAGGGTTGGCATTTGTATCCCGGAGCATTAACGTGGGGATGGATTAGGGGATGACGTCCAACTGATGTGTACTTGGCATGAGTTTGAGGTGAGAAATCTAGTACTGGCAAACGAGAGTTTGGTACAGGGTATTTGGCAAAGGTACTTGGCAAGAAGAATGGTTGTGGCATTTGGCAAAAATGGGAATTGGCACTTTGGTACTTTGGGCGAGGTGGTACTGGAAATGTAGCTCTGGGCTGAAACGTGACATTTGGAGTGGATTTGCGATGCGCAGCATGGTGATTTGGATGTGGTACTTTGGTAAACTGACACTTTGGGAAACTGACACATTGCGAAACTGGCACTTTGCGAAACTGACACTTTGGCACTTTACAAAACTGGCATTTGGTTGGAGCGTAGGAATTTGAAGTGATCGGACGCGCGCATCATGGAGTTTGGAAAAGTGGTACTGGTACTTTGGCAGTGTGGTGGTACTAGGCCGAAGCACGAGTTTTTGAAGTGATCTGGCGTGTGGGGCATGAAGTTTTGGGAAGGTGGTACTTTGGCGAAAGTGGTACTTTGGAAAATGGAATTGGTACTTTGGCAAAAAGGGGTTTAATTAAAAAAAATTAAAATAAAAATAGAAAATTAAATAAAAATATAAAATAAGAAGAAAAGAATATTAAAAGGAGATTTTTAATTGCATAGGACAAGTTGTAAAGGAGACAAACATCTTGAGCCGATGAGGAAAGATGGATCGTAATAGCCAGGCTTTAAAGAAGATTTGATAAGCTTAGAAATTAAAAGGAAATAATAAAATATAGAAAAGAAAATAATATAAATTAAGTAAATTATGATTATTTAGAAAAAAGAAGATAATTTACAAAGTATGACAAGGTGTAAAATGTCATATAAACCAAGCTGACAAACGGAGTAAAGTACGATGTGCAACGCACACGCTTTAGTTGTTCATTTATAAAGGATAGCCAAAACTCAATAAATTATCGTGTGCGACGCACACACTTTAGTTGTTCGTTTATAAAAATTAGTCATATATCTTGATTTAAACAAATGCAGATATATACCATTTTGATTGGATCGAGTTTATAAAATAAAGTGTATATAAAATAAATTATACCTAATCTAAGTCAGTTTATGCTGATAACTATTTTGTTAAGATCAAGAGAATATTGAACGCAGTTTTTAAGTATCAACTGATAAAAAGAGACATTACGGAAAAGCGTTTCGAAGAGTCCGGAATTAATATTCCACTTCGATTCGATTTATACGTCACGTGTCAGAGACTATTGAAGAAAATTGAAGACGGAGATATGCAAGGGCTATTTTGTTTTACAAAACAGTACCTTTAGTTTGTCCAATCCCAGGACAACTTGAATGGTCGGGTGTCTGACAACGTATATCGATCACACCTTACACATCGACTTTTCAGAAGTATATTATGTTGGTGGCGGAGGAATTCATTTCTCTTAGCTTTATGCCCGTAATGTATTTGGAAAAATAAATTGTGTGTTCTGACCGATATGACGGTGTGACATCGAAAGTGATTGAAGAAGTTGTAACACCCCACGTCCATTAATGTCACTCACAAAGGGAATGCATTAACTTCCATGGAGGTTTTAAGTGAATATAGAACAGTAAAATTACAACAAGACAGATATAAAATAGTACTTGGAAATTCAAAAACTTTATTTCATTGTAGCAGAAGTCAAAACATGTTTGATTACATCATAACACCATATTCAATGTCAAGTACAATATCTATCTTGATAAAACAAGTACATAATCCCATTACATGAATAGCCATTAAAAAGAAAGATAACAAGCTGGACTTTACTTCAGCAGTCCAAGCTTTCCAGAAGATAAGCGATCCAACTAGACTCCACTAGAACTTGGCCCAACCTGCGGACCTGAAGGGAGAAAAAGGATGGAAGAGAGGGGGTCAGACATAAAGTCTGGTGAATATGATAATTCTTCAATACTATTACCAAAATAACTGGACTAAGGCATAAGCTGGAAAACAAGAAAATGTCTATGAAGAGCAGATTAAGGACATAGACAATCGCTAAAGGCAACGTTATAGGCGCTCCTAAATACTAAAGGATAAACACTATACTGCACCACACCAGTCACCCTAAAGATTCATCCCACTTAGCTTCACTTAGAAACTTTCCCAATGGCTTTACGTACCCCTAGCTGACTACATAGGTGCCGCCTGCCCCTATCTCCACTAGGTGTACCTTACTTCCCATTATTCGATCGGCTCCCTAACTCGTAGATACCCGTGCTGGCCCCACAGTGGGGTGTATCACTCCCCTAAAGTGGCAACCTGATACAACGGACATGCACGGCTTATACCTACACGATGCAACAACGTCTTACCTACCAGCCCGGGTCCACACACGCATATGAAACCCGTTGGACTTGCGTTGCCACCGCTCCCTGTTTTGGCCTCTTATAGTCAAACCCAGTATGCGTGTCCCGTCCTCGACTTGGGTCGAGCCCACAAAGATACGTTTTGGGATACTGGTTGAAATGGGCCCCCACTATTTACCACAAGCATTCCACCTAAGCTTGTCCCCATTAGTCCATCCCACTTAACCCACTTAGTCATGTTCATTTACATGTGTGTTTGGTTAAGTCTAATCGTATTTCAAATGCCTCTAAAGGCAACCACCAGATTCCTCATGCCACCCAAGGCACCTACTTAACCCCCATGTCCCACCTTACATGATTATCTGGTTAAGTATTTCTTAGTTCATTAAGGCCATAACCTCATAAAGACCTCTCACATTAGACTGGCATTTATGGCAGCTGGATTTGCCGGGCGGGTCCGGGCAGTCTTACACCATAAAAGAGTCTAACCTCGTGTCTTTACAACTGTTATGCTTTAGTTTGGGCCTAGGACCTCTCACATTGGGCCGACATTTGTGACTACTGGATTTGCCGGGCTGGTCCGGGCAGGTTTACATCACAAACGGGTCCAACCTCGTGTCCTAAGCATTGATTATTAATAATAATCCAATTTCCCCCAATTTTAATAATTCCCTACTTGAATTATTAATTACTTCCAATTTTTAACAATGTCCATAATTGACTCAATTATGGACATTCATTCATGGTATGCAACATCTTACAAAATTGCACCCAATTTATTAATTCCTAATATTACCCCTACCCCACGTTTTAACGTTTATTCGCAAAATATATGTTAGACTCGAATAGCCTAACTCATAGCATAAAAGAGATTATCATAATAACAACATGTATATGTGACCAAATGAATCATAATAAGGGGTGAAACTTGCGTATGTCCAACTTGCATAGATTATACATGTCATGGATCTAAAGGTGTCAACTTGTTCAAAATTCACCTAATATGATCTCAATCAATTTTCATAAACTTACATATGAACATGTGTAACGACCCGTATTCTACACATCATAGGATTGTAAAATATTTATTTCTTTCCCGCGTGAAGTCGTATGGTCATATAACTTTGGGAAACATTTATTAGAGTCATTTCCCCTGTTCATGATTTTTGTCGATTTTTAAATGACCATTTTGCCCCTAGTCAGTACTGTTTTGGCCATAACTTTTGATAGGGAAAGAATTTTGACCTGAAACCACTTCCATTAGATTCGTTTGATGGTTTCTCTTTCCGTAGAGTGGTCATAATAGCCAAACGGACTTACCGTTTGGGAGATATGGCTGAAACAAGGTTTGGAGGGTGAAAAACTGCATAATTGGGCTAAACCGGGTAGTTAGCAATTGGGCCCATAAGGGGATTTCGGGATTGAGGCTGTATAAGGGTTGATTAGGGTTAGAAAATATCCTTTTAGTCATTTTTCCAGCCACCACTTCATTTCATAGAACCCTATTAATGGCCTCCAACCTCTAAATCACTCCAAACCACTCCAAACTTGAAGAAAAGAGATTAGCAACGACAAATCAAGGCAAATCAACACCAAATCGGGATTAGAGCTGCTACAACACCTTGTTATCTTCACCAAATCAGAGATTTATTTCGGATCTTGTTTTATTTGTGGCTAAGGTGAGTGATTAGCTTGCTTTTTGCACTAATTATGGTTATTCGGGGTGATTAGTGCTAATTAGCGTTTTTAAACGAAAATAAATTCTGGAAAAATGTTTATAAATTCACAAATAATGTTTTAGACCTCTGATATGAGTTTGGGCTAAATTGGTTAAGATTTGCTAATCATGTCATTAGTTATGCTCACACATGCTTAAGGGAAAATATGGGGTTTTGGGCATGTTTGATCTATTTTACCATGTCATATTGTTGTTTTGGTGTTTGAGGTCACTTGTATGTGTTGCTATGACCCTTTGGTATGCTTTGTGATTGGTTTCAATAGTTAAAATGGTCGAAAACGCCGTCGAGAGGCGTATAAACACTTGCTGGAAAGTTGCAGGAATTAGTGCAGGAAATCGGATCGGATCGCCCCTACCGACCCGAACCGCCCACTTCTCTTCACCACGAACCGAACCGGATCGCTATAGCGAAGCAAGCTACGCCACGAGCTGAAGGATCCGAACCGATCCAGTGTGCAATGAAGGACTCCGATCCGAACCGTCACAAGAGAGAGACAGGGATCCGACCCGAACCGATGGTGCACTCCGATCCGACCTGAAGTAACAGTCACGAAACGAGACGATGAAGACCACGATCCCAATGATGACGAAAGGGATCCGAACCATGGCGTGAAGAAGGCTCCGACCCGATCCGAGGACTGATGCCTGGTGGTTGAGGGCGGCACGAACCACGACACGATGGAAGGGTGCGAACCGAACCGAGATGGTGGACCCGAACCGATCCGATGGGTGGTCACGAATCCGACCCGATCCGAATTGGAGGAAGAGATGATGATCCGAACCGATCCGAAGGAGAAAGATCCATACCCCGAAATGCAAAGGTAGTTCAAGTGGAAGTTCGAGCTCAGGATCCAGACGGGAACCAATGAGTTCGCTTCGTGATTGGGCTTTGCTGCGGGACGTGTGCTAAGGAGTTGTCGATGTCTATGACTTTGGATCACTAGGTGTTGGAGGTAGAGAGACAAACTCGGGCTTTGGATATGGTGCGACTAGGGAGCTACCTACCAATGGAGTGGGGTCATGGAAACGTTGGGCGTGATCCCATAGGTATGGCGTTGGTGGTAGTAGGAATGTGCATAGTCGTACAAAGTCGAGTTCTGTCGTTTTAGTAAAGTGCTCTAGTGATCGAAGAAGTGGATGTCGTATGCTTTACGCACTGAGTGAGAGATGGGAGGATGGTTGCTATGCTTGATTGTTTGACATACACATCCCCACCCCCGTATATTCACACACCATATGTTAGTGACATCGTAGAGTATTGTACCGTGTAGTACTAACTCTTTGATTGCAGGTCCAGGTTCAGGTATGACTTAGTATACCTGTTATTATTCTGTTTATGCTTGCTACCACTCATACCAGACTGACGTCTGACCCAGAGTTTTATGTTTCTTCTTATTACTCTGGGTGCTCACACGAGCAGACTAGAGACAGGGATAGTTGGTAGTGCGCTTGGTAGATGGACTGAAGACGAGCAGGAGGCTCCACGTATGATATATAGTTATTCTCCCTGTGTCGTGATCGGTATCTACTTTGGGCATTAGTAGCATACCTATTTTGCTTATCTTAGAGACAGTATTTTGATATTGTAATAAGCTGTATTTGATATTTCCGCTACTCTGATGATGTTAGTTCAAGTTTTCAGCTTATGCTCTGTCTCATCTGTTTTATGTCAAGTATATGTTGGCTATTATATTTTATTCCATGCGCTGTGAGACATATTACAGGTTCTTTATTTGGCTCCTCTTCTTTCTTTCTCTTCTTTGGCGACCGTCCCATACCAATTGGACATGTGTACAGCGCACAATTGGAGTAAAACGTCGGTTGGTGCGGGGCGGGCCGTCACACTTGGTATCAGAGCTCTAGGTTGCGTAATTTACCTAGGAAAAGACACTAGGGAGAGATAGTACGTATATGAGAGCGCGTATTTGTGATTATTTTGGTTTTCAAAAGCTATATCTATATATAGTATTAGTATGTTTAAGAGTGAAGTCGCATTGCACTGCACTGGCACCACTATGGAGATGGTTAATCGTTTTCTCTTTAACAGATTTGACGATGAGCCGAGGAAGAGGTGCTGGTAGAGGGGCCAATAATGGGAATCCCCCTGACATGAGGGCTATGTTTACCAACCTCATGAGAGAGATGCTTGTGGATATTCAGAGGGAGGCTCCTAATGTTGCCAATGCTGGAGGTGCAGCGGTGCAAGCGCCTAGGGCCGATTTCGCCAAGCTGAGTAAGGATTACACTAATCTTGGTGGAAAGCCGTTTCACGGAACAGAGTCGGCCACGGATGTTCAAGATTGGTTGGATAGTTGTGACCGTATCTTCGACGATTTGGGTATCGAGGATGCGATGAAGAGAAGGTTAGCGTCTCGTCAGCTGCAAGGACGAGCGATGAATTGGTGGAATGCTATTAGGGCAGCCACACCAGAAGATCAAGTTACTTGGGATCAGTTTAAAGCTCGCTTTAGCGACAAGTATATCCCAGCTGCCCAGAAGTCGGAATTGTTTAGGAAGTTCTTGGAGCTTAAGCAGAATGGGAGGGCAGTATCGGATTATGTTGCTGAGTTCGACACTTTGTCAAAGTATGGGTTATCTCTAATTGATACTCCCGAAAAGAAAAATGAGAGGTTCATCACTGGTTTGGATGAATATTTAGGGGAAAGGCTGATTAATCACATCGATGAGACGTTTGAGTCGATCGTGGGAAAAGCTTTGAGGTCAGAAAGTCTTTACCCTAAGCCGAAGACTGGGGTTGTTGCTGCATCTGCTGAAGAACCAAAGCCGCAAGCAAGCGGTGGAGGCAAGAATAACTCTCAGAATAAGAGGAAGCAGAACCAAGCTAAAGATGGCCAAAAGAAAAGCAGGAAAGAAGTCGAGTGCTTCAAATGTGGAAAGAAGGGCCATTATGCAAGGGAATGTAGGGCCAAGACAGTGGGAAAGAAGTGCTTTAACTGTGGTCAGGAGGGACATTTTAAGGATAAGTGCCCGCAACCTCTGAAGGAGAAACAGCTTGTGAAAGCATATGCCATCAATGCTGTTCCTTCTTCGTCGAATGCCCCAACTGCGGCGGAGAAAGGAAAGGGAGTCGTCATTCAAGGTATGCTTTCCATTTATGATCTTCCTGTTAGAGTTTTGTTCGATACCGGGGCTTCCCATTCCTTCATATCTAGTGACCTGGTAGATAGGTTGGGATTGGAGCCCGAGTTAGTCGATAGACCATTAGCTGTGACGAACCCGATTGGTGGTTCAACAAACCTCAGTATGATCTGTCGTAATGTGGTCTTATCGAGTCATGGATGTGTGTTTGTTTGTGATTGCTTTGTTTTGGGCTTTACTGGGTATGGCATTATTTTGGGAGTCGATTGGCTCCAAAGATACGGGGTGGTGGTAGACTGTGAGGGCTTTTTGGTGACAGTTAGGGCGGATGATGGGCGGAGGGTAGTGTTTGGTAATCTACCCTGTGATGGGGTAATGGCTAGTTTTGTAAATTCCCTCGACATCCCGCATGATGAGTTATCAGGTTTGCCCGTGGTTGGCCAGTACCCGGACATCTTCGAGGAAGTGACCGGACTTCCACCACACCGAGAGATTGAGTTTCGTATTGATTTAGTGAAAGATGCCAGACCTATAGTGATGCCACTTCGTCGTATGGCACCACGAGAACAGCGAGAGCTCGAGGTGCAAGTTAGCGATCTTTTGAAGAAGGGATTTATTAGAAGAAGTGTTTCCGAGTGGGGAGCACCAGTTGTGTTTGCTACTAAGGCAGATGTTTCCCTTCGATTGTGTGTGGACTATCGCGAGTTAAATAAGGTGACGAGGAAGAATAAGTATCCTCTACCACGGATAGATGATTTGTTTGATCAACTGGAAGGAGCGAGAGTGTTCTCCCAGTTGGACCTCGCGACAGGATTTCATCAGCTCCGTGTAGCAGTTGATAGTATAGCTAAAACGGCATTTAGGACGCCGTCTGGGTTTTATGAGTGGTTGGTCATGCCATTCGGGTTGACCAATGCACCAGCATACTTCGTGGATCTTATGAATAGAGTATTCAGAGACCAATTGAATAAGTTTGTTCTTGTGTTCGTAGACGATATCCTTGTTTACTCGAGGACAGAAGAGGAACACAAGGAACATTTGAGAATTGTGTTGGAGATGTTGAGAAGACACCAATTGAAGGCGAAGTTTTCTAAGTGTCACTTCTGGAGGAGGGAAGTGAGATTCTTGGGCCATGTTGTTTCAGAGAATGGTATTGCCGTGGACCCTGCAAAGGTGGCTACGGTACAAGATTGGTCTGCGCCCAAGAATGCAAAGGATGTAAGAAGTTTCTTGGGGTTAGCTGGATATTATCGTAAGTTTATCAAAGACTTCTCCAAGACAGCGGCACCGTTGACTCAGTTGACTAAGAAGAATCAAGCCTTCGTTTGGGACGGAGGGTGTGAAAAAGCATTCAAGAGTCTAAAGGAAAAGTTAACGCGTGCGCCAGTGTTGGTCATTCCTAAGGGAAATGAGGAGATGACGGTATACACGGATGCTTGTGGTACCGGACTGGGTGCGGTATTGATGCAAGGAGGTAGGGTAGTAGCTTATGCTAGTCGACAGCTAAAGCCACATGAGAAGAAGTATCCTACCCATGATTTGGAATTAGCAGCGATTGTATTTGCGGTGAAGATGTGGAGACATTACCTCTTGGGAGAAAGATTTGAGTTGTTTACCGATCATAAATCGTTAAAGTATCTCTTCTCTCAGAAAGATCTGAATCTCCGTCAGCAGAGATGGTTAGAGTTTTTGGCTTCGTATGATTTTGATATCGCGTATACACCTGGGAAGGGTAATGCGGTAGCCGATGCCTTGAGTAGGAGACATGCCAGCTTAGGGGCAATGTTTCTTGAATGGAAGCAGCTGGAGTATATTGCGGGGTTTGATTTCAGACCAAGGTGCGAATTGGATCCAGTTATGCTATCTAGCTTGACGATCAGACCCACTTTGATTGAGAGGATTGGTTCCAGTCAAAGGAACGACCCTAATTTATTGGAAGTCATCTCCAAGTTGGAAATGAATGTCGATGGGGAGATGGACAAGTATGGGCTTGACCGAGATGGATGGCTTCGGAAGAATGGAAAGCTTGTTGTACCCAATGTCAATGGATTGAGGGATGAAGTGCTTAGAGAATGTCATCACTCAAAGTTAACTATACACCCCGGTGGTAATAAGATGTATCGAGATATGAAGCAGACTTACTACTGGGAAGGGATGAAAAGAGACGTTGGGAAGTTTATATCCAAGTGCATGAATTGCCAGCTAGTTAAAGCCGAGCAAAAGAAGCCTAGTGGGTTGATGCAACCATTAGAAATTCCCGAATGGAAATGGGAACAAGTTTCGATGGATTTCATCGATGGGTTACCAAGGACTAGATCGGGATATGATAGCATTTGGGTAATTGTGGATCGACTGACCAAGAGTGCAAGATTTATACCAGTTAAGTCGAACAGAACTGCAGCTAAGTTAGCAGAACTATATATGAAGTGGGTAGTGAGATTTCATGGAGTACCCAAAGGCATTGTGAGTGACCGAGATCCGTTGTTTACTAGTGGATTTTGGAAGAGCTTACAAGAGGCTTTAGGATCAGAATTACATCTCAGTACCGCATATCATCCTCAGACCGACGGTCAGACGGAGAGGGTGAATCGGATATTGGAAGATCTCTTGAGGGCTTGTATATTGGATTTCGGTGGAGCATGGGATGACCATTTGCATCTAGTGGAGTTTGCATATAATAACAGCTACCAATCTAGTATCGGTATGGCTCCATATGAAGCTTTGTACGGAAGACCGTGCAACTCACCATCATGTTGGATAGAGACTGGCGAGAAGTTTGTGCTTGGACCAGATGTGGTGAGAGAAACTTCCGATAAGATCAAGATCATTCGGCAACGAATGAAAGCTGCTCAGGATAGGCAGAAGAGTTATGCTGATAAGAGAAGAAGAGACTTGAAATTCTCCGTTGGTGACTTGGTGTTTGTCAAGATCTCTCCGTTGAAAAGCGTGATACGATTTGGCAGGAGAGGCAAGTTGGCACCAAGATTCGTGGGTCCTTTCCAAGTTCTCGAGGAAGTTGGGAATTTGGCGTATAGAGTTGGCTTACCAGAGAAAATGGCAGGAGTTCACAATGTGTTTCATGTTTCCCAACTAAGGAAGTTCGTTCACGACTCAAATGTGATAATTTCACCTGATCAGTTAGAGGACTTCGAAGTAGAACCTGAGGCGGTTGAGAACCGCAAGCCGATTCGTATTGTGGGGCATGATACGAAGCAACTTCGAAGAAAGTCGGTGAAGCTAGTCAAAGTTCAGTGGGGCGAGGACGAAAATGATTGTGCTTGGGAGACAGAAGAGAGCATTAGAAAGGCTTATCCAGAACTCTTTGCCTGGTAAGATTTACTTTGCGATTTAGTTATTCCGCATGCTAGGATAGACTTGTTTTGCTTGTTTTGCATGTTTGATGGTTGTTTTATGATTGATAGGCATGCGGGACCCTTGTGTGTGTTTTGATTAGGGAATTTCAGGGGCGAAATTTCTTAAGGGGGGAAGAGTGTAACGACCCGTATTCTACACATCATAGGATTGTAAAATATTTATTTCTTTCCCGCGTGAAGTCGTATGGTCATATAACTTTGGGAAACATTTATTAGAGTCATTTCCCCTGTTCATGATTTTTGTCGATTTTTAAATGACCATTTTGCCCCTAGTCAGTACTGTTTTGGCCATAACTTTTGATAGGGAAAGAATTTTGACCTGAAACCACTTCCATTAGATTCGTTTGATGGTTTCTCTTTCCGTAGAGTGGTCATAATAGCCAAACGGACTTACCGTTTGGGAGATATGGCTGAAACAAGGTTTGGAGGGTGAAAAACTGCATAATTGGGCTAAACCGGGTAGTTAGCAATTGGGCCCATAAGGGGATTTCGGGATTGAGGCTGTATAAGGGTTGATTAGGGTTAGAAAATATCCTTTTAGTCATTTTTCCAGCCACCACTTCATTTCATAGAACCCTATTAATGGCCTCCAACCTCTAAATCACTCCAAACCACTCCAAACTTGAAGAAAAGAGATTAGCAACGACAAATCAAGGCAAATCAACACCAAATCGGGATTAGAGCTGCTACAACACCTTGTTATCTTCACCAAATCAGAGATTTATTTCGGATCTTGTTTTATTTGTGGCTAAGGTGAGTGATTAGCTTGCTTTTTGCACTAATTATGGTTATTCGGGGTGATTAGTGCTAATTAGCGTTTTTAAACGAAAATAAATTCTGGAAAAATGTTTATAAATTCACAAATAATGTTTTAGACCTCTGATATGAGTTTGGGCTAAATTGGTTAAGATTTGCTAATCATGTCATTAGTTATGCTCACACATGCTTAAGGGAAAATATGGGGTTTTGGGCATGTTTGATCTATTTTACCATGTCATATTGTTGTTTTGGTGTTTGAGGTCACTTGTATGTGTTGCTATGACCCTTTGGTATGCTTTGTGATTGGTTTCAATAGTTAAAATGGTCGAAAACGCCGTCGAGAGGCGTATAAACACTTGCTGGAAAGTTGCAGGAATTAGTGCGGGAAATCGGATCGGATCGCCCCTACCGACCCGAACCGCCCACTTCTCTTCACCACGAACCGAACCGGATCGCTATAGCGAAGCAAGCTGCGCCACGAGCTGAAGGATCCGAACCGATCCAGTGTGCAATGAAGGACTCCGATCCGAACCGTCACAAGAGAGAGACAGGGATCCGACCCGAACCGATGGTGCACTCCGATCCGACCTGAAGTAACAGTCACGAAACGAGACGATGAAGACCACGATCCCAATGATGACGAAAGGGATCCGAACCATGGCGTGAAGAAGGCTCCGACCCGATCCGAGGACTGATGCCTGGTGGTTGAGGGCGGCACGAACCACGACACGATGGAAGGGTGCGAACCGAACCGAGATGGTGGACCCGAACCGATCCGATGGGTGGTCACGAATCCGACCCGATCCGAATTGGAGGAAGAGATGATGATCCGAACCGATCCGAAGGAGAAAGATCCATACCCCGAAATGCAAAGGTAGTTCAAGTGGAAGTTCGAGCTCAGGATCCAGACGGGAACCAATGAGTTCGCTTCGTGATTGGGCTTTGCTGCGGGACGTGTGCTAAGGAGTTGTCGATGTCTATGACTTTGGATCACTAGGTGTTGGAGGTAGAGAGACAAACTCGGGCTTTGGATATGGTGCGACTAGGGAGCTACCTACCAATGGAGTGGGGTCATGGAAACGTTGGGCGTGATCCCATAGGTATGGCGTTGGTGGTAGTAGGAATGTGCATAGTCGTACAAAGTCGAGTTCTGTCGTTTTAGTAAAGTGCTCTAGTGATCGAAGAAGTGGATGTCGTATGCTTTACGCACTGAGTGAGAGATGGGAGGATGGTTTCTATGCTTGATTGTTTGACATACACATCCCCACCCCCGTATATTCACACACCATATGTTAGTGACATCGTAGAGTATTGTACCGTGTAGTACTAACTCTTTGATTGCAGGTCTAGGTTCAGGTATGACTTAGTATACCTGTTATTATTCTGTTTATGCTTGCTACCACTCATACCAGACTGACGTCTGACCCAGAGTTTTATGTTTCTTCTTATTACTCTGGGTGCTCACACGAGCAGACTAGAGACAGGGATAGTTGGTAGTGCGCTTGGTAGATGGACTGAAGACGAGCAGGAGGCTCCACGTATGATATATAGTTATTCTCCCTGTGTCGTGATCGGTATCTACTTTGGGCATTAGTAGCATACCTATTTTGCTTATCTTAGAGACAGTATTTTGATATTGTAATAAGCTGTATTTGATATTTCCGCTACTCTGATGATGTTAGTTCAAGTTTTCAGCTTATGCTCTGTCTCATCTGTTTTATGTCAAGTATATGTTGGCTATTATATTTTATTCCATGCGCTGTGAGACATATTACAGGTTCTTTATTTGGCTCCTCTTCTTTCTTTCTCTTCTTTGGCGACCGTCCCATACCAATTGGACATGTGTACAGCGCACAATTGGAGTAAAACGTCGGTTGGTGCGGGGCGGGCCGTCACAACATGTGTGAATCAACATCGTCTAATTTTTTAACAACATGGTTTTATATGGATACACCTAACTCAATAGGCAAATTCCCATAATCAAGTTTTATTTAATTATAGTTTCAAGTTTATGGGTACATCTAACCTAATAGGCAAATTCCCATAAACAAGATCCATTTAAATTAAGAAAAAAAAACATAACTTTAAGCATGATCCAACAACATCATGATTTTTCAACATAATATAGCATGATTTATAACATGGCATAGTATGATAGTATAACATAGCTTGACATGATTCTCAACATAGCACGACATAGCATAAGAGAATTTACAACATAGCATGACATAGCATACACTACAACAAAAACACCATATTACAACTTTAATTTTACAACGGTGGTAAAAGCACCGTTGTAATAAATGGTTTTTTACAACGGTGGTAAACGCACCGTTGTAATAAATGATTTTTTACAACGGTGGTAAAGACACCGTTGTAATAAATGGTTTTTTACAATGATGGTAAAAGCACCGTTGTAATAAATGGTTTTTTACAATGGTGGTATTCCCTAAAGTTGTAATAAACATATTTTTAACAACTTTTTGTTTTGTTAGTTGTAATAGATGCCCATTACAAACTTCATGTTTATAATATCTATATTTAATAACTAATTATATTAATATTTAATAATAATTAATAATAAACTTAGGAATCAATAATATTTATTAAATAATTAATAGTTAATAAGTGGTAATTAATGTTTAATAGTTAATGTTAACTGCTTATTAATTAATATTTAGGTGACATATACATTATAAGCTTTTAATAGTTATTACTCGATTATAACTAAGTAGAAATAAGTAAAAGTTAAATAATAACTATTGTTAATATGAAATAATCCTAATTAATAATTAACATTTAATTAATAACTAATTAGTAAGTAATAATTAATAATCAATAATAAGTAAACAAATAAATATTACTTAATTAATAATTTACAAATAATTCATCTGTCTGGAGTTCACATGTATTTGCGTGTGAGGTTCAAGTATGTTTTTTTAAGATGTACCAATTAGTTTATAATCTATGATGAACGTAATTTTTTAATTTAATAATTATTAACTAATAATAACTATAAAAAATAAATTTAATAAATAATCAATATGTAACAAAATATTTAATAATTCAAAATTAATCACCATATTACAATTAACTAAATATTTGCAACGTTCGATAGACGACAATTGCAATAACAAATTTATAAAAATTGATTTTTCTCGACATTTGTAATAAAGGGTTTTTATAATTGGTTTTTCTTGATAATAACTTATACACGTCATTATTTATAATTTAATATTTAACATCAAATGTTTGATGATCAATATTTAACATTTAATATTTCATTTATAAGTAATATTTAATATGTAACATTAATAGGTAATAACTAATAACAAAAAGTAATATCTAATACTATTAATAAGTATATTTACCCTTATGATCCGTCGGCCCAACCAAACGTACCCGACCCGCCATCCCTTATAACCCTAATTCCATCGTAACCCCCTTCATTCACTCAAGCCGCCTCACAAATTTCTCAAAACCGAATTGAAGAAAAACCCTAGATCCCCTTTTCTTCCTCCGTAACACGAGATAACCGACTTCGCAACTACCCCTTCGACCTCCTCAATGATTCGCCATCAACCCTAAACCCCCACAGACCACCAGTTCGGCCATCGCCAGCCAACCCCCGAGCCTTCACGACGAGCGATCTCGAATTAAGCTAAGTTTCTCCTTTTTACTCGTTTTAAATTAGCTGTAATATTTTGTTTGTTTAATTTGGGTTAGATCTATATTTCGATTCATGTGATTTCAGAACCATGGGGCTCGTATTGGGTTAGATCTATAGTTCGACCATCAGATTGTCTGATTTCAGATATGATTTCGTATTGGGTGTGATACGAATTAAGCTTTGCACTGCTACGGTATGTCTATTTTGCTTTTTTCGATGGGTTCTTTGTTTGTTGAGTGGATTTTGGAATTGGTTTATTGAGTTATCGAGGAATTTGAGGAACTGTTAGTTGGTTGTTGGTTTTGAGGAAGTTTCGAAGGGTTTGTTGTGGTTCTATGGTTTTGCAGCCTTGTGGTTCTATGGTTTTGCTGCTTGGGATTATTGTGATCTGTTCTTGCAAGTTTTATTTTGGTTTGTCTGTGCATTTTGTGTTCTAATTCTAGGCACAGGAGGCTATTTTGCTTATAAACTTGATGAATAGTCAAAAAAGCTTTGCTGCGGCATAGCTATGCAGTGATTGCACTGCAAAGCTTTGCCTAAGCTTGCAAAGCTTTGCCTAAGCTTTGCATTGCAAAGCTTTGCACTGCTATTTGCAGTGCAAAGCTTTGCTGTGCAAAAGCTTTGCCAAAGCTTTGCTGCGGCAAAGCTTTGCACTGCTATTTGCAGTGCAAAGCTTTGCTATGTAAAAGCTTTGCCAAAGCTTTGCTGCGGCAAAGCTTTGCAGTGCAAAGCTATGCAGTGATTGCACTGCATAGCTTTGCCGCGGCAAAGCTTTGCAGTGCATAGCTTTGCCGCGGCAATGCTTTGCAGTGCATAGCTTTGCCGCGGCAATGCTTTGCAGTGCAAAGCTTGCCGCGGCAAAGCTTTGCACTGCTATTTATAGTGCAAAGCTTTGCTGCGGCAAAGCTTTGCACACTGTGCAAAGCTTTGCCAAAGCTTTGCTACCGCAAAGCTTTGCTGTGCAAAGCTTTGCTGCAGCAAATCTTTGCACTGCAAGTAGCAGTGCAAAGCTTTGCCGCAACAAGCTTTGCACTGCAAAGCTTTGCCGCGGCAAAGTGATTGCACTGCATAGCTTTGCCACGGCAAAGCTTTTCAGTGCATTGTATATAACAAAATGAATCATCCAACGTTACATGCATTGTATATAATGGTCAGGTTATTTACGTATATAATGGTTTGAATGCATTGTATTAGCTGTTTATTTTGTGCACTCACATTTTTCCAATTTTTGTTACATGCATAAATCTATACTGCAGCACTAACAGTTTGATAATTTCTTTCTTAGGAACGGATATTAAGGAGAAAAAGGAGCACAAGGAGATTAACAGGAGCAGAAGAAAGTTAGAACTGTTATAAAGTCTTTGTATCTTCAGTTTTGTCAATGTATTATGTAAAAAAAATGATGAGTTTGAAATTAATAATATATTGTTTTGGTTCATGGTTTAAGTTTGTTTGATATTTTCAGTTTTGTAGATAATATGTTCTGCAATGAATTCTTTTATTAGTAATATGTATATAATTTGTGGATATATTACAATTGTAAAATATAAAAATTGTAATAAAATGTAAAAATTAAAACAACAACGGTGCATAACTGTTGTAATAAACTTATTACAACGGTGGAAAAAAGTTGTAAAATATACATATTACAACGGTCTTGCAACAGTGCAGAAAAGTTGTAAAAGATATTAGGCTATTACAACTTCTTAAGACACGACGGTTTGCCCACCGTTGTAAAAACCCTATTACAACGGTGTTCCACCGTTGTAATAGGGTCATTTTGTTGTAGTGATATATAATTTACATCATACGACAACATAATAACATAATAAGAGATCCACAATATATATAATTTACAATTACAAATCACATCACTTTCTTGTGATCCATTCATAACTGAGTCAAATTAGTTTGTAATAGTCTTGTGAGAATCATCATACTCACTAACAAAAGAAAAGAATTAGAGAAAGAGAGATCTTTTGATTTGATTTGTGTAGATTTAGTTGTAGATGATTAGGCTTCCTCTTCTTAGTTTGTGACGGCTATGCTGAACTCCATGGCAGCAGCATGACAGTAGCTTCTCTAATTTTACAAGTGATTTAGGTCTAGGGTCTACCCACTTATTTATAGATTTTAGAATTCATTTAGGCCATTAGATTTAACCTAGAAATAACCGTAGCCGTTCAGACAAGATGGGGTTTATCTTGTTGACTCAGCAATGAGTCAGAAGTGACTCAGCAAACACTCAGCAAATTAATTCTATTCATGTTTGCATTAACTGCCCATATATATATATATATATATATATATATATATATATATATATATATATATATTTTCTACAATGTACACATTAGATACATCCCCCCCTTTTACACACTTATTATTGTTTTTATATACATATTAGATACATCCCCTCTCTTACACACTTATTAATACTTTTATATTCATATTAGATACATCCCCTCTCTTACACACTTATTAATATTTTTATATTCATATTAGATACATCCCCTCTCTTACACACTTATTAATATTTTTATATTCATATTAGATACATCCCCTCTCTTACACACTTATTAATATTTTAGCAACTTTAGTGTTAATAGAAAATTCGGGGTGTTACATTCTCCCCTCCTTTTAGGATTTCGTCACCGAAATCTTCAAGTCTGGAAGAATGTATATCCTACCATCCAAACGTCCATCTACTCATCCATCATACACAGGCATCCATTGTCCTTAAAAGACTTCTAATGCTTTATGATCATATGCAAGTGTGTGTACATGTCCTTACCTAATGCGAAATCAGGCGGTCTACTGATTCAGTTGACCTCCTTAATGCAAATTATGTAAGTGTCATGAATCCATTATGTATGCAAAAGATCCTAATTGCTTACATACTACTTCTATATGCGTGCACACCCATTCAACCGAATGCAGCATCCATATGATGGTACAACCATTATACATCCATTATACTAAATACATCCATATATATGCAATATGCAATATGAAGTGACTGAGCCGATCTAGTGCCTAAAGTGTGTGTATATATGCATCCACGAGCAAACACTAGCAAACACTTGCATCCATTTTGCATCCATCATACATAACATGTCTCAAACACATGTTTCAACCATAGGATTATCCTAACTAAAGGTCAAAGATACTAATGAGAGGACATACTAAAGATAAGATAAGATAAGCTAAGCGATAAAGGAGAAATTAAAAGACATACCCTCAAAAAGAAAAGGGTACAACGAACGCATCTTCTCTTCTGTCTCCCAAGTTGCGTTGCTCTCATCATCTCCCCATTGCACTTTAACCAGTCTGACCTCTCGATTCCTCAACTTTTTGTTCTCCGACCCAAGAATGCATGTAGGAGCTCGTCTAATTGTTGCATCACGCTCTATTTCCACCTCTTTAAGCAAGCTCGGCTCTACCACCTCCGCGGTCTTGTGCAAACACTTCCTCAAATGTGATACATGGAATACGTCGTGTACTCCACTAAGTTTCTCAGGCAACTCCACCCTATATGCCATCTTCCCAATCCTGTTTTTTTACAGGAAACGGCCCTACAAACCTTGGTGCTAATTTCCCCACGGACCCAAAGCGAACAACATTCTGTAACGGAGATACTTTGATAAAAACCATGTCCCCAATGTCAAACTCAAGATCTGTCCTCCTCTTATCTGCATACGATTTTTGCCTATCTTGTGCTGCTTTCATCCTCCTTCGAATCAACTCAATCTTCTCCGAGGTTTCCCTAACCATATCGGGCCCAAGTAGGATTTTATCGGTAGATTCCCACCAACATGTAGGCGAACGGCAAGGCCTTCCATAAAGAGCTTCGAAAGGTGCCATGCCAATACTAGACTGAAAGCTATTATTATATGCGAATTCTACTAACGGAAGGTGCTCTTCCCATGTACCCCCAAAGTCTAGAATACAAAGCCTTAAAAGATCCTCTAGAATGCGATTCACCCTCTCGGTCTGGCCGTCTGTCTGAGGATGATATGCGGTGCTCAAACATAGCTGAGTCCCTACCACCTCTTGTAAACTCTTCCAAAATTCGCTAGTAAAGATGGGGTCACGGTCGCTTACTATACTAGAAGGAATACCGTGCAAACGAACTATCTCCTTAATGTATACAGAAGCCAACCACGGAGCAGTCCTCTTACTTTTCACGGGAATAAAATGGGGGCTTTTAGTAAGTCTATCTACTATAACCCAAATCCCCGTGTTACCCTTCCTTGATCTTGGTAATCCATCCACAAAATCCATTGAAATGCTTTTCCATTTCCATAGTGGAACTTCTAATGGGTGAAGCAACCCACCGGGTTTCTTTTGTTCTGCTTTAACTCGTTGGCACACCAAGCATCTAGCGACGTACTCGGCCACATCCTTTTTCATACCGGCCCAAAAGAAAACCCGCTTCATATCTTTGTACATCTTATCCCCGCCGGGATGAATGGTCATTTTTGAGCGATGAGCATCATCAAGAATGGCCTTCCTTAAGTCTTCGTCTTGTGGTACACAAAGTCTATTATCCCTTCGTAACCAACCCTTATCGTCTAGGGTATACCTACGAAGATGGCTTGACGACTCCCCCCCTTTGAGCTTTTCTACTATCTCAACCAACTGTGGGTCGTCTCGCTGTGCCTCACCAACCCGTCCTAGAAGTGTAGGTCTAACCTCCAAGGATGCTAACAGACCGGGTACTAAGTCAACGGTGGGTCTAAAGTCAAACATAGAGATGAATTCTAAGCTTTGTCGTTCAACAAACAACGGACTCAAGGACAACCTTTTCCTACTTAAGGCGTCTGCCACCACGTTACCCTTGCCCGGGGTATATGCTATTTCAAAATCGTAGGAGGCTAAGAATTCCATCCACCGTTGCTGCCTTAAATTCAAATCCTTCTGAGAGAATAAGTATTTTAATGATTTGTGGTCAGTGAACAGTTCGAATTTCTAACCAAGAAGATAGTGACGCCAAGACTTAAGCGCGAAAACAATTGCGGCTAGCTCTAAGTCATGCGTGGGGTAATTCTTTTCATGAACCCTCAACTGCCTTCCACCATAGGCTATTACTCTTCCCTCTTGCATGAGGACCGCGCCAAGTCCCGTCCCACAAGCATCAGTATAGATGGTAAACGGTTTATTCCCGTCTGGCAGCACTAAGACTGGGGCTGAAGTTAAGGCTCTCTTTAAACGTTGGAACGCATCATCGCAATCTTTGTCCCACGTAAAAACCAGGTTCTTCTTCGTTAACCGTGTTAATGGAGCTGATATTTTTGCGAAGTCTTTGATAAACTTCCTATAATAGCCAGCCAACCCCAAGAAACTTCTTACTTCGGTTGCATTTTTAGGGACCTTCCAATCTTGGATGGCCACCACCTTTGCGGGATCCACTGCTATCCCTTCTTTGGAAACCACGTGCCCTAAGAACCGTACTTCCTTCCTCCAGAAGTGACACTTAGAAAATTTTGCCTTAAGGTTATGCGCTCGAAGGGTTTCCAACACTTCCCTAAGATGTAGGGAGTGCTCTTCTTTATTCTTAGAAAAGACTAAGATGTCATCCACAAAGACTACCACGAATTTGTTAAGGTATTCCCTAAACACCCTACTCATCAAATCAACAAAATATGCAGGGGCGTTTGTCAAACCAAAGGGCATCACTAGCCATTCATAGAATCCGTCAGGAGTCCTAAAAGCAGTCTTATCTATACTATCCTCAGCCACTCTCAGTTGATGAAAGCCAGTGGCTAAGTCCAACTGCGAAAACACTGAGGCACCAACTAACTGATCAAAGAGATCGTCAATCCTCGGCAGTGGGTGTCGGTTCTTTTTAGTAAGCTTGTTTAGTTCTCTATAGTCCATACAAAGTCTAAGAGACCCATCCGCCTTTGTGGCAAAAACTACTGGAGCACCCCACTCCGATATACTACGTCTTATGAACCCCTTCTCAAGCAACTCCTTTACTTGCTTATTGAGTTCCCTCCTTTCACGAGGAGCCATGTGGCGCACTGGCAAAGATACGGGTTTAGCATTATCCACAAGATAAATTCGAAAGTCTATCTCTCGCTTTGGAGGTAAGCCCTTCACCTCCTCAAACACATCCGGATATTCCCGGACCACTTCTACCGATCGCAGGTTCTCTACAGACGCGTCAAGCGATTCAAGATAACTTAGCATAACGGAATTTATGGGATTACAAAAGATGTCGAGAGCATTACCAAGGCGAGTCACAAGCCTAACTACTCTCCTTTCACAATCAAGAATGGCCCTATTTCTAGACAACCAATCCATTCCTAAAATTAGCCCATAGCCCGTGAAGCCCAATACATAAGCATCACATCTAAATTCAACGCTAAGTATAGAGATTTTCAAATCCAAACATATCATGGTCAAATGAGCCGAACCCCCAATTGGATTTGAAACGACCAAGGGATCTTCTACTAAACTGGTGTTCAAGTGCAGTGATTCAACTAATGATGCAGAGATAAACGAATGAGATGCGCCAGAATCGAATAAGGTACGGAAGGGATGATCAAACAGAAAAACTAAGCTTTCAACAGAAATTGTTCTACCTCTTTCTTGCAGCGGTGGGGCCGTAATAGCCTGAACTTGCCCCCTTGCCTGCCCTGGTGCCATAAGAGCCTGCACCTGTCCTCCCGAGGTAGACCCTGCCCTCTGCCCCTTCTTTGGACAGTCCTTCACTAAATGTCCCGCATCTCCACAATGAAAACAACCAGTCTTCTTTTTCTTTCTACAATCTTTGCTGAGATGGCCAGGCGTCCCACAATTGAAGCATTTCTTCTTCCCTTTGCCATTATTGTTTTTACCACCCTTCTTATTTTGCTGTTGGGGTTTCTTCTGATCCCCTTTCTTTTCAACTGCCTTATCCTCATGCATAAGTGCCATTTCTACTAGCTTTTCAAAGGTGGCTCCCATAGGGATGTGGGTCATAGCCAACCCTTGCAACGGTTCATTCAAGCCTCTAACGAACCTCAAAGCTTTCTTCTCTGGCGTGTTCACCAACTCCAAGCCAAACCTTGCTAACTGATTAAATTTATTGACATATTCCTTTACTGATGAGCTCCCTTGCTTTAGTGCCAGGAATTTTTCCACTTCAAAGATATCCAACAATTCCTCAGTCTCCTTAAGCCAATCTCTGGCCTCCACAAACGTCTCAGTCCCTTGAAAAGTTTTTCCTCCCATAGCCTTGAATTCCTTGCACGTCTTTGCAAAAGTGTCAACACGAGGAGGAGGAGGAGGAGGAATGGGTGCAACTAGGGGTGGAGGAGTATCCGCTGGGCCTGCAGTGGTGGCACTAGCCTCCAAGTATCTCCTAAACCACCCTGGAATCGTCACACCTTCTGGGAGATTAAGATCTTCAGTCATGCTGAAACGAAAAAGGAAAGATTCAAAATGGAGAATTCGAAAGATAAAGATAAGGATATGGCTATTTGGGATTATGTTTTTCATAAAAACTCTCTTTAAATAACATGTTTTTTTTTTTTGAAAGCACTTCTTCCAAAAATACTTTAGGAAAAAAAATATTTTTCTAAAAAAAAAAAAAAATTTATCTGTTCTGGTAACCTTATGCTCTGATACCACGTGTAACACCCCACGTCCATTAATGTCACTCACAAAGGGAATGCATTAACTTCCATGGAGGTTTTAAGTGAATATAGAACAGTAAAATTACAACAAGACAGATATAAAATAGTACTTGGAAATTCAAAAACTTTATTTCATTGTAGCAGAAGTCAAAACATGTTTGATTACATCATAACACCATATTCAATGTCAAGTACAATATCTATCTTGATAAAACAAGTACATAATCCCATTACATGAATAGCCATTAAAAAGAAAGATAACAAGCTGGACTTTACTTCAGTAGTCCAAGCTTTCCAGAAGATAAGCGATCCAACTAGACTCCACTAGAACTTGGCCCAACCTGCGGACCTGAAGGGAGAAAAAGGATGGAAGAGAGGGGGTCAGACATAAAGTCTGGTGAATATGATAATTCTACAATACTATTACCAAAATAACTGGACTAAGGCATAAGCTGGAAAACAAGAAAATGTCTATGAAGAGCAGATTAAGGACATAGACAATCGCTAAAGGCAACGTTATAGGCGCTCCTAAATACTAAAGGATAAACACTATACTGCACCACACCAGTCAACCTAAAGATTCATCCCACTTAGCTTCACTTAGAAACTTTCCCAATGGCTTTACGTACCCCTAGCTGACTACATAGGTGCCGCCTGCCCCTATCTCCACTAGGTGTACCCTACTTCCCATTATTCGATCGGCTCCCTAACTCGTAGATACCCGTGCTGGCCCCACAGTGGGGTGTATCACTCCCCTAAAGTGGCAACCTGATACAACGGACATGCATGGCTTATACCTACACGATGCAACAACGTCTTACCTACCAGCCCGGGTCCACACACGCATATGAAACCCGTTGGACTTGCGTTGCCACCGCTCCCTGTTTTGGCCTCTTATAGTCAAACCCAGTATGCGTGTCCCGTCCTCGACTTGGGTCGAGCCCACAAAGATACGTTTTGGGATACTGGTTGAAATGGGCCCCCACTATTTACCACAAGCATTCCACCTAAGCTTGTCCCCATTAGTCCATCCCACTTAACCCACTTAGTCATGTTCATTTACATGTGTGTTTGGTTAAGTCTAATCGTATTTCAAATGCCTCTAAAGGCAACCACCAGATTCCTCATGCCACCCAAGGCACCTACTTAACCCCCATGTCCCACCTTACATGATTATCTGGTTAAGTATTTCTTAGTTCATTAAGGCCATAACCTCATAAAGACCTCTCACATTAGACTGGCATTTATGGCAGCTGGATTTGCCGGGCGGGTCCGGGCAGTCTTACACCTTAAAAGAGTCTAACCTCGTGTCTTTACAACTGTTATGCTTTAGTTTGGGCCTAGGACATCTCACATTGGGCCGACATTTGTAACTACTGGATTTGCCGGGCGGGTCCGGGCAGGTTTACATCACAAACGGGTCCAACCTCGTGTCCTAAGCATTGATTATTAATAATAATCCAATTTCCCCCAATTTTAATAATTCCCTACTTGAATTATTAATTACTTCCAATTTTTAACAATGTCCATAATTGACTCAATTATGGACATTCATTCATGGTATGCAACATCTTACAAAATTGCACCCAATTTATTAATTCCTAATATTACCCCTACCCCACGTTTGAACGTTTATTCGCAAAATATATGTTAGACTCGAATAGCCTAACTCATAGCATAAAAGAGATTATCATAATAACAACATGTATATGTGACCAAATGAATCATAATAAGGGGTGAAACTTGCATATGTCCAACTTGCATAGATTATACATGTCGTGGATCTAAAGGTGTCAACTTGTTCAAAATTCACCTAATATGATCTCAATCAATTTTCATAAACTTACATATGAACATGTGTGAATCAACATCATCTAATTTTTTAACAACATGGTTTTATATGGGTACACCTAACTCAATAGGCACATTCCCATAATCAAGTTTTATTTAATTATAGTTTCAAGTTTATGGGTACACCTAACCTAATAGGCAAATTCCCATAAACAAGATCCATTTAAATTAAGAAAAAAAAACATAACTTTAAGCATGATCCAACAACATCATGATTTTTCAACATAATATAGCATGATTTATAACATGGCATAGTATGATAGTATAACATAGCTTGACATGATTCTCAACATAGCACGACATAGCATAAGAGAATTTACAACATAGCATGACATAGCATATATAATTTACATCATACGACAACATAATAACATAATAAGAGATCCATAATATATAGAATTTACAATTACAAATCACATCACTTTCTTGTGATCCATTCATAACTGAGTCAAATTAGTTTGTAATATTCTTGTGAGAATCATCATACTCACCAACAAAAGAAAAGAATTAGAGAAAGAGAGATCTTTTGATTTGATTTGTGTAGATTTAGTTGTAGATGATTAGGCTTCCTCTTCTTAGTTTGTGACGGCTATGCTGAACTCCATGGCAGCAGCATGACGGTAGCTTCTCTAATTTTACAAGTGATTTAGGTCTAGGGTCTACCCACTTATTTATAGATTTTAGAATTCATTTAGGCCATTAGATTTAACCTAGAAATAACCGCAGCCGTTCAGACAAGATGGGGTTTATCTTGTTGACTCAGCAATGAGTCAGAAGTGACTCAGCAAACACTCAGCAAATTAATTCTATTCATGTTTGCATTAACTGCCCATATATATATATATATATATATATATATATATATATATATATATATATATATTCTACAATGTACACATTAGATACATCCCCCCCTTTTACACACTTATTATTGTTTTTATATACATATTAGATACATCCCCTCTCTTACACACTTATTAATATTTTTATATTCATATTAGATACATCCCCTCTGTTACACACTTATTAATATTTTTATATTCATATTAGATACATCCCCTCTCTTACACACTTATTAATATTTTTATATTCATATTAGATACATCCCCTCTCTTACACACTTATTAATATTTTAGCAACTTTAGTGTTAATAGAAAATTCGGGGTGTTACAGAAGTGATATGTCAGAAGAACGAAAATAACCTAAAGCCTCACAACCCGGAAATGACAGAAATCGGGCAGGCAGCATGGCTAGGTGGGTCATTCCCAAGTAGGGTGTATTGTCACTAATCTAGAGAAAATCCTTATTTGTTCTTCTTTCGATTCTTTATCTCTCGGGAATTATGGTGGTCGCGACAAAAGCCATAGGGTGACAATATATTCGATACACTCAAGTTAAATGAGTGGTCGGTCATGTGTGGTCCGGTTGCAAGATGTTCTTGTTGAACCCCAGTGTAATCCCTCTAAAGTACACTGATCGGCAGGTGGTTCTATAACTTGTCTATTGGAATCCAATCTTTAATAAGAACCCTCGGTTTTCAATTTTTTATTATATATGGAGCATGAGATGCAAGCGTTAAGCTAGATGGATATTTATTTGATACGCACTATTATAATATCAGATGATTTTGATATCAAAGATATTTGGGTTATAGTAAGGTAAAAACCGTTCATGTTTATGTGTGGGCTGGTCTTACTATTATCTTTACTTTCAAAACGTTTTTGGAAAGTTTAACCAATTGTTCTGTATCTCATGAGGGAAAAACCCGTTCCGTTTTTACGGCGTGGTCTTATGAGATATACTATACTAATCAAGCTGTGTTTTAAAATTCATTTACTCATACCAGTCCCCCGACTGACCCCGAGTTTAGTTTCTGTGTTTTCCTAAACTCTTGGGTACTCATAACACTTGTTATGAGTAGACAAGTGATCCAGGTATATAATGGAATCCTTTTGTAGTATCGTGGAGTAAGAGTTCAAGACCCAGTCTAGCAGTTATAGCTGTCTCTAAGTATCTAGTTGAGTATCTGTATTAACTAGTACTCATGTATGATGATGTATTATGATGATGTTGTACTATGATGTATCAAACCCTGTTATGTAGTATATTATGTATTTTGTGAAATTCCGCTATGAGATTTTGATGTTTCCTTATTCTTCTATTCTGTTAGTTCTATCTTTTCCTATCTCATCCTCTAATTTCTATTTCTTTAAAAAATGACATGACTTCCGAGGTCATTGAAAGTCGCGCTCTTAAGGTTGGTATCAAAGCTTAGGTTTTCTGAAAACCTGGGCTTTGGGTAAGCGTTGAGAGAGCGTATTTTTATTAAAAAAAACTATTATAGTATAGGTCAACCCTAGTTATCGACTTAGGTTATCCCTAAAAATATCTTCCGATTGAGTTATTAACTATCAAATCATATAATCGGAAGTTGAAAATGAGTTCTCATGGAAGAAGAGGCCGAGGAGCTAGCGGGACAACCACGACCAACAGGCACACTGTTACTCCAAATCAAATGGAAACTGCTGAAGTAGTCCCAGCTTCAACTCAGCCAAACTTTGCGATGATTTTTAAGAATTACAGGACTCTAGGAAGAAAGATTTTCAAAGATACTGAATCACTAATTGAAGTCCAAGCATGGATAAGATCGTGTGAGAAGATTTTTAAGGGTTTGAAGTTGGATGATGAGTATAAGCATCTTTTAGCTTCGTGGCATCTGGAGGAAGCCGCAACAATCTGGTGGGAAGCCTAAACTGCTAATACTCCTGAGGAAGAATTTACTTGGGAAATGTTCAAAGAAGCCTTTGAAGCACAGTATCTGCCCACCATTGGAAAAACAATGATGTACTGTGATTTCATCAACTTGAAGCAGGAAAGCATGACTGTTACTGAATACGAGAACAAGTTCAATGCATTCTCAAGCTTTGGACCGGAGTTGGTCAACACCCCGTTGAAGAAAAATGAGAAGTTTGTAGCTGGCCTCAAGAACAGTCTACAAGGAAGGATGATGGGACATTTAAAGTATCCATTTGTTGAACTAGTAGGCTTAGCACTTAGGTATGAAGCTAAGAAGCCGTTAGAAAAAACTCAAACTGGAGAAATTAGCGAAGAGAATCCTCAAAAGAGGAAATTCACCCAAATTGGGAGAACAAGGAAATACAGGGGAAGAGAATTATGTGAATCGTTTCAAGAATAAGATATGTCACAACTGCAAACAAAAGGGACATATCATTAGATTTTGTTAGAAGTCAAAGGAAAAGGAACCAAAACAAACCCAATAGCAGCAGAAACCTCAGCAGCAGCAGAATCAAAGGAATGAGATGGTGATAAAGAACCTTTGTTTCAACTGTCATCAGCCTGGACACATGGTCAAGGATTGCCTGCTGATGAAGAAAGCACCACAAACTAATGTTTATGCTATCATGAATAAGCCGTCAACTTCTGGGGACATGAAAGGAAAAGGAATCGTGAAAGGTACTTTAAATCTTAGTAAGAAGAGTTAAAATAATTAGGGTCAGCCTAGGATAAGTTAAATAACATTGAATTAGATTTAGAGTGATATCCAGTGAATAGAATTGGTATTTCCCAGTAATAAAGACTAGACTTGAGTTATAAATTAGATATGAACTTATGTCAGTTAAGCAAACTGATTTTGTAATAAAATCAGAATTTTGGATTCTAGAAATTAAGATAACTAAATTCAAATTAAATAAAAACTCTATCCAGAAGGAGAAATAGAAAATTATGGATGTATCTGACTTTAGTTAAAACTGAAATCTACGCGTGACTCTTTAATTTCGAGGATGAAATTCTTTTAAGAGGGATGGACTGCAATGTCCCAGTTTTTACCTAGTCTTTGTTAATGATAAATATTGATTTAATAAGGTAATTAAATCATAAAATATGTTTACTTAACAAACTAAAACAATTATACATTTATGTCTTAAGATATAAGTGTATGAATATATTAGTGTACAAATTTAGTTATGTTGTAAAATGTTGAAAACGTGATGTAAGTTTGTAACAAATAAGTTTAGCAAAACATAAGTGTCAAAGAATGGTTCAGAACATAAAATTTCATTTGAATGCAACATGTATGGTAAAATGACTGTAGCATCCCGGAAATTTTCGATGCCTGAATCTCGACACTAATACAACCCATGTCCAGATCCAAGTATCGGAAAACTAGAAAGCTCATAGAAAGACGTTTGAGGATGAGACAGGAAAGATAGAACTAATAGAATAGAAGAATAAGAAGATCAGAGTCTCCCGGCGGAATGAACAAAATATAATATACCAAATACTTTATACAAAAGAACTGTATATATATCACAACATCAGAGTTTACATTCAGATCAATATAACACACAGCGGAAATAAACTAGTACCAGTAGTATATGGAATACGTCTCAACTTCAACTCCATCTCTGGAACTCCAAGTGGAAATCAAACCTGTAAATATACTCGGTCTGACCCGAGCACATTTGATTTAAAACAAAATTCACCCGGATCAGTCTAGAATACTTTCAGTGATAAATTCACAACAAACAACTAGTTTAACTTTGGAAATCCTTTTTGAAAGAAAAGGATAATAGTAAGGCCAGCCCACATATAAACATGGACGGTTTTTACCTTACTATAATCCAAAACAGTTTTAATATAACAAAATCCAGTGATATTATAATAGTGCCTATCATATCACAAATAAATAACCATTTAGTAGAACGCTTGCATCTCACACTCTACATATATAGTATATAATCAAAAACCACTTGGCGCTTATTGGAGATTGGATTCCGACTATGACAAGATATGAGACCACCTTCCGATCAGTGTACTCTAGAGGGATATACACTGGGGTTCAACAAGAACGTCTTGCAACCCGGCCACACATGACCGACCACTCATTTAACTTGAGTGTATCAAATATATTGTCACCCTACGGCTTTTATTGCGCGCCTGCCGTGATTTCCGAGAGATACAGAAATGAAAAGAATAACAAATATGAATGTTCTCTAGATTGGTGACAATACTCCCTGCATAGGTATGACACACCTAGCCATGCTGCCTGCCCGATTTTTTTCATTTCCCGGTTGTGAGGCTAGAGGCTACGTTTATCTCTTCTAATATCTAGCCACCATCCACTTAACATGTCACATCATCCATACGTCATCCAGGAACAGGATGAACCGAAGGCACCATCCTACTGCATCCTAGGAATCACCCTATAGATCAATAGCGAGTAGTCCTTGCAATCCGTAGATTCCAATCACGACAGAATCACTATCAGGTATCTCTAGGGATCAGCTAGAGAAATCCAACTAGTAGTTCTTCCGCTTATGAAGATTTACGGTCTTCAATGCTCCATACGTATCTTTGCTAATTAGTTTCGCATCGCAACGTTGATTCGAAGTGGTTTTGGGTCTAGTTCCCATCCCGGTCTCTTCGAAACAACACGTCAAAAAGGTCGAATAATATTTCATTGATAGTCGGTGTTTTCACTATCAATCTCAAAAATAGTGTGCTCAAGTATATTGGCAGCTCAGGCTTGGATTATCTTCAATTACCTTTTTAAAACTCCTATTGATCTTGGAATTCATTTTATCGATTTAAAAATCGATTTCAATTGCTATCTTGATACAATTATACTCTTTACCCTTAATAATATACACACTTACCAATCTCCCTTTTACTTTTCTTTACTTGAAAATATTACAACAAAACTCTTCCATTTCCTTGATTTATAAATATTGCACTGCATTCTTAAGCCGCCTTGTTATTCCTTATGTTTAAACATCTTGATGTATATCATACTTTATTGGTATAAAACCAATTACCGATTCTCATATGCCCACAAAGTCAAATTATTTACTTTCAACCCAAGTGGTCTTTTTTACATTTAAATATCTTGGCTATATTACTTTCGTTTCAAATCATGCACCTATCATTGCAATTATATTTCAAATTTTCCAATTTATCGTTATGATATCTTAGTATGGAAATTATAACTACTTTCAGTAATTCCTTTCCGTCACAAACTACTATTATTCTTCGATAATAGTGAAGTCGTCCAAGTTGGGGTACTTTATTTACCTCGTAGACCTTGATCGACAACGGTCTTACCTTAGAATGAATAGTAATTCGTAATTAAAAATCCATCTTTAAAATATAAGTCATATCCTATTTCATATTCGATTATCTTCTTAAATAAATTATACTTAAGGAGTAATCACCAAAAATACAACTGCTTCCTTATTAATCGAAGTGAACAGATTAATTATTAACCCATGTTTAATAATCGTTAATTAAAAGCTAAATTTGGTTTGAATAATCTCATTAGATATTCGTTCATAATACTAATGATTAAAAACAATTAACTCAGTCAACTTTTAATCCATTGGTTAATTCGTTGACCGATCCTAATTAATTCTTCATATTAGATTAATAAAATCAATCTAATAATATTTCTTAATTATTTACTATAAGTATAATTATTCAAAACATTAACCCGGAGGTTAATTATAGCTTATTTCTCTTACAAACATTTTTAAAAATTTAATAATTTTTTCGTGATATTTGTAAAACTGATTTGCAAACGTCGTTCCCTTTTAAGCTTCATTGCAATTCAAAACATTATTAAAGACTCGTTTCGGTTATAAAATAATTTTATAACTTGAGTTCATTAATCTGTCCAGCGACAAAATCAATGTTTAAACAAAACGTGGCGTTTAGGTCATTCGCTGCCAATCCCTTAATCAGTAATGTCTATTTATTCCAATGACTATAGCGTTTAACAATCAAACATGTCATAACAATAGTCGGGTTCAATTAGTTCATATATAACAATATAAAACAAACAAGACACATAAAACACGCATAATATTTGACGAATCCGGTCGGATCCCTCCAACATGTCCTTCCCTGCATAACGTTTCATAACAACATATAATATATTAAGTAACAATAATATAATTAACGTCAACCATTCAATCAACACGGGCATCCAAGGCATTCAATCAACCAACATATACTATAAATTCTAATTATATGAATTTAGCACATCACAGTATTTTAGAAGGCGTGAGAATTAACTTACATTTGGTTTCGATTGACAGTTTTTGCGTTATTACGTCTGATCCCTTCCGAACGATCTCGGCATCATAGTATTCTTCCTTGTGGTTCCAATGAAATCCAGTTTTGCGTCATTACGACAATATACTGCCATGATATCGTTATTACTACATATATAGGTGAATCCTGGTAATTAACTAATTATTTAATTAAACGATAATTACGTTCTACCGTTAACTCTATTTGCCATGTCATCTCCATTCGAAATGATCTCGTCTGCTGTTCATGCAAACTTCCCATGATTTTCAAAACACAGCGTAAGACTGTAAATTTGAAGTGGTCACCTTACTTACTGGAAAATCTCACCATGTATGTATACATTTTCACGTTCACTTCCACACCATCCCAGTTTTCTCGCAACGTTCCCCTGTGAAGCTTCTGTGACTCTGTCCCCTCATTTTCTCACCACTTGGTTATATATATTTTTTCTCGTTTCTGCCTTTAAAGGCCACAAAAACAAATGACGGCCTGCCCAGTGCCTACCCCGTTCTTCTCACCATTCTCGAGTGACACACACCATCACCCAAAGTTTTAACTATCGACAACAACAACTGCTGCACTTAACTCCCCTTGGACCACCGAAGCATGCCCCGCCATGCAAACCCACCGTCCATCAAGCTTGGCACCTCATGCACCCACTCTTCCCCAACACTGTCCAGCGTGTTTACACTTACTGTGCATGCCAACAAACACTGCTTCATGGCACCAACTCCCCCATACAGCAACAGTCCATAATCCCTCACATCAACCACCATACTTTCACTTCAACAGCCCGAGAACAGCACCATTCAGCAACCGACGCCATTCAAGTTCAATGGATAGTTCATAGTATACGAATACGAGCCAAAGCCTCTCCCCATACGTTACTATAACATGTCCACAACTTCATGAACCAACGCTTCCTATATGATTATTTCCTCTCGTATAAACTTTTGTCTTCTCCGTCATCCTCTGAATTCTTCAATACCCCCACCAAACCCTGTCTTCTCACTTGAACACAGAACCCAATCATCAACAATACTTATGGTGAAAAACGATACTGCTTAATTTCCAGTAATAACTCCATGCATGGCCCTAAAGAAAACTCATTTCACGCGTCATTATTTCCGACCACTTAAAATCAATCGGAGTCACACCGGATGAGCTCGCCGCAGTCATGCAAGAACGCATCAACCTTTTGCAGGAACTCGGCCTCACAGTTGATGACTTCAACAACTCTCTTTTGAAGAAACCGAACTACTCCAGTGCATGCCATGCACCTTTATTTTTCCGCAACCAGAATCGAGCTTCGTAAAAACAAAACCCACTGACTTTTCCATGAACGACCCCTACCCCTCCGAACCGAAAACACATGCCACAAATCACACCCTACACCATTACGCAGGATCCTCATTTCATGTCGTGACTCCCCTGCCGCAATTTCTAACAATGTAAAAGCTTTAAAACCCCTTTTCTATTCACGCAAGTCCTCCTGTACACTAACATTCCCATCTCTCTACTCTCGTTCTTCATTCTTTATTTTGTTCCCATCCTTCAGCAGCCGCCGGTACACTACCAACTACAAGCCGCCATAGTTTACGAGCGGGCCACCGATAGTTTTCCCTTCCGCCTTGTCCTCATCTTCACATGGAATCGTCAAACTAGATTTCCAGAAAAGAAATGAAGAAAGTGAAATAGCGGTTTGTATCAGGGAAAAGAGATGACGCTGTTTTTGCGTGTATATTTATAGATTTGAATTCCTTCATTACAAAGGAATAGAGCGTGTACCTTTAGGTGTAGATACATCTGTAGAGAATAAATTTGAGAGCAGTATATGAAGAAGATTTTTGTTGAGGAAGACAAATTTTTTATTTCATATATTTCTCTTAATTTCTTGACTTACTTGTTATCAGATATGCTTCTTTTATACATGCATTTTTGTTAGGAATATTTTTTAAGAGAAGAAGAAGGAATTTTTGAGAGGATTATTTTAATGGGGAGGAACTTTTCATTGATTTTCTTTTTGATTACAAATTTGATTGCCTTGCTTTTATAATGCACTGCATTCTCTAGAGTATTCTAGGAATGCCTTACCTAGAATATCTAAAATAGGAATTCTAGATTTTGCCCTTTATTCAATTCATTAATACAATTGCTAATTTAACAATATAATTATTTGTTTCCTGAAAAGCCAAGATTATTTCCAACATTCCCCCGTAAGCTTGGTTTTTGAACTCCAAGAAGATCTCGCAATCTTTTAAAATTATCAGGCTTCAATGCTTTTGTGAAAATATCAGCAACTTGATTATTTGTTTTGCAAAAATTCAACTGCACTTCTTCATTTTCAATTGCTTCTCGAATGAAATGATGTTTGATGGCTATATGCTTTGTTCTTCCATGATGGACTGGATTCTTAGCTATAGCAATGGCTGATTTGTTGTCACAACGGATAGTCACAGCTTCTTGTTTCTCACCAAAATCATTTAGTATTTTCTTCAACCATATTTCTTGTTGGGTAGCTAGACCAGCTGGAATATATTCAGCTTCTGCAGAAGATTGAGCAACTGTTTGTTGCTTCTTCGAACACCAAGAAAATGCCCCTGATCCAAGAGAAAACACATATCCAGAAGTGCTTTTCATGTCATCTATACTTCCTGCCCAGTCACTATCGCAAAACCCAATTAAATTAGTTTCAACATTATTTTCATATTTGATCCCATAGTCCAAAGTGCCTTGAATATATCTCAGCACCCTTTTTGTTGCACCTAGATGGATATGACTAGGATCATTCATGAAACGAGAAAGTAAGCTGGCTGCAAACATGATGTCAGGTCTTGTATTAGTAAGGTAAAATAAATTACCAACTAGACTTCTGTAGTAACTAGCATCAATCTTCCTTCCCCCATCTTCTTTTTTTAGCTTTTCATTCACAACTAGCGGTGTATCCACCGGATTACACCCAAGCATTCCAAACTTTCTCAATATTTTCTCAGCATATTTCTTTTGACAAATAAAAACTCCATCATCACCTTGAGAGATTTCTATTCCAAGGAAAAAATGCAGCAAGCCCAAATCATTCATTTCATATTTTTCCATCATTTCTTTTCTAAAATCTTCAATCAACTTTAAATTGTTTCCGGTATAAATTAAATCATCTACATAAAGTGCAATAATTAGAATACCGTCCATACCTTGTCGTTTGACATACAAAGTAGCCTCATTTTTGCTCTTCTCAAAGCCTTTCTCTAAGAAATAGTTGTCAATATTGCTATACCATGCTCGTGGTGCTTGTTTTAGCCCATAAAGCGCTTTCTTTAGTTTGTAAACTTTTCCTTCTTGTCCTTTAATCTCAAATCCTTGAGGCTGCTCCACGTACACATCTTCTTTCAATTCTCCATTCAAGAATGCCGATTTCACATCTAGCTGATATAGCTTCCATCCTTTTTGGGCTGCAAGTGATATTAAAGCCCTATGGTGTCAAGACGTGCCACTGGAGCGAATGTCTCTTCGTCGTCAATACCGGGCTGCTGAGAATAGCCCTTTGCAACAAGTCTCGCTTTGTTCTTTTGAACTGAACCATCTGGATTATGCTTCACTTTGTAGATCCATTTTACTCCAATGGTTTCTTTGTCTTTTGGCTTATCAACCAACATCCATGTTTTGTTCCTTTCGAGTGCATCCATCTCTTCTTGCATTGCCTTCCTCCAAGCATCTTCTTTAACCGCTTCTTCAAAATTTTCTGGTTCCATTGCGCAATAGTTGCACCTAGCAAAAATATCATCCAAACTCCTCATTTTTATTGGGGTTGAGCTTGGAGATGATGAATTATGGCTTGTTGTGGATGAAGTGCTAGATGGAGAACTTGGTGTAGATGAATCACATTGGTTATTTGCAAGTGTAGTTGGATTTTGTTCTAAAATTATTGCTGGAGCAGTTTTATCCTCCACTTTCTCCTTTTGCCAATTCCAAGATGTCTTCTCATCAAATGCAACATCTCTACTGATGATTACTTTCTTTGTCTTCAAGTTGTAAAGTCTATAGCCCTTTGACACAGAACTATAGCCAATAAAAATGCATCTTTCACTTGCTTCTTGAAGCTTTGTCCTTTTTTCTTTAGGAATTTGAGCATAGCAAATACTCCCAAAGACTCTAAGATGATTCACTGAAGGCTTTCTTCCACTCCACGCTTCAAACGGCGTCATGTTCCATACAGCTTTTGTTGGACATCTATTCAGCAAATACACAGCTGTATTTACAGCCTCGGGCCAAAATTCTTTAGGCATGCCTTTCTCAAACAACATTGATTTAGCCATCTCCATCACTGTTTGATTCTTCCTTTCGGATACACCGTTTTGCTGAGGTGTATACCTAACGGTTAGTTGCCTCTCCACACCTTCTTCTTCACAAAATTTATCAAAATTATTGGAGTTATACTCCTTTCCCCTGTAACTTCTCAAAACTTTTATGGACCTGCCACTTTGTTTCTCAACAAAAGCTTTAAACTTCTTAAATATAACAAACACTTCAGATTTTTGTCTCATAAAATAAACCCATGTCATGCGGGTCAAATCATCAATGAATAAAATAAAGTACCTGTTTTGAGCATGAGATAATGTGCTCATAGGACCGCATACATCCGTGTGTACTAATTCCAACACTTCTTTGGCTCTCCTTGATCCTTCTTTTGGAAACGGTTGCCGATGATGTTTGCCAAGTACGCAGCCTTCACATACTCCATGTTCCTTTTTTTTTATTGTTGGCAACCCGTACACCATCTTCTTTTGTGAAAGCAATGTGAGACTATTGTAGTTTAAGTGCCCAAGCCTCTTATGCCATAAACAAGTGTCGTCTTCCTTTTTTGCCATGAAGCTATGATTTTTCTCATAATTGAGATGAAGGGGAAAGCTTCTGTTTTGTGTCATTTTTATTACAGCAACAACTTTTCCTTTTGAATCAAAAATTTTACATTCTCGATTCTCAAATTGAAGAGAATAATCATGCTCTAAAAGTTGTCCAATGCTCAACAAATTCTCATCTAATTTAGGAACATAAAAGGTATCATGAATAACTTTACCTCCTTGCTTTGTTGCAACTCCAATGCTGCCTTTGCCTTCAACTTCAACATACTCTCCATTGCCAAGTTTAACTTTCGAACCAAATGAAGAATCTATGTCAATGAATGCACTTTTGTCTCCTGTCATATGATTGCTACATCCGCTGTCCTGGTACCATATATTCTTATATTCTTCAGTTGCCTTTTGACAAGTAAAGAACAAGCTCCCTTCCATATCTTCCGCTCCAGCAAATGCTGTGTTATGTGGCTTACCAAGGCGACAGTCCTTTTGAATGTGCCCAAACCTTTTGCAATTATGGCATTGTGGCTTTCCTTTGTTCCAGTAGTCCTTTTCTTCATGAGAGCTTTTTTGGCAAATTCCACACCATTTATTTGTTCCTTCATCTCTTCCTCTTCCGCCGTAGGTGCCTCGACCTCTTCCGCGTGAATTTCTTCCTCTTCCTTTGCCAAATCTGCCACCTCTAGAAGACTCGCCATTATTTTGTTTTATTGTTTTGTCATTGTTGCATTGAGTGGTGAGTTTGGACAGAAATGCGTTTTCAACCGTCTTTTCCATACGGCGTAACAACCTTTGCTCGTAGGATCTAAGTGAACCCATCAACCCTTGAACGGTCATGTTTGACAAATCTTTGGTTTCTTCTATAACAGCCACCATAGGATCAAATTTTTCAGTTAAGCTTATCAAAATTTTATCAACGATTCTACGATCGTCAATTATATCTCCATGAGACTTCATTTGATTCACTAATTCGGACAGCCTATTAAAATACTCATTCAAACTTTCATTTTCTTTCATTTTTTCATTTTCAAAATCTCTCTTTAGAGACTGAAGTTTGACAGTTCTCACCTTTGAATCCCCTTCAAACTCTTGTTGCAAGATTTCCCATGCTTCCTTGGTTGTTTTTGCTCTCATAATTCTTGGGAATATGGTGTTTGACACTCCTCTTTGAATCATTCCAAGAACTCCAGCATCTGTGATTCTTTTCTTTCTTATACTTCAGTTTGAGCTGCTGTACGTTCTGCCGCAGCTGTTGAGTCTTCATATCCTTGTTTGATGAACTCCAAGACATCCAAGGAAATGAACAAAGTCTCCATTTTTACTGCCCAAAAATCATAATTTTCTCCTTCAAATAAAAGAACTTGGACATTGCTATAGGTGGAGTTGATGCTTGTTAAAGCATTGCTTGGAGAAGCCATTACTTTGCACTTTTTTTTTTAATTGCAAGGATCTAGAGCTCTGATACCACTGTTAGGAATATTTTTTAAGAGAAGAAGAAGGAATTTTTGAGAGGATTATTTTAATGGGGAGGAACTTTTCATTGATTTTCTTTTTGATTACAAATTTGATTGCCTTGCTTTTATAATGCACTGCATTCTCTAGAGTATTCTAGGAATGCCTTACCTAGAATATCTAAAATAGGAATTCTAGATTTTGCCCTTTATTCAATTAATTAATACAATTGCTAATTTAACAATACAATTATTTGTTTCCTGAAAAGCCAAGATTATTTCCAACAATTTTCTAATCCAAAGGAAAAATCTAGATAAGATACATTAAAACAATACCAAATAAAACCGATATATGAAAACAAGAAATGCAATCAACGCATGCAATTTAATGCAATATTTAATGCATTTTTAATTTATTCCAACAATGTCTCCCTTAAATTAAAACTTGCTTCTTGTTTCCAAATTCTCTGCACTTCTTCTGAAGACTTGTCTGCTTTGTGCCTTTGTCAAAATGTCAGCCATTTGTTCACCTGTTTTGCAATACTCAACACTAAATTTTTTATGTTATTTTACCTTTTTCTTTTGAAGAAATATGCGCTAAGTTCCTTTGTCAAAATACCAGTTGATCACTTGTTTTGAGGACATATCAATTTTGATTCTTTTACACCTCACGTGCTTTGGTAAGAAAATCAACGATATGATTATTGCATTGACTTTGTTATCCATTGTTGAGATTTTTAAAGCAAATTCATGGTTCTTCAAAGCTTCTAATCTTCTCTGTTCTTCCTTTAGCTTGGCTGTTAGCTGCTTCCCTTCTTGCTTCTTTTTCAAAAGTTTTTCCTTTACTTTCTCTTTCTTTCTTCTCTCTGCTTCCTCAGCTAATCTCCCTAACTCTTCTAACCTTCTACATTCTTCCTCCTCTTTTCTCCACCTTTCCTCTTCTTCCATTTTCTTTCTCTCCTCTTCTTCTTCATCTACTTCTTCTTCTAACCTTCTACGTTCTTCCTCCTCTTTTCTCCACCTTTCCTCTTCTTCCATTTCCCGCACATGCTTAGTTGACTTATTATTATCTTTTGCTTTATTTTTTGTAGGAACATCTACTTCAACTTCTTCAATTTCTTCCTTCTTTGTAGCAGCTTTCTTTTCCTTCTCCTTATCCTTTTTCTTTTTCATTTTCTTAGTCGCTGCACTTTACACTATATCTGTAGTCTTAGGTTCTTCATCTGCAGGCGCTTTTTCTTCAGCCTCTTTGCCTTCATCATCTTCATTCTTGTCCTTTTCTTTTGCTTCAGCTAGTTGGTTGCCATCCAACCACTATATTGCAGCTTCAACTGCGCCCTCAATTTTCTTCTCATCACCAGAATTCAGCTTCCCACCGATCTTCTCATCCCCGATCGTGTTCCTCATATTGTAAGCATAGTTTTCCATTGCATTCTTAGCTTCCATCTTCTTCTTGTGTGTCTCATCCGCAGGCTCATTGTCGTCAAGCTCTAACCTTTTCTCTGGTTCTTCTTCTTTAGCAGCTTTCTCTCTCATCGGCTCTTCTTCTTTTCTCGTCTTCTCCTCTTCCTCCTTTTCTAACGTGTTTTCTTTCTCCGCCTTCTCCTTTTCTGTTACTTCTTCATCCGCTTTGTCAGCTTCTACATCAGCCATGTTGGCATCTTCATCAGCCTTTGCAGGTTCTACATCAGCCATATTAGCATCTGTATCTGGCTTTTTAGCTTCGGTTACTTCCTTTTCAGTTTCTTTGCTTTCATCCTCTTCTTCCTCTTCTTCGACCTCCTCTTCATCTTCTTCTTATGCTTTTGTGTTATCCATTACATACACCTCTTTCAATAAATTCCACGAATCTTTTGCGAATTTTTCTCCATAAATATGTCCCCATGCTTCTCCATCAACGTTCTCACTCATCAAATTACAAGCTTGAAGATCTTTTCGTCTCAAGCTTACAAATGCTTTATTTTCTTTCTCCGTCTTATCTTTTGGCCATTCGTAGCCATACTCAACAATCTTCCATAATCCTTTGGAGATCAACTCTTATTTCTTTTTATTACTCCACTTTTCGAAATTTTCTTTTGTGAGAACAAATAGAAAAGCCATAGTTTCAACCAGGCTCTGATACCAATTTGTAGAGAATAAATTTGAGAGGAGAAGATGAAGAAGATTTTTGTTGAGGAAGACAAAATTTTTATTTCATATATTGCTCTTAATTTCTTGACTTACTTGACATTACAAGATATGCTTCTTTTATACATGCATTTTCTAATCCAAAGGAAAAATCTAGATAAGATACATTAAAACAATACCAAATAAAACCGATACATGAAAACAGAAAATGCAATCAACGCATGCAATTTAATGCAGTTTTAATTTATTCCAACAACATCATGGGGCCAAGCGTTATTAGGGTGTGGCTGCCCTTAATTCAAAGTATGGTATGTGTTTCTTTTATAGGGTGATTGACCCAGATTATACGGCATAGTAGGATTGATGAGGGATAGATTTGAAAATATATAGCTGTGTTGGAAAGAGGTCGCTGTACCTATCCTTACTTTATTGTTAAGGAACTAAACTTAGTACATGGTTCTTTTATATAGAGATAGGATCAGGGAGTCCTCATGAATTTCAGCCCCCTATTTGCCCCCCAATTTCATCCGTATATTTATATTAAAAAAAGTGAATGGGATGTGAGTGAGAGGTGAGAGAATGAGTGGAAGGAGAGAGGGAGCAAATGTGTGGTGGAAAAGTGGTAGACTAAAGGGGTGCTCACTATTTGGGGTGCCATTGAACCTGCCCTGATATATATATATATATATATATATATATATATATATATATATATATATATATATGGCACCCCTATTTTAGAGCACCCCTTTTGCCCCTCAACCTTAGCCACTCATTTATTGTTTAATAAGTTAGTGGGGGGAGAGAGTTAGTGGGAGGAAAGAGAAAACGGAATGTGTGGTGGAAATCAGGGAGCTATAGGGGTGCTGTACTTTTTGTGGTGCTCTTGATCCTATCTCATATATATATATATATATATATATATATATATGTATATATATATATATATGGGTTATATGGCACCCCAAATTCTTGGCACCCCTTTTGCACCTGATTCAAAACCATCCATTTATAATTAAATAAGTTAGTGGAGGGAGAGAGAAATAGTGGGAGGAGAGAGAAACAGAAATGTGTGGTGGAAATTAGGGGGGCTAAAGGGTGCTACACTATTTGAGGTGCTCTTGATCCTTCCCTTCCTTATATATATATATATATATATATATATATATATATATATGTATGTATATATAAATATATAAATATATATATATATATATATATATATATATATATATATATATATATATATATGAGGCTCATAGGATCAAGAGCGCCCCAAATAGTGCAGCACCCCTTTAGGCCCCTGATTTCCACTACATATTCCTCGTTCTCTCTCTTTCCATTAACTCTCTCCTTCCACTAACATATTAAATTATAAATGGATGTTCCTTATTAAGGGGCAATTGAGGTGTCACAAATAGGGGTACTCTGGAACCCTCCTATATATATATATATATATATATATATATATATATATATATATATAAGGCAGGTTCGAGAGCACCCCAAACAGTGTAGCACCCCAAACAGTGCAGCACCCCAAATGCCCCTCAATCTCCACCAAGTATTTTCCCTTCTCTCTCCTTCCACTCACTCTCTTACTTCCCACTCACATTCTTTAATATAAACGGGTAGTGGAAATCAGGGGACATTTGAGGTGCTCCATTTTTTGGGTGCAACCGAACGCTTGCCTATATATATATATATATATATATATATATATATATATATATATATATATATATATATATAGTCATACTTGTTCAACAAAATTTGTGCACTAAACTCCTACCAAGAATGTATTCGATGTAGAGAGTTTTCCGCCATTATTTATGAAATTGGTTTACTAAATGATATTACGTAAAACCCTGTTATCGTATGAACTGTTAACGACAAAAATAAGAATCCCATTATGATGGGCAATGTGCCACGATCCCAAAAATATAATAATATCGGTAGGTTAACTTATATTGTGAAACCTCAAAATGCTGACATAGGGTGCAAAATACTGCAAATAAAAAGTTGCTTATTTTGGGTATTAAATATTATAGTAAAATTCTAAAAATTAAATTATAACTACGCTTCACGGGTCTTGTCCAAATTCGAATCCCATATTTAATTATAATTAAATAACCATTCTGGTTTATAACCGATTCTACAGCGATTATTTTAAACTTTGATTTGGACATATCTCACAATATATATGCGGAAATCTTGGTTTTTCTCTCTCGTTAGGAAATTATAATCAAATCGATCCTGACGTTTCCTGTTTCGTAGAAATCCGACTTATAACGGATTCTGTATGTTCATTTGAAGTTTGAATCGTAAATTACGAACTACGCAGCGTTTCGAGTTTGTTTTAATTAATTTATAAATATATATATATCCAAACTCCGTTTTAATAAACGAAATAAATCCATTTTATAATTACATTTCAATATATAATATAATAAAATATATTAAATGTATAACCACTAAAATACGGGACGTTACAATGACTCAACAAAAATATCAAGAGAAATCCATGTACAAACAAAACAAAGGTGAGAAGAAAGTCAATACTCTTAAATGGGATTTAATATGGAATAGTAAGAGAGAACCATCACCTTAAAACCTGCAATACCCACTTGCATGTATTAAATCATTTTTTAGCAAAATATCTTGCAACCAAACCCATTTTATATTGCCATTAGAATCTGAGAATAGGGTAACCTTTCAACAGCATTTAATGTAGTTAAGGCCACGGTTATGTCATGTTTCTTGAAGGTAGAAGACAAGAAGATAAGTAAGTATCTTAGTAAAAAAAATCATTTCCTTCACACCTAAGTTTCCTGGAAACAATCAAATAGGATTTGAAAAGGGGTGAAGGCTAATAACTAGTCTATCGTATCTTCATGCTATAAGCTTTAAAATAGAGGACCTACAATACAAGGCAAGTAGTAGAACTTAGTTATAAATATCACCATAAACCCATACTCTCCCGACACAAAGTATTGAACCCGAAAGGTTAAGCAACATCATACTCATAACAGAGAGGAAAGCAACTTCTGTGAGTAAACCTCATTTTCAATCTTCTATTTTTGAATCACCATTTGATCATGTTATTGTCAATGTTTGGTATATGTATTTCCTTGCTTGTTTATCAGTTCCAATGCCGCACTTGTTTTGAATAATGAAATTGAAGTTGATTGACCCATGAAACTTATCTATACAATTTAAAAACCGTAAAACAGTTCACCCTGTGTCTTATAAGATTAATCACCCTGATACTTGTGAGTAAACTATTTCTTTCATTTATTAATAATCATCTCTGATTGTAGTGCAAAACTTAGGCCATTGATCTATTCTTTTAACTGTTAAAACCCTGGGAAAAATAATGGATAATATTGACTAATATTGGAAAAAATAGTATGTGAATAAACACATCTACATACCTGAATTTATATTGACTGTGTATGTTGTTCACAACTACGATGTAGAGTATAGCCACTGGACAAGTAAATTACAGTGAGGAACTAGGAAATTAGTGAGCAAACTTCTTCTGTAATTTTGTATGATATACAAGTTCTAGTATGTAGGTATACATGTTTGATAGGTGATATTGGTTAACGAAATATAAATACAAAAATCTGGAAGCATATGCATAGAACCTGAAGTAAACTGAAAACCAGAAAAGAACACACACTCTATTTCCTATTTTGTACCATCACTTAACTTCAAAAATAATCAATGCCTTTTTATCTAATCGATATTAGTAAATGGTGTCGAATACAAATCTGTTTTGAAATCCCATGTAGTTTACTCGAAAAATAGTCTAAAAGATTCTTAGTTGCAGGCATATCCATATAATCGTAAAAACATAGAAAATTAGGATTTTAGTTAAGTTTTAAATGTTGTTCTTTGCTTGGATAGTGTGAGTAACAGAGCGGACCAAGTCCAACAGTAATTGACGTAGAGACATGCAAGGATGTGGGGTTGGTTTCGACGGTAGAGTTGGTAACATAGTTGTCGGAGATTGATGGTGACATGGAGTTTTTGGGGGATTGCTGGAAGGTAGTGCTCGGTTTTAAATGGCATTGGGTAGTGATTCTGAAAAGGAGGACACTTGGAGGTGAAACAGTTGGTCGATGATGACCTGGAGTGTAGTTGAGGTTTGTGGAAGATGGTCCGGTGACTGTTCGATGACCGGAGCAAGTGTGCACGTGCACCAGTGCACGACTGTGCATTTGGGAAAGAAAGAAAATATAAACAAAACAAACAATAGAAGAATCAAAACAAAAAAAATAGAAAGAGGAAAGGAGAACTGGGAAGAGTGGTTGGCACTTGTTTGCGTGGGAGATTGTGACAGGAGAAACATGTGAGACTTGTGATCGGAGTTGGCAACGTTTCAGATATGGCGGTTGTGCCAGAGTCAGTTGACGGCGCTTGTACTGGGCATGGAAACAACAGTATGTAATGCGTGAGGGACAAACAGCTATAGTATATATGGAGAGACCAAAATTTGCTCACCGCCACATGTATTTAGTGTTTACTGACGTAAAACACAAATCTGAAATCTTTAGGCATAAGGACGCGGTTACTGGTGAGTTATAGGAAGAAAACATAGCTGGACAAGTAAGCATATATATACAATTTTGTCTTGTGATCCGTACTAAAACTATAAACATGAAAAATGGTGTGTATGTGCTCATGAGAAAGTGTACAGGTTGAAGGGAAGGGTTGTATTGATTTATGAAGAATTTTGATGAGGATCTAGTATTGTTTATTTAGATACCAATGGAGTATAACAAAATAATTATGAAATCTCATGAAAAACAAAAAACAGAAAAGGACACAAAAGATTTAACGTGATTCGAATATGAATATCCTACGTCCGCGGAGACCCAACAACTTTTATTTCCCAATTAAGAAATGAGTACATAAGAGAGGAGGAAGATTACAATAGAGAGAAGATTAATGGTGGATTGCTTTTTTCATACAATAGCATGACCTCTATTTAAATAAAGGGATTTCTTGACCTCCAAGTAAACTTGGCATCCAAGTTTTCTTGACTTACAAGTAAACTTGAAATCCAAGTTTTCTTGACTTCCAAGTAAACTTTTATTTCTCAATTTACCAAGTAAACTTTTATTTCTCAATGAAGAAACGAGTACATAAGAGAGGAGGAAGATTACAATAGAGAGAAGATTAATTGTGGATTGTTTTTTTTCATACAATAACATGACCTCTATTTACATAGAGGGATTTCTTGACCTCCAAGTAAACTTGGCACCTAAGTTTTCTTGACTTCCAAGTAAACTTGGCACCCAAGTTATTCCATATAGGAGCTAATTACATGATTGATAATCAATCTGTCCTTCTCTACAAATATTTGAATCATTAATTTCAACACTCCATCTTGATTCAAATATGACAGTCTTTCTCCATCATCTCATCTTGAACAATCAACATAGAAGTTGTTGGGCCCAGCGCCCCATGGCGCTCAAGTAATAGGAAGCAAACTGATCAAGTTTGAGCAATGCTCGAACTTGTCCTTTGGAAGTGACTTAGTCATCATGTCTGAAGGATTATCCGAAGTACCCACCTTCAATAATTTGATCTAGCTCCGTTCTTCCTCAAGCATAAGAAAGAAACCTCTAACATCAATGTGCTTTGTCTGTAAACTACAAGCTTGATTGTCAATTCTGACTGTCTGAAAGTAGATCCACTGTCCGCTGCGCCATTGAATGATCATCCAACAACTGAAGTAAGTACAACCCTTCCTTTGTTGCTTCCACAATCGATACCAACTCTGCTTCGATAGTCGACAAAGCTACGATAGATTGCAGCTTTGATGTCCATGAAATCGAGCCTATGCCAAGTGTAAAAACATAGTCCGACACTGACTTCCTAGCATCTTTATCCCCAGCATAATCAAAATCACAGTATCCTCTAAGAAAGATGTCGCCATCTACTCTACCATATAGAAAACCCACCGAAGAAGTGCTTCGAAGATATCTAAGAATCCACTTCACTGCTTGTCAATATTCTTTGCTTGGGTTAGACATATATCGACTGACAACACCAACTGCATAGGCCAAATCTGGTCTCATGCACACCATCGCATACATGAGACTACACAGCACTAGAATAAGGTATATTAGCCATATACCTTTTATCTTCTTCCGATGTAGGAGAATGGTCTTTCGACAACTTAAAATGAGAGTCTAAAGGAGTGCCTACCGGTTTGGCTTTCTCCATCCCAAATTGAGCGAGGACTTTCTCGATGTACTGTGCCTGAGTGAGCCTTAACTCTCTTCGCTTCCTATCCCTGCTTATCTCCATACCCAATATTCTTTGTGCCTTTCCCAAATCCTTCATATCAAACTCTCTACTGAGCTCTGCTTTCAACTCCTTAATTTTGACCATACTCTGAGATGCAATCAACAAATCATCAGCATATAACAACAAATAAATCATGTCATCATCACATCTCCTAAAATAAACACACTGGTCTTTGAAGCTTCTGGAGTATCCCTGTGAAAGCATAAACTTATCAAATCTCTTATACCATAGTCTAGGAGACTACTTCAGTCCATAAAGAGAGTTGTTAAGTTTTCAAACATAGTCTGTCCTGCAAATATTAATGAACCCTTCCAGCTACCACAAATAAATCTCTTCATCTAGATCACCATGCAAGAAAGCAATTTTGACATCTAGTTGCTCTAACTCCATGTCATAATGAGCAACTAATGCCAAGAGAATACGAATGGAAGTATGCCTAACAACTGGAGCAAAGATGTCATGATACTCTACCTCTTTCTTCTGAACATACCCCTTTGCTACTAGTCTTGTTTTATATCTGAACTCTCCGTTGCCGTCGTATTTCACTCTATAGATCCACTTACGTCCAATAACTCTATTGTCGGTAGGAAGTGGCACCAAATCCCAAGTGTGATTTTTCCGTAAAGATTCGATCTCCTCTTCCATTGCTACAAACCAACTGGAACTGTCTACTGATGTAATAGCATCTCTATAATCTCTGGGCTCATCATGGACAACATTTAATGCATATGTTGCCATATCATCAAAGTCAATGTCTTTGATGCTCAAACCAACAAACTCATCAAGCCATCTGGGCTTTCTTCTTTCTCTAACAGGCCTGGTCTCTTTATGAGCTCCACCTTGAGTTTGGTCTTCTTTGCCAGTATCCATACTATCCTCATCAACCACGACGTCATCGGAAACACCATTTGAACGTCTATGGAAAGAATCAACAGATGATTTGCTTTGTGTTTTCTATTCTTCACATGTCCTCTCATCATCATCCGATGAGGAAGGCTCCACCTTCAACATAGCCTTCTCATCAAAAGTTACATGCCTACTTATAATAATTTTCTTGCTAATAGGACATAACAACCTATATCCTTTTACTCCTCTTCTATAATCTAGAAAGATAAACTTGCGTGCTCTAGGTTCCAGCTTTCATCGACTCTCATGCACATAAGCTGGACAATCAAACACCTTGAGGAATGAATAGCTAATAGGCTCTCCTTTCCATACTTGTTCAGGGATCTTCATATCTATGGTAGTAGAAGGTGTGCGGTTGATGAGGAAAGTCACCATAGATAAAGCTTCAGCCCAAAATCCCTTCTTTAACTTAGCAGTCAATCTGAGGCACCTAGTTCTCTCCAACAATGTATGATTCATCCTTTCTGCAACTCCATTGGACTGGGGGTCGCCTAGTGTGGTGTAATGCCTCTTAATGCCTTCGGACTCACAATAATCAATGAATTCCTGTGATACGAATTCATCGCCATTATCTGAACAGAGAACTTCCAACTTCTTCCCTGACTGCTTCTCCACCATGGATTTCCATTTACGAAATCTAGTAAAGGTTTCACTTTTGGACTTTAAAAAGTATACCCAAACTTTCCGAGAGAAATCATCTATAAATGAAACAAAATACCTGGCTCCACCCAAGGATGGGCAAGGGAAAGGTCCCCAAACATCTGTGTGAACATAATCCAAAATAGCTTTTGCCTTATGCTCACTAACACCAAAAGAAATCTTCGTCTGCTTACCAAGAACACACTCTTCGCAAAAACCAAGCTTTGAATGCCGAACTCTATCAATCAAACCTCGCTTTCTTAGCTCATTCATGTTGCGCTCACCAATATGGCCCATCCGCAAGTGTCATAATTTGGAAGAATCTGAATCAGCTGAAGTAATTGAAGCTGATTCACCAACTACAATAGTGCCCTTTAGTAAATAGAGATTTCATGTCCTCACTCCTTTCGTAATTATCATGGAACCCTTAGATATTTTCATCTTCTTTCCTTCAACTACAATCTTCAGTCCAAGTCTACTCAACGCCCCAACAGAAATCAAGCTCCTCCTTAAATCAGGTACATGCCTAACATTAGTAATGGTTTGAATAACACCATCAAACATCCTGATCTTTACACTACCAAACCAACCATACGGCAAGAAGCATCATTGCCCCTCAGAACTTCTCCTCCATCAATCTCACGGTAAGTGGAAAAAGAGTTCCTATCAAGTGTCATATGATAGGATGTGCTAGAATCAATCAACCATAGGGTGCTCTTCCCAGAAGAGCCAGAAGCTGTAAACACATGAGTGTTACTCTCTGTATTTGATTTCTCCGCTGTAGAGGCGGAAGCTTTCTTTGAGTCTTTTCTCCTTCCTTCAAGCTTGGGACATTGTGCAACAAAGTGCCCGGGCTTCTTACAATAATGGCAAGTCAATTTCTTAGGCCCCCTAGACTGGGACCTCGAAGAATTCCGTTCTTCACCTTTCTTTGACTTCCTTTGACTTCTACCTCTCTAAATAGATAAGCCTTCGGTATCACTATAAATGCTAGTGCTCGCCAATCTACCTCTTAACACTTCATTATGAAGGCCAGCCTTTACATCAGAAAGGCTAATTTTACTGCGGCCATAAATCATGGAATTGACAAAAGCAGTATATTCTTTAGGCAAGGAAAATATGAGGATCACAGCTTGAGCCTCATCAGTCATATCAACATCTGTTGCCTTCAGGTTCATAACTAAAGTGGTCAAGGCATCTACTTGCTCCTTAAGATCGGCTGCAGGCGTCATCTTGAACGAATAAAGTTGTTGTTGTAGAATAATCCGATTTGTGAGAGGCTTGTCATGACATGCATCTGATAATGCATCCCATAGTTCCTTCGCCGTCTTCCTCTGAGAAAATTCTCTAAGGACTTCATCTGAAAGACTCAACTGAATTGTTGTGAGAGCTTCGTCTTCAATTTCCTCCAATTCAGCTGCATCAACATCTTTCAATTTCTCAGGCGCAGAAACAACTTTAAAAGTCTTCTCCTTCTTCAATAGAGTCTTCATCTTTATCTTTCAAGAACCAAAATCTCCTTTTCCGTCAAAAAGTGTTACTCCATAATTGATGCCAGATCTTCCAACTGACTTACTAGAAGTAGCCATTAATATCCAAATAGAAACAACAACACCAGCTCCGATACCAAACTGTAGTGATTTATGCGGAATTTTGATGAGGATATAATATTGATTATTTAGATACCAATGGAGTATAACAAAATAATTATGAAATCTCACGAAAAACGAAAAACAAAAAAGGACATAGAAGATTTAATGTGGTTCGGATATGAATATCCTACGTCCACGGAGACCCAACAACTTTTATTTCTCAATGAAGAAATGAGTACATAAGAGAGGAGGAAGATTACAATAGAGAGAAGATTAATGGTGGATTGCTTTTTTCATACAATAACATGACATCTATTTACATAGAGGGATTTCTTGACCTCCAAGTAAACTAGGCACCCAAGTTTTCTTGACCTCCAAGTAAACTTGGCACCCAAGTTTTCTTGACTTCCAAGTAAACTTGGCACCCAAGTTTTTTTGACTTCCAAGTAAACTTGGCACCCAAGTTATTCCATTTAGGAGCCAATTACATGATTGACAATCAATCTTTCCTTCTCTACAAATATTTGGATCATTAATTTCAACAAGGGTTTATTCCTATTATTGTTAGGTTCCGGTGTAGAGTTTATGATACGATAATGGCAACTTTGTTGCCTGGATTCAAGAAAAGAACAAATGCACTGGTACATGATGTGTGGGTGAGTTAATGTGTATTGGACAGGTTTGATTTGCCTGTGTAAAATAGGAAGGAGTACAGGAAAGAGAACCAGAAAGAGGGAAATGAAAGGAGAGGAGAAAAGAAGGGTTGGCATTTGTATCCCGGAGCATTAACGTGGGGATGGATCAGGGGATGACGGCCAACTTATGTGTTACTTGGCACAAGTTTGAGGAGAGAAATCTGGTACTGGCAAATGAGAGTATGGTACCGGGTATTAGGCAAAGGAACATGGCAAGAAGAATGGGTGTGGTATTTGGCAAAAATGTGAATTGGCACTTTGGTACTTTGGGCGAGGTGGTACCGGAAATGTGGCACTGGGCTGAAGCGTGACGTTTGGAGTGGATTTGCAGTCCGCAACATGGTGATTTGGATATGGTACTTTGGTAAACTGGCACTTTGTGAAACTAGCACTTTGGCACTTTACGAAACTGGCATTTGGCTAGAGCATAGGAATTTGAAGTGACCGGATGCGCGCAGCATGGAGTTTGGAAAAGTGGTATTGGTACTTTGGCAGTTTGGTGGTACTAGGCTGAAACATGAGTTTTTGGACTGATCTAGCGTGCGGGGCATGAAGTTTTGGGAAGGTGGTACTTTGACAAAAGTGGTACTTTGGAAAATGGAATTGGTACTCTGGCTAAAAGGGGTTTAATTAAAACAAGTTCAAAATAGAAATAGAAAATCAAATAAAAATACAAAAGAAGAAGAAAAGTAAATTAAAAGGAGATTTTTAATTGCATAGGACAAGTTGGAAAGGAGATGAACATCTTGAGCCGATGAGGAAAGATGTATCGTAATTGCCAGGCTTTAAAGAAGATTTGACAAGCTTAGAAATTAAAAGGAAATAATAAAATATAGAATTGAAAATAATGTGAATTAAGTAAATTATGATTATTTAGAAATAAGAAGATAATTTATAAAGTATGGCAAGGTGTAAAATGTCATATAAACCAAGCTGACATATAGAGTAAAGTACCATGTGCAATGCACAAGCTTTAGTTGTTCATTTATAAAGGATAGTCAAAACTGAATAAATTACTGTGTGCGACACACATGCTTTAGTTCGTTTATAAAAATTAGTCATATATGTAGATTTAAACAAATGCAGATATATACCATTTTGATTGGACAGAGTTTATAAAATAAAGTTTATATAAAATAACTCATACCTAATCTAATTCAGTTTAAGCTGATATCTATTTTGTTAAGACCAACAGAATATTGAACTCGGTTTTTAAGTATCAATTGATAAAAAGAGATATTACGGAAATCGTTTTGAAGAGACTGGAATTAATATTCCACTTTAATTCGATTTATATGTCACATGTCACAGATTATTGAAGAAAATTGAAGATGGAGATATGCAAGGGCTATTTTGTTTTACAGAATAGTACCTTCGGTTTGTCCAGTTCAAGGAAAACTTGTATGGTCGGGTGTCTAACAGCGTATATCTATCAGACCTTACACGTCGACTTTTCAGAAGTATATTAAGTTGGTGGTGGAGGAATTCGTTTCTCTTAGCTTTATGCCCGTAACGTATTTAGGAAAATAAATTGTGTGTTCTGACAGATATGACGGTGTGACATCCAAAGTGATTGAAGATGTTATCTATCGGAAGAACAAAAATAACCTAAAGCCTCACAACCCGGAAATGACAGAAATCGGGCATGCAGCATGCCTAGGTGGGTTATTCTCAAGCAAGGTGTATTGTCACCAATCTAGAGAAAATCCTTATTTGTTCTTCTTTCGATTTTTTATCTCCCGGGAATTATGGTGGTCACGACAAAATCCATAGGGTGACAATATATTCGATACGCTCAAGATAAATGAGTGGTCGGTCATGTGTGGACGGGTTGCAAGGTGTTCTTGTTGAATCCTAGTGTAATCCCTCTAGAGTACACTGATCGACAGGTGGTCCCATACCTTGTCTATTGGAATCCAATCTCCAATAAGAACCAGCGGTTTTCGATTTTTTATTATATATGGAGCGTGAGATGCAAGTGTTCTGCTAGATGCTTATTTATTTGATACGAACTATTATAATATCAGATGATTTTGATATCAAAGATATTTGGGTTATAGTAAGGTAAAAATCGTCCATGTTTATGTGTGGGCTGGTCTTACTATTATCTTTTCATTCAAAACGTTTTTGAAAAGTTTAACCAATTGTTCTGTATCTCATGAGGGAAAAACCCGTTTCGTTTTTACGGCGTGGTCTTATGAGATATACTATACTATCAAGCTGTGTTTTAAAATTCGTTTACTCATACTAGTCCCCCGACAGACCCAGAGTTTATTTTCTGTGTTTTGCCAAACACTTTGGCACTCATAGCCCTTGGTCTTAGTAGACAAGTGATCCAGGTATCTAATGGAATCCTTTTGAAGTATAGTGGAGTAAGAGTTCAAGACCCAATCTAGCAGTTATAGCAATCTATAATTATCTAATTGAGTATCTGTATTAACTAGTAATCATGTATGATGATGTATTATGATGATGTTGTACTATGATGTATCAAACCTTGTTATGTAATATATTATGTATTTTGTGAAATTCCGCTGTGAGATCTGATGTTTCCTTATTATTCTGTTCTATTAGTTCTATTTTTTCCTATCTCATCCTCTAATTTCTATTTCTTTAAATAATGACGTGACCTCCGAGGTCATCGAAAGTCGCGCTGTTACAAAAATTTGCCTGGATAATCAGCTAGACACTATGGAAAAAAACCCTTTGAAACTGTTAGTTCCACTTGAACTGTCCTGACTAAGTGTGCAGTCGCAAGCATGTATCTCTTCCGAAGAAGGAGGTACAACAAGATCCATGCTATCTGAAGGAAGTACTATCCAGAAATGAAAGCTAGCAGGGCTGATCAAAGACAGACACAGAAGGAGTACCCAGAAACGTTTGGAAATAAGAAAGAATGGTCTCTTTGACTTCCTCAGGCATGGAAGCCATCGAGACATCAGGGTGCTGGATGAGACGAATCATGAGAAGACTATTCTTCTTATGGATAGAAGAATGGAAAATTTTGGAGTTCGTATCTCCGTCGACTACCTACTTGATCCTCGCCTTCTGGCGAAGATAGTCGTTTTTAATACGAAGTCTGACAAGAAGGCCAACTTGGCTAGCGCCCAAGCTTCTTTATTAGCGGATGAAGGACCCTCATCAAAGGACGATTCTGCTAAGATAAGATTCTCTTCAGCTGCCCTAATGTGATTGAATACATTCTTGAAAACACGCATGTTCCAACCCTTGAGGCAAGCCTTGAGACACTTCAGCTTTCGAGAAAACACAAAAAAGGAGAGCCGAAAATAGTAGAATTCCAAGAATCTTCCATAACTCGACGGAACGAATGGTGGGATCTCCATGTACTCTGGAACCCAAAAAAATACGGACGTGAAAGAGATAAAGGGGAACAATGAAGAATCACAGGAGCATGATCCGATAATGTATGATGCAGATAGGAGATAGAGTACGTGAAGGGAAGCTTAAACCAACCTTCCGATCCGAATACTTTGTCAAGTCTAGAAAAAATTTGGTTAGGTCCTTCCTGATTATTGCACAAAGTGAAGGTAGAACTGATGAATGAAACTTTAGAAAGACTCGTACTAACGATGTAGGCATTGAACTCCGCAACCACAACCCGATTAACAACATTACCTCCCCATTTTTGAGCTTAGCATGCGACTACAGTAAAGTCGCCTCCTAGAACTGAAACTCCAAAATCTAAGTCAGAAAGCGAAAGGATGTCGGACCGAAGGGTTAACCACTCAACCTGATCACACATCGCGTAGATTGCAGAAAAAAATGTAAGATAAGGCGATAGATAGAGTCAAGCAGACTATCAAGAAAAGTTGGTCGAAGTCAAACACCGGGCGAACCACCACATCTTTGGACCAAAGGATCTAAATCTTCCCAGACACATTGTCTAATGCTCCCCCAAAGCCAAGGGATAAGACCACTTTGGTGACTACGTCTGGACCCATAAAAGGCTCTAGAAGAGCAAACAAACAAATAGAATGCTTCCTAACAATGCGCTTCAGCCTAGCCCTGGACACATCATTTACTATGCCATGAACATTCCAAAATAGGAAATTCGTCATCAAGAAATAGACAGAAGGAAGAAAAGAATAACAAAGAAAGAACAGGGCAACTCTAAAGTGAGGGACACCCGCATACAGCTCAGATAAGATAAAGCATGTGACGAGTAGATCTAACAATCTTCTCAAATCCCGCTATAGAGCATGTGCGGATGGTGCGAAGAGTGCGAGGAGCCTCTCTTAGTCGACGACGCGAAGAGCAGAAGTGGGATAGAAGGATAGGTAAATAACTCACAACTTTCGTGGGACCCAAAAAATATCCTGAAACCTTGATCTAGTGGATAAGGCACTAAGATTCTAGATCTCGGAGGATAAGATTTCTTAGTGAATTGGGACGTCGATCGTTGATGATCGCTATCTCATCCTTATTAAGAAAAGAAGAAGAACCAGAAATGGAAGACTTAGTGCAAAATGGTGGGGGTGAGGAACCCAATAGGACAACAGTGACAGAATGCGAAGGTGATAATGTGGTGTTTCCTAGAAGATGCAACACATGTTTATGTATGGACATTACCAAAGCCAGACTGTTATCAGATGTCAGCCCCGCGATAAAGGTAATGTACTGAATCCTAAATTCCAACAGGCTACATATGGTAGAGATAATCTAGGGAGGCCACGTCTTTGGTGCCTTGTATAGTGGACCAATACGGATCGTGTACAACTACGATAGATAGGCTACCCATCCATAGATCCCTTACCCTATCTAGCCAGCGTAAAAACCTACATAGCCTCATTAACCGACACTAAAATAAAAGATTCACTGACGACACGAGAGATGCCTCGTAGTGACTGAAACAAACAACCATAATACTATGCAATAAAACTACTGCCAACTGGTGCCAACACCTCCAAAATATCTCCATGATCAACGAGCAACTCTAACAAGCCAAACATTCGTGACTGCTATGAATTAGCACATTGGTGGCCGTTGAGCCAACAATGAGTACTACCGATGTTGCTAAAAATACACGATCAAAATCAAACGACAAACGGGAAGACTCCAAACCAAACAAGCCATAATGGCCAAACAAGATAGGAACAACGATCTTAAAAGCAACAGCATAACTACTGACGAGGTCAGCAAGCAACAACAGGCAAGGATTATAATAAGCAAGGAATGCAACATATAAGCCACCAACAACAAAACAAGAGAGAGGCACAAAAGGCTTTACCTGCCGAGCAATAAAAGCATGCAGCATGATGCACCTGTTAACCGCTATAACGGACCCAAGACCAGTAAACTTAACAGAACCCATATGATTAATCACGACTAGGCATAAAGATTGCCAAGAAGTCTAAACTTCTATACTGCGAAGAGAAGAGCCATCCAATGTAACAAAAGAGCCCAATATGTTATCCATACCGGAACCCCGGGGACCGAAACCCTCTGCCGCTTCCAAGTTGTCAGTCCGCAGTTCATTCTTCGCTGCCATGCCAAGAGAATAAAACTCTGGCTGTAGACGAAGAATAGGGACGGAAGACTTACGCCAAAGTCTGTACTTAGCGCCTCACAACCACCCCGAATAACCAGCAACCTCCAAAACATAATCAACCCCCTACAAAACTGCACTACCCTCATCCAAACAACAAGCAACACCTGACCATCATCGATGCCCTAGACATCAACACGTAAGCTGTCAAAGGAATTCATGAGAACTACAGGCATAGCTGGCACAACACTAGCTACAACAACTCCAGAACCCGACTGGCTTTACTAGCTTCAAGCGCTAACTGGGTCTTGCACGCTTCGAGCCGCGGGCAAAATTTCCCATCGAAAGCTTCGAAGCACCACCAACCCTGAAACCGGCCGAGGAGAAACTACATCGCAAGCCGAAGGGGGAAGAGAAGGTGTATCCAACCTGGCATTACTAGAAGCCAGCTTAAATACACCCCTATTTGGCCTCGTAATACCATAAACATATGCTGACAACCTGGAAATCACGCCCACGAAGGGTGGGGTGATCAACTCCCCATCACCTCCGAGAACCGCAAACAAAAGCTCACAACTGTCATTCCCAAACACACCATCGTAAATGAGAGAGCCAACTGCAAAACTAGGAATAACCAATTTAGGCCTATCACACGAACCCGTGAAACGTAATCGAAGCGTAAATGAGGTGATGAACTCCTCATTGGCGCTTTTAATTTCATAAGCTGGAAGTGACCCCATTACCACCGAAGAAACCGAATCACTTAGAGTCCCCGAAGGAGAAAGAACAGTGGCGAAATCACCATAATACTCGGGAGTAAGATCCAAGAAACAACGGAACACAAGCATAAACTAAAAGCACACTAGTACCCAAAAGAGGCCACAAAATCAGCCTCACTAATAAATATGAATCGCCAGTGATTTCAATGGTAAATGGTTCAATAACAATAGCCGCTATTGAAGCATGAATCACTTCAATAGGGGAACAAGATTTTAGAAAGAAACCGCGTAGCATGAAATCACTAGTAGTCGAAACAACATCCAAAACCCTAAGTGTGAAATTACGGGTAATAGAGAGCACAAGAGACTCAAAGAGAGCCAATTATTAGGTCCAGAAAGAAACCATGAAAAAGATTAGCAGAAGAGATCGCGAAGAAGAAGAGGAAACTAGATGCGAGAGCTGAAGTTTTGTATGCCATTATTAGAGCTGTTGGAGCTTCAACAGATAAATGGTGAAAATTATTTAACATTTTGTTTCCTTGAGCCTATAATCGATTTAGTTTGAAGGCTTATCTCGAACTCTTGGTTTTCAGTTCCCATCAACGGATTGACTAATGGTTTTTTTTTTCGAACTGGAAGGGGTCTTAGACAAGGTGATCCCCTTTTGCCAATGTTATTTATCATCACCTCTGAGGTTTTCGTCCATGGAGCGCAATCTTTTATTATATCGGGTCAGATTCATCGTTTTGGGATCCCCGGTGGTTGTATGATTAGCTCGTTCTTATCCTTTGTGGACGACATAATTATTTTCTCTAACGGGAATTGTCATTCAATTTGTCATCTTATCTGTTTCATCCGCCAATATGAGAGGTGCTCGGGCCAACTCGCCAACTCGCCGAAAAGTTGGTTCGTTCCTCCAAAGTCTATAACACTAAAGAGGATTTTGTGGATTGGATCCTTATCCGGTTTTAAGGTGGCTTCCCTTCCTTTGCCTTACCTCGGTATTACCATGTTCATAGAATGCAAAATCAATTCAATTTTGATCTTCTGACTAACAAAGCTTAGGATAAGGACTTTCGTTGGAACGCTTCTCCTCTTTCCCAGGCATGTAGATTCATTCTTATTAAGTCTGTCCTTGATTCCGTTAAATCTCATGTCTTCACGGCCATGACTCTAACTACCTCCTTTTTTGGTCTTATCGTTCGTTGGCCTCATCTTTTTTAGGGGAAAATGGACAATGTTAATCGCCATCATTAGGTCTCTTGAAATGTCATCTATTATCCCAACCGAGATGGTGGTCTAGGACTTTGTAACCCTTGAGATGTTTGCATGGCTTACACTTGCAAATTTTGGGTTAGGTTCCATTCGAACGATTCTCTTTGGCTATCGTTTCTACATGCTATGTACTGCCATTTTTTGCCCACTAATTTCTTTGTTTCTTCGCCATACGCTAGTGAGACATGGAAATGGACGCAGTATGTGAATTCCTTCTTTGACTCACACGATAAGGGAATCAGATAAAACTGAGTTTCTTTCTCCTTGCGGGCGGCATGGAATTCCGTTCGAACCATAGATCCTAGAATTCCAGCCTTCTCTTTTATTTGGGATTCAAGCTCCCCTCATAAGGTTTCTATACTTATGTGGAAAACCCTCCATGATGGTTTACCACTCGATATGAGTCTTAGGAGGATCGATATCCCTATTGTGTCTCGTTCTCGATGCCGCGGAGCAGGAGATGTGGAATCTTCTATTTATTTGTTCTTTGAGACCTCTTGTTCTAGGACTGTCTGGTCTTTCTTTAGGAATTTAGTAAGTCTCCAAGGTAATGCCATCACTATTCCAGGATTACTTTACTTGTGGTGGGATGGTATTTCTGGAAGTCCTTTCGTTTTATCCTTTTCCGCCTTATCCCTTGTTTGATTTGTTGGCATCTTTGATGCTCTTGGAACAAGTTAGTGTGTAATGAGGTCATTATGGACTCGTCTTCCACCATTCACAAAGTAAAAGATGATATTTTCCTTGCTTTTTGGGGAAGACCTTTCTTGGGTGTCATTCACTATAGCTTGCAGGGCTTTTCGCATTTTTTCGATGTTTCCATAGTGTTCTTTTCCTCATGCTGGTGTTGTTTGATTGCTTGGTTGTGTTTGGTTGTTGATGTGTGTTTGTATTTTCCTCCTCCTTCTCCCTCTCCATCGTTAATCTTATATCGTGGTTTTGTATGGTAGGCTTTGGCCTAGCTTGCTATTGGTCGAGGATGGCTCTGGTTTTGTGTACTCTTTGCTACTTGGTGGTGCAGGAGCTAGCTTGGATGCCTTTGAAGGTATCTTTGTGTTTGGATGCTTTAGCTTGTTGCAGCTTCTTCCGTCGTCTTGAGTGAGCTTTCTTTGTTGCTGCTTTTCAGAGTATTAGAAGCCTTCTTTCGGATGGAGATGAGGGATCTTCCCTGTTTTTGTGTAGAATTTCTATTTATAATTATACATATGATGTTAGAAGTATATGATGATTACCGAGATAATCATTGGGATGTATCTGAATTATATATATATATATATATATATATATATTACTTTTCCCATGTCTTCAAAGATTTATCTTTAATTTAATTTTAAATCTGGGATGATGACTAAGAAAAAAGGAGTTCAAGATCGATCAATAATGTTGGTATTATTGAAATTGAAAAAAGAATGTATATGTGGCTTGGTTGTGATTATTGTGATCCTTTATCTATCAAAGACACGCATCGAACATTAATATATAATTTTCCGTCGAATAGCTGTCTAATTAATGTAAGTTTTGTTAATGGTTGTTGAATTAAATGTAAAAGTGAGTTTTAAACTATCACTATGTTTAAACAAACAAGTAATTTAGAAAATAATAATAATATGAATTTGACATTAGAAAGAAATTAATTTTTTTTAACTAATTAATTAATTTGATGTTTTAAAAAGTCTGATTGATGTGTTTGGTCAATGTTATCGATGAAGATTACTTAATACTGGAATGAGACCTTTCAACAGAATAATTTGAAAAGAATGTAATATATAAAAAAAGTGATATAATTGTATATATATAATTAGAAATATATATGTCACTAACATAGTACAATGAAAAGGCGTGTTCCTACCTGGTCAGTAATTCGAGGTGTATTCTGATTACTATATCTGTATGTTAACCAATTTTCAAAAAAAAACAACAACATGTATTTATGTATCTAGAAGAAACAAAAATGAGAGATTTTTACGATTAAAAAAAAAGATGGTTTGTCAAGCATGTTTTAACAATTTGTGCGCCTATCGCGTACATAGCTCAAGTTTTTGGTCATTTGTGACGACCGCCCATAACTCCCGCACTATACAAGAGAAATAATGCACTGAAAGGTGTGCAAGGCAGCTATGGACGATCACCAGAGTAGATAAACGTAAGCGAAACCTGTTGTAAACTCTCAGCGCAAGGATAAAATATAATAGAACATATACAACAGGTACTAATAGTGAAGCAGAATCGTTGGACTTTCAGAAAGCGATATCCCATACAAGAGTATAACAATGGTAGTATTTGTGCAATTTGCCTCACTACAACAATCATGGAAATAGCACACAGCGGAAACAAATACTAAATAGTAGTAAAGATAGTACGCCAGCCTCCTGCTCACCTCCGAACAGCAACACTGTTCTCACTTAAGCTACCTGTCACCTACTACTTACTCTGCCTATCCAACAATTGGATGAACAGCCCAAGGTAATAAGAGGAAGCATAAAATCTTGAGTCAGACAATAGTCATAGTGAGCGATAAAACAGCTAACAGACTTCAACAATAAAGTATATGAGAAGGGATGGATAAGCATACTAATCAACCCACGACACCAGAGAAGAACTCAACCTTATCTTCCCCACATCGGACAGTGATAACCTTTACTATAAACAATTCAATCATCCATTCAAGGAAACTAGAACACCCATTCAATCACGGAAAGCACTCATAACATCCAGATTATATAAGTCTCACACAGAAAACCCTAATCGAGTTTGACATTCCCTAAGCACTCTCCTCAGAGGCCTAAACCAATATAAGTTATGCACTCAAAGAACATCTCCCTCAACTTTGGATAACCCATGTGAGATAGTACAAACAGAGCAACCAATCATCCATGACTGACTCCGATTATCACTGCCAATCCTTCTTTGAAACCACCGTTAATCGTATGACGACCAACCTTGCCACATGTCAAGGGCTAATGGTAACCCCAGTTCTAGCATAAGCTCTATATGTCCAACCTTGACAATGTCCAACCTTGACAACTAGGCCTTTCAACGATACCCAAGGTACTCGACCTACAATCGGTCTTTTGGGTGCCCCCATCGTACCCCTGCTTTGAGCCTGCAAGAAAATATGACAATGAAAATCTCTCGGCCTTCAATATCTCTAGTCGTCCAACCTTGACGGCTATTTACTGCTCAAGCGACCTTCTCGAGCAGTCATTATCCACCAACCCATGACCTTTGAGTTGTTACCTCACTCGTCGTTCTATCCTGATCAATGAACACCTTTCAACACTTCGAACCTTCCTACTTAAACTCGTGTCGAAGCTAGAATCATTTTTGACTCAAAAACAAGCTTTGTTTGGTCGATACTGCATTTTATAGCATCTCCAGTCTTTTCACTATGAAAAACTGGCCAAAATGTCAAAGCATCCTTCTACAGCACTTCCGAAATGCTATCATATCCCCTGGTTCAATTCTGCATCAATCCGTCACTGATCCATCAACGATTCGTCATTGACCGACCCGTCAGTCACTGACCAACCCGTCACAAATCCGTTCGATCCATCCCTCAAGATCCATAACCGATCTATCATAATCCCGACCGATCCAGCCCTCCATGACCGATCCATCATAAATCCATCACTGATCATTTCGTCACAGATCTATCACAAATCTGACCGATCCATCACAAATCTGATCGATCCATTCCTCCATGACTGATCCATCATAAATCTGTCACTGATCATTTCCTCACAGATCTATCACAAATCTGACCGGTCCATAACAAATCTTACCGATCCATCCCTCCATGACCGATCCATTCCGTCACTAATCCGTCGCAGATCTGGACCTATCCATTCCGTCACAGATCCATCACAGATCAGGACCGATCCATTCCGTCACAGATCTGGACGGATTCATTCCGTCACAGATCCATCGCAGATCTGGACCGATTCATTCCTATGGTCGAGCCAACTCCTGCATATTACAATTCAACTCCGATTTCGACCAAAACTTTGCCAAATGACGAAAGTTGAAACTAACTCAACCAAAATCATCGAACACAATAATAAACATATCATAACATTACTAACCACATATTACCACAGAAATGATGTAAATCTCACCAAAAACCATTTAAAATGAACATATGATCAAAATGAGAGATCTAACTAATATAAACATGTAATATGACATGAAATTAACAACTAAAACTTGTTAGATTACATCATTGGGTGGTGCATATGAAAATGAACATATAATGGTGTAAATCTGTGGTAAAACATTCTAATTTGATGAGAAACATGCACAAACACTCATATACTTTATTGCATTCATGTGAGAGATGCAAATCACTCATCGATTTAACGAAATAACCTAAAACGATAGAAATAAGGATCCGCACAGCGAGCACTTCGAATCAAACTTCTCAATCCGATGAATTCGCCTTTGAAATGATGTAGATATTGCCTTGAATGGTGTAGATCTTCGATTTCCTCCCTTGGATTTGGATTTTAATGGTGGAAAGGTGTTAGAGGAAGAAGGAGATCAATGCCTCCAAATGAGAGAATGGGGAAGTAGACCTTTTCCCTCCACTCTCACCCCGTATTTATAGGATTCCACTAAGGCTCCAAAACCCGAATAGCCAACTGAAAATCCTTAAAACAACGATTTCTCCCAAACTGCTGAGCCAAATCATTAATGTAACCACTCTACGGAAAGGCAATCATCAATTCCTTTCCAATGGCACAGGTCTCACCCTCTGATTCGACCGGAGTCAAAAGTTATGCCCTATACAAGGATGATAGGAGCAAAATGGTCACAAATAAAATCGGTAAAAATTATGGGCATATCTCACATCCCATAAGCAACATATCAAAAGATGAGAATGATCCAACCCTCAGAGAATGAAATAAAAATATTTTATCATCTTTCGATACGTAAAATGCGGGCTGTTACATCATTGCTCCCATATAGTCACATATCCTTCTTCGTTGAATTAAATTTGCAAGTACTATTCCATGTTGGCCTTTTATCATTAAGTATTTTGGGTACACTTACTTAACACATGTATTCTTTGATAAATGAATCTATGTGAAAAGAAAATGGAAAAAGGCTTATGTGAATAAACTTGTACATATTTTCATAATATAGCAACAAACGAATCAAAACAAGGCTTCAGGAACTCACTGCGTAAAATAACACATCACTTGCTGGCCAAAAGAAAACACATATTTTATAATATATGAGGGCATCCGCGCTTGTATACATGTGTTAATATAAATTATGAAATGTGAAAGCCAAAAAGAACTAAAATAAATATTACTTTCTTACACCTAAAATAATGGCCTATTGTTTCTAGTTCTAATGCACAAAATATATACGTTCACAAAATCCGCAGCACTTATTAACTCAGAGATGCATATAAATAATGTCTGACTATTGGCACCTTAAAATTATTTTCGGGCCACCATTAAAAACTTTTTAGCAGTGAACGACCGACCTCCATTCACTCCTTAACAGCCGCTGTACAAAGCATTATTCGAAAAAAATTGTTTGGCTATGGAGGCCGATAGTGGAGTGCAGGTGCGAATAGTAACACACTAATAAATAAGTAGGATCACCACTCACAATAATATATGGAGACACACAACCCAGTACATGCGCACACCTATAAATACCTATATACAAGAGCATAACACCCAGCCCTGTCCATGAGAATAAATAGTACACAAATGTTTCACGCACACAAGAAAATCACATTGTTACATATAAGACCATTCCCAATAGAGGGTCAGTTGCTTCCCAACTGGCCCCCAACATTGGATCATTAGGCAAGATCGCGGTTGCTTTGGCAACCCCGTGGGTTGCTGAAGCAACCGAGCGGGATACCAAAGCAACCCGGCTAAGAGGCTAAAACTTTGTCCCATTAGCCAGCTTATTTAAAGCTAGCCAGGGGTACAAAGATTTTTTCCCCTTGTCGGTTTTAAATAAGTCGTGTAATAGTTTTTTTAAACCCTTTTTTCGACCATTTATTTTTGATAGTTTTTTCTTACCCTTTTTAACCTTTTTTATAATAGTTATTCTGCTATAATTATACAAACATAGTCTAAAAACTAAACAATACAACTTCTTCTTCTTCAAAATTTTCTGTTAGTAACCTTATTTGCAATGTCAAAAATGTCAAAGGTCAGAAGAAGAGTTCATCTCAGTCTGCTCAAAATCTGCACAACTACCAATCCGAACACCATCATTTTCCTATGCATTCCTCATTTCAGCAAAACCAAACTTCCAACTTTGGTACTTTCCCAAATGTTCCAAACAGTCATTTTCCTCAACAAAACCAGAATTTCTACCATTCCCAGCAAAACTCAAATCATTTTCAAAAAACCCAGAATTCTGGTTCTGCACACAACTTCTCTTTTCAACAAAACTATAATGATCATCACTACGCGTATCCAAGCAGCCAGCAGAAGTTAGTCTCGTCTGATACATCTCCAAACTTAAACCTAAATTGTTTGTTTGGAGATAGCAGTGGAAGAAACGAAGAAACAATAGTCGATGTTACGAAAATTCCAGATTCGTATATGGATTATCTGCTAATTTGATCGCATAAAATTGTCAAATGGTCTCCAAATGAACAAGCTGAACTAGCTTTCTATTCGGTTGAATGCTCCAGAGACAACGTAAAAGGAACGAGTCAAAGTGAATGTAATGACCCGAAAATCCGGTCCAATTTGAGCTGACCAAAAACACAAGTCCAACCCCAAATTAAAATGAAAATCAGGAAATTAATAAAAAGAAAACAGAGGTTGTGGAAAGGTAAGATAGAAACTTAGAATAGAAGAAGAAGAAGAACACAATATCAAAGTAACACGAATCTCACAGCGGAACGAATAAATATATTTCATAACATAACTCTGAAATACAAATCTGTACTTGAATATACATATCATTATCAAAGTACAACACTTACAACACCGTGGAAATAAACTATAGCTATATGATCCTGAAGCCTCCTGCTCCAGCCCTTCCAGTATATCTGTAAATCCCGACTACTTGACTGCCCGTACAAATTTAGGCACCCAAGAGTTTAGGTAAAACAAACAAAATAAACTCTAGGTCAGTCATGGGACTGGTGTGAGTAAAACAGTTTAAAACAGTTCAAGCAGGTAATCGATATCTCATAAGACCACGCTGTATAATGGAACGGGTTTTTCCCTTATAAGAATCCAAATTTTCTTTATATCAAAACCCTTTTGATATTATAATAATGTCTATCAACCACAATAATAATAATCATCTAGCAGAACGCTTTCATCTCACGTTCTACATATATAGTATACAATCAAAACCGCAAGCACGTATTGGGTAATGGATTTCCAACTATGACAAGGTATGGAACCACCTTTCGCTAGTGTACCTCTAGAGAGGAATACACTGGGTTCAACAAGAACATCTTGCAACCCGGCCACACATTACCGACCACTCATTTCGCTTGAGTGTATCGAATGTATATCACCAACGGTTGGGATCAGCAACCGTTTTCCAAATGGGACAACATCAACAATAGATTTTTAGAAGTAAATGAAACTCTAGATCAGGTGATTATACACCCTACTTCGGTGCGACTAACTTAGCCATGCTGCCTGCCCGATTTCTGTCATTTACCGAATGTGAGGCTAGAAGCTACGTTTTATCATCACACCAGATTCACTTTGAATGCCACATCATCAAATCCATCAAATCACCGATTGACGTCCTCAACCATACATTATGTGTTAGCTAAAAGAAGTTTCCTTCTCCGCTTCCACTCTTGGCACGGTTGGAGAAATCAATATATGTGATCGTCTGGAAATACTCTATCAGACATCCGTTCATACAAGTCATCCAGGAACAGGATGAACCGAAGGCACTATTCTGTATACAGGATAGCCCTTGCATAACTCCGTCTTAAATTTCCTTTGGCATATATGATTCGCAAAGCTTATGCCAATACAGAGTGGTTCTTTGGATAATAATCCAACCGGTCTCTCCATATTAACAACGTTAAAATGGTCAAAACTTCGATAGTCTGTGATTTAACTATCAAAGAAAAATACGTGTGCAAACAACGATATCATTTCCAAAGGGAAATTATATCGATCAAACATCATTTAACATTTATCTCCTTAGTTCATTAATTTACTTATCTCCTATTTCCCTATATTCAATGTTTCTTATTTTCTAAATTTGGAAAATATACGTTATTAACAATGGAAAACATTTCCATTTCTTGTTTTCTTTATTAGAAAACATTTCTGGTTTCTTATTTGGAAAACATTTCCAAAGTTTATTCATTGGACTAAGACAGATGTTTAAACAAACCATCGCGATGCCAACTCAAACCAATTCCTTTAATTACTAAATTCACTTAACCATCCTTTACTATCGAACCTTAACCCTTCCTTAGTTAAAAATGAAGTCAATCAAGTTGGGGTAATACTACCTCTCAGACCTTAACTGAACAACGTTTCTAACCTTGAAATAGACAATGTTCACCCTTCTAATTCTTTAACAAACTTCCTTACGTAACTCTCTTCCAAATCTTTTTTATTCAATAATACTTTCCTTCGATAAGGTATATTCGATAACTCTGTTCAATTTATTCTATTCACTTAACTCTTTTGATTTAACTCTATTGGACTAACGCTATTTGATTAACCCTATTGGATTAACTCAATTGGACTAACGATATTGAATTAACTCTATTGGGCTAACGCTATTGATTTAATCATTTCACTTAACTCCTTTCGAATAAACTATATTCTGTAACTCCTTTAACTCTATTCGAATAAACTATATTCGATTAACTCAATTGATTCTATTCGAATAAACTATATTCAATTAACTCCTTTTACTTTCTATTCGAATAAACTATATTCGATTTACTCCTTTAACTCTATTCGAATAAACTATATTCGATTAACTCCTCTAACTCTATTCGAATAAACTATATTCGATTAACTCCTCTAACTCTATTCGAATAAACTATATTCGATTAACTCATTTTACTTTATATTCAAATCACTAAGATTCGATAACTCCATTTGAATAACTCTAGTTCGATTTACTCTAACTGATTTACTCTAACTGGTTTTACTCTAACTGGTTTAACTCTAATTGATTAACTCTAATTGGTTTAACTCTAACAGATTAACTTTGATTGGTTTAACTCTAACTTCTTTAACTCTAATTGATTAACTCTAATTGGTTTTACTCTTACTGGTTAACTCTAATTGGTTTAACTCTAACTGGTTTAACTCTAATTGATTAACTCTAATTGGTTTAACTCTAACTGGTTAACTCTAATTGGTTAACTTTAATTGGTTTAACTCTAACTGGTTAACTCTAATTGGTTTAACTCTAACTGGTTTAACTCTAACTGCTTTAACTCTAATTCGAATAACAAATATTCCATTAACTCTATTCAACTAACTCGACTCGACTAACCCCTTTCGAATAACTAATTCGATTAACTAACTTTCGAATACCATATTCGATTTAACTCCTTTATTCACTTTATAAAGATTTCCCTTTTTACAACGTTTATTCATTTTTAAAGATTTACTTTTAGTAACGGTTCTCCACTTTAAAAATGATTTCCTTCTTATAACAGTTTCCTTTTTTATAACGTTTTCCCTTTTTCTAAATATCTCCTATTTATAAATATTCTAATTTATAAATATTTCTTATTTATAATTATTCCATTTATAAATATTTTATTTTCAAATATCACTTTGAAAATATTCCCTTATCAACATTTCGGTATGTTATGGTATTCAACATATCAAATCACGATGATCAGTATCGTTCAAACACATATAATCGACAACAGATTATATATCACATCATATATTACAATATATGAATCACAGTAAAATAAATGTTGAGGAATCCCGTTGGATTCCTCCAACCTGTCTCCCTGCATCCACAGATGTTATACAATATAAAATCAACATCACTTTCAGTTCCATATGATATATTCTGTTAAACAGAATCAATATAGAAATTTAACTAACTGACTAGCAGTTCAATCAAACAGTCAACACACAGTCAATCAGCCAATATTTAACAGTTCTAAAAATACAACATGAAATTATAAACTTTTCAGAGTTAGTGAGATTTACTCACATTTGCAGTTCATCGTTAAAGAATGATAAACTGTTGTTTGATTTGAATCAAACAGTTTATTTCGCCATAAATTGTAACTAGCTCGGATTCACTCCCAGTCAGCTCCATGGTGTAGTGTCCGTCCACACGATCCCAACGGATCTGACCGTTCGAAATTCTGATATGGTATGGACAAGATAAGATGTTTACAAGTTAGTACACATATTTAAATTTAACATAACCTAATTTATTTAAATTGGGATCAACTTTTATTTCTCTTCAGGCCCATTACCTTTTGACCCGCTACTCCTTCTCTTCCCCATCGAAGAAACAATCCCGTCCTCCTCCAGGTATTTCCACGCACCTTGCTCCGTTCTAAATCCCAAACTACACCTCACTCCTTCAGCAAAACCACCAACCAACCGCACCAAAATCCATCTCTTCAAGGACTCCATCCATCCGCCCAAACTTCCTACCATTCGATGTCCCCCCACGCAATCTCGTTCTACAGCAGTAAACCGCAAATACCAGATAAAGCATCGACAGTTTTTAAATTTCAGAAATTCCAAAAAAAATCCTACTCGATGTTATTTTCCACAAGAAACCCCAATATCAACTCAAAACTCCAATCCGATGCTCGTGTTTCCAGAATCCGTTAACCCTAGTTAACACTGGTTTAAGAACAGCGAACGAAAATGGTTTCGATCCCAACGAAACGTACACTAGCTTGAAGGAGATTGCTCCAGGAGTTCAGAAACATTTATGTGAAAATTTCTAGAATTTCACTTGATTTGTTTGGATTTTTATAAAGTGGCGAATTGGTTTTCTAAAGGAAAGTAGAGGCGCTGAAGCTGTTGACTACAGGATAAATTAGTTAGGGTTAGTGGTAGGATGGTCGTGTATTTATAGTGGATAGAAATATTATTTTTATATTGATTTTATCGAACCGTTACTTGTATTTATCTTCTAAAAATCTGTATGATCATGTACTATACCCAAAAATAACGAAACTGGACATGTAGCTAGAGTTTGACATTACGGTCCCAACGAAACTGGTTTCGTCGAATTCCGACTTCGTATGCTCACACAGCGCATTTTTAACCGTCAAAATACTGACTGTTCCTCACATTAAAATTCCGTACGGCCACATACGAACTCTAAAAATCACGGAACTTGGAATCTAACAATAATTTGATGTTATGGATCCAACAAATTTAGTTTCGTTGAATTCCGACTTCGTTTGCAAAAGTGGCTATTTTTAAAGCTTTGGATGACCTATTTAAATATATAGATATATTTAAATATAATTAAATTAAATATAATTAAATATATATTATCGTATATATATTCACAGTGGAATACCATACAGTTCAGAAAACCCTATATGGATTTCTAACTCGATATTTCAAATCAGGGTCAACCCGATATTCGATTTATATTGAAATTCCTTTTTAAAATATAAATAATTCCTTTATAAATTATAAAGGAATTCAACAGCGACTTTTCTAAAATTTGTTTTGGACGTGAATCAAAATCTACACGTACTAGAAAGATATACTCCACCAGCTCCACATGTTTCTTGTTTCACAGAAATCCGGCTTAAAACGAATCCTGTACACTCAGTTGAAGTTCAAATCGCCAAATAGCGAACTGCAGCGCCATTTCGAGCTCTATTTTAATTATATTATAACTCTACGTTCAAACTGTCGTTTATATAATATATTCGTTATTCAATTTCAATTCCAAGCTGAATTAAATTCCACAGATGATCCAGTTCACACCATATCGCCATTTCAGCCGATTCTGATTATTTCAGAATTAAATATATTATTTAATTCATTATTTTAATTAAATATTCATCATTATTTAATTCTACGACCATTTAATTCACTATATCACTATTTATATAATTAAATTAATTAATTATAATACCTCTGCCAATGCGGGTCATTACAATCTTTCCCACTAAACATAATTTCGTCCTCGAAATTGCTAAAAGGTAGAGAACGACCCTATCGACTGGTTTGAACATATTTGTTCACTTTTTAACTTCAGTTTAAACTGAACCAATTTAGTTTCAATTAAATTATTAATTAATTCTTATCAATGAAAATTTTCAAAAATCATGAAAATTTTCTAACGCCTTAACTTTTTTGAAAAATTTCGTCAGCACCTCCTTTGTACTGGTCAATCGGTCAAACTCCAACTCACCTCTCTGGGCCATCTCCAACTCAAAAGAAAATCAAACAGCCAAGCGGCTTGCCAATTCGGCTTATAAATCTTATATCCAATATAAATATAAACGTGTACCTTTTGTCGGCATATCATTATATCCTTTCCACCTGATATCAATTCAGCGGATACAAGGGTCATCCCAATCAAATTCCAATCTGTTTTTATCCACAACACAACAATTCGCTTATATCCGAGTCAAATATCATTTCAACTCGAGTTTCTTCTCGATTCCCAACTCTTAACTTGATTATCACATTACACTTCAAATTTGAATCTCATAATCCAATTTGTCTTAATATCATTCTAATTCAATCTCAGTTACCACTGTACTGGCTTTACTTTAATTCAAATTTGCTTTCACAAATTTCTGTTAAATTTGTTTTTAATTCAAACTGTCTTTCCCTGTGAGTTTTTAAACAGTTCACTCTTTTCAAAAATCAAATTTTCCTTTTGAACATGTCATTGAGCCCTTAATTAATATTCCATTAGTTAAATCACTTCTCCATTTCTTTATCAATATTTGTTAACCAAATAGTTTCAATAACCATATTGGCCTTTTATGTTGTTGGGAAAACATTTCCGAATATCGCCTTCCTTTATTTTCTAAACTTTTTTAAAAAAATATGCTATTTATAATTGGAAAATACTCCAATTACTTATCTTTTTTCCGATCTCATTTATTTTTATACTTAGGAAATGTCTATTATTTTATTCTCAAGTTTACAATTATTTGGGTTAAAACGGATGCTGTGTAAAACATCGTTACGACAACCCAAATACTATATTCAACTAACTCTTATTCAACATTGATCTTCGAGCCTGGAATCTTACTATTTATTTGTTAATAATGAAATCAATCAAGTTAGGGTATAACTACCTCTCAGACCTTGACTGAATAACATTTATAACGTCAAATAGATATGACTACTTACTCGAATAATCAATACCATACAACTACTTATTCACTTTTAAACACGTATACGCTTCCTCTTTCTATTCTTACTAGATTTTATTCTTAGACTTCCTTTTTGATTTTACTATTCTATTTCTAAGCTCGTTTCCTTACCGACTTCTATATATATATATATATATCGATACGTTGATTTCTAACTATCAAATTATCTTAAAAATATTCTAACTCCTTAAATTCCCGGAAAATTCACCATAACCTCCTTTGTACCGGGAGCATCGGGATATTTCAAATAGCCTCCCTTGGCCCTCACCAATCCAAGGGAAAAAGAAAAAGCCAAGCGGCTAGCCGATATAGCGCATAAAATCTCATATATGAATTAAATACATACCTTTTCGTCGAGCATTCTATCTATTTCACTTTTATATTCGAACATGACATGTTCAAATATATTTTAACTTGCTTATTAACTAATTTAAATCCAAATTTCAAATTTAAGTTCTATAATCGATTTCGAATATCCATTTACAAATCCAATTCACCTTAGAAAAATAAAATAAAATAAAAACTCGATTAACTAATTCCTCTTCTACTTAGTTAATTCTATTCAATTTCTATTCAAATTTTATATATTCAAATTCTATAGTTTAAATTTCATTTGAATTCTATATTCAAATTCTATATATTCAAATCCTATAGTTTAAATTCCATTTGAATTCTATATTCAAATTCCATTTGAATTTCAATATTCAAACTCTATTTCAATTCCATTGAATTTCATATATTCAAACTCCCTTTGAATTTCTATATTCAAATCCTATTATTACTCTATATGAATTCTATATTCAATTTTCCATTATTTAAATCTTCTTTATTCAAATCTTATTTGAATTTCTATATTCAAATCCCCTTTGAATTTTCTATATTCAAATCCCTTTTGAATTTTCTTATTTAAATTATATGTTTGAATTTCCTTTATACAAATTCCTTTTCAAACTTTCTTTATTCATTCTTTAAATAGGTCTCGATTTCATTTCCTTTTGAAATCGATATTTCTACTTTTGGAAAATAGATTTTTCCTTTTCAATTTCACACTTGTATTTTTATTTCTGAATTAAACAATGATAATTCTTTTCACTTCATTCATAAACTTCGTTTATAAAAGAACTATTTATAAACTTTGTTTATAAAGGAACTACTTGTTTTATTTCTTTTAAAACAAGTTAATATTTCAAATCTATTTAAAAATTCAAATTCTATATTTTAAATCCCATTTTGAAATTCAACATAACTTGTCTTTCCCAAAACAAATTCAAAACAGTATCTCTGGTAGTAATTCGTCACTTACAACTCGAAAATGAATACTGATGATGCAGCTGTCATCATCAGAATCTATTTTCCAGCGATCGAAGTGAGTTCAATACTATAAAACCATTTCTAAACATTGCCACCTTGAAATTCATTTTAAAATATAATTCACACTGCTTGTAAAACAATTTAAAATCTCCCAGGATCTTAAATTTTCCTTATTTTTAATCCAAATCCATTTACAAACACTTATCCAATTCTCTAGAGTTTTAAATTCAATTTCTGGTTAAAATTTCAGATTTATCTCATCTGATTTCACGTATTCCACTTATATTAATTCTGATTAGTTATTTACATAACCATTTAATTTATAATCTTACTCGATTATAATAACAACCAATATATCCACTATATTATAATTTTGATATATATATATATATATATATATATATATATATCTTCTCTATATCAAGATATACCTTGGGTAAACTTATTTTAATTTACCCTCTTTTTAAAACATATCATGACGACCCATCGTATTCGAGTGTTTAGTAACTCCTACCGATACAGTGGATCAAACTGATCGACTAGAACTCATAAACAACTCAACCAATGAATCTCCACAATATAAAATAATTTTTATATCAATAACAAATACGTTCACTTGTATACATACACTCAAACTCAATCTAGGGTATTACTAACCCCATCTCTACGTAGTCACGCCACAGAGCCAAGGTAATTCACTTAACTTAAGCTCTGATACCAACTGTAATGACCCGAAAATCCGGTCCAATTTGAGCTGACCAAAAACACAAGTCCAACCCCAAATTAAACTGAAAATCAGGAAATTAATAGAAAGAAAACAGAGGGTGAGGAAAGGTAAGATAGAAACTTACAATAGAAGAAGAAGAAGAACACAATATCAGAGTAACACGAATCTCACAGCGGAACGAATAAATATATTTCATAACATAACTTTGAAATACAAATCTGTACTTGAATATACATATCATTATCAAAGTACAGCACTTACAACACAGCGGAAATAAACTATAGCTATATAATCCTGAAGCCTCCTGCTCCAGCTCTTCCAGTATATCTGTAAATCCCGATTACTTGACTGCCCGTACAAATTTAGGCACCCAAGAGTTTAGGGAAAACAAACAAAATAAACTTCGGGTCAGTCATGGGACTGGTGTGAGCAAAACAGTTCAAGCAGGTAATCGATATCTCATAACACCACGCCGTATAATGGAAAGGGTTTTTCCCTTATGAGAATCCAAATTTTCTTTATATCAAAAACCTTTTGATATTATAATAATGTCTATCAACCACAATAATAATAATCATCTAGCAGAATGCTTTCATCTCACGTTCTACATATATAGTATACAATCAAAACCGCAAGCACGTATTGGGTAATGGATTTCCAACTATGACAAGGTATGGAACCACCTTTCGCTAGTGTACCTCTAGAGAGGAATACACTGGGTTCAACAAGAACATCTTGCATCCCGGCCACACATGACCGACCACTCATTTCGCTTGAGTGTATCGAATGTATATCACCAACGGTTGGGATCAGCAACCGTTTCCCGAATGGGACAGCATCAACAATAGATTTTTAGAAGTAAATGAAACTCTAGATCAGGTGATTATACACCCTACTTCGGTGCGACCGACTTAGCCATGTTGCCTGCCCGATTTTTGTCATTTACCGGATGTGAGGCTATAAGCTACGTTATATCATCAAACCAGATTCACTTTGAATACCACATCGTCTAATTCAACAAATCACCGATTGACGTCCTCAACCATACATTATGTTTTAGCTAAAAGAAGTTTCCTTCTCCGCTTCCACTCTTGGTACGGTTGGAAATATCAATATACGTGATCGTTTGGAAATACTCTGTCAGACATCCGTCCATACAAGTCATCCAGGAACAGGATGAACCGAATGCACTATTATGTAAACAGGATAGCCTTTGCATAACTCCGTCTTCAATTTCCTTTGGCATATATGATTCGCAACGTTTATACCAATACATAGTGGTTCTTTGGATAATAATCCAACCGGTCTCTCCATATTAACAACGTTAAAATGGTCAAAACTTCAATAGTCTGTGATTTAACTATCAAAGAAAAACACGTGTGCAAACAACGATATCATTTCCAAAGAGAAATTATATTGATCAAACATCATTTAACATTTATCTCCTTAGTTCATTAATTTACTTATCTCCTGTTTCCCTATATTCAATATTTCTTATTTTCTAAATTTGGAAAATATATGTTATTAACAATGGAAAACATTTCCATTTCTTGTTTTCTTTATTAGAAAACATTTCTGGTTTCTTACTTGGAAAACATTTCCAAAGCTTCTTCATTGGACTTAGACAGATGTTTAAACAAACCATCGCGATGCCAACTCAAACCAATTCCTTTAATTACTAAATTCACTTAACCATCCTTTACTATCGAACCTTAACCATTCCTTAGTTAAAAATGAAGTCAATCAAGTTGGGGTAATACTACCTCTCAGACCTTAACTGAACAACGTTTCTAACCTTAAAATAGACAAAGTTCACCCTTCTAATTCTTTAACAAACTTCCTTACGTAACTCTCTTTCAAATCTTTTTTATTCGATAATACTTTCCTTCGATAAGGTATATTCGATAACTCTATTCAAAATTTTCTATTCACTTAACTCTTTTGATTTAACTCTATTGGACTAATGCTATTTGATTAACCCTATTGGATTAACTCTATTGGACTAACGCTATTGAATTAACTCTATTGGACTAACGCTATTGATTTACTCATTTCACTTAACTCCTTTCAGATAAACTATATTCGATAACTCCTTTAACTCTATTCGAATAAACTATATTCGATTAAGTCAATTGATTCTATTCGAATAAACTATATTCGATTAACTCCTTTTACTTTCTATTCGAATAAACTATATTCGATTTACTCCTTTAACTCTATTCGAATAAACTATATTCGATTAACTCCTCTAACTCTATTTGAATAAACTATATTCGATTAACTCCTCTAACTCTATTCGAATAAACTATATTCGATTAACTCGTTTTACTTTATATTCAAATCACTAAGATTTGATAACTCCATTTGAATAACTCTAATTCGATTTACTCTAACTAATTTACTCTAACTGGTTTAACTCTAACTGGTTTAACTCTAATTGATTAACTCTAATTGGTTTAACTCTATCTGGTTAACTCTAATTGGTTTAATTCTAACCGGTTTGACTCTAATTGATTAACTCTAATTGGTTTAACTCTAACTGGTTAACTCTAATTGGTTTAACTCTAACTGTTTTAACTCTAATTGGATTAACTCTAACTGGTTAACTCTAATTGGTTAACTCTAATTGGTTTAACTCTAACTAGTTAACTCTAATTGGTTTAACTCTAACTGGTTTAACTCTAACTGCTTTAACTCTAATTCAGATAACAAATATTCGATTAACTCTATTCAACTAACTCGACTCGACTAACCCCTTTCGAATAACTAATTCGATTTACTAACTTTCGAATATCATATTCGATTTAACTCCTTTATTCGCTTTATAAAGATTTCCCTTTTTACAATGTTTATTCATTTTTAAAGATTTACTTTTAGTAACGGTTCTCCACTTTAAAAATGATTTCCTTCTTATAACAGTTTCCTTTTTTATAACGTTTTCCCTTTTTCTAAATATCTCCTATTTATAAATATTCTAATTTATAAATATTTCTTATTAATAATATTCCATTTATAAATATTTTATTTTCAAATATCACTTTGAAAATATTCCCTTATCAACATTTCGGTATGTTATGGTATTCAACATATCAAATCACGATGATCAGTATCATTCAAACACATATAATCGACAACAGATTATATATCACATCATATATTACAATATATGAATCACAGTAAAATAAATGTTGAGGAATCCCGTTGAATTCCTCCAACCTGTCTCCCTGCATCCACAGATGTTATACAATATAAAATCAACATCACTTTCAGTTCCATATGATATATTCTGTTAAACAGAATCAATATAGAAATTTAACTAACTGACTAGCAGTTCAATCAAACAGTCAACACACAGTCAATCAGCCAATATTTAACAGTTCTAAAAATACAACATGAAATTATAAACTTTTCAGAGTTAGTGAGATTTACTCACATTTGCAGTTCATCGTTAAAGAATGATAAACTGTTGTTTGATTTGAATCAAACAATTTATTTCGCCATAAATTGTAACTAGCTCGGATTCACTCCCAGTCAGCTCCATGGTGTAGTGTCCGTCCACACGATCCCAAGGATCTGACCGTTCGAAATTCTGATATGGTATGGACAAGATATGATGTTTACAAGTTAGTACACGTATTTAAATTTAACATAACCTAATTTATTTAAATTGGGCTCAACTTTTATTTCTCTTCAGGCCAATTACCTTTGGACCCGCTACTCCTTCTCTTCCCCATCGAAGAAACAATCCCGTCCTCCTCCAGGTATTTCCACGCACCTTGCTCCGTTCTAAATCCCAAACTACACCTCACTCCTTCAGCAAAACCACCAACCAACCTCACCAAAATCCATTTCTTCAAGGACTCCATCCATCTGCCTAAACTTCCTACCATTCGAAGTCCCCACATGCAATCTCATTCTATAGCAGTAAACCTCAAATGCCAGATAAAGCATCGATAGTTTTTAAATTTCATAAATTCCAAAAAAATCCTACTCGATGCTATTTTCCACAAGAAACCCCAATATCAACTCAAAACACCAATCTGATGCTTGTGTTTCCAGAATCCGTTAACCCTAGTTAACGCTGGTTTAAGAACAGCGAACGAAAATGGTTTCGATCCCAACGAAACGTACACTAGCTTGAAGGAGATTGCTCCAGGAGTTCAGAAACATTTATGTAAAAATTTCTAGAATTTCACTTGATTTGTTTGGATTTTTATAAAGTGGCGAATTGGTTTTCTAAAGGAAAGTGGAGGCGCTGAAGCTGTTGACTACAGGATAAATTAGTTAGGGTTAGTGGTAGGATGGTCGTGTATTTATAGTGGATAGAAATATTATTTTTATATTATTTTAATCGAACCGTTACTTGTATTTATCTTCTTAAAATCTCTATGATCGTGTACTATACCCAAAAATCACGAAACTGGACATGTAGCTAGAGTTCGACATTACGGTCCCAGCAAAACTGGTTTCGTCGAATTCCAACTTCGTATGGTCACACAGCGTATTTTTAACCGTCAAAATACTGACTGTTCTTCACATTAAAATCCCGTACGGCCACATACGAACTCTAAAAATCCCGGAACTTGGAATGTAACAATAATTTGATGTTGCGGATCCAACAAAATTAGTTTCGTTGAATTCCGACTTCGTTTGCAAAAGTGGCTATTTTTAAAGCTTTGGATGACCCATTTAAATATGTAAATATATTTAAATATAATTAAATTAAATATAAATAAATATATATTATCGTATATATATTCACAGTGGAATACCATACAGTTCATAAAACCCTATATGGATTTCTAACTCGATATTTCAAATCAAGGTCAACCCGATATTCGATTTATATTGAAATTCCTTTTTAAAATATAAATAATTCCTTTATAAATTATAAAGGAACTCCACAGCGACTTTTCTAAAATTTGATTTGGACGTAATCAAAATCTACACGACGAAATCCCAATTTTTCTCTTCCACTAGAAAGATATACTCCACCAGCTCCACACGTTTCTTGTTTCACAGAAATCCGGCTTAAAACGAATCCTGTACACTCAGTTGAAGTTCAAATTGCCAAATAGCGAACTGCCGCACCATTTCGAGCTCTATTTTAATTATATTATAACTCTACGTTCAAACTGTCATTTATATAATATATTCGTTATTCAATTTCAATTCTAAGCTGAATTAAATACCACAGATGATCCAGTTCACACCATATCGCCATTTCAGCCAATTCTGATTATTTCAGAATTAAATATATTATTTAATTTATTATTTTAATTAAATATTCATCATTATTTAATTCTACGACCATTTAATTCATTATATCACTGTTTATATAATTATATAAATTAATTATAATACCTCTGCCAATGCGGGTCATTACAGTGAAAATTCATTTTGGAGTTCTGTTTCGAAATTATTCAATGGATGTACTCCACAAAACCCGTCAAGATCCATTGACTCTTTGAAGTAGTCTTTGAAGGGAATAAAGGTTAACTGCCGGCGTTGGAAGGGGGTAGGTTGACCTAGAAAGTAGACAACAAAGTGGTGCTAATGACATGGGTTTGGTACTTCTCCTTACATAATTTATTCAAATTTTGTAGTATCTTATATTTGTATCAACTTACATGAATTCATGCCACACAGCTAAACCAAGCAAATGCAGTGTACATGACTGAACTGGAAAACCAATCTTTCAACTTGAACAATTGCTACGCCATACTTTCAAGGGAGGAAAAATGGAGCAATGTATGCCAAAAACATTCAGAATCGCTATTTATGCAAGCCCCAGTAGTTCGGATCCCTAGGAAAATACCACATTTATGACTAGCTTGGGTGGTAGGCCACCAGGAAAATATAAATCGAAGAAAAAACTATCGCCGATTATAGTTCTTACTATAAACAACCAAATAGTTGAATGGTTTCTTCTGAAGAAGTGAACAAACTGTTAGCTGAATCAAAGGAAGCTAAGAGATTTGAGACAACATTGGAAAAATAGCGAAGACATGAAGAAGTCCAAGGACTAAGAGAGCACAAATTGGATTTAAGAAATCATGAATCAGCTTGACTACAACCAACTAATGATATGTCACTTATAAGTTGCAACCTTGATATGTTAAACCCAATTCGATGTTCGTATATAGACAAGGAAATAGAGGAGTACTATAAATGCCTCAGGGAATAAGATGTAGTTCAGTTTGGCATCTATGGGTTTAGTTTTTTGTTTTTTTTGGCATAACCGACCAGTTTTCAAAGTGTTAGACCAAAAAATGGTCCTAACACCCAATTGATAATGTTTTGTAGAGAATAATGAGGAATCGTGAACGAAAAGCAAGAAAAATCAATCAACACACGGAATTTATAGTGGTTCGGCGTTAACAAGCCTACATCCACTTCACAGCTTCTCAATTCATTCAGAAATTACAAATACAATGAGTATTGACGCTCAAGCACTCAATTACAATGAATAATACTCTCCGAATTCATTGATTTTATTAAAGAGGATGAAGGTTCTTCGTTGGTAGCCATGGCTGAAATAAATAGAGCTTCCTTCAGGCTCCAAAAAGTCCCCTTCTATGATGTGTTGTATGTGTATTTATAGGTAGAAATTCGGTTAGGGTTGAGTGGCCACGTGGCAGCTTCAGAGTAAATCTCGGAAGTAGTGGAGAACATGGGGAAGTGGTTACCAAGTCATGCTTTGCCAAGTGGAGTCCGATCCGCAATTGTAGGAGTCGGTTATGCCAAGAGAAGAGGTCAAACTCCGTGTGCAGAAACAGGTTCAGTCAGTTCGGATCGGATCCGAACCGAACCGGTTGTTCGAGCAGATTGCCAGCACGCACTTCTGTGCAGAATACTTCAGGAGGTTCGGGTAGAGGGTACTCCGATCCGATCCGGAGAGGGGGATCCGATCCGATCCGAAAGGAGGGATCCGATCCGGAGAGGGGGATCCGATCCGATCCGAAAGAAGGGATCCGATCCGATCCGAATAGGGGATCCGATCCGGTTACATTTGCATGTATAATTCAAATTTTCCATCTTTCTATCACTCCATCCAAGTGATCGCCAATCAATGTAAGTTCATACTCAAGTCCCTGGCTTTGGGTAGCCTGGTCACAAAGCAGGCTAACACAAAGTGACCGCAAACAAGTTTATTATAACTAATAATAAATATAAATAATACAGGAGGTTGGCGGTTACTAACCTACTACAAATACAGTTTTTAAGGTGGACCGTCCACTGTCATCCTAACTAGGTTACAAAACTGGAGTTATTTGTTGTTTTACCGTTATTCATGTTCTAATACTTAAGATGACGTGATGTAGTAGTCGTAGATTTAAGTTTTCCAAGTTTAGAAGTAGTTATGGTTGTTGTAAAAGTTTATTAATTGAATTCGGTGTTTAAGTCAATACTGTCATTACAATAATTGTGTTAAGCTTATCTGTTGTAACTAATTCTTAACATCTATTAGGATAATCATGTCATAAGTTTTAAAAATGGAATTATTAAATGATACATAATAGCTAAAAAGTAAACATACTAGAAAACATAACATTGGTAATTTAACTTGAGTCAATACACACAGTAATCAACTTACTACTGGTTTCCCATATGCTCCCAATAGTGTTCGACTAATTCTTCCCTTAAATCTAGATGGGACTGAGGATCTCGAACGTCTTGGATACGTTGCATGTATTCTGCAAAAGTATTCGGGTCCTTGTATGGTTTACTCCTAAACACCACTGCAATATCTGGATAGTTTCTAAGTTGAAGTTCGTATGCTCCCCTTTCTTCTTCAATAATTATATTATGTAATATAATACAATAGCACATGATATCATATATAACTACTTGATCACAATAGTACACTTCCTTTCTTAATATATGAAACCATCCTTGAAGTACTCCAAATGCTCTTTCGACAATTCTCTTGTTTTTGTGTAAATTTTGCTTCTTCGGCATTGTTAGGATTTTAAAACGCTTACACAAGTGTTTTCCATTTAGGATAAATGTCATCTACCAGATAATAACCAATAGAATGATCTTTGTCTCCAATTTTATAGTTGCATGGGGGTGACAAATTGTTGTACAAGTCATTAAATAAGTAAGACCGTTGTAGGACATTAATATCATTTAGAGAACCAGGTACCCCAAAAAAGGCGTGTCATATGTACAAATCGAATGAGGTAACGACTCTTAACACAAATGTTGCCTTTTTGCATGAACTTTGTACTGGCTGTGTAATGTTTCTGGACAAATCTTTCACGTCCATTGCATACAATCTAAGCTCTCCAACATACCTTAGAATCCATGTTGAGCACCCATTGCTAAAAATCTGCCAATGTCGTGCGCCGTTGGGATCTTAGATACTCTTAGCCAAAGATGATAATAACGGTTTTGCAAAATTCTTTCATACATATGACTGCCGCTAAATCACCGATTCTTATTTTTGTCATCATACGAAGTACAACAATGACTTTTATAAGGGTGAAACTCCTAGTTTGTTGATTCCATTTCTTTATGCTTAAAAAATATGTTTGACGCATATACATTGTCCATAACTCGATTAAGTACATTCTTCAGCATATGAAATCTACAATGAAAATACACGTATCCATATATCGAAAATAATCCTTCATTAAATTATTGGGCCCTCCAGCATAGTCACCTTCGTAGCGTAAATCTTTTCTACTAACCACACTTTTTCCTTGGGTCGATGCTAAGCTCTCTGCGATATCACATTCCATCACAGCTAATGTTTCACCCTGATACATTAATTGCTGCTTATTGAATTATTCTTGATCCTGATCCTTAGAAATAGAAGATGATAAAGAAGAAGAAGACGAGAGGCACCATAATCTTTTTAAAGCATTCTTGGAGTTAATGTCATTTGAATGAAATGAATAATGTTTTGGTTAAGTTGAATGGAGTGTTTTTTTAAAGCAATCACGGAGATTGGTAAAGTTATTGGTACTTTCCTTGTTGAATAGAATATTTATTTAAAGTACTTTTTGAAATTATGTTAGTGATAGGTGTAGTCTATATTAATACTGTATATGTTGTGTTCACCAATAAAGCTGTGTGGGTGATTGGTACAGTGCATGAACTATTCAACATTAAAGCTATGTCAATGATTGGTACAAAGCATGTATTTTCCAGCATTAAAGCTATGTTTGTGATTGGTATAGTGCATATTGTTTTTTTAGCATTAAAACTATGTCAGTGAGTAGGCCACTATAACCACTTTGCACTGTCTATCTTGGAAACGCCACTGTGGCCACATTGCACTATCTATCTTGGATACGCTACTGTAACCACGCTATCATGTCTTTACTGGATACCACATTGCAAGGTTGTATGATCATAACTTTATGCTTTATAAACGACGTTTGAACGCATATTTTATATTTAACTAAAAAGGAGCTCTTAACATCGAGATAGTTTGCAGTTTTACGTTTTGAATTTTAAATGAATGTACTGGATCGAATATAAGTCGTAATCTTTTGAAACAAGAATCGTTCGCATATATAAAATTGTATGTTTCTAATGGAATAGAAAGTCATGTTTTAATATTGTTGATTTTGAGTTATGTCCAATTTAAATTTTCTGATAGTCGCTATGGAATTGTTTATAAACTGTAACGTATATTTATGTAAAATAAATATAATGAAGACAACCTCCACTAACTTTATATTTTTCTACTTATCAACGAAAATGCTTATGTTTAAATAAAGTATAAAATCATAATTACCCCATATTTTTCATACATCATAGAATAAAACACAAGTTCAAACAACCAAATAAAATAAACGAATACCATAAGCTTATTAATCCCCATATCAATTAGCCAACTATAGAGAATTTTTTATGATTTGGGACCAACAAATTCCTTATCGTATTCCAATACGTAATGAGAGTCAAAAGTTGCTTTAGTTGCTAAATATGTCTTCAACTTTAACTGTCTCGATAATCTTACGGTATCGATCGCAAGCTTCTGTAAAACGACAATAAGCCATATGGATTTCAACTGAATATCGTCCAGCAGGGTATGTACATTGGTTGTTATGTAATCTTGTGATCGTTGCCTAATACTCTTCATGGGTTAGACTCCTTCCTATTTGCAACAGTAACTTATCTCTTCGATCAACTTCAATATAGGCTTTCACGGGGATATGTAAATCCTGAGAAGAAAATTCAGTACTCGAAGTACTGGAGCTTGATGTACAGGGGTTTTGATGAGCAAGCACACTCGTTTGCCTCGCATGGTATGATCCTGGATGTGGTTGTGGATTCTGTATTTCGATATTTCTTTTTGTAGCACAGACTAGTTCGTTCTGGAATACTTCATCCACCTCTTCTATTTGTGCGTATGAAACAGATCCACCCTCTTTCACGTCCTCTTTGTTCAGTTAATACACATCGAACATTCTCCCTATATTTTCATCACTTATTTCCCAATTGTCCATTTAACCTACATGTGACACCCCACGTCCGTTAATGTCACTCATTAAGAGAATGCATTAAGTTTCGTGAAGCGTTATAGGTAAATAGAAACAGAAATATTACAAGACAGATATAGAATAGCAGCGGAATTTAAATTTTTATTAAAACATAAATCATCGTGGTTTAAAGCATAGTTACATCATAAGCCTGAAATGCATAATGCTTAGTACATCCATTTAAAACTTCGGTCTTGTACTAAAATCATTAGAGTACAAAAATATAAGAAGCATAATCCCCAAAAACATAGCCATAGTAGAGAAGGTACAAGTCAGGCAGTACATCTATGCGGCTCCAAGCAAAACTAAGCAGAATCCTGATCAATCTTGCATATTCCCACCCTGAGAACCTTGGGGGGACATAAGAGAAAGAAGAGGAAACAAAATAGATCAGACATAAAGTCTGGTGAGTCCAGTTACTTTTAGCATATAAATAAGTAACTGTATCATGACAGGCATATAAACTGGATGAGAGAGATAACAGCATATAAGACAGATATGACAAGGTAAACAAGATAAACATGATAGAATAAATAGTACTTCCCTAACAATTTGCCTACTTTGCACCAAAACTTGTACAATAGATATGTAACAGGACTACATACTCCCTGATTACTTAACAGAAACAGGATGATCCCAACAGAAATATAATGGTAGTTTAGGTGTTCTCTAGTAAAAGGTTTTAACCCAAACAGAATTAACCGGTACCTAAACAGAAATAATGGGTGTTAGCCAGACAGAAACACAGGTACCCACAGAAACAAACAGGACTAGATGTACCCTATTTACTACCCCCAATCGATCGGCTCCCTATCCCATAAATACCCTATGTCGGCCCTACAGTAGGGTGTATTACTTCCTAAAGTGGCGGCCTACAGAAGGATACAAACCTATTTTCTGGTGCTACAGTGGTTTATTTTCCTAGTTGTAGGTCGTACTCATGCATGCACATGAGTTCGTTGAAACGCGCCAGTACATACCTCCTCTCAGATGAACCTCTGACAATCAGTTCAGTAAGCATTCCCTGACCCCCACCTAGTGCGGGGTCCCCCTTTAATACCAGAATGGGTTGTTGAATAATATGGGTCCCACCAACAAATGTCACAAGCCAACCCTTACAGATCTTGTGTCCCCAACTAACAAGGATTTTGTCAGGTCATGCCAAACAGATTTAACAGATTCACATTACCCCCTACAGATTTATAGGTTAAAATTTACAAGTTAACGGGTCCATATAACCCCAACAGATTTAACAGGTTAAGTTTTCTAAATTAACAGGTTCGTATAACCCCAACAAATTTAACATTTTTACTTAACCCCCACCGATTTAACAAGCTACTTAACCCCACCGATTTAACAGGCTTACTTAATCCCACATTATGTTTACTTAACCCCACATATTTAACAGGCTCAAACAATCCTTATGGATTTAAACAAGTTAAGTATTACAAGTTCATTATCGTACATTCATTTATGGTTATAATGCGCAAGACCTCCCATACTAAGTCTACCACTTGTGGATGTTGGATATGCCGGTCGTGTCCGAGCAGACTTCTCCCATAAGTTGGACTTAACCTCGTGTCTTAGCACCGTCACGTGTTTATGCACTTAGAGCCCTCACATTAGATTCACCACTTGTGGTCGTTGGATATGCCGGTCGGGTCCGGGCAGACTTCCACCACAAGTGTAATCCAACCTAGTCTCCAAGCGCGATAACAATTTTCTAATTATTGTAATTCTAGGCATCTTCATTCATTAACAAGTATTCCTATTTCATTATATGTTTTCATGCCCCTTTTCCAAGTCATATTCATCATGTGTTATATGCCCAAATTAAGATCATTAATCACAGTTTGGCTTATGCCCAAAATCCATATTCATGCTATCAATTCAAGTTCTGTCCCAAATTCCCCAGTACAAGTTATGCCCCAATTTTAACGGATTAAACAAGCTTCACAGATTCTTTATAGTTCCAATAGCATGTTTCGCTTAATCTTAAATTAAGCCTACAGATTTTTTTGTCCCAACCCACAAGTCATAATTTACCATATAAATCATGCTCCACTTTTTTTAGTCCAATTTCGCAATATAGTTTATGTCCCCGAATCCCAATCGTGATTCATAGTACAATTTATGCCCCTAAAATACCATTTCCAATCATTCCCAATTTAACCCAATTTCATTCATACGCATATTTCAACGATATCGGCCTACGCTCGAAAATAGCCTGGCTATAAAAATTAAAAAGGGAATGAGAGAGAGGGAGAAGGACGGAATAGGCATAAAATCCACAGTAATAGAAATGGGCATATGATAGCTGAAATAGGCATATAAGAATAGATCTGATGAACAGATATATGCATATAAGAACAAATCTGATGAACAGAAATAGGCATATAAGAACAGATCTGATGAACATGTAATAACAGGATTGATTATGCATAGTGTCATGATAATAAACAGACATGATGAGATCTAATCAGTGAATTAGATATACAAATATAGCAGATTTGATATGATTCCAATAGTCACAGGCTTAGATCTAATTCATAGGCATGTCACTGTTGCATTTTAATTAATTTTATCTAAAAATAACGTAGACTCACTGTGACTGGATCTAAGAATAGGACAATTGATTGTAGCTATTGAAGAACAGATCTCTGAACTTGAACGTTTGTTGAAGAAGATTAAACTATTTTAATCTAGGCAGAGGCAACATCTAGTTCTCCATTGTTTTTGGGGTGTAAAAACAAGAGAAATGGGGTCTTATTTATAGCCTAGGGTCAATGAATCTAGTCAAGAAAGGAGTCCACGTATGAAAACAGAATTCTTCCCAGATTTGTATGGGGTCGACCTCCCCCTTTGGGTGTCGACCCCAAAGAGCCTGGGTCGACCCCTGAGTCGACTCCCAAAATGGGGTGGTTCTTCTATTCCCCGTCCTATTTACTGTTTTGATTTTTTGATTTTTTTATATTTTAATTTATTTTTATATATATAATTCTCTTGTGCGTATACAAACTTCTAGGCTTAATAACTTCTTCACACGATGTCCATTTTACGCAAACCAGGTGTCTACTTTGACCAGAATTCCGTGAAGAACGCAATGGCGCAGTCCATTTCATTTAATTCTGAATATTAAATTAATTATTCTTTAATTTACCATCTTTAGTGTTGTTAAAATTATGGGGTGTTACATTCTCCCTTCTCAAAGGATTTCGTCCTCGAATTCTCTAAGTTAAGAAGAATGTATATCCTACCATCCATCACCCATCTACTCATCCACCAATCACAAGCATCAATTTTCCTTAAAGACTTCTAAAGCTTATATGAACATATGCAAAGATGTGTGTGTATATGTACTAGTTCTAATGCAAAGATCAGGCGACCTACTGATTTAGTCGACCTCCTTACTGCAATGTATGTTAGTGTCATGAATCCAACATGTATGCAAATAATCCTATTATAACATGTAAGTTCTATATGTTTGCACAATCATCCATCAAAATGCAACATCTATATGATGGTACACTCACTTTCATCAATTAAAAGAAAAATTGCACACACATCCATATGCAGTATGAGAGCGACTGAGCCGATCTAGTGCCTAATGTGTGTGTATATGCATCCATGAGCAACCACTAGCAAACATTTGCATCCATCAAACATAACATGTCTCAAACACATGTTTACATCCATGGAATTTCTACCTAAAGGTCGAAGATTCGATTGATAGGATACACACGAATGACAGAAGCAAGTTCGAATAAAATCTTGGAAAAAGAAGTTAAGAACAGAGTCCCAAAATGAAAAGGGTATGAAGCGCGATCTTTGTCTTTAGTCTCCAAAGTTGCATCCTAGCTGTCTTCTTCCCATTGCACTTTCATTAACCTAATCTCTCTGTTGCGCAGTTTCTTAACCTCTAATCCAAGTATACTGGTAGGAACTCGTCTAATTATCGCCTCTCGTTCTACCTCTACTTCCTCTAGCATGTTCGGTTCAACTACCTCCGTTGTATTGTGCAGACACTTCCATAAGTAAGAAATGAGGAAAAACATCATGAATTTCCATACATATGAGAAGCGAGCTGTACGCCTTAGTTGAGAATACCACTGAAGCACCCCACTCAGACATGCTTTGCCTAATAAACCCTTTCTCAAGCAGCTCCTCTACTTGCTTGCTAAGCTCCCTCCTTTCCCTTGGATTTGTATGGCGCACAGGCAATGCAACTGGCTTGGCATTGTCCACCAAGTATGTATGGAAATCAATCTCATGCCTTGGGGTAAGCCCCGAGCCTCATCAAAAACATCAGGATACTCACAGACTACTAGTACCGATTGCAGATCATCAATAAAGCATCAAGTGACTCTAGGAAACTAAGCATAACAGACCCCTTAGGGTCACAAGAAAACTCGAGGGTCCTCCCATGGCAAGTAAAAAAGTCTAACGACCCACCTCTAACAATCCAGAATGGTAAGATACATGGCTAGGCAATCCATCCTTAGAATCAAACAGTATCCCATAAAACCAAGCACATATGCGTCGCATTCAAACTCGATGCCTAACACAGATATTCACAAACCCTAACAAATCATAGACAAATGAGCCGTACCCCTAATGGGGTTTGAGAAAACAACGGGATCCAAAACCATAATAGTACTAACTTGCAGAGACTCAACTACAGAATCAGATATGAAGAGTGCGAAGCACCAGAATCAAAAAGAGTTCTAACAGGATGTTCGGAAAGAGAAATCAAACCTTAAATAGAAACTTTCCTACCTCTATCCGATAAATCAGCCACGAAAGCATGTACTTGCCCTCTTGAAGACCCTGCCCTTGCTTCTTCGGGCACTCCCCAGTATAGTGTCCGACTTTACCACAGTTGAAGCAAGCATTCTTCGTTTTTCTGCAGTCTTTGACCAAATGATCCATGTTCCCACAACTATGACATTTCTTTTTACCTTGAGCTTTGTCGTGCTTTCCGCCCTCTTGTTGTTATTCTTTCCTGGGCCACACTCTCTTGTTTTGTGTTTCCTCAACCTAGCCTCTTTCTTTTCACCTTTGACTTCTTCATGCATCAAGGCCATATCAACGAGCCTTTCAAAAGTTTCTCCCATCGTAATATGGAACATAGTTTACCCATAGAGGGGTTCATTTGGTCCTCTAGCAAACCGTAAAGCTTTCTTGTGCGGGATATCTACTAGCTCCAACCCAAACCTTGTTAATTGGTTGAATTTGTTAACGTACTCTTTAACAGTCATGCCTGCTTGCTTGAGCGCCAAGAACCTTTCCATTTGCAAGCTTTTCTCAGCTTGAGAAAGAAACTTCATTTCAAACCTCTGTTTAAAATCATTCCAAGTCTCTACTAGATGCTCTGCTTGCGTCACTTCCCACCAGAACGAAGCTTCATCGTTTAGTAGCCAGGCGGCTAACTGAATTCGAAAATTCCAAACAGATCCTCTGTCTCTTTTAGCCAATTTCTTGCCTCTACAAAAGTCTCGGTTCCATGGAATGGCTTTCGTCCCATAGCACAGAAATCTTTGCAGATCTTGGAGAAATTATCTGCACGCAGAGGCGGAGGAGGAGGAACAACGGGTGCAGTTGGTGGAGGAACGTCAGTTTGGCCACCGGTAGGTGCTGTGGCCTCTAGATGCCTACGGAACCAACTTGGTATCGTAAAGCCCTCAGGAATATTAGATTTCCCAGGCATGTTGAAAACAAAAAAAGGATTCAAATAGAGAATCAAAAGATATTACATATGGCTTTGGGGAATATGTTTTTTGAAGCAGACTTTTCTTTTGAAAATGCTTTCTTTTAAAACCTTTTCGAAAATATTTTTCAAAGTCTTTTACCTGATCTGGTAACCTTCAGCTTTGATACCAAGTGTGACACCCCACGTCTGTTAATGTCACTCATTAAGAGAATGCATTAGGTTTCGTTAAGCATTATAGGTAAACAAAAAAAAAATATTACAAGACATACATAGAATAGCAGCGGAATTTAAAATTTTATTAAAACATAAATCATCGTGGTTCAAAGCATAGTCACATCATAAGCCTTAAATGAATAAAGCCCAGTACATCAATTTAAAACTTCTGTCTTGTACTAAAATCATCAGAGTACAAAAATAAAAGAAGCACAATCTCCAAAAACACAGCTATAGTAAAGAAGGTACGAGTCAACAGTACATCTATGCAGCTCCAAGCAAAACTAAGCAAAATCCTGATCAAGCTTGAGTATTCCCACCCTAAGAACCCTTGGGGGGGAACGGAAGAGAAAGAACAGGAAACAAAATAGACCAGACATAAAGTCTGGCAAGTCTAGTTACTTTTAGCATATAAATAAGTAACTGCATCATGACAGACATATAAATTGGATAAGAGAGACAACAGCATATAAGACAGGTATGACAAGGTAAACAGGATAAACATGATGGAATAAATAACACTTCCCTAACACTTTACTTACTCTGCACCAATACTAGTACAACAGATATGTAATAGGAATACATACTCCTTAATTACTTAACATAAATAGGGTGATCCCAACAGAAACATAATGGTAGTTTAGGTGTACTCTAGTAACTGGTTTTAACACAAACAGAATTAACCGGCACCTAAACAAAAATAACGGGTGTTATCCCAGACAGAAACACGGGTACCCCACAGAAACAGACAGGACTAGATGTACCTTATTTACTACCCCCAATCGATCGGCTCCCTATCCCGTAAATACCCTATGTTGTCCCTACAGTAGGGTGTAATACTTCCTAAAGTGGCGACCTATAAAGGACACAGACCTATTTACTGGTGCTACAGCGGCTTATCTTCCCAGATGCAGGTCGTGCTCATGCATGCACATGAGTTCTTTGGAACGCGCGAGTACATACCTCCTCTTAGATGAACCTCTTATAATCAGTTCAGTAAGCGTGCCCTGACCCCTACCTGGTGCGGGGTCCCCCTTTAGTACCAGAATGAGTTACTGACTAATATGGGTCCCACACAACAGATGACACAAGCCAACCCTTACAGATCTTGTGTCCCCAACTAACTTGGATTTTGACAGGTTATGCCTAATAGATTTAACAGATCCACATAACCCCCTACAGATTTACAGGTTAAACTTTACAAGTTAACGGGTCAATATAACCCCAACAGATTTAACATGTTAAGTTTTCTAAATTAACGGGTTCGTATAATCCCCATAGATTTAACAAGTTTACATAACCACACCGACTTAACAGGCTTACTTAATCCCACCGATTTAACAGGCTTACTTAACCCCACCGATTTAACAGGCTTACTTAACCCCACATACTTAATAGGTTTACTTAACCTTACAGGTTTAACAGGCTCAAACAGTCCTTATCGTTTTAAACATGTTAAGTATTGCAAGTTCATTACCGTACATTCATTTATGGTTACAATGTGCTAGACCTCCCACATTAATTCTACCATTTGTGGATGCTGGATATGTCGGTCGGGTCCGGACAGACTTCTCCCACAAGTCGGACATAACCTCGTGTCTTAGCACAGTCACGTGTTTATGCACTTAGACCCCTCACATTAGATTCACCACATGTTGTCGCTGGATATGACGGTCGGGCCCGGGTAGACTTCCACCACAAGTGTAATATAACCTCGTGTCTAAGCGCGGTTACAGTTTTCTAATTACTGTAATCCTAGGCATCTTCATGCAATAACAAGTATACCTATTTCATTATAGGTTTTCATGCCCCTTTCCCAAGTCATATTCATCATATGTTATATGCCCAAATTAAGATCTTTAATCACATCTGGCTTATGCCCCAAATCCATATTCATGCTTTCATTTCAAATTCTACCCCAAATTTCCCTATACAAGTTATGCCCCAATTTTAACGGATTAAACAAGCTTCATAGATTCTTTGCAGTTCCAATAAAATGTTTAGCTTAATCTAAAATTAAGCCAACAGATTTTTATGTGCCAGCCCACAAGTCATAATTTACCATATAAATCATACCCCAATTTTTTTTGTCTAATTTCACAATATAGTTTATGCCCCCAGATGCCAATCATGATTCAAAGTACAAGTTATGCCCCCAAAGTACCATTTCCAATCATTCCCAATTTAACCCAATTTCGTTCGTACGCATATTTCAGCGGTATCGTCCTTGGCTCGAAAGTAGCCTGGCTATAAAAATAAAAAGGGAATGAGAGAGAAGGACAAAATAGGCATAAAACCAACAATAACAGAAATGGGCATATGATAGCAGAAATAGGCATATAAGAACATATATAGGCATATAAGAATAGATCTGATGAACATGAATACGCATAAATGAACAGATCGGATGAACATATAATAACAGGATTAATTATGCATAGTGTCATGATCATAAACAGGCATGATTAGATTTAATCAGTGAATTAGTATACAAATATAGCATATATGATATGATTCCAATAGTCGCAGGCTTAGATATAATTCATAGGCATGTTAAGATTGCATTTTAATTAATTTTATCTTAAAATAACGTAGACTCACTATGATTGGATCTAAGAATAGGAGACTTGATTGTAACTATTGAAGAACATATCTTTGAACTTGAATGTTTGTTGAAGAAGAATAAACTATTTTAATCCAGGCAGAGGTAGAATCTAACTCTCTATTGTTTTTGGTGTGTAAAAACAATGGAAATGGGGTCTTATTTATAGCTTAGGGTCAATGAATCTAGTCAAAAAAGGTGTCCACGTGCGAAAATTGAATTCTGCCTAGATCTGTATAGGGTTCGACCCCCCCTTTGGGTGTCGATCCCAAAGAGCCTGCATCGACCCCTGGGTCGACCCCCGAAATGGGGCGGTTCGGCTATTCCCTCTCCCGATTCGCTGTTTTGATTTTTGATTTTTTTTATATTTTAATTTTTTTTGTATATATATAAATCTCTTGTGCATATACAAACTTCTAGGCTTAACAACTTCTTCATACATTGTCCATTTTACGCAAATCAGGTGTCTATTTTGAGTAGAATTCCGAGATGAATGCAATGGCACAGTCTGTTTCACTATTTATGAATATTAAATTAATTATTCTTTAATTTACCATATTTAGTGTTGTTAAAATTACGATGTCTTACACTACACAAAATCGGCAACACCAAAAAATTTGGGAGAATGAATTTTGTTTATAACAAAAACCATAAACTTGATGCAAAGAAGTATAATGATTTCTCACCTTAAGGACTTAGATGATTGATTATGCACAAATTATAGTTTATGGTTGGACTTTGAAGTATAGACTATTTAGAAGAATGGGGTTGTATATGGAGGTCATCCGCAACCATTTGGCTATAGCTAAATTTTGTGTGTATAGGCCTTGACTGATTGTGACATCTTAGCACGCTATCTTAGACGATGTGGCCTAGGAGTTAAAAGACCTACATGTAAAGGAGTTAAAAATTAGGGTCATCCTCAATCACAAGACTATAATGCTGTGACTTATACTAAAAAATGAGAGAAGAATTGTGTGGCTGAATGTACTGATTCAGAGAACTAGTCCAAGGTCAATGGATTGTGGGTGGGAATTTTAATGTTACTAGGTTTTTGGGGGAGAGATCACCTAGAGAAGGAGACTTCTCTGATATGGAAGAATTTAACGAATTTGTTTTGACAAACAATTTGATGGAAATTCCTTTAAATAATAGATCATTTACCTGGTCTAATGTTAGAGACTTCCCATCGTTTTCTCTTTTAGATAGATTTTCATTAGTAATGAGATTAAGGATAGATATTCTTTTTGTAAAGTAAAAGGTTTGCCTTTCTTATATTCAGATCATTTTCCTATTATTCTTTTATGTGAGTCTAATTTCTTCATTGGTAATAGTTTTAAATTTGAGAAAATGTGGTTATTACATGTTAGTTTTTCTAATATAGTTGCTTTTAAATGGAATTCTTTGTTTTATTTTAATAATATGTATGATGGAAATTCAGCTAAAAATTTTGTTTCGAAGCTAGGCAAACTTAGATTTTTTTATTCTTAAATAAGGGAATAAGTATTTATTTAGCAGTGTTAGAATTAGAAAAAATAAGATTATGTGTGAGATGTTTGATTTAGATAAAGTTAGCGAGATTAGGTTGCTTAGTCCTAATGAGCGAGATAAGCTTTGTTGTCTCAAGAATGTTCTTAAGTTTATTCTTGAGAAAGAGAAGGTCAAGTGAAAGTAGAAGGCTTGTATTCTATGGATAAAGGAGGGCGCTAATAATACTAAGTTTTTTCATAGTGTGTCCAATGAGAAAAGGCGTAATAATTTTTGTTTTCACCAAAAAATGGCTCAAACACCAATGGTATGTGAACTATACTTCACCAATCTAGTTAGAAAATAAATGGACTGCAATCAACAAAGATTAGAAGTAAAAAATGCAAGGGAAGTAAAATGCAGAGAAAGTTTTAGAGTGGTTCGGCCCTAAGCTAGGCCTACGTCGACTATGAAGGTAGCTTGCATTATCATGACAATGATTACGAGGCACAAAATCACTCTTTGTACATACATCTTCCTTCTCTTACAACATATTCTCTCTCTCTCTCACATATAGATCTCACTTAGATTCACGGAATTCAGTGGAGAAATGTAGGACTAGCGGAGGAGAAAGAGAATGCCCTTGTTTAAGAGGAGGAGGGAGGAGAGTCTTCAATCTCTTTGCTACTTAGATGATCTCCATGGATCCACAGCCAAAAATGGATGAAAGATCTTCGAATGGAGGTGATGATGATGGTTGGAATGCTAAGGAATGGTGGACGGAAGAATTCGATAGCGATAAGGAGTCGATCCCTTTTGTGGTGGAAGCCATGGCCTATTTATAGGTGAGCTCTCATAAGGAAATGAGCTGAAATTCATATATGCAGGCTGCGGGTCGCTCGTCCCATTAATTATGAAAATGCCATCGCCTAGTTATAGCCAATTCGCGACAGCTATATCCAGTTATCTCGTGCGAACGAGCTTTATGCGAGCGAGTAGGCTAAGTGAGCTCTATGCGTGCGAGCGAGTTGATCAGGTGATCGGATGCTGAGTATACGGGCGACTGACCAAGGCTTGTAAAGCTGATATAAGTGCGACCATTCAGGAATTGATATCTGACCGAACGTTAGGTAGCATCTGATTGAAGCATTAGTAACAGACTGAGGAATGAGTGAGCGGCTGGGGCTGCAGTTTATAAATGGACACAGGATTCGTGTGCGACCTCTGGTATCTTTGGGTTTCCTACTCAAGAGATATGTGCGTCTAACCAGGATAGTATGAACGATCGACTACAGAGTGGAATGTGTGACCAACACCAATTCTCCTCCTTGTCTTGCACGACCGACCTCTTTTGATATAGGAACATGCGACTAAGAGGAAGAAGAACATGCGACTGTATTTGAGCTGTACAGTCCTTTGATCTTGGTTTGCATGTATGACTCCTCTTTATGGCCAACTTATACCTGACCACGTTATGATAAGGGAACGTCCCGAATGGTATGATGAGTGGAGCGAGCAAAGTTTATGCGCGAACGGTCTCCTAAAGCGTTTAAGTCGTGATGTGCCCAGGTTTCCTGATGTTCGAGCGACTGTCTCCTTTTTTGGTATGACTGACCGAACCCTCACTCCATGCTCGATCCTTAACTTGTGTGTGAACGAACTTCCTCTCTTACTCAATCTGAGTTGGTGCGAATGACCTTGGTATGAGTGTGCGAGCTGTGTGATACTCGATCGATATGAATGTTTGTCTTGTGCTTTCTATACAGGCTTGTTCATCGAATGTATGCACGATCTTTAAGGGATTAACATCTGCCCCTCGAAGTTTGTAATTTTGTAAAAACTACAAGCTTCGAAATAATCAAGTGTGGCACCATTCGATGGACCAAAACCGATTTTTCCACAAGATGATTGCTTTTGGAAATGATTTGCACATATGCAAGATCGACCGAGCTCATGGCCGCTTGCACGTAGACGTAACTTGATTGATTTTAAGTTCGTTTGTTTGCATCGTGATCACTCAAGCGGGGTATTTAAGTTTGAGCAGGCCTGTGCATGGGTCGAGAAGCATATGCAAGGTAAAATGGGCTTTGTTAGATCGGGCTATCACGTAAACATGGGCTAAGCGATCTTTTTGGGCTTGTCTATTGAAGTCGCAAGAATGTTCTGGACAAGTCTTTTTATTCTTTTCTTGCCTCATTATTCCATACCTTTTACTGCTTTGGGTTTCTGAAGAAAAACCTTAATTCCAATCATCTCAACTTCGATTTCCTTTCGATTGGATTTTCTGGTCGGAAAGTTTCGTACCCCTTCATAACGTCAATTTGTGAAGCACTGGTTTGCAAATCCTTAGTTTTCTTTTGAATTAGTAGCGTATGTCTTAATAGTAATGAGCTCTTCTTTATGCTCTCTTGAATCATTTTCTAAAGTTCATATGATCATTGGATACGATCTGTGCTGCTGTTGAACCCTTTGTGATAATAATGGTTAGAATTTTGGAGTGGATCTGATTTGTTTTGCGTATGTATTTATCTGATGAAGTTCAACTGCAGCATACCCTTTTTTAACTCTGCGCACATGACATGCTTGCTGAAATGCTTTAAACAACCTCTTAGCTCATGTTTACACAACTTTGCCATAGGCATCGATCTTGTGACTACATATAAGTAGTTTGTCCCCGTCTTTTTCCTCTGAACAAGTACAAATTTGTTTGCACATATGATGCTTGATGAAGTATTTAAATCGTGAAGCCTTGCTTGGCTTGATTTTGTTGCTATCATGTGTGCTTCTGGTTTGACTTTTACGGTTGTTCAAGCTCGTTTGGCAAAGGGCCGCTGCTGTTTGATCCTTTTGTTGAGTTAATCCTGAATGAGGCTATTTTGGTTAAGTATGAGTAATCATTTTGAATCATGCGCACACGATCGTTCTAAACCTATCATGCGCGACCATGGCTTGAGGCTTTGGTCACCGACTCTTAAACTTCCGAAGTGCATAACTGGAACGTTTATGAATTAATTTACTTATACAGGATGGATACATATCAGAAGCAATGCAAGATGGAAGAGTTTCCCGTCGCAAGAACTAAAACTCCTGGTCAATCATCCGAGACTTCTCCCTCTGTTATCCCAAATCTCTTTGACCTTTAAGCAATTATAAATAGGCCTCACTATAAGCCAAAACCATGCGATTCTAAACTTGCTAGACATTTCAAAGGCTGGAATTTACAGGGGATAAACATTGACTTGGATATATCTTCATATAATAAATGAGCAATGTCTAGGGAGATGGATGCCATGAAAATTCAAACACTCGCTCGTCTGGAAGTTACTACGGATCGACTAGTGAATCACATAGATTCCACCAAAGCTTATGTTGTGAAGCAGCTGAGTGATTGGCAAATGTCTGCTTGTGACCTTCAAAGATTGAACAAGGTGAACCTTAAGCGTATCTCTACTTTAGAGAATGACAAAGCTTATCTCATCTAGGCTCTTAAGTCCCGGGACGAAGTCATTGCTTCTTTTTCTCGAGGAGATGCAGAATCAGCACGTTTAAAAAACGAGGAGCAATTGGTTGGCACATACCCTTCTTCCTATGCTCCGGTCAAGAGAGGGAGGGGAAGGCCTAGGAAGAAGAAGGATCCTTATCCATCTTGCTTCGTTTCTCATCACATCCCCTTTAATGCTGTGCTTAGACTGGTTGTATATGCGAGTGCCAGTCCTCACTTACTTTCTTATGCTTATGTATGCGAATTTGTGGTCTTGTGACCGATTTCTAGCTCTGTGATACCGTTGTGATTTTCCTTGTTTACATGGGACAATTTTTTTGTTTGTCATACTGCAGCCTCTTATCCAGTTTTGTCGTACTTTTATTTCGAGAACATTGCATGTTGCACTTGCATCACAATTTACTTTTTCAATCGTGCGGTTATAACGAGCTTATGGTATGTAAAAATGGTATTGCTGACTTGCTTTTGATGCTAAAGTCATGCCCCCATTTCAAAGTCCGTTATAACCTTATTAGGCTGAAAGTGATCAGCTTTTCTAAATTCTTTTATTCGTACCTAGAATTCAGTTTAGGTTATCGGTTTCATGCTGCTTTTTCAGTCCTCCTTTTTGGGAGTCATGCATTCAATCGTATTCTTACTAGCCTGATAGTTCAAGCCCTTCAGATTTTAGATTTGAATGCATACCTCCTAAAAGGGTTATATATTTTTGTAATGTATTTAACCGTATTTCTCACTAACCTGGTGACCCAATCCATTTGGAGATTCGATTAAAACAAAAGGTTTTGCTTTTGATGTATTTAACCATATTTATCACTAACCTGGTAACCCAAGCCCTTTGTAGATTAGGCTTAAATACGTGTAAATTTAATCCAATTTTTTACCTTCCTTGTTCTTATTAACTCAGAGTTTGAGAAAATTAAACTGGATACCCCCTTTCAGCTAGGATTTCTGCTTGTGCTGGTCCTTCCAGCATGTTGCCGGTCCTTCTGGCACTAGGGCTGGTGCTTCCAGCCTACGTTTGTCGGTTCTTCTGACTGTGGTCCTTCCATCTTTTTGCCGGTACTTCCGGCACTAGGACTGGTACTTCGAGCCTAGGTTTTGTCGGTCCTTCCGACTTGATGCTCCATCACATGAGGTGGACGCTAGTTCCTCTTATCAATCTTGATTTCCACTTAAAGAACTTGCGTCTTGCACCTAATAAGGTGCCTCTTTAGTGGGACTTGCAATCTTTTAACTGTGGGACATGTCGGTCCTTCCAACTTGATGCTCCCATGAGGTGGATACCAACTCCTCTTATCGAGTTTTATTTCGACTTAAAGAACTTGCGTCCTACACCTAAAAAGGTGCCTCTTTAGTGGGACTAACAATCTTTTAACTGTTGGACATATCGTGTTGCTTCTACCTTTGCATCATTCTCAAAACTTGGTACTAATCCTTTTGCTAGACGCTTGTTAAGGATTTGGCACTTTGAATCTCCTCCCCTTCTTAAGGAAGTGTTTGTTTGTGATGAAAGGTGCAGCTTTTCAATTTTGTGCCAATTTGCTGCGCTTTTCAATGAATGGCTTATTCTTTTGGGATTTGCAATGTGGTGCATTTAATCATCTTGCTTAGCTTGCATGATGCTTTCGGCGCTTAACGCTTGAGTTGTGATAACTGGGGCATGCTTAGGAAGATTCCAGCTATGGCTGTTTTTTGATAGAGTGATTGTTCTTGATTTTCCTACATTAAGAAATCAACTTTAGCAAAAGTCTGCAAATAGATAATTTATGCAAGAAAATAGACTTTCCTACTCATGACTTTTTATATGTACATAGCTCAAACGTAAAGTTTGCAAATTTTTACAACTTTTTACAATAGATTTGAATCGTGCATTATAGAAAGTAACGGTGGATGTGCTCATTATTCCAAGCTTGAGGAATCTGGGCTCCATCTGTGGTAGATAATTTGAAGGTACCATCTCGAAGTTTTTGGTCTGTAACATAGGTTCCTTCCCAATTTGGTCCAAAAATCCTGGTTCCGATCATTACTTTTTTTAGCACAAGGTCTCCGATCTCGAAAGTCTTGTGTCTGACTTTTGAATTAAAATGTCTGGCCACCCTTCTCTGATGTGCAGCAACCCTGAGTTCTGCTTCCTTCCTTTTTTTACTCAAGATAGTCAAGGGATTCATGTTGTAATCTCTCATTCTCCTCTTTGTTGAAGTGAATCCTCCTATGGATGGGAACTTCCAGCTCCATAGGGATCATCGCTTCAGAACCAAAAGCTAAAGAAAAGGGAGTGTGCCCAGTCGCAGTTTTATGAGTTATGCGGTATGCCTATAGTGCTAGTGGAAGCTCGTCTACCCAACCACCTTTGGATTTCTCTAATCACTTCTTAATGGTGGACTTTATGATTTTGTTTACTGCTTCCGCTTGTTCGTTTTACTGCGGATGGACTACTTCTTAAAAGCTCTTCTGGATTTTATATTTGGCATAGACGTCTTGAAACTCTTCGCTCTCAAATTGGGTTCCATTGTCTGTGATTATTTTTTGTGGCTACCCAAACCTGTAAATGATGTTTTTCAAGACAAAATTAATAACTTTCTTTGAGGTTACGGTTGCCAATGGTTTGGCTTCAGCCCATTTTGTAAAATAATCAACAGCGACAATGACATATTTAAAACCAGATTTTGCGATGGGAAGTGCTCCTATGAGATCAATGACCCAAATGGCGAACCACCATCGGTTGACCATGTGGATTATGGCTATGGATTGCATCCTTGGAATTTTATCAAATATTTGGCATCTATCGCACTTTTTGGTGTATGCTACGGAGTCTTTATTTATGTCTGGCCAGAAATAACCGTATCGCAGAATTTTCTTAGCCAAATGTCTGACCACCAGTATGACCTCCACATTCACCCTCATGTAATTCTGTCATGATTGACTTTGATTCCTTCTTTGTAACACACCAAAGTATGGGCATAGAAAACCCTCGTCTATATAGCCATCCATCCTGAGTGAGATACATAGGAGCTTTTCATAAGACCTTTCTTTGCTTTTTAACTTCCATTGGGAGTACACCGGTCATGAGACATTCTTTGATTGGTGTCGCCCATGAGTCTGGCTCGTCGGTTGTGTCCATGACCCAATCCATCTCAATCTTTTCCATGCTAGGACCGGAAAGTACCTCCATTGGAACTAATCCTATAAGTTGTGCACCTCCTATGCTTGCATATTTTTCCAGTGAATCTGCCATGGTGTTCTCTTCTCTTGGAATGTGAGATATGGTATAATGCTCGAAAATCTCTAGCAGTTCCAAAACTTTCGATAGATAAGTTGGCAAGTTACCCATATTGTCTTAGAACTCACCCCGGACTTGACACACCACTAGTTGGGAATCACTAAAGATTTGTACGGTCTTTAGTTGCAATTCTTTTGCTAGCTTTATTCCAACAATGAAGGTTTCATATTCATCTTCATTATTTGTTGATGGAAATTCCAACCTTAGCGCATAGCAAATAGATCTCTCTTCAAGAGTTTCCAGGATCACTCCTGCCCCTGAACAGTAATAGTTTGATGCTCCATCGACAAATAGTTTCCACCAAATATTGATTTTATCAACGGGCTCATCTTTCTGGTCTCCCCGGTCAGTGAATTCCACGATGAAATTCGCAAGTGCTTGTTCGTTGATTGCCTTCCGGGGATGGTATGTAACATCATACTGATTAAGCTCAATGTTCCATTTCAGCAATCTCCCGGATTTTTTTAGGCGGAGCAGGACTTACTTCAAGGGTTGATCAGTGAGAACCCTAATGGGATGAGCTTGGAAGTACGACCGAAGCTTCTTCGAGGCAATGAGCAAGCAGTAAACGAGGTTTTCAAGTTTTGGGTAGTTTAGCTCTACCCCAGTTAACCTCTTACTGATGTAATAAATGGGCCTTTGAACCTTCGAACCTTCTCTTACCAATGTTGCACTAAGAGCATGAGCGGACATTTCCAGATACAAAAAAAAAATCTGTGTCGCCATATGTTGGATCAATCCTCGAAAGCCTTTTGGCATTCAGAAGTCCATTGTATCTCCTTCTTTCCTTTCCTGAGGGCATCAAAGAAAGGAAGACACATGTCTGTTGCCCTAAAGATGAAGCGATTCAAGGTTGCAATCTTTCCATTTAGGCATTAAAGCTCCTTCTTGGTCCCTGGATCACGAATTTCCCTTAAGCTCGATATTTTTGCTAGATTGGTTTCTATGCCCCTGGCATTGACCATGAACCCTAGGAACTTACCTGAACTGACACTGAAGGAGCACTTTAGAGGGTTTAGCTTCATGCTATATCGGCGTAGAATACCGAACATCTGGGCAAGATTCTCCAAACGGTCGACTACCGTTTTTGATTTTATCAGCATATCATCAACATAGACCTCCATTATCCTACGAATTTGTTTTTTAAACATAGCGTTCACCAGTCACTAGTAAGTTTCCCCTATATTCTTTAAGCCAAATGGCATCACTTTGTAGCAATATAAGCCAAGATAGGTGATAAAGCTTGTGTCCTCTTGATCTGGTCCATACATGATAATTTGATTGTAGCCAGAATACACATCCATAAAAGGCAGCAACTCACGCCCATCAGTAGAATCCACCAGTAGTTCTATTCTGGGAAGAGTGAAGCTATCCTTCGGACAAGCTTTATTAAGATCTAAATAATCTATGTAGACTCACCATTTTCCATTTGCTTTTTTTACAAGAACAGGGTTGGAGACCCAGTTTGGGTAGGTAGATTCACAAATGTAGTCATTTTCCATTAACCTATCAACTTCCTCTTTTAGAGCCCTTGATCTTTCTGGCCCTTGGTTCCTCCTTTTTTGTTTGACAGATGGAACATGTGGATCAATGTTAAGCTTATGGACCGCAACATCTTGAGATATGTCGCACATGTCAGAATGAATCCATGCAAAGACATCCAAATTAGCTTTCAAAAAGACAATTAATTGACTCTTTGATTCGGGGCTCAACTAAGATCTTACATTCAGCACACGATTTGGATATTTCGGATTAACAACCACATGAATTGTGATCTCAGCTGGAGCTGCTCTTTCGTCCTCTACATTGGCTTTTCTAGGATCAATTTCTTTTTGTGCTTCGTTGTGTTCGCCAGTGCAGGGACCACTCTTTAATTGCTATAAAGGGAGTTCGCAAACGCAGAGCGGGGTCTCTGCATTCTTCCCCAAGTCTTCCTTCCTAGCCTCGCGTCGCTCTGTTACATAGCAATCCCTTGCAGTGGCCTGATCTCCCTTAATTATGCCAACTCCCTTCTCAGTTGGAAACTTCATGATCAAGCACCATGGATCTAGCGCAATCTTAAAGCCTGCTAGAGTTGGTCTTCCGAGAAATGCATTACAAGCAGAGAGCTCATCCACAAAGAAAAAACTTTGCATCATAGACACCTTGCATTCTCCATCTGCCAGCTCCACGAGTAAGTCAATTATATTGATGGGTTGCGTAGGTTGTCCGGTAAATCAATGGATTTTTTTTTGGATAGGCCTGCACTTCTGCCATAGAGAGATTCATTTTCTGAAAGGTATTTATAAAGATCACAATAATGGATGCCCCTATGTCAACTTGGACTCTCTTCACAACTGCAGGGCCAAGACTGGTTGTGATTAACATGGCATCAACAGTTGGTGTAAGTAATCCATCAGAATCCCTATCTCTGAATACCACATCATCGGTTGAAGTTTAATGCGTCTTCATTGAAAGCTCATTGCTTAGGATTATGCATCTTTCTCCTTTTGAGGCACCCTTCAACTCGATAGTGAATTTTTCCATGTTCGCCCATTTACTTAAAGATGGATGAGGCCCTCCAAAAATCATGTTGATTACTGGTCTTGAGTCAATAGGTGCTTGAGCTTTTTCACTCGAGCCGGACTGATTGGTGGTATTATTCTGCCCCTGGGTAGTTGGAGCGTTTTGAGGGTTCCTCACTTATTGCTGAAGCTAATTCTTTATGATGAGTTCTTTAATCAAACTTTTCAGGTGTCGATATTCGTTGGTGCTATGTCCTGGTTGGTTGTAATGCTGGCAGAACTTTCTAGAGTTATCTTGCTGCTCTGTAATTCTCGACGGCTTAACCTAAGGAAAGATGGCCGAATCCTTTGTAGCGGAGTAAATCCTCTCTGGGTCTCATTTAGGAGATTCAATTCTAAATGCTTATAGGGCTATGTCTTATTATGAGTTTTGTTATCATTTTCTTTATTTCCCCTTTTCTTCCTAGAGTCATTCTTTTGCTCAAGTTGGACCTCGCTATCTTTCTTTCCTCTGATAGCATTATTCTCTATAATTTTCCAGACAGCTGGCGGATCATCTTCCACACATATATATTCTTTGGCTTTCTTGTAAAATTTCTTCAGGGTTTTGGGTTTTTTTCATCTTGAGCCACTTCCCAAATTCCGATTTCTTATCAATACCGCCCTTCAAAGCTGCCAATAAGTACCAAGGTTCTGGTTTTATAATTTTGGTTGCCGCAGCGTGAAATCAAGTAAGTAAAGCTTTAATGTTCACTTCAGACATTTGTTCCATTTCGCTAAGCGACATCACATCCCTTACTTTGGTAGTTTGTAGACGTAACTAGTCTTGGAACCTTCTCGCCAAATCAGCAAATTGATCAACACATTTAGGTGGGAGTCTAGTGAACCATAGTGAAGCTACACCTTCCAAGCATATGGGGAAGTATAAGCATTTTATCTCGTCAGTGGCCCTATCTCCATTCATGTGTTGATCGTATTTGAAAAGGAAGATTTTTGGATCTCCAATCCCACTATTGGATGCTATTGTCAGAGATGCGAATTTCTTATGAAATTTTGCTTGACGAATTCTTTCTGTAAATGGGTTTTTAATGGGTGAAAAATCCCATTCCTTCTCATCTTCTTGATGGACTGTATTCTCCTTCGTTATTCATTGGATCATATCCGAAATGCTCTTCTCATCGCTAGCTTGTTCCATGGGACAAGCATCGGTCCTTTTACCAGTATGATCGCGGTTCAAGTTCCGATGTCTTGTACCTCTTTTGTTAGGTTCCCCTTTAGTGGGACTTGTGGCGCTCCGAGTCGCACATTTCTCATCATGAGGTGGTGCCTTGACTTTAGCGTTCTCAACGCCGGCCTCCCCCTCGTCTTCCACTAAGAAGTGGAACCGACTAGGGTCTGAGGCAAAAGGGTCCTCTTTTTCGTCAACATTGCCCACAACATTTGGAGGTGGGGGATTGGCTTGAGCATTAAGCAAAGAATCAAGCTTTTCTATCATCATTCTAGTCGTAGCATCCATTTTTTCATTTAAGCCGGTTACAACGACGTTCAACTCATCTCGATTTACTGATGGCTTGGGGGACTCTCCAACTTCTCGATTCAACGTTTGTGGTGTAGCTTCATTATCATGAGCGTTCTCAACACTCGTAGTAGCTCTAATGGACTTGTTGTTTCTCTTCGAACTGGCCATGACTTCGGAGAAGGAAGTGGATTGGGACTTTAATGGTAGGCTTAGAATTGGAGAAAGTGTGAAGGAAGGAGATGTGAACACGGCCCCACGGTGGGCGCCAAATTTTTTCACCAAAAAATGGCTCAAAAGCCAATGGTACGTGAACCGTACTTCATCTATGTGGTTAGAAAATAAATGGAGCCGCAATCAACAAAGATTAGAAGTAAACAGTGCGAGGAAAGTAAAATGGAGAGAAGGTTTTAGAATGGTTCGGCCCTAAGCTAGGCCTACGTCCACTATGAATGTAGCTTGCATTATCATGACAATTATTATAAGGCAAATAATCACTCTTTGTACATACATCTTCCTTCTCTTACAACATATCCTCTCTTTCTCTCACATATAGATCTCACTTAGATTCACAAAATTCAATGGAGAAATGTAGGACCAACGAAGGAGAATTAGAATGTCCTTGTTTAAGAGGAGGGGGGAGGAGGGTCTTCAATCTCTTTTCCACTTAGATGATCTCCATGGATCCATAGCCTAAAATGGATGAAAGATCTTCGAATGGAGATGATGATGATGGTTGGAATGTTAAGGAATGGTTGAAGGAAGAATTCGACAACACTTTGTGGCGGAAAGGAGTCGACCCCTTTTATGTTGGAATCTATGGCCTATTTATAGGTGAGCTATCATTAGGAAATGAGATGAAATTCATATATGCAGGTTGCATGTCATTCGTCCCATTAATTACGAAAATGCCACCGCCAAGCCGTAGCCAATTGGTGACAGCTATATCCAGTTATCTCGTGCGAGCGAGCTTCATGCGAGCGAGCATGCTGAGTCGAGCTCTGTTCGTGAGTGTGGGTAGATTAGGTGATCGAATGCTGAGTAAGGCTTGTAGAGTAGATATAAGTGCGAACATCCAGGAATTGATATCTGATCGACCAGTAGGTAGCATATGATTGAAGCATTAGTAACTGACTGAGGAATGAGCGAGCGACTGGGGCTGCAGTTTATGAAAGGACACAGGATTAGCCTGCGACCTCTGGTATCTTCGGGTTTCCTACTCAAGAGATATGTGCGACCGACCAGGATAGTATGAACGATCGGCTGTAGAGTGAAATGTGTGACTGACACAAATTCTCCTCCTTGTCATGCACAACCGACCTCTTTTGATATAGGAACGTGCGACTAAGAAAAAGAAGAACATGCGACTGTATTTGAGCTGTACCATCCTTCAGTCTTGGTCTGCATGTACGACCCCTCTGTATGGTTAACTTATACCTAACCACGTTATGATGAGGGAACGTCCCGAGTGGTCTGATGAGCGGAGCGAGCTATGTTTATGCACGAGCGGTCTCCCAAAGTGTTCAAGTCAGGCTACGCCCAGGTTTCTTGATGTTCGAGCGAATGTCCCTTTTTTTGGTATGACTGACCGAACCCTCACTCCATGCTCGACCCTTAACTTATGTGCGAATGACCTTCCTCTCTTACTCAATCCGAGTTGGTATGAATGACCTTGGTATGAGCGTGCGAGCTTTGTGATACTCGACCGATATGAATGTTTGTCTTGTGGTTTCTATACAGGCTTGTTCATCGTATGTATGCACGATCTTTAAGGGATAAACAATTTTATTCACTCTATTTTCAATGATGACATAGAATTGTTTATTCAAAAAGATTTAAATGAAGCTTTTACTAACTATTATAGAAAGATTTTTGGTTCTAAAATTAAGATGAGGATAAATGTTAGATGACATGATATTTATCCTTCTTATTCTAGGATTGATTTAGTAGATTTAGGCAAGGCGTTCATCGTACAGAAGATTTGGAAGGCTATTATTGATATACCTGGTGATAAATCTCCTGATTGGATGGTTTTTCTATTCTATTTTATAAATATTTTTGGGACGCTTTGAAAGTTGATATTATAAACTTATTCAATGATTTTTGTAATGGTAATTTACAAGTAGGTAGGTTTAACTTTGCGAATGTTATTCTTCTTCATAAGAAATTAGGAGCTAATAAATTAAAAGAATTTAGACTGATTTCTTTAATCTACTGTTATATTAAGATTATTACTAAAGTTTGGGCTAAAAGAATTAGACTTAAATGAATGATCTTATTGATTGTTCCTAGATTACGTTTATAAAGTGTAGAAACATAATGGATTATGTAGCTGTTGTCCAAAAATATATAAATTTGTGTTGTAAGAATAAATTTTCATGCGCTATTTTAAAATTTGATTTTGAAAAGGCTTTTGATTTAGTAAATTGGGATCCTATTAGTGATTTATTACTAGCTAGGGGTTTTAGTATAATGTGGATTAATTGGATCATTATATTACTCAAATATGGATTTTCTAATATAGTAGTTATTTTGGTTGTAGGAAATAAAATTTAGTCTAAGTGGGGTCTTAGACAAGGTGATCCTTTATTGCCCCTTCTGTTTAATCTCGTTGTGGATGTATTCACCAAGATTATCAAGAGAGCAGTGGGGAATCAAGTTATAGGTTTTTTAGGTAATGAAATTTTAGTAATGAATTATCTATTGTTCAGTTTGTTGACGATACTCTCTTATTTACATCTCATTTACCCAAACATATTATAACCTTGAAATTTATACTTTATTGTTTTGAGATGCTTTTTGGTCTCAGAATTAATTTTGATAAAAGCTCAGTTATGGTGCTAAATGATTTTGATAATGTTGAGAACCAAGTTGCTAATACCTTGAATTGTACTACTATGAATTTTCATTTTAATTGTTTGGTTTTATAATTAGACATTCTAAACCCAAACACGACGATTGGTTGATCATTATTGATAAGATTATAATAGTCTATCTAGTTGGAATAGCATATTTTTATCTAGAGTTGGTAGATTATTTCTTATTAACTCGGGTTTATTAGCTATTCCCACTTATTGGATAGCTATGCATCATCTTCCTAACTGGGTGATCGACGTGATCAATAAGATTGACTGAATTAGGCACAATATTTTTTAGAGTGGAGAAAATATTTGCATTGGATACAAATGTTTGGTTAATTGGGAAGTTGTCTGTAGATCTAAGAAGGATGGGGGTTTGCGGGTTATTAATTTACCTAATTTTAATTTTTTATTACAAGCTAAATGGTTGTGGAAATTTAGAAATCTAGATGTGGCTGTGGTTTGGAAACAAATAGTACCAAAATTTTTTTATGATGGGGGTATTATTATATTTGGACTAATAGACTATTTTCTTTTTGGAATTCCATTTTAAAATGTTTTGACTTTTTTAACTTAGGTATTAATTTGATTTTCCATTCGGGAAATAATACATTTTTTGACACGATCCTTGGATTTCTCGTTTGCACCTCAAAATTGAATTTATAAAACACTTTGAGATTTGCTGCTTTAAGAATGTCTTGATTAAGGAAGTTTATAAGGAGAGTTTAGAACCCTCGTGGGAATTTACATTTGAGGATATTTTATATGTCTTAGTGTTCAGGCAATTTGCCTTATTTCAAGCTAGGCTATCATTTTATCATATGGACAATAATTACGGTAATATTTATTAAGGCCTAGATAGGAGTTTAAAGTACTCTTCTAAATCTATGTATATGTTCCTTAATTTTACAGGTATTTCATTTTTAAAATTCAAGTTTATTTGGAAAGCTAATGCTCCGCCTAAATTGCATATGTAGCTGATTGTTCGTAAGAAACTAAATATTGTAGAGCAATTACGAAAGAAAAACATTATATTTGATTCTAAATGTTGTTTTTGTAGTCTTTTTGATGAAAATGCTTATCATTTTTTTCTTGTATTAAACTTTTTATATTTTAAATATGGTTTTAAGAATTTTGTTTTTAATTTTACTCATAATTTTTGAATTTTGGTTTTTACTGGATTTTTATTAAATTTAATTTTAATTTTAAATATAGATATGTACTTGATACTATAATAATTGTTATATGTTGGTATATTTGGTTTAATAGAAATCTGAGAATGTTTCATCCTAATTTTAACAACCCGAATTTTAATAACATCTTGAAACAAGAAATCAAGGCAAAATTAAATTTTAAAATAAGGATCAAGTAAAATGTGTTGCGCCATTGCGTTCTTCTCGAAATTCTACATGAAATCGAGTTCGAGTTTTCAAAAAACGGAGTCCGTATGAGGGAGATACAACCCTCCGAAGTTGCAGGAATTTTCAGAATAAAAAACAGCTCGAAATTCGAATTCGAATTCAAACCCCAGCACAGACTGGGCGGGAATTTTCCCGCCCAGGGCCAGTTCGACCTGGGGGTCGACACTATGGTCGACCTCCTAGGTATCAGGTTGACCCGATGGTCGACCTGGGGGTCGACCTGGTGCCAAAACCAGTTTTGATCCTGGGTTCATTCTAATGTATCTGGTCTCGTTTTCAGTCTAGATTCGTCCGCCTAATCCTATATAAACATCCCCCCTAACCCCATTCTCTTTACACCATTCTTCTTTCCTTATGCTGCCTCTGAAATAATAGAAATAAATAAATAAAATAATGGCATCGTTACTCTGCTGGGATCAAAACTAGAACTAGAGCATCTTCTTCCAAATCTGAATAAGATTAAAAGAGAACAACTTTAACTCTTCTTCTATAATCTAACCAAGGCAAGTGCAGTTATTTTCTGATATGAAGTTTAATCATGATCTTGACATAATTGTAAATCTGAATCTGAGACTAGGCCATTTTTCTATTTATCAGATCTGTTCCTCTGTTTTATTATTTTGTTGGTTCTGTATTTCTTCCTCCTTTCTTTCTTTTTGTTTGATAGCCAGTCTACCACGAGCCTGAGCCAAGCCTCATAAGAGATGAACGCATAAACGCTAAATTTGGGAAGAATATTGAATGAGGCATATTTGGGCAAAAATCGATTTGCAACTAAATTGAGGACACAATGCATGTTGTAATTCTAGACATAAATTTGAGACATATTGCATAAGATGATCTATGACTTGGAAGAAGAGGATTATAGTGACTTAGAACATAAAGAACATATTTCATAATTTAAGATCTGGATCTGGCCATGTTAAATCTGATAGTTTGTCATTTGGAAGTAGGAGAATTAATTTGCATATGACTTAGGTGTAAAAACCTATATTTAGATTTGATGACTTTTAAGTGTGAATACACCTAAGTAAGAGGTTTTTTTGGATATGTGGCATGCATTGTAATCAATGGCTTTATTTGGCATAATTTATATGTGAAGCACGATTAGGGTTTTTGGAATATTCTAAACTATGCAAGTTTAACTAAAATTTGGGACATATGTTATATGGTGGATTATGACCATAATTTGGGCATATAAGTTTAGACTTACTTTATGAATTAGGCAAGATATGTGAATATGACTTTAAAGAAGGTTTAAATCGGCAGAAACTGTTATCTGCTTAATTTGTTAAATTTGCCTAATCTGCTAAATCTGTAACCTGTTTAATCTGTTGAATTGCCTAAACTGTTAAATATGTTAAATCGCCTAATATGCTAATTATGCATAATCTGCTAAATCTGTTGAGTTGCCTAATCTGCTAAATCTGTTGAACCGCCTGAGCTGCTAAATCTGTTAAATCTGTTGAAAAACTGAATGATTGTAATTTGTGTATGAAAATCCATAGGCTCGATCTAAGATTGAGTAAAACATGTTAATTTGATAAATCTGCTGCGACTTGAAAAGAAGTCAAATCTGTTAAATTGACATAATTAGTATGATATTTGCATAATTTGTAATGGAATAAACCGGTTATAATAAAAATGCTGAGACACGAGGTTAGACACATGTTTGTGGTAGAAGTCTGCCCGAACCCAACCGGCTTAACCAGCAACCGCAAACTGCTAGTCTAATGTGAGAGGTCGTAGGCATAACTAAAATATGCTTAGACACAAGGTTAGGTCTGGCTTGTGGCAGAAGTCTGCCCAGAACCGCCCGGCTTATCCAGCGGTCAAAAGCTACCGACCTAATGTGAGAGGTTTGCGCATTAATATTTAATTAATGCAAATCTGAGATAAATATGATTTCTAAAACATGTTGGGTGGATAGGGCTAAACCAACTGGACTGATGAATCAATAAACCTATTTCATGAATTTGTAGGCCCAATACAAAGTTAGACAATCTGTAAGTATGGTAAAACTGTACATCTGATCCGTTAGTCTGAAAACCTGTCATCTATTGTTTGGGACCCATATTAGTCAGTAACCCTTTCTAGTATCAAAACTACGATCCAACAATAGGTAGGGTCCGGGCACGCTTACTGAACTAATTATAAGCGGTTCATTTTGATAATGGCGAGGGGTGTTGATGGTGCGTTCCAACGGGTCATGTGCGTGCATGGATCCCACTCTGCCTCTGAGGATGTAAGACGCCGTGACATCTTTAATAGGTCTGTGTCATTCAAAGGTTGCCACTTTAGGGAGTGATACACCCTTCTGTGGGGCTGGCACAGGGTATTTATGTATTAGGGAGCCGATCGCTTGGGGTAGACTTAGGGTGCACTTAGTTCTGTATGTTTCCGTTGGGGTACCGTCTATTTCTGTTGGGTGGTAACACCTGTCTGTTTCTGCGTGGTACCGTCTGTTGGGGTGGTAAAGGCCCATTTACTAGTGTACACCTAATTCTAACATTCTGTTTCCGTAGGGTTTATTCTGTTTCTGTCTCTAATTTTGTTTATGTACCTTCTATCTGTTGGGGGTGGTAAAGGCCCATTACTGGCATTCTGTTTCTGTATAGATTATTCTGTTCCGTTTCTATTTCGGTTTAGACAACAGGGTAACACCTAATCCTGTTATACTAGTATTAGTGAAGAGAAGTCAGATTTAAGTAAGAAGCATAACTTGGGCTATATCATTCTGTTTCTTCTGTTTAGCTTAAGTATACCAGTTGCTCCTGTTGTTGTTGTCTCTTATCCAGCTTTATTTTCATGTCATGATTTTATTGTCTATTCATATGCTGAAAGTCACTAGACCTGCCATACTTTATGTCTGACCTTGCTTGTTCTCGCCCCTTTTCTTTCATCCCCCCTCCCCAGGTTTTTAGGGTGGAAGTATAGGAGCTTGATTCGGATTTTCTCTGCTTGAAGTAACGCTTAGCCTTGGCTCTATCTTTCCATGGTAGTTTATGTTGGGGATTATGATTTTAAAAACTATGCATTCTGAAGGCTTTTGTACAAGACCTATAGTTTGTACTTGAATTCTGATATTGTGATTTGAAAAGATGTAACCAAACTTACTTCGGTTTCTATTGTAATAAAGTTATAATTTTTTCAAGTACTATTTTATCTGTCTTATGAATTTCTGTTCTGCCTACTAAAACGCTCCATCAAAATTAAGGCATTCCCTTTGTGAGTGACCTTAACGGAGGTGGGGTGTTACACTAATGCTATATTTGTAGACTAATTAATTATTAAGATTTTTTCCTTTTGTTTAGATTGGATGTAACACCCCGTATTTTCTGTGAACGTATAAGTAACAAATTAAAATACACTTAATTTTAGCAGAAGAATTAAGGGAAACGGGTTGCGCCATTGCGTTCGTCTCGAAATTCTGCTTGAGATAGAGTCCGAGTTTGCGTAAAACGGATACCGTATGAAGAAGATATGGACGAACAAAGTTAGGCAGAAAAACCGGAAACAAGCCAGAATACACTGGCGCACTTGTGAAGTGCGAGAGTACAAAAATACACTGGCGCACCAGCCAAAAGAACCCATGCCAATCCAGCATATAATTCTAGAGTGTTATATGATTACGTGTCTTCTTCTGAGTGGCTGGATGACCGGTCTTCGAGCTGGGTGGTTCTGATGACTTCTGGACTGATCTGAAGGCTCTAAATCACCCTATTCTCCTATAAAAACACCCCCAAACCTCACTTTCTCTCCACACAATTTCATTCTGCCTATACTCTGCCTCTATTCTAATTAAAATAAAATAATGGCGCCGCTACTCTGCTGAAATCTAACCTAGAACTAGTGCATCTTCTTCCAATCTGAATAGAATTAAAAGAGAACAACTATTTTCTAATCTATACGATAGCCTACGCCAAGGGAGAGCAATTCAGTGTCAGAATACAGAATCCAGAATATAAGAATCGTTCCCTTTTTGTGAGTACAGTTATTTTCAGATATGAACTTTAATTATGATCTTGACATAGCTATAAATCTGAATCTGAGGTTATGCATGTTCTTATCTGTCAGATCTGTTTTTCTATGACTATTCTTTTTTTTCCGGTTCTATAGCCAGGCTACTAGGAGCCAGCGCCAAATCTCATAAGAGATTAACACACAAACGCTAAATTTTGGAAAATAATGAATAATGCATAATAGGACATGATTGATTTGAGAAAAGGACATATGTTGTAAATTAGATCTGGATCTGCGCATACTCTGTGATTTGGAAGAAGAGGAATCATTGAATGATAACATATGACTTGAAACTTGGGGACATAATGCATATAAAAATTAAGATATGATTTTGAGAGGATATAATTTAAAGATCTAGATTTTTGGGTATATTTTATATAACGATTCATGACTTGAAAAAGGAATATGAAACTTAGGCATAAGGGCCTATATTAAAATAGGATAACTATTAATGTGAATGCACCTAAATATGGATTTTTGGATATTGGCATTAAAGGCTATAATTTGGCATAATTCATATCATGATTTGGGGCTTTCAGAGAGTGTTCTGTACTGTGCAAAGTTTAACGAAAATTTGGGGGCATATATTGTATTATGAATTATGACCATGATTTGAGCATGTAAGTTTTGGCTTAATTTATGATTAGGCAAGATATGTAAATAGAATTTTTAAGAAATGTTAAATCTGCTAATCTGCTGAATTGCCTAATCTGCTAAATCTGTTGAATTGCATGTTCTACTAATCTGCTAAATTTCCTAATCTGCTAGATCTGTTATCTACTAATTCTGTTGAATTGCTTAATCTGTTGAAAGCTGAATAATCGTAATTTGGAGGCTCGATCTAAAATTGAGCAAAACACGTTAATAGAACTTTGGATAATCTGCCGTAACTTGTAAAGAAGTTAAATCTGCTAAATTGACATAATTAGTCTGATATTTTCTGTAATGGAATAAAGTGGCTATGGAACGAGGTTAGACTCCGTTTACGATAGAAGCCTGCCCGGAACCAACCGGCTTAACCAGCGACCGCAAACTGTCAGTCTAATGTGAGAGGTCGTAGGCATAACTAAAATATGCTTAGACACGAGGTTAGGTCTGGCTTGTGGCAGAAGTCTGCACAGAACCGACCGGAATATCCAGCGGCCGCAAGCTACCGACCTAATGTGAAAGGTCCGTGCATTTAAATTTAATTAATGCAAATTTGAGATAAATATGATATCTAAAACGTGTTGGGTGGATAGGGTTAAACCAACTGGACCGATGAATTTAACAAACCTGTTTTGTGAATCTATAGGCGCAATACAAAGTTAGACAATCTGTAAGTTTGTTAAAACTGTAAATATGATTTGCTAGTTTGAAAACTTGTTAAATTGATTGTTTGATTTGTGAACTTGTGAATCTGAACTCTGTATGTCTGAAACTTGTAAACAAGTCAATCTGAAATCTGTTAGTCTGGGGACACAAGGTTAGGAGGGGAAATACTTGAGTCATCTGTTGTTTGGGAACCATATTAGTCGGTAACTCTTTCTGGCATCACAAACATTGACCCCACTCTATGTAGGGTTCCGGGCACACTTACTGAACTAATTATAAGCGGTTCATTCTGATAACGGCGAGGGGTGTTGATGGTGCATTCCAACCGGGTCATGTACGTGCATGGATCCGGTCTGCTCTGAGGATGTAAGACACCGTGACATATGTAAATAGGTCTATGCCGATAGGTTGCCACTTTAGGGAGTGACACACCCTACTATGGGGCCCACATAAGGTATTTATGTATTAGGGAGCAAATCGCTTTGGGTAGGACTTAGTGTACACTTAGTTCTGTCTGTTTCTGTTGGTACCGTATGTTTTTGTTGGGTGGTAACACCTGTCTGTTTCAGCGTGGTACCGTCTGTTGGGGTGGTAAAGGCCCATTACTAGTGTACACCTAATTCTAACATTATGTTTCCGTACATATTATTCTGTTTTCGTCTCTGATTCCATTTCCGATTCTGTTTCCGCACCTTCTGTCTGTTGGGGTGGTAAAGGCCCATTAGTTGGGTAGTAAAGGCCCATTATTAGTATTATGTTTCCATACCTTCTGTAAGTTGGGGTGGTAAAGGCCTATTATTAGTATTCTGCTTCTGTACCTTCTGTCTGTTGGGGGTGGTGAAGGCCAATTACTAGCATTCTGTTTCTATATAGATGATTCTGTTTCAATTCTGTTTCAGTTTAGACATTAGGGTAACACCTAACCCTTTTATACTAGTATTAGTGCAGAGAAGTAAGATGTAAGTAAGGAACATAACTTGGTTTGCAACATTCTGTTTCTTCTGTTAACTTAAAGTATATCTGTTATTCCTATTGATGTAATCACTCGTCCAACTTTATTTACATGTCATGGTAATATTATCTGTTTATATGCTAGAAGTCATTGGACACGCCAGACTTTATGTCTGACCTCATTTGTTTTCGCCCCTTTTCTTTCCGTTCCCCCCAGGTGCTCAGGGTGGAAACATAGGAGCTTGATTATGATTCTCTCTGCTTGAAGTGCTTGGAGTATTGCTTGGCTTTGACTCTATATTTTCATGGCGTTTTATGTTGGGATTATGGCTTTGAAACTTTACATTCTGAAGGATTTTGTATAAGACTGATAATTGTGTACTTGAGTTTTGGTATTGTGATTTAGAAAGATGTAACCAAACTTATTTCTACTTCTGTTGTAATAAAGTTATAATTTTTCATGTGCTACTTATCTGTCTTTTAATATTCTGTTCTGTCTACTAAAACGCTCCATCAAAGTTAAGGCATTCCCTTTATGAGTGACCTTAACGTAGGTAGGGTGTTACACTTGGTGCCAGAGCTGAAGGTTACCAGATTTGACAAAAAGTTTTTGAAAACTATTTTCAAAAAGGTTTTAAAAAGGAAGTATTTTCAAAAGTAAAGTTTATTTTGAAAAACATAATCCCCAAAAGCCATATATCTATCCTTTCTCCGTTTTGAATTCCTTTTCTTTTTCGTTTCAGTATGTCTGGGGATCTTAACCTTCTAGAGGGCGTACTGGTACCTACTTGGTTTAGAAGGTATCTAGAAGCTAGGGCTAATGATGCGGGCCCAAAAGACGTCCCTCGTCCCCCAGATGCAGCGGTTCCTCCTCCTCCTCCTCCACGCGTGAATACTTTCCCGAAGATATGTAGAGACTTTCGAGCCATGGGTGGGAAGAACTTTAATGGAACTGAATCATTCGTGGAGGCAAGGTACTGGCTCAAAGAAACTGAGGATTTGTTTGTTATCTTCGAGGTGGACAATAGGCAGAAGATACAGTTGGCGGTATGGTTGCTTAAGGACGAAGCTTCTTTTTAGTGGGAGGTCACAAATGGAGAGCGTCCGGTAGAGACATGGATAGATTTCAGGCATAGGTTCGAGATGAAATTTCTCTCACGAGCGGAAGAGAGTCTATACGTAGAGAGGTTCTTGGCGTTGAAGCAGGGGGATTTATCAGTGAGAGAGTACGTCAACAAGTTTAATCTGTTGACGAGATTCAGCTTAGATTTGGTAAATACACCGCATAAAAAGACAATGAGGTTTGCTAAAGGTTTGAATGAGCCGCTACACGGATTGGCGATGTTCCACATTCCTATGGGGGCAAACTTCGAGAAATTGGTAGACATGGCGTTAATGCATGAAAAGGAAGCCAAAAGTAAAAAGAAAGAGGAAAAGCTCGAAGGACCATAGAATAAGAAGGCGGGGCCCAAAAAGGAAACACAAAAGAAGGATGAAAAGTCTGAAGATAAGAAGGAGAAAAAGTGCTTTACTTGTGGAAGCTCAACTCATCTGAACAAGGATTGCAGAAAGAGGAAGGGCACTTGCTTCAACTGTGGTGAGATGGGACACTTCACTAGGGACTGCCCGAAGAAACGAGGGCAAGGACAGAGGACAGGTCCTACTTCTGGAGTGTAGGCGAATACCTTCGAGGCTAGTGGATAGGATAGAGATAGGAAAAATTTCTGTAGAAGGTTTAATTTTCTTATCTGATTATTGAGTTAAAACTCTGTTTGATTCTGGCATTTTGATTCTGTAATTGAGACTTTGCACTTTAATGCTAGTCTTGTTTCTGATCCTGCTATAGTCTCAAACCCCATGAGGGTTACGACTCATCTGTTTGTGATAGGTTGGGGTTTGAGGGTATCTATGTTAGGCATTAAGTTGACTATGACGCATACATTCTGGTTTTTGTGGGATATGGTAGGGTTTTACCATGCTTAGTTTCCTAAGAATCATTTGATAATCTGATCTGTACCTGTAGTTTGTAAGTATCTGAATATTTCTGAAAAGGATGGGAGTTTTTACTGAAGTGTGAAGTAGATTCCCAGTTTGGCATTGTTTAATGGGAGTAATTCACTGGGTGTCAATCTGATGTTGATTTCGGTCTTCGGGGTTGATACTTAGGGAACTATTTTCTTAACCGATGTCTAATAGGAACAGAGCTCTTGTTTTAATCATACTTGCTTCTGTCACTCAGCTGTATACTATCGATCGAGTCTTCGACCTTTAGGTAGAAACTAATGGATGTAAACATGTATTTGAGACATGTTATGTTTGATGGTTGCAAGTGGATGCAAGTGGTTGCTAGTGGTTGCTCGTGGATGCATATACACACACTGGGCACTAGATCGGCTCAAAAACACTCTCATATTACATATGAATGTGTGCACATTTTTCAATTTTTGTGGATGCAAAATGATTAACTCATCACATGGATGTTGCATTTGGATGAATGGTTATGCTCACATATAGAAATGATGTGTATGAAATAGGATTTCTTGCATACGTAATTGGACTCAGCACTAACATGGTTCGCATTGTGGAGGTCAACTGAATCAGTAGACCGCCCGATCTTTGCATTAGATAAGAGACATATACACACACTTTTGCATATGTTCATACAACATTAGAAGTATTCTAAGGACAATGGATGCTTGTGGATGATGGTTGAGTAGATGGATGATTGGATGGTAGGACACATTCCTCTTAACTTGAAGATTTCGGGGACGAAATCCTTTAAGGAGGGGAGAATGTAGCACCCCGTATTTTCTGTGAATGTATAAGTAACAAATTAAAGTACACTTAATTTCATAAGAAGAATTAAGGGAAACGGGTTGCGCCATTGCGTTCGTCTCGAAATTCTGCTTGAGATAGAGTCTGAGTTTGTGTAAAACGGATACCATATGAAGAAGATATGGACGAACGAAGTTAGGCAGAAAAACTAGAAACAAGCCAAAAAACACTGGCGCACTTGTGAAGTGCGCCAGTACAAAAATACACTGGAACACCTGCCAAGTGCACCCATACCGATCCAACACAGAATTCTGGAGTGTTCTTTGATGACAATTCTTCTTCTGAGTGGCTGGATGACCTGTCTTCGAGCTTGGTGGTTCTGATGACTTTTGGACTGATCTAAAGGCTCTAAATCACCCTATTCTCCTATAAAAACACCCCCAAACCTCACTTTCTCTCCACACAATTTCATTCTGCCTATACTCTTCCTCTATTCTAATTAAAATAAAACAATGGCGTCGCTACACTGCTAAAATCTAAGCTAGAACTAGTGCATCTTCTTCCAATCTGAATAGAATTAAAAGAGAACAACTATTTTCTAAATTAATCGATAGCCTACGCCAAAGGAGAGCTATTCAGTGTCAGAATACAGATTCCAGAATACAAAAATCATTCCCTTTTTGTGAGTACAGTTATTTTCATATATGAACTTTAATTATGATCTTCACATGACTATAAATCTGAATCTGAGGTTATGCATATTCTTATCTGTCAGATTTGTTTTTCTGTGACTATTCTCTTTTTTTTTTCGTTCTATAGCCAGGCTACTACGAGCCTGCACCAAATCTCATCAGAGATTAATGCACGAACGCTAAATTTTGGAGTAAATAATGAATAATGTATAATTGGACATGACTGATCTATGACTGATTTTAGAAAAGGACATATGTTGTAAATTAGATCTAGATCTGTGCATACTCTGTGATTTGGAAGAAGAGGAATCATTGAATGACAACATATGACTTGAAACTTCGGGACATAATGCATATAAAAATTAAGATCTGATTTTTAGAGGAAATAATTTAAAGATCTCGATTTTTGGGTATATTTTATATAATGATTCATGACTTGAAAAAGGAATATGAAACTTAGGCGTAAGAACCTATATTAAAATAGGAAAACTATTAATATGAATGCGCCTAAATAGGATTTTTGGATATTGGCATTAAAGGCTATAATTTGGCATAAGTCATATCATGATTTGGGGCTTTTAGAGAGTGTTCTGTACTGTGCAAAGTTTAACGAAAATTTGGGGGCACATATTGTATTATGAATTATGACCATGATTTGAGCATGTAAGTTTAGGCTTGATTTATGATTAGGCAAGATATGTAAATAGAATTTTTAAGAAATGTTAAATCTACTAATCTGCTGAATTGCCTAATCTGCTAAATCTGTTGAATTGCCTGTTCTGCTAATCTGCTAAATTTCCTAATCTGCTAGATCTGTTATCTGCTAAATCTGTTGAATTGCTTAATCTGTTGAAAGCTGAATAATTGTAATTTGGAGGCTCGATCTAAAATTGTGCAAAACTTGTTAATAGAACTTTGGATAATCTGCCATAACTTGTAAAGAAGTTAAATCTGCTAAATGGACATAATTAGTCTGATATTTTCTGTAATGGAATAAAGTGGCTATGACACGAGGTTATACTCCGTTTACGGTAGAAGCCTGCCCGGAACCAACCGGATTAACCAGCGACCGCAAACTGTCAGTCTAATGTGAGAGGTCGTAGGCATAACTAAAATATGCTTAGACATGAGGTTAGGTCTGGCTTGTGGCAGAAGTCTTCCCGGAACCACCCGGCATATCCATCGGCCACAAGCTACCGACCTAATGTGAGAGGTCTATGCATTAATATTTAATTAATGAAAATCTGAGATAAATATGATGTCTACAACGTGTTGGGCAGATAGGGTTAAACCAACTAGACCGATGAATTTAACAAACCCGTTTCGTGAATCTGTAGGCCCAATACAAATTTCGACAATCTGTAAGTCTATTAAAACTGTAAATCTGATCCGTTAGCCTGAAAACTTGTTAACTTGATTGTGTGATCTGTGAACTAGTAAATATGAACTCTGTATGTCTGAAACTTGTAAACAAGTTAGTCTGAAATCTGTTAGTCTGGGGACACAAGTTAAGGAGGGGAAATACTTGTGTCATCTGTTGTTTGGGACCCATACTAGTCAGTAACCTTTTCTGGTATCAAAAACTTTGACCCCACTCTATGTAGGGGTCCGGGCACACTTATTGAACTAATTATAAGCGGTTCATTCTGATAATGGCGAGGTGTGTTGATGTTGTGTTCCAACCGGGTCATGTGCGTGCATGGATCCGGTCTGCTCTGACGATGTAAGACACCGTGACATCTGTAAATAGGTATGTGCCAATAGATTGCCAATTTAGGGAGTGGTACACCCTATTGTGGGGCCGACACAAGGTATTTATGTATTAGGGAGCCGATCGCTTGGGGTAGGACTTGGTACACTTAGTTATATATGTTTCTCTTGGTACTGTCTGTTTCTGTTGGGTGGTAACACCTGTCTGTTTCTGCGTGGTACCGTCTTTTGGGGTGGTAAAGGCCCATTTCTAGTGTACACCTAATTCTAACATTCTGTTTCCGTAGGGATTATTCTGTTTCCATCTTTGATTCCGTTTCCGATTCTGTTTCCGTGCCTTCTGTCTGTTGGGGTGCTAAAGGCCCATTAGTTGGATGGTAAAGGCCCATTATTAGTATTCTGTTTCCGTACCTTCTGTCTGTCGGGGTGGTAAAGGCCCATTATTAGTTGTTAACCCTGTTCTTATAACGCGTTTCAGAACTAAGAAGTGTTCACGGACAATGGTACACGACAATATTCATCCACATGACATGATTTTAAGTCGTTAACACAAGTTGGATTCAAGTCGTTAGAACGACATAAGCCTAAATTATGGTGCAAGCCTTCATGTCGTCACTTTAAACCTTAAGGTGCTTCAGACAAGTCGTGGAAGCCACTTTAGCCATGTCGTTATGGAACATTATGGCAATAGAAAAGACACATGACAACTGATTGCCAGCTATAAAAAGGAAGTTGCAAACTGTAAAGTGAGGCAACTGGTTGTTTCACACAGTGCTACTATATGTGTGTCATACCGTAAATTGCAAGTCCTTGGGCCTTTCAAACGCTGCAAGATTGGTCCACGTCGCATTCCTCAAGTCGCAACTCCTTAAACCAAGCAAGAGGTCATGTCGTGTATCATTTAAAGTCGTTTCTATTCGTATCATTGAATACACAGCCTGGCTGACGACATGGAATCCGGCAAAGCTTTGAGTCACGATGGCTTATTAGTTGTCCACGTGGCGCAGCAAAGTCAAGTATTTCAATGCGCATATACCAGGCTATATATCGTAAGTATGACAAACAATGTTTTGGATCGCACACTATACTGTCAGCAGCATGTCGTAGGTCATTTATCATGAAGGTCATACCAAAACTCTACCTACGACATGAGTCATGATGTCCCAGTTTCACACAAACTAAATTCATGTCGTGCTACCAACTGGGTTATATCGTTCCATAGTCAAGCCGTATGAAGTGGAACTAAAGCATAGAGTCCCAAGGTTAATGGCGCAAGGGGTTCCTTTGTATTCATGTCATGAGTCACAAAGGATAATTGGAACCATGCCGTATAATGTAAATCAAAGTATGTGGTTCGCCGCATGCCAGCTGTTGAATAGAAACCAAGAAGGATACTGTTTGTATCCATTTAACTCATTACACCTCATGCTGCGATTGAAGGAAGAAAATTATGTCACTGGAGTCATATTTTGGAATACATAAAGGGACACGTGCCAGCAATACATGAATGGGCGGCAATTATAACAAGGCATATATAAAAGTCAAAACGTTGGACCATCCTTAAAGTAGTGATATTGATATCGTGCAACTCATGTCATTCCAGCTAAAGAAAAAGGAGAAGTCATGCCGTTAGTTCCAAGGTTGTGTCACACCTTCAATCCCATCCATGTCACCGATGCACGTGGCATATTGGGGGAACATATAAAGCAAGTCTAGATGGTTGATTCTTGGTAGAAAAACATGGCATTAAGATTTTCATCTTATTCTTATGAGGATTGCATTAGGAAATTCAAAGCTTAAGGCTCAGACAAGATGGCAGCTAGAAAAGTGCTTAACACGTGGACCCTAAGGATTCATACACAAAATCCAAAAGATCGAATAACGTATGAAAGCGTGTTGTCCCCATGAAACATGTTCCTTTGTATCGTTGAAATTCCAATCCATCGAACGCCATGACAGTTTGTAATCATGCCGTATGCATGCATAGCGCACTTCCCTATGGCAACATGAGTCATGGCCAATGAAGTCATGTCGAAGTGGAGTCATGACGAATGAAGTCATATCGGATTGAGTCATGGCGTTTTCAGCGTAATTACAGAATTGCCACCCGGGCTAAATCACCTATAAATACCCCTCACAATTCATTTGAGAGGGGGACCGAAAATTCATTTCTACAAGGAGACTCCATCAAATTCAAAGCTCATCTACAACTTCTCTAATGGCTTCCGTGGATTCAACAACACTTTTCTAACTTCATGAATATCAAATCCAAGTGAATGATCACAAAAGCTTTCTCCAATCAAATCTAAGGACCTTCAATCTCGTTCAAGCTACAGTATAAATCTCCCAAGCATCATTCAAACGATCTCCTCTCCTCTCTGAAGCTTAAACTCGAATGTTAATTCACTACGAAATCTATGAAGATCATGGAAAAGGATCAAAGCACACAAGTGGTTGAAGACTCATCACAAAGCTAAAAGATCTCTTCATTTGCTTCACCAAATTCAAGTGAAAGTAAATCGTCAAGAGGGTTAAAAGAGAGAAATGATTGTAATGAGGGAAAATTCATACTTTATAAGCTTGACTATTATAAAGAGAATTTATTGAAAGTGGAAGTAGATTCATAGAGAATCGAACCACTATAAAAGATCTCTTCATTTGCCTCACCAAATTCAAGTGAAAGTAAATCGTCAAGAGAGTTAAAAGAGAGAAATGATTGTAATGAGGGAAAATTCATACTTTGTAAGCTTGACTATTATAATGAGAATTTATTGAAAGTGGACATAGATTCATAGAAAATCGAACGACTATAAAAATTCCTTTGTGTTCTTACTTGCCTTTATCCTTTTATTTTGCGATTACGCGGTTCCATATTCTTACCGAATCGGTGAAGTGTGACTTTTTACACCTTTGGTGTTGATCCCAAATTTGGAGCAAACATTTGGCACCCACCGTGGAGCCGTGCTCACATCGCCTACCTCTTCTCGCCCTCTACCAAAGTTGAGATCCTTGCATTAAAGCTCTAAGTTGCATCCTTCTACGAAATCATGGCAAAGTCTAATAAGACCATTAGAAAAACCGTGATAGAAGCTAATGATGTTGCTAATGAAGAGACACCACTTACTAACCATTTCGATGTTGGTGAAAACTCGATAAGTGGAGCTCGCATGACTAGAAATGAACTAAATGCCGCTATTGCCAACGTGAACTGCCGAATCGAAACTTCAAATAAAACTTTGATGGATGCTAATGATGCTCTAATGGAAAAAATGAACGCTCTTCTAAATTCTCAACCAATTCAAGCCCCTCCAAAAGTGCATGTGGATCTCGAGGACAATGATAAATCGCCCACTTCTGATCATAACCGCAGCGACAATATGGAAGATGATTATGATTGGACAAGTGGCAAAGATGAAGCTAATATCGAAGAATTGAGATCAAAAGCTAAGAGCCATTCTGAAACGAATGTTTGAAAAGTCGCTAATCCTATCATGGAGGTACATCTTTGTTGAAAAGATAAAGGGCCTAAGCTCTCTAATCGAGATCATATGCCTAGACGAACATTTGTTAAAGAGCTCGGCTTCACAGAGCGCCATAGCGCCGAAGAATACATTTCGGACATGATAGAATGAGCCATGAAAAAGAATCAGACTAGCGGAGACGATGAAAGAGAATGGGACTTCTCTCCCGATAGGACTCTATTCACCGAAAGAATCCTTGAAGCAGAATGTCCGAAGAAGTTCAATCCTCTGACTTTGACTCCATACAATGACCTTGTTGATCTAAACTACTTCTTATTCAAATACGAATGGCATATGAGTGTAGCTAAGGTGACCGATGAGATGAGATGCACGTACTTTCCTCTCTACTTAGAAGGTGCCGCATCACTATGGTTCACAAAGCTGCCACCCAAATCCATCGATCGGTTCTCTGACCTGACTAAAAAGTTCAAGGAGCAGTTCCGCCTGTACGCTACTAAAGCCAAGGATGCTATAACACTTTCATCAATGAAACAGAATCCAAGGGAAACTGTCAAAGCCTTCCTCGGTCGATTCAATGTTGCCTTGTCTGAAGTGAGGAATCCGGAGCCACGCATAATTCTCATGGCTTTACTCGATGTATATACAAACCAAGCGAATTCGGAAGATGGATAAAGATGAAGGAACCAACTATGCTTGACAAGTTCTATAAGAAAGCGGAGGAGTACGTGAGAGTGGACGATAATCTTATACCTCTTCAGATCATCAGTGGTAACCAACTTCTTGAAGCTCCCAAAAGTGCTGCTACTCAGTGTGAGCAAAAGAATACTCAGGGACAGAAGCGAGCTAACAACGGAAACGACCACAAATCCAATAAAAAGTTTCGCCTTCTTGACTCGTCTGAGTTAACTCCTCCGATTAACACTCCAGAGAACATCTACCTTGCCACGAAGGAAGCAGAAGATTACCCAGAGCCTCGGCCAATAAAAATGAAATACCATCTGACTAAATCCAGGAAATTCTGTCGGTATCATAATCAGCCTGGCCACATCACCAACGAATGAAGGCATCTGAAATCATTAATTGAGGAGTTGATTAGGAAAAACCATCTGCAACAATTTGTGAAGAACCCCCAAGATGCAAATCTCTCTGCAACTCCCCAAGGGCAAGGGGCATCAAATGATCGGTTAGGTCCAAGCAATGTAGCTTCTGCTCAGATCACTCCAAGGCTGATAATCAACTGACGATCATTGATGATGATCTAATATCTAAGACTCAGAATAAGCGATCATTATCGCCTCTTTGCATTACTTTACTCTTTACTTTGTTTTACTTTCTTGTAAAAAAATTGTAATGGTTTACAGAACCAAAGTACTACGAATGAAATGTTGCTTGCTTGTTAAATCTCTGACTTGCAAAATATATATATGAAAATTTTGCTAAAAGATGATTTTCTCATTGCAGGCTATTCCGTGGGCATTTGCCTCCTCAAGATCCAACGAATCAAACGACGAAAAGAGCAACAAGCAATCATGGATCCAAAACCTCATCCCCCAAAGGTTGCGGGAATCCGTAGGCACGAAACGAGGAGCGGGAGCTTGCTAAAGCAAGACGAAGCGTGGGAGTTCGTAAGCGTGGAGCGATGCAGCCATAGCCCAATGGTTCGCGGGAATTCGTAGGCGCGAAACGAAGCGGGGGAGCTTGCTAAAGCAAGACGAAGCGGGGGAGTTTGTAAGCGCGGAGCGATGCAGCCTTAGCCCAATGGTTCGTGGGAATCCGTAGGTGCAAAACGAAGCGAGGGAGCTTGCTAAAGCAAGACGAAGCGTGGGAGTTCGTAAGCGCGGAGCGAGGCAGCCTTAGCCCAATGGTTCGCGGGAATCCGTAGGCGCGAAACGAAGCACGGGAGCTTGCTAAAGCAAGACGAAGCGTGGGAGTTCGTAAGAGCGGAGCGATGCATCCTTATCCCAATGGTTCACGGGAATCCGTAGGCACGAAACGAAGCGCGAGAGCTTGCTAAAGCAAGACAAAGCGTGGGTGTTCGTAAGCGTGAAGCGATGCAGCCTTAGCCCAATGGTTCGCGGGAATCCATAGGTGCGAAACAAAGCGCGGATGCTTGCTAAAGCAAGACGAAGCGTGGGAGTTCGTTAGCACAGAGTGATGCAGCCTTAGCCCAAAGGTTCACGGGAATCCGTAGGCACGAGACGAAGTGCGAGAGTTTGCTAAAGCAAGACGAAGCGTGGGAGTTCGTAAGCGCGGAGCGATGCAGCCTTAGCCGAATGGTTTGCACGAATCCGTAGGCGCAAAACGAAGTGCGGGAGCTTGCTAAAGCAAGACAAAGCATGGGAGTTCGTAAGCGCGGAGCGATGAAGCCTTAGCCCAATGGTTCGCGGGAATCCGTAGGGGCGAAACGAAGTGCGGGAGCTTGCTAAAGCAAGACGAAGCATGGGAGTTCGTAAGAGCAGAGCGATGCAGCCTTAGCCCAATGGTTCGCGGGAATCCGTAGGCGCGAAACAAAGCGCGGGAGCTTGCTAAAGCAAGACGAAGCGTGGGAGTTCGTAAGCGCGGAGCGATGCAGCCTTAGCCCAATGGTTCTCGGGAATCCGTAAGTGCGAAACGAAGCGCGGGAGCTGGCTAAAGCAAGACAAAGCGTGGGAGTTCGTAAGCGCGGAGCGATGCAGCATTAATCCAATGGTTCGCGGGAATTCGCAGGCGCGAAGCGAAGCGTGGGAACTTGCTAAAGCATGACGAAGCGTGGGAATTCGTAAGCGCGGAGCGATTCAACCTTAACCCAAACCTCGCAGGAGTTCACATGGCGAAACAATGCAACAACCAAAGATTCCTTTCCATAGAGAAAGCGACTTCTCCATTGGAGATATCAACAACGTTCAATGAAATCCATCATGTTGATTCAATCACAAGAGAAAGACAAGATGCTGGATTAAAAGGACTTCACAAGAGAAAGACAAGATGTTGGATTAAAAGGACCTCACTAAAACATGGGGCATTCAATGGAGTCTTCAATGCCAAAACTAATCAGCATGACAAATAAACTTTAAGCAGTGAAATTCTTCGCATAATGAATGCAGACAATGGCCTCCTAAACCAGGGCACCAATAATCAAAGACTTCTCCAAAAAGAAGCAGAGAATAAATCACAAATATGTATTTCTCAAATGAGAAATATTGTACACCGTCATATAAGTTATAGAGCAATAATGTTTGAAATCCACAATCGGCATAGTCGATTAGTTGATTTCAAGCGTTAAATACAAATTCATATTTGAATATCGTATTTGTACAAACAGTATTCAGTGAGTTATGAGCCGCTGAGTAGAGCAATTCTATGCAAATATTTTATTCAAATCAGAATAAGATTCGCTATAATTCATTTTCTAACGATTAAACTAATCTGTTATTGATGTGGGCGATCAATGACAAAATATAAGTCCACAAATCGTGCAAATACTTGTTTTTATTACAGAACAGGTGAAGTAAAGCAATTTATGATCCGACGCATCGTCAAAAGATGATAAACTAAGACGAAATTCTGGAAAATCATCAGTAGTGCAAAAATACATTGGAATTTATGATACCAAAACAGATAACATGAAGATGCGAGCAAATCCAGATTATAGTCCAAAACCAATCAAGGAAAAGCTCACCAGTTACAGTAGTCATTTCGAAGCCTGCATTCCTCGCAAGCAAGAAATACAAGCTTCGAGGGGCAAATGTCAACCCCGTTCTTAGAACGCGGTTCAGAACTAAGAAGTGTTCACGGACAATAGTACACGACATAACTGACTCATGTCGTTTCTATGACATAGATCCTACAGTCATCCACACAACATGATTTTAAGTCGTTAACACAAGCTGGATTCAAGTCGTTAGAACGACATAAGCCTAAATTATGGCGCAAGCCTTCATGTTGTCACTTTAAACCTTAAGGTGCTTCAGCCAAGTTGTGGAAGCCACTTTAGCCATGTCGTTATTGAATCGTATGGCAACAGAAAAGACACGTGACAACCGATTGCCAACTATAAAAAGGAAATTGCAAACTGTAAAGTGAGGCAACTGGTTGTTTCACACAGTGCTACTATATGTGTGTCATACCGTAAGTTGCAAGTCCTTGGGCCATTCAAACGCTGCAAGATTGGTCCACGTCGCGTTCCTCAAGTCGCAGCTCCTTAAACCAAGCAGGAGGTCATGTCATGTATCATTTAAAGTCGTTTCTATTCGTATCATGGAGTACACAGCTTGGCTGACGACATGGAATCCAGCAAAGCTTTGAGTCACGATGGCTTATTAGCTGTCCACCTGGCGCAACAAAGTCAAGTCTTTCAATGTGCACATACCAGGCTATATATCGTAAGTATGAAAAACAATGTTTTGGATCGCACACTGTACTGTCAGCTGCATGTCGCAGGTCATTTATCATGAAGGTCATACTAAATCACTACCTACGACATGAGTCATGATGTCCCAGTTTCGCACAAACTAAATTCATGTCGTGCTACCAACTGGGTTATATTGTTCCATAGTCAAGCCGCATGAAGTGGAACTAAAGCATGGCGTCCCAAGGTTAATGGCGCAAGGGGTTCCTTTGTATTCATGTCATGAGTCACTAAGGATAATTGGAACCATGCCGTGTAATGTAAATCAAAGTATGTGGTTCGCCGCATGCCAGCTGTTGAACAGAAACCAAAAATGATACTGTTTGTATCCATTTAACTTGTTACACCTCGTTCCGCGATTCAAGGAAGAAAATTATGTCGCTGGAGTCATATTCTGGAATACATAAAGGGACACGTGCCAGCAATACATGAATGGGCGGTTGGACCATCCTTAAAGTAGTGATATTGTTATCGTGCAACTCATGTTGTTCCAGCTAAAGAAAAAGGAGAAGTCATGTCGTTAGTTCCAAGGCATGTCACACCTTCAATCCTATCCATGTCATCGATACACGTGGCATATTAGGGAAATATACAAAGCAAGTCTAGATGGTTGATTCTTGGCAGAAAAACATGGCGTTAAGATTTTCATCTCATTCTTATGAGGATTGCATTAGGAAATTCAAAGCTTAAGGATCAGACAAGATGACAGCTGGAGAAGTGCTTAACACGTGGATCCTAAGGATTCATACACATAATCCAAAAGATCGAATAACGTATGGAAGCGTGTTGTCCCCATGAAACATGTTCCTTTATATCGTTGAAATTCCAATCCACCGAACGCCATGACAGTTTGTAGTCATGCCGTATGCATGCATAGCGCACTTCCCCATGGCGACATGAGTCATGGAGAGTGAAGTCATGTCGAAGTGGAGTCATGGCGAATGGAGTCATGTCGGATTGAGTCATGACGTTTTCAGCGTAATTACAGAATTGCCACCCGGGCTAAAATCACATATAAATACCCCTCACAATTCATTTGAGAGGGGGACCGAAAATTCATTTCTACAAGGAGACTCCGTCAAATTCAAAGCTCATCTACAACTTCTCTAATGGCTTCCATGGATTCAACAACACTTTTCTAACTTCATGAAGATCAAATCCAAGTAAATGATCACAAAAGCTTTCTCCAATCACATCTAAGGACCTTCAATCTCATTCATGCTACAAGCTACATAATAAATCTCCCAAGCATCATTCAAACGATCTCTTCTCCTCTCCGAAGCTTAAAATCTAATGTTAATTCACTACGAAATCTATGAATATCATGGAAAAGGATCAAAGCACACAAGTGGTTGAAGATTCATTACAAAGCTAAAAGATCTCTTCATTTTCTTCACCAAATTCAAGTGCAAGTAAATCGTCAAGAGAGTTAAAAGAGAGAAATGATTGTAATGAGGGAAAATTCATATTTTGTAAGCTTGAGTATTATAATGAGAATTAATTGAAAGTGGATGTAGATTCATAGAGAATCGAACCACTATAAAAATTCCTTTGTGTTCTTACTTACTTTTATTCGTTTATTTTGCGATTACTCGGTTCCATATTCTTACCGAATCGGTAAAGTGTGACTTTTAACATGTTTGGTGTTTGATCCCAAATTTGGAGCAAACATTAGTAATCTGCTTCTGTACCTTCTGTCTGTTTGGGTGGTGAAGGCCCATTACTAGCCTTCTATTTCTGTATAGATTATTCTGTTTCGATTCTGTTTCAGTTTAGACATTAGGGTAACACCTAACACTGTTATACTAGTATTAGTGTAGAGAAGTAAGATGTTAATAAGGAACATAACTTAGTTTACATCATTCTGTTTCTTCTGTTAAATTAAAGTACATCTGTTATTCCTATTGACGTAATCTCTCATCCAGCTTTATTTACATGTCATTGTAATATTATCTGTTTATATGCTGGAAGTCACTGGACTCGCCAGACTTTATGTCTGACCTCATTTGTTTTCACCCCTTTTCTTTCCATTTCCCTCCCAGGTGCTCAGGGTGGAAACATAGGAGCTTGATTCTGATTCTCACTGCTTGAAGTGCTTGGAGTACGGCTTGTCTTTGACTCTATCTTTTCATGGCATTTTATGTTGGGGATTATGGCTTTGAAACTTTACATTCTGAAGGATTTTCTATAAGACTGATAATTGTGTACCTGAGTTTTGGTATTGTGATTTAGAAAGATGTAACCAAAATTATTTTTGCTTCCGTTGTAATAAAGTTATAATTTTTCAAGTACTACTTATTTGTCTTGTAATATTCAGTTTTGTCTACTAAAACGCTCCATCAAAGTTAAGGCATTCCTTTGTGAGTGACCTTAACGGAGGTGGGGTGTTACATTGGATGTCTAACCCTTTTTATAAGATGATTAAAGAACCTACATTTGACAAATATATCATTATAGTTAGAAATAATTTGAATTTGTTTATTAGGATCGTTAAGCATTTCAGTTATAATGGAATCTATATTTGTAATTGATATCTAATTTAGTCGCTATTTTAGTTGTCTCTTTCTATCCTGTGATATTTTTCTATCCTATGTATATATACATATACATATATGTGTTTTTTGTTAGCTTATTTTTTATTTAGTCTTATTTTAGGTTACAGGTCGGTGGATTTTCGTTGAAGACCTTATTGGATATCGTCTCTGGAGAGTCCTTTGTTTTACCATGCTGTACGTTTCATATGCATTTTTTGTAGTGACTATTGTATTATTTAGGAGTAAATATACTTCACTATCAGGGTTGGCCTTGCCGAAACTCGATTTTGAAATATAATGTGCAGTGGTTTTTCCGTAGCTCATCCATCTACCTCAGTTGCATATAGTGATATTCTGAGGTGATCGTTTTGCTATTGGTTACCTACCAGGCATGCTGGCAGTTATTGTCGCTAGTATATATACATATATATGTGTGTGTGTGTGTGCTCTCTTCTTTTTAGATAATTGCCATTTTTATTTCAAAAAGAATAATGCTTGTGACTTCTCAGCACGATATCCAAAGTGGCAACAGTATACAGTGCATACAATGCACATTCATATCCATTTCCAGTACCATCAATGTATCCCCTTTCTTTAAAGAGGGTGTTGTCAGTCTCTAAGGGCCATCAGCATGGCATGCATCAGCGTGTTGTCAACTTCAATGACTACACAAACGAGTAGTCAAATCAAGGGGGTATTGTCAACCTGAAGGGGTCCATGAGTGTGGTATGCATCACTGTATATATAACGATGTTTTATATACATATCTGCATGTGCTGTCAATTCAAAAAGTGTACTATCAGTACGTTTGTCTCGCCTTTAACACAGGTTTACATATATAAATATGGGGTGAAACATGTTTCTTCTTCATGGTTTTTTATTCAATTATTCATGTAACGACCCAGAAAATCTGAACCAATTTAAAAATTTTAAATTGGCTAAAATAATGGATTTTAAGTATTTAAAATAAATATTTTAAATAATAGCAATGAAAAGTGAGTTTGAATCGACGTTTGAAAACAAATATAATTAATTATAATTATAAACAAGGCCTGAAATGGCGCTGCAGTTTCAAAAATTGAATTCAAACTTTGACGGACTGTACCGGGTGCAAAACAAAACGAATTTGAGTGAAACCAAAAATATTTAAATCTGTTAGTGAATATATTTCTAACGAATCTGAAAAATCGAATTTTAATAGCGGAAAGCAAAAGTTATAGCCAAATGAATTTTCGGAAAGGTCGCTATGGAATTTATATAGCCCGTGAAATTGGCCATTTTGCATACGACCTCGGAATTCGACGAAACCACTTTTGTTGGATCCGGGATGTGAAGTTATTGCTAGGTTTCAAATTTCATAATTTTTCAAGCTAATATGTGAGCGTGGCAAAGGAAAATGTGTTTTGGTCAATTACAGTTAAATTGGATCGACCAGAAATGGGCCTTTTTGCAAACGGTCTCAGAATTCGACGAAACTAGTTTTGTTGGGACCGTATCGTCAAAACATAGCCAGATTTATTTTTCTGGAATTTTTTGAATCAGTTTGTGGCCCTGGCAAATTAAAATGTACGTTCAAATCAAATATTGAATATTCTATATTTTAATTTGAAGGAAAACTGACTGAAACAGTCGAATGAGCCTACGAAACATGTCCCATTGTGTTCGGAATGGGGGTAAAACGCTAGGGACGATAGTCGTTGGGTTTAGATTGGTGGTCATGTCAGAAAACCCCTCTAAAACCCACCGACCAATCATAATTTTTATATAAAAAAAAGAAAAATCTTTTTTCTCTCTCCCCGAACGAACGGCGAAAACACATTCAAATCTTCCCGGCTTGATTTCTCTCTCGTTTTTCAATGAAATCGAGCGCACTTGGATCCTTTACGAAGCTCTCTCGATCCACTTTAAATCCACACCTGTTGGAGAATTTATCGTTGAGCGTGGAGGCCGAATCACCTTTGAGAAGGCGCCGCCTTTGGAGCTCCGCCGCCGCCGCCTCCGACCACCGGAGTTCACCGATCCACCGCGCGCAGGCGCGCGCCACTTCCCCCTTTGACACTGTAACCTCCGATCCTCGCATCGCTTCACGGATTTCGCGAAAAATCCAAACCTAGTTTGGAACCAGTTCTGAAGAGGTACGGCTGTTTAATTAAAACTGTTTTTAACAGTTTAAAACCGTTGCAAACTTGTAAAAATCATATCTTTTTGCTGTGTTATCAGAATTCAGTGAAACAAGAGACAGTGGACTCGTGTGGACGTCTTCTACCTTCTAGAAGAGACCGCATATTTTTCTGAGCCTTCTGCTATTTTTGGTGGAGTGGAACCCAATGTGAGATTTCTAATTTATAAACGATATGGAAAACGACGATGTATAAATTATATAGTTGATGTATGGGTTATATAATCGTTGTACACCTCATGTATAAGCGTTGTATAAGTTGTACGTTCGATGTATAAGTTATATATGCATTGTAAAAATTATATATGTGCTGAAATAGAAGTGAATTGCTATATATATATATATATATATATATATATATATATATACGCCCCTCGTCCACAAACCATGGACGATATTTATTGGTTGTGATTGGTGTGAAAACTGATTGATAGCGAATGGTTGATTGGAATTGTTTGTGGTTGATATTGATTGATTGTGGTTGAAAAATACCCGTTTGTGGTTGAGAAATATTTGGTTGAAACCACATAGTATTAGTTGTGGAAATGAAATAAATATATGCATGCCGCCTACGTGTGAACTAGATGCATGATTCCCCATTGTCAAAAACCGCGAGGTTTTAAGGTAGAGCGAGGAGCCATACTATGGACGATCCCGGTTTTAACTACCCTGCCATTATGCTGCCGAAATTTTGAATAATATTCATATGTTTGAATTATTTTCATTTGTTGAAACTATATTTATTCGTTGTATAGAAAACCTTCATGTGTTGAGTCGATATTCATTCGTTGGATAGGAAATTCATGTGTTGAATGGTGTTCGTGTTTTAAATATAAAAATCACATTTTTATCTATATATATAAGCTATAGAAAACCTTCATGTGTTGAATCGATATTCATTCGTTGGATAGGAAATTCATGTGTTGAATGGTGTTCGTGTTTTAAATATAAAAATCACATTTTTATCTATATATATAAGCTATAGAAAACCTTCATGTGTTGAATCGATATTCATTCGTTGAATTGAAATTCATGTGTTGAATGGTATTCATATTTTGAAATAAATTGTTTTATAATAAAAATCACATTTTTATCTATATGAACTATATAAAATAATCTCCTTTTGAAAAAAATTGTTTTAGAATAAAAATCCTATTTTTATTACCTATATGAACTATATAAAATAATAGTGTTTTGAAATGAATTGTTTTACAATAAAAATAACATTTTTATTATATACATGAATTGTTAAATATAGTGAAGTGTTGAAATAGAAGACAGATAAAAATATCATTTTTATCAAATGTATGAAAAGAATGTAGCTTTGAAATCGAAGTATCGATATATATATATATATATATATATATATATATATATATATATATATATATATATATATATATAGAAGTAAAATATATCGAATATAGACGCTGCAGTTCGTATTTTGAAACCGTGATTTCAAACGATTATACCGGAAGATCCGACCATCGGATTTTCCTGAAATCGCAACCGTTGGGTTCGCTTTGGAAATATCTTTCCAACGGCACCAACTTTGTAAAAATCCAGTGATTGGATTGTCTGGAATGTTTAATTCAAATCTGAAGGAAAACAGCGCCAGAATCGATTATATTTATATAAAAATATAAATATAATTATATTTAATCGAATAACGACGCTGCAGTTCATATTTTGAAATCGAAACTTCAAACGATTATACCGGGAGATCCGACCGTCGGAATTTCCCGAAACTGGAACTGTTGGATTCGTTTTGAAAAGATCTTTCTAATTATGTAAATTTTGTGAAGATCCAACGGTTAGATTTTCAGATATGTGTAAACCAAATCTGAAGAAAAACAGCGCCACGACCGCGTTATGGCCCGGAGCGTCGTTTTGAATAAATTGGCTATTTTAAAATAAATAAAAATAGCGATAAATCGTTATAAAATATTATAAACGATATGGATGTAAATTTAGAAATTAACTGAAGGTTGGCTAAGTCGAATGGTTTCTTGGGTATTGATCTGATGTTGGTTTCGGCCTTCGGGGTTAATATTTGGGAAATCGTTCTCTTACTAATTGACGATTAGTGACTAATGAATTTAAATGATGCGTGTGTTTGTTAGTGTTGCACTTGTTTATTTTCTACGCGAGTTGCTCAGAAAGACCGGGTTTATCCCATTTTGAATAACTGAATCGACGATAAAAAATCGAAGATAAAGACGGAGGTCGAAGACCGGAGATCTTCACCTCGTTTGGATGGTAACCGAGAACCTGATTGGGAGGCATCCCGAAATATGGATAATGAGTGGTGATCGTTTTGACGTACGTGGTGATCGATGGGTTTGCGAGGTATATAGTGCCTCCGGTTTCGTTCAGACCCAGAACGGACTTGCAAATGGACAGTGCGTCTGACATTGGAATTTATTCTGTGTGATTGATAACCATCAGTTGCACGGTGTGAATTGCCTGTGTAGCATGCTAAGATGCAGTGATCAGGGCTTCTGTTGAAAAGCAAAGTCTTGTGGTGATGATCAAAGCACCGCCTGTGTGGCGTAGCTTTGTGTATAATGTGAAATCGCGAGCCTCACACCCCGGTATGAACAAGAAACGGGAGCAGGACCTCAGGGAGGGCATGCGTTTCCTTCTAGCTAGGAGTGGCGTCAGTGGTTTTACACGCCCTGATGAGTTTGATTTATGTGGTTGCTGCTGTTGCGACGTGCCTCGGTTAGCTCGGACGATCCGGGTCCGATGGAGTCATTCGTTGGCTCATTTACGCCCCAAAGGGCGGGGAAACGTATTGTTCAGGCATAATAATCCGCTTCGGTGGACCGGCCCTGACGATCCAAGGCTTGCCTGCGCGCTTGCCTGAGACACGGGCTAGAGCGTCTCGAATTCGGTAAGGAATATCTTTTGCCTTGGTTCATGACGGAAATCCAATTTCCAAACACGTGACTGTGCGATTTTGATTGTATACCTATATATGGCGACATAGTGGTATGGGGCATTAATGCCGCCTATGATTGATTGTTATGATTTGAAATTGTTTTCAAAACATATAAACACTAGCAATAATATCAAAGGCCTTTGTTTTATTCGTATCAAGCATATTTTGGCCGTTACAAGGTAAAAACTCTATCCTTCGGTTTGCGTTGCATTGTGTGATGGGAACTGAGTCTTATAATGGCTTCATTTTTATAAAAAGCATAGCGATGTTCAAAAGAATGATTTGTTTTAAAGCACTAGAAATCCAATGGAGTAAACCCGTTCCACGAAAGTGGCGTGGTCCTGTGATTTGCCATATAATTAATGTGTTGAGTAGATTTCTCATACCAGTCCCATGACTGACTCGTAGTTTGTTTCACTTTCAAACTCGGGTGCCCCTTTTTCTACACGGGCAGCCTTGTATTCAGGTTTAGCTGGCTCTTTCTGGATAGCTGGAGCTGAAGATGGATTCTATTATTTATCTCTTTTTATGTTGTTCAGCTCCTATTGTACATATTTTGTTTGTTTCCTCTGCAGACATTTATGTAAAGCTGAACTGTATTTGTACTAAGTATGATCCTGTATACTGTGTAACTCTGATGATTACGTTTATCCAGTATATTCTATTGTTCATTATCTGGTGTATTTATTTAATTCTATTCTGCTGTTATCTGTTTATGTGTTATATTCCAAGGATTACTCTTGTCGCCGTCAGTACGGGGTTTGGGGTCATCTCATTTGGCATCAGAGCTTTGGTTAAGCTTATTTCTGGAATATAACATATTAACTATCTCATCAGAAATAGAACCAGTAGTGTTCTAGGACGGGTAACTCTATACAGATAGGATCAGTAATATCCTAGTATAAGTAAACCAGAATGGAATACACCCCAGTAGACACATTTACATTGAAGTATTTGTCTCTATATTTTGAAATATCTTTTCGGTGACCTGACACTTGATCTGCTGTTCGCAGACGCTCTAGAAAATGAGTGACAGGAACAGAAGAAATAATCATATGGCTCTACCAGCTAATGAGCCAGTTGTGCTCCCACAGCCAGAATCAAATATAGAAGTTCTATTCAAGAGATTTCGAAATCTGGGTGGAACACCATTCTTGGGCAAAGAGTCCATTATGGAAACACAAGCTTGGATCCGTTCCGCAGAGAAAATCTTTGAGGGTTTAAAGCTGAGAGACGATCAGAAAAGATTACTGGCGTCTTGGGCACTCAAAGAAGAAGCTTTGTTTTGGTGGGATTCAGTTGTTAAAGATAATCCTGAAGGTGATATCACCTGGGACAGATTTAAAGTAATTTTCCTAGAAAGATTTACTCCTCCCGAAGCAACCGAGCGATTATGTGATGAATTTTCTTAATTGATACAAGGTGATATGACCATCCCAGAATATCATAAGAAATTCAACGAACTTTCTCACTTTACTCCTCATCTGATTCAAGATCCAAAGAGGAAGAATCTGAGATTTATTCATGGCCTGCAAAGAAAATATCAGAACAGTGTAATGAGGAACGTGAAGCTCCCCTTTTCTGAAATGATATACATGGCTTACCAGTATGAAGATCTCCATAAGGAAGGTATGTTGCGCGACGAAGAGGAAGCCTGTTCTAGTAACAAAGAAGAGTCGGAAACTGATATTCCAAAGGCCAGTACGATGTCTGAGGTCAGAAAAAAACCCAAAGTCAATCGGGAGAGGGCCAGATCTGAGAATGAACCAGTAACGACGGCCGTATGCAAAAACTGCCATCAAAAAGGGCATTTGTCGATAAACCACGGACCCTTAAAGGAACGAAAAGAGCATGAGTCTAAATCTAAGGGCAAGTTTCCTGTAACTCGAGAGTGCAATCTTTGTCATCAGTCCGGTCATATAAAGCGAGATTGCTGGCTGTTAAAAAAGACCAAAGAGGCTCGGGTAAATGAAGTGGCAGAAGTGCCTGCATCCTTGTCTATTCAGGAAAGCCCAGATGTTTTAGAAGGCACACTAACTGTCAAAGTCATCCCAATTAAAGTACTGTTTGACACTGGTGCATCGCGAAGCTTCATTGCAAAGAATGCAGCTAAGAAGTTGGATTTGAATTTGAAGAAGCTCAAGGAACCAATGACTGTCCAGAATCCGGTTGGGGGTTCCATTGATCTCTGTTGGGTTTGTGGAGTGCCGGTTTCTTTCTCTCGTTATCGGTTTCCTACCATCACGGTCGTCATGAATTTTAAAGAGTTTGATCTTATCTTGGGGTTAGACTGGTTGACCAAATATGAAGCTGAAGTTAAATGCGCCGACAGAGTCGTAAATGCGAAGATTAAATCAGGTGATTATATAATCATTCCCTATGAAGGTCAGAATGCTAATAGAAAAGACTTCTGGGCAGCTCTCGATGTTTCTCCAGCCTAAATAGAAAATGTCCCTGAAGTCACAAGGAATATTCCAGACCTAGTGAAAGATATTCCTGTCGTCAAAAACTATGCGGATGTGTTCGAAGAAGTTGTTCGCTTGCCTCCGCAGAGAGAAATAGATTTCAAGATTGCTTTGATTCCGAATGCAAGGCCGGTAGTTCACGCTATTCGAAGAATGTCCTTGAAAGAGAAAGAGGAATTAGACAATCAAACACGATAGTTAATATGGAAGGGTCTGATCAGGCCTAGTTTCTCTGATTGGGGAGCAGCAGTGGTATTTGTCCCAAAATCTGATGGTACTCTACGGCTATGTGTGGATTATCGTGATTTGAACAAGCAGACCATAAAGAACAAATATCCATTGTCGTGGATTGATGATTTATTGGATCGTCTGAATGGAGCACAAGTATTCTCAAGGATGGACCTAGCTACAGGCTTCCATCAACTTCGAATTGCCGAAGAGTGTGTTCCAATGACAACATTCAGAGGTCCCGACTTATTCTACGAGTGGTTAGTAATGCCGTTCGGCTTGTGTAACACTCCAGCTTACTTCGTCGATCTGATGAATAGAGTGTTCAGAGGGTTTTTGAATAAATTTGTTCTGGTTTTTATTGATGATATTCTAATCTTCTCTATATCAAAGGCCGAACATGAAAACCATCTGTAACAGGTTCTGGAAATCCTCAGAAGGAATGTATTGAAAGCCAAACTGTCCAAATGTATATTCTGGCAAGAAGAAGTAAAATTTTTAGGCCACGTCATGTCGAAAGAAGGAATTGCTGTGGATCCAAGAAAAATCACAGCTATTCAGAATTGGAAACAACCCAGTACCCCCACTGAAGTCCGCAGTTTTCTCGGATTGGCCAGTTATTATCGGAAGTTCGTTAAAAACTTTTCGAAGATATCTGGTCACTTAACGAAGCTTACAAAGAAGCACTCTAAATTCAAATGGACTCCAGAAAGTGAAGAGGCTTTTGAAGAGCTAAAGTTAAGATTAATGTCAGCTCCAGTGTTAACCATCATCGATGGCAATCAGGATTTGAAAGTCTGGACCGACGCTTCTAGAGAAGGCCTTGGCGCAGTGTTAATGGAAAGAGGTCAAGTGATTGCTTATGCTAGCCGTCAGTTGAAGCCACACGAGAAGAACTACGTGACTCATGATCTTGAATTATTGGCCATAGTATTCGCCTTGAAAATCTGGAGACACTATCTTCTGGGTGAGAGATTTGAACTGTTTACAGATCACCAGTCGTTAAAGTATCTGTTCGCCCAGAAAGACTTGAATCTGAGGCAGCAGTGTTGGCAGAAGTTCCTTGCAGCATACGATTTTGAGATTATATACAATCCAGGGAATGCCAATGTCATGGCCGATGCGCTGAGCCGAAAGAATGTAATGATCGCCAGCTTTATTATTACGACTTCCTTGATTGACAAAATATCTATTCTTCAGAAAGAGGATAACTTTATTAAGGATATGATCAAAAGGATTCGGAAAGGCGAACCCTCGTGTTTTCAAATAGATAACGACGAGACCCTGAGATTGAAAGGAAGGATTTGTGTTCCCGACGTCCCAGAGTTAAAAAGGGAAGTGTTAGACGAGTGTCACAAGTCCAAGCTGAGTATCCATCCTGGTGTAGCCAAAATGTATAACGATCTCAAGCGAACATTCTGGTGGAAGGCTATGAAAAGGGACGTTTCAATATATGTTAGCCGATGCCCTGCTTGCCAACTAGTCAAGAGCGACCAACAGAAACTGGCTGGATTGTTACAACCGCTAGATGTTCCTGGTTGGAAGTTGGAACATATTTCTATGGATTTCATAGATGGTCTGCCCAGAACCAGAAAAGGGAATGACAGCATTTGGGTGATCGTAGATCGCTTCACGAAGACCGCCCATTTCATACCTGTCAGATCAAACAGAACTGCTCAGAGTCTGGCGCAGATATATTTCAAGGAAATTGTTAGACTACATGGAGTTCCGCTCAGTATAGTCAGTGATAGAGATACAATATTTACTAGTAAATTCTGGGAGGCATTTCAAGTAGAGCTGGGAACGAAGCTGAACTTGAGCACCGCTTATCATCCTCAGACAGACGGTCAGACTGAGAGGGTGAATCGTATTTTAGAAGATCTATTGCGGGCTTGTGTTCTAGATTTTGGTGGATCATGGGAAGACCAACTACATTTGGCTGAATTCTCATATAACAACAGCAACCAGGCGAGCCTGACAATGTCACCATTCGAAGCATTATATCGTAGACTGTGCCGATCTCCTGCTTGTTGGGTCGAACCCGGTAATAGACTTGTGTTGGGGCCAGATATGATCCGAGAAGCTTCCGACAAAGTCGACTTTATTAAGAAGCGATTGCTCGCCGTTGAAAGCCGACAAAAGAGCTATGCCGATAGAAGAAGAAGAGATATATCGTTTGCTGTTGGCGACTATGTATATTTGAAAGTATCGCCGATGAGAGTAGTTATCCGGTTCGGTAAAACTGGGAAGTTGGCGCTCAAATTCATTGGTCCGTTTCCTATTCTGGAACGGATCGGAACTCTCGCTTATAGGGTTAAACTGCCTGATTGGTTGCCTGGAGTGCATGATGTATTTCATATATCTCAACTTCGTAAGTACGTTCATGATCTAGACTTGATCGTGGAAGAAGCAGCTCAACAAGATATTGAAATTACTCCAGAATTAGCTGTGAGAAGAGAGCCGCTAAAGATCATCGGCAAAGAAACCAAAGAATTGAGGAACAAGAACGTTCACTTAGTCAAAGTGCAATGGAGTGGAGATCCGCGAGATTGTACTTGGGAAACTGAGGAGAGCATTCAGAAAGCCTATCCTAGATGCCGAGTGGATATCTCTGATTGACGCCGGTGCAAGGTACATTTACCATACTTTGCATTACCAATTAGTTCTCTACACTGTTGTTATTTTCTTTCCGTGGATGTGCACTTTTAATTCTATAGTCTGAATGATTTTAAAAGAGTATAGAAATTGATTAGTATATTTTTGAAAAGTTAAAAACAATTTGATTGTTGTTTGTGTTGTCTGATAGTAGATTTGATTAATTAAATTATTAAAACGATAGTTAATTTAATCAATATTGGAATAATGGTAGAATTTATTCATTTAAACCACACATTGAACTGAGTTAAAAATAGATAGAAATATATATACTTGTGCATTATATATGTTTGGACAGGTAAATGGATTAGCTGTTGAGTAAAGATTTTATTTGCGTGCCCGACAAATAGGTAAACCTTAATGAGTTGGATGCGAAATATTATTATATCAACTCCTGTGAATGCAATTGGATGCGGAGTGCTGGTTGTTCTATGTGAAATAATAAACATCGCCATAGGATAGTAACAATTAATTTTGAACTACATTACATGGCATACTTCAGAAGATGGGCATACTTCATCATATACCACATAAGCATTTGGAGCTTGTGTGACGAGGTGGAAGATTTACCATACGAGCGAGAGGCTTGTATGGCGATGACTATATTTTACAGGTTGAACTGATGACTGATATGGACTATTTAAATTGTAACGATAAAATTGCCAGATTAATAAAAACCCCACACGGGTCTGGAGTTGAAAATAATCACGTCTCTCTAGTTATTAGATACGGCACATGGACTATTTATTTCCCACACGGGACGAGGTGACGAGGATTTATCCTCTAGAGAATTTAAAATACATACTCCCTCAGGCTATGACAGGGTGACTAGAATTTATTCTCTGGAGTTATTATCAATACACGCTCCCCTGTAAACACCAGAATATATCACTATAAATATGTGTATGCTTATTAGGATTTATTGGGTACCTAATATGGCCCAATAAATTTCCAAACCTCTCCCCGTAAAAGGGGGTTATGGCGAAATTTTTCGAAAATTCCGGGTGTTAGCTAAATTTTTGAAGAATTTGAAAATTCTCAGAAACTGAAAAGTTGGAGAATTGAAGCCAGATTGTACGTAGAGTTGATTAATCAAACCACTTTCGACTTTGTTCCTTTTCGGGGACGAAAATTTTTAAGTGGGGGAGAATGTAACGACCCAGAAAATCTGAACCAATTTAAATTTTTTAAATTGGCTAAAATAATGGATTTTAAATATTTAAAATAAATATTTTAAATAATAGCAATGAAAAGTGAGTTTGAATCTACGTTTGAAAACGAATATAAATAATTATAATTATAAACAAGGCCTGAAATGGCGCGACAGTTTCAAAAATTGAATTCAAATTTTGTCGGACTGTACCGGGTGCAAAACAAAACGGATTTGAGTGAAACCAAAAATATTTAAATCTGTTAGTGAATACCTTTCTAACGAATCTGAAAAATCGAATTTTCATAGCGGAAAGCAAAAGTTATGGCCAAATGAATTTTCAGAAAGGTCGCTATGGAATTTATATAGCCCGTGAAATTGGCCATTTTGCATACGACCTCGGAATTCAACGAAACCATTTTTGTTGGATCCAGGATGTGAAGTTATTTCTAGGTTTCAAATTTCATAATTTTTGAAGCTAATATGTGAGCGCGGCAAAGGAAAATGTGTTTTGGTCAATTATAGTTAAATTGGATCGACCAGAAATGGGCCTTTTCGTAAACGGTCTCAAAATTCGACGAAACTAGTTTTGTTGGGACCGTATCGTCAAAACATAGCCAGATTTATTTTTCTGGAATTTTTTGAATCAGTTTGTGGCCCTGGCAAATTAAAATGTACGTTCAAATCAAATATTGAATATTCTATATTTTAATTTGAAGGAAAACTGACTGAAACAGTCGAATGGGCCTACGAAACATGTCCCATTGTGTTCGGAATGGGGGTAAAACGCTAGGGACGATAGTCGTTGGGTTTAGATTGGTGGTCGTGTCAGAAAACCCCTTTAAAACCCACCGGCCAATCATAATTTTTATAAAAAAAAAATCTTTTTTCTCTCTCCCCGAACGAACGGCGAAAACACATTCAAATCTTCCCGGCTTGATTTCTCTCTGGTTTTTCAACGAAATCGAGCGCACTTGGATACATTTCGAAGCTCTTTCGATCCTCTTTAAATCCATACCTGTTGGAGAATTTATCGTTGAGCGTGGAGGCCGAATCACCTTCGAGAAGGCGCCGCCTTTGGAGCTCCGCCGCCGCCGCCTCCGACCACTGGAGTTCACCGCTCCACCGCGGGCAGGCGCGCCCCACTTCCCCCTTCGACGCTGTACCCTCCGATCCTTGCATTGCTTCACGGATTTCGCCAAAAATCCAAACCTAGTTTGGAACCAGTTCTGAAGAGGTACGGCTGTTTAATTAAAACTGTTTTTAACAGTTTAAAACCGTTGCAAACTTGTAAAAATCATATCTTTTTGCTGTGTTATCAAAATTCAGTGAAACAAGAGACAGTGGACTCTTGTGGACGTCTTCTACCTTCTAGAAGAGACCGCATATTTTTCTGAGCCTTCTGCTATTTTAGGTGGAGTGGAACCCAATGTGAGATTTCTAATTTGTAAACGATATGGAAAACGACGATGTATAAATTATATAGTCGATGTATGGGTTATATAAGCGTTGTACACCTCATGTATAAGCGTTGTATAAGTTGTACGTTCGATGTATAAGTTACATATGCATTGTAAAAATTATATATGTGCTGAAATAGAAGTGAATTGCTATATATAAATATAAATATATATATATACGCCCCTCATCCACAAACCATGGACGATATTTATTGGTTGTGATTGGTGTGAAAATTGATTGATAGCGAATGGTTGATTGGAATTGTTTGTGGTTGATATTGATTGATTATGGTTTAAAAATACCCGTTTGTGGTTGAGAAATATTTGGTTGAAACCACATAGGATTAGTTGTGGAAATGAAATAAATATATACATGTCGCCTGCGTGCGAACTAGATGCATGATTCCCCATTGTCAAAAACCACGAGGTTTTAAGGTAGAGCGAGGAGCCGTACTAGGGACGGTCCCGGTTTTAACTACCCTGCCGTTATGCTGCCGAAATTTTGAATAATATTCATATGTTTGAATTATTTTCATTTTTTGAAACTATATTTATTCGTTGTATAGAAAACCTTCATGTGTTGAGTCGATATTCATTCGTTGGATAGGAAATTCATGTGTTGAATGGTGTTCGTGTTTTAAATATAAAAATCACATTTTTATCTATATATATAAGCTATAGAAAACCTTCATGTGTTGAATCGATATTCGTTCGTTTGACAGGAAATTCATGTGTTGAATGGTGTTCGTGTTTTAAATATAAAAATCACATTTTTATCTATATATATAAGCTATAGAAAACCTTCATGTGTTGAATCGATATTCATTCGTTGAATTGAAATTCATGTGTTGAATGGTATTCATATTTTGAAATAAATTGTTTTATTATAAAAATAACATTTTTATCATCTATAAAATAATCTCCTTTTGGAAGAAATTATTTTATAATAAAAATCCTATTTTTATTACCTATATGAACTATATAAAATAATAGTGTTTTGAAACGAATTGTTTTACAATAAAAATCACATTTTTATTATATACATGAATTGTTAAATATAGTGAAGTGTTGAAATAGAAGACAGTTAGATAAAAATATCATTTTTATCAAATGTATGAAAAGAATGTAGCTTTGAAATTGAAGAATCGATATATATATATATATATATATATATATATATATAAAATTAAAATATATCGAATAACGACGCTGCAGTTCGTATTTTGAAACCGTGATTTCAAACGATTATACCGGGAGATCCGACCATCGGATTTTCCTGAAATCGCAACCGTTGGGTTCGCTTTGGAAATATCTGTCCAACGGCACCAACTTTGTAAAAATCCAACGGTTGGATTGTCTGGAATGTTTAATTCAAATCTGAAGGAAAACAGCGCCAGAATCGATTATATTTATATATAAATATAAATATAATTATATTTAATCGAATAACGACGCTGAAGTTCGTATTTTGAAATCGAAACTTCAAACGATTATACCGGGAGATCCGACCGTCGGAATTTCCCGAAACTGGAACCGTTGGATTCGTTTTGAAAAGATCTTTCTAATGATGTAAATTTTGTGAAGATCCAACGGTTAGATTTTTAGATATGTGTAAACCAAATCTGAAGAAAAACAGCGCCACGGCCGCGTTATGGCCCGAATCGTCGTTTTGAATAAATTGGCTATTTTAAAATAAATAAAAATAGCGATAAATCGTTATATAATATTATAAACGATATGGATGTAAATTTAGAAATTAACTGAAGGTTGGCTAAATCGAATGGTTTCTTGGGTATTGATCTGATGTTGTTTTCGGCCTTCGGGGTTAATATTTGGGAAATCGTTCTCTTACTGATTGACGGTTAGTGACTAATGAATTGAAATGATGCGTGTGTATGTTAGTGTTGTACTTGTTTATTTTATACGCGAGTTGCTCAGAAAGACCGGGTTTATCCCATTCTGAATAACTAAATCGACGATAAGAAATCGAAGATAAAGACGGAGGTCGAAGACCGGAGATCTTCACCTCGTTTGGATGGTAACCGAGGTCCTGATTGGGAGGTATCCCGAAATATGGATAATGAGTGGTGATCGTCCAGACGTACGTGGTGGTCGATGGGTTTGCGAGGTATATAGTGCCTCCGGTTTCGTTCAGACCCAGAACGGACTTGCAAATGGACAATGCGTCTGACATTGGAATTTATTCTATGTGATTGATAACCATCAGTTGCACGGTGTGAATTGCCTGTGTGGCATGCTAAGATGCAGTGATCAGGGCTTCTGTTGAAAAGCAAAGTCTTGTGGTGATGATCAAAGCACCGCCTATGTGGCGTAGCTTTGTGTATAACGTGAAATCCCGAGCCTCACACCCCGGTATGAACCAGAAACGGGAGCAGGACCTCAGGGAGGGCATGCATTTCCTTCTAGCTAGGAGTGGCGTCAGTGGTTTTACACGCCCTGACGAGTTTGACTTATGTGGTTGTTGCTGTTGCGAGGCGCCTCGGTTAGATCGGACGATCCGAGTCCGATGGAGTCATTCGTTGGCTCATTTACGCCCCAAAGGGTGGGGAAACGTATTGTTCAGGCGTAATAATCCGCTTCGGTGGACCGGCCCTGACGATCCAAGGCTTGCCTGCGCGCTTGCCTAAGACACGGGCTAGAGCGTCTCGAATTCGGTAAGGACTATCTTTTGCCTTGGTTCATGACAGAAATCCAATTTCCAAATACGTGACTGTGCGATTTTGATTGTATACCTATATATGGTGACATAGTGGTATGGGGCATTAATGCCGCCTATGATTAATATTTATGATTTGAAATTGTTTTCAAAACATATAAACACTAGCAATAATATCAAAGGCCTTGGTTTTATTCGTGTCAAGCATATTTTGGCCGTTATAAGGTAAAAACTCTATCCTCCGGTTTGTGTTACATTGTGTGATGGGAACTGAATCTTATAATGGCTTCATTTTTATAAAAAGCATAGCGATGTTCAAATGAATGATTTGTTTTAAAGCACTGGCAATCCAATGGAGTAAACCCGTTCCACGAAAGTGGCGTGGTCCTATGATTTGCCATATAATCAATGTGTTGAGTAGATTTCTCATACCAGTCCCATGACTGACTCGTAGTTTGTTTCACTTTCAAACTCTGGTGCCCCTTTTTCTACACAGGCAGCCTTGTATTCAGGTTTAGCTGGCTCTTTCCGGATAGCTTGAGCTGAAGATGGATTCTATTATTTATCTCTTTTTATGCTGTTCAGCTCCTATTGTACATTTTTTGTTTGTTTCCGCTGCAGACATTTATGTATAGCTGAACTGTATTTGTACTAAGTATGATCCTGTATACTGTGTAACTCTGATGATTACGTTTATCCAGTATATTCTATTGTTCATTATCTGGTGTATTTATTTAATTCTGTTCTGCTGTTATCTGTTTATGTGTTATATTCCAAGGATTACCCTTGCCGCCGTCAGTATGGGGTTTGGGGTCGTCTCAATTCACTTTCTCCTTACTCCTATTCAACTTAAAAGCAATGCCGTTATAGCCTTCATCAATGAATTTTGACTGGGGGCCAGCGTACAAACCTTCAGATAGTCCATGAACCAATAAAGATTGGCTTATAGAGTATTAAAAGAAAAACTATAAGGATGTTCATCGTGAATTCCCGAATCTTGATCAACTACGGCTGCAGGGGCCTGTAGAACCTGCGTACGAACAAGTAGATGATCAATGTTACAACCCAGAATTTTAGAATTAATTAAAAAATTATTTTTAATATAATTTTATGAGAAAATGAGATCAAATTTCAAATATCGATTATTTAAAGCTGATATGATCAATTTGCAAAGGAACATTATGGAAATGACCTTAGAATTCGACGAAACATTTTTTATTAGATCCGTAGCGTCGAATAATGGTAGAACCCAAAATTTCATCATTTTTGGAGCTAGCGTGTGGGCGTGCAAGAATAAAACGTATGCTAAAATCGCATATTCAAGTTAAGCTGGAACACGATCGGAAAATAAAACAGAAGGACAAATGAACTCGAAATTCGACAAGACCTGGTTCATTGGATCTGAAATTATGTTTTTTTTGTCAAAATCCAAAATTTTGTGCAGATGGAATTAATTTATTATCGTGCGATCAAAAGAGGTGGAGGCAAACTAGCACACCTTTATAAACATAGAATTATAAATTTTGAATTGAAACAGAGGCCATCCAATGGGTCAAGGTGGTTTTATTGAAAGCCACGGGATCATGCCACCTTAGCAATCCGCGTGAGGGGTGGTATTTTGCGAATAAGCCCCCTCTTTTTCTTTCTTTCCTTCCTTCTTCCTCTTCATTTTTAAAAACACCCCTTCCTTCCTCTTTTTGACCAAAAATGGCCTCCTCCCTCCCCTTCCTCCTTATCGCCACCCCTTCCCTCAGGCGCACTGCCACACATGGCCCCCTTGCTCAGTCGTGGTCCCCCCTTTGCTACCCATAGCTCAAAACACATCCTTTCCCCCATTTTTCACTTCCTACTACCACAAGCTCCTCTTTTGCAACCTCCGACACCCCCTACGGGCCCCGAAACCCTCTCTCTTTTGCCGCAAATCCTTGGACAGTGGACCCTTGGAACCCCATATCCCCAAACATCCTTCTTTCTTCCTCCGTTTAGCTCTAAACTCTCAGACCTACTAGTATGCGAGTGTGTGAAGGTGTTAGCGAGTCGTTCGAGCTGTGTTGGCCACCGGAAAGCCATGTAGATGCCCAAAAAGTGTCAGTAGTGGTTAGTGAGTCCAAATTTCTTCCACTTCAAAGTTTGGTGGAGTGGAAACCATTGTTGAGAAATATAAACGCGTAAAGGGCTAGTTAAAATTAACTGTTTAATAGTTAACTGATTGAGTTGAATAATATATACTGATTAGTCCTATGAATTTTATATGATATTAAATGCTGAGTAGTACGATAAAAATATGATTTTTATCTATAGTTGGTGAGAAAACAAAACTAACTAAAAATGGTTAAATAAAATAAACTGTTAATTGTAAACTGCTCGAAGTTAATGACAAAATTTATTATGATGTTACACGACAAATATTAGTTCATAATAATAATTTATTATGAAGTTAGTTAATGATTAGCAATATAAAAATATAATTTTTATTTGACATGTGCGTAGATACGTGCGTTTATGCAAGATTAAAATTCATGTAGAAAAAGGAATAAATTACATTCATTGTTGATTGCTAATTAGAAATATTTAGTAATATTTATCACTAATCATGCAAATATATTTCTATGTTAAACATTGAGTAGTTGGATAAAAATATCAGTTTCATTTGTTATATGCGATATCCCTTGAGTTCAATACTTGAACTGCATACCAAATTTGTTTCTCCTTAAAAAAAATTGATTGAGAAATTTATTTATTTCTATTGTTGTGTGTGAATTGGATGCGTTGTGATGGTTGCTTATGTATAATTAAATATACACCATTGGATAGTAAACAATAATTGTGGACCACATTGCATAGCATAACATATCCGTATAAGCATGTAATTGCTTGATGCTTATACGAAAAGGAAAGAAAAAGAAAAAGAGATGCATACCAGGTAATTATTAGATGACTATTCGATGTGGACTGGACAGTAGAACCATATGGCATGTAATTGTTTGATGCTTATATGATGTGGGCTTAATAAACCTAATAATGATAAATCAAAGGATTTAATAACAAACCCTACACGAGTCTTGAGATGATAGAAAACTACACGTTTCTCTTGTGTGTGTATATATGTCACATGGATAGGGACATGGCATGATAAATTTTTACACATCTCCCTTGAGTGTGGATAAATCACAAATTGTTTGTGGACATGATGTAAACCCCGTACAGGTGTCGGGATGATAATTTTTGACATACCTCTAGATTGAATTTGGTTGAATATATATATATATATATATATATATATATATATATATTGATTTATGAGGGCCTTGAGAGGCAAGTTGTGGTTTTTTTGAGCACTCTATACAAAGGAGTTTATGGTGAAATTTTCCTAAAATATAAGGCATTAGACAAATAATTAATAAATAAATTTTTTTAGAAGTAGTTCGACGTATAATAAACACACACATCAAGTATAAATTAAAGTAGAATGTATCGCGCAATGGTAGTTCGCGTTTTCGACGTGTAACTTTAAACGAGTATATCGAAATATGCGACCATTGGATTTTTCCGAAATTGGAACCGTTAGATTCATTTCGAAAGGATCTTTCCAACAATAATAAGACTGTTAAAATCCAATAGTTAGATTTTTGTGTTTAATTTAAAGTTGAAGGAAAACAATGCTAGTTTAGTTAAATGACCTGAAACGTCATTTAACTGGAACGGACTATATATATATATATATATATATATATATATATATATATATAGAGGAAGATCATTATAAAATATTAGAAAGGATTTGAGATGAGTATAAACCAATTTCACATGGTTTGTAAAAATGAAAATGGTTAAGTTGAATTTGGAATTTTTTGTATAAATGCTTGTATAACTGATTTGAGAAAGAGTTCCGAAATAAGAATTTTAATTCTTGATTAAATAGAATTCTTAAGTAACCTTTTAAATTAGTATATGAATTGAATTATGAAAGCCAAGTAACTTAATCGGATTTGAGAATGAGATTTTACATCTTATCTATATTCCATAAATATATGAAATATACATTAAGGTAATAATATTTTAAACACGTATACACTTCTGTACAAATAAGTATGTATACTGCTTTCTCAAAGAATTTGATTTGATTTGTGTATGCAAGGATTATATGAAAAGGCCGGGTTTAACCCATTTTAAATAATTGGAAGATGATTAAAAGTCGATGATAATGAAGATGATGCAAGGCCGACATTCTTCGCGTCGAGAGGGTAACTACTGATACCCTGGTTTTGGGTAGCTCCCTTAAAGGAGTTATTATGACAGTTGTCCAGATGTACTTGTTGGTTGTTAGCATATGCGAGGACCTCTCTCCTATATTAGATATGTGGGACAAGGAATAAGGTGCCTCCGGTTTCGTTCAGACCCAAAATGAACTTGTAAATGGATTGTCTGACTGACACATTATTCTGAGATGTATTAATTGATGTCGGATAAATATATATGTGTTTGGTGGAAGAGAATTTATTCTCTTAGCTTAACACCCTTCTATGAGACGTACCAGCTCAAAGGATATATATTGGTAGCTATCAATTATATAGTATGGAATGACTTTGTGACATGCTAAGATGCATGGATCAAAGCTTTTATTGAAAAGCAGAATTTTGTGGACGATGTTCAAAGCACGGCTAGTGTGGCGTAGCTTTGTGTATACGTATATTCGCAAGCTTAACACCTGGTATAAGTTAAAAAAGGGGATGGGGGACAACTTGGAGAACATGCGTTTCTTTCTAGCTAGAAATTGTGTCATGGTATGGAGCCCTGACAATTTTACCTACTTGGATGATGAATAGAGAGGTGCCTCCGATTTGGCCACACAAGGCGAAAGTGGTCGACTAAAAGACCAAGAGGTCCGATAGGACTGGAAAACGTATGATTCAGGCATAGTTAATTAACAAAGTATGGATGGCCGGCCCTGTCATTCCAAGAGTCACCCGTAGGGGTGGTCCTGAACATCTTGCTAGAGATAGTCCGAATCGAAAGAAAGATCCCCTGCCTTGGCTTATGATGGAAGTCCAAATTTCAATACGTGATATTACTATTTCAGTTGTATGCTATCGGTGACAAAATAGGATGGGGTATTATATCGTCTTAGATTGATACATTTATTTTGAAATTGTTTTAATCACATAAACGCTAATAATAATACCAAATGATTTTATTTCTCGTATCAAGCATATATGGCCATTATAGGGTAAAACTCTTTACCCTGGTCTGTGTTGCATTGGGTGATTGGACCCGAGTCTTGTAATGGCTTCATTTTCCAAAAAGCATTGCATTATTTTATTTTCCGTTTTAGTTATTTATATGCACTGCATTCATGTGGAGTAAACCCATTCTGTATTATACAGCGTGGTCCCATGATATGCTTAGTTTAAATGAGTTAAGTAACTGTAGGATTTCTCATACCAGTCCTATGACTGACTCATAGTTTGTTTTGCCCTGGCAAACTCAAGTGCCCACTATTTTTATGTTGGCAACCAAGTAAATAGGTTTAGCTTGCTTTTTGGGATATGTGCTGGAGCATCCATATTTATTTTAGCTAGTTTCTGAAGGTGGATATTATATATATTTCTTTGGACTTATAAGACACTCTCTTATGTATATTATGTCTGATTCCGCTGCAAAGATATTATCTTAAGTTGAAACTGTATTTGATGGATCTTGTTATGCTACGTAAGTCTAATCATGAAGTTTATTTCTGCTATGTGTGATCATGTAAATTATTCTATGATGTAATGTATTGATGCTATGTTCTATGATCTGTTGATGTGATTATTGTGTTATATTCCAATGACTATCCATTCTGCCGGGATCGGAGGTTTGGGGTTGTCACAATCAAGCATTGGTTGTTCAATCTACGATTCAATAAGAGACGAACCCACCAGTAGCTATACAAACTCCAAATGAACAAGAGGCTAATTCGTATCCTATCACTTGCTACTGTGGATACGCAGTAGAGGTTGTAGTAAGGGTAGATGGAGAAAATATAGGGTGTAGAACCATGTTATGTCCAGGTTACCCAAATGTTTACAACTATTCAGAATGGGTAGATGATTCTTTATGTCCACATGGAATCACTTATGCGAACGAGTTGGAAGTAGAGACACAAAGACTTCATAATGCTTTAGAAGAACCACGGTTTGAACGTAATATGTAGTGTATTTGTGTTGTGCATTATGTACTCTAAATGTTGTATCTGTTTACTAAGTATGAGGTATTGTTATGATATCATATTTCATGTTTTGGGTTTTCGCAATCAATTATGAATTAGTTAAGTATAATTTTTTTACTAATTATGAGGTTCTTTTATGCTATTTCATGTTTAATACAATTAACTCAATCGATTATGAATTAATTTATATATAATCAATGATAAAAATGGACAGATACAAGTTACAAGTAACAAAAAATAACACACAAAATACAAGGAAAAATATCAAGAAGATACAAGTTACATAACAAAAATACATGCCTACCTATACTTGGACAAATAAAAGTTCATGCTGTAACAAAAAAACAGAAAACAAACAGGAATACTTCAGACAAATAAAAACATAATGGTACATGCATCTAACACTATATAATACTGATACATCCAACTACAAATGCATAATACAAGAACTCAAACGACGTCTCATCAAAGCGCTACGTATCATCCCAGAGAGAAACTACCGGACCATAAGGTTCATCTTCATCGTCATCATCATCGACTCTCGGGATATAACGATACCGATTGTAATCAGCAGTTGTAAGATCATTAACACGAGCTGTCAACTCCTCAATGCTTCAGCGATGCTTTGTGACATTACCTGTCGAAGCCCAACATGCATCTGATATAGCTCCTCATAAGGAAAAACAATTGGATCTAGGTACTGCGAAATCTGCAATCATGAAATATCACTATATCTATCTACTCCAGTTGTACCTGGTATGCCAATAGTCGAACCGTAATCTGGTGTCACAAAAGGTTGTGGTGGATAAGGATGCTAGGGAGGCTGGGGAGGTTGAGGAGGATAATATACTTGCGTACTTTGGGACAGGTCTTGGAAAATAGGTGTAACAACCCTAATTTCGACAGACCGAATTTTTCAAAATTCCAATCATTGACATTCGGATTGGTTTGCTCTGGTCTCCTTCAGAAAAGACAGAGACATAAAATATGTCAGAGCTCAGAAAATATCTCATAGCGGAATAGATAAAATATAATATAATCAAAGTATAGTCTTACCATATTAATAATACTGCCTAACTAGTATCCAAAGATATAAAGTCTCATGTCTGTGCCACAAATCTAACCTGTGAGTATGTTATGAGGAGGGGCTCAGAACACAAGTTCTGTTGACTGGATTTAAACTATACACTTTGGATAATCCTGCATATAACGTTCAGTCATATTTTATGATTTATTAGGTTACTTGGGTTAACAGCACTCTAGGCTTACCCACATGTCGTACCCATTTATTTCCCAGTCGATTAACCTAATACAGTATGTATATATAGCTATCCCTCAATACTGAGGTACACCCCATGGCACCCCACTCGCACGGTCTCCACCGTAATGCCATAGAAGTGAACAAAGTCCCTCATCCTATGCCAGAGTGATGTACGGATCTCTACATAACAATGTTACGTTTCACATATTTCTGTCATTACTATGCTACGTAAGCGTACGGACTGCCATCATCGATCGAATCAGAAATCATACTGGATTAATGCCCTCAAGTCTACGATACACTACCCCGAGCCGACATGCATATATCTAGACTGTCCCACATATGTATCTTCAATTGTAGCACGATGCCTTAACTACACGTCCTCTAATGTGCACTGAGTTCTGTGGCAGGGAGATACAAGAAACATGGAACTCGGTCGGGAGCTTTTCCTTATCTATACAGGACTATCTTTAAGAGCCTCTATATATAGATATTCCTAAGGTCTGAAAAGGTCTGTTTTCACAGTGGCTATGGCCCCACCTCAGCCCCTCCCTCAACTAGTAAAGACTAGAAGAGCTAAATCACTGCCCCTAAGAAAAATAATCTAAATTTCCATTTGGCGTCTTCGCTCAACCACCATACCCCGATAGTGAAAGGTGAACAGTCTTTTGGTTTTAGCTCTAGTCTTTTCGCATCCCACTGGCTACCGATGAAGGGTATCCGACGATCTACTATCCTTTTTGGTCAGGAACCTTCGCCTCTCCATTGAGGCGACCGCCAAATCACCCTGGTGTCACTGCGTCATAGCATTCTGACTGCATAGCTACTTTTGCAGTCAAGGCCCACCCACCTAGTAGTTACGCGCAGACCCAACCTCTGCGAGCACAGCCTAAACATCTGCCACCGCACAGAGGACTACTAGGAGCACCTTATGTATCTCAAGAAGTCGCGTGCTTCCCCTTCCAGTCCTTCGGAGCTGGCAGAATAATCAGATAAATATGCGCTCCCCTCGTGTCTTATAACACCACGATGATCTACCCCTTTGGATTATTCACCCTCAAATGGGCGGACTGGTCCAAGCGCCTAGCTTTAATTTATTGTTAGACCATATGTCTAAACATTCTTTTACGCGCTTGCCTTACCTCATTAGGTTTCCATTTAAATTGATTATTCTCATTAATAGTGAATTCTTAATCAACTTACCAAGTTCCTCTTGCTTATTAATAAGCCCACAACATGTTATTCTCTAGGTTATGGCCCAAGGTCTGTAATCCACAATTTTTTATATTCTTGCTTCATTTCATCATTACAATTACATGTTTTACTTAATATGTAATTAAGTATATCTCAATTCACATGTTTTCTGGTTAACATATCAGTCATTTTTTATGATTAAATATAACTTATTTCATAAGTTTATCTCATTCTTTCTCATTTAATCATAACTCCATTTTACACTGGTACTACAACTTAATGTTGTTTACTTATTAACTTAGTTCTTTTAACAAAGGTCCATTAATAAGTTTCTCTACCCATTTATTATAACCTTATATTACAATTTTTTCTTGTCTCTAGGTTAAGTCCAAACATGTTATTCTTATCAGTGGGTTTCTGACTTCCAAGTTTACAGATTACTTAATTTATAATTAAGTACAACTTATATTTCTTATATTTTCCCCCTTTTCTCAACTGGTTTACGGCTTTCCCCATTTACTTATTAGTTAATTTACAATTAAGTGACCCTTATCTCATTTCACCAGCTATCCCATTTCCTTACTAGTTTATTATAACCTAAGTTATAATCTTCACTTGTCCTAGGACAAGTCTACCTATTATACAACATTTTCATTAATGTTATTTATTTATAATAGTTTATTATAATTTGATGTTTAAACTATTTACCGTTGTAACCCATTATTCTTCATTCACAGTACTCTATGTTCCTTATTTTAATTAAGGAAAATACTTTATGCACTTTATCAGTTTGAGGTATAGAAGGAATCATTGATTTATTTTCATAACATATTCCTATCTAAATCCGTGGTGGCAAGTAAGTTCTTTCCTTTTTTCTTACTTTATTCAGTGCGGCTTACTTGCAACCATGTTCTCAGAAATAGGTCATTTAGGAAAATACATAACTTTTTCTTCGCATCGCACTAATTCAGTCCATTACAACCCTTTCTTATTTTCTGAGTTAGACATTTAATTAAAATCCTTACCATTTATTCATATCTTGTTATATATATATATATATATATATATATATATATATATATATATATATATATATATATATATATGCACTAGACCTCTCACATTAAACCTATACTTGTGGACGCTGGATTTGCCGGCAGGTCCGGGAAGACTTCTACTACAAGTTGACTTAACCTCGTGTCTTAGTACTATTGCATGTTTTTATTATGCACTTAGACCCCTCACATTAGATTTACCACTTGGGAATGTTGGATAACCTGGGTGGTTCCAGGCAGACTTCAATCACAAGTGCAATCTAACCTCGTGTCTAAGAGCGTTAGAGTGTCAAATTACTGTGAATCTAAGCATGTCCGTTCTTTAACAATTATTCCTATTTCATGTAAATTTTAGGCATATTATCCTTTTTACTGTAATCTAATTTACAATAATATAATTTACATGTCATCCAATTATGCCTATATTTTGTCACATGTCCTTTTTAACATATGTTTAATTCTATTTTGACATGTAAACATTCAACTGAGTAATTATTCAAATTCAACAAGTTAAACATGCTTTTTACTCAATAATATGCCACAAATGAATCATATAATTATAACAACAGTAGTCATTGCCGATATTCTAACAGGTTTATTCAACATGTAATCATTCCAACACTTTAACTGATTCAACGTATGGATTATTCATATTAACATCTCAACTTGTTATAAATAATTTATAATTACTCTGCCAATTTCACAATTAATAAAAAGGGGAATGATAAACAATAACATTCTATTATCTAAAGGCTATAGCTTAAACCTACTCACCTTGTAAGATTTCCAAATCCTGGATCTGGTCCAGATCTATCATTCCATGGGTTTCCCCTAATTTGATTCAGAACCTAACAACCATGGATTCATAACTTTTTACTAAAAGAAAGAAAGAAAATGAAGAAAGAGAAGAGAATTGAAAATAGACCAGATCTAGGAATTACCTCACTCCATTAAGAGATCAGAACACCCATTTACGAGCATATGTTCCACTCCCCCAAATTTAGATTCAGATTTTTACCTAAACTAATAACCAAACTTTTCTGAATATATTAGGGGAGAAAGAGGAAACAGCAGAGCTTCAGCGTAGCCTCATAAATATGAGGTTTAGGGTGAGCTCTACATACTTATTTATAGGTGTATTGATTAAAAACCATTAGAAACGTCCATATATCAAAAACCCTAATCTGCCAAAACATGCCGCGGAGGGTCGACCCACCCCTTAGGGGATCGACACCGCTGGGCAGGAAATATGCCACCTTCCTAAATTTTGAATTATGAACCGATTTTTGAATTTTTGAACCTATTTTTGAATTTTTGAGCCTAATATATATATATATATACATATATATATATTTATATTCTTCTTATGCGTATACAAACTTCAAAGCTTAATAACCTCTTCATACATTGTCCGATTTACGCAAACCAGAAGTCTATCTTGACCAGAATTTCGATATGGACGCAATGGCGCAGTCCGTTTTACTTAATTTTGAATATTTAATTAAGTTATTATTATTTTATTATCTTAAGTTAAAAATGCGGGGTGTTACATTCTCCCACTCTTAGGAAATTTTGTCCCCAAAATTTGATAAGGGCAAAATCAATTGACCCCCTGCATAATATACATCCATCATTTGTTCATCCAATTTTTACAAATATTGTGCACTTATGCATGGTGAAATACATCGTAATAATGCATGTATGCCTAAGCGGTACCTCCTATGTGTATGCAAATTTTTCAAAAATCCTTTTAAAATATGATGCTCACATCCTAAATATACAGGCAGTTCTACATGAATGCAATATTTTTAAAATAAAAATACTTTTTCATCCAAATTTTCCTACACTCTTACTGAATAAGAGCATAGCTCATCCAATTGTTGCATCCATAATCCTACCAACCAACTTTATTTTTTGAATTTCAGAAAAATCTAATTTTCTAAATTCGGTTTCTTATGTTACAAAAAGGCAGAAAACAAAAAATTCCACATCTTTCGTTTTTCTTTTACGTACCTTTTTCCAATCGTACTTGGATTCTATGTAACTATTTATAAAGATTCCCTATTTTACTATCCAAGCATAACCTACATAAGAAATTTTTTCTTTTATTACTGATTCTCTTTTTCGGCTTATCTTGGAATTATTTTTATTCTTATCCATCTTTTCTCATAATTTTCCATTTTTGTTGCTATACTGAATTTGTTGTTTCTTTTTAGTTGTATCACTTCTCTTTTCTCAGCTTATTTAATCATCAAATTTAAGTTTAGTTTCAAATAACCCCTCTAGTCTTCCAACTAAAACAGGAGAACAAACACCTTACACAGCTACCACTAAGGGCCAAGAATCTCTGGACTGTATCCACCTCAGATAGAAAAGTCCAAACTATGGGATTCACGACAGGTTTAGGTGTTACTTTAACTACCCAATAAGAACAAAATAATGGAACGATCCCAACAGAAATGTAATGACAGGTTTTACCCCAAACATGAAAATTATTAACAGGGTCTAAACACTTACTTTCCCTTTTTTTAACTAGTAGTCACCACTTGTCCCAGCTTGCACCAATCATTATTTTAAGCAATACCCTAGGCTTTTCAATGCTCACGCATTCTATGGGAACTTACTATTGCTCCAAGATAATTCTCGCTATTTACTTCATATCCTCAAAACTTTTCCCGTCTTCCCTAGGCACTAAACCTTACCTACTCCAGACTTTTTAAAACGCGGTTTGGCCTTTTCATTTAAACATTCTCCCAAAAATTTAAAAGTGTCTAAACTTCATTTTCCTCATCAAAACTTGATTTTTCCAAACCATAAAAAAAACATGTCATGTTAAAAAAATGTAAATCATTTTTTTTCCAAATCACAAAAACTGGAGCAGATAAGGACAACAATTTCTCAATCAAGTTTATGAATTTACCTATAAGTTTGGTTCAGTCTCTTACTACAAGGTGCAAACATCTACTCTATTCTTAATTTCTATGACTTATTTTGTCCACCCAACAAAATTTTCTCTTTTAAATAATTTTTAAAAACTGATTGTCAAAAGAATAGAGACTTCAAAAGTTTCTTTATTAAAGATTCTTGTATGAAATATAACAAGAAAACTAGCGAGCTATACAAACTCTATAATATGCAACTTTTTTTGAGAAAATTTTACTTTAGAAAAAGTTTTCGAAAGAAGTCACTATTTACAAAATATACGCCATTTTACTTCAAAACCCAATATGTACTTCTTTACATATTTTAAAACTATAACTTTTAAGATTAAAATTTAAAAACACCATAAACCATTTTCCTAAAACTTATATAATTTCACGTTCTTAAAAGTTAACAATGGGGTTAGACTCAAAGTGGGTTTCCAATTTTTCCAGGCTTTCCTACACACTCCCACAAAGCCAATTCTCTCACTATATATATTCCTAATCCATTTTTCTCTTTTCAACCTTTTCCAATTCATAAGGTTTTCAAACCCATTAACCCAGAATACTAATCATATGGGATTCACTTTCCTTCCATACAAAGTACATTGTTCACTCTCTACCCAAATTACCTAAGGGTCTCAGATTTACATATTCATTCCTTTAGTGTACAAAAAAAACATCCCATTTCTTGCCTTGTTATACACCTTCTATTTGGTGGGTTCCTCTTTGGATCTAGGTATATATATAATATATTTATATTTTTAAAAATACAAATATGTTCACTCACTATTTATATAGGAATCCTAAACCTAAGCTCTGATACCAGATGTAACAACCCTGATTCCGACAGACCGAATTTTTAAAAATTATCGAAATTCGGATTGGTTTGCTCTAGTATCCTGCAGAAAAGACAGAGACATAAAATATGTTAGAGCTCAGAAAATATCTCATAGCGGAATGGATAAAATATAATATAAACAAAGTATAGCCTTACCGTATTAATAATACTGCCTAACCAGTATCCAAAGCTATAATATCTCATGTATCTGCCACAAATCTAACCTGCGAGTATGTTATGAGGAGGGGGTGAGAACACAAGTTCTGGTGACTGGATTTAAATTATACACTTTGGATAATCCTACATATACCGTTAAATCTTATTTTCTTATTTATTAGGTTACTTGGGTTAACAACACTCAAGGTTTACACACACGTCGTACCACTTTATTTCCCAGTGGATTAACCTAATACAGTGTATATGTAGCTACCCCTTAATACTGAGGTACACCTATGGTACCCACTCGCACGGTCTCCACCGTAATGCCACAGAAGTGAACGCAGTCCCTTATCCTACACCGGAGTCACATACAAGTCTCTACATAATAATGTTATGTTCTACATATATCTGTCACTACTACGCTACGTAAGCATATAGACTGCCATCGTCGATCGAATCAGAAATCATACTGGAGTACTGCCCGCAAGTCTACGATATACCACCCACAAACGACAAGCATGTATCTAGACTGTCCCACATACGTATCTTCGGTTGTAGCTCGATACCTTAACCGCACATCCTCTAATGTGCACCGATTTCTTTGGTAGGGCGATACGAGAAACACGAAACTCAGTCTAGAGATTTTTCTTATTTGTACAGGCTTGTCATTAAGAGCCTCTATATAGAGATATTACTAGGGTCTGTTTTCACGGTGGCCATGGCCCCACCTCGGCCTTTCCCTTAACTAGAAAAGACTATAAGAGCTAAACAACTGCCCCTAATAAAAAAATCTATACATCCATTTGGCGTTTTCCCTTAACCACCGTACCCTGATAGTGAAAGGTGAATGGTCTATTGGTTTTAGCTCTAGTATTTTTGCATCCCACTTGCTGCCGATGATGGGTATCCAACAATCTACTGTCCTTATTGGTCGTGGTCCTTCACCTCCCCGTTGAGGCGACCGTCGAATCACCCTGGTGTCACCGTGTCATAGCATTCTGACTGCATAGCTACTTTGCAGTCAAGGCCCACTCACCTAGTAGTTTTGCGCAGACACAACCTCTACGAGCATAGCCAAAACATCTGCCACCGCACACAGGACTACTAGGAGCACCTTACGTATCTCAGGAAGTCGCGTTCTTCCCCTTCCAGTCTTCGGAGCCGACAGAATAATTAGATAAATGTGTGCTCCCTTCGTGCCTTATAACACCATGATGATATACCCTGTTGGGTTATTCACCCTCAAATGTACGGACTGGTCTAAGCGCCTAACTTTAATATGTTGTTAGACCCTATGTCTAAACATTCTTTTACGTGCTTGCCTTACCTCATCATGTTTCCATTTAACTTGGTTATTCTCATTCATATTGAATTCTTAATCAAGTTACCAAGTTCCTCTTGCTTATTAATTTCAGTTATATAACTTAACCCATTTAAGTGTATTAATAAGCCCACAACATGTTATTCTGTAGGTTGTGGCCCAAGGTCTGTAATCCACAATCTCTTTTATATTCTTGCTTCATTTCATCATTACAATAACATGTATTACTTAATATGTAATTAAGTATATCTCAATTAACATGTTTTCTGGTTAACATGTCAGTCATTATTTATGATTAAATATAAATTATTTCATAAGTTTTCCTCATTCTTTCTCATTTAATCATAATTCCATTTTACACCGTTACTACAACTTAACGTTGTTTACTTATTAACTTATTTCTCTTAACTAAGGTCCATTAATAAATTTCTCTGCCCATTTCTTATAAACTTATGTTATAATTTCCTCTTGTCTCTAGCTTAAGTCCAAACATGTTATTCTTATCAGCGGGTTTCAGACTTCCAAGTTTAAAGATTACTTAATTTATAATTAAGTGCAACTTCTTATATTTCATATATTTTCCCCCTTTTCTCAACTGTTTTCGGCTTTCCCCGTTTACTGATTACTTAATTTGCAATTAAGTGCCCATTATCCCATTTCACCAGTTATCCCATTTCCTTACTAATTTATTATAACCTAAGTTATAATCTTCACTTGTCCCTAGAACAAGTCTACCTATTATACAACATTTTCATTATTGTTATTTATTTATAATAGTTTATTATCATTCCCCTTTTAAACCATTTACTGTTGTAACCCATTATTCTTTATTCACAGAAATCTATGTTCCTTATTTTAATTAAGGAAAACACTTCATGCACCTTATTAGTTTGAGATATAGAAGGAATCAGTGATTTATTTTCATAACGTATTCCTTTTTCTTACTTTATTCAATGTGGCTTACTTGCAGCCACGTTCTCAGAAATAGGTCATTTACGGAAATGCATTACTTTTCCTTCGCACCGCACTAACTCAGTCCATTACATCCCTTTCTTATTTTCTGAGTTAGACATTTAATTACCATCATTTCCATTTATTCATATCTTGTTATATATATATATATTTATATTTATGTATATGCACTAGACCTCCCACATTAAGCCTACACTTGTGAATGCTGGATTTGTCGGGCGGGTCCGGGCAGACTTCTACCACAAGTTGACTTAACCTCGTGTCTTAGTACCATTGCATGTTTTATTTATGCACTTAGACCCTTACATTAGATTTACCACTTGTGAATGCTGGATATGTCGTGTGGTTCCCGGCAAACTTCTATCATAAGTGCAATCTAACCTCGTGTCTAAGAGCGTTACAGTGTCAAATTACTGTGAATCTACGCATGTTCATTCTTTAACAATTATTCCTATTTCATGTAAATTTTAGGAAAATTATCCTTTTTCTTATAATCTAGTTTACAGTAATCTAATTTACATGTCGTCCAATTATGCCTATACATTGTCGCATGTCCTTTTTACAAATGTTTAATTCTATTTTGATATGTAAACATTCAATCCGATAATTATTCAAATTCAACAAGTTAAGCATGTCGTTTACTCAATAATATGCCACAAGTGAATCATATAATTATAACAACAGTAGTTATTGCCCATATTTTAACAATTCAATATGTAATCATTCCAACACTTGAACCGATTCAACGTATGGATTATGTATTTTAACATATCAACTTATTATAACAACAATTTATAATTAATCCGGCAATTTCACAATTAATAAAAAGGGGAATGCTAAACGATAACTTATTTTTATCTAAAGGCTATAACTTAAACCCACTCACTTCGTTAGCTTTCCAAATCCTAGATCTGGTCCAGATCTACCATTCCATGGTTTTTTCCCCTAATTTGATTCAGAACCTAACAACCATGGATTCATAACTTTTTACTAAAAGAAAGAAAGAAAAAGAAGAAAGAGAAGAGAATTGAAAATAGATCAGATCTAGTAATTACCTCACGTCGTTAAGAGATCTGAACATCCATTTACGAGCATATATTCCTCTCCTCCAGATTTAGATTCAGAATTTTACCTAAACTAATAACCTAAATTTTCTTAATAAATTAGGGTAGGAAAAGGAAACGACAGACCTTCAGCATGGCCTTAGAAATATGAGGTTTAAGGTTAGCTCTACAGACTTATTTATAGGTGTATCAAAGAAACCAGGACACTCAGATTTGATTAAAAACCATCAGAAACGTCCATGTATCAAAAATCCCTAATCTGCCAAAATCTGCTGTAGGGGGATCGATCCCCCCAAGGGGGTCGACTCATGGGTCTACCCACCCCTTAGGGGGTCGACCTAGGGTTCGACACCCCTGGGCGGGAAATCTGCCGCCTTCCAAAATTTCGAATTTTGAACAGATTTTTGAATTTCTGAACCTATTTTTTGAATTTCTGAACCTAATATATATATATATTCTTCCTACGCGTATAAAAATTTCAAACTTAAAAACTTCTTCATACTTTGACCGATTTACGCAAACCATGTGTCTATCTTGACCAGAATTTCGAGACGGACACAATGGCGCAGTCCGTTTTACTTAATTCTAAATATTTAATTAAGTTATTCTTATTTTATTATATTAAGTTAAAAATGTGGGGTGTTACAATAGGTGTTCCAACCCCACTCTTAAAAGCAGAAGGTTCGACTAAATCATCTGCAGCCGAGTGCACAAACGTGGCTATATGTGGTGGAAAGTAATACTCATACCAAAAAGAAATGTAATCTCAATGTATAATGATGAAGCTATTAGCTGACTACCACTCCCTGATATACTACTGTAAATTAACACTGGCATGAACCCTCAAATGAGTCGTATCAGGGTGTGGATCATCAGAAAAAAAATCACCATCATATATTTGCCTCCAACTGCGTTGACCCAAGTACGAATATCATCCTAAACATAGTGGCGATGATACCAATGGGAAGTGCCTACCCGAAAGAAAATAATCCCGCTGAACCGTGGGGTTAGTCAAGATAGGGGAACCATCATAAGGTCTCCATGAAACTGACTCTCATGTGATACACATCTCTATATGATTACGAGCCACAACAAATACATGACATGTCTGTCCTCCTAGAACGTCCCGCTAGTTATCTACCGCCCACGCTTTCACTCGCTGATAGAATAATGATAGTGTGGGGATACAACGTAGGACACATTATGTTATGAAAGTACTCGTAATACCAGTACTGAAAATTCTTCCAGAAACCTGTAATCAACGACGTCCCCGGCCTAATGATGCACCGATGGTGCAAAACTTTATACAAATAAGCTAAAATCGATGTACCCTAGTCGTATGCTATAGGACTTATATCAAATGACACGTCTGCAACCACCGCCAAATATCCACAGGGCAATATGTTCAAAGCATTTGTCAAGAATAAATTACCCAGCATATACAACACAAAAAGTCTAACAATATCTAAATGGTGAAATGCAGGATGAACTTAATCTAAATTTTGAATGGATTTTTTAATGTATGAGCATCTAATATGACGACCAGATGTGAGACCTCTGCTTCTAAGTCGAGGTGTGGAAATAAACTAGATTAAAGGTTAACTGCCGATGCTAGTCGTCATACGGTAATGTCTCACCCTGACCGATGGGTATATCGGTTATCATGGTAAAATCCTATGGGGTTAAACCCAACTCGCCAAAACTAAAGCGACATGTATGTCTAGTTTTCTACCAACATGCGGCCAATGCTCCACATAACTGAATATCGTTATTTAAAATATTTTTGATACCTGGTAAGAAATTTTGAAATATTAAAATCGATAAAATGGATTAAGCTAAGTAGTACGCCTGTTTGGAAAATACACGTACTCAGACAATCTCCCTAACAGATATCATGAAGATATCTATGGATAATGCCCTCTATGTTGTAATCACGAACAATTTTATATATACAGATGATACTAACTCAAGGGCCATGTGTTTGATAACGATGAGCCTAATATTAAACACGAATATTACTGTTTGTTTATACGACAATATTTTAAAAAAAAGGAATTGAATAAATTATACTACAACCTCCATGGATGTGCTGATGTGGACTTCGTCTCCAGGTAGTTCGCAGAAATTAGCCAGTCGTATTATCGGTCCCAAGTTCTGCTCGATGTGAAGATCCTAAGCATCAAAATCTCCATCTCTAGTGACACGTCTGCTCCAAACTATCATCGTACGCCGTCCCCCAGTATCGCTTGTAGCTACGTTTTCTTCTACTGTTGCAACATCCTCGTGTCGATTGTCGTTGCCAGCACTTCTGCTCCCGCTACCACGAACTCGTCTTATTTTTTTAAAAAGGGGGAGGAAATTGGGGTTCGAAGAGGGAGGTGGCGGCTAATTTTTTTTGGAGGAAGAGGGTTTGGGTGTAGAGGTCGAGTGGTAAGGTATTTAAAGCGGGGCCATAGCCGGCTTATTAAAAGCTAGCTATGGATAGGTACCATAGTCGGCCTTCAATAAGTCGTCTATGGTATTGGGGACATAGCCGGCTTATTTCAGGCCCGCTATGCCCCAGTGAACTATCCCCCATTGGGGGATCACTTGGGTCAGTTGGTGTTGAACTGACCCAAAGTGATCCCCTACGTTGGGAGTGCTCTAAGAGTACATGTGAGTGTTATAGAAATGAAATTGGTAATATGATTTGATAGTATTTCATTATATAATTTACAATTCTATGCATTTGGATATTTGCATGTGAATATATGTTGTGTGTACAGTGCTCTATGTTTTTGTATCGGTGGTTTTGTGTGCATGAGTCATCATATTTTTAAACTTTATGTTTAACCAACATGCGACTTGGTTACTAGACCTGGTATTTTGTGTATTATTTCATGTTTTATCTATATTATCGTGGACAATAGAAAAAAGCTATTGTTTTAGTATTTCATTTAACATCATTGTATTGATAGAGATAAACACTTAATTACTATGTACTATTTCTTATGTGAGTGTATATAACCCGGCCTTACATGTATGTACCAACTATGGTAATTAGTAACTAAAATATATAAATATAAATACTTACACCTAAATAAAACTAATCCAAATGGGTCTATGCATGCGTTTCTAGGTACGTGTATGCATGTGTGTGGATGGTAGAGCCTTGCGTCTGCAGTGTTTAAGAGCAAGCGTATACTTGTTAGTTTATTAGGGTGTATATGTGTGATTACAATATGTGTACATCAATGCTTGTGCGTATCTCTTGCCATGTCTGTACGTGCCATGTTAATATGTTGTTTTTG